>OX579669.1:10409496-11767741 GCA_951230895.1 Carpatolechia fugitivella
GACTTGACAAACTATTTGGACCATACTTGTATACTTGTATAGTTTTTACACAACATACAACTACAATAACTTTAATTATAAATGTAATAATCTCAATTCTGATAACGATGATACTCATACTAATTATGACATTAGTATTGTATGTATAATTGAATATTTCTTAATGGTTAAATGCAAATAAATTATTTTTCATTTACCTAAAACAGCTGTGTTTGCTTCTTCAAGATCATCCAGAATATTTTAAGTTAAATAGTGAAGTCTATCAGAGGTCAATGAGATACAGGGATGAGCATTATAAACCGCCTGCTAGAATAGATTTATTTAACCGTAACTCATATTTCATGTCTATTCGCGTCTATAACCATTTACCTCGTTTTATTAAAACTTGTGCTTCTCCTAAATTTAAACTTGACTGAATATTTACTAATGTCATTTGCATGCTAATTTCTGTGGAACATGATATATGATACAAAAAACTATGTGCATTTTCTTTTTATACTTTATTGTTATTCTTGCGAATAAAGAAGCGATAAATAATATTATATTATTTAGTTATTTATTTAGCATATATCAGAATTTTTACGGTTCATAAAACAATTTTATGGATCATCAGTGCATTTTTAGAATTTTAGTCGATGTCAATATATTCTTTTAAATTTATTATCTACATTCCTTTTGAATCAAGTATATATTTATTACTTACATAATAATTATATTTTTCTCTACACAATATTTGTTTTCGGCAAACAGAGGTTCAAGAAATCGTCATCTGTAGATATTGCAATATCTGGTTTTATTATTGATCTGGCAACACTTTCTGTGCTTTTGTTTCAGCCAAGGCTGATACATTGCTTTTCTGAGGGCTGTTGTGACGATAATAGATCGTTTCTTGTCTTTTCAAAGATAATTATGGTTAGACATTTATTATCTTTGCAATTCTTATTTCTCATTGATTAAGAAGTGGAATTTTGTTTGTAAAATATTGAAATTAAATGATATTTTCAATTTCTGTTTCTGTTTGTCTGTGTCTGCTTTTTTCGCACCTCAATAAAATATACAGCCATTGTAAGTTTTGTTAGCATACTTTAAATAAACCTATAGGGTAATTGCCATAGGTTTAAAGTATCATGTGTTAAGTATCAACACAAATAAAGGGAATAATCACAAATTTGGGAATTTGTAATTAAGTATTTACAGTAAAAATGCTATCCTGTAGCGAAAAATATTGAATTAAATTTTATTATTTATAGGTATAAAGATAGTGTACCTCGTGTGTATGTGTCTCGTCTATCAAATATCACCTTGGTCACATCTTTGTAATCCATCACCTCCACATACTGATATAGGTGCTCAGATGAGATCTAAAAAGCTGAAAAAATAACTCAACCAACTCCTCTTCTCCAATAAAAGCTCCGGATCTACCGTGTCTAATTCAGAACTCAGGTCAAGGAATAGCCCGTACTTGTAATGTAGATTTTTGAATGTAATTTTACGTTTAAGTTTATGCTACTAATAAAATGAATAAAACAAATGTCAAGAATTCAAACAATGACACTAATATGACACTAAAATTCTTTATCGCGGTATGCTTAGAGTATAAAATCCAAATACAAAGAAAATCTAATCCAGTTAATAGTACCTATCAGTAACAGTAAACTGATCAGTCATGCAAGCAATCAGTACCATCTGCTTATTGCTGTTTGCAAGCGTTGGTGCTTGGCAGCATGATGACGATGCAGGTAAGCAACTACATTAACATTACATTAACGGCCCGTTACAGTCCACTGCTGGACTATGAGCCTCCTCCCCTTAAGTGGAGGAGGCTCATAGTCCAGCAGAGGACTGTAACGGGCCGTGGATGAGGTCTCAATCACCTAACAGTCCTTGCAATGTCCTAACCAACATAAAGAAAGTATAACATAGAGAATTTTGTTTTGACAAGATTCCCACCGGGGTGTAATTCCAAAAATTCCCTCCAGGATGCGAACCCGAAGCCTTCATTCATAACGAAAGTCTAACGCTGATCTCCTCGGCTATGGAGGTCTTATACGTATAGAAAGTTCATTGTCTAAATAAGGTATACCTACGTCATACTCTATGCTTGCATGTCTCTGAGTCGATTAATTTAGTATTGCAGCAGCAATGAGCTGTACCTAGTAATTATTTTTATTTATTTAACAGACAAGCTGTCAAAACAACTAAGAATATTTTTTATTATTTTTCTTCATTTGTCTTGATTTCACATTTTTTCTGTAAACATGCGAGTATGTAGTAGTTTGGTTTAGTTTGCTTTTGGTTTATAGACTGGTTTGAGTTTGACCCTATATTTTGTCTTCTATAGACAACTTATTTCCTATAATAGTCATAACTGAGTAAGTTCCTGCGGTAGAAGGCGAGATATTAAGTTACGTCTGATAACGAACTACACCGTTATTGGTCTTCCGCAGGCACTTATTTGACTGTAAATATAGACAAATATTGCTATAAGGGAAACAATGAGGATTTTAATTTTCAGCGCCAGATGGTGTTCATAATTTTGGTATTTATGGAGGAAAACCAGTGAAAATCACTGAAGCTCCGTTCACGGCCATGTTTAGACCGAAAGATCAAAATTGGTTCTGTGGAGCTTCCATAATAAATAAAAAGTTTTTGATATCTGCTGGTCATTGCGCAGCCGCGGTGTAAGTATATTAATCAATAATTCATAGAAAATTCTTGTTTTTGCAGGGATTTCGGAACTTTCTTGTTCTACATAAAAGCGGCATGAAAAAATATCCCCACAAATAACAAAAAAAAGTAATTTTAAAAGTAATAATAATAATTTATTTCTCAAACTGTAGGTACGACAGTCAGAACTCATAGTGTGCGAGTCTGACCCGTACTTGGCTAGTTTTTACAGGGATGCTTGAAGGTAAAATGGACATTTTCACACTCGGCCATACGCGGTTCACGGTTCAAGTTCTTATTTTAAATGAAAACGAATACTAAGCGATACAGTTTACAAAAAAATCAAGCTTCTAAATCAATGCTTTCAAAAAATACTGCCATTTAAACTCATGTTCACTCAGCGTCACTCATTTGTGATTGTTTAGCGACATCTCTTTTTCTAGGACATGGTCTGTGCTCAACACCATCATAAAAGAAACAGTAGTATTTTTTTTTAAATTAGGTACGTGTTTATTTTTTCCCAGATAGTAATTAAATAAAGTGTAAAGTACTCCAAATCGGAGGAAAATTTGTATTATTTTGCAAATCCTCTAATGTGGTAGGTCAGCCCATGAAACTGAATAAGCTTTTTCAAAAGTTCCAAAAAATTGAAAACCAAACCTTTCATACAAACCGATCAGTGATCGCGTCAATTTACCACCACCCGAGAGGTTTTGCGGTATTTTGCTAACACGTTGTTTAATTTAATGTATAATATTGGCCCCGATTAACACTGTGACGCTCTATACCTTAATTTAAGTTAGTCTGTCCTTTTAACCTTCTAAAGATTCAAAAGGGACAGGAGATGGCTATTCTAATATTAGAGCTGACAAACATTGAATCTGAACCGGCCGTGTCGATGGCACAATTTTACATGCGACTTAAAAATCTCTTAAACTGACAGCTATGTTCTCATTCGTTTAAATTAATATCATTCGTTCATCACCTCTCTTTCATTGGTCACAAAAACGAAAAGGATAGCTGGGTTTCAAAATTAGAATTAAAGCATGACATCCCAAATCGAGGCCATTGTATTCAAATTCTTCGCCGCCGCTGTGCCGCCACTTGAATATTGCAGTAAATATTGCATGATTGTTTTCCAGCCACAAATCTGATAAAATGAGAATAACTGTTGGTACTGATTCTGTTGAAGGAGGTCAAGACTACGAAATAGAAAAGATTGTAATACATCCCAAATTTTTCACTAATTATTCTGTTACTGATTATGATCTGTCTGTTATCAAACTAAAGAAAGAACTTGAATTTAACGATCGTGTTGCACCAATAGCAATTGCTGATTCAACTTTGCCTAAGACAGGGGAAATGTTGCAAGAATTCGGGTTTGGTATGACGGAAAATGATGATGTAAGTAATAATGTTAGTATGTATTCAGAAATGGTTTATGAATAGAATGCTTTGGTTAGTTTCTTGAATCTGAAATTGGTTAACCTTTTTATAAATACCAATGTTAATTTGTTTGCTTGATTTTCTTAACTTTTGTACACATGCCAAATTTTATGTTTATTTCTACAGGACCCTTCAAAAGTGTTACTTACGGTGGATGTTGCTTTTGTGGACAAAGAAACATGTAGAAAACGAGTCAAAAGTGGTTTCATTGTAACGAGGCGAAGTATTTGTGCTGGCGGTAAAAAGGGTCAAAGTGCATGTAAAGTAAATAATTTTTATATTACTAGTATAAATTTTAACAAAATACCTAATAGAATATTTCATAAGCAATTGAATGTCACTTGAAAATTATAACGTAAAAATACTTTCTAACAACACGTTTTAACGCACTAAAAAGTATAAAATATTTTTTATTAAGATTTTTATTGGTGTAGTACTCTTGTAGAACTTAAAATGAAAAACGTGGGGTGCTAGGGCTGTTACCTTTCGTCCCCGAGACGCAAGTATGAACCGCACCACGTACCATTTTGTTACGTAATCTGACGCACTTACCGTGAAGGCAAACTTCATCGTCAGAGAACCTGCATTCTCCAGTAAAATAATCAATGGTCATATGTGAAGTCTTGGGAAGATACTCGTAATGGGTCTATAGGTATAGTTACCTACCATACACCTACCCTACACCTTTACTACACCTACCCTACACCATTGTAGAACATTTTTTTGTTCCATCATCAATAGTTTCCGCTGCGTATGCGATGAAAGAAATTTTTAAAGCAAATTTTTTACACCTTGGTTCACGTTACTAAAGTTTTAGCAAGGATTCCTAATTTTTACTAGTAATAAATATAGCCTATATTACTCAGGGATATTGTAGCATTCTAATGGTGAAAGAATTTTTTAAATCAGTTCAGTAGTTTTTGAGTTTATTTGTTACAAACATACAAAATACAAATCTTTCCTCTTTATTGTATTAGTATAGAAAAATCAACCCGCGATGAAGACGTGCATGAGCTGCTGATTATGATGATGAAGAAAGACGGTATATCAGAAGCATTTTTACAGGGTGACGGTGGTGGACCAGTCATCTACAAAGGAAAACTCATCGGTTCCATTTCTCGTAGATACACATGGATTTGTGCAGGTGGTGTTCCAGAGAGCTTCGCGTATATCCCTTCCATGATGGATTTCGTTAATGAAATCATTAAACAAGAATCTTAAAATGGCAACATTGGGCATTATTTTGTGTTTTAGATTATATTCCATAGTAATATAGGGTTAACGTAGTTGGTCTCATAATTATTAAATTTGTAAGTTTTATGATATTATGATTGTAGAATGTATTGTGTTACTGTTTGTTAACCTAAATAAAAAAGAATATACTCGTAATAATGTTATAAATGTTAAATTCAACCTATTTTGATATTGTATTACAATATTGGCTCATAAATTGCCCATAAGATTTTCATATAATATTAAGGATTTTATAAATTATTCGTCTGCAGCATTAAATCAATAAAATTTTTACAATGTCTTTTTAAAATACTATAATCATTAAGTCCTGTTATAGTTTGGTTTTCATGTAGCCGTTTCTTGTCCCTTGATTAGCTGGAGGAAATTTAAATCTATGTGCTTACGTTATCAGAAAAAATACCTTTAGACCATAATATTGTTATAATGTTTGATTTATTTATGATCAACATTTAAAACGAGTAAAAAATATGCTTAAAATTTTGAAAGTACCTACCTAATAAGATTAGAAAATATTGTTTCAAAAATGAAACGCTTCATACATTTACTATCTTAATACAAAAATAATACATTATCATTAAATATTTAAAATATTTACGAAAAAGAATCAGTTTATAACAACAAATACTTAGCAATTCATAACTACATATTTAAATTTATTACAAAATATAGAAAATATCATTGCTGTTATGTTATAATATAACTGATATGAAAATACATGTTTGAAATTAATAAATAATTTGAAATTATTGGATTTCACTCGTCGTAATATAAATATTACTAGTGGTCCGCCTGCGGCTACGTTCGCATTGTGTATGATTTTCCCGTGAGAATAAGATTTTTTCCCGTAAAAAGTATCCTATGTGTTATTTTAGGTTACAAACTATCTCTAATCCAAATTTTAATTTCACTACGCTACACTCTGGATTCAAAATAGCGCCCTACCGTAAAAATATAACTAGGTATGCGCTCTTGTCATGAAATCTACTATTGCAAGATATTTCCAGCTTAAGGTAAAGATGTCCCCTCATTTTTTTATTGTGATGGCAGAGTAGAATACATTTGTCACCAACCCCTACTCTTCCCGTTGGTGTCGTAAGAAGCGACTTAGGGACTACACATTGAACAGGGAACGGGCAGCAGCGCTCTCTGATACAGTAACCTTTTAATCTGAGATCTCCAACCCGCCTGCCAAGCGTGGAGATTATGGCAAAACCAAACACTTAAGTGGAGGAAGCTCATAGTCCAACAGTGGACTGTAACGGGCCGTTGATGTTGATGATGATGACTCTACAAAATATTATGTTTTATTTGTCACAGGGCAGCGCAAGACCGGTTATTGTAGGGATCCTTGGAGGAGGCTGTTATCCTATACTCTTGTCGATGAAGTAATTCTAGATACTTTTTCTATGAATTGTTTAAAATAGCTACGTCTTGGTCTTTCTCTTTTTCTTTTCTCTTCAATCTTCCCTTCTATTATGTTTCTCAAAAAGTTGTCGTGTCTTATCAAGTATTCTATCTTCTATTTTCAATAGTCTTTATCAGGTTCCTCTTCTCTCCAACAATCTCAAGAACCTCTTAATTTGATGTACTTTTTTATTAACAAATTTTATAATTATTAGATATGTCCATCACTGGTTGACTGATTAAGTCATCAGCGCAGAGTGCAAACTAATCAGTAAGAGTCAGCGGCCCTAGCCACTTCACCACCGACGCTCTATCATCATCACCATCATCAGCTCACATCCTCAATGAGAGGCTCGAGCCTACCCTGTAGTAGGGCAACGCTCCTCACAAGCAATCCACCATGAAATTTATATCGTTTTTTTGAACCCGCCATGTAGTGATAGTACCCGTCAAACTGAACAACTTTTCGCGGAAAAAAAAATTCTGCTATAAAACAATTTTTGGTTTCTCCATACAAAGTGAGACTCCCGACCGACCCATTTTGTATGGAGAGCACAAAAATGTTTTTGTCGCAGGATTTTTTTTTCGTGAAAGTTTGACGGGTACTATTACTACACGGCGGGAACAAAACGATGTAAATTTCATGCTGTATTATTATCTCCCACTCAAACAATATCAATACTTCAGAAACTTAACGCAACAATGTCCAAAAACACCTGCTCTACAACTCCAAAATGCAGCTGAGAATTTATCAAAATAATGGAGGAACTTTAGCTCGTTCAAATTACAAAGGGCAACAACCAACCCTTTTTTATTGTTTATTGTCCAAAAGTTTGTGTTTATGTGTGGAGTTTCATCCCTTATTATTTACAACCGGTATCATAAAGTTTTAAACGAGAATCTCAAAGCGCCCTTTTGAGAATGATACTTAATTATTATGGAGGTATTATAATTAACTGTCTAGGTAATTTTTGTAAACATTATATTTTTTTTAATAGGTAACGAGGTGTTTTTATTTTATTGATTCCAGCTTGTGGATTCATTATTGTACACGACATAATATTTTTGTACTGGCAATACTGCCTCTTTGTTGTCATCTTCTAACACTGTGTCTCGTGTTCAATAAATTTAATTAATCTAAAATATTAAAAGCTTTCATTTACATAATCAGTGTCTTAAACATAAATTTGGTGCCGAAAACTATTCAGTGATATATAAATCTCCAGTAATTACAGCTATTTCGTGAAGAAATAAGTGATTTACGGTTTGCAAATTCCATGCGTTATCGGATCGGGTTCGTTTTTTACACACGCAATCCGCGCCGCCATTCTGCGCGCAACGAGTTGTGCTGGCCGCGGGCAGATCGGACCCGCCCTGCAAGTCGGACCGGTCGAATAGTCTATGGTTGGTCGTGGCGCTAGTGTGCGTCAGCGCATTGTCAACGAGAACGAACTTACAGATTCTGACGTCTGATCTGACAGATTGGTTTTTTCATCATTCTAAACGTTGCAGTTTTACAAATAAAAGATTTTTTTGCAAGTTTTCGTCGATTTCAGCCCTAAATATTATTGAGAATCATGTCGGAAAAAAGGCTTCTGATAGCCCAACGAGCACAGTGTAAAGGAAGCATTACTAGACAAGAAAATTATCTAAAGGAATGCTTGTCATCAGTTACGTTGGAAGATTTAGAGGTTCGTGTGAAGCTGGTTACAGACGTTCTTGCGAAATACATACATTATCATACAATGCTAAAGTCAATGGACGAGACCATCGAAGATGATGATTTGGAGGAACGAGCTTTAATAGTACAGGCAAAGATGATGAGGCTCTTAAAAGAGTTGGAAAAACCAAGCTCCAAAGGTGGACCCTCCAATCAAGAAGGTTATAATGCAAAGCTCCCTACACTTGAAATTCCATATTTTAATGGCAAAAACATAACAGAATACAGACCATTCATTGAAATGTTTGATGCTGTGGTAGACAGCGATGAGAGGATTAACAACATACAAAAGTTGTGCTTTTTAAAGAAATATCTGCGTGAAGAACCTCTTCAGTTGATCGACAGTTTGCCTATCATTGGTGACTCATACTGTGTCGCCAAGAAGTTGTTGCAAAAGCGATATGAGAACACTGCGTTATTGGTAAATAATCATGTCACAACTTTATTAGATTTTCCATGCGTAAGTAAAGGTACAGCAGTGCAGTTAAGAGAATTTGTTGCTAAGGTAAGGCAACATCTTTCGGCTTTAAAAAATCTTGAGCAGCCTGTAGCTCAGTGGGATGCCATATTGTCAACTATACTCTTACGAAAAATTGATTCCTATACTGCGCGGTTGTATCATACAGATAGGGACACTACAAAAATACCTACAGTAAACAGTATTTTAGAATTTTTAGACAAGCGTGCTGCTTCATTAGAAGCTAGTCCATCTACTATTAATGAAAAATTTTACAAAAATAAACCTAGTGTCACCTTAGTTTCCTCTCATTCAGAAAAATCTGTCCCTTTACAAAAATGTATTAAATGCTCACAGTCACATAAGTTGCACTTGTGTCCACAGTTTATTGCATTGCCATCCAAAGATAGATTACAATTTATAAATCATAACGAATTGTGTAAAATTTGTTTAGCTCGTCATGCGAAGAAGTGCAGGTATGCCTTCAAGTGTGGAGAGTGTCAAGCTAATCACAACACATTGATTCATCATGTGGAGGGGACTTCGTCACAGTCCAATTCAGAAAATGTGCATAATACAAATACAGTAAGTTTGCATTCCTTTCAATCTACCAATACAAATGTTTTATTGCCTACAGCCAAAGTACTTGTTACTGATATTTATGGAAATAAATTCATTGCCAGAGCCTTATTAGACACTGGAAGTCAAACTTCATTTTGCACTACAGAGCTGGCTGATAAATTAAAGCTCCCTACATTTAATTTAAATAAAAATATTATAACTTTGGGCGGTAATAAAGATTAATGTAATAAAGGAATAAACCTGCAAATTTCTTCCAGAGTACAGAACTTTGATATGAATATCACATGTTCAATTATTAATAAAATTACAACAAAATTGCCACAATATCCCATATATTTAAAGAATTTTTCCATTCCAAAATGCCTTGCTCTAGCGGATGATCAATTTGACGTTCCAGGTGAAGTCTCGCTTCTGCTAGCAGCTGACGTATTCTTCAGAATATTACAAGATGGCAAGGTCGAGGGAAGCTCAGGGGATCCAGTCCTGATCAACACCCGCCTTGGATACATCGTGTCTGTCTGTGATCAAGTCAAGTCCACGGGCAATACAACCTTAGCTATGCATACAGTAGTTCATGAAAAACTGTCAACTGCAGATGCAGATCTTAATAATCAGGTCAAGCAGTTCTGGGAGACAGAAAAGGTTCCTGAAGTGTATTATGAATCCTTGCCTGAACACGAGTATAGCTTAAAGGTATTTCAAGAGTCTGTTATTTTACAAGACCATCAATTTGAAGTTAAACTTCCATTAAAAATTTCATTACAGGATGTTGACTCGTCCAATTCATATACAATTGCATTACAAAGATTACTTCATTTACAAAAAGTATTCCAAAACAACCCTGAATTTTATACATTATACAAAGATTTCATACAAGAGTACATTGATTTAGGTCATGCTAAAATTATAAATACAGCGAGTTGTAACCCACGAGATCAACCTTTATTTTTCTTGCCCCATCATGCTGCTCTAAGGCCAGAAAAACAAACAAATAAACTTCGTGTTGTTTTTGATGGAAGTGCTAAAACAAAAAATGGTTACAGTCTCAATAATATACTATGTAATGGTCCAGTATTGCAGAAAACTTTATTTGAAATATTAATATTGTTTCGCTCTTACAAATACACTATACAATGTGACATACGTCATATGTACAGGAATGTGTTCATACATCCAGAACATCGTTGTCTACAAAATATACTATGGAAAGACAATGATGTAATACAGTGTTTACAGTTACAGACAGTAACATACGGTCTGACTAGTTCTGCTTTTCTGGCTACAGCATGTCTAATAGAGCTAGCGAAGAGATATCAGTCTGAATTTCCTCTTGCTAGTAAAGCTGTCCTAGAAAGTTCTTACATCGATGACATCCAGTCAGGTTGCGATACACTTCAGGAAACTAGTATTTTAAAAAAGCAATTACAATCTCTCATGCAAAAAGGGGGGTTCGAGTTACACAAATTTGCATCTAATAATCAAAAATTACTAGAAGATTTACATCCAGAAAAAATTAGTCAAGGGGACAAAGAAATTGATCAGGATAAATCAATTCATAAAATTCTTGGTCTTGCTTATGACTCGCGGGACGATGTGTTCAAGGTGAGTGGTAGGGTGCTTATCACCGAGCCTAAAATGCCTACTAAGAGGAGTGTGCTTAGTATTATAAGTCGGCTTTTTGATCCCATGGGCTTCGTTGGACCTGTCACTGTCAAAGCAAAGCTATTTTTACAGCAATTATGGCAATACAATTTAGACTGGGACTCTCCTCTACCTGGTGAATTAATTACAATTTGGAATGAGTTTTATACTAATCTTATTAACATGCCAGAAATAAATATAAATAGATACTTACAGACTGCTGAATCAGAGGAGACTGAGCTTATTGGTTTCTGTGATGCATCTTCCAATGCCTATGGCTGCTGCATTTTTGTCAAAGTTAAAATTAATGGAAAATTTAATGTGCATCTACTATGTTCAAAGTCAAAAGTAGCTCCTTTGAATTCAAAGTTAACAATTTCAAAATTGGAACTAAATGGCGCTTTATTATTGGCAAAACTTATGTCTCATGTTAGTTCTATTTTGAATATTACAAAAACATTTTTATTCTGCGACTCTAAAATAGTTTTAAGTTGGCTTGACTTATCTCCTGTAAAACTCCCTGCTTACATAGCTAATAGGGTAAAAGAAATTAATAAACTTGCTTCTGATAAATGGCTTTATACTCCAAGTCTATTGAATCCTGCAGATGTGTTATCGCGAGGCTGTGACCCACAGTAGTTAATCGAGGACAAGCTATGGAAGCAGGGACCTGATTTTGTTAATGAGAATAGCAGTTATAATTTATATTTACAAGGAATAGAATTACCTTTTACAAATTTAGAAACTACAGTATGTACAAATATTGAAAATTCAAACACAAAAGTGGAAAGCTCTATATTACCTTTATTGGAAAACTATTCCACTTTGTTTAAAACTATTCGCATCACGGCGTTAGTATTAAGATTTTATAATAAGTGCAGGAAAAATGTTGCTGCTACTAGTGGCAGCAACATTACACAGCAGCGGCTTTTCACTGTGCAAGAGTTTAATTGGCACTTACATATCTAATAAGGGGTGTTCAAAATTTTTATTTTAGTAACGAATTAAAATGCATTAAAGAATATAAAAAATCTAATTTGAATTCATTGACACCTTTTATAGACTCGCAAGGAGTTCTTCGAGTGGGAGGTAGATTGCAGAGTGCCAATCTAAATTATTCACAGAAATACCCAATAATACTGCCAAAGCATTGTCATATAACTAGATTAATAATAAGGCAAGAACATATTCGCTTAATGCATGGTGGTTTGAAAGTAGTATTAAGCAGTTTAAACTTACAGTATTATGTAATTAATTCCATTAGAAAGATCAAAAGTGTTATTCACAAATGTTTAATATGTAGCAGGGAAAGAGCTAAAACCCCACAGCAACTTATGGGTTCGCTACCTTTTGACCGTGTCAATCCTGCTCGTCCATTTGAGAAAGTTGGTATAGACTATTGTGGACCTTTTGATATTAAACAGTCTTCCAAAAGAAATAGTATTATAAGCAAAGGGTATGTGTCCGTTTTTGTTTGCTTTGTTACAAAAGCGGTACACATGGAAGTAGTGTCAGACATGTCTACTGATACTTTTTTGTCTGCTCTCAAAAGATTTATAGCACGTAGAGGTAATCCATCAGATATATTTTGTGACAATGCATCTACTTTCAAAGGAGCTAATAATAAGTTGAAAGATTTGTACAATTTACAAAACACAGACTTTTCATTTTTAACACCTGGACATTTTTTAGTTGGAGATGTATTAACTTCTATACCACAGCCAAATCTAACTAATATTCCATGTAATAGATTAAGATTTTGGAGATCTTGTGAGCAGATAAAACAAAATTTTTGGAAGGTTTGGTCAAATGACTATTTAACTTCATTGAATAAAAAAACTAAATGGCAGAAGGAATTTCCAAATTTAAAAGAAGGAATGTTGGTCTTGTTGAGAAACCCCAACACTCCTCCTCTTCGCTGGCCAATGGGTAGAATTCATAAAATCTTTCCTGGTAAAGACAATAAAGTTCGTGTCGTTGAAGTAATAACTTCTGATAAAAAGGTTCATTGTCGAGCTATTTCTAAAATTGTAATTATACCCATTGAAACTTAATCCTACTATTAATTTGTATACTATGTTGATAGATATATAAGTTTTTTTCAAATGTTAAATCTAAGGAACATGTCTAAAATAAATTTAAAAAAAAGAAACTTTTATTAGGTCAAAATAATTCATTTATTTATAAAATTTATAACATAACAATATAGGTACATACAATATACATATTATAAACAGATATTTTCCTTGGATTTATCTATTATATATTATTAGATTTGATGTTCAAAGTTAGCATTAGCATATAAGCATCACATTTAAATTGTTTGCTTAACTTTGTATTGCTTTCTGAATTGTTTAATACTTTTCTACTGGTTTGTATGCTTATTGTTTTTTAAGTTTACCTTTATTCAGGCTATCTGTGGCCCCCCCAATTTATGTACACGACATTATATTTTTGTACTGGCAATACTGCCTCTTTGTTGTCATCTTCTAACACTGTGTCTCGTGTTCAATAAATTTAATTAATCTAAAATATTAAAAGCTTTCATTTACATAATCAGTGTCTTAAACAATTATTATGCGTGTTTATTTTTTCATCGTACACAAAAAAAATGTTTTGTTTTTGACGGCTCCGTAGCCCGGGCGGTAGTGTATCTGCCTCCGACGCACAGGGTCGCGGGTTCGAATCCCGCCCAAAGCAAACATTCGTGTGATGAGCACTTGTATTTACCTTGTGTCTGGATGTTGTTTATCTATATAAGTATGTATTTATCTATTAAGATAATGTATATCAGCTGTCTGGTACCCATAGTAGAAGCTCTGCTTATAACTCAGGTCAAGGAATAGCCCGTACTCGTAATGTAGATTTTTTAATGTAATTTTACGTTTATGTTTATGCTACTAATAAAATGAATAAAACAAATGTCAAGAATTCAAACAATTATACTAAAATGACACTAAAATTCTTTATCGCGGTATGCTTAGAGTATAAAATCCAAATACAAAGAAAATCTAATCCAGTTAATAGTACCTATCAGTAACAGTAAACTGATCAGTCATGCAAGCAATCACTACCATCTGCTTACTGCTGTTTGCAAGCGTTGGTGCTTGGCAGCATGATGACGATGCAGGTAAGCAACTACATTAACATTACATTAACGGCCCGTTACAGTCCACTGCTGGACTATGAGCCTCCTCCACTTAAGTGTTTGGTTTTGCCATAATCTCCACGCTTGGCAGGCGGGTTGGAGATCGCAGATTAAAAGGTTACTGTATCAGAGAGCGCTGCTGCCCGTTCCCTGTTCAATGTGTAGTCCCTAAGTCGCCTCTTACGACACCCACGGGAAGAGTAGGGGTTGGTGACAAATGTATTTTACTCTGCCGTCACCACACGGCAAGCAACTACAGTTTTTATATAATATTCTTCTTTATCATCAGTGTAGCCGCCCAAGATAGAAACCAAGATCCACGGCGCGGCGTAAAGAGCCTACCGAAATACGGAATCATCTTTCTTTTCAGACAGTTAGGTCTGAATCACCAACCCCAACCCCTACATTACACACAACTACTACATTTGTCACCAACCCCTACTCTTCCCGTGAGGGACTACAGTAATCTTTTAATCTGCAATCTCCAACCCGCCTGCCAAGCGTGAAGATTATGGCAAAACCCTCCACTTAAGTGGAGGAGGCTCATAGTCCAGCCGAGGACTGTAACGGGCCGTTGATGAGGTCTCCATCACCTAACTGTCCTTGCAATGTCCTAACCAACCTACAGAAAGTATAACATAGAGAATTTTGTATTGACAAGATTCCCACCGGGGTGTGATTCCAAAAATTCCCTCCAGGATGCGAACCCGAAGCCTTCATTCATAACGAAAGTCTAACGCTGATCTCCTCGGCTATGGAGGTCTTATACGTATAGAAAGTTCATTGTCTAAATAAGGTATACCTACACAGGGGCGTGCACAGGGTTTAGGGCTAGGGTAGGCAGGCAGGTATAAAAAGGATAAAAAAGCACTTACCAAAAAAAATTCATGGATTAGGTTACTGTATTGTGATGACCGGTGGTGTTTCCATGCAATGAGTGATGTAATGTAAGTTTGGCCACCTCAAGTATCTAACCAGGTGATTGAATATTTGGAACAAGTCACACTAGAGATAACCGAAATGGCCTTTAAAAATTGACATAGCCGGCGTCGTTCCAAACGGTCAAAGAAGTGCAGAATATAATACACGGAAAACAAAACACTATTGGTGTGTACATACACAACGTTAACCAGTTGAAAGTCTCGTAAGATTTTATTTGAAAATGACTTGCGTTGCAAAGAGTTGCAATGCAATTAACTCAAAGGAATTGCAATTTAGACAAACACGGCCCGTCGGCACAAAGTTCACAGCTATTACTCATTGTTATTAATGTAATTTACTAACACAAAAAGCACTAATTGCTCAAAAAACTATCAAAAACTTCAAAAATCACTGCGCTTTAAAACAACAAAAGTAAACAATATGGCGAATAATGAGTGACGTTTGACGTTTCCAACCCTGCGTTCCGAGACGCGCTGAAATCGATTAAAGTACTCGTAATCGCGTTCCGCATCACTGTCAGCCATACATTTTTTGCTTTTCTGATCGCTGCTGACAGCGCTGAAGGTCTGATTCGGAATGCGCCCTTCCTTTTGTTTGGTTTTACCCAATACGCGCTTTTTCATACGACTGGTGCGTTGTGATTGGTCGTTGGTCGGGACAGAAAAGCTGGGCTTTTCGGATTTGTATGGAGCGAAATCACGCACACTAACGCATTGGCAAGTTTTGTGTTCGCACATAGGGTCTTTATAGCACACAGTCATATATTTTCTCTCACTACATGTAAGTAAACGTCAGTTGGAATAGGCAGTACTTTTGGCGAACGTAAACAAAAGACGAGTGGAATTTGTTAAAGATCAGGATGTGTAAAATTAATATGGGTGTTATGGTAGTTAGTATGATAGTGTAGTGTAGTTAATTAATGTATATTATTGAGAAGGTATTTATCTGAAAATGACAGGGTAGGCAGTGCTTTTCTGCCTCTATGAAGCGCACGCCCCTGTACCTACATATTCTGTGCTTGCATGGCTCTGAGTCGATTAATTTAGTATTGCAGCAGCAATGAGCTGTACCTTGTAATAATTTTTATTTATTTATCAGACAAGCTATCAAAACAACTAAGAATATTTTTTGTTATTTTTCTGTTGGATTTGTTCATTTGTCTTGATTTCACATTTTTTCTGTAAACATGCGAGTATGTAGTAGTTTGGTTTAGTTTGGTTTCGGTTTATAGACTGGTTTGAGTTTGACCCTATATTTTGTCTTCTATAGACAACTTATTTCCTATAATAGTCATAACTGAGTAAGTTCCTGCGGTAGAAGGCGAGATATTAAGTTACGTCTGATAACGAACTACACCGTTATTGGTCTTCCGCAGGCACTTATTTGACTGTAAATATAGACAAATATTGCTATAAGGGAAACAATGAGGATTTTAATTTTCAGCGCCAGATGGTGTTCATAATTTTGGTATTTATGGAGGAAAACCAGTGAAAATCACTGAAGCTCCGTTCACGGCCATGTTTAGACCGAAAGATCGAAATTGGTTCTGTGGAGCTTCCATAATAAATAAAAAGTTTTTGATATCTGCTGGTCATTGCGCAGCCGCGGTGTAAGTATATTAAACAAAATTTCATAGGAAACTCTTGTTTTTGCAGGCATTTCTGAAATTTCTTGTTCTACATAAAAGCGGCATGAAAAAAAAATCCCCACAAATAACAAAAAAAAGTAATTTTAAAAGTAATAATAATAATTTATTTTTCAAACTGTAGGTACGACAGTCAGAACTCATAGTGTGCGAGTCTGACCCGTACTTGGCTAGTTTTTACAGGGATGCTTGAAGGTAAAATGGACATTTTCACCCCCGGCCATACACGGTTAACGGTTCATAATATTATTAATAAGTGATACAGTTCCTTAGTGTTACAAAAAAATCAAACTTCTAAATCAATGCTTTCAAAAAATACTGCCATTTAAACTCATGTTCACTCAGCGCCACTCGTTTGTGATTGTCTAGCGACATCTCTTTTTCTAGGACATGGTCTGTGCTCAACACCATCATAAAAGAAACAGTAATTTTTTTTTTAAATTAGGTACGTGTACATTTTTTCCCAGATAGTAATTAAATAAAGTGTAAAGTACTCCAAATCGGAGGAAAATTTGTATTATTTTGCAAATCCTCTAATGTGGTAGGTCAGCCCATGAAACTGAATAAGCTTTTTCAGAAGTTCCAAAAAATTAAAAACTAAACCTTTCATACAAACCGATCAGTGATCGCGTCAATTTACTACCACCCGAGAGGTTTTGCGGTATTTTGCTAACACGTTGTTTAATTTAATGTATAATATTGGCCCCGATTAACACTGTGACGCTCTTTACCTTAATTTAAGTTAGTCTGTCCTTTTTACCTTCTAAAGATTCAAAAGGGACAGGAGATGGCTATTCTAATATTAGAGCTGACAAACATCGAATTTGAACCTTATGGCTGTGTCGATGGCACAATTTTACATGCGACTTAAAAATCTCTTAAACTGACAGCTATGCCCTTATTTTAGGTTCTCATTCGTTCAAATTAATATCATTCGTTCATCACCTCTCTTTCATTGGTCATAAAAACGAAAAGGATAGCTGGGTTTTAAAATTAGAATTTAAGCATGACATCCCAAATCGAGGCCATTGTATTCAAATTCTTCGCCGCCGCTGTGCCGCCACTTGAATATTGCAGTAAACATTGCATGATTGTTTTCCAGCCATAAATCTGATAAAATGAGAATAACTGTTGGTACTGATTCTGTTGAAGGAGGTCAAGACTACGAAATAGAAAAGATTGTAAAACATCCCAAACTTTTCAGTAATTATTCTGGTATTGATTATGATCTGTCTGTTATCAAACTAAAGAAAGAACTTGAATTTAACGATCGTGTTGCACCAATAGCAATTGCTGATTCAACTTTGCCTAAGACAGGGGAAATGTTGCAAGTATTCGGGTTTGGTAGGACGGAAAATCATAATGTAAGTAATTATGTTAGTATGTATTGCGCTAGGAGTGCTTCTTGATAGCAAACTGCAATTCAACTCGCACATAAAGACACAATGCACAAGGGCTAAGATAGCCATGATGCAGTGCTGCAGAGCTATAGGGAGGACTTGGGGTCTGAAGCCAAGTATATCACAGTGGATATACAAGGCCATTATTCTCCCGAGGCTTCTCTATGGGTCTATAGTATGGTGGCATAGAGCAAGCATCAAGCAAAACTACAAAGAGCTTGCCCAAGTTCAGAGATTAGCAGGGCTAATGACAACAGGGGCAATTAGGACCACTCCGACAGCAGCGCTGGATATGATACTCGGTCACAATCCACTTGATCTGGAAGCAAAAAAGAGAGCACAAGAACAATACTACAGACTAAAATCACACGGAATGTGGTGTCTTAAGACCAATGACACAGGACATTCTGTGGTGGCTAAAGAATTTGAGGGAAACATGTCGATGATTCTAGCTAATAATGATCTGATCAGGAAGCAAAGAATATTCGACAAAAAATACAGAATACACATAGGACCAAGAACATCATGGGAAGTAAAGCATAATGACAACGCGTTGATATGTTTTACGGATGGGTCAAGGAAAGAATCAACAGGACTCTCAGGAGCAGGCATCCTCGTCACTGGGCCTGAGCGGTCCTTAAAGACTTCAACAGAACTAGGAAAGTACGCGAGCATCTTTCAGGCGGAAATCTTCGCTATACTAGAATGTGCTCATCAGATCAAAAATATGGGAGATCTACAGACTGACACTGTAGTAATATACAGTGACAGTCAAGCAGCTCTTAGGGCATTAGATAAACCAGTGACAACATCGGCGCTGGTTAAAGAATGCAAGTCAGCACTTAACCTACTTGCAAATAAAAGTAGCGTTACTATCGCCTGGGTGCCTGGACACCAAGGCACCGAGGGGAACGAAAATGCAGATGAATTGGCCAGAAAGGGAGCGGATAGTACCTTCACAGGTCCTGAGCCCCGCCTACCAATACCACAAAGAATTACAAAAGGAGTTATTGAGAAGAAAACAAGAGTAGAAACCAATGCCAGATGGGAGAAGGCCACCGGATACCGGCAGTCGAAACTCTTCATCAGGACAATTGATCGCAGACGAACTAAGCACCTACTTCAACACAAGAAAAAAGACGTCAGAGTCATCACAGGTATAGTGACAGGACACTGCACGCTACAGAGACATCTCAGCATCATGAAGAGAGCAGAGAGCCCCTCATGTCCAGAGTGCGGCGAAGATGAAACAAGCTTACACTTCCTGGCAGAATATCCGATGTACTCACTGCCGAGATGGGAAATACTAGGAACAGACAGCATCGAAAAGGAAGAACTGAGCAATCTGTCATTCAAGGACATACTGAGATACTGCAAAGCAACAGGCAGATTTGAGGGGGCCATCACGGAGGAGCTACAGTAAAACCAGTACTCCTTCGATGGGTGCTCCGAGGGTGGGCGATGGCAGGCCCGGCCGATTGCGATCTCACGGGGGGAGAACAATCGTGTGGGGGAACCCGGTATTCTCGAAGCTTAAGGCGTGGGGGGCACCGGGGCTCACGCGGCGCTCGGGGGGGTTGGCTGGTAGTAGCAATAGCCGTTGCCAAGCTGGCTCTCCTTGAGTAGTCGCTGGGGCCACTGGGTCACCCTATGCCAGAAGCGGAGAGAACAAGGGATAGACCTAACACTACTCACCTACCACGAGTATCACGCGATACGGCTGAGCTGATGCGGCGCTATCATGAAAGGAGCATCCATCAAAACTGGGATTAAGGGTGAAATAGTTCCTGTATATGGAGCAGGTCACCCGTCTGCGCTCCTCGCAGACGTCCCCCTTATACATACATACATAGTATGTATTCAGAAATAGTTTATGAAAAGAATGCTTTGGTTAGTTTCTTGAATCTGAAATTGGTTAACCTTTTTATAAATACCAATGTTAATTTGTTTGCTTGATTTTCTTAACTTTTGTACACATGCCAAATTTTATGTTTATTTCTACAGGACCCTTCAAAAGTGTTACTTACGGTGGATGTTGCTTTTGTGGACAAAGAAACATGTAGAAAACGAGTCAATAGTGGTTTCTTTGTAACGAAGCAAAGTATTTGTGCTGGCGGTAAAAAGGGTCAAAGTGCATGTAATGTAAATATTTTTTATATTTCTAATATAAATTTTAACAAAATACCTAATAGATTTCATAAGCAATTGAATGTCACTTGAAAATTATAAAGTAAAAAATACTTTTTAACAACACGTTTTAACGCACTAAAAAGTATAAAATAATTTTAATTAAGATTTTTATTGGTGTAGTACTCTTGTAGAACTTAAAATGAAAAACGTGGGGTGCTAGGGCTGTTATCTTTCGTCCCCGAGACGCAAGTATGAACCGCACCACGTACCATTTTGTTACGTAATCTGACGCACTTACCGTGAAGGCAAACTTCATCGTCAGAGAACCTGCATTCTCCAGTAAAATAATCAATGGTCATATGTGAAGTCTTGGGAAGATACTCGTAATGGGTCAATAGGTATAGTTACCTACCATACACCTACCCTACACCTATACTACACCTGCCCTACACAATTGTAGAACATTTTTTGTTCCATCATCAATAGTTTCCGCTGCAAATGCGATGAAAGAAATTTTTAAAGCAAATTTTTTACACCGTGGTTCACGGTACTAAAGTTTTAGCAAGGATTCCTAATTTTTACTAGTAATAAATACAGCCTATATTACTCAAGGATGTTGTAGCATTCTAATGGTGAAAGAATTTTTTAAATCGGTTCAGTAGTTTTTGAGTTTGTTTGTTACAAACATACAAAAATACAATTATTAGTATAGATAAATCAATCCGCGATGAAGACGTGCATGAGCTGCTGATTATGATGATGAAGAAAGACGGTATATCAGAAGCATTTTTACAGGGTGACAGTGGTGGACCACTCATCTACAAAGGAAAACTCATCGGTTCCGTTTCTCGTAGATACACATCGAACTGTGCAGGTGGTGTTCCAGAGAGCTTCGCGTATATCCCTTCCATGATGGATTTCGTTAATGAAATCATTAAACAAGAATCTTAAAATGCCAACATTGGGCATTATTTTGTGTTTTAGATTATATTCCATAGTAATATGGGGTTAACGTTGTTGGTCTCATAATTATTAAATTTGTAATTTCTATGATATTATGATTGTAGAATGTATCTTGTTACTGTTTCTTAACCTAAATTAAAAAAAAAAACATTATAATAATGTTATCAATGTTAAATTCAACCTATTTTGATATTGTATTACAATATTGGCTCATAAATTGCCCATAAGATTTTCATATAATATTAAGGATTTTAATAATTCGTCTGCTATATCATTACTATATCATTAAGTCCTGTTATAGTTTGGTTTTCATGTAGCCGTTTCTTGTCCCTTGATTAGCTGGAGGAAATTTAAATCTATGTGTTTACGTTATCAGAAAAAATACATTTAGACCATAATATTGTTATAATGTTTGATCTATTTATGATCAACATTTAAAACGAGTAAAAAATATGCTTGAAATTTTGAAAGTACCTACTTAATAAGATAAGAAATTATTGTTTCAAAAATGAAACGCTTCATACATTTACTATCTTAATACAAAAATAATACATTATCATTAAATATTTAAAATATTTACGAAAAAGAATCAGTTCATAAAAACAAACATTTAGCAATTCGTAACTACATATTTAAATTTATTACAAAACATATAAAATATCATTGCTGTTATGTTAAAATATAACTGATATGAAAATGCATGCATGTTTGAAATGAATAAATAAATTTGAAATTATTGGATTTCACTCGTCGTAATATAAATTTATATTACTAGTGGTCCGCCTGCGGCTTCCCTTTCGCATTGTGTATGATTTTCCCGTGAGAAGAGAATAAGATTTTTTCCCGTTAAAAGTATCCTATGTGTTATTTTAGGTTACAAACTATCTCTATTTAAAATTTTAATTTCACTACGCTACACTCTGGATTCAAAATAGCGCCCTTACCGTAAAAATATAACTAGGTATGCGCTCTTGTCATGAAATCTACTATTGCAAGATATTTCCAGCTTAAGGTAAAGATGTCCCCACATTTTTTTTTATTGTTACGGTAGAGTAGAATACATTTGTCACCAACCCCTACTCCCCCCGTGGGTGTCGTAAGAGGCGACTTAGGGACTACACATTGAACAGGGAACGGGCAGCAGCGCTCTCTGATACAGTAATCTGCGATCTCCAACCCGCCTGCCAAGCGTGGAGATTATGGCAAAACCCTCCACTTAAGTGGAGGAGGCTCATAATCCAGCAGTGGACTGTAACGGGCCGTTGATGTTGATGATGATGACTCTACAAAATATTATGTTTTATTTGTCACAGGGCAGCGCAAGACCGGTTATTGTAGGGATCCTTGGAGGAGGCTGTTATCCTATACTCTTGTCGATGAAGTAATTCTAGATACTTTTTCTATGAATTGTTGAAAATAGCTTCGTCTTGGTCTTTCTCTTCTTATTTTCTCTTCAATCTTCCCTTCTATTATGTTTCTCAAAAAGTTGTCGTGTCTTATCAAGTGTTCTATCTTCTATTTTCAATAGTCTTTATCAGGTTCCTCTTCTCTCTAATAATCTCAAGAACCTCTTTGTTAGATGTACTCTTTTCTTAACAAATTTTATAATTATTAGATATGTCCATCACTGGTTGACTGATTGAGTCATCAGCGCAGAGTGCAAACTAATCAGTAAGAGTTAGCGGCTCCAGCCACTTCACCACCGACGCTCTATCATCATCACCATCATCAGCTTACATCCTCAATGAGAGGCTCGAGCCTACCCTGAAGTAGGGCAACGCTCCTTACAAGCTTTACACCATGAAACTTATATCGTTTTTTTCCCGTCGTGTAGTGATAGTACCTGTCAAACTGAACAACTTTTCGCGGAAAAAAAAATCCTGCGATAAAACAATTTTTGGTCTCTCCATACAAAGTGAGACTCCTGACCGACCCATTTTGTATGGAGACCACAAAAATGTTTTTGTCGCAGGATCTTTTTTTCGTGAAAGTTTGACGGGTACTATTACTACACGGCGGGAACAAAACGATGTAAATTTCATGCTGTATTATTATCTCCCACTCAAACAATATCAATACTTCAGAAACTTAACGCAACAATATCCAAAAACACCTGCTCTACAACTCCAAAATGCAGCTGAGAATTTATCAAAATAATGGAGGAACTTTAGCTCGTTCAAATTACAAAGGGCAACAACCAACCCTTTTTTATTGTTTATTGTCCAAAAGTTTGTGTTTATGTGTGGAGTTTCATCCCTTATTATTTACAACCGGTATCATAATGTTTTAAACGAGAATCTCAAAGCGCCCTTTTGAGAATGATACTTAATTATTATGGAGGTATTATAATTAACTGTCTAGGTAATTTTTGTAAACATTATATTTTTTTAAATAGGTAACGAGGTGTTTTTATTTTATTGATTCCAGCTTGTGGATTCATTATTATGCGTGTTTATTTTTTCATCGTACACAAAAAAAATTTTTTGTTTTTGACGGCTCCGTAGCCCGGGCGGTAGTGTATCTGCCTCCGACGCACAGGGTCGCGGGTTCGAATCCCGCCCAAAGCAAACATTCGTGTGATGAGCACTTGTATTTGCCTTGTGTCTGGATGTTGTTTATCTATATAAGTATGTATTTATCTATTAAGATAATGTATATCAGCTGTCTGGTACCCATAGGAGAAGCTCTGCTTAGTTTGGGATCAGATGGCCGTGTGTGAAGATGTCCCCACATATTTATATGTTACTATTTACATTTACAAAAAAAAAAAAAAATATTTACGTGCAAAAAAACTATTTGATTTTGTTAGTTGAATGATAGGTGGGATATGACATTTTAACATACATATTTTTTTTTGTGTGTGGAAATCGTGTAATAGCTTACCAATATTTAGGGCAGGGCGGCTCGGCTCGCGTGTCTAGGTCTGGGCAATAGGACGAGCGCTTGCTAAAATCCTACCCTCTAGTATAAATTATAAAATGTATAACATCCTACGTATTTTATTCATACTATTTTAAATAATATTCAACGTTAATATCGTGTGTGTCCTTTATATTTGATGTAATAAGTAAAACTTTAATATTTGTTTTATATTTTTAACTTGCAGTAACTATTAACGTAGTGAACTAGAAACAAGTTGTTTACCGTGTGAATAGTGTCATGGAAATATACTTTTAGAGGCGTTGTTAGTCTGTAAGTAAAATAATTTTGTTCTTTAGGTACTATTGTGTATTGTGCAATTTTACTTAGTTATGTAATTTTTATGTGATTAAAGAATTTTGAAAAACAAAACAAAAACCAATATTTCTATTTGCTCCTTATGATAGATGATACACCTACTTATAGTGAGTTTACAATTCGCATTGGGAGCAATCCTGTAATGATGACGTCTTTTGTAATTATTAGTTTTTGAATAAATAAATAAAATAAAAAAAAATTGCGAAAAGTTACAACGGTGTCGATTCGGCATACGCCCAACTAAACTAAACTTAAAATTAGTCCTGTCACTTTCTATCATTTTTAATTGAAAAGGGACCGAAGATCATCGGTTTTGTTTTTGTCTTTGACTTCACAATGCGCTCGTAAGAAAACACAATTAATAAAAAAAAAAAAAAATAGTTATTTCACTCCAAAGATTACTGACGCGCGTCGAGTGAAGCGATCGTCTTTTATTCCTCTGAGTTTCTTAAGGGTCGGGCCACACTTATCGATGGCGATCGACGGTTTGCCTCTACGAAACGTGCATTTAGTATAGCATTCCTTTCGCATCATTCGCCGCGTCCGATGCGAAAGGATTTCCATACTTTACGCGCGTTTTGTATAGACAAACCGTCGATCGCCGTCGATAAGTGTGGCCCGACCCTAAGGTTTTGTTTTGTGACACAATAAAAAATACGAAAAATAAGTTTTGTAGTGTCAAACAGTTTTCCACAAGTTACCTTTTAAAAATGCTGTAACAATTCACCCGAAACTATTTAAAAGTGCAGGCGGGCTCTGACCCCAATATTGGCTCAATCCCGTATTCCAGCGCGGTTGTCTGTTTCATAAATCAAATTATTGGACACCTGCAAAGGACGAACAAGTCAAAGGCGTCTATATTATGAGCGTCGGTGCTCATTACGGAGGTCCCAGATTCGAATCCCGCTGGGGACACTGACAAACACCTCATTGTGAGACTTCTCCTAGTTTGGTTAGGACAATGCAGGCTGAATCATTTGATTGTCCGAAAAGAAAAAATATTCCGTGGTTTGAAAGGCACGCTGTGGGTTCTATTTGTTGTCTATGGAAATATTCGTTGCAAGACCCATAATTATCAGTAGCGTTTGGCGGGTCTATAGTATTGTTGCCACTATATTATTAGGCTATCGATATTGGACTATCGAGCCTAATAATATATATAGATAACTATCGATAGTTTAAGTAAAAACGATAGTATTTGTAGTTCTTTTAGTGCAATACTATTGATAAGCAGCAATACTATCGATAGTATCGATACTATCGATAGTGTTGCTCCTCAATATTGCATAAATTATCAATAGTATTGCACTAAAATAACTATCGATAGGCCTATCGATTGAGTACATGTTTTTGGCGTTCAACTATCGATTGTAAAATTATCGATTTTTCGGCAACACTAGTCTATAGCTCTGACACCAAGACAACTAAGGTTTGTAAGGTTAGTTGTCGTCGGTCCACGGCCGCTATATACCACTCTGGTAGAAATAGAAATTTTAAGACCGTCAAAAAAATGATTTTTTTTATGAATGAAATGAATGAATGAATGAAATATACTTTATTGCGCACAGACAGAAAATACAGTAATTGCAGAAGTAAAAATAGTACGAATGGCGGTCTTATTTCTAAGGTAGCAATTTCTTCCAGGCAACCGGTTAACATGGAGACATTTAAGTAGGAAAAAAACGGTGTGTATGTTTTACCCCTACTCTTCCCGTGGGTATCGTAAGAGGCGACTTAGGGACCACACATTGAACAGGGAACGGGCAGCAGCGCTCTCTGATACAGTAACCTTTTAATCTGCGATCTCCAACCCGCCTGCCAAGCGTGGAGATTATGGCAAAACCAAACACTTAAGTGGAGGAGGCTCATAGTCCAGCAGTGGACTGTAACGGGCCGTTGATGTTGTTGATGATGTATGTTTTATTGGTTATCGTGTTTAAAAAAAAATCTTTAATAGCTACAATTAGTCAGGAGAATCTCAACGCTCCAACCTAAAAAACACCTCTAACTTGCACCACCAATATTTCACACCAAGTTTAAAAGAAATTGGGCTTGGTCGTTAATCACCGGATGTGACGCCAGCCTTCGACTTCCGGTTCCGTCGCGGACAAGATTACGCCATGAAAGCCTTCTCAAAGCCTCGCGCTTTTGAAAACTTTCGTATGAGATACGTATAATGTGTTCAGGAAGTTTGTGAGATATAAAAAGTTTCGGGTAGACCTGGTAAGGGGCCGTGTTTGCAGGTTGGCTTAGTTCACAGGTAAAACAAGTTCTTGTATAAGTACTGTTTTTCTGTTTTGGTGGTGGTGGTGTTTTATGCTTATGTTAAAAGTAGGCAGATGTTTCATCATCATCATCAACGGCCCATTACAGTCCACTGCTGGACTATGAGCCTCCTTCACATAAGTGGAGGGTTTTGCTATAATCTCCACGCTTGGCTGACGGGTTAGAGATCGCAGATTAAAAGGTTACTGTATCAGAGAGCGCTGCTGCCCGTTCCCTGTTCAATGTGTAGTCCCTAAGTCGCCTCTTACGACACCGACACCCACGGGAAGAGTAGGGGTTTGTGACAAATGTATTCTACTCTGCCGTCACTACACGGCAGATGTTTGTTTATATATCAAAAACTAGCAAAATAAACGAGACATCTGAAACTAATAACACACATGTTACTACGAGTTATTACCACGATTAATAACCGCTAAAACCTGTATGTTTATCTGAAACTAGCTGAATAACACAATTCGCAATTTCAAAAACCACTTTATTACATAATACGAATGACTTTTGGAATGGAGTTAGTTTGTACCCTGGATTAACACATAATTTTTACGGGAAAAAGTCTTATTCCCACGGGAAAATCTTACATAACGTGAGCGTAGCCGCGGGCAGACCGCTAGTTTGAAATAAGTTACCTAATTGTCAGATTTACTAAGCGATGTTTTTATTTAAAATCGTTTGTACTCAAAACTCGGAAGTGATTACAAGGGAGTACTATCAAAATTCTAATTATATTGGTTGATTGTAGACTTTATACAATCAATCAATCAGCGTATTGCAGTCCACTGCTGGACGATGGCCTCCCCAAGGGTACACCAAAGCGCACGATCATCCGCTTTTCTCATTCAGCCACCACTAGCGACCTTTCTTAGGTCATCACTCCACCTGGCAGGGGGGCGTCCCACACTACGTTTCCCGAGACGCGGTCTCCATTCGAAAACCCGTCTGCTCCAACGCTCGTCGGTTCTGCGACAGACGTGGCCAGCCCACTGCCACTTCAGCTACACTTTATACACAACAAGAAAAAGTTAAATAATAAATAAAGCACATTATATCATCGTCATCGTAATAACTTCAGCCAAAATACGTCCACTGCTGTATATAAAAAAAAAATACCAATACCCAGTATCTAATTACAATATACTTCGAAAGTACTAATAAGTAGTACCTTAGTACTTTGATACTTTACAGCTAGAGTGACAATAGGGGATAGGACTACTTTTTTTATTTTATTAATCCAAACTTGTTAGTTTCTGCTATCGAACACTAAAAGAATTTTTGGTCTATCTATAAAATTGACCGAGTAATAAAGGTTTGAAATTCAAGATTAGACAGAGAGGCACATACCCACTTGTGACGTCATTTGGCAGTAACGCCATAATATAATCTCCATACAAAAAATCGTTTTCGAAAGAGACAGACGTATTGAAACTTTAAAAAAACACTGTAAATTCGTTTTTCAACCGATTCTGTTTTTTTCTTCACGAATCGTCTGCTTATTTTAAAAATAATTTATAAAATATGGTAAATTCATAAAACATGTTGAACAGTCCGATCCCCTATTCCTTAAAAAACCTTTTATGTAGATTATTATAATGAGTTAGCATATTAATACTTACTACGTTATAAAAACGGATGACCTTTTGCAAATTTTCTTACCTAAATTTTATAAATTCCGAGCAATGTAATTTCACTACGATTATTGTTTTTTTTTAAACATCGTTTGTAACATAGATACAATAATAGTTGAAATACTTAAAATGTTGCAATAATAATATTTCAAAAATACCCATCAATATTAATAAATCAAAACTAATTAACACAAACTTTTTATCACCATTGAAATTTTATAGTTTATTCCAAGATTAATACTAACATAATTTACTCAGTCCACGAAACAGACAGAATATTCAGTCATTGCTGATCAGTCATGCGAGCAATCAGTACCTGTTTTTGGCTATTAGCCAGCGCTTGCGCTTGGCATCTTGTCGACGCCAGCGCTATAGGTAAGTATAGTAACATTTTGATTATTATTTTCTTTAATATCATTCTTTATACATACTATTGACACGTTACATGTTATTGTGCACGTATCTCATGTCTTGATTCTTCCGTTACATAGTTCTGCTGAAAGATATTTCATTAGAAATAAGCTGTTCTTATTCGACATTGTGTGGGTTGTAAGGTCGACAACCGACCTCACAAACCCTAGTACCTGTTGTGTCGTCTTTTTAATGTATTGTTTTTGTAATTTTCTTGTGTGTGTGCAACGAATAGATAAATAAATACTATTACATTATTTCTTTGAAGAAAAAACTAAATTAAAAAACTAATAAATATCAAGACTAATAAAAACAAATAAATAAATAAACAAAATAAGGAGCAAGGCATTGCCAAAGCTGTAACTGCATGGTGAAATATCAACATCATCAACATCAACGGCCCGTTACAGTCCACTGCTGGACTATGAGCCTCCTCCATAATCTCCACGCTTGGCAGGCGGGTTGGAGATCGCAGATTAAAAGGTTACTGTATCAAAGAGCGCTGCTGCCCGTTCCCTGTTCAATGTGTAATCCCTAAGTCGCCTCTTACGACACCCACGGGAAGAGTAGGGGTTGGTGACAAATGTATTCTACTCTGCCGTCACCACACGGCTGACAATTTGTGAAATATACCGTCTGGTAACAAAATGTAATAGTTAAATTTTTATAGGATTGTATCTAACATATATTTAATTTCAGCACCACAGGGTTTAAATAATAATTTCGATATCTGGGGCGGTAAACCGATCAAAATTACCGAAGCGCCATATATGGCATTATTCAGACCAAAGACTTACAACTGGCATTGTGGGGCTGTTATAATTCATGAACAGTTTTTATTAACCGCTGGACATTGCATGTGAGTGTTTAAGAAAAAAGGGGGCAAAAAAGCAGCATGTTTTTAATTGACAAATTTAAAGATCCCATAATTATTTTTCTTATGTTTATTTTATTTCGACGGCTCCGTAGCCCAGGTGGTAGTGTATCTGCCTCCAACGCACAAGGTCGCGGGTTTGAATCCCGCCCAGGGCAAACATTTGTGTGATGAGCACTTGTGTTTGCCTTATCTATATAAGTATGTATTTATCTATTTAAGTAATGTATATCAGCTGTCTGGTATCCATAGTACAAGCTCTGCTTAGTTTGGGATTAGATGGCCATGTGTGAAGATGTCCCCACATAAATATTTCTTATTTTATTTATTTATTTAAAGATTCTTTATTTATTTAATGTTAAACGAATGTTTAAAAGGCTGCGGGAAGCCTATGGATGCGGGCAGTTCAGGGACAGGTGCTGTGGAGATTTTTAGGGGATGCTTTTGTCTTTTGCTCTATATCCAGCAGTAGAATGATAATGATTATTATGAAACAATATTTGTACATACAGTGTCCCCGATATTGAGTACATGAGAATAACTGTCGGGTCTGATAACGTTGTCGGCGGCAAAGACTATGAAATTAATAAAATCGTTCGTCACCCAAAGTTCTTCATGAATACAACCATGGTTGATTATGACATATCCATTATCAAACTAAAGGAAAAACTTAAATTTGATGACAAAGTTAAAGCTGTACAAATAGCTGATTCAACTTTGCCTAGTCAAGAAGAAACGGTAGAAAGCATGGGATTCGGCATGACGAGACATAGGGTAAGCTGTAATAGTATATTATACTTCTTCTTTGTGTGTCGATGACAAAATAAATCTTTATGGCCCAGAACTTAGCTACTTCGACAGCACTAACATTAAATCATCTTGATCACTTTTAAAACAACAATCAATGTAACACAATTATATGAAAATTTTACAAAATTTGCGCCAACATCTTTTTTTTTTAAGTATTATTACGGAGAAAAGGCTCTAGCGAACATTCAGTCTCTACGAATCGATTCGATAAAATCGAGATTATTTTATTAGGAGGATGAAATTTGGAATGGAGATAGTTTTTACCTTGGATTGACACATAGGATACTTTTTACGGGAAAAAACCTTTTTTCTCGGGAAAATCTTACACAACGCGAGCAAAGCCGTGAGCGGACAGCTATATCAAATCAAATCAACGGCCCGTTACAGTCCACTGCTGGACTATGAGCCTCCTCCACTTAAGTAGAGGGTTTTGCCATAATCTCCACGCTTGGCAGGCGGGTTGGAGATCACAGATTAAAAGGTTACTGTATCAGAGAGCGCTGCTGCCCGTTCCCTGTTCAATGTGTAGTCCCTAAGTCACCTCTTACGACACCCACGGGAAGAGTAGGGGTTGGTGACAAATGTATTCTACTCTGCCGTCCCCACACGGCTGCTAGTGTATTATAATAAAATTCATTATATTTTTCAGGGACCTTCAAAGGTACTTCTCAAGGTGGACCTTGAATATGTCAATAGAACAAGGTGTCATAAGTTGAATAAACCTTACATCATTTCCGAACGAAGCTTTTGCGCGGGACTCGAGAAGGGCAAGAACATCTGTCACGTAATTTTTTTTTTTTTTCTGATACTATTGTCATTGCGAGTGAATGAATTAATGAATGAATATACTTTATTGCACACACAGAAATAATAAATGACAGAGTGGAAGTAAGAACAGGTAGTCATGTACAGTTAGGCGGCCTTATTGCTTCGTAGCAATTTCTTCCAGGCAACCTTTGGATACAGGAGACTATAAAGTAACGCGGAATAGTGCAAGTATACCGTATAAACTACAAAAGTGCTTCTAGGAGTAGGGCTAAATTAATTACTCTGTATGTGTCGTCGTGAGTTTTAACCTCAAATACTTCATCAGCTCCTGTAACATCTACATACTACTGCGTCATGTTCATGTTCTTTTCTCATTCTCAATTCAAATCTGTCTTGGTGATTACCGTGGGATAAGAGCGTCGGTGGTCTAATGGCTAAGGCCGCTGCCTTCCGTACCAATGTGTTTTCGAATTTCAAATTCATATTATGTACGTTTATTCGACGCTCTTACGGTGAAGGAAAACATCTTGATGAAACCTGCACACTCCTGCGAAGAAATACAAAGGTTGCGTGTGAATTCGACCAACCCGCATTGGGCCAGCGTGGTCGACTAAGGCCTAATCGCCCTAATTCAGTGTAGGCTTGATTGAACTCTTCGGTGGGGACGTATATGAGCTGTTGATGATGTTGGCATAGCAGAATCAAGACGAAAAAAAGAATAATTCATCATCATCATTTCATTCGACGTTACGTAATACTCGTACGATCCCATCAAGTGACGGCTCCGTAGCCCAGGTGGTAGTGTATCTGCCTCCGACGCACAGGGTCGCGGGTTCTAATCCCGCCCAGGGCAAACATTTGTGTGATGAGCATTTGTGTTTGCCTTGTGTCTGGTTGTTGTTTATCTATATAAGTATGTATTTATCTATTTAAGTAATGTGCTTAGTTTGGGATCAGATGGCCATGTGTGAAGATGTCTCCACATATTAATTTATTTATTAAAGTGCTCTATTATAGCCAGCTTAATTTAATAATAATAATAATAATTTACATACAGAGATCTTGCAATAGAACTTAAAACGCAGTGGAAAGTCCAAACAGTACATATTTAGTGTCCCAATAGTTTTATCTTCCACTGGAGTCATCCCCGAAACCCTTCGCGATAGCCTTAAAACTCTAAATATGCACCCCTTTACATCTAACACGCTTCAAAGAGCCTCCATTTTAAACACATGCCGCATCGTCAGGAAATTCCTCACCACATCCGTCACCACCCTTTCTCACTTGGTTACGGCCCGTCGGGCAAGGAACTACACCTCCCAATGGGAGAGGAAAGAAGAAAGAAAATAATAGGGGATCGGACTACTTTTTTTATTTTATAAATCCAAACTTCTTAGTTTCTGCTATCGAACACTAAAATAATTTTTGCTCTATCTATAAAATTGACCGAGTTATAAAGGTTTGAAATTCAAGATTAGACAGAGAGGCACATACCCACTTGTGACGTCTTTTGTTAGTAACGCTATATAATCTCCAAACAAAAAATCGTTTTAGAAAGAGACAGACATATTGAAACTTTAAAAAATCACTGTAAATTAGTTTTTCAACTGATTCTGTTTGTTTCTTTGCGAATCGTCTGCTACTAATCTTTATTTTAAAAATAATTCATAAAATATGGTGAACAGTCCGATCCCCTATTATATTTTTTATTACACGGACCGGACTACCCGTTGAAAAACCCCTTCAGTCGTTTGGGTATTTCATCATTCTCCTGCCCTGTTCCCTTTATTTGGGGTCGGCGCAATATGTTTTCTTCTTCCATTCATCCCTGTCAGACGTCACATCGCTGTTCACTCCCTTCTTACACATATTATCTTTCACGCAATCCATCCATACTTTTCTGGGTCTACCCCTACCTGCTTTTCCATTCACTCTCATATCTAGCATACGTCTGGTGGTATGGGATTCCTCTCTTCGCATCACATGCCCATACCACGACAGCCTGTTACTTCTCAACTTGTCCACTATGGGTGCCACTTTCAAGCTTCCTCTTACATACTCATTTCTTATTCTGTCTTTCCTCGTCACACCACACATCCATCTTAACATTCGCATCTCAGCTACATACATCCATGTCTTTCATCCATGTCCTTAACGGCCCAACACTCAAATCCATACATGACGACAGGTCTTATAATGGTCTTATAAATTCTTCCCTTAAATTTTAAAGGGAATCGCGAGTCGCAAATGGTCCCTGTGACCTGTCGCCATTTCATCCATCCCACATTCACTCTATTTTTTACGTCCCGATCGATCTCACCGTCGTTCTGAATGACTGAACCAAGGTACCGGAAATCGGAGCAAACTGGTAGGGGTGCACCATCAAGCGCAATGGGCAGAAAGCTGGAGAGACCGCCGAAATCACAGAACATGTATTTTTTTTTCTTTCAGGGTGATCTCGGTGGGCCAGTCGTGTACAAAGGGAAACTCATTGGTGTTAACTCCTGGCTTCGGTATGGAAGCTGCGAAAATCTTCCAGGCGGCTTTGCATACGTCCCTTCGATGAAGGATTTCATTGATGACGTCATTAAAAATAATTCTTAAAATATAAAATAATAATGTTGCTTAATTTTTTAGCATTAGTAAATGTTGGATTAGGTGCCCGTGTGTCTTTTTAACACGCTTTTATTAGCTACACCTGTATTTTTGTATGCTTGTATGTAGGTATGTAACCAACTCCTTTGTTTGGACTCAATTTTGACCCACTTTAGGGGCATCACAGACAGAGCTATAATATATATTATAGCTGCCGTGTGTGATGCCCTTTAAACGTACAAATTTAATTGAAACTTTGTACACTTATCAAGAACCTGTGACAATAGAGATTTTTCGTTCACTATTGTTTTCAGCTTATATTAAGAATTATTTCTCACTTTTTAGTTTGATGTGCTTTAAAAGCGTGTTTTTTAGTTCTTTTTTTAAACTATATTTTATTTTTTGATGTACAGTGAAAGCGTGTATTTTTTTGTTTTTGTTTTTTTTTCTTACATCCCTAGTTGTAAATAAGGTTGAAATTACCAATGCTGATTTACAAGCATAGTGTAGGTTTTCTTTACCTGGAATAATTTATGATATTTAAATTGAAAATTGACCGACCAGCAGAAGATCATTGATAACAGACAAAGGTGGTGAGACAGGCCTCGTTTGTATGAAAATGCATGGAGCCACTTTTGAATGTCCCTTACGACAACAGGTGGCAATTACCAATGACATCCGATGACAGATGAAAGTTGCATTATTTTTTTTTATTTCAGGAAAAGATACAAAGTATTAAGCCACTGGTATTTAAACTAGGCCGTGTCTGTGTCTTAAATACCAGCCTCTTCCAATTCATACTTAACAGGGTACCTTACCTTAATTTATTTCTAACAAAATATAAGATACATAGTCAAAGTCAAAATTTTTTATTCGAATTAAGATTTTCACAAATAATTTTTCGACGTCAAAGCTATCATGGATGGCACGTTCACTACCAGTGTACGCCCTCTGTGGAGAAGAACGGCCAGAAGAAACTCCACAGGAATTGTATCTTTTGTACTTTTCTTTTAAATATATAAAGAATCATACATGAGTCATAATTACAATCTACTCCGCTGATTTGGAACAACAGTTGACCAGACGTTTTTATCATCTAAGTAATCATTTATCGTATAATAGGCCTTAGAACATAAAATAGTTTTAATTTTAGTTTTAAATTGGCTATCGGACAGACAGACATACCCACATCTAAACACATTATTATGTTAAGCGAAGCATACAAGATCATCACAATAACGTCGCGCGTACTGTATAGTAACAAACTTGAGATAAAAGAACTATCCTTTTTCTTTTTTTTTAATATTCATGTAATCCACATGTAAGAAATAGTAGGAGTTAAGTACATTCGCAGTGACCAGCAGCGCGCGGCCGTCTGACTCCGGCGCATCCGAACGAACAAAAACGTACACCGCACGCTACCGAAAAATAAAGTTCTGGCACTTCAATCACATCCTCATCATTAGATTAATTCTGGTACATTAATTAAATTGAGCCAATCACAGCTCACAGGTGTTTTAAATGCCTATTTGGCTTTTTTTTTTATTTATTTTTTAGGTCAGATTTATTAGTAGGCGCAAAAGAAGTGAACATAAACAAATTTTGTTTTTTCTTAAAGTATCTGGTGGTATTAGTTCTGGGGTCTTTCAAGACGTCTAAACTAGTTTTATATTTAGAACATTTACTCCTGAAAAACTCTTCAGAAAAAATCATAATAATGCCATCGGTTATCAGTTAGAATAGCAATAAAAATAAATCAGGTGAATTCCAAACACAAAATAACGCTTGTCTTTACATAACTTTATAATTATTTATCGTGGCCCTAAAGATTAAAAATGTAAATAAAAAAATGATTATATTTCCTCACAGGAACAAAAGACGATAGCAGGCGACGCGTGTCAGAAATCTTTGTATAATTATTTCTATTCCATTGACCGGTCAACACCAACAACTCACTGTCAACATCACTGATCAACAGACATGCAAACAATCAGTACTAGCTGCTTGATGCTGCTTACAAGCACTTGTGTCTGGCATCAAGCTGGTAATAATAATTGTTTTATTTTTCTTGATTAAATTGTCACCAACCCTCACTCTTCCCGTGGGTGTCGTAAGAGGCGACTTAGGGACCATACATTGAACAGGGAACCGGCAGCAGCGCTCTCTGATACAGTAACCTTTTAATCTGCGATCTCCAACCCGCCTGCCAAGCGTGGAGATTATGGCAAAACCCTCCACTTGAGTGGAGGAGGCTCATAGTCCAGCAGTGGACTGTAACGGGCCGTTGATGTTGATGATGTTGATCATTGGTTGTTGTCTATTAAAACAGCAAAAGCTCCGATTTGCACTCCGATTACTAAATGACGGCTAAGTGAAAACCACCAATATTTTTTTCATACAATTTTATTGAATCTGAACGTTTTGAATGCTGTGTTCGTCTTTAAGTGTCATATGTATCAGTCTAAACTCTAATGTTACTATTCCATCAATGTGTAATATATTTGATGTTGATGATCCTAAATAAGTAATAAAAAAAAATTAACGTATTTTGACCTGACTATCTGCGCCTCCAATACCACGAAAGTGACTTTTATTTAGCCGTTTTTTAGTAAGACGGCAACGTGAGTCGCCGCTGATGGCTGACGTGACGGCTAACCAGACCGTTCAGTAGTAAAATGTCCAATTCGCAAAATGTCCAATTTGCAAATTCTCAAAATGTCCAATTCTCAAAATGTCCGATTTCTTCAAAGTTAACAAGTACACGTAAACTTATATTATTTAATTGGATTTTTTATTTTCGCCAGAGAGTTTTCTTAACTTTGGCATCTACGGTGGGAAACCAGTACCAATTACCGAAGTGCCATTCATGGCACTATTTAGACCAAAAGCTACGCCTTGGCACTGCGGGGCCTCTATAATAAACCGACAGTTTCTAATATCCGCTGGACATTGCGTGATTGAGTAAGTAAAAAGCAATCAATTTGATTTAATTAATAATTATCATATCGTGTGTGACAACACACGATATGATATTCGACGAAAGGCGAAGGTCGAAGACGTTGGTAAACGCATCACAAGATTGAGGTGGAGATTGGCGGTGCACTTAGCTTGATAGGATGATGGCCGGTGGACCAAAGCAGTCACAGATTGGTGGCCAAGAGGAACAACAAGGCCAGCGGGCAGACTACCAGATGGTCCGACGATACTGCTAAACTGGTAGGAGCAGGCTGGATGCGGATAGCACAGGACCGTGAGGAGTGGCGCAAAAGAGAAGAGGATTATACCAAGCAGTGCATTGGATGGATGTGGGATGGGAATGATGATGATGATGATGATAATTATTACGTTTCTGAGGTTTATTTAAGTTACTTTAATCAAAATACCAAAGGGTAAATAAACAGTCGTTATCATGATGATGTAGCAAGCTGAAGTGGCAGTGGGCTGGCCACGTCTGTCGCAGAACCGATGAGCGTTGGAGCAGACGGGTTCTCGAATGGAGACCGCGTCTCGGAAAACGTAGTGTGGGACGCCCCCCTGCCAGGTGGACTGATGACCTGAAGAAGGTCGCTGGTGGTGGCTGGATGAGGAAAGCGGGTGATCGTGCGCTTTGGCGTGCCCTTGGGGAGGCCTAAGTCCAGCAGTGGACTGCAATAGGCTGATTGATTGGTTGATGATCATGATGATGATGAAATTTTGAACCCATACAAACAGACACAGAAGGTAACTATTATAATATAACTGAAAGTGTTTTTGCTTTTGCAAGAGATTTTTTGAATAAGTTTAGTGTAATATGCTGTTACTAATATGGATATCTTCCCTTCAGCATCCCTTTAAGAATGAGAGTGACTGTTGGAGCTGATACAGTTGATGGAGGTAAAGATTACGAAATAGAAAAAATCATACGACATCCCAAATACTTCAATAATGGTACCATAGTAGATTATGACTTAAGTATCATCAAACTGAAAAGACCACTTGACTTTAACGATAACGTTATGGCAATAGAAATCGCAAATTCAACTTTGCCTGAACCAGGAGAGATGTTGCAAAGCCTTGGATTCGGTAGAACCGAAAATAACAATGTAAGTAAGTAATTTACGTTACGTTAAGTAGTAATCAGATATTTTTTCTATCATCATTATAGTGATAAGGTATTTTTTAAACTTACTGCCTTTAAATGTTCTGAAAACTTTGTATTATTCTTCTACTCTTTTAGCTACTGGATCTTCATTTAGGGTTTTTCGCAAAATAACAATTATTATGATGACTAAAATATACAAACTGCTAGTTTTATATTTTTATTTTAACTTCAATTCAAAGACGAATCAACCTGACGAAAATTGCATAGTATTGTCATTAAGCAACATTCAAAACATGATTAACTAAAAATAATCGACGGCTCCGTAGCCTAGATCGTAGTATGCCTGCCTTCGAAGCAAAGGGTCGCGGGTTCGAATCCCGCCCAGGGCAAACATTCGTGTGATAAGCACTTGTGTTTGCCTTGTGTCTGGATGTTGTTTATCTATATGTATGTATTTATCTATTTGTGTAATGTATATCAGCTTACAAGTTTTGCTTAGTTTGGGATTAGATGACCGTGTGTGACATGTCCCAGATATTTATTTATTATTATATTTAATTCTTATCTTTTTCTACAGTCTAATTCAAAAATACTGCTAAAGGTGGACGTTCCTTATGTAGACAATGAAACGTGTATAAAACATAACGGACCTTACGTAACAAACCATACAATCTGCGCAGGCGGTCGTGGAAGCAAGAGCACGTGCAATGTAAATATATTTTAACCTCATAATGTTAGTTCTAATGAATATGAAATATGAGTAAAAGAAAAGCTCTCGTCGCCGTAATATTGTACCAAGTCAGGGGCAAAGTAGAAGGTTGATCATCACCATGATCGGAAGACGTCCACAGCTGAACATAGGTCTCCCATAGGTTTCTAACATCAACGGTCCTGCGCTACTTGAATCCTCCGGTGCTCAGCAACCTTCACCAAGTTATTTTTCCACTTTGTGGAAGGCCGTCCAACGCTATACTTTCCTAATAGCTGATCAGTGATCTATCTATCTATCTATCTAGCCCACATCCACCCACTGTTGAGTATAGGCCTCTTCTTAATTGCGCCATTTTTCACGGTCCTGTGCAGTTCTCATCCAGTACTTCCCTTCCACTGTCACTATATCATCTGACCATCGGGATCAGTGATCACAAACTGTCAAATATTGATCAGTCATTTTGCTTGGCGTTTGGCTTGATAGCAATAAGCTATGAGAGGTTTTTCTTTGACAAATAATATATTTTATAGCCGCATTGTCATCGACGTAAAGATTTATTGGTACCACTCGTACCTAAGATGTCCCCGTATTCAGAACACAATAGCAACAACAGCATGAAATAGACTCCATATTAAGTTGTCTACTTTAATTTATATTATAAATAGATGGATCATGATAAGGCTGACAGGGCTATATGAAAGAAAAAACACTTCGTCCACTACGATCCCGTGACGCGGGATGGGATCTCAGATAATTTTACGATGTTATCTAAATCTTATATTTTTACAGGGTGACAGCGGTGGTCCACTCATCTTCAAAGGAAGACTGATTGGTGTCGTTTCTCGCAGATACACAGATAAATGTGCAGCAAAGGGTCATCCAGATGGCTATGCCTATATCCCTTCTATGATAGAATTTGTGCAAGACATAATTAAAAAATCATCATAGTTAATAGTTTTATTTTCACCTCGTAAAAACTATATATATACTCTTATGTGCTACCCTGAAATATAACATACGTCAGATCAGCCTCGCCAAGATTTCACTCCTCATTATGGAAGTTCCAGGTTCGATTACCGGTGGGGACACTGTGAAGAACAAATCTCTTTGTGAGACTTTCCCCAGTTTGGGCTTTGTTGAGACATTGCAGGCTGAATCACCTGACTGTACAAAAATAAAGATGATTTTTTGCTTTGGGAGGCACGGTAAGCCGTTGGTTACGACCACTATTTAGTCGTTACACGAGCCATGTCGACTTTTGACTTAAAGAGAAGCAAATATACACGGTGCAATTTCTCTGGTTATTTTATGTTAAAGGGAATCATGTTCAATAACAAATAAAATAAAACTTAACCATTTAATTTCCTTTAAGTTCATCACTCAGCTTCATTAATTTTATCATCATCCCTACACCTGGTTCTGGGTCAGCTTGCGAGGATCCCATCAGTGCCAGCATGGCCATCACTACCACGGCAACACTGAAGAACTTCATGGTACTGGAAATTAGAATAAATTAGTTCATCACCACTTCGGTCGGACTACAGTTGGTACTTTTATGAGGCTCTGTGTGCGCATATCTGATGTAAGATTACAAGGAGGTTTGGTGTTATGATACTCCAGAAAGGAACATAAGACATAAAATATACAGGTGAAAAAATGCTGGTTCATTAAATATATTTTTTTACATTACTTTTTGTGTCCCATTACTTTGCCCAGTAGTGGGACACAAAATTGGCTCAAATAATACTTTTACCTATATTTAATGTATAAAAAAAAGTATGGAAGACGCTTAATTGAGTATTTCTACAGTGAACGCACGCTTATATCACTAGGTATACGAGACATCTAGGGGATAAGTAGTAACAAATGGTCGCGATCGTAAATAGTCTAAGTAGCAAATCGTCTAAGAATCTAATGTTCTAAGTTCGCTCGTCATCTTTATAGCAAGTGGTCTAAAAATCTCGTGGACAAACTTCTTTATTTTGTTATTTTTAAAAATAATTTATTCTTCACCTTAAAATTTGGTTGGTCCTGCTGAACTGTGATGTTGCACGAGTGAAGCTGGAGCTGTTTATAAAATGAATGTTTACGGGCCTACCTTTTATATCTATAATGATTGATAAGTTTCCGAAACGACAAAGAAAAACTTTAAAAATCTATTTAAAATAAATTTATTTCTCAATGTAGTTTCCTTCTACCTCGATGCATTTAGTCCAGCGCTTCTCCAATGCCGCTACACCAGTTTGATAAAATGTTTTCTCCAACCCCTCAAAATACTCGTCCACGGCAACAATGACTTCTTCATTTGATGAAAATCTCTGGCCACCTAACCATTTCTTCAGGTTTGGGAATAAGTGGAAGTCACACGGGGCCAGATCCGGGGAATAGGGTGGATGCGGTAGCAATTCGAACCGCAATTCATGGAGTTTGGCGACTGCAACCATTGACGTGTGTGCAGGTGCGTTGTCATGGTGGAACAAAACTTTTTTCTTGGCCAAATGTGGTCGTTTTTTCTGGATTTCTTCACTTAATTTTTGCAGCAAGCTTGCGTAGTACTCTCCATTTATTGTTTTTCCTTTTTGCAGATAATCCACTAAAATAATCCCTCGAGCAACCCAAAAAACAGTCGCCATCACTTTGCCGGCCCACAAAACCGTTTTTGCTTTCTTCGGCGCAGGTCTTCCGCTCTCAGTCCACTGCTTAGATTGTTCTTTTGTCTCGGGAGTATAATGATGTATCCAGGTTTCATCGACTGTTACATAACGCCGCGAAAACTCGTTAGGATCTCGGTTAAACAGCGCCAAACACTCCGATGAATCGTCCACTCGACGTTGCTTTTGGTCAACAGTGAGCAAACGCGGCACCCATCGTGCGCAAAGCTTTTTCATTCCCAAATGTTGGTGCAAAATATTAAAAACGCGTTCAGATGAAATGCTCACCATCTCTGCTATCTCTCGCAACTTTAAGCGCCGATCATTCAATACAATTTTGTGAATTTTTTTGATCATGTCCGGATTCGTGACTTCATTTGGACGGCCAGACCTGTGGGCGTCTTCGCAGCTCTGTCTTCCACGTTTAAAATCAGTTACCCAGGTGTGAATTGTACTCAATGCAGGAGCAGAATTACCTAAAACACTGTCTAGCTTGGTTTTAATCTGGGTTGCTGTTTTCTGTTTTAAAACGTAAAACTTTATCACCGCACGAATTTCGTTTCTTTCCATTGTTAAGAAAATTTACGACAGAGAAAGTTCTACGTCCTATCAAACAAATTCCACCAGTTCGATTAAATTCAAATTTGGCGTTCTATTTTCAAAAAGATGCCAAAATATAATGTAATATTTTTTTTTTGCGTATCATTTTTTTAAGTTCGTCGTTTCGGCCAGTTATCAATCAGCCCAGGTATTACCTGTATTGGACCATCTGCTATAGATGATTTCATTTGGGAAATATGACTTTGGAAAACCGTGATATTGGTAAACCCAACTTGTATAATGAAGGAGGATATAAGTAAAGGTAAAATTACCTGCTATTATAAGGAAATTTTCAATGATTCCCAGTTTATTTTCTAGGGACAATTAATCTGGTGACGTCATCGAATCGTAGAGAGTAAGCAATAATTAAATTAGTGGCTTCCAGTATGCGCCCCGTGGTGTAATGGTTAGCACGTTTAAGCCGCGTAGTCGTGGGTTCAATCCCAGCGAGGAGGAATTCGTTTTATTAAATTTTCTATCTTTTAACACGTTTTTATTAGCTCGCTTTCATGTCTGTCTGTTTGTTTGTTTGTTTGTTTGTTTGTTTGTCTGTGGGTTTGTTCGGTCCGAATCTTGCAACTCATTTTTGGAGCACGTGCATTCGATTATACTGAAATTTGGTACACTTATGTAACCTCGATGACAATGCAATATTATGATATCATGGAGCTGGTCTGATGATGGAGCCGGAAGGTGGCCATAGGAACTTTTAAAATTCACAACACAACCTCGTCGTGTTTGGACTCGTTGGATTTGTCTTGACAAGATCTTTAATCATACGTGATGTCCAGGGTCTCATGATGGAGCCGGAAGTTGGCCATAGGAACTCCTCAAAAACACAACATAAGCTCGTCGTATTTGGGCTCGTTGGATTTTTCAAGACAAGATCTTTAGTAATACGTGATGTTCAAGGTCTCATGATGAAGCCAGAAGGTTGCCACAGGAATTCCTCAAATATCCAACATAACCTAGTCGTATTTGGGCCCGTTGGATTTGTTTTGACTAGATCTTTAGTTAGGTATACGTGATGTCCAGGGTCTCATGATGGAGCTGAAAAGAGGCCATAGAAACTCCTAAAATACACAATAAAACCTCGTCGTGTTTGGGCTCGTTGAATTTGTCTTGACAAGATCTTTAGTCATAATTAATGTCCAGGGTCTCATGATGGAGGTGGCCACAGGAATTCCTCAAATACTCAACATAACCTAGTCATGTTTGGGCCCGTTGGATTTGTTTTGACTAGATATTAGTCACACGTTATGTCCAGGGTGTCGTGATGGAGCCGGAAGATGGCCATAGAAACTCCTAAAATACATAACATAATCTCGACGTGTTTAGGCTCGTTAGATTTGTCTTGACAAGATTTTTAATTATACGTGACGTGATGTCCAGGATCTCATGATGGAGCCGGAAGGTGGCCGCTGCATTTCCTCAAATACTCAACATAACTTAGTCGTGTTGGGCCCGTTGGATTTGTCTTGACTAGTTCTTGAGTCATATGTGATCTCATAATGGAACCAGAAGGTGGCCATAGGAACTCTCTCAACGTCGCAACATAACCTTGTCGTGTTCGGGCTCGTTAGATAGTCTTGACAAGATCTTTAGTCATACGTGATGTCCAGGGTCTCATGGTGAAGCCGGAAGGTAATCTCATCGTAACAACATAATCTCGGCATGCTTGGAATTTTTAGTCTTAGCAATTTAGTCCTACGTGATGTTTAGGGTATCTTGCAACATTTAAATACGCTGCTGGACAAAAAAGCACAAAATAATTATAAAGTTAAAAGTATTTTTTAACAACACGCACTAAAAAGTATAAAATAATTTTTATTAAGATTTTTATTGGTGTAGTACTCTAAAAAACATAAAAAAGGACTACCTACTAAAAAACGTTATAATGCCTTCCTGTGTGTTTAGAAAATGCAAAATTAGGACAAAACGATAAAAAAAGATGCAGGGATATCATTATCACAAATAAGTGTATTAAAATATTTAATTTTAAACAGATAAATCTATAATTTGTAATTTTAATGAATCACAGCTTGTTTCCAAACGATAATGGAGCGAACTGTTCGCGGCAGTACTGATTACAAATAGCTGTCTCTAAGCCTATTTCCTGTCGCACTTATAGCGTGTGTTTAGATACGTATCTATATCTGTATGTATGTATATCTTTATATATATATATATATCTTTCTTATTCAAGTAGTTTGTTGTGTTTTTAAAAATAAATTACCTACTATATCACGACAAAAATAAATATTTGCACGCCGGCTTGCTGGCTTGATATATTGGTTCAAATGTATTTAGTTTTAAGACCTTGTTATTAACATATATCGAAGCAAATAAATTTTTCTTCCTTTCTTTCTTTCTTTCTGTCGCGGAACAATTATGTTGTGCGTGCAGTATGAACATGACGTATCTTTCTTAAAATATCATTGGGTAAAAAGTAATTTTTAAATAAAAAATATCCTACCTTAAACATGAATGTTAATGGGAATTAAGTTTGAGTAATAGGATCATGAGTATCATGATCGGATGATGCGGATGGCACAGAACCGTGAGGAGTGACGCAGTCCAGCAATGGCTGGATGTGGGCTGAAAATGATGATGATAGATAGGATCATGCCAATAAAATATGTGGGATCCACGTGGGCAAAAGTGGGTAGTCGTGAAGTCAAAGATAAAAACAAAACCGATGATCTTCGGTTCCTTTTCATTTAAAAATGATAGAAAGTGACAGGACTAATTTTTAGTTTAGTTTAGTTGGGCGTATCGACACCAATATCAGCGCTGTAGACTTGTCTGCAGCGCATGCTGAGCCGGAACCCTTTCCTTGATGCAATACAGCATTCACATCTATAAGTTTTTGTGTTTTAACATAAGTTATGTATAACTACCACTGAACTCTGTTTGTGTTGTATTGTAATTATTATTTTCAAGGAATAAATGCTTTTCTATTCTATTTTTTATAGCATCTAAACTTATAATCTTCAGTTTTAGGAAAACACGATGTGGACGTATTTATTCATATTCATTAAAATCTATTGCATGCACCCCACGTTTTTCGTTATAAGTCCTGTCCTGCAAGAGTACAACACTAATATTATATAGGTAAATGTGAAAATATATTTGGATGTTTAGATGTTTGGATGTTTGTTCCGCGTTCACGTCTAAACTACAGTACGGATTTGGACGAAATTTGGAATGAAGATAATTTGTAACCTGGATTAACACATAAGATACTTTTTACCGGGAAAAGTCTTATTCCTACGGGAAAATCTTACACAGCGCGAGCGTAGCCGCGGCCGGACCGCTAGTTATTTAATCGAAAGAGACAATCATAACGAGTATTTTTTTTTAAAGTAACATTAGTAATTTATGAATGGAAACAAAAAAAAAACTATAAAAACAATGAAATCATAGTATCGCATGACGTCAGACCTGGCTATTTGCTTTGATTTTGCATAAAAGTTGCTATTAAATACAAATACTATACTTTTGTATTAAAGCTTCTTACGAGGTGTTTTGAGTTAACTTGGACATTTTAATTTGGAACAATCAGATGATTGTCGTCACCATTCACCATTCCAGCGCACCGTTTTTCAGTGTCCCCGCCGGGATTTGAATCCGGGACCTCCGGAACGACAGCCAAGCTCCACTCAACCACGGAGACTGTGTTCATTAGCGCAAGGTGCGCCACAGAAGTAGTGTGTGCAGGAAGTGGCTAGAATTTATGCCTCTAAACGCCCGCCGGATCCGCCCGTCCTCTGTTATTTAAGACTACATAGAGTATGAATGGGTAGAGTTGGCCGGTGAAAACATTGAAAAGTAAAAGGTATATTTGGATGGTGAAGAAGTGAAAAAAGCTCGAACGGACACATTTTTGGGTTTTTGAAATAAGTACAAAGGTACGGCTTAAATAAAATGTGAGAAAGTACATATTAATTTATAAAACATAAACCATATTGAGCGTCGGTGGTCTAGTGACTAGGGCCACTGCCTCCCATCCGGGAGACTCGGGTTTGATTCCCACCGCGTAGCAATGTGTTTTCGATATTCAAATTCATTATGTTTTTTTTAGACGCTCTTACGGTGAAGGAAAACATCGCGATGAAACCTGCACACTCCTGCGAAGAAATTCAAAGGTTGTGTGTGAAGTTGCGCAACCCGCACTTGGCCAGCGTGGTTGACTAAGGCCTAATCACCCTAATTCAGGGTAGGCTCGAACCCCTCGGTGGGGACGTAGCTATATGAGCTGTTGATGAAACCATAATAATTATTGTTGTAGAAATAAACATTATGGCAGGTTCTTTGGGCAAAGAATAAGCCTGTCTCTTGCTTATAGCTAACGGTACGATACTGAGTACTGAGCGAGCGGTGGCTCTCTTTCTCGCATAGGGTAAGAGTAGGGTGACTGAGAGAGAGGTACCACTCGCTCAGAGCTAAAGATACGTGCCGCTGTATACCAGGTCATATGTTTTAATTTTTACTTTTACGTTCATTAACAACATTTAAGTTGTCGTTAAGTATTAAGAAGGTGGAAACATTATAATTTACAGCCTAAAGGACGTCACAGACTGTTAACATAGATATTATAGCACAGGGCAATCACCTCTCTCGTCGCCATTAATTTTGTGTCCAGAATGGCCGGTCACTGATTGATTCGCAATTTTGTTTAACCCCCGCTTTGCATAAAATGTGAATGGCGATGAGAGAGCTGGCTGCCTCGTGCTATAACCGTCTGTGACGCCCTTTACAAACATTAGAAAAAACTACGAATTCGTCCTTTTTGAAAGTTTAATTTCACCCCGAATTTTCTTTTCACGGGAAATAACGCGAAGAAAGTCGCAATCTCATCAAATGAATGCTCTCGAAACAAAAAATTTATAAATGATTGCAAGCGACGAAAAACTAAAAGTCAGATGGTAGCGGTGCAGCGCAGCATCACCACAATTTTGCAGTCGAAAGACTCCGAAGATCAGTCGAAGATCCAAAACGATCGATCAGCATACGCTACTCCTGTTTAGGGCTGGCAAAACAATAATATAGGTAAGAATATACCTAAAATAGTTGTTACCTAAACCTAGTTGCCGTGTTGTGACGGCAAAGTAGAAATTTGTAACCAACCCCTACTCTTCCCGTGGGTGTCGTAAGAGGCGACTTAGGGACTACACATTGAACAGGGAACGGGCAACAGCGCTCTCTGATATAGTAACCTTTTAATCTGCGATCTCCAACCCGCCTGCCAAGCGTGGAGATTATGGCAAAACCCTCCATTTAAGTAGAGGAGGCTCATTGTCCAGCAGAGGATTGTAACGGGCCGTTGATTTGATACCTAAAATATACTTAATTGTAGAAAGTGTAAAAGTGTAAAAAATACGTACTTGTTGCTAAGGTAGCAAATTTTTCAAGGCAATCTGGTCGCATTAGCACTGCGGGACAGTGCACACAAGAATATTTATATTGGATATATGATATATAGTTTGTCATCCTGGTAATTAAAATAAAAATTGGTTAATGAAAATAATATGTTCCTGGCTAGACTTAAGACTGTTCTGTACAGCTAGCGGCAAGTACCTTTAGCTCTGAGCGAGCGGTACCTCTCTCTCAGTCACCCCACCCTTACCCTATGCGAGAAAGAGAGTCACTGCTCGCTCAGAGCTAAAGATACATGCCGCTAGATGTACTTAATTTATAATAATTTATAATACTGTCTCAATCTGTCTTGTAATAATGAAAACCGTATTTCTATCCTTCAAATCATATCAACGGCCCGTTACAGTCCACTGCTGGACTATGAGCCTCCTCCACTTAAGTGGAGGGTTTTGCCATAATATCCACGCTTGGCAGGCGGGTTGGAGATCGCAGATTAAAAGGTTACTGTATCAGAGAGCGCTGCTGCCCATTCCCTGTTCAATGTGTAGTCCCTAAGTCGCCTCTTACGACACCCACGGGAAGAGTAGGGGTTGGTGACAAATGTATTATACTCTGCCGTCACCACACGGCGTATCTATCTATCGTTACCAGTTTAGAAACTACGACGATTCAGAAAGACACACATAGATAGACAGACAAAAAAGGACAAATCAATCTTATGTAGTATAATAACAATGGTCTTTTTCCAATGAGTATTAAAAACGACATAAATTATTTAAAAATAACAATATATTTCATTTACAAAATCCTGACTGAAAACCCTAACCAAAACTTCAGACAAATTTTTCCAGCGATTTTTCCAGAATTTTCTCAATTTTCCCCAAACGGAGTGTTGTTGCACTGACAATGATTAATGCAAGTGTCGTCGCGGCATATCCTTTGCGGCGTTTCGTACTGGTTGCGTTCAAGGAAAAGGAGAATTCAATTTTCTTGTAACAGACTGAAATAGACCCCATCTCGTCCCATGAAATGTCTTCAAGTGAATCCTTACTAATATTATAAACAAGAAAGTTTATAAGATGCATGTATGGATGGATGTATATTACTCTTTCACGCAAAAACTACTGAATGGGTTGGGATGAAATTTGGAATAGAGATAGTGTGTACTCTGGATTAACACATAGAATATTTTCTACGGGAAAAAATCTTATTCCAACGGGAAAATCTTACACAGCAAGAGCGTAACCGCGGGCGGACCGCAATAATGTCATAATCGCAAAACGTCACAATATTTTTTACGTTCGCATAATGTCACAATCGTTACACTTAAATAATTGTCATATTCGCATAATATCACATTTTTAGGATGTCACGCGCGAATATCGCTTTAGTTACTAGTACTGAAAACCATTCATAAAGCATAAATAGCGAACTATATTAGTTCGTCTTATTACTGTAATAAAATAGGTAACCTAACACTTTCAGATACAACTCGATTAGTTGACATAACGTTAACCATTTCTTTTTTTAAGGAAATCTTGTTCAAAATCCATTCAAAACATGTTGACACCAGCATTAAAATTAGTATTGTATTGAACAAGTAAGTCACATGCGTAAAAACTTAACCCTATTCTTTACTTTGCGATATCGAGTAAAACGCCATATTTTCTGAGCTCAGACGAGCCCAGACGACATGATTGAGCGGCTGTCTTGCTACCTTCGACCTTGTCATCACTTAAGTAAGTGACATTGAGGTCAGAAAACATACTAAGTAAAAACGTTTTCAGGTTCATCAGCTCTTATGCGTCCCCAACCGAGGGGTTCGAGCCTACCCTGATTTAAGGCGATTAGGCCTTAGTCCATCACGCTGGCCCAGTGCTGGTTGGTTGACTTCACACACAACCTTTGAATTTCTTCGCAGGAGTGTGCAGGTTTCATCACGAGGTTTTCCTTCACCGTAAGAGCGTCAAATAAACGTAATGAACTCGAAATTCGAAAACACATTGGTAATTGGTGGGGATCGAACCCGCGTCTCCCGGACGGGAGGCAGCGGCCCTAGCCACTAGACCACCGACGCTTTAGCTTTGTAGTTATTTGATATTACGTCAACATAATATGTCAACGTGACGGCTCCGTAGCTCAGGTGGTAGTGTATCTGCCTCCGACGCACAGGGTCGCGGGTTTGAATCCCGCCCAGGGCAAACATTTGTGTGATGAGCACTTGTGTTTGCCTTGTGTCTGGTTGTTGTTTATCTATATATGTATGTATTTATCTGTTTGTGTAATGTATATCAGCTGTCTGATACTCATAGTACAAGCTCTGCTTAGTTTGGGATCATATGGCCATGTGTGAAGATGTCCCCACATATTTTTTATTATTATTACTAGCTGACCCCGCAGACGTTGTCCTGCCATTTTTCCCTACACCTACACTACACCTACCCTACACCTACCCTACACCTACCCTACACCTACCCTACACCTACCCTACACCTACCCTACACCTACCCTACACCTACCCTACACCTACCCTACACCTACCCTACACCTACCCTACACCTACCCTACACCTACCCTACACCTACCCTACACCTACCCTACACCTACCCTACACCTACCCTACACCTACCCTACACCTACCCTACACCTACCCTACACCTACCCTACACCTACCCTACACCTACCCTACACCTACCCTACACCTACCCTACACCTACCCTACACCTACCCTACACCTACCCTACACCTACCCTACACCTACCCTACACCTACCCTACACCTACCCTACACCTACCCTACACCTACCCTACACCTACCCTACACCTACCCTACACCTACCCTACACCTACCCTACACCTACCCTACACCTACCCTACACCTAACCTACACCTAACCTACACCTACCCTACACCTACCCTACACCTACCCTACACCTACCCTACACCTACCCTACACCTACCCTACACCTACCCTACACCTAACCTACACCTACCCTACACCTACCCTACACCTACCCTACACCTACCCTACACCTACCCTACACCTACCCTACACCTACCCTACACCTACCCTACACCTACCCTACACCTACCCTACACCTACCCTACACCTACCCTACACCTACCCTACACCTAACCTACACCTAACCTACACCTACCCTACACCTACCCTACACCTACCCTACACCTACCCTACACCTACCCTACACCTACCCTACACCTACCCTACACCTAACCTACACCTACCCTACCCTACCCTACACCTACCCTACACCTACCCTACACCTACCCTACCCATATTTTTTTTTTTTATAATTCTAATTTTTCTCGCCGTAAAAACCATCCTTGAACTTCAACGAACATTTTAAAAAAAGATTTGGCCAAATTGGTCCAGGCGTTGTTGAGTTATGCGCTTACCAACACATTTTGCGATTCATTTTTATATTATAGATTATCTGTTACAATAGAAATCTACTGGTGCATTTATAATTTTACAAGTTTACCAATGGACAGCGGAAACTAACGGATATTATGAGCATTTCAGCACAATAATATTTGTCAATTCTTATATTCAGTAAACTTAACAATATTCTTAGTTTGTGTGTTATGTCGACCAATCTAACTTTTCAATAATTTTTCTTGCAATTTATTTTTTCAATAGTTTTTTGAAAACTTACAATCGTATCTAAAAGTAATTAATTCTGTGGCCAGAAGCTGGTACCACGTTTTAGCCTCTCGCAGAATCCTGTAACGGAGGTTTAGGGTGACCATGGTTACGAAGAAATACAGATGACATTTTGTAAGGATTCCTAACGAAGTAAAGAGTTTCGCGTAAATCGGCAGTTTCTTTTTTATTCTTGAAATTTTTACTTCTTGTATTTTTAAAAAACAAAGGTTTCCTCATATCACATCACATCACACATCACAGTCATCACACGAATATTATAAATGTAAAATTATATTTGGATATTTGTTCCGCTTTCACGCCTTAACTACAAAACGGATTTGAATGAAATTTGAAATGATTTTCATTTATTTTTAAGGGAAAAAATCTTATTCCCACGGGAAAATTACATAACGCGAGCGTAGCCGTAGGCGGACCGCTAGAAATAAAACAATCATTGATTATAAAAAAAAAAAATATCAGAAGAACCAAAGAAGAATAAAAGTCGGTGTATAGTCGGTTGTCGACCTTAAACGCACACGATGACAAAAAAGGAGGGTCTTCGACAAAATATCATTCCATTTAATGTGTTCGAAAAATACTGAAATTTATTGCTAACCTACACCGCCGCAATTAATTAAAACACACGCGGAAACGTTCTTGTTCGTTCCCATTCGTTCCTTTCGTTCATTCGTTCCTGCTTCCGGTCTCGGTCACCGTGGATATAAAATTCTAAGTTTAAAACTGAAACTGATTCCATTTTGTGCTAATTGTTTTAAGAGAAATGAGGAATTCGTTCGACTTTGTTTTTTAATCATTTTATCCAACTATACACCAGCTCATATACGTCCCCACCGAGGGGCTCAAGCCTACCCTGAATTAGGGCGATTATACCTTAGTCAACTTCGCTGGCCCAGTGTGAGTTGGTCGACTAATTATATAATAATACTGTAAATCAATTATTTGGTAAGAATGCTCGCTAGGGAAAGATATATTACTTTGATGATGTCCTTCCCTCAATCAAGCCCAATTCCGCACATATACTTATTTATTCCACTCTGCCACGACTTCCCTTATTAACTTCAATGAAGTATATTTGCTAAAGTTCTGTATTAAATATTTAGGCGAAGAGTTTCTGCAACTCTACTACTCTTTAGCTCCAGTCAAACTTGGAGAAAGTCCAGTTTGCGCCTATAAAGTAGTGTTACCTGTAAGTCAATGGATTTGGTATCGATACTTTCATTTATAATACATACAAACATAATAAAGTCACACTCTATGTTGTGTGTACTCGGTGTAGCACAAAAGGATTTCTGTGCTGTACTTGCAAAAATAGTAAATTCACGCTCTATATATGTGTGTAGCACAAAGGATTTTGGTTATGTACATGAAGACAAATTTATTTTTTGAGTGAGATAAAATTTTTAGCATTACTATGATCAAGAAAAATAAATAAACAACAAAAATAAATAATTTGTAAACAGGTTTTAACTAAGTGGCTGGGGACACAATCCTATGAGCAAGTAGAAAATCTCCTTATTAGAATCACATGACAGCTTTGTGGATAGACACACACGCACTGACACACACACACACATACACACACACACACACACACACACACACACACACACGGACGAGGTAATTAATCATTAAATTTTTAATTTTGTATTTTCAAAATTTTATTCTTTTGTGTTTATTTTTAAATTGTAAACATGTTAAGTATAGGGAAGTAGCGAGCCATTCCCACTACAAGTATCTTTTGATTACTTACTGGGAAGACTCAACACTACAATTGTAAGAATCAATTTGGAAATAAATAACATTTCTTTTTAATTAATAAAAACTTAGTTTTTTCTGAAATAAGTGAAAATCATCATCATCATCATCTCAGCCGGAAGACGTCCACAGTCACTGCTGAACATAGGCCTCCGCCAAAGGTTTCCAACGTGAACGGTCCTGCGCTACTTGCATCCACCATCCTGGTCTTGTGGCTTCTTGCAGATTTATTGCATATAGGAAGTTTTTTGTTTTTTAATGGAAGACACTATCTACCATTTCCTATCGATAATAACGATGATTAAAATATATCAATAGGCAACTCTACAAAGAAGTTGCCGTGTTTGTTAGTTTGCATAGCGAGTTACAACTTACAAGTGGTTGTAGATTGTAGACTAGGTTTACAACTTCTCATTTGAATTGGACTATCAACGAAGAACTTTGTATATCGAGTTGTATTGTTAAGTTCCAGTTGGTTGATGTCGTTAAATTATATAATCCCTCAATTCTGGAAAGATGTGGCGCTTTTTTTTCATCTTCGACAAACGACCTAACAAGACCTGGTGTCAGTGTTTAGAGCCGCTAAAGGCTTAAGGCATGGGACGTAACTTTAATTTAGTTTTCTTTCTGGCAGCTATGGTTTGGCCAAGCTTTAAGCAAATGGTGAGTGGCTGCGTTAAGCGTACACGCAATTACTGGGGCTGGTCTGAAAATCAGCGCTGTGCCCCCCCCTCCCCCCAGCCGCAGCAGACGCTGAAACTTAGCCCTGTTCGACATCACACTACAACACAACCCCACTCGGGTCAATAATATATGTTAGTTGCATTCACCTACATATCCCGAGTTTGTGTAAATTGTTTTTTTAATTTACTTTGTGCCTATGATTGTTGTGTTGTATTGTGTTTAGTGTCACAGTTGTCTATGGCTTATGGCCGAGACCTACGGCTTAAAGTGCATTTTAAAGCACGGAATCTTCTTTCTCTTCGACACCTAACTCTGAAGAGTCTCACAAACAGATTTTTGCTTGACAGTATCCTTACCAGGATTCCGCAGCCTTCATAATGAAAGTCAAACGATCGATGGCTTGCCCACAGGCTGTTGAGTTGCTAATACCAAGGGGCTCGAGCCTACCCTGAATTAGGGCTAGAGCACTTGATGAGATTTTACCTATTATGTAACGTCGTCGAAAGAAATGATGATGATGATGAATTATTCTTTTTTCCGTCTTGATTCTGTCATGCCAACATCATCAACAGCTCATATACGTCCCCACCAAGGGGCCCGAGCCTACCCTGAATTAGGGCGATTAGGCCTTAGTCAACCACGATGGTCCAGTGCGGGTTGGTCGACTTCACACACAACCTTTGAATTTACTCGCAGGAGTGTGCAGATTTCATCACGATGTTTTCCTTCACCGTAAGAGCGTCGAATAAACGTCCATATGAATTCGAAAACACATTGGTACGTGATGTGGATCGAACCCGCGTCTCCCGGACGGGAGGCAGCGGCCCTAGCCACTAGACCACCGACGCTTCATAATTGCTAATATACTTACATAAATCACACCCTTTTCCGTAACGGGGCTAGCACAGCTTAAGTGTGGTTGCATAGTGAATTGATAAGGCGTCTCCAGTCTACATAACCAACAATATTTTGCTCAAAACATTTCTTTATTTAATTTTATTTACCGGTCTTTCCACGCCATTCGTTCAGTTCAGTTAACCATTCAGCGTTCACTCCATTAATTCAGGAATTCACAGAATGTAAAAAAGTATGGAAGTAATAAATTATGGTTCCGCACTGCTTTTTCATTTCAGAATATAAAGGACATTTTCAATCATATAAAATAATGTTTTTATTTAATGTGTGTGCATTTTTATGTATGAAAAACGTGACTTTTTCTAAAAAGGTATTCGTACGGTTGTTATTATTATCATCATCACATTCGGCAGCTAATATGACTAAGCGCTATCGGGTTGGTCTAAAAAAATCTAGCGGCGCGGAGCAGCACATTTTAATACCTTTTGTCAGCGGCGGCACAAAGTCAGAAGCCTTTTTTGACAGTAGAGATGTGCGATTGTTCCAACCTCAGTGGAACAAAAGAGGATAGCGCGAGGCGACGCGCTTCTGAAATCTTTGGTTCCAACATATGTCGCCGACATGTTGCCACGAGTTGCCAGGTAGCACGCGCGGGCTCATGTCACCAACATAATTCTTGTAAAATTTTGTTACCGACAAAGATGGCCGGGTTGCGTTGCCGACATTCGGCGGCTTAGATGTGTAGAGTCTTTTACAAACTAATAATGAACCGTATAAGTTAGTAGCTTCAAAACTCTGCAATATGGACCTGCTTGGTGTTCAGGCGACCGCTAACTAAACCTAGAAGACAAGACATAATAATACATCTTATAACTTGCGAGTCTGTACTTTTACGTAATTTTCTATCCCTTCACCAAAGATTATCGACTATAGATAATTCGTTACCCTTCAATCCTCGACACATTGAAGTTTATGCGGCGGGTCGGGCCACACTTATCGACGGCGATCGACGGTTTGCCTATACAAAACGCGCTCAAAGCATGGAAATCCTTTCGCATCGGACGCGGTGAATGATGCGAAAGGATTTCCATACTTTGAGCGCGTTTTGTATAGGCAAACCGTCGATCGCCGTCGATAAGTGTGGCCCGAACCTTATAAGGGAAACAAGAAAGAATAGTGACATTTATTTTTTAATTGAAATGTTTGAAATTTGATTATGTTAACGTTTTTTAACCCCCGGATTTCCGTCGTTTTGAAAAAAAAACTTAATACTGAATCGATAAAAGTCGAACCTGCTCACTAATTTTCACAAGAATCAGTTGAGAAACGCGACCTCTGACATCCACTGGACAACCGGGCATACTACGAAAGCATTTTTGCCCAAACTAAAACTGAGAGGCTTCACAGTCGCTCGCTCAATGGAAAGTCACAAGCTCTAAAATTTAGACATACGCGTAAGGTAGGTTGAAATAGTGTTGCCAGTAATAGAATAAGCGAACGACGAGCGCGCAATAAATTTGCGCGCGGTCATGGATTAGCGCCGGGCTTAGCTTAGGTGGCCGACTCTCACAACGAAATTTAATATTTATTCTACAGAAAAGAAAAATGGGGGATCGGACTAGTTTTTTTATACTTTATAAATTTCTTAGTTTCTGGTATCGAATACTAAAATAATTTTTGCTTTATCTTTAAAATTGACCGAGTTATAAAGGTTTGAAATTCAAGATTAGACAGAAAGGCACACACCCACTTGTGACGTCATTTGTTAGTAATGCCATATAATCTCCATACAAAAAATCGTTTTTTAAAAGAGACATGTTGAAACTTTAAAAAATCACTGTAAATTCGTTTTTCAACCGATTCTGTTTTTTTCTTCACGAATCGTATGTTACTAATCTATATTTTAAAAATAATTCATAAAATATGGTAAAATATTATAAATTTAGGAACTGCCAATCCCCTATTAGAAGCTATTTCATCATTCTGCCTCAAAAAGGAAAAACGAAAATAATTAATTGAGGTTTTGTTCATTACAATAGTCTTAAATTTTAACGTAGTGTAGGACGCCCTCCTCCCAGGTGAACTGATGACCTGAGGAAGGTCGCTAGTGGTGGCTGGATGAGGAAAGCGGGTGATCGTGCCCTTGGGGAGGCCTACGTCCAGCTGTGAACTGCAATAGGCTGATTGATTGATTGAAATTTTATTGGAAGCTAGCAGCCTTGTTCTTGTTGTTTTTGTCTTATACTAATAATTAAAAATCCATTAAAAAAGTTATCAGAAAAATAAGTCGTGCCGTTACGAAGTGATGCTCCGTCATATATGTGGCAATTTATTTTTATTTTAATATAGTAATGCATAGATGAAAAGGTCTGCATTTAAACTAATTATAGTTTTTTTATATCAAACCTGCAAAACATATTAGGAAAACACAGCAGCCACTGTTCAACAGTTATAAATTAAATGTTACAGTATAATACACACATATACATAAAATCACTCTTTATCGGAGGGGTAGGCAGAGACCACGTCCAGAATGATAATGTAGAAACTTAATAAAGCTTGGTGTTATTGCTAGGTACTAATTTTAACATTTTAGATAGACAGATGTCAACGCATTGATTGATAAATATGCATTAATTACACTTAATTTAGTTTGATAGGAATCAACAAACATGCTGAACGTTGCTTGTTTGCTGAATATCAGTATCATTTGATTACGCTTCGGTGTAAGCGTCAGCTGTAACAGCTTAAACGCCGTTTTACGCATTCTGAGTAATTGAAGGTTTAACAGGTGACTTAATGTGCCGGAAGAAATTGGATTTTATCTGTGCAAGGTACAGAGGGAGCCAGTTACGAAGATTCTGAGCGAGGTGACGTCACGCGATTTAAAAAGTATAAAATGTGAACGTATGTAATCCCAATTGTTTGAGAGCACATAAAACGCGCACAACATTAGAATACACTCAATCAGAAAACTTTGCATGCGAACATCTTTTACTTTTTAGGGTCACAAAAATAAACTTTTAACGCCAAAATGAATCTAAAATCTTCTCATTAAAGGATGTTAAAGATTAGGCACGCAGTTCTTAAAATCTTTTACGTATATTTAGAATAGAATAGAATATACTTTATTGCACACAAGGATATAGCTTGAAAGTACAGAAGATAGATAAAAGGGTGTACAGATAGGCGGCCTTATTGCTAAGGTAGCAATTTCTTCCAGGCAACCTTAGGGTACAAGAAAACTTCATTGGAACTGTGGGACGGTGCACACAAGAAAAACAGAATAGGATAGCTATTTAATACTAATAATCAAAGTTACATAAACAAACTACTTATACTTAGGGCATACATATATACCTACATACATAATATGTCAATAACATAATGTAATGTCACATAATGTATATTTGAATGTTGTAATCAGAAATATACGTTGTAATCCTAGTTAGTACACAGCAGTGGCGAAGGGTGAAATTTTGACAAAGGTAAGCCGGAAGAGCGCGGCCTACCTAACTAAATGACATGCTTTTTGTTTTCAAAACTGTGAGATCGGAAAATGGAATTCATCGCTACACAAGTAGTCAAAATAGCATACAGAACTCACAACACTCACTCAACAACTTACCGTATTGAACAGATCGTGAAAACACAGTAAAAACAACAATTTCACTGTTTACAAACAAGCACACACTAAATTGGCGGACTTTACTTCCCAATATAAATCAAAATTTAACCAATCACACAACATCACACTTCAAAATTAAATAAAATTTCGACCCCGCGATGTATTTTCTTACTGCAACTCTTCTTTTTCAATTTTCTATCTTATCAATTCCTCTCTCGCGTACGCGTTATGCGTTAGAAAGAGAAAGAAATTTTGGGAAGGTGACCCGACCTGGCTTCTATGGCGCCATTTTATGGGTGTCTTTCAAATTCACGAACTCGGTCGGTCGTGCGACTCGTGCGTGATCGAATATACATTGACGTGCTTGTAGAGCGCCGTCCGCCTCGACTTGTATTAAAAAAAGCAATGTATCTTGCGCTCGCGTGTAAGGTAAGCCGATGGGAATCGGCTTGTATGGACTCTTCGCCACTGGTACACAGTAATATAATAAGCAATATTAACTAGATATTGCGTGAGATGCAAAAAGAACTGCAGTCTTGTGTCCATAATATTTGACAACAAATCCTAAAACTCCAATTACAAAATTATTTAAAGTTACAAAGTGAGAAATGAAATTTAAAAAACTTCGAATTCGCTTAAACTCCTTACAAAATATATTTAAAAATAATGGAAAAGCAAAATGCAAACCGTTAAAGGAGATTTAGCCCTGAAACATGAGTGTTATATTGCCCGCCGAGTCCGGGGAAATCCCGCTACCTTTACACGCATTAAAGGTATAATACCTTTCCACCTTTTTCCACCTTTTTAAATTGGTATCAAAATACGAGAAAAAGCGGGTTGAGAATTTCAGAAAAATATACACGTGATACTGTAATTTTTATCAAGTTGAAAGGCAGAGTGTTTAAGTTATGATCACCTGACTGCTCCACGGTACTCAAAAGTCAAAGTCAAAATAATTGATTTCCATAGGATATTATTACATCACTTAGATCCGTCATTACATTTTTTTGGGTGAGTTCACTAACACCACGGCGTCTTCGCAGTTAGATAGGTATGAAAACCTCCGTGCTTCGGAAGGCACGTTAAGCCGTTGGTCCCAGCTACTATCTAGTCGTTACAAGAGCCATGTCAGTGGCCTTTGGCGGCTCTAAAACACTGACACTAGGGTTTGTGAGGTCGGTTGGCGACCTTACAACCCACACGATGAACAATAAGAAGGTATGAAAAATATTGGGATTTAGATTTTGAGAACAGAGCGCAAGTGTTGGCTAGGACCGTTCCCTTTCGGGAAACGCAGGTTCAATCCTCACCACGTACCAATGTTTTTTTCGAATTCATTATACGTTTATTCGACGCTCTACGATAAAAGAAAATATTCTGCACACTCCTGTGTACAAATTTAAAACTTGTGTGTGAAGTTGACCAAACCGCACTGGCCAAGAGTAGTATGGATGTTCTGGGTGAGAATCACTTTATTTTTGTGTGATTTTCCCTAGTTTGCTTACGATATTGCGGGCTGATAGCCCCGTGGTGACGGCAGAGTAGAATACATTTGTCACCAATCCCTACTTTTCCCGTGGGTGTCGTAAGAGGCGACTTAGGGACTACACATTGAACAGGGAGCGGGCAGCAGCGCTCTCTGATACAGTAACCTTTTAATCTGCGATCTCCAACCCGCCTGCCAAGCGTGGAGATTATGGCAAAACCAAACACTTAAGTGGAGGAGGCTCATAGTCCAGCAGTGGACTGTAACGGACCGTTGATGTTGATGTTGGTTGCGGGCTGAATCACCTGATTTTCCGAAAATAAAATTTAATTATTCTGTGCTTTGAAAGGTACGTTAAGTCGTAGGAAAAAATAATAAAAATCGCTGTTTTCTCACAATTTAAACACCCATTTCAAGCAATTCAACGCAAATCCTTTTCGCTTGATAAATGGTATTTCTACTTATACTCGAGCTTAGTAAATTTAGAAATGTAATCATTTCACTAAACGTGTAATGTTACATTTTTAACACATGGAAAAGCGACAAGTGGATATGTGTTATTCACGCGTTTATCCATTGCGGGATGAACAGAAACTGCTTTTAGCTATCAAAGTTCATGAAAAATATAGCAAAAAAAGTGTGACAAGTATTCTGTTTATATGTTAAAATTATTGAGAGCGTCGTTGATAGTAACAGCTCCAATTGTTTCCAAAACGTATCAATGTGGAAAAGCGACTGAACTTCCAGACTGGGTTTCTATTGCGTAATCCGGATATCTGCTACGAGATACGAGCTACGGGCTACGGACTACAGCGTCGTAGCAAAATATTAGCAAATTCGAGTCAGGTCAAAAACGTACCAATTTTAATAAGAAAAAGACCTAATTTCGATAATTTCGTTAAAGCTAAAAAGGCCCAGAAAAACATCGTGAATAAACCTGCAAACACCTGCTAAGACACTTAAAGGTTTGTGTGAAGTGTCCCAACTCGCACTGGGCCAGCTTGGTCGACTAAGACCTGATCGCCCTAATTCAGGAAGTCTTGAACCGGTCGGCACGAAGGTTACCTTTACCTATATATTAAGTGACTGAAAATTTTATGTTTTCAGGGCACTTTACTGCTAGACTGCGAGATTGTATTGTGCTATCCGAAGATATGCTACGAGGCACGAGCTACGGGCTACGGGCTACGGCGTCGTAGCAAAACCGTAGCAAATTCGGGTCCAGTCGAAAACGTACCAGTTTAAAATTAAATAAGTAAACGATACTTACCTAAGTTCGATAATTTCTTAAAAACTAAAAAGGTCCAGAACAAAACTTGGGTTGCCCGTGGCGGGTAAACTAAGAAATCGCACGCTGCGATCAGTGCCCGCGCGATAACCAGTAATTTATACCTTTTTGTAAATACTTTCTGAATTGTTATGTAGGGCTGCGCTAAAAATACTTTGAGTTTTCATATTCATCAACAGCTCATACGTCCCCCCCGAGGGGCTCAAGCCTACCCTGAATTAGGGCGATTAGGCCTTAGTCAACCACGCTGGCCCAGTGCGGGTTGGTCGACTTCACACACAAACTTTGAATTTATTCGCAGGAGTGTGCATGTTTTATCACGATGTTTTCCTTCACCGTAAGAGCGTCGAATAAACGTACATATGAATTCAAAATTCGGAAACACATTGGTACGTGGTGGGGATCGAACCCACGTCTTCTGGACGGGAGGCAGTGGCCCTAACCACTAGACCACCGACGCTCGAATCGTTTCAATATTAAGTTAGTAGTAGTAATTCGTTTTAATGTTATATATATTAAATTTAAGAGCAAGGCTCTTGTCCGTGGAGTAATCGCCACCTCTCTCTGTCCATAGCTATCTATATTATAGCTATAATAATAAGCTAAGCTAGCTAATAATAATGAGTTTATTCTCAAAACAAAACACCACTACTGTTTTTACTTTATGAAATGAAAGATTAGTATTTTTGATCTATTATTAGACGAGTATCAGCTGTTTATCGAAAGTTAATTGATTGAAAGTTTACTATAGTCAGACAAGTTAACATTATTATGGATACCAAGTTTGTAGAGATCTCTTTTAACTACTTAAAACACGAAAATCTAGAATACCTATCCCTGTTTCAGATAACAGTGAAAAAATCTTTTAAAGAATACATTTCCAAACCTATGTCAATCTCGATTAGCTGACAAGTGTGAATCACAAATAACCTTTTTTCTGCCATCTGTCGTTAAAGCGGATATGGAAAAAAACAATCTCACACCTAAGGATGCCGAAGACCAGGCAAAGTGGAGAAGATTAAGTAGGAAAGCGGACCCCAGCACTAGGCCGGGAAAACGCTAGGACGAAGAAGAACAAGAAGACATATTTTTTGTATTTTTTCCAATGTTATTTGAAATGAAGTATAGCAACAAGAAAGCGGTTAAAACGCAGCTTGTCCCTCAATCATCCATCAAACCGAACAAAAGCAATAAAATATAGTGGACAGCGGGAAAAAACGAAAATATTCCGGTTGGCAGCCCTACTGAAATGTAAATCGATATGGAATCGTTGTGAAATCGAGTCGTGCTAGGTTACTTATTGTCATTGAAGCCGCTTTAAGTAACGATGTTTGGTTAGTGAGGGAAACGTTAACCCAGTTTCCGGTAAACGTAATGCGATATCGGGTTTACCTTTCTACAGGATAATGTCTTGGTATTCTATAAATGTTCATGTAATAAAAATACTTTTTGTATAAAAAATATTTTGATGTGTTGTTGACTGTACCTTTGTGAGAATAGGAGATCGGAGTGTTCACCTTATTTTATGAATATTTTTTAAAATATAGATTAGTAGCAGACGATTCGCGAAGAAAAATACAAAAAATAAAATAAAATAAATAAACAAAATCGGTTGAAAAACTAATTTACAGTGATTTTTTAAAGTTTCAATATGTCTGTCTCTTTCAAAAACGATTTTTTGTATGGAGATTATATGGCGTTACTAACAAATGACGTCACAAGTGGGTATGTACTTCTCTGTCTAATCTTGAATTTCAAACCTTTATAACTCGGTCAATTTTAAAGATAGAGCAAAAATTATTTTAGTGTTCGATAGCAGAAACTAAGAAGTTTGGATTTATAAAATAAAAAAAAGATAAGATAAGATTAGAAATTTATTTGCATTACACAAAAACAATACAGAAGTATTAACAGATGAAGAAAAATAAAGTAGTCCGATCCCCTATTATAATTTTAGCTGAAGAGCTTCTTTTATTGCGTAATACCTATATAGGTAGTTTTTTGTCAAGAAACAAATTAATGCACGTAGCGATACTTAGGCCTGCTATAGAGTAATAAATTGCAATGGCCAATAGGCCTAATAAGGCCAACGGCTTAACGTATCTTCCGAAGCACGGAATCATCTTTATTTTCGGACAATCAGGTGATTCAGCCTGTAATGTCCTTATCAAACTGGGGAAAGTCTAACAAAGAGATTTTTGCTTGACAGGTCCTCACCGGGAATCGAACTCGGAATCTCCGTAACGGGCGTCGAAATCTCGACCACTCGGCCACGAAGGTCGTAGTTCAAATCCAAAGCAGATGTTTAGTAATTTAATATTAAGTATTAAGTATGGTCTAGTTATGACCGCTTGAGGTTTACGAACTAGAGCATTTTCTGTATTTTGAAAAGCAATAGGAGCCATATTTAATTCATCAACAACTCATATACGTCCCCACCGAGGGGCTCGAGCCTACCCTGAATTAGAGCAATAAGGCCTTAGTCGACCACGTTGGCCCAGTGCGGGTTGGTCGACTTCACACACAACTTTTGACTTTCTTCGCAGGAGTGTGCAGATTTCATCACGATGTTTTCCTTCACCGTAAGAGCATCGAATAAACGTACACATGAATTCGAAATTCGAAAACACATAAGTACGTGGTGGGGATCGAACCCGCGTCTCCCGGACGGGAGGCAGCGGCCCTAACCACTAGACCACTGACGCTACAATGCAATACTATACAAATATTCTTGTATTTAAAAAGAATTTTTAAAGGAAACTTATTTTGAAATCAACGAGCTCGCCATTTGTACAATTACCAGCATCTTAGACTAACACTATAGGATATTATTATGTTAATACTGGTCTCCGGTTTCCGATTAACTCAAACCTCAAGACTCAATCACGTTGGCTCAGCCCTGTTCACACATTGACATATGATTTGAAAGCCCTGACAGCTTCTAATTGCAAACGGTTGGTCGGACTTTGGGTCTCCACAGACTGACTGAATTAGAACTGCATATAGCTGCAAAATAGCTGTTCTCATGCTGTTAGAGTGCAGTTGACAATGGTCACATTTCATGATGTGGTCAATTCTACGATATGGCCACTGTGACTGTATTTTAAACACATTGCAGTAATGCAATGATGTTGCGTTTTAAATAATGTCAATATAACTTCATAAAGACTATTATAAATAACGGTGTAACAAGAATGCAGTTAGTGCAGTTGTACTTATATTAACTGTGACCATAGTTCGTCTGTATAGATCCTTAGCCCTAGATTTAGGCGTCAGTTGTGGTGCTAACTGTTGTAGTATTCCGCGGTTTCAAATTCCATTTTGACACATTTTAATACTAGTTTAGTGGGTCAATTTTACTTCAACATCAAAATCAACGGCCAGTTACAGTCCACTGCTGGACCATGAGCCTCCTCCACTTAAGAGGAGGGTTTTGCCATAATCTCCACGCTTGGCAGGCGGGTTGGAGATCGCAGATTAAAAGGTTACTGTATCAGAGAGCGCTGCTGCCTGTTCCCTGTTCAATGTGTAGTTCCTAAGTCAATTTTACTTGTTTTACCTAAAACATATCGTAATTAGACCTGGGCCCCGTTTCACGAAGCAACAAGTTACTAGTAACAAGTTACAATTTAATATACATTTCGTAGCCAATTCGCCTGAACTGTAAGCCCTTATCGTTTTCTCTAATCGTCTACGCAATGTACGTCGAACTGTACTTGTAATTTGTAACTTGAAGCTTCATGAAACGGCCCCCTGCTAAACCAGTTTTACGATGTGTAAAAATCGCGAGTTTGAAATGTTACTATCCATATTATCAGTGTGTATTGTACCTACGTCTGTTCTACCAAATTATATTAGAGCCCCAGGCTTAAGTCAATTATTTACCTACAACCCTAAAAAAACATATACGCGTATATAAAGATATTCAAATAAAAACACATTTTACGTGGTGAAGTTTGCAAACAAGTAACTTTTTTATGTAAACAGACACCCCAGTTTTGCTTCTAATTTTTTTTCATTTTGTTAGCAAAATACCAAGAGAAATACTTCAAAAACTCTAACGAAAACATCTTCGCTCTCCAGCATCTTGAGGAAAAGCCCCGAATCGGCATTTTCTTTTCATAAAACAATAAAATCTCCATCGAATTACACAGTGTATGAGCTCCCATGCAAATATTCTGTCGATGGAATTCAAATTGATGCAAACGGCCGTAAGTTAGGGAGACCATGTTTTTGGTGTATTTCTACTAATGGTTTATTTATCAGACAGCAAATGTCTTTACAATTAGTAGAGAGACTTTCTTCTTCTTCTTCATTGTTCTTCTTCACAGTAGTAACACATTTTTTATTTACTGTTTTAAATACGAATTGATTCAGTGGATCAGTTTAAATAAAAGTATATTTGTCGTAGAACGTTTTTATTTTGTTATTTGAAATTTTTAGTTGAGTTTTTTTTAAGGAGTAAGTAGGGTGGTTGGTTCATATTTCTCAATGTAAGTACGTAAACACTAAAAAACCAACATGTTTAAAAAAAATACAAGTGATTAGGACCATCTTTTTATTATTTATTTAATTATTAATAATAGGAAGACCAACAGCTAAAGTTAACTTGATAGTAAAATACAGTAACACCAAAAAGCCATTTACAGGTCTCCACATGTACGGTACTTTAAGGTACTTATTTACTTCTATCATTTTTATACAGTACACTCGCGAAAAAAAATGTTGACTAACTATTGACCTCGTTCTTATCTTACCCAGAAGACCCCAACAATGGCGTATCCAAATTATCATAACTTTTATTTACATTTACCCAAACAACGGTCACCCTACATTATATCCGGATGCCCTATCTATTGGTACACAATAACCGGGTATTTGTAAGGCTTTATCCGGCCCGTGCTCAGTCGACATTTAGACGGAATATCTTTATACGGCTTTTAATATTTATAGAGGGCGTGACCTCTAACTTGAGGCTTGAGGTTCTTACTTGATTTATGTAGATACAGTCAGCAAAGCCGAGCCGCTGCGAGCTGAGCCGTGTGGTGACGGCATAGTAGAATACATGTGTCACCAACCCTTACTCTACCCGTGGGTGTCAGAGGCGACTTAGGGACTACATATTGAACAGGGAACGGGCAGCAGCGCTCTCTGATACAGTAACTCTCCAACCCGCCTGCCAAGCGTGGAGATTATGGCAAAACCCTCCACTTAAGTGGAGGAGGCTCATAGTCCAGCAGTGGACTGTAACGGGCCGCTGATGTTGATGAGTCAGCAAAGCAGATAGTCAATAACATGAAAACTGATCACATCACACTAATATTATAAATGTGAAAATATTTTTGGATGTTTAGATGTTTAGGCGCTGAGTTGGCGTTTGTATTGCGCTTGGCTTGCGTGATGATGATTCAAACAACCTTGGTGATTCAGACGACATATTATATAATAATTTCAGTTGTTTTTTTTTTTATTTTTAAATAAACAGTTTTAATTTTTTTGTAACCAGTAATGCAAGAGAAAATCAATGTCTGATCGATTTGATTGATTGAGAGGAAGTGGTATTGCCAGTATGTGGTAGTAGGTTGCCAAGATCAGAATAACGATGGCCCACGAAACTCATGCTGCCCAGATGTTTGGTTTGTGCCACCTTCACGCTTAACATGAACGGATTTGGATGAAATTTGGAATGGAGATAGTTCGTAATCTGGATTAATACATTGGATACTTTTTGCGGAAAAAAAATATTGTTTCCCTCGGGAAATTCTTACACAACGCGAGTGTGGCCGCGGGCGGACCGCCAGTTTTAAATACATTTTTCACATACTGCACGATTTCTGATGCGGTTTTAAAAGTTGTATTGCTGGAACTAATTTAAAAATTAGTGCATATTTCATCTTAATAAGCCTCCTGGCCTTAGTCGACCACGCTGGCCCAGTGCAAGTAGGCCTAATCGCCCTAATTCAGGGTAGGCTCAAACCCGTCGGTGGGGACATATATGAGCTGTTGATGATGAAGCCTACGAAAAGGAAGCCGAGAAAAAAGTTCATCACGTTAATAAAACTTTGATCAAGTAAGCGTTATCGTAGACCGACAGCTAGTAAAAAAAAAGTCCTTATCTTATAATTTACTAACAAGATCGATCTGAATATCAAAAATAAAACCAACAATCAAATTCTCGTAAAATAAAAGCGAATAAACTCGAAAATGCCACAAAGAAAATACGAATAATAAAATAAATGAAAATTCCCGCGCATTTTATTCGTCCGAGACTTCTCGTACGGAATTTCAGTGTCTCGCATGGTTTAATAAAATGCAACTTGTGTGCCGCTTATGCAGGAAAAAGCATAGTAAAGCAATAGGAAGTAGGACGACATAATTAATTTGTGGACATCAACAACATCTCATCATCTTCTATTTTGTGGTCTTTAATCAGGCAGAGATTATCTTTGAGTTATCAGATAGCTGATATAAGTAGGATCCAGACACAAGGTAAAACCTTGTGGAAAATACACAAATCTTTGCGCTGAGTAGAATTTGAAGCAGGCTCCAAGCTTTGCAGGCATTACCAACTGGCTACGAAGCTGAAATCTTTACTTCCCAATGGGGTTGTTGAATGTATTCAAATTTTGCAAAGTTTTATTATAATATCATCCTTATCATCACCAGCTCATATACGTCCCCACAGAAATGCTCGAACCTACCCTAAATTAGGGCGATTAGGCCTTAGTCGACCACACAGGCCCAGCGCGGATTGATTGACTTCACACACAACTTTTGAATTTCTTCGCAGGAGTGTGCAGGTTTATCACCATGTTATCCTTCACCATAAGAGCGTCGAATCGTACATATGAATTCGAAATTCGAAAACACATTGGTACGTGGTGGGGATTAAACCTGCGTCTCCTGGACGGGAGGCAGCGGCCATAGCCATTAGATCACCCACGCTCCAACCAACCAACCAACTTTATACTGTCCCATTTTATACTGTGCCACAAGGCACTCGGTTCAAATTGCGAAGAGAAACCTAAGCTGGGGAATAAACGAATAAACAAAATTCCATTCTTTTCTTTGATGAAATGTGCAATGTTTTCGCGCGTAAACGACAGATGGCGCTTTCATGCAAAAAAGCTGCATCGCAGTGACAAGAAATATAAAACTGTATTTAGCCGCAATTTAAAAATGAACTTGGATTTTTAATTTGGAAACCCAGCAAAATAATTTTATTTAGACTACCACGAAGAGCGTCGTTGGTATAGTAGTGAGAACAGCTAGCTCTCAGTCGGAAAGATGCTGGTTTGAACCCCAGCACGTTTTCGAATTCCACAATAATTATGAATGTTTATTACACTACAGATTAAAAACATCTTCGCTTCGTTGCGAATAGAATAGATGGGCAATAGTTTTACTATATAGAAAGTAAGCCTCTTTGTAAAAGTCTTAAAGTAAATAAGAACATAGCAAGGAGTTTTTTCTTCTAAACTCATCATGGTTAAGAAAAAAATTGTAAGAAATCCTCAACACGCTTGCGCAGAAATCCAAAAATTGTGTGTAAAAAATTGTGCGAAAAACCTGCACTGGGATAGCTTAGTAAACTATAAGCTTGATTGTTTTTATTCAGGTTAAGCTCGACCCCCCTTCTGGGGAAATATAAAGGTAAATACTCTCAATCAATCAGCCTATTGCAGTCCACTGCTGGACGTAGGCCTCCCCAAGGGCACGCTAAAGCGCACGATCACACGCTTTTCTCATCTAGCCACCACCAGCGACCTTCCTCAGGTCATCAGTCCAGCTGGCTACGGGATAAAGTCCGAAACGAAATCATCCGGCAGAGGACCAAAGTAGTTGATATCGTCCAGAAGTGTAGCAAGCTGAAGTGTTTGTGGGCTGGCCACGTCTGTCGCAGAACCGATGAGCGTTAGAGCAGACGGGTTCTCGAATGGAGACCGCGTCTCGGGAAACGTAGTGTGGGACGCCCCCCTGCCAGGTGGACTGAAATACCCTTTTATTTGGAAATTTAATTAAACATTGTTTTTCTTTTGCTATACGAAGACAGTCATTAGTTTTGTAGTTATCAACGTCTCGGGAAAAGTGAAACATTCATTACTTGCTCAAGTTTTCTTTGTCAACAAAAACTAAGTTACCACCCTCTCCCATCGGCACTTTTATTCCTCAACCCTTAAAGAAGTTTTTTACTTGTCACAACTACATTTATAACTTTGTCTTGTCGAAGATATAGTGAAACTACCCAAGTTTTGTTTTTCAGCCGACTTATCGTTTATTCCCAAGGATTAGGGTTGGATTTGTGACAGTAGAAGAGTTTTCAGGAAAAGTTAGATATTGTGTTCTAATTTCAGGGCTGAGATAAAGAGAGGCGTCTTAACAATAGTCTGGACGTACAGATATCCTAATAGACACGTCTTTGTCTGTCGAATGTCTATAAGTATTGAAGAAAGCTAATTATGACAAATTCTCTACAGCAGAACACTTTATAATTTGTCAACTGCTACGTCCCCACCAAGGGGCTCTAGTCTACCCTGGAGTAGAGCGAGTAGGTCAAAGTCGACTAAGCTGGCCCAGTGCTTATTGGTCGACTTCACACACAACTTTAAATTTCTTCGCAGGTGTAATCATCACGATGTTTACCTTCACCGTAAGAGCGTCGAATAAACGTACATATGAATTCGAAATTCGAAAACACATTGGTACGTGGTGGGAATTGAACCACTAAAATACCGACGCAAGCCTACTATGCAAGAGCCGCTCTACTGTTCGCCTACAAAGACTGTACTGAAGAAAGGTAATTACAGCGAATTCCGTAAGATCCAACTTCATTGGGAGCCTAATTTGTATAACAAAGGAAACGTAATTTGATTTTGTTGAGTATCCGGCCGGTAAGAGCTTTAGTTGTGCAGTGGCTAGACCCGCTGCCTCATTCCGAGTAACGCGGATTCAAACCCCACTACGTTCCATTTCGAATTTCGCACATTTATTTGTTGCTCTTTCGGTGACGGGAAACAAATCCGCACAGCACGTACTTACGAAGGAATTTAAAGGCTCTGCAAAATTAAAGTAAAAAATAAAACAGATAAGGTTGATGTAATCAAGGCGGAACGGACATCCAAAGATCTAAACCTCGGAGAAACAAAAGACGATCGCTTCGGTCCCCGACACGCGTCAAAATCTTTGATCTAAACATCCAAATCACCATCCAACTCATCACCATCCTAGCCGTGTGGTGACGGTAGAGTTGAATACATTTGTCACAAACCCCTACTCTTCCCTTGGGTGTCGTAAGAGGCGACTTAGGGACTACACATTGAACAGGGAACGGGCAGCAGCGCTCTCTGATACAGTAACCTTTTAATCTGCGATCTCCAATCCGCCCGCCAAGCGTGGAGATTATGGCAAAACCCTCCACTTAAGTGGAGGAGGCTCATAGTCCAGCAGTGGACTGTAACGGGCCGTTGATGAACTGTGCAAATACGTGCCTGACCTTCTCAGAATCTGACTTACACCGAATCCATTAGTAGATCAGTTTCTATAAGAAACTGATGTAACTAATGTACTCAGTTTCGAACTGACGTACTCTGAATATGACTGATACAGAAACTAACCACCTCGGGTATTAATATCGCTCCTGTAACCAACACCAAAACATAGTAAGTAGAATATTTATTGTATTATTTATACAACCTATTATTTTCAGTTTGTGGGGTCTCAAGCCGTTTTAGATTAATAAAATCTCTCTCATTCCATCACATAGGGTGCTGGGGACTCAAGAGCATTCCTTAAATTTATTGCGCTTCGAAAATTTGAACCCGATATGAAGGACCTTTAAAGGGGCCTTATTAAAATTGTATTTGACCTTTCGATAGCACTCAATGATATTTATAAATGTAGTTATTTGGTTGCGAAGTAACTTCATATCTGAAGTGTATGGGTAAGTATGTTTCTGAAGGGTTTGTGGGTCAATAATGTGTTTGGAGTGGTGGAGGTTTTCTCTTTTGATTTGTTTATCTTGTTAGGTATATTCATCAACGTCCCCACCGAGGGGCTCGAGCCTACCCTGAATTACGGGGATTAGGCCTTAGTCGACCACGCGTGCACTGGTGCGGGTTGGTCGACTTCACACACAACCTTTGAATTTCTTCGCAGGAGTGTGCAGGTTTCATCACGATGTTTCCTTTCACCGTAAGAGCGTCGAATAAACGTAAATAATGAATTCAAAATTCTAAACCACATTGGTACGTGGTGGGCATCGAACCCGCGTCTCCCGAACGGGAGGCAGCGGCCCTAGCCACTAGACCACTGACGACATCATCATTCACTTGCCCTTATCCCATCATTTGGGGTCGGCGCAGTATGTTTTCTTCCCCCATTCATCCCTATCAGCCGTCATTTGCCGTTCATTTGCGATGCCTAAGATACAAGTTTATTTACTTAGTTTAGGCATCGCAGTCATATTATGTTGTTTAAATTCGTATTTCTTGTACTTTTATACTGTGTTTTTAGATTAAATTAGATTGAAATAAATTTTATCTTTATCATATCTTTATCTCTATTTCAACACTCACATCCTTCCTGATCATCTTGTACACAATCCATCCATCTTTTCTTTGGTCGTCCTCTCCCAACATATCCATCCACATTCAAATTCAATACCTTTTCCCCTACGTAACATTCATTTCTCCGTATTACGTGCCACCACCCACCACCGACGACATACGTGACGTATATTATATTGGCTTTAATAAAGTTGTTGAAGTTTTCTGGCTTAGGAATACGACCACTAATTTTCCTAAAATAAAGTGCGTAAAGCGGCGGCGCGTCGCTATATTTTGTGCCGTAAGTGAGTGACATGACAGTAATTATACTAATTATATACCTATTAAACAATAATTAGACAATATACCTATAGACCCTTCCAGTTGGACATCCAGGTCATCACCTGAGGAGGGGTGGTGGCTGGATGAGGAAAGCGGGTAATCGTGCGCTTTGGCGTGCCCTTGGGGAGGCATACGTCCAGCATTGGACTGCAATAGGCTGATTGATTGATACCTATAGACTATAGTAACTTATCACTAACAATTTTGTCAAAATGTGTGGACCCAATATAGACCATCTGAAGCCAAGAGAGAGAGAGAGCAAAAATGTTAAAAGGGACAAAATCTTACCTATTCAATGTTGCAAGGCAGTGATCGTTAAACGATAACAACAAGAAACATAAATAAAACAAAAACAGAACAAAAACATAAATTCTATGTTTCCAAAAGTGAAAACAAAAGGTGATTTGTGATTTTAATAGTTGTTTTGTTTTTTATTATCTGGTACCTGAATAAAGATTTCTATTTTTTTTTTAAAGTGCACAAGCCTACATAATCTAAACTTTTTAATGTTGCAAAGCAGTGATCATTAAATGATTATAGCAACAAACATAAATAAAACAAGAACAAAACGAAAACATTTAATGTTTCCAAAAGAGAAAAAAGTGCATAAAACTCTTTCTTTAGATCATTTATGTCATAAAGTTTTAGCAAAAGAACTTCAGGCCTATCCTAATTAGGAATCAAATGGCCTTGTATTTCCTCCACAAAACTTATCTAAATATTTATTTGTTGTAACGTGTTGCTGGACTTCAAACCACAACCTTTTAAAAGCTCACAGCAAAGTTCTATTATATGGGTCTTAAATCTTCCGTTAGCTAAAGTAAAATGTTTCTCAGGTGAATAATCGCCTTGGAGCGGTCGCGTTATTGGGTCCTCTCAGTGGGAGATCAATATGAGGGTGGTTTGTGGGGTAATAAGTTTCTGAGGTGCTACTTACATACATAAGATTATGCTACTAGATGAAGATATGCCGAAAGGGTGGGCAAAATTTAGTGGGCTTCCAAAACACTTGAAAACATTTTGATTTAAAATTCGGCATATATTATACGCATCTAAACGAAGGTAAATGGCAATTGGTGGAAGCCTTTATTGCGAAAAATAAGAACACAGAAACATTGATAATTTGGGTATTATTTGAGGCTTTGTATTTTCACAAATTAAACTTCAGGTAGTATAGAGTTCAGAAGTGCGCGGAAGCTCGCGAGCCGTGGGACGCGTCCCACCCCAACAAATCTATTCCAAATTTGGTTTCGAATATTATATTACTTAAAGATGCGGCAAAACTATGGCCAGTAACACCAAACACAGCGTGCGGACCAGCAGAGGTCGCACGCTACAGTACCTACATTTATGTCGTAGGAAGATTTGATAATTCGAATTTCCTGAAAACTCTAGGGATATTGCGAAAACACGGATAATTAGACAATGGTGTAAACATTTCTCAATCTTACTGGAAAAAGATAGGGCTTTTGCAATAACATGAGTCGCTCTAGTAATATTGCGAAACAAAAAGTTAGCTATTAAGTTATGAAATAAGAACGCTGATTGGCCGATCGGAGCGCCCAACACGAGACCTCCTCTGATTAGTTGACATTGACGACAGGGTAAAACTGGAAACCAATCAGAATAAGATTTAGTCAGTAAGCAAAAATCTAGCCAATCAGAGTTAAATATTTTTAATGTTACTAGAGCGACTCGTGTTATTGAAAAAACCCTATCTTTTTCCAGTAAGATTGAGAAATCTTTTCACTTTTGTCTAATTATCCGTGTTTTCGCAATATCCCTAGGGTTTTCGCGAAAATTCGATTTATCAAGTCTTCCTACGACACACACACCGATCTTCAAGTTTCATATTATCCTAATCAAACTGGGGAAAGTCTCATAAGATATTTTTTTTGTGTCTCCACCAGGATTCAAACGCTCGACCACTCGGTCACGGAAACTATGAAACTAAACTACGAGTATTTACGAAAGTTGCTTGGCAAGCATTGTACATTTCCAAGTAAACAGTCTTACGACTGCACAGTCCGGCAGACACAGTTTGTCTTGTCAGAACAGTAGCCACCACGAGCCAAATGGACAAACACACAAACAGACAAGGCCCCGTTTTATTGCCATACACATATTGGCCTCGATTCGGGATGTCATGCTCTAATTCTAATTTTAAAATCCAGCTATCCTTTTCGTTTTTATGACCAATGAAAGAGAGGTGATGGACGAATGATATTCATTTGAACGAATGATAACCTAAAATAAGGGCATAGCTGTCAGATTAAGAGGTTTTTAAGTCGCATGTTTTAAATGCTCTCTAAAACTGTGCAATCGACACGGCGGTTCAAATTCGATGTTTGACAGCTCTAATATTAGGATAGCCATCACCTGTCCCTTTTCAATCTTTAAAAGGTAAAAAGGACGGACTACCTTAAATTAAGGATTAGAGCGTGACATCCCGAATCGAGACCATTGGCTCTGTTTTGGTTCGGACTGCGTCAACTTTAGTCAAAATCAAGATGGCCGTCTTTATTTTGAGGTCTAACCGACACGGCAAAAGGGAGAATTAATGTATAGGCATGTATGGCACCGCAAATCATCTTTCTTTTCGGAGAACAAGCCACCTGAGCTTACTAGATTTTAAATTTTAAAAAAATAGTTCCGCTGAGAAAAGCATTTATTAAAAAACTCAGATTTTCAATTCTAAAAGGCCCAGCCCCATGCCTCTTGTGATGATACCGTATGTATGATATTTTTCAAAATACTTAAAAAAGAAATGAAAGACACGTTATTTTTGTGTTTTTTTTTTATCAAGCGGAAAGTCTTACAAAACCGAGATTCAAACTCAGAACCTCCGCAAATCAAAGCCGGACGCTCTACCGTTAAGCCATTGACATAGGAATATCACTATTTCATGCCCTACGGGGCTAAGGCTACATTTGAATACAGCCTTTGTTGGAGTCCACCCTAACGAGAACAATATTCAGAAAAGCAGACGTTGAGGTATCAAGAGCTGAGCACCAGACCAAATGTACGCTTAAAGCTGCCTGCTGTCAATAAGGATGGGAAACTGTCCATGATTTCTCTTATCGATATTAATATTGATTAATTCGTTAATAGATTAACCATCAACAGCTCTTATACGTCCCAACCGAGGAGCTCGAGCCTACCCTGAATTAGGGCGACTAAGCCTTAGTAGACCTCGCAGGCCCAGTGCGGGTTGGTTGACTTCACACACAACCTTTGAATTTCTTCGAAGGAGTGTGCAGGTTTCATCACGATGTTTTCCTTCACCGTAAGAGCGTCTAATAGATTAATAATGAGAGTTAATCGTATATTGAAGGAATCGCAAGGTGTGAGTAGTCAACAGTAGTCAACAGTGTTGAAGCAATAACGCTGCTTTTGTGCTAATAATATTACAATAAATTTTCGTGTATGTCTTATTTTGTGTTAAGCAACAAAGTGTTATTTACTTCAGTCCGAAAAAAAATAGGATGAAGCCACTCTGTTAATGACATTTTAGCTTTCAGCTATTATTTACAGTTATAAACATAAACAGAGAGTGAAATTAGGTAACTTAAAGCTCAAATGGCATGAAATTTAATAATGTGCTTTCTACTTGACTCGATACTAAAAGCTAGAAAAGGAAAATTATTCATTTATTAAGTCTTAGTAACTTATCATTAATATTAAGGAATTTTGACAGAGCTATACCAAAAAATGAGTAAATCGGCTGTGATCTCTTACCTTAATGATTAGATTTATCGATAGCAATACTGTCGATGAGTCACATCACTATACTTACCAGAGCGCGTAATCAGGTGACTCCGGGTCTGAATAACGAACAAGACCAAACCGTACCCTCCACCTCTAACTCAGGCTCCATTGTAAGCGTTTTACATGTACGAGCATGCCATCAACATCATCAACAGCTCATATACGTCCCCACCGAGGGGCTCGAGCCTACCCTGAATTTGAAAGATGGTTGGCACGTTCACTACAAATGTGCGCTCAATGTGGCGAAGAACGACCAGAAGAAACTCTAAAGGAATCCATTGCCGTGCCATTCTGGTACATCCGACCGAACACCAAGCCTTCTTGTCATGCAACATTTCTTCGACATATGGTTGTTTAGAGGTTCTGTGGTGCTTTTAGAGGTTCAACTCCTACCACGTACCAATGTGTTTTCGAATTTCGAATTCATAATATGTATGTTTATTCGACGCTCTTACGGTGAAGGAAAACATCGTGGTGCTGCACACTCCTGCGAAGAATTTCAAAGGTTGTGTGTGAAGTTGACCAACCCGCACTGGGCCAGCGTGGTCGACTAAGGCCTAATCGCCCTAATTTAGGGCAGGCTCGACCCTCTTGGTAGGGACGTATATACGTTCATCGTCAGGAAACCTGCACCTGAAATTCAAATGTCGTGTGTGAAGTCGATTGCCAGTTTTACAATGTCACTAACAGCGGCACGTCTCTGCCCTGCGCGGCCATTTTTAATCGATACTCCCAACTTGCCCCCCAACTACGGGGCGGGTTTGAGAAAACATGGATTGGAGGGAAGGTGTGAGTGGCCGTTCTGTGGTACAGTACAGTTACAAATAAACGTCATAAATTCTTAAGGAAATATTCTCTATCACTGGGACCTCGCCCCAATCCTTTTCGTTTCTTTTTCGTCTTCGTTCTGCCCCGCTTATCTGCACAGCTGGTCAAACGTCCGACCGACACATTTTTACCGAACGATCGATTGGACTATAAGGAATTGAGGTGTCCAGTGCGATACTACCTACCTACTATCCGATCCCAAAAAGATACGTGCAAGTTTGTTGGTTTCGAGTGATATCATCGTTGTAATAGGATCATAATGTTTTTGAATAATAAAATTATAATAATTATTATTATTATGTCTCGGAAAATATAGTGCTGGACGCCCCCTGCCAGGTGGACTGGTAACCTGAGGAAGGTCGCTGGTGGTGGCTGGATGAGGAAAGCGGGTGATCGTGCGCTTTGGTGTGCCCTTGGGGAGGCCTACGTCCAGCAGTGGACTGCAATAGGCTGATTGATTGATTGGATAATTATTAAGAGTATCAGTGGTGAAGTGGCTATGCCACATCGGTTCGAGCCCCATTGCGTAAAACTGTGTTTTTGAATATCGAATTTCTTTGTGGGTCATGAAATCTTGTTCACATCGGTGTCATAAGGTCAATAGATATTTTATTTGATATAACATTTCAGATTTTGCCCCGCACGGTGATGTGACAAAAAATACAGTTTGAAAACTGATAAACAATTCAATTTAGTACGTTTGTAAGTCGGAAACTTGTATACTCCTGCAATGACCATATTCTTGAGACATAAATATTCATTCATTCATTCATTAAAATCAAAGGTTGTGGCCCAGCAGCCGCCACGAAGCTGTTGAGCACCACACGAAGGATGTTGTAGTGGATTTTAAATAAAAACGTGGCAAAACCAGGGTTCAGTCCAGGTAAAGGTAAATGTATTTATTTAGGTAGGCAGTAAAGGTATTTATTTATGTATTTATATAAACTGACAAATAGTTGAGTACGTAGAAAAGGTTAGTACTTTCGGAGATCGGGACATGAAGTGAGAAATTTTGCGGGAAAAAAACAAAATCGAAACGTAAGAAATCTAAATTTGAAAATGAATTTAAAATGAAAGATAAAACTGGCAGCAAGAAAGGTTGCCAGTCATAAAACAGGAAAGAGAACGAATGCCTCGTTACAAGGTTATTTGTGTAAAGTCGATCAATCCGCATTGAGCTAGCAAGGTCGATACGGCCCCGTCATCGTTTATACAGTGTAGTATGGAGGGAGCCCCTCGGTGGGGACAGTATATGAGCTGACTTCAACAACAATTATTTCGTTACTCGTTGTCCACCCGCGGCTACGTCGGCATTTCAACGTGATTATTGGTTTTATTTTATTTATTTTTTAATTATATGTGGGGACATCTCACACACGGCCATCTGATCCCAAACTAAGCAGAGCTTGTACTATGAGTACCAGACAGCTGCTATATATTACATGAATAGATAAATACATACTTTTATATAGATAAACAACAACCAGACACAAGGCAAACACAAGTGCTCATCACACGAATGTTTGCCCTGGGCGGGATTCGAACCCGCGACCCTGTGCGTCGGAGGCAGATACACTACCACCTGGGCTACGGAGCCGTCATTTGTTTTATTAAAGTGCATTGTTACCAAAACTGTTACTTTATTAAACTCGGAAGATAATAACGATAATAACAAACAGAAGTCGAACACCATTATTAGCTGCGGAACAGCCAATATGGAAGGCATCCAAAAGTCTCGAAACTTTATTACCGAAGAAACCACACACTTGAAGTGTGGCCAACGATGTGGAAACTGGAAAGTTGGACCATCAGGAATTTAGCCAATGTCTGTGTACCCCGTAGCGATTTCGTCATGTGCAGGATTGGAAATACCACAGAATTAATCCTTACTAATAGTTTGTAAGTATGGATGTATGGATGGATGTTTGTTACTCTTTCACGCAGAAACTACTGAACGGATTGGGATGAAAATTGCAATAGAGATAGTTTTTACCCAGGAATAACACATAGGAAACTTTTTACTGGAAAAAGTCTTATTCCCACATCTTATTCAAACATCGTGAGGAATCCTCCACATTCTTGCAAAAAAACTCAAAGGTTGTGTGTGAATTGACCAACCAGCGCTGAGCCAGTCGACTAAGGTCTGATGTGAGTAGCGGTTATTAATCTATGGAAAGCAATCGTAACATGAGCAATGTCGTAGGCCTATTTCCATAACTCTGCCACCAGGGTTTGTGAGGTCTGTCGTCAACCTTACAACCCAATCGATAAGAAAAAGGAGAACAGAATTCCAAAAACAGCTGAGTCTCAAAATCAACAGTTACAACATCCAGTTCACTGATCACCTCAAAACATCTCATCATCTCTGTTCATCTTCATCAATTTATTGTAAAGAAGCCATAACATTCTTATTTGTATTTTATTCGCTACATATTTCATTTTGAACTCGGAAGCGCTGGTTTTCTCAAGACCGCCGCCATAAACGTAACTCAATGGTGCTATTTCAGATCGTTAAGAAGAGGAAGACGGAGCTTTATGAACACAAAAATGAAGCTTGAAAATACTGGACAGGATACTTTATCGAGTTTCTAACAAGGTTTGTGAAAATATTTTAGGTTGAAACGAAAACACACAAATGTGAGGAATGATTGTCAATCTACTTATTATTGAAATTGTAAAAAGACATTGCAGAGATGAAAACTGCCATGATACTCATAAAGATACTAAATGCGTGTATCTGGGTCGAAGTGTGTGTCATAAATAGCTCCTTATTTGCTGCAATAAAAGTGAACATTTTTGTTACATACATTTTGTGTTCTATGTAGAATTTGTTTCAAAATATTAAATGTTCCAAAGTTTTGTTCAAATATGGCTTTAAATGAATATTGAGACTTTATAAATCTTTAACTTTAACACATACAGCAAACACACACACATTTATATATATATATTTGTATGTAACTACATTAAGTACTTACTTACCTGATCAACTGCAACAAGAATGTTATGTAATATAGTATACATTCCCAGGGAAGAGGCTGATATCCCACAACACAGGGAATCCTAGTCTGGGTATCAGTGCGCAACCTGGATTATTGTCACATTAGTTGCCAATAAAGATTTTTGTATTTTGTAACTTATTAACGTGTATTTAATAAAAAGTAAATCTAAAGATAATTCAGACGTTATTTTTTTGGGACCGCAAGACGCCAGTTTCTTGGCTTCTTAAAATCCTTGGAAGGAGAGTGTCTGTTTTTTTCTGTTTGTTTACTGTTGCAGTGGCGATTTTATGTTTATTTTCGAAGTTATGGTATGGCAATAAAGAATTCCTCTTATTTGTGGTCATATCTTTGAAGTTATTCAGAACTGAAAGCTTCCATGTTTTGGAATTCGGCGACTCTTCGTAAAGTACAGTGGCTGGTAAAAAGATTGAGAAATCAATGAGTTTTGAGCACTTATCTAAACGTGATAGTATTTTTCTCAATCTCTACTCATTTAGATTCCTTTCGCAACTCACGTTAAGTACTTCTAATGATTCACTCTGCAGTACTTGTTATCGCATCTGATATATTTATTGTGTACACCGTAATTTGACTAAAAACAACATGTATCAACAAGTCCTGGAGACCTGAGTTACAGGCGTCAGCTTAGTTTAGGCTCCAGTCTCTCATAACTAATATAATTATAAATGGTCATCTGTATTTAGCTTTTATTCTGTAATTTGTGTTGTTGTGAGAGATAATAAATACCTTTTTATTTATAATTTCTTATTTTTTATACCGTATATTATAGTAAAGGAGCACAAATATGCCTACCACTTTTACCAAACGCACAAAGTTGTGAGAAAAACAGCATGCTGCGGTCCAAAACTCAAATCGCCGACAAAGAGATCGGCGGAGACGTGGACGGCCTCGTAGGAGATGGCGGGATGAGCTTGACTCTTTTTCAAGGAGTAGGGATGAGGAAGCCCAAGATAGGGAAGGATGGAAGAAGAGGGAGGCCTTTGCCTAGCAGTGGGACAGTCTAGGCTAAATAAGATAAGATAAGATAAGATAAGTGAGAATTAAATGCAAACATACTTATCGTCATTTGTTACCTAACTAATGATCGACCCTATACAGCATGAAATTTACATCGTTTTGTTCCCGCCGTGTAGTGATAGTACCCAAAAAAAATTTTGATCTCTCCATACAAAATGGGTCGGTCGGGAGTCACTTTGTATGGAGAGACCAAAAATTTTTTTGTCGCAGGGATTTTTTCTTTCGCGAAAAGTTGTTCAGTTTGACGAGTACTATCACTACACGGCGGGAACAAAACGATGTAAATTTCACGGTGTAGATCTTGTGTAAGAATTTTGAGCTTGCAATGTCTTGACTCATGTAACGAATTTTTCCGTAAAATTATAGTTGGGACGACCAATTTGCCGTCTGAAGCGGAATCGTCTTTATTTTTGGATAATCAGATGATTCAACCTGCAAATATTCTAAACAAAGTAAGGAAAGTCTCGCAAGTAATTTTCTTTTAGCTGCATTGTCCTCAAAGAGATTTGGATCTTTAATAGAAGATCTATCACTTACCTAGAAACATACCTATTGTATACTAAGGGCTCATTTATCAAACCGAAAACTTCATTATCAACATCATCAACAGCTCATATACTCGAGCCCACTCTGAATTAGGGCGATTAGGCCTTAGTCGACCACGCTGGCCCAGTGCGGGTTGGTCGGCTTCACACACAACCTTTGAATTTCTTTGCAAAAGTGTGCAGGTTTCATCACGATGTTTTCCTTTACCGTAAGAACGTCGATAAACGTACATATGAATTCGAAATTCGGAAACACATTGGCACGTAGTGGGTATCGAACCCGCGTCTCCCGGACGGGAGGCAGCGGCCCTAGCTACTAGACCACCGACGCTCTTTAAGTTAATATAATAGAATATCTATCACTTACCTAAAGAGGACATCAGGGCCCCGTTACACGAAGCAACAAGTTACAATTTGACATTCAATGCGTAGCCAATTCGCCTAAACTGTATACCCTTATCGTTTTATCTTTTTGTCTACGCAATGTACATCGAATTGTGCTTGTAACTTGTAGCTTCGTGAAACTACCCCCAGGACACATACGAGTACCTACAACTTACATTAGGGCTCATTTATCACATCGAAAATTTGACTTTCAACAAAGCTGAAACTCCAACTAACTTTTGAACTTCTAAGTTGTTTGTCTCGTTAGTCATAGCAGCCAATGACGTGATCTGCTCAGGTTCACGTGGTCATAGAGTATAAAATGTATATTGCACAGAAAATATACCCTGTAAATCGAAAGAAAAAACATTTTTATCTTAGAAAAACAGGGAAACATGTTATTTTGTAAGCTCTCAACTACTACGTCTACTTTAACTGATTTTATTGAAGTTAAAAATGCTGAAAATAAGAAGTAAGTACAAACTAAATTTAAATTACAATTTTAATCACCAACAGGAAAAACTACTTTTATTTTTATTCAAAATCAATAATTAATTTTCAATAATTATTCTGAAATTCGATGATTTGAATTGTTCTCGCATTTGTTTCAAAGTTATTTTATGAGTTTTGACATGTGAACACACTTATATTATGACACATTTAATGTGATTATCAACAACTAGCGGTCTGCCAGCGGCTACAAACTTTTTCCCGTAAAAATTATCCTATATATTTGTGTGGCACTACCTGTTGGTGCGATCGCGTGGACTGAAACATAGGATAAGTGCCGCACAGGACTATTGCTGGGATTGGGCCGTCCGGTTGAGGGTCGTCGAAAAGAAACACCAGTATTCTGTGCAGGATCGCTTCCTCGGTCCGCTGTACACCGTTGAGGTACTATTTGCACTGCCGCTGCTACCGTTCCTCTTTCTGTTTTCCTCTTGAGGCTTCCGAACTGTTTACTGTACTGTGAACCACTGCTTAAAACACACTGTCCGTGCAGCGGGCAGTGCTCCGTATTTATACTCCTACCCGTTAGGGTAAGGGGAGGTGAAGGCGGAGTGAGCGGGGCGAGGGACCGATGTTTGTTTATTAAACAATAGTTGTTTACAACAAATGACAATGGGTTGTTTACCTATTATTTTCTAGAATTTTCTAGCTAACTATGACGAATGTAAAAAACATCGAGTAACGTAAACAACATAAAAAACATCGGCTCTATACTATTCTTTACCTGACTAGATTAAGCGAAAAGGTGGGTAAAGTTCGAGAATATAAAACTGTAAGCTATTAAATATCTATAACTACTTAGGACACTAAAGTTCTTCCCTATAAACCTATAAAATACTATTCTAGTAGGAAAAAAGAGTTTAAATCAATAAACTTAATCTACAATATCTATAAGGCTAAGTCTTATGCTAGCAGTTAATTAGAGGCCGTCCTGTACATTCTCCCGCCGTGCGTCGTCCGTCGCCTCGGTCGACGCATCCTTGTTCCGTGGAAGGGACGCCTCTTCTGTTGATTGTAGCACGACGAGCTTCTTGGTCGGTCTGCGTAGAATGCCTCCTTTGGTCTTCACGTCTGCTGTTCTGACGATCCCATCTGTGCCAGGGTAGGTTGCGACGATCAGTCCGCGTGGCCATGTATTACGCGGCAGAGTGTTGTCGGCGATTAGGACGACGTCTCCGATGCGAAGTGCTGGTTCCTTGCTTCGAGGCTCCCGCCGGTGTTGAAGTTCGGGAAGGTATTCACGAATCCACCGGGACCAGAAGATGTCAGCGAGACGTTGAGATGCTCTCCAGTGTGTTCGTCCTATCAGGTCAGAGTCGTCGAACGTCCCTGGTGTTGCTACTCGAGCAGATCCGCCCAGCAGGAAGTGATTCGGTGTTATTGCCTCTGGATCGTTTGGGTCTGTCGATACGTGGGTGAGTGGTCGACTGTTGACTGTATATTCGACTTCAGCGAGTAGTGTGTTGAGGACCTCTTCTGTCGGGTTTGTTTCTTTCAAAGCGACGTAGAGTGCATTCTTGACGCTCCGTACTAGGCGTTCCCAGGCCCCGCCCATAAATGGTGCTGCAGGGGGTAAAAACGCCAGCTGATCTTCTTGTTCGTCGCCTCTTGTTCTGTTGCTTGATCGATTGCTCGGCGTAGTTCCTTGTCCGCGCCTTGTAGATTTGTTCCGTTGTCGGACCATATCTCTGTTGGGCAGCCGCGGCGCGCTATCATTCGACGAAGCGCCATGATGGCTGAATCTGTTGTGAGTGAGGCGGCGATCTCCAAGTGGACGGCTCGCGTGGTCAGGCAAGTGAATAGTGCGACGTATCTTTTCTGTTTACTCCGGCCCACAGTGACTGTGAGAGGACCGAAGTAGTCCAACCTAGTATAGGTGAAGGGGCGCTGATGGTGTGCTAGGCGCGCCAGCGGATGGTTCCCTGTCGATGGTTGAGGCGGAGCTGTCTTCCTCAGTCGACATGGCAGGCATCTGTGGATCACCATGCGTGCTGTTGGCCGCAGTCGAAGTATCCAATAATGCTGGCGGCATTCGTTGATTGTTGTCTCGACATTGGCGTGGTGCAGCTGCCTATGTGTGAAGTCGATGTAAAGCTTTGCCGTCGTATGGTTTCCGTCGATAATCGCTGGGGTCTTCACCTCTTCCTGGATGCCAGTTGTCGCGGCGATACGGGAGACGATCTTGATGACGCCGTCGACCAATTGAACTGCAAGTGGGCGTAGGCGGCTGTTTGTCGCGATATCACATCCTTGCTGTAGCGCTGCTATCTCTTCTGGGAACGAATCTCGCTGACTCGCTATGATGAGCAGCTTCTCTGCCTTGACCATGAGCCCGGCTTCTATTATTCTGTAGCTGCGATCAGCTTCTGTTGGCTTCATGGTCACCTGCGGCTTCGGCTTGTCTGTTTGTTTTCGTCCCCAGGCTGGATCAGCTTCTCTATTCTTTTTCGTGCGCTTGTAGTTTATTCTTTCTATTTTCGGACGACAGAGTGCTATGAATTGAAGCACGCGCGCTGTGGCTCGAAGTAAGCGTTCCCACTTCGAAAATCGGTTGCTATCGGGGATCGCGTCTGTAAGTTTCGATGTTGCCTGCTGTCGAACGTAGTTAGTCCTCTCTTCCCCAGTTTTCTCCTCGGACGTTTTCTGTTTGTCTTCAGGCCATGTTGTCGGATCTTCGAGTAAGAAGGGTGGTCCCCGGAACCATCTGTGCTGTGCGTCGAAGTCGCCCGGTACGTTGCGGGTGGCGTCGTCGGCGACGTTGAGCTTGGTAGGTACCCAACGCCACTGGCTGAGCTTGCTGTTTTCTTCTATGGCTGCAATGCGGTGGGCGACGTAGGGCTTGTATGAGCACTTCCATCTGTTCTTCGTATTTTTTCTTGAGGAGAGGGTCCTTGTCTATCTTTTTTTCTGTAGTTTGAAGTCTCTTCAACGCGTTGTCGTAGTTGTTGGGCATCGGTGCATCATCGGTGCGCCAGAGGAGGGACGTTTCATAGCGGCCGTCTTCGCGTCGTACTGTGCGCTCTGCTAATATGTTGAGCGCACGTTGTTCCGGATCGCTGTGTGGTCTTTTCGGTGTTATGGCGATTGACTCGATGGCGAAGTATTGGCGGAGCTGTTCATCCATGTTCTCTTCCTGGGTGACGATGTGGTTCACGTAGTGTACGCGCTTTCCGAGCGTGCGTGTATGTGCCCCGTGTAGTACCCAGCCGAGGGGGGTGAGGGACGCGACGGGTTGGTGCCGCTCTCCGCGCTTCGTCTCTGTAGCCAACAGCAACTCCCAATTATCTTGACCGATGAGAATCTTCGGAACGGCGTCGTGAATCAAGCGCGCGCTAATGCCCGCCAGATGCGGGCAGTTGATGACGTCACTCCTTTCGACTCGCTGTGGTGAGAGACGCAGGCTGTTGATGGTTCGCGCTTGAATGCTGACTTTGCTCGATGTCCCCTGTACTGTGATCTTCACGCGTTGAGACTTAGCTTCGCCCATTTTGTTCGATAGGGCTTCGATGTGTAGTGGGTCGATCGGCCCCTTTGTGCCGATCTTTCTAGCGATGGCGGCGTCGATGAGCGTGACTGTAGACCCGTCGTCGAGTAGGGCGTAAGTACTGTAGTCGTCCCGCGGTCCGGTGACGGTGACTGGAAGAATCTTCAAGAAGCTGTGCGTCTTCTCTGTTGTCCTGGCGGTGCTCACGACTTCTGTTTCGTTTTCGCCTTTCTTGACGAAGTGTAGCAGCGGGTGATGCGTGCGGTCGCAGTCGTCGACTTTGCATCGCAGTGGCTTGCAACTGTGCTTCCGCGTCCTATATTTGAGGCATCTGAAGCATAGCCCTTTGTCCTTGGCTATGTCCCATCGATCATCGACCCTTGCGTTGATGTATTGCGGACACTTCGTCGCTGCAGTGTGTCCGGGCTTCTGGCATACCGGGCACAGCTTTTCTGTTGCTGTAACTGTAGCTGTGGGCTCCACTGTGGCGGCGTACGTCTTCTGTGGTGGCCGCCGTGGGAGTGTGCTGTGGGTTGCCACGCGTTGAGTGGGCGCGGCCATTGTAGGTTGCTCGGGTTGAGCGTACGGGGCGCAGCGTTGGGCTTCGCGTTCCAAGAAGCGAGACAACTTCAATAGCTCGGCGTCGTCGTCCTCTGGCTGGAAGGCGGCGAAGTCGTACCATCTGTAACGCAGCACCGGTGTAAATTTTTCTATGGTGAGCTTCGTAATCTCCGGGTTGTACAAGTAGTGTTGCTTCTTCAATGCGCGGAGGGTGGCCACGATGTTGTTCACCTTTGTGGCGAACATGCAGACATCTCTGGCGGAGTCGGTGAGTCGCGGTAGGGCTCGCAGACGATCGAGTTCGGCCTGTGCGATGGCGTCGGGGCGGCCGAAGCGGGACTGTAGTGTCTTCATGACGTCATGCGGGTCCGCGTTGTACATAAGCAGGTTTTCGACCGCTTCCCTTGCTGTTCCCTTGAGGCTCTTGCGTAGGCGGGCGAGATTCTCGACGTCGTTGTAAGAGGGCGCTGTTGCAGTGTAGGCTGCGTTGAATGATAGCCACTCTTGATATGACCCGCTGTAGCTCGGTAACTCGAAGAAGTTACGTGACGTCGGACGTGTTGATTGCGCAGCGAGTGTGATGGCTTGCGCGAGCTCGGAGATGTCGAGGCTCTGCTGTTTGACTGTCATTTCCCGCGCTCCCGCCGGTACACAGACAGGGGGGGAACACTCCCCGCACTCCGGTTTTGCTGCTGCGGGGGCGCCGGGGGGGTGTGGCATCTTCCGTGTTTCTGCCTTCTCGTTTTGAGGCAGAGGTGGCAGCTCTTTCTTCGATAGGGCTGTAAGTTGATGCTGTAGACTCTGGTCGACCCAATCGGCGACGCGGCGTTGTGACTCGTTACCGCCGTTGTCTTCCTGTATGTCCTCCTCTTCCTCAGAGCTCTCTGCTTCAATGCGGGCGATGCGGGCGAGTTCATATTCTATCTTCAGGCGGAGGAGTTCTTCTTTTCGTATTGCTAGCTCCCGTGCTCGCATTGATCTTGCTTTCGTCGATGTTGATGCTCGGGATGCTGCAGCGTGGCGCGCGGGGAGGTGCGCCTGAACGGCGGCGGCGGAGGGGCGGTCGGAGTGTGCGGCAGTTACACCCCGACCGTCTTCTGTCGGGTAGGGCTCTTTCATTGTGGCCCCGTCTGTGTTGCTGGCTCGCTGGACAGCTTCTGTGGTGCCCTGGTTGCCCAGTAACGTCGGGCAGAGGGGCGTCTGTTTCATGATTCGGCTTGCAGTGGAGTGGTGGGGGGCGACCTTAATGGGTGCGTCCTTGACGGATGGCTCGGACGTTGACGTAGTCTGTTCCGCGTGTGCGTCGGTGTCTTCGATGCTGTTGCCTCCTAATGTTGCGATTTCACCGGTGTGACGGTGATCGGTGTGGCTGCCTTTTCCGCTTCTGGTGACGACCATTCTTCTGTATTGACCGCAATCCGGCTCGAAGGACCAAAATGTGTGGCACTACTATAACTGTTGGTGCGATCGCGTGGACTGAAACATAGGATAAGTGCCGCACAGGACTATTGCTGGGATTGGGCCGTCCGGTTGAGGGTCGTCGAAAAGAAACACCAGTATTCTGTGCAGGATCGCTTCCTCGGTCCGCTGTACCACACTACACCGTTGAGGTACTATTTGCACTGCCGCTGCTACCGTTCCTCTTTCTGTTTTCCTCTTGAGGCTTCCGAACTGTTTACTGTACTGTGAACCACTGCTTAAAACACACTGTCCGTGCAGCGGGCAGTGCTCCGTATTTATACTCCTACCCGTTAGGGTAAGGGGAGGTGAAGGCGGAGTGAGCGGGGCGAGGGACCGATGTTTGTTTATTAAACAATAGTTGTTTACAACAAATGACAATAGGTTGTTTACCTATTATTTTCTAGAATTTTCTAGCTAACTATGACGAATGTAAAAAACATCGAGTAACGTAAACAACATAAAAAACATCGGCTCTATACTATTCTTTACCTTACTAGATTAAGCGAAAAGGTGGGTAAAGTTCGAGAATATAAAACTGTAAGCTATTAAATATCTATAACTACTTAGGACACTAAAGTTCTTCCCTATAAACCTATAAAATACTATTCTAGTAGGAAAAAAGAGTTTAAATCAATAAACTTAATCTACAATATCTATAAGGCTAAGTCTTATGCTAGCAGTTAATTAGAGGCCGTCCCGTACAATATTAATCCAGGTTATAAACCATCCCCTTTCCTAATTTCATCCCAATCCGTTGAGTACTTTAAGCGTGAAGGCGGAAGAAACGTCCAAACATCCAAATATATTTTCATGTTTATAATATTAGTATGTTGACGTGATGTTGTAGTGTGGTGACGGCAGAGTAGAATACATTATTCACCAACCCCTACTCTTCCCGTGGGTGTCGTAAGAGGCGACTTAGGGACTACACATTGAACAGGGAACGGGCAGCAGCGCTCTCTGATACAGTAACCTTTTAATCTGCAATCTCCAACCCGCCTGCCAAGCATGGAGATTATGGCAAAACCCTCCACTTATATAAGTGGAGGAGGCTCATAGTCCAGCAGTGGACTGTAACGGGCCGTCGATGTTGATGTTGATTAATTAGTATGAAGTATAAAGTGCGATGTGATGTGATGTGATTTGTATCTATGAGGACATGAACCTTAATCCCGGAAAAAAAGCGCAAAATGGGTAATAATTTATACCTTAAACTGGCCAAAAATACTAGGAAAACATAACCTAACAAGTGGAGTGAGGTGCGTCTGCCCCGAACACTGATTTATGGTACAAACGACGAGCTCGATATTTTCTCAAATTGGCTCGCTTCCAACATGAGTTGCATTGCACCAATTCTCAGGAGTGCTTCTTTATAACTCAAAGGAAATTGTTACACCTTTTATACTCATCGGCTCGTGTGGGTTGAAAGATCGATGAACATCCCCACAAACCCTAATGTCCGTGTTGATGAGCTACCAATAGTTTCTGACAGATAACGACTGGTTTCTAGGTCTGAGCCTTCTAGTCTACTGCAAGTACACGTAAGCTTTGACGAATACCAAAGATACGAGGAAGGCTGCCTATCCATTGATGCTGAGCGAGGCGGCGGGGCGGAGAAGCGAGGAGATGTTAACCAATTAGATTGCGGGAGCAGAGATTTTATGCAATCCTGTGTGCAGGTTTTATCACGATATTTTCCTTCACCGTAAGAGCGTCGAATAAACGTACACATGAATTCGAAATTCGAAAACACATTGGTATGTGTTGGGGATTGAACCCGCGTCTCCCGGACGGGAGGCAGCGGCCCTAGCCACTAGACCACCGACGCCCTCCACTTTGTAATACCACTTTGGTATACATAGTAATTAGTCAATGAAAAAAAGGCTTGACGGGCCTTCTAATTCATGGAATTATCTTATATAATCAGCTTGCAGTGTCTTAATCAAACTGGGGAAAGTCTCACAAAGAGCATTACCTTAGCAATAAGACCGCCTATCATACTTAATTTCCCTTTTTGTAATATTGTTTGTTTTTTTTTTCTGTTATTATGACGTTGATGATAATGCTTATTTGTGAACGTATTTCTTATTAAAACACTACAAGTACGTTTTATATTATCATTTCGCCTTGGGTTAAGCTCTCGCGTAATTCTAACAGAGCCACGCAATAACATTACTTCAGCTAACTTTATCACTGTGGCTAGCTTCATCTAAATTCTAGGCCACACTGTGCTGTGGTCGAGGTGAAAACATGGAAAGTCTGGATTTTAAAAGGAAGGTTCAATTAACTAACTAGAATCATATTCTTTATTGCTTTAACTTTAGCCATAGCAGTGTTTGGCATTTGGCATTTACATAATTTTTTTTTACATTAACATAAAAATTTTAACTTCAAATACAAAACTTGGTACGTTGTTGAGTTCCAACCTGCATCTCTCGGACAGGAGGCAACGACCCTAGCTATTACACAAACAAAGCCTTTATTTATCATAAAAAAATATAAAACCAACCATGCAAAGTTTTTTTTGTCGAGACACTTACGAAAAAAGACAACACAATACAAAATATATTAAGGCAATATCCGTGAACGGAAGCTAGTGAAGTGATCCTCCGGAAGAGGGCGTTTAAATCACGCGCAGAACGGAACCGGAAACGGAAGTTAGCGCTAATAAATATGGCGGTCCAGTACGGTAAATATTCGGTTATCTGGATAATGTTTAGCTAGATATTATATTGGAGCTTTTCAGAGTCCATAACTATTTTCTGAAGTCCGTAATATTTTTCAATTTTAAATTATTATATCATACATAATAATAAAATTGTATATAATATATCATTCAGCGAGCCATGGAAAGATATTATGTGCTTGGTATTTCGCTACGGGATAAAATCCGAACCGAAATCATCCGGCAGAGGACCAAGGTAGTTGATATCGTCCAGAACTGTAGCAAGCTGAAGTGGCAGTGGGCTGGCCACGTCTGTCGCAAAACTGACGAGCGTTGGAACAGACGGGTTCTCGAATGGAGACCACGTCTCGGGAAACGTAGTGTGGGATGCCCCTCTGCCAGGTAGACTGATGAACTAAGGAAGGTCGCTGGTGGTGGCTGGATGAGGAAAGCGGGTGATCGTGCGCTTTGGCGTGCCCTTGGGGAGACCTACGCCCAGCAGTGGACTGCAATAGGCTGATTGAATGATTGTATAATGTATACATTAATGTATATGATAACTGCAAATCAAAAACCGGTCGCGTAGTACTACACCTCAAACACAACTTTTCAAGATTATCAAAGCATTAATTTTCTTTTAAATTCGCAGTCAACCAGTTACTCAGTTCGCATTAAAAATAAAAACTTAATAATAATGTCTTTTTAGATTTTGAAAACAATCTAGCACTATAGATTATCCGGTTTTACAAACCGAAACTGAACACTGAGAGGTTACGTTATTTAGATAACACGTTGTATAATGCGATTCTTAGTGATATTTCTTTTATATTTTGAACATCGTCCATGAAAACGTCAAAAGGACTATTTGACCTTTGTAATACCTGATAATGCTGCTTTTGTTAACGTTTTTCAGTCATGTCCGCATAGAATATTTAATTTCACGGATTTGTTACGTTCTTTATAATAGTTTTACCTAAATATGACAATAGCAATTATTTTGTGTTTCCTCTTTAGACTTCAGATTTAGTTTGGCTTACATCAGGTATAAAAGTTTAACTCAAATATCCGTTATATTTAGGTTTATTATAAAATTAAATTAGGTATTATACCTAATTCTAGTTTAAAAAGATTTGATTGTGATTGGTTTCAATAAAGATTATTTGTATTAGATTTGACCGCATTGTAAAGTTTTACTACTTTTTGAATAATTTGTTACTGTTAATTTGTTACTCATTTTTTTACTTAATTTGTGGTTGTTACTGTTAATTTGTTACTGTTTTGAATAATTTGTTTTAAAAAAAACTGTTTTGTGTATTTTCAAAGAAAATAATCTTGGCATCTTACTGGAGTTCCTAGCTAGTTTTCTTGGCATCTTATTGAAGTGAAAAATAATGCATTGTTAGTGCTACGTGCGAGAAAGACGACCATAGATGGAGACGACGCTTTTCAAATCCGTACACTCGCATGCATTATTTTCGACCGGGAACTGTCTCTATGACGTCATTGTCATATTTTCCAGGAATGAGTGGGTGTGTCAACGTTAGCGCCTGTGGGGGTGCTATGGGGGGTGGAGTAGCTAGCACCACCTTCGCAGCTGCTCTGCAATTCTTACTCCATTCACAGTGCTTGATCACTGAACCTTGGCCAACGCATACGTCTCTACCAAGTTAGTGCATTTTTTTTCTCGACAAACATAATAATAGACCCTTTTAGTAAAATAAAGACCTTTCAATCTTCGATGATCGAAACTATCAATCACATTATAGATAGATTTTAGGACGGTTTAGCTTAAGATTACCCTATATCAATGCAATAGTATTCACAAAGAATTTCTTATTTACGCCATTACATCAGCAGCGTCATAATCATTTTAACAATAGTTCAGTAATTAGAACATTCTCCTCCATTTCAGAAAAATATATCAGAGTATAAGTACTGCTCTAGTTTTAGCCAATATCGACTTGAAGGAAGTTGTGAAAAGTTTTTGAATTTGATGTAAAATTCAGATAACAAATTTTCTTACAGATGGAACAAGTGTGGATATAATTATTGTGGGTGCTGGCACTGCCGGTTCAACGTTAGCGGCGCGACTTGCTGAGACCAACCTCACTGTGCTCTTGTTGGAAGCTGGAGGCGATCCTCCCGTGGAAAGTATTGTGAGTGTAACCTTTATTCATACAAACCCACTTCAAGTTACGTCACGTTTTGGAAAGTTTAGCAAAAACCACTTTTATCTACTCATACTGACTTGCCCCTAACACTTCCACTGCTTCATGCACATCCTGTGACTCTAGAAAACACTGTAAATTAGTGATTTCACAAAGACTACAGTTCAAAGAGAAATTTTATTTATTTGCTGTTGAATTACAGAAATACATGTCTTTCTAGGTGCCAGGCTTCAAAACTGCACTGTATCGATCCCAATATGATTGGAACTTCACGTCCGTAGATGACCATTACTCGAGCCAGGAGTTAGAGAATCACCAGCAGCTTCATCATGCAGGGTATGCCCTCGGAGGCAGTGGCTCCATTAACGGCTTGGTCTACGCCCGAGGCTTTCCCAGTGACTACGACCAATGGGCTGACACTCTTGGAGATTCAAATTGGAATTTCAACAACGTTCTTCCTTATTTTAAGAAAACAGAACATATTGCTGACGACTCTATTCTTAACTATCCTCAATCACAAAAATACCACGGTTGCGATGGTGATATTGCAGTTACGAGTTTGAATGAAGAAAATTTTGCCAATAATAAATTATTAGAATCTTTTGAAGAGTTGGGCTTCAATAGAGTAGAAGACCGAAATAACCCTGACTCAATTGGTGCTTTTCATTTATCTTTCACGGTAAAAGATGGAAAGCGACAAAGTTCATTGACTGCAATGCTTAATAAAGTAGCTAATAAGGAAAATATATATGTTATGAAAAACACATTTGTCACAAAAGTTTTGATCAAAAATAATATTACATATGGTGTAAAAGTATTGACAGGCGATGATGAAATGCAATTTTACGCCAATAACGAAGTGGTAGTGTCTGCTGGAGTCTTTAATACTCCAAAGCTTCTAATGTTGTCAGGAATAGGACCAAAAGAACACTTAACTAAACAAGGCATTGATATTATCAAAGAACTACCTGTTGGCAGAAATCTACAAAATCACATATTCGTCCCTAAATACATAGCAGCAGATATAGGAAGCTGCAACTACGATGAGCAATATAAATTTGGTGAGACGATAAAATATCTTTATAACCGAACTGGCTCCTTGTCCAATTTTAACCAAATTGGCATCGATTATGTCTTGAAAGACTCTCTTACACCACAAGTTCCTGATTTTACCTTATTCCCGCTTTGCTATCCGAAGAGCGGCAACTTCAAGGAATACTGCCTAAAAAGATTAGATTTTTCACATCAATTGTGCACTTATCTGCAGTCTGTTAACAAAGACCATGAACTTTTTGGCTTTAAAATAGCATTACTAAAACCAAAATCTAGAGGAAGAGTATCATTAGCATCAGCTGATCCAAAAGACAAACCATTAATTCACACTGGTGTGTTTTCAAATGTAAAAGATTTAGAAGGATATCCTGAGACATTTGGAGTTCTAAAGTCTTTGGTGAACACGACTTACTTTAAGAGTAAAAATGCTTTTTTGGTAGATTTGGATTTGGAGAGATGCAAAAATTTGGAGTGGCCAGAAGATGAGAAGTGTGAAGCGTTGGGTATAGCGATGACACATTCCCACGGTGTGGGCACAGCTGCGATGGGGTCGGTGTTAGATTCGCGCATGCGTGTTCGTGGCCTGCGAAAACTTCGGGTGGTGGACGCAAGCATAATGCCCACCGTGCCAAGAGGCAACACCAATTCCGTAGTTGTCATGATTGCTGAGAAAGCTGCTGATTTTATTAAAGAAGAATATGATTTACAATAACATAGTAGTTTTATGATCGCGTTAAAATATGTTTTAAATATTTTTTGTCGAGTACTAGCAAAATTTGTTCATTACAATTTTTTATTTTATTTCAACCGGAAATATTTTGGAATACCTGAACAAAGTATCGTCTTTGAAATTAAATATATTTTAATAGAGGAGCTTTGTTTTTTTTATATTTCATGCATAATTAAAATCCCGTATTAAAAGTTTTATAAAGTAACGGAATAATAAGCTACCTTAGCAATTCATATTTAGTTTAACAATCCTGTAGTTTTTCAAAATAATTCGTATTTTTTTTTTTGACGGACCTAATCACTATTTATACCAGAGTGGTAATATAGTGAGCGCGGACTTGCGGGGGAGCAGAAGGCTCGTACCCCTTAGGAAATTTATGACAACGTATCTGGGGGCGCCCTCAGACGGGCTCGGACCGCGGCCCAGAACGTTGCCAGGGCGAGAAGCGCGTCGGAGAAGGTACTATGATGGGTAAGATGAGTTATGCCATCAGCTGATGATTACCTCAGTGGTACCTAACTTGTTGATACTGTAGCTCTGTGAAGTAATTATCAGCTAGCCTTAAGGCGGGGCCCTATCCTAAATTAGTAACTCAACGCGCTGTAGTTGAAAGTTAAACCGATGCACTACTGATAACGTTCATATTAGCGTGCGATGCTTCACGGATATTACGTCCGACATTGCGCTTAAAAACTTGTTTTTTTCAAAGTCAAAGTCAAAATTATTTATTTCCATAGGATGTTATTACATCACTTAGATCCGTCATTACATTTTTTAACTCTTTTCTCTTTTTTGTGAAAAATATAGAACGAATTAAAAAAATTGCTGGTTTCGCCGTTTAGGTATTAATATAGCCACCCGAAAAAAAAACAAAAAAATATGTTGTTGTCGCTGAAAATATTGAGAAAACAGATTTGCAAATTTTGAATGTGGGGTGATTTTCGGTGATTTTAATTATCTGCTTAGTTACTTCGCTAAATGATAAACTCTTCTGTTGGTTGCAAATTTCTTGCTTTGGTACATATTCCGAGACGTGAGATACGCAAGTTACAAAAGTGCCCAAGAACGATTTTTCAAATAGGGCCTCGCCTTAAGAGCTTACAGTTAGCCAACAGTCCGTCCTATTCTCATTTTAATCGTATTGGACGAAGTTTCATTATGTTTATTGTTTTTATGTAAATCGCTTAGCCCTTAAATTAATAACGACTTTTAATTTGAAAATTCAAGCATGTTTCAAGTGACACCTAAAAGCATTTTGGTCTTAGTCAACACCGCTTGAAGGGGACAAAAAAGTCCATTAAAAAGGTTGCGTTTACTTCTTTACAGTCAAAATAACTGGTTAAGGCTGATGTTTATAATCTCAAAATTATCAAGGACTCTTTCAACTCAGGTGGGTTGAAAGCTTTCTTCGCCATATTTTAGGAAAAGTGAATTCAAACTCGGCCCCAAAAATGAATTTTGAGAGTGAACAGTCCAATTGATGTATTTTCTACTTATCTGAAGAGATAACAAAAAAAGTAAAAGCTTTTTCATGTAAAATGTATGGTTGGTCTGATGTTGATTGTCAACGAGTTCTATTGTTAGAAAATATCGATGTATATACAGCATGAAATTTACATCGTTTTGTTCCCGCCGTGTAGTGATAGTACCCGTCAAACTGAACAACATTTCACGAAAAAAAAAAAACCTGCGACTAAAAAATTTTTGGTCTCTACATACAAAGTGAGACTCCCGACCGACCCATTTTGTATGGAGAGACCAAAAATTTTTTTGTCGCAGGAATTTTTTTTTTCGTGAAATGTTGTTCAGTTTGACGGGTACTATCACTACACGGCGGGAACAAAACGATGTAAATTTCACGGATAGGACGAAAATATTTGAATGCTCTTAAAAAAGTCAATTTCAGTGACAAAATTTTTATCACGCAAGCGAAGTCACGGTCAGACAGTTAATCAAAAACTTTGTCAAGATGGCGGCGGCGCAATAAATGATCTTGAATGGATACTATAATATCACTCTCCGATGGTGTTAAGACCACAGCACAGTCACTGGCTCGACAATGTATGCGGATAGCGATCGTCTACATCCACTCTCGCCAACTCTCTCGTAGTTGTGACATAACGACCCCATACACACACACACGAGACAGTGTGCGTTCTTAAACACATACACTACATCCCTTCCTTATTTTAATTATTAATTCAGGGTAGGCTCAAGCCCCCGGTGGGGACGCATATGAACTGTTGATTGATGAACTGAAACAACCATTCCAATAAGAAGTTTATTATAAATATCAACACCAATGAATATCTAATGTTATTCTGCTTTATAAATTTATTAAAATAATCAACAATGAAATAGTTTTAGATAGAAACTGTAGCATCTGAATTCTGTGACTCATCTTGATCCTCTTCCTGAACCACCGTCCATTGACCTTCAATCTTTTTTAGATGAACTACGTTCCTTCTCAGAACTTGTCCTGTTTCATCATTTCTAACGGTAACATCTCCATGTTTAGAGCTCTCGACCGTGTGTGGAATAGAATTAAAGTCCAAACTAAGTTTGTTAGATTTTTCCATATTCTTAATATACACTTTGTCTCCTTGGCTTATGTCCGTGTCTACCGCTCGTCTCTTTCTATCTCCATATTCCTTTCCTTTTTCGTTTTGTATTTTATCTCTATCTCTCACTTCCATATCCACATTCTCATTTAATTTATCCAATGATGGAATCTTGTCTCTATTCCGCCTCCCAAAGAAAAGTTCCGATGGAGACTTTCCCGTTGTGGAATGAGGTGTGCTGTTGTACATAATGAGGTATTCCCATAAACTTTCTTTCAAATCTTTCCTTTCTAGCTGGCAGATCTTGAGGCGCTTTAAGATGTCTCGATTCTGTCGTTCTACTTCCCCATTCTGCTGCGGCCAGTATGGAATTGTGTTGTAAAGAACGATATTACACTCCTCACAAAATGCTCTAAACTCCTCACTGACGAATTGTCTCCCATTGTCCACAGTAATAGAGACCGGGTAACCTAATCTACTAAAAATGTCCTTAAGTAGCTTTATTATCTGTGAGCTGGTAATCGGTTTAGTCATCTTAACCTCCTTATAACGACTGTAATAGTCGACAAATACAAGAATGTATTCATGATTTGGCAATGGTCCTAAGAGGTCCATTGCAACATCGATCCATGGAGCTACCGGCAGGTCTCGTCTTTTCATGGGAACTGGAAGATTGGGTATTCCAACTAAAGTACAACTTTTGCATGACTTCACTAGATTTTCTGCGTCTTTATCGATTCTGGGCCACCAAACCTTCGATCTCAACCGGCCTTTCATTGCCACGATTCCTGGATGACCCTCGTGTGCAGCATTAAGGACATTTTTCCGCAGCGTTTGAGGTATTACAATTCGGTTACCCTTAGTAAAATTTGACCATAAAAACATAGTTCATTTTCAAATATTTTATAGCCTTTTACAGTTTCATCCCAAATCTGATCGTATATACCTTCTTTAACTTTACAGATCTCTTGATCACTCTCTGAAGCTTGTATTATATCCGCTAGTGGAATTGCTTTGGGTCTAGCTTGTTCTACAATCTGGTGGATATACTTGTCACCTTGTCTAGAATTAGGTAATTTATCTAAGACACACAAACGGGATAGGGGGTCTGCAATATTAGTTTTGCCTGGTTTGTAAATCACGGTGTACTTGTATGATTGCAGTCTTAGTACCCAACGCTCAACCCGTGCGCAAGGTTTCGATTTTGGTCCAAAAAGTATCTCCAGAGGCTTATGATCTGTAACAAGATCAAACTTTTTCCCAAAAAGAAATATATTAAAATGCTCCACAGACCAAACCAGCGCAAGGGCCTCTTTCTCTGTCTGGCTGTACCTTCTTTCACATTCTGTTAGGGTCCTGTTTCCGTACGCTATTATACGAGGACCTTTAGAATCCTCTTGAACAAGAACGGCGCCAAGTCCCACTGGGCTCGCATCTGCAATGACAGTTGTCTTGTTATGAACATCATAATAACCCAGTGACTGTATATCTGTCAGTGACGCTTTCAGATTCTTAAAAGCTTCATCTTGTTCGTTTGTCCAGTATGGGCTGATATCCGAGTTCTTCCTCAAAAGTTCCTTTAAAGGTTCGGTCACTGTGGCAAAGTTTGGTATCCACTTGTTCACGTAATTCGTCAGGCCTAAAAAACTTTGTAGTTCCTCTATAGTCGCAGGTACTCTAAAATTTGTAATGCTTTCAATGTATTTCGGCAGCGGGTTTACACCGTTGGGAGATAACTCATGTCCTAAAAAGTTGACTTTCTGTACCTTGAATGTGCACTTCTTTTCATTAAGTAATACACCACAGTCTTTAAGCGTATCCAGTACAGTTTTGAGTCGTTCGTCGTGCTGTTCTTCACTATCTCCAAAAACCAATATATCGTCGATGAAGTTAACTACTCCATCGCATTTCACTAAGGTCTTCTCTAAAACTTTTTGAAAAATCTCTGGAGCACAGCTCACACCAAACATCAATCGTTTGTACTGGTATAATCCTTTTGCAGTAATAAACGTTGTTATATGTCTGCAATCCGGGTGTAATTCTAATTGATGAAACGCGTCTTTAATGTCTAGTTTACTAAAGAATTTAGCTTTTCCAATTTTAGGTAAGAGTTGGTCCATACAAGGCAGTGGGTGATTTTCTCGCATGATAACAGCATTAGCGCGGCGCATATCTACACATAATCTTAAGTCACCACTTTCTTTAAGAATAGGCACCATTGGTGAAACCCATCTTGATGGTCCATGCACCTCCTCGATTATGTCTCGTTCCAGTAATTCTCGAATCTTGTTATCGACCTTTTCTTCTAAGGGTATTGGTATGCGTCTGTACGGTTGTGATACAGGCTTTACTGTTTCATCGATAGGGATCTCTACTAACACGTCTTTAAGTTTTGGAAACGGTTCAATGAGTTTTTCATCCACATTGTTAATTCCGATGCCGATTTTGAGAACTCCTAAACTAGTAGTTGTATCCTTTCCTAACAAATCCCGTGTACCTCCAGCAATAACGTAAATGGTAGCATTTTTGCTTCGACCTTCTACAGCAATAGTGGTTTCAAATTACCCTTTTACATCAAGAGGGGTATTACTTCCATAAGCTAGTAGGACTTTGTCAGGATTAGGTATCTGGTTTTCCACTTCTGCTCTATGACTTTTTAAAACTTCCCATGTTTCTTGTGTTATAATGTTGACTTTGCAACCTGAATCTACCAGCATATTTGTTTTTATCCCGCCTAACCTGCACTCTACTGTTGCATCATCTTCGATATTAAAGACGTAGTCCACTTCAATCTTCCTTCTTTTATTTTCTTTAAAGTTTTTCGATTTGAAGCTTCCTGTGTTGTATGATTGCGAGCTACCTGGTCTTGATGCTTGATCTTCCATCTTCCTTTTAGAACTTTCTTTTCCAGACTTGCAATATTGTCGAAAATGTCCAATCTTACCACACAGGTGGCATGCTTTCCCCTTTGCTGAACATTCTTCACTGTGTGATTGGTGCTTAGAACTACCGCACCTGCCACAGCTTCTTTTATTTGGAATCATTCCCATAGTTCTGTTTTTATTATGAATAGCATTAATTTCCATATCGCTTTGTTTCTTATTTCCATATTTTTCTAGCTGGTCATTTACTATTTCTAGGGTGTTGGCTTCTGTTATAATTTTTTCAAGGGTAATGCTGTCGCCGATGGTTAATATTTTCTTGCGTAGTTCAGCTGAAACACATTTTTCAGTGATCTGGTCAATAAGATGCTCTTCTTTTTTATCAAAGTTGCACTTATCAGCTTGCTTCCTAAGTCTTACTAAAAATCGCGCTAATTTTTCTCCTTCTTCTTGTTTTAAAAGCCGGAACATGTGTCGCTCATACACTCGATTTTGTTTGGGAAGAAAGAATGCGTTGAGTTTCTCCACAGCGATTTCGAAGACATCGTTTTCGGCGGTAGCTTCGACGTGAGCTCCTGGTAGGTTGTAAAATATCTCTTGAAGACCTGTTCCACCAAAATGTAACAGCGTTGCTCTTTTCTTCTGAGGAGTATTTACTTCAGCCGCATCGAGGTATATAAGCAGCGCCCGCTTCCATTTTTCCCATCTAATGCCGACGGAAGTATTGTCACCTTCTACGTCTAAAGCTTCTAGAGGTGGTAGGTTGGAGTTGGACATCATAGCTTTCAGGATTTAGTTGGGACTACCTGAAAATAACCGTATCGATTGAACTTCAGCTGTTTCCAATTGAATGGTGGTAGCTTAGCCATAAACATTCTTAAAGTCAATTAAGTATTAAATTGTTGTTGAAACAAACTTTCCAACCCTTCATATTACGGGTATAATTTGTAACAACAACGTGGGAAGGTTTTTAAATTAAACCGTTTAATATTCCACTTTAATAACAACTTCTGGTCTCGTACCGACAACCATATTTCCAATTCAATGGAGGTTAATCTAACCACTTTCCAAATCAATGACTTTCCAATTAAATGGAGGTTGATCTAACCACATTTCCAATTAAATGGAGGTTTATATAACCATTTCTCGATTTAGTAAATTTCCAATTAAATGGAGGTTAATAACCAATTCACAATTCGATGAAGATATTTCCCTTTTTATTTTACATCTACTGTATGTTATGTATTTATATTATTTCTTTATCAACTAAAACGCTCATTCCCAGGTAAGAGTGTATGTTTTATTATTTATTTTATTTATATTAATATAAAAATTAATATAATTTATTGATACCAAAAACGTAGAATACACAGAACAAGACTAATGAAACCATACACCTAACTTCTATTTCCACTAAACTCTCAATCAATTCCTTTTAATTTCTCGATAACACAATTTCTAATATATTAAAAAAAAAAAAAACAATTCATTTGCATTTCAGATAAAACATTATAAAAAATAAAATAAATAGAAAGTAAAATATTATTTCCACCTATATTTTAATTTTACAGACTAGGCTGTACAGACCTCAATGACTTTGCCTACCCGGAATGTTTGAAAAAAACTTGAAGAAAAAAGAAATCATATGATCCCCGTACCCAGAGCTGTAAAATCGTAAATTAAAAACGTGTGATCATGATGTTATGAACGGGCCCCGGGACGATAAAACTTTTGCCGCCAAATTTGCAAACTAGTATTAAACTTATTATTAATGATAAAAACACTTTACATTTCCTTTCTGGAATATTGATTACACTATATCAAGCAATATTAAACAATAAATTGCTCTCCCAACATGATCAGTGCAAGGAAAAACACTTAAATGCGTTTATAAAACCAATCTTGGTCATTCCATTCTTTCTCTTCTTTTGATAAATAACAATAAATTTTCATACCTTTTTGCTCGTCGCCTTATAATATCACTCTCCGATGGTGTTAAGACCACAGCACAGTCACTGGCTCGACAATGTATGCGGATAGCGATCGTCTACATCTACTCTCGCCAACGCTCTCGTAGTTGTGATGTGACATAACGACCCCATACACACACACACGAGACAGTGTGCGTTCTTAAACACATACACTACAGATACATAATAATACCGCTGAGGCTGTTTTCATCTACAGATCACATTTCTTAACCAATAAAATAAAATAAGAAAATAAGATAAAGTAAAATAAAATAAAATAAAATTAAGAAAAAAATTAAAATAAAATCAATATTAAAAATAAATCAAAAAATCAAGGAGTCGGGACTGTTTGTGGAAAAAAAATAACAGACTTGCGAGGTCTACAGCTCACAGAGCCACTAGTTTTATTGGTTAAGAAATGTGACCTGTAGAGGAAAACAGCCTCGGTGGTAGACCTTGTAAGCTGGCAACCCCCATAACTCCGTCATTTTTTAAAATTTCTAAAAACTGACTCGACAAAAAATTCGAATAATTTATCGAACCTGCTCACAAAATTTCACGAGAATCGGTTGAGAAACACGACCTGTAGAGTGAAACAAACAAACCAACACACAAACAAACAGATGGACATACAAAAGCAAATTTGGCCAAGCTGAAACAGAGACGCTTCGCTCGCTTCGCTCGCTCGGTCAATAATATCATGTATTTTCTTATTTATTCTAAGCCAATGTAATTCTAGTTAGTGGTGAGAGTCTCACCACTCTGAGACCAATTTACAATACGTGAGTGTTTTTTTTTCTTCTTTCTGGCACCGCATAAAATACGTGTGCCCCTGCACGCTACACTTTCAGCGGATTAAGATTCCAAATTTAATAAAAAAAAAAAACACCCTAAAACAATACTGCTTACCAATTTCCGACACAAAATTGGAATCGTATTTTTCACCCCATCAACAAACTCGGCCGCAGTAATGTAATAATTCAAATATGTAAATCCCTTAATCCGGCCCATTAGCCCGCACAGTGGGCCGGACAATAAAACTGTGGTCCAAATATATCGATAAATTTCTGGATTGCCGCCGCCGCCAACTATCGATGGGTAGGGTGGCCTTGCATTTAGTAAAGTTGCACGCGTGAACGGTATAAATTGCAACCAGAGTTAAAAGTTACAACAACCAGTCTTTCATTTGGATTTACTGCCTTTGATTTTTCGGTAAATCAACTAACATTCACAAAGTCATCTGTCTACCTTATAGGAGGCTGCTTAACACTACACCTTCCAGCCCGTGGTCGCCATTCGACGGACTAAGCAATTAATTCTAATGAATCTAATACTTTCTTGGTAACGATTAGGGGAATAACGGAAAACCTTTTGGGTGGTAACAACTCAGCCCATGAAAATAATAACTTTTGGTTTGAAACTTTTTAAAAATAGTAAAACACGTTTTTTCTTTGTTTTTTTTTTCTCTGAAATCGAATATTATGCAAGATGACAGTCACAGAATAGCTACTACGGCCTTAATTTGAACTATGATCTGCAATGATGATCAGATCATGTATATTTTTTATCTGCAATCTGACTGCTTTTAACCCATAATTTTGCAGTTAAATTCAAACTGTATATAATCCTTACCCACACTAGAGGCTCTGTGAGCTGTAGACCTCGTGGGTCTGTATATATCTTTACAAATTTATATTTATTTTTTCTCGACAAACATCCCCGACCCCTTGATTTTTTGTTTTTTTTTTTAACTTTTTTTATTTCATTTTATTTTATCTTATTGGTTAAGAAATGTGACCTTTAGAGGAAAACAGCCTCGGCGGTAGACCTTGTAAGCTGGCAACCCCCATAACTCCGTAATTCTTTTAAATTTCCAAAAACTGACTCAACAAAAAAATCGATTTATTTATCGAACCTGCTCACAAAATTTCACGAGAATCGGTTGAGAAACGCGACCTGTAGAGTGAAACAAACAAACAAACAAACCACAAACAAACAAACAGATGGGCATACAAAAGCAAATTTGGCCAAGCTGAAACAGAGACGCGTCGCTCGCTTCGCTCGCTCGGTCAATAATCGCAAATGTTCTCTGAACTTTGGCTCCCAAAAAGTTTGTCTCAGGGTAGGCTTGAGCTCCTCGCTGGGGACGTATATAAGCTGTTGATGTAAAAAAAGATGTCTGACAACAATTGACAGCCCAGTAGCCTAGGTAGGTAATACGCCTGCCTACGAAGCACAGGGTCGCGGGTTCGAATCCCGCCCAGGGCAATCATTCGTGTGATAAGCACTAGTGTTCGCCCTGTGTCTAGATGTTGTTTATCTATATATGTATATATTTATCTTATTTAAGTAATGTATATCAGCTGTCTGATACCCATGGTATAAGTTTTACTCAGTTTGGGATCAAATGGCCGTGTGTAAGATGTTCCCACATATTTATTGACCGAGCGAGCGAAGCGTCTCTGTTTCAGCTTGGCCAAATTTGCTTTTGTATGTCCATCTGTTTGTTTGTGGTTTGTTTGTTTGTTTGTTTCACTCTACAGGTCGCGTTTCTCAACCGATTCTCGTGAAATTTTGTGAGCAGGTTTGATAAATTAATCGATTTTTTTTTGTCGAGTCAGTTTTTTGATATTTAAAAAAATTACGGAGTTATGGGGGTTGCCAGCTTACAAGGTCTACCGCCGAGGCTGTTTTCTTCTACATACAAGTCACATTTCGTAACCAATAAAATAAAATAAGATAAGACAAAATAAAATAAAATTTAATTAAATTATGTTTTAAAGTAAAAAAAAAAAAAAAACTTTAAAAGTAAAAAAAAAAAAGTTTAAAAATAAAAAAAATCTAGGGGTTGGGGATGTTTGTCGAGAAAAAAAAAATGTTTGAAAAGATATATACAGACTCGCGACGCGAGGTCTACAGCTCACAGAGCCACTAGTTTATTTATTTATATTTAATTGCTTAGCTTTTTTCCACTCCGAAAATCACGGTTAACCTACATTCAGTAACAAATAGCTTGAATTTCACAAACAAGCACCACGGTCCACCGCGTGGACATAATACAAATTAATCACTCGGTTTTGTACAGTTGCCTCGCAAATTGTACCACTCTGCAACAAATTTGAACGTCGGATATAATCTTTGAATTATGTGTTCATAAATGATACCGCTGCTGTAAAGAATTTACCACATAACATATTATTATGAAGTATTACAGCCTCCGTGGCCTAGTGGTCGAGATTTCGACGTCCATTACGGAGGTTCCAGGTTCGATTCCTGGTGGGGATACTGTCAAACAAAAATCTATTTGTGATACTTTCCCAGTTTGGTTTGCAGACTGAATCACCTGATTGTCTGAAAAGAAAGATAATTCCTTGCTTCGGAAGACACGTTAAGCCGTTGGTCCCGGCTAAAGAGGAAGGGGCAGATCAAGAAGAGCATTCATGCAGCAGTTCAAAGCGAAAGTACAGATTGGGTCGTATCAGGAGGTCAAACAACTAGCGGAGAAAAAAGAGAGAAGATTGGCGAACACTTCACCGATAACAGCTCATAAATTAAGAGAGGGGTAGAACTTTTCATGAGCTGCTGGCACTAACTAAACCCAAGTTTTTTAATTTCTGGGAAACACACACGGCTACTAAATACTTACATTTAGTATTTTTTTAAATACAATACTTAATTACCTGTATCAACAGGTAACAATAAATTTTAAATAATAAATCAAAATCCGATCATATTGCTATATTTTGAATAATATTTTCACGCAAACACCCAGACAGACAAGTAACAAAAGCAAAAGAATAATATAATTGTTTATTTTACTCTAAGCATAACAATGATACATTCTAATGTTTATTTCCACGTGTCTTGAGAGCAATTTTGAGTACAATTGGTACCGGTAAAAACCCCTAACTAGTATATAATTCCTATGACTAATGCAACTTTAAATAAGCAATAAACTGTCGTGTCATGCTCTAAGAAGCTATGATGATAATGATGATGAAAATAAACCACACAAATAAATGTCTGCCCGCTATTATAACGTCGTACTAGAAATAACTTCAGTCCTCTAGCTAGGACTTTAAAAAAAGGGAAGATGTTATACGAGTATCCAAACTTATTAAAAAAATAAGTTGTCTTTGGTCGTTCTATTGTCGATTGACTTTTTTCTGTGCTCGCTCCCGATATTATTTTTAATATTTCTACATTCCTGGAGAGATTCTTGAATTCTGTACTTATGAGTCAGTCATGACAGTAGCTAGACCGTAGTAAGAAGTTTAAACTGTATTGTACGGTTAATTTTGTTTACATCGTTGACCTTTTTTTGCGTCTTTTAGATTCTGCTTTCTTTCTTCATCGTCTGCTACTAATCGATATATTTATTTCAGGTTTATTTCGTAAAAAATATTTATTTCAGGAACAGTCAATTAACCTATTAATTGACTCTCGGAATCACATACTGATTGACAGTTTTAATGTCATGAACAACATTACCAGCCACACAATTATTTTTCAGATACACTTAATCTTAAAAAACTGGGTACTATAATCGCCAGTATTAAAGCAGACTCAAGGAACACGCTGACGCATTAAAACAAATCGAAGAAAAAGTCTAGGAAATTTTGTTTTTTCTCTTTTATTTGTCAAGCAGCTAATTTAATATCAAGACAGTACATTTTTTTATCAGTATAAAGTTTTACGTCAAACAGAATCACAATGATAAAATTCCTAAATCATAATCATTTTTTATAAAATCAGCTGCTCTCTCAGCAACCATTACAACTGCGGCATTGCTGTTGGCTCGTGGCACAGTAGGTATTGCACTTGCGTCCACCACTCGAAGTTTCTGCAGACCACGAACGCGCAAGCGTGAATCTAGCACCGACCCCATCGCAGCCGTACCCACTCCGTGTGCATCAGACATTGCCAAAGCTAAAGCCTCACATCTCGCATACTGCGGCCCGTCCAAATTATTACAACTTTCCAGTTCTAAATCCACCATAAAAGCATTTTTGCTCCTAAAATATGAAGTATCCTTCAAAGATTTTAAAATTTTCATTACCTCAGGAAAATTTTCCAAATCTTCAACATTTTCATACGCCCCTGTATACACAATCGGTTTGTCGTTAGGATCAGCTGAAGCTATTGTAACATTTCCTCTAGATTTTGGTTTTCGTAGGGTTACGAAAATTTTAAAGAGTTCGTACCTTTTATTTAACGAATCCAGATATAAGCATGTATCGTACTTGTAATCTAAGGAATGTAGGCATTTTTCCAAGTAGTTGCTGTCTACTGGAATGCAATCTGGAAAGAAGCTAAAATCGGGCTGAAGTGGAAAAATAGAGTTTTTCAAAGCATAGTCTACACCAATCCTGCTAGGTATGGCTAAGGAGCCAGTTCGGTTGTAAAGATATTTTATAGTATCATGATGCTTATTGTAAGGGCAGCTTCCTACGTCCGCAGCTATGAATTTAGAAAAAGTAAAGTGATCGTGTAGATTCCTGCCAACTGGCAATTCTTTGACAACATCAATATTATGTTTTTCTAAGTGTTCTCTTGGCCCTATGCCAGACAACATCAGAAGTTTTGGAGTATTGTAAACTCCAGCAGAGATTACCACTTCTTTTTTTGCGTAAAATTGCCATTCGTTATTATCTTGCAATACTTTTACTCCGTATGCTACGTTATTATTGATTAAAACTTTTGTCACTAATGCGTTTTTCATAACATACAGGTTCTCCTTATGGGCTACTTTGTTTAGCATTGCTGTCAATGGACTCTGCCTTTTACCATCTTTCACAGTGAAAGACAAATGATAAGCGCCTATTGATTCAGGATTATTTCGATCTTCTATAATATTGAAACCTAACTCACCAAAGGCTTCTAATAGTTTAATTACATGTAAACTTTTTTTATCCGGTCCGGAAACTTTAATGTCACCATCATAACCATGGTATTTTTGTGACGGAAGATAATTAAGTATAGCCTTATCGGTCATTTTTTCAGTTTTCTTGAAATAGGGAAGAATGTTTGTGAAATTCCAACTGGAATCTCCAATGATAGCAGCCCATTGGTTGTAGTCTTCAGGGAAAGCTCTAGCGTAGATCATGTTATTGATGGAGCCAGCGCCACCAAGGATTTTAGCTGTTCGGAGACGCTGCCGATGATTCGCCAGCTCCTGACTTGAGTAATGGTCGTCTACAGTCGTAAAGTTCCAATCATATTGACCTCGGAGTAATGAAGTCCTGAATCCGGGCACCTGTAAATTTTCCAGTTTTGTATCGATAAATTTATTTTTGAGGTGAAAATGTAATAAAGTGAAAGTTATAAGTCAAGCAAGATCTTACAGATGACTTTCTTAATTAAAAATACATTTTCAAATTACTGATGCAAGGACTAAAATTGTAAAAAAAATAATAGGTCAAAGATAAGAACACTGGAAATAGTATATAAAAATTGGATCGTCCTGGCAACGAAATCTTAGTAAATCTTTTACTTAAAAGTAGTAGGGTTACTTATACTAATATTAAATTAATCGTATATCATACTCACAATACTCTCCATGGGAGGATCGCCTCCAGCTTCCAACAAGAGCACAGTGAGGTTGGTCTCAGCAAGTCGCGCCGCTAACGTTGAACCAGCTGAGCCAGAACCCACAATGATAATGTCAACACTCGTACCATCTACAAAGAAATTAAAAACTGGAACGGGGAAAAGTAAACACGCAAATCGAGTCTTCTAGCGTATCTGAGAACGTGTTAAAATTGTTTAACATGAGTAACATGAGGTGAGGCTTTCATCAAGCATTAAAAGTCTTTTGGATGATGATAAGCAAGAAGTCAATACTGAGACAGAAGCTTACTTTTCAGAGAAGCTTGTGGAGGCCAAGGTTCGGTTAACAAGCATTGTGAGTGCATCAGGAACTGTAGTGCAGCTGAAAACGTCGCCCCAGCCACGCCGACACCTCCAACCCCACAACTGGAAATGCTCTCGCAGCCACTCATTTCTGGAGAAAAGACCGTTCTTTACATTTTATAAAAAGGATCACCATTTACAATATGTAGATTACTATAGTCACTTCAGAATACAAATTATGTTCCTAATGTAACATTATAGTAAAATATTACCTTACCTGATGTTAGACAAACCGATAAGAATAGAATTCTGAAGAGGAAACGATACAATGATTGATTATATACACGTACCTTGTCTGTAGCCATGAAATAATATTTTACAGACAAACGCACGGCAAAGCGACTAACAAAAGAATATTATTGTTTGTGACATCTCTTGCATAAATCTGGTCCAAGAGAACAATGTGAATAAAAGGCCGAATTCCATACACGAAATTCTTCTTTATCTCAAAAACAATGTGAGTCTTAGAATTCAAACTTAAACTTTATTACATAAATAAAAATACATTGATACACAGATAGAAGAATTACGAACATGAAATAAAAAAATGCTGTGTAGGAAATAGTTTTCTCTAGTTGATGCAAAAATTATAAAGTGTACAAAGAACTTTAATATTGAAGCTTTAATTTCTTCGCAGTTTCAAACTAATCTACCCAAAGATTTCTGAAGCGAAGTGACTCACGCCGATCATTTTTGTTTACTCTGAGAATCTTCTATAATACTAAATTACACAGATAACATAACCTAACCTAACCTACCCGTTTATTAGGTCAGTTGTCGACCTTTTAACCCACATGATGAAATTTTCTGGCAACAAATAATTAAAGCGGCGCGGTATTTTGTGATCCTTGGGTGGACTGAAGGAAGAAACACAAGAAGTAAACAAGATAAATATTCAAAGAATAGAGGCCAAATGATTTTTATTCATCAATTGCTATGTTCGTTTATGAGGCGTGAAATTGCACCGAATAAATGTTAAATCGAGCTGAGAATGGACCGAAATCATTCGAATTTTAAAAGGCAGTATTTTTCCGCTTTGAAAAGAAAATGAATTGTTTTTTCATCGTGTTTTATTTCAGCTATCACAATGATAAGGCAAAGCGTAGCAACGTAAATTGTATCAGCCATCTTTTCAAGTAAATTTTAATACATTAATTTAATTTTAAAAAGAGTAGGTAATTCTTTTTTACTAAAAATGTTTTAATGATCTGTGGAATTATTGACGGTTTCGTTAGCTGGAAACCACAGATAATAAATAATAATAAATAAATGGGGATATCTTACACACGGCCATCTGATCCCAAACTAAGCGAAACTTGTACTGTAAGTATCAGACAGCTGATTGATATGCATTACTTAAATAGATTGTCATTAATTTGAATTTAAATAATATAGGAAATGTCTTTTCTCAATATCCACGTCAATTTATAATTTTAATGATAACAATATTTAAATTCGCAATTTTTATGTTTATTAACAAAATATATGACTGACTTGTAACAATGTTAGCAATAAAGAAACTGAAACTCATACTTATATAGATAAACAACATCCAGACACGAGGCAAACATAAATGCTTATCACACGAATGTATTATGAGCGGAATTCGAACCCGCGACCCTTTGCTTCGTAGGCAGGCGCACTAACAAGTAGGCTGTGGGGCTGTCCAGATCAAAAATATAGGACAGTACAAAATTATTTATTTTTATTTTATTTATTTGGGTCAATAAACAGTGCGCACAATGTGTATTTAAAACTAAAATTATAATTTTAATGGTGTCATAATTATTGTGCCACCAACACCGTTAACCACGGATTGAGTAAAAAGAAAGGAGAGGTGGTGTGTAAGTGTGTATCAATAACACTAGAAAATACAAAAGTTTGGTGAAAAGGACTCTCAGCGCGTGGCGACACAATAATGTTTTCAAATTTTTAAATATGATGAGGTTGAACCCAATATAATATTTTCCGAAAACAGTGTCGCATGATCTTCTATCTCAAAAAACATTCACTATTTAATAGACTTAATTTAGCAAAGCTTAAGCCTGGTTCCGTAGCCAAATAGCAAAAAACGGAACCCTTATGGATTCGTCATGTCTGTCTGTCTGTCTGTCCGCCCGTATGTCACAGCCACTTTTTTCGGAAACTATAAGAACTATATATATACTGTTGAAACTTGGCAAGTAGATGTATTCTGTGAACCGCATTAAGATTTTTATACAAAAATAGAAAAAAAACAATAAATTTTGAGGGTTCAATTATAGAACTGAAACTCAAATTTTTTTTTCATCAAACCCATACGTGTGGGGTGTATATGGATAGGTCTTCAAAAATGATATTGAGGTTTCTAATACCATTTTTTTCTAAACTGAATAGTTTGCGCGAGAGACACTTCCAAAGTGGTAAAATGTGTGTCCCCCCCCTGTAACTTCTAAAATAAGAGAATGATAAAACTAAAAAAAAATATGATGTACATTACCATGGAAACTTCCAACGAAAATTGGTAAGAACGAGATCCAGTAAGTAGTTTTTTTTTAATACGTCATAAATCGTAAATCGTAAACCGCGGCTACTATAACTTTTATGTTACTTGCTGCTACGGAACCCTTCATCAGCGAGTCCGACTCGCACTTGGCCGCTTTTTTTTATTAGTGTTATCGAATGGTTGTATAGTAGGGTATAATCACGGTTGTCTCCATGGGTATAATGGTTGTATAGATCAGTATTATTACTTATTCTAATTTACAAGCTAATAGAGTTTATTGTGCAACCTTCACCAACACTGATGGAAATGGATGGCGTGTTCTCGTCTTGGAGGCCAAGGTCCACTTTAGATCGCTGAGCCAGCGGAGTGAGTGAGTGTGTGTGTGCCCTTTGAGGCTTTGGACCTTATTAGTAGATGGGGCAAGAACTTTAATAGGATATGAAAAGTAAAATGTAAAAGCCGTATTTTTTTAAGATATATTTACTAACTGTTTGTCTAGCGACTTAATCCTTTGCTTTATTTATTTATTTTTAATTTCCAAATCTTCGTTGTATAAGTGGATAACAAATAAGTACATTTAAATTATAAAATATTAAATTTTTTTTTTTTTATTGCAAGGTAAGTACAATTTTTATAAACTTTATTCTACTCGCCAAACTGTTACGTTTGATGGCGAATTCGGGTTAATATTACAAATTTAAAGTAAACCATAGTCTTCTTTAATGAAATCAGCAGCTTTCTCTGCAATCATTACACTTGCAGCCTTAATGTTGGCTCGTGGCACAATTGGTATTGCACTTGTGTCCACTACCCGAAGTTTCCGCAGTCCACGAACAAGCATGCGGGAATCTAGCACTGACCCCATTGCTGCCGTGCCCACCCCATGGGCATCAGACATTGCCAAACTTAATGCCTCACACTTTACATATTCTGACCTCTTTAAATCTTTACAACTCTCCAGCCCCAAGTCAACCATGAAAGCATTTTTGCTTCTAAAGTATGATGTTCTCGTCAATGATTGTAAAACTTCATCTACTTCAGGAAAACCTTCTAAGTCTTCAACATTTTCATACGCTCCTGAATATATTATCAGTGTGTCGTTTGGATCAGCTGAAGCTAATGTTACTCTTCCTCTAGATTTTGGTTTTCGTAATACCACGGATATTCGAAAGAGTTCATATTTTTCATTTAGAGAATGCAGAAATGAGCATGTCTCGTACGTGTAATCTAAGGTTTGCAGGCATTTTTTTAAGTAATTGCTGCCTAGTGGGTTGCATTCTGGGAAAAAGCTAAAATCAGCCACAAGTGGTAAGAAAGAGTTTTTTAAAGCATAGTCTACGCCAATCATGCTAGGAATTGCCAAGGAACCGGTTCGATTGAAAAGATATTTAATGGTCTCATAATTCTGATCAAAAAGGCAGCTCCCTATGTCCGCGGCTATGTATTTGGTAATTTTGAAGTGATCTTGTAGATTTCTGCCAACGGGTAATTCTTTGACAATATCAATCTTGTGTTTTTGTAAGTCTTCTCTTGGTCCTAATCCTGACAGCATCAGAAGTTTTGGAGTGTTATAGACTCCAGCGGATATAATTACTTCTTTGTTAGCATAAAATTGACATTCTTCATCGTTTATCAATACTTTTACTCCATATGCTACGTGATCTTTTATTAAAACTTTTGTAACAAATGCGTTTTTAATAACATGCAGGTTTTCCTTATGAGCTACTTTATTAAGCATCGCAGTCACCGGATTTTGCCTCTTCCCATCTTTAACAGTTAAAGATCGATGATAAGCGCCAATCGATTCAGGGTTATTTCTATCTTTGGTAATATTGAAGCCCAATTCACCAAACGCTTCTAATAATTTATTGCTCGCAATATTGTCTTCGTTAGAACTGGAAACTGTAATTTCACCATCATAACCGTGGTATTTTTTCGAAGGAGGGTAGTTTAATACGACTTCGTCAGTCATGTTTTCAGTTTTCTTGAAATAAGGAAGGACGTTTGTGAAATTCCAGCTGGGGTCTCCAAGGATGTCAGCCCATTGATTGTAGTCTTCAGGGAAGGCTCTGGCGTAGAACATGCCGTTGATGGAACCATAACCTCCGAGGAGTCGGCCCGTGCGAAGACGTTGCTGATGGTTTGCCAACTCCTGGCTCGAGTAATTGTCGTCTACTGTCGTAAAATTCCAATTATATTGGCCTCGAAGTAATGTTGTGCTGAATCCGGGTACCTGTTAATTGTTACTTTACATTAGATTGATACGGGCCTTATGCGATTGTAAAGTTTGAATACTTTTAATCTCTCCCTACACATTTTCTACTCTGGCTACAATTTAATGAATTTGAGTAATGAATTAATAGAGGTTGGTAAAAAAAAGAAGAAAACTGACAATTTAAACAGCCTGTGAAGATGAAAATTATAAAATTCTGTATACATTCGTTGTTTGTTGAGTTATTAAAACATATTTATAATAATAATGTAGATCACAAAATAAACCTTAATGTAGATTTATTAAAAAAATTAAAAGACTTGTCCTCCGAAAGTATTAAAACATCATACATTTCCGACGAACAGGTGATGCCTTTAGGTCCCATTTAGGGCTATGCTGTTGGTCTGATCTGAGCGTATGCCCCATATATCCCCACCGAATTGAAGACTGATTTGTGTTTTTAATTATTTGAAGCACAGGTTCTGGCTTATTACATCAACGGCCCGTTACAGTCCACTGCTGGAATATGAGCCTCCTCCACTTAAGTGGAGGGTTTTGCCATAATCTCCACGCTTGGCAGGCGGGTTGGAGATCGCAAATTAAAAGGTTACTGTATCAGACAGCGCTGCTCCCCGTTCCCTGTTCAATGTGTAGTATCCAAATCGCCTCTTACTACGACACCCACGGGAAAAGTAGGGGATGGTGACAAATGTTATCTACTCTGCCGTTATCACACGGCGGCGTTGGCTTATTAAGGTTATGTTTATTTAATAATAATTGTTCGTTGGTTAAGTACACTTACAATACTTTCCACAGGTGGATCACCTCCAGCTTCCAGTAGAAGCACAGTGAGGTTGGTCTCAGCAAGACGCGCCGCTAATGTTGAACCAGAGGTGCTAGAACCTACAATAATTATGTCCACGCTTGTTCCATCTGCAAGGGAAGAGCAAGTTTGATCAAAGAAAGTGGCCATCATCTGCGACAGCCTCCATGGCCAAGTGGTCGAGATTTCAACGCCCATTATGGAGGTTCTAAGTTCGATTCCCGGTGGGGACACTGTCAAGCAAAAATCTCTTTGTGAGACTTTCTCCAGTTTGGTTAGACCATTGCAGGCTTAATCACATGATTGTCCGAAAAGAAAGATGATTCCGTGCTTCGGAAGGCACGTTAAGCCGTTGGTCCAGGCTACACTATCTAGTCTATACATGAGCCAAATCAGTGGCTTTTGGCGGCTCTATAACACTGACACCAGGGTTTGTGAGGTCGGTTGTCGACCTTACAACCCATACGATGATGATGAGTGCCAAAAGACACCCACTGTTAGACAAAGGCCCCCAAGAATCTCCACAACGATCGGTCTAGCTGCACGTATCCAGCGGTAACGATAAAAAAGCGCTATGACTCTTAAAATTAAAAAAAAACAACAATTAAGTCAGCAAATATCTTGAATCGTTTTTGGAGAAAAGTGAAGTTGAAAGCAATCTCCATACTTTAAGAATACAACCCAAGAATAAAATTTGAAATGTACCTAAAATAAAAATCTGACGTGTATTTTTTAAGTAACAAATTATTATTAAACTTACTTGGAAGAGCTGCTTGTGGAGGCCAGGGTTCCGTCAGCAAGCATTGCGAGTGCATCAGGAACTGTATAGCAGCTGAAAACGTCGCCCCTGCCACGCCAATACCTCCAACCCCACAACTGCTAATGCCCTCACAGCCACTCATTTCTGGAAATTTAATGTTATGGTCCCAAATCACACATTCATGTTCTAATCCTAATTTTAAAATCCAGCAATCCTTTTCGTTTTCGGCCAATGAAAGAGAGGAGATGAATTCAGATTAACGAATATTATTTGGAATGAATGATAAACCTAACCTAAAATGAGGGCCTAGCTATCCATAAGGATCAAATTAGATGTTTGACAGTTCTATTATTAGGATGGATGGCCATCTCCTGTCCCTTTGTATCTTTATAAATGTCAAAAAGGACGAAGAATCTTAAATTAAGAATTAGTAGAGTGCGACAGAATAAGCCAAAACTATATGTTATTTTATAATTTTATGGAACTCCTTTATGATCCTAAGGATATATGAAACAACTGGTCCAGTGTCGCACTAGTGCCCTAGTTAACCGGCATGCAAAGTAAATTGAAAAATATTTAATTCTTTTACCCGATGTAATTCAAACTGGCAACTAAATCCTTATGAAGAAGCATCACGATATATTGTTCCATATTTATAGTTAGTTGTAGCCATGCCAAATATTATTATGCACGCATGTTTACGGAAGGTGATTTAGACAAGACGTGATTTAAATAAGATTCGAGGCATTAACAATCTATTCTCTAATACATCATTAACAGCTCGTATACGTCTCCACCGAGGGGCTTGAGCCTACCCTGTATCAGGGCGATCAGGCCTTAGTTGACCACGCTGGCCCAGTGCAGGTTGGTCGACTTCACACACAACCGTTGAATTTCTTTGCAGGAGTGTGCAGGTTTCCTTGCGATGTTTTCCTACACCATAAGATAAGAGCGTCGAATAAACGTACATAATATATGAATTCGAAAACATATTGGTACGTGGTGGGGATCGAACCCGCGTCTCCGAACGGGAGGCAGCGGCTCTAACCAACCATCGACGTTCTCTTCCGAAGAAGCTGCTAAAGCTAAGCTAGAAATACAAAGACAGTCGAGGTCAGAAGATATTTCAGAAATATCTCAACGCTTGTGTTAACTAAAATCTAGTACGTTCAATAACAAGTCTGCTTTTTGTGGAGAAGAACCAAAGAGTAGCTTCACACACAAAAAAAAAACAATGGAACAAAAAAGAAATACACGAACACGACATGAATTCGGGCTCAACACTTTCTATATAATATTATTAGGTAAAAAATGTTACCCGCTACATTACACCAACGCTTTTTATCCTACAACCACTTTTCGTAAGAAATTTTCCTTTGCTATTAAAATTTTCCAGGAGTTTGTTATTAAGATTATGTTCAAAAATGATCTAATCAGATCCGGAGAAAATGTGCTTGAAAAGACTATAAATTTCAAGGTTTATCTTCAACGATAGTTGAATGTAGCGTCAATTACTCTTTGCCGTGTTGTTTTTACCTACAGAAATGAAACGCTACCGGCATTTTCTCAGAAACGAACAGCGTTGGTGTCTTGAAAGATGCATCTTTTATGTAAACATGTTTCACCGACAAACTGCATGATATTAGGGTTACCTGGACGATGGAAAAGAAGAAAATAAGAAGAACAAGAGCGCGCGATGACAACATTATCAAATTATTTAATGTAAAAAACTCGGAGGAAAAGGGCTTTTTCATCCCAGGTAAAAAATCATACTGCTATTTTTTTTCTACATCAGGCCAGTATTATCTGGCTGACTGGTTTAAATAGATACTTTTTTTAACGCCACTGCGCTGTGGCCGAAAATTAAAAGGTGGAAGATAGCACCGGATGCGTTTATCAAAAAACATTGAATACCTAGTAGGCAAAGAGTTTATATTATACTCTAAGCTAGTAGATAAGTACATTTTTCTCATCTGACATAAATTTTCAGTATATAGCCCGAACTGATATAAACAAACATTCCTATTTATTGTACCATGATTCCACTCGAAAATTTCCATTCCACGTCCGGTCCAGTTCAAAGCGGTTATAACCGGTTTGGTGGCGGCAGAAACTGGATGCCCGCCGCAAAACCGGACCAACGGAATACGTTTTTCATTTCATTCTTTGCATTTTAAAAATTCCATTTTACGCTCCACGGTCGCGCGGGCGGCGTCGGCGGAGTCCTTTTATCATTATGCTGTTGTAGGTGCTTGCAGCTTCTACATACGGACTAACGGAGAAATGCATGGAGTCAAGAATATGCTAGCTAGCTAGTGTAGTTTAATTGCTAAAGAAAGTGGACGCGGTGTCAGTAGAGATCAGTCCCTTCTGACATGGCTTATGTAATAACTATTTTCATAAAATAATAACAGAGACCAAAAACATTACGTGTCTTCCAGAGCGTGGGATCTTCACAAATCTTGGTGTTAGTGTTATAGAGCCACCAAAGACCTGTGATGGCTCACTGTTTACAAATAAATAAATAAAAAAAATTATAGCATGGACTCACAACGTCTCAACGACGTGCCCTCCGGAACTTGGAATCGTTTTACTTTTTGGACAATCAGGTGATCCAGTTTGCAGTGTTCTAATTCTAACCAAACTGAGGATAGTATCATAAAGAAAACTTGATGTCACCGGATTCGACGTAACCAGACTTGATGAAAACGGAATAATTCAGAACTTTGGAGGAGCGGAAGGCTCTTACCCCTAGAATTAAGGGGCTAGTCCGAGAATTTTCAAGATTTTTGTTGAATCAGATCTCATTATCTACGTCAGTAAATGTATTGATTTTCTAAAATATGTTATTGGACTCTATTATCTACGCTTACACTAAGGCCACAACATGTTAGGTAAAAATCTTCTCGATACAAATGTTATCCAAAGCAGCGTCTTCGATTCTCGTTATTTGAATCTGAGAGGTAAATGGTAATTTGTTGGTCGCCGAAATTTAGTTACAAGATAGGTCTCCGACTGCTTTATGTTTTTCCTAAGCAAATTTACAAATCAAATTAGTACTTTTTATATAAACTGAGAAAGTAAATTTGGCACTTACGCCATTTACTTGGAGCGCGCGAACATTATTTCTTTCTCTGTTAAACACGTGCGGAAAAGCTTAGCGTCATCACTTTCCTTTCTTGAGCTCAGTCGCCCATGATCTTTGCCGACGACGGATGTGCGCTCGGTGGCGCTCCAAGCCGCCCGGCTCACGAAATAATTTTATTTGGAGAAGACGTACTATGAGTAGGTCCGTCACATCCGTCCGTCCGATCCGTTACATTGACAATATTTCTAAATCGATTTTTAATTAAATAAATATAGGTTGGGTCCATACCTGCTGCTTGTATACTTAGTAAGGTTTAGTCAAGTTTGTGATACTATCACTTTCAAGGTCGACACTAATAATACGAGTACACTACGCAAAGGGTATATGTGTATGTACAGTGGACGGCACATCAAGGTATACATTTTTTTTTCAAATTAGATATTATTATGATACTACCTAGTTACAGATGTCGATCATTTTATTTTTATAGTACAACACAGGCAGGCGCGAGAGGAATAGTTAGGTATTTCTATTATTCAACCAAATGCGGTTTTTTAGAATTATTTTTATTGTGTTAGGTAGGTAAGATATAATTTATTTATTGATTCAAAAGTAAAGTTTGCATACTCGTTACGTAATTTTATAGCCTATACCTAGCTTACAAAAAACCAGCCAAGTGTGTGCGGGGGGCCAAGTCTTATTTCCAGTCAAAGGATTATATCCCTCACGGGGGAACAACTAAGGATTTTTCCCGCTGTCCCCCAGTATGTTCACTCAAAAAAAAAACCAGGGGACAGTGGGAATAAATATTACCGTTCTCCCACGTTACAAATTATAATTATAAAATGAATAACTGATTTACGAGTATTTTTATTCAAATGATATTTTGGATGAGTAATAATTATTTATAAAAAAATAATTATAATATTGAACAAAATGAACTCATATATTTTTTAACTGACAGTTTATTATTTTGTTAGTGCTCTGATTACGATAAAACTTGGGTTAGTGGACTATTCCATTAAAAAAACAACAATTTTTTTTTCTATGAGTTAATGGGTTTGATGAAACTCGGTTAAGAGCACTATTTTGCCAAGGAAACAAGAGGCAATGTTAAAAATAAAAAAAATCCAAGAATCTTAGTTTTTATGACAAAATAGAACCTCTAATAAATATAAGGAAATATTGTCACACTTTAGAAATTCTAAAATACTTAATGAATTTCTAAAGAGATATCGTTAGCTTTGCCGTGACAAATCAAAACTAAAAAGTGTCAACGTCTTAGCAAAATAACGTAAAACCTCTCTTGTGGCCCATGAAACTGAACAACTTTCGTTCCAAAACTTTTTTAAACTCGTATTTTTTTCAAACAAGGTGATCAGCTGATCGAGTTAATTTGTATGAAAGTTTAAAAACATTTTTGACGGTACTTAGGAGTCACGGTAGGATCGATCTCTGACATAAAGAGAGAACTGCCGCAAGCTTAAGAGTAAAGTTGGTGCCCGGAACAACATCCTGAGACGCCTTACCACTACCCGCTGGGGAGCCAGCGCACGCGTTCTTCGAACGAGTTGTTTTGCTCTCGCTTACTCAGCAGGCGAATATTCGAGTCCAGTTTGGGCTTGTTTAGCCCATGCGAGAAATGTGGACACAGCTCTCCACGAATCATGACGTATAGTCACGGGCACCCTGAAACCGACACCACTGAGAAAGTTTTACTCCATGGCAGGAATTGTTCCACCCAGCGTGAGACGTGAGGTCGCTTGCGATATTGAAAGAGCGAAACAGTCTCAAGACAGCAGGCACCTCCTTTACGACACAACCCTCCTCTTTCCCGTCTCAAGAGTCGCCGCAGCTTCCTCAAGAACTCCACACCCATCTAAAAAGACCCACTTTTAGCACGTAAACATCCTATCAGATCCTCGTTTTAACACATTATTAAAAAGAACTCCACACCCATCTAAAAAGACCCACTTTTAGCACGTAAACATCCTATCAGATCCTCGTTTTAACACATTATTACAATTTTTACGAACGAACACGTTATATTTTTATCACTAGCGAATCGCGATGCATAGGACTGTCCATACTAGGCAGTGTTGGCAGGGTCACCATGCATGAGGTATAGAGACACAGGAGCGTGTCAGAATGAAAGACGTGTTGTGCGTCAGACAAACATATTGACTACAAGCTACTTAGATGCTAAATTATATCTATCTAGATGTGGTTGAAGTGAGTCATACATATACTACAGTTGGCTGAATAAAATACATTTTTTGCCTAGTGACAAGCAAAAAATTTAGGTATGAAGTTAGCTGTCATCGTATGTCATCAAATGTGTTTTAGTGATGCCAGACCAAGCGCCCTAATAATTTCAATGGTAAACACAAATAGTCGATGCTTTATCAATAAAATTTCGCGGCGTGGGCAGTCTGATATAATACTAAAGTAAAAGTTTTACAATTAAATATATTTAAATAGCAGATCAAGCTTTACACGTGGCGCAAGATTCTGTGCCATATTCAAAGATGAAGTTTGACATTTGTGTATTTTTTTTATATATCTCGTTTGTCAAGGCAGAGAATCAGCCGTATATCAAATCAAATAAAAATATTTTATTCAAATTAGGATTTTTATGAATCATTTTTCGACGTCAAAGCTACCATGGATGGCACGGCTACAGGTTACTTTTTGGAGGGCACTTGGAAATTAAATGATTTTATAAAAAAATAAACAACCGTGTAGTATTTTGAGCAAAAAAAAATGCAAAATATATTTAGGAACCAACCTTATATCTCGAAATGGTTTTGCATTTAGCATACTTTTTTTAAAAATTTGCATACCCAATTTATATTGACAAAACAGAAACTTTTGATCTTGATTTGAACTAAATATTTGATATAAGATTTCTTTGGTACCAATTACTCATCATAATGACAATGAAAGAAAAAAATAATTGATGTGTTGAAGTGACGTGTGTGTGATAAAAATATTATAAAGACATTTATAGTGATCATCCTGTTTAATCTAACACAAAGAAAAAAATAGACACGATGAAAACATTATGTATTTCCGGAAACATTCACAATATTGATCGTATCAGAAATAAGTAGATACGTATCGATCGTATTGTAAATCGTAAATAAACATCACATTTTTATTTTTTTGCATCCAATTAATAAATTGACTTCAGTTTGGAAACAATGGAATAAAAATACTCGAAAATCTGTAGGTATTTTATAAATAAATTAAAGTGGTGACAACGGGAATTATTTTCCCCTTGTCCCCTATATAATTTTGAAGTGAAGATACTGGAAGACAACAACTACTGAACGGATTGGTATGAAAGAAATTTGGAATAAAGTTAGTTTATACCCTGGAACACATAGGACACTTACATAGGATACTTTTTACGGGAAAAGGCTTATTCCCACGGGAAAATCTTACACAACGCGAGCGTAGCCGCGGGCGGACCGTATTATAGTAATTCAAATTATACTTACTATTACAATGTCAAAATGTCTGGAATCTTGAAATACTAAATCTTTTATTTTTAGGTGAAATTATAATCATTACTACCCTACACTCCACTACACTAAAGACCAATTAAAATAAAATAAAAAATATATACTCAAAGAGCGAATCATACATAGTAATATACTTTGCGCGATTACATCAAATTAAACAAATATAATATTTTATCATTTTTTTTTTTTTTCATTGTCGCAGAGGTCATAGACCCGCCTCGATGTTTTAGAGCGGGGTCTGTGCGGGGCGGCGCGGGGAGCGGCTGACCGACGCGGGGCGCTGCCCGCGCCGTCTTCCTTAGACACACCTCTTGCGCAACAATTTTTTTTCGGCGTAGCGCCTTAATAGCAACAGCCTAAGGGGGCACACTAGCCTAGGACGTTGCCATGGCGAGAAGCGCGCGGGAGAGGAATGACCCTGACGGGGCCTTCCAGGATTATGCAGAACTTGATTGGGTCTACCGCGTCCCCGCCGGCGGGTGCGGTTGCTACCAGAAGGGCATTCTGTGGAGTATACTCTATTGGCAATGGCTATCTCAACAGCAGACTGAATGGGATCGACAGTATCGGACAGAAACGGTGTCCTCACCGAGATTAGTACCCAGAACCTCAGTAATAATAATAATTTGAGGTGAACTGAAGAAGTTTCCCCATAATAATTTATTTATTTCAGACCGTATACAATTAATATACACAATTTATCCATATAAAATCTTAAACAATTAAAAACAATAAAAAGAAAAATTAATAACTACAAATAATTCAAATGTTAAATGTCATAGGTACATTTAAAGTTGAGGGATAAGGAAACATTACTTTGTTATACTTAGTTGAGGGAGGGAAACATTTAAAACAGTTCAAAAACTTATTTTTCTTAATTTGTAGATTGTGTGGTATACAGCCGATACAATCGGATTAACACATAGCCAAAGCCTATGTAATGACCCGAGGAGGCTTTAATAGTACTATGTCAGTCCGTGTGTTGCAACTTGTGTTAAGTTACAAAATCCGGTAGTTGTCTGTATCCACTTATTGCCATTTATCTGACTGTATTTTTCATTCTCTATACTGTCCGCGACTTCAAAAAAACATTTGATATAATGGACGTGAATTTCTAACTATATTTTCATGATTGGACTAGCTTTCCTACTGCGACTACGTCCGCTTTGTTGTTGGATTTTCTGTTTTTATAACTAACAGTTATACCGAGATGATAAGATATTTTCCTGCGGTATAAAGTTTTGCAGGCTGAATCACCTGATTCTCCGAAAAGAAAGATAGTCGTGCTTTGGAAGGCACGTTGGTCCCGGCTACTATCTAGCCTTTGGCGGCTCTATAACACTAACACCAGGGTTTGTGAGGTCGGTTGTCGATCTCACAACCCACACGATGATGATGATGACTAAATTTCATCCAAATTGATTTAGTAGTTTAGCCGAGAAAGCGTAACTGATGCACACTGGACGGACATTCATAATATTATGACAATTTCATGCAATCAGTGTAATTTCTCATTTAGCGGTCAAAACATATGGGTCAAGTCAACATCAACAGCTCGTTAACATCTCCGCCGAAGGGCTCAAGCCTACCCTGAAGTGATCAGGCATTAGTCGACCACGCTGGCCCAGTACGGGTTGGTCGACTACACTCACAACTTTTTTATTTATTTGCAGGTTTCATCACAATATTTTCATTGACCGTTTAAATAAACCAAGATATAAATTTGAAATTCAAAAACACATTCGTACGAGGTGGGGATCGAACCTGCGTCTCCTGGATTTCTTTCCCTGGCTACACCACCGATGCAATTTAAGTTTTAGCGTGTCTCTTGAACATCATTCATGTGAGGTTAACACGTATTCACATGCAATCAGCGCATTTTCACCATGCAATCAGTGTAATTTGTCATTTAGTGGTGAAAACATCTGTGTCAAGAGCATGCATTTAAATGTTTTATGGCCCGTTTTAATCAATGTCCTGATAATTGTCAATTATTTGCGTGCAGTTGTCCGCAAGTGTATAATCACATTAAGCGTCGGCGGATATTGAAAATGTAGCGAAATATCCTTAATTGACCTCCGAAATGAATGTGGTAAAATGTAGGTAGTAACTTTGTGCATCGTTATTCTGTGATTTCAGAGGTTAAGCCTGGCCAAATACTCTTAAATGAGTTCTTGCTGAAGGATAAAACATTTTTTCTGCTTACGTCGAGTTCCGGTAGCGTCGAGACTGTTAAAATTGAGTCTTTTAGTCAGACGGAAGACATACAGCCTCAACACAATTTTAAGTACTCTACAAGGCGGATATAATTCAATACTTTTATAAGTGGCACAAAATCCTTGTTTTTTACGGAAGGATAAAGTTAGTCATTCCTTTTTTTAATGGACCTAAGCGCTACTTCTACCAAAGTGGTAATATTGCTGGCCTTGGATTACTTCTTCCAATTTACAACCCCAACCGAAGATTGGACGGCCACGTAGCCTAGTTTGTTGTACGAAGCACAGGGTCGCGGGTTCGAACCCCGCCCAGAGCAAACATTCGTGTGATGAGCACTTGTGTTTGCCTTGTGTCTGGATGTTGTTTATCTATACAATGTACGTATTTATCTATTTAAGTAATTTATATCAGCTGTCTGATACCCATACTACAAGCTTTGCTTGGTTTGGGATCAGATGGTCGTGTGTGAGATTCCCCACATGGAGGCGCTGCTGGTTAATATTGAAAAAATCAATGATAAAAACGAAAATTAGCATCAGTCAGAGAGGGACTAGAGAGCACGGGGAAAATGGACCGGCACATACCTCGTTACAGGAAACGACGGCTCCAAAGGGGGTTAGATCAACCCTCACTCGAACTGCACTGTCCGCACTTCACATCAAGTCCACCTGGAGATCTCCAAAATCACTGACACAGGTTGTCGTCTTAATCAACTCCACCATTTATTTGCGGGATGCGATACTTAAAGCCGACGGGCTTTATCGTAGCGAAAGTAGCGAAAATATGCGATGCGGTAATTTATATAATTGACACACGACACGACGGCGACCGTTGGCAACGATGACAGCGGTAGAAGAGAAAGTGTCTAAGTTTTATATTATTGCCATATAGAGGGCGCTTTCCGACAGTGCACGGTCCTTATCGGAATCAGGAAGGGGTTAAGGAATGACGAATGCTAATCACTTCATTAATAAAATAACATAATAATAAATGGAGCAACCACCACATATTTATTGATTATTTATTAGTTTGAGTCTGTTAACTGTTAACACTATCTATAGCACAACTTCAACACAATATCAAAGTACTAGTACTCGACAAGGATATAACTAAGCTGTAGTAAATATCGTTACACGAGCCTAAAATTAATTACTCTATGAATATTAATCACTAGGCCGATGTTTCTATTAACAAGGCGGTCGAAGTAATGAGATTAAAGCGATATTACGTTGTGCAAATTTAATAAAAATTGGCCTATCACGCCTTCTCATCATCATTATCACATTCGATCATACATGAGAGTGATTTCAGGATTCATCATCATCAACAGCTCATGGACGTCCCCACCGAGGGGCTTGAGCCTACACTGAATTAGACCGATTAGGCCTTAGTAGACCACGCTGGCCCAGTGCAGGTTGTGTTGGAGTTTACGATTATTTAAGAGATATTCTACCACATTTTTAAATACTCAAGTCAGTTTGCTGCATACTAGTTTTATAAATAGTCTTTTGTTAGAGGAAATATATTTTTGTTTTGTTTTGATTTTAAAATCAGCGTTACTGGCCAGGCTAGTAACAGTATGCTGAGTCTTTCTTCTTCTTCTTTTCGAGTCGATTCGGCGACTAAATTTCGGAAGACCAATGCTCTGCCACAGATATGGCATTATCTGTGGCATTATAGAGGTCTTCGCGTGTACAGGTGGTGGGACACGCTGGGCAAGACAGTAAGTGAGCCATTGTTTGTGGAGAGACATCACAGAGACATGCACTATCAGTTGTATATCCCCACCTAAGCATGTTTTCTTTACTTCGACCGACTTGAGTCCGGTGTCTGTTAAGAGACTTCCACGTCGGCCAAGGTAAACTATGCCCAGGGGGAGGCTCTCTTTCGTTCGAGTAAATGTTACTGAGGGGTATCTCTCCTTCCAGGAATTAATTAATGGGAAGCTTCCCCATTTAATGGAGCAACTTCCTTGATAAAGCTGTGCCGTGCCGGCTTTTTAGTCTCTGATTCACTGGCACATGGCTGTACATTGGGTGCCGCTGGTCCGAATCCTTTTTAGCCCGTTCAATAGAGCTTGCCTCATCTCTGCGGACGTCTGGGGGAGCAACAAGTACAACTTTTATTAATATTGATGTTGTTCCTTGTACATTTGTGTTTAACCTCTATTGTTCTGTTTTAAATGTTATTGTTTGTATTTTGTGCTATGCTGAATAAACGTTTTCTATTGTATTCTTTTCTATTCTAATTTAAGAAAGTGTACATTGTTGTAAAGTTGTTGAGAAGCCGAGAAGCCGCTAAAGGTATCTGATATGGCGCTGTAACGCCTATAATGGCCTCGATTCGGGATGTCATGCTCTAATTCTAATTTAAAAATCCAGCTATCCTTTTCGCTTTTATGACCAATGAAAGAGAGGTGATGAACGAATGATATTAATTTGAACGAATGATAACTTAAAATAAGGGCATAGCTGTCAGTTTAAGAGATTTTTAAGTCGCATGTTTTAAGTGCTCTCTAAAATTGTGCAATTGACACGGCCATAAGGTTCAAATTCGATGTTTGACAGCTCTAATATTAGAATAGCCATCCCCTGTCCCTTTTCAATCTTTAAAACGTAAAAAGGACATACTGACTTAAATTAAGGATTAGAGCGTGACAGTGTGAATCGGGGCCATTGACTGTTCTATTTATAGATAAAGCCAAATCCTAAAAGACTTCTGAAGCATGGAATCTTGTAACTTTTCATACTATTATAATAATTGCAATCTGTAATGTAATTCAAGCTAATACACTAAGTTCTTCTAAAGAAAGAAGAAAATAATGAAGTCTTTATTTGAAGAGAGTATTTACAAATTGATTTTGCACTAGAGCGGTCCGCCCGCGGCTACGCGTTGTGTAAGATTTTCTTGTGGGAATAAGACATTTTCCCGTAAAAATATCATAATATGTGTTAAGTAATCCAGGTTAAGCCGTGTGGTGACGGCAGAGTAGAATACATTTGTCACCAACCCCTACTCTTCCCGTGGGTGTCGTAAGAGGCGACTTAGGGACTACACATTGAACAGGGAACGGGCAGCAGCGCTCTCTGATACAGTAACCTTTTAATCTGCGATCTCCAACCCGCCTGCCAAGCGTGGAGATTATGGCAAAACCAAACACTTAAGTGGAGGAGGCTCATAGTCCAGCAGTGGACTGTAACGGGCCGTTGATGAATCCAGGTTACAAAATATCTCCATTCTAAATTTCATCCAAATGCGTTCAGTCGTTACGGCGTGATAGCGAAACATCCAAATATATTTTCACATTTATACTTAATAATAATATTATAGTGGGATTTCACCTAGCTAACTATACCAAGGACGAGGACAAGCTTGAGGATGAGTTTTTAACGGCTAGAAGAAACTCCACAGGACTCTGATCTTCTGTCCTTTCACTAAAATTGTCACAATTTACGGGTTTGCTACCACGGTTATATATAATATTATTACCTCAATATTTCGGAACGTTAATGTAGTGAACAATAACGAAAATATTAAAATCAACATATTCTGTACTTTCCCTTGGTTTTGTAGGACTTGTTTATTATTTTCTCGCTATCTCTCGTGGCTCGCGCCCTCACTAAAGGGCACAGGCGCGGAATATTGATGTAATCCGTAATTGGGGTTTGGGGCGTCGAGACATGTTTAAAAACGCTTGTTTTGTAGCCCGCCTGATCGACGGGCGTGGTCATTACGTCGCCCTTTTGGGCACAGGGCTGCCCTGTGAGACCCTTAATAAATAAAGCCTTAATAATAAATGTGAGAAAATCCTTTGACATCACTGAGAAAAAAGTGCACTGGGGTGTCACACTTTATAATGAGTCGACAAATTGCTCTAAATTAAGTAGCAATACTCTAAATTAAGTGGCAAATTGTACTTATAATGAGTCCAAAACTCATTACGTCATGCGTCTACCATCTATCTCGTTTTTCTACGTATTTTCTTTAGCTTTGCTACTTATGTAAGGTGGTAAGGTGTACGGCTCTCAGTGCACCTTTAGTTTCTTGTAGACCAGACAAATTTATGAATAATTCTCAAATAGCTGTCCGCCTGTGGCTACGCTCAGACTGTGCATGATTTTCCCGTGGGAATAATATTTTTTCCCGTTATAAGTATCCTATGCAAAGATTTCTGACGCGCGTGATTGTCTTTTATTTCTCTGAGAGCCTATGTGTTAATCTAGAATACAACCTAATCTCCATTCCAAACATCAAATCCATTAAGTATTTTAGGCGTGGAAGAGGAACAAACATCCAGTCATATTTTCACATTTATAATATTAAGGCATTAGCATTTTTGTATAAAAATAATCTTTAACAACTGACTGAAATTCATTTTACTTCCGTCACGTTGGTTGCATGCAGCTGACAGCCGACGAGACGAAATTCATTTTACTTCCGTCACGTTGGTTGCATGCAGCTGACAGCCAACGAGACGAAATTCATTTTACTTCCGTCACGTTGGTTGCATGCAGCTGACAGCCGACGAGACGAAATTCATTTTACTTCCGTCACGTTGGTTGCATGCAGCTGACGGCCGACGAGACGAAATTCATTTTACTTCCGTCACGTTGGTTGCATGCAGCTGACAGCTGACGAGACGAAATTCATTTTACTTCCGTCACGTTGGTTGCATGCAGCTGACAGCCGACGAGACGAAATTCATTTTACTTCCGTCACGTTGGTTGCATGCAGCTGACAGCCGACGAGACGAAATTCATTTTACTTCCGTCACGTTGGTTGCATGCAGCTGACAGCCGACGAGACGAAATTCATTTTACTTCCGTCACGTTGGCTGCATGCAGCTGACAGCCAACGAGACGAAATTCATTTTACTTCCGTCACGTTGGTTGCATGCAGCTGACAGCCAACGAGACGAAATTCATTTTACTTCCATCACGTTGGTTGCATGCAGCTGACAGCCGACGAGACGAAATTCATTTTACTTCCGTCACGTTAGTTGCATGCAGCTGACAGCCGACGAGACGAAATTCATTTTACTTCCGTCACGTTGGTTGCATGCAGCTGACAGCCAACGAGATGAAATTCATTTTACTTCCATCACGTTGGTTGCATGCAGCTGACAGCCGACGAGACGAAATTCATTTTACTTCCGTCACGTTGGTTGCATGCAGCTGACAGCCAACGAGACGAAATTCATTTTACTTCCGTCACGTTAGTTGCCTGCAGCTGACAGCCGACGAGACGAAATTCATTTTACTTCCGTCACGTTGGTTGCATGCAGCTGACAGCCGACGAGACGAAATTCATTTTACTTCCGTCACGTTGGTTGCATGCAGCTGACAGCCGACGAGACGAAATTCATTTTACTTCCGTCACGTTGGTTGCATGCAGCTGACAGCCAACCAGACGAAATTCATTTTACTTCCGTCACGTTGGTTGCATGCAGCTGACAGCCGACGAGACAAAATTCATTTTACTTCCGTCACGTTGGTTGCATGCAGCTGACAGCCAACGAGACGAAATATGTCCCTATAGCAAGCGCGTAGCAGAAGGCTTCTTGATTTCTCGATGACTCGGTCACGGTGACTGCAAGCTTTGCCAAGTCATCAACAGCTCATTTACGTCCCCACCGAAGGGCTCGAGCCTACCCTGAATTAGGGCGATTATGCCTTAGTCGACCACGCTAGCCCCGTGCGGGTTGGTCGACTTCACACACAACCTTTGAATTTCTTCGCAGGAGTATGTGCAGGTTTCATCACGATGTTTTCCTTCACCGTACGAGCGTCGAGTAAACGTACATATGAATTCTAAATTCGAAAAACATTGGTACGTGGTGGGGATCGAACCCGCGTCTCCCGGATGGGAGGCAGCGGCTCTAGCCACTACACCACCGACGCTCTCTATTAAATTAGAAATAGAGATTAGGTTCGTAAAAAAATAACTTACTATCAGATGATTGTATGTAAAATGTCGATAGCAATTTCCTTAATCCTTTCCTTTCCTTTCCTTTTCCTTTTTATCCTTTTCTTTTTCATTATTTTTAATTTGGGTCCAGATGGCCGGGTGTGAGATGTCCCTGCGTCACCCGCAATATCCTTGTTCCTTTGAGATTGCGGCGCGGCGACGAACGAAAACTTACGACAGATGAGTAGGATGATCTAAATTAAATTGCTAATGTAACTTATTAATGATGACAGCTTTTCTTTTTTTTCTTTCTCTGCGATCGCAACCCTAATTGGGTTAATTTAAACGAAGCCTTAAAAAGGGTTAATAGGGAATTAAAACTTTCTATCAATGGTTGTTTTAGGGCTAATCGATTTATTGGCTCGTAATAAAATTAGCAACTTGCAGAAACAAAATAAACATTAAGTAAGTTATATTGTTTAGTGTATTGTACAGGTATAGTGGCTCTGTGAGCTGTAGACCTCGCGAGTGTTTATTTTTTTCAAAATGGCTGATTTATGATTTTTTTTCTACATTATCTTTTTTATTTCCAAAAACTGTTTCGACAAAAAAGGCTAAACTTTTGTATGTAAACACTTTATTGAACAATGAAAGTAAACATTACAAAAAGAAGTCACAAGAAAAGTTTACAGTGCAAAGGCGGACCTATCTCGTGAGGGATCTCTTCCAGTCAACCTTTGAGCATCAATATTTACGGAACCTGCTCACAATTTTCACGAGAATCGGTTGAGAAACGTAATCTGTAGAGTGGAACAAACAGACAGACAGAATGGACGTAAGAGTATATGAGTTTTGCCTGCTGACAGTACTTCAGAACGCGATTATGTGTGCTTTAATCGATTTCAGCGCGTCTCGGAACACAGGGCTAGTAAGCCGTGTTCAGTTTCATGGGCTGCCCTACCACCGGAGAGGTTATACTTTATTTTTTCTAACAAATACCAAAGATGTTTTTAGTAAAAGCTGTGTTAATGCTCAGGATACGGGAAGCGGTTAGGAAATAAGAACACAGGGAAGGCGACATGCCCTCTCAATTAGACTGTATTCACATACTGCTTTCCGGGGTATGCGTGACGTCACTAAACACGTTTCATCGAATACACGAACGGTATGTTATGTACATATTTAAATTACACACAATTCTTTTTTTCTTATTCTTTTAGAAAGTTGGCAGCGCTTTAGTATATTAGCTTTTAGCTTTTGTTTGTAGTATTTTTTTTTGACAGGATATTTCATTTTAGATTCATTTCTTAGTTGCTTTTTCGTATTCTAACAAACAATAGAATCTTTGGAACACGAAATCATTATTATTTAACCGCCCTAGATCATCTACATTGTCACACAGTAGTTTCCATACCTTTAGATTCATTGTCTAAATTAAATAGCACTTTATTGTTAATAAATTCCACTCTGAATTTACGACTTGCTTAAATACCGCCTTGGTCTCTTTTTTCTAATTTCATGTGTGAAGTTGACTAATACGCACTGGGCCAGCGTGTCGACCATGCCCCAAAGTCAAAGTCAAAGTCAAATTAATTTATTTTCATAGGATGTTATTACATCACTTAGATCCGTCATTACATTTTTTTGGGTGAGTTCACTAACACAATGGCGGAATCTGTGGAGAAGAGCTAATTCAGGATAAGGCCAATCGATAGCGACAAAAATGAGCTGAGAGTTCGTTAGCTAGTTTCCCTTGATATTCATTATCATTGGGTGCCATCTTCAAACTGAAGTTGGGCGATCAGTTGGAAAAATACTGTTGGTAATATAAAGAAGTAATCAGGAGCTCGAGTGTGTGGTGTTCTGCAGCAACGAGTATCGTGGTGACCCCCGTGCGGGCTCATTCCTGGTCCAACAGATAATATCCCTGGCCATCTACTCAGATACGAGGTTGTAGATTACTTACTAACTAGACTAACGTTTTTGTAGTCAGATATTTTGACTATGTATTTTGTTTTTTTGGTCTTTTGAGTAATTAGGTGAAACGTTCTTCGAAGCATCATATTGAGCCCCAGTTTCCCGTATTCTCTGCATATGTATGTACAGTTTCCCCGGTTCACGGTTGGCTTGCCTCGTTCGTTTCCGTTGCAACCCTCTTTAGAGGAAATTAGAGCGCTGATTTCGTTTCCATCTGCAGCGATTTGAGGATGTAGTTCTGATGTAAATATAAATATTTTAACTGTCTAGGAGACGTGGGTTCGATCCCCACCACGTACCAATGTGTTTCCGAATTTCGAATTAATTATGTACGTATATTTCACGCTCTTACGGTGAAAGAAAACATCGTGATGTACTTAACCTGCACACTCCTGCGAAGAAATTCAAAGGTGGTGTGTGAAGTTGACCAACCCGCACTGGGCCAGCGTGGTCGACTAAGGCCTAATCGCCTTATTTCAGGGTAGGCTCGAGCCCCTCGGTAGGAACGTGTATGAGCTGTTGATGATTCTTACTGTCTCGGGTTTAGGCTATGTACTGAACAACTTTTCAAAGTTCTTTTGTTTTTATTATTTTCATGTAAAATTATTGACTCAGTCAGTCTATCAGTTTGTATGAAATCCTAAAACATGTTGATATTATTTTAAGGTTCTGTTCAGTTCTTGGACTGACATGGCACGTGTAACCACTTGATCCGTAGATAGCAGTCGGTAACCACGGCTCTGGTTCTCGTAATATTTATTTTCGTATAATCACGTGATTCAGCCCTATAAGCCAACCGAAACATGTGAACATGCGTGTGTTAATTTATTCAAACTGTGGAAAGTCTCTCAAAGAAATCGTTTGACACTGTCCTTACCGGGATTCAAACCTGGAACTTCCGTGATAGAAGCTGAATGCTTGCCCGCTTTGCCACGAAGGCTGTAACCTACTATTATACACCGTGAAATTTGGTTGTTTTTTGTTAAATGGAGTGTTCAGTCCTTTAAACTGAACAATTTTCCTCAAGGAACATGGGCTGACAATTGAAAATAAGTATTGCTTCCATAGTAAATCGATCAGCTGGCCGCGCGGTTTTGTATGAACGGGCCATTTTTTTGTCGTTTTACAGCCTATGTTCCTTGGGGAAAGTTGTTCAGTTTAATGGACTGAACACTCCATTTAACGAAAAAGAACCAGTTAAATTTCACGTTGTATATTGTATAACCGCCGTGTGGTGACGGCAGAGTAGAATACATTTGTCACCAACCCCTACTCTTCCCGTGGGTGTCGTAAGAGGCGACTTAGGGACTACACATTGAACAGGGAACGGGCAGCAGCGCTCTCTGATACAGTAACATTTTAATCTGCAATCTCCAACCTGCCTGCCAAGCGTGGAGATTATGGCAAAACTCTCCACTTGAGTGGAGGAGGCTCATAGTCCAGCAGTGGACTGTAACGGGCCGTTGATGTTGATGATGATCCTTACCTTTTCACAAAAATATTGCTGCAATTCTCGATGAAGAATGGAAGTTTAACACGACCTTTAGCTGGCATTTTTTTCTTGTCATATTTCTACACAAAGCATTTACAGCTGACTAAACAAATATTACCAAAATATCGAGTCTACCCTCAAAATACCTGCGGTGATCCGGGATATCCGGAATAACTCACATATTTCCGGGTCGCACCGGTTCTATCCGGTTGCTGTCGGTACCACCGAAACTTGGTTCAACTGGAATTATACAGGACGTTCAGAAAATTAACGAAATAAAAGAGATTCTTCGAATTGAAGATAGGCAATTAAAATATTTTAGATAGTAATTTACCTTTTTTTATTTATTATAGAAACTTCAAATAGTTCATGCAAGAAATTATATCAGTCTGTTGATTCTTCATGACATTTTTTACATTCATGATTATGGTATAGGTACAATGATAAATGGATATATACTATTATCACGTTTATTTTATTTTTATAGCTATTCGGAATACAACACCACGTTCAACGGACCACGATGGCCGTCAAACTGACTCACACAAAACAATCCATTCGAAATCCAAAAGATATATAGTACATCAAACGAACCGGAAAAACAGCCATTTCTCCCAGCCCATTCTCCTAACTAAATAGTTATTATTAGCGAGCCTGCGCACCACACGATAAGGCCCCTTATAAAAACGCGATAACTTCGAACAAACTTTAGAAACTCTTTTTGGGTTGTACACTAGAACTAAACGAACCGGGTCAAAAGTTACGAACATAACCTTTTTATCAAAATATCGCTTCTGCGTCCGTTGCGATTTACCAACTATCATACTTCTAACGGCGTTAGAGATACGGCGGCGGCGACGTCGGCGCCAAGAATTATCAGGCTTCTTACCGAGAACCACCGGCGTTACGTTAATAATTACAATTACAAAGAACGGAGGTTTTAATAAATTAGGTATTCACTTTCAGCGCTAATATGCACAGGTTTTTTGTCATAAATATTTTTTTTTTATCATTATTAGGACAACTCAGACAGGTAAGTTCGACATTATTAATTGTATTGATTGTTTCTTATTCAGTTTTTCGAAATTAATCAAAATGGTGGAGATGTCATGGTGATTAAAATCATAAAAAAAAAAAAAAACAGCCAGTTCGAAAAATGAACAATAACGTCACTAAACTTTTTGTTACCCTTATAAAGATGCATAATTTTCAAGGGGTCGGGGGTGTAAAAGGGTGGAAAATAATGAAAAAAAAAGCAAAAACTACTAGTAATCAATTGTACCTAGAACCACTAACTATTATGGTAAACGAGCCAGATCATACCTCATTCCTAAAATTTACAACGGTATACCGTTATGCATCCGAAAGGGCATCAGCAAAAAGGTACCTATTTACGAGATCCAAATTAATAAAATATATATTTCAAAAACTTGAACAACAGGTAGATTCATGAATAAGGTAAATTTGTATTGTATTGTTAAAAGGAAGTCTTTAAAAATATATGAGCTTATGTAAATTGCATTTAGATAGCCAGTAACGTAAAACAGTATTTACAATAGGGGAGATATTTCTGCCAACAAACTGCTTTGCAGTTTGGCGGAATTTAAAATAATTTAGGTCACTGTTGAAAAGAACTGGACAAACGATTTATTTATTTTAGTTATTTTAACACCCTTTATAAACAATAACCGGATATAGAGACGAGGGATACCGGAGGCATGTGCGGACCTCAATTAAACGTCCTGTTCCCGTAAACCTATTTCACGTGGGTATAAAATAATTAATCAGGCTCGTTAATTAATTAATCAATTAAAACCTCGAGTTTGACGACCGGTGTAGAGGTAGGAAAATGCATTTGCTTTCTGCGATACAGTTCCGGGTTCGATTCCTATATTTGAACATAAGTGTTCTCTCTCTCTCTCTCTCTCTCTCTCTCTCTCTCTCTCTCTGTTTTATAGTTTTATTTCTGTTTCTGGTGAGGTGCTCACACCGAAAATGTAAAGTGCGACGCGTTTAAAGTAAAATACAAAGTTAGATAATAAAAGAAAATAAAACATTTATTGATCATTTATCTCAGATCACTGATAATAATATTATATTATAAATATTGACCCACAAAATAAATTTCCTAAGAATGTCACACTTTATTTAAGATTTACAAATAAATAATTATTTTATAATGTAGCATTAACTGTCAAACCAAAAAACATTCCGAACCCGGAACATGGAACGGATGTTATTATGTGCAAGCAGCACACATTTTTGTCTATAAGAGCAAGATTTTCTCTGTCTCACTCACTCACTCAGGTACAGTCAACGAATTTTAATTAGTTGGGTACAGTCACGTCACGAGTTTCCCACCACTTTTGTCTAGCGCTCATGAACTACTGCATCGACCAAACTAGTACAAAATTACGAGTACAAATGCAAATGTTGTATGTAATTCTACACATTCAAAACTTATCTGGTTGACCGTACGGCAATATGATTTACATAAAATATGAAACCAAAATGTTGGTCCCGGCCATAAAACGCTGTACAATTCTGTAAATCAAAAACCCCCTCCTCCCATATTCCATACATACCCAAAAAGGCTAGTACGACCGATATATCAAAGATGGCAAACTAATAAAGTATGAGGACAGGGACGGACTGAGGCGCCGCCCCCGGATGTAAGTAGTGCCCCGACGGCCCCGAGGCGACAGAGCAAATCAGAAATTACAATAGCAACAGCGGTAGCGGTAGGTCTGCATAGGACCGCTTGATATATTGTCAAAAGTGTTAAACGATACATTAGTAACTGACTAACTACGTAAATCAATATCATACAATACCTATTATTTCCTTTCTGTATGTATACTTATGCGTGGTTTCTTCTCTCAAATGCACTGACTTAAGCTTTCCCTGGGGATTCAATAGTTATTTCATTTCTCTTTGTGGCTGCACTGACGTCATCTGTAAAGTCAGTGTAGACTCGCTACTGTTATCGTGTATAGATAATAAAAAACCTTAGTTATTACAATGCTTTCGGATCAATGCTGACTTAAAATAATTTATCTACACGATAAAGGCCGATTAACATTGAGTCAGTAACTGACGTCAGTCAGTGCAGGATAGACGAGCACTTTTAACAAGAATTAACATGCAAGCGTTAGTGTGTATAGGGCGCTCGTCTATCCAGTGCCCACTGACGCCAGCGACTGACTCAATGTAAATCGGCCTTAATGGCAGTACTGACATGACGCCAGACTGCCTCAACAAAAAAATTTACTAGTACTCCAAGAAATAGCAATACCTACCATACTAAAATTCAAAGCAACAAGAAGTCAAAATCTACAAGTAAGATGTTTTACAACAGCTTTGTGTCATTATTATTGGCAAAATCACTAGCGAAACGTGCATTCCTCTGTAAAAAACTACCTGCCGATGGAACAGTACAAGTGTCACATTTTAGAAATTGTAGCCCCATTACTATATTAAATTTAAAAGCAAGGCTCTTGTCCGTGGAGTAATCGCCACCTCTCTGTCCAGAGCTAGTCTCTTGACTTCCTGGTACGACACGACATCAACTTTTTCCTTCACTTGGTGCATAAATGTACGTCTCGGTCTTCCACGTTCTCTTTTGCCTTCTATTTTTCCCTCCATTATTGTCTTAAAAAGGTTGTCAATAACTAACTAGCCTAAATTTGTCTCTGTGTGAACGAGTATGGATGTATAGATTGATTGAATGCAAATATGAGCCCAGTTGGTCGACTCAACTCATCTGTATTCTGCACGGCACCTCTGTTTATATTATACTGGAATAAAGTTATACTAAATAAAGGATATGTATCGAATATTATGTTTCATTATTGAATTGGTTCTGATGTTATGTACTAAGTATTCAGTAACGAACGTTGAGTAGAATTACCTTGCAAGTTTATGTTTTGTAAGGAATAACAGGAAAATGTATGTACGAGTATATTGTATTGTTGAAAAGTGTGTATATTGTGTATGTATTCCTAAATATATACTAACTATCACTTTATAGTAATACCATCGGACTCCTCCCATTAGTAGAGTCAGTGGAAAGTACCAAATTTACTTAGCTCTCGAACTGGCGACATTTTAAACGCAAAAACTCTGAGATAAGTTCGTTTCCTAGCTTTTGAGGTAGATTGCAAATAAGTTTCGCTAGCTTTTAGTATATATTTGTCACAGATGGATTGTCTGAATCAGCTGTTTTACAAAATAGCTGATTTATGAAACTAATGAAGAACAGCCGAACTCAAGTGAAAACACTCTTAAGGACAATTTCAGTATAAAAGTTATCAGTTTTATGAAAGATAGTGCGAGAAATTTGAAAAAGCCGTCGTCTAAGTGACGACTTTTGGATAGGAACTTATATTATGACAGCATACAAGCCATTCTACAATACATCTAAACTTGGGTAGCAGTTTTGTTAAACGTAGTGCAATGACATGGATTTACAAAACAGCTAGCGGTTTTGTGACACAGCTGATTTGACAATCCATAATATGCGACATATCCGTTCACCCATATAATCACGCTAATTTCTCTGATGACGGATATATTTATTTTATTAAATTAAGTATGTAACTAAGACTGCCAGGTGGACTGATGACATGAGGAGGATCGCTGGTGGTGGCTGGATAAGGAAGTCCAGCAGTGGACTGCAATAGGCTGATTAATTGAAGTAATATAACTTTTCTATGTGATAATTATTTCACTTAATTGAATAGAGTATATTGTAGTGCTCTCACGGGGTTTCATGTGGGGTTATAATTTTAAGATCTAATTTATACCCATGAAAGCAATAAATAAATTATTATGATTATTTTACTAGTAGGTATTTAACTTTTTATTCTGTGACGTACTTTTCAGGGGAGCTCGTGCTTCTCTGAAAATGGAACCTTTTGGACTAGCTGGGCAAGCGAGGGTTCTTTTTGTAATGGCAAGTCCCTAATAATTAGGGCCCTATTTTTGACGAGCAGCCATTAAAACAAGATCTACATTCTGAAGCTATAAAAATATCTTAACTACCCCCTCTTACAAATTATCTGTAAATTTCCATGGAAATTCAGTTGGAATCACCGTTTATTATGTATTTCGAGACTAAGACCATGTCTTTCAGAATTTATTGTCGATGAAGCGATAAATTTTGAGGACGATAAAAGAGGGAGGTCTCTATGTCTAATAACAAGATTTGTGAATTTGGTTGTTTGTCCTTTATAGTGAGTTAGTAGTTATGTAACTAACAGGGCCTGAGACATTCGTCCTATTTCCGGTTTTATGACTGGCAACCTTTCTTGCTGGCAATTTTATCTTTCATTTTAAATTCATTTTCAAATTTAGATTTCTTACGTTTCGATTTTGTCTTTTTTCTGCCAAATTCTTCACTTCATATCCTGATCTCCGATAGTAAACACCATTTTCCATGACAGTTATATAATAAATAATATAATATTATATAAATATATAAATTCCTTTTCTTCGGACTGAACCTTGGTTATAGCCACATAACCCTCTACAACCCTTCGTGTGATGCTCAGCAGCTCCGTGGCGGTTGCTGGGCCACAGTTATAGGTAGATTTAAATGGAAAATTATTATATAGTACAAAAAATATATAGCCTTCTTTATCATCTGGGTTATAAGGTCAACAACCTCACAAATTACCTCCAAAATCCCTAGAAACCAGAAATATTGTACAACTAGCGGTCCGCCGCCGCCTGTGGTTACGCTCGCGCTTTGTAAGATTTTAAAATATCCTATGTTAACACATAACAACATCCAGGTTACAAACTATCTTCATTTCGTCCAAATCCGTCCAGTAGTTTAGGCGTGAAAGTGTTACGACTAGGTTATGGTGTGTATTTAAGGTGTTCCTATGGACACCTTCCAGCTCCATCATGAGACCCTGGACATCACGTATAACTAAAGATCTCTTTAAGCCAAATCCAACGAGCCCCAACACGACTAGGTTGTGGTGTGTATTTAAGAAGTTCCTATGGCCACCTTCCGGCTCCATCATGAGAACCTGGACATCACGTATGACTAAAGATCTTGTTAAGACAAATCCAACGAGCCCAAACATGACTAGGTTGTGGTGTGTATTTATGAAGTTTCTATGGCCACCTTCCGGCTCCATCATGAGACCCTGGACATCACTTATAACTAAAGACCTTGTTAAGATAAATCCAACGAGTCCAAACACGACTAGGTTGTGGTGTGTATTTATGAAGTTTCTATGGCCACCTTCCGGCTCCATCATGAGAACCTGGACATCACGTATGACTAAAGATCTTGTTAAGACAAATCCAACGAGCCCAAACACGACTAGGTTGTGTTGTGTATTAGAGGAGCTCCTATGGCCACATTCCGTCTCCATCATCAGACCAGCTCCATGGTACCATAATATTGTATTGTCATCGCGGTTACATAAGTATACCAAATTTCAGCAAATTCCAATGGCAGCAAGTGCTTCAAAATTGAGTTGCAAGATTTCGCCCGACCCGAACATACAGTGCAAGCTAAATAAAAGCTTGTAATAATATGGATGGACCCCGTCCCAAGAGTGGCAAATGACAAAACATATTTACTTTTGACGTGATTAAAATTGTTTACTCATATTATTACCTTAATTTTAATGAAACTCTGGAAAATTAAACTACGTACGTTGACTTCAAAAATAAACATGGCTTGGCCACTCTCACGGGACGGTTTGTTTGTACCTTGTTATTTACAATCACACTATTAAATTATAAATGAGAGAATATATTTACTCGTATTTGAATGTTTGTTCCTCTTTCACGCCTTAACTACAGAACGGATTGGGATGAAATTTGGAATGGATATAGTTTGTACCCTGAATTAACACAAAGTAAACTTTTTACCGGAAAAAGTCTTATTCCAACGGGAAAATCTTACACAACGCGAGCAGGCGGACCGCTAGTAACATCACATCACACTAATATTATAAATGTGAAAATATATTTCTGTGCCTCCTGTGACGAGTGATTTAAGTTGCGTTGTACCCTTTTTGTGTTTTTGACATGAGTATTATCAGAAAAAAATTACGTTTAAAATGGTCTAACTCACGTTCTTCTATCTGCTATAGTTTCAGAGATAATTTTGTGCAAGGTGATACAACTGCCCGGATTTTGGCAAAAAAGTCGTGAATATCAATATTTGTGGAGTTGTAACCTCAAAAGTATTCACTCAGTACACAATTTTTCATGCTTCGTGATTTAAATGCGATTGTATTCAATTTCACTTTTTTTTTAGTACATTTATGGTGAATATTGATGTGTATAGAGTAATATCCCTTTGAACCGACTCTTTCCGACATAATACCTAGGGTACAAATCGACATGTACCTACCATTTCGAAAAAGAATGTATGCCTTTTTTTGGGAAAAGTGATACATCGTGACATGAATCTTTCTACACAAAACAGTTTTTATGTGTAAACAGATATAAATGTAATTGTATCTAAAACTCAAACCATTTTTAAAAATAATTCTGTAGAACTTCTATGTGCTTAATGATACAAGTGCGGATGGCCGAGGTGCGCGGGGTGAAGCGCCCCGCGTGATCGGGGATGCGCGGGACCTTAAACCGTAGTGTCGCCGCGGTCTTGATGGACCAAACTAAACTAGCTCCGCTTTTCTGAATGTAGAAGGTATTTTGTTCTGCCATTCTTCCCTTTCGGGTATAAGAACTTCATATAACCTAACAAAGTACTGTTTCATAGTCATCACATCAGAGGGCATCGCCATGATAGGATTCATGATTAGATTTTACTCATCACATTAGAGGACCACCTCTTCCTTCCTGCTTCAAGCGAGTGAAGCATAGCTGTTCGAGCTTCTTTCTGGACATGTATGTGAAGCGAATGTTAAGCACCGCTTCCATGGCCAGAGTAGGTGTCGACGAGATGGCCCCTGTAATAATCAAACAGGCAAGTCTTTGCAGACTGTACAGGGCAGCAATATATGTTCCCGTAGTGGTTTTCTTAAACCACGACAGGCAGCCATAGATAACCATAGGCCTGACTATATGGCAGTGTACAACCATAGAGCGTGTCGGGGTTTAAGCCCCCACCTAGAACCGACCAGGCGATAGAATGTGCCCAGTGCAGACTTTGCCTTTTTAACCATATATTTAGCTTCATATGCAAAATTTATAGTTTTGCCGAAGAGTGTAGGAGGCCAGAGTTTATCTAGAATCCTTCTCCTCGTGAAGGGAACTATAACGGTTTTGCTAGCATTGACAGATAATCTGAATTGCACGCACCACCGTTCAACTTTCCTAAGAGCATTTTGCATAAGACTTGATACCGTGTCGGGACATTTACCCACAATAGATATGACCAAGTCATCAGCATATCCCTGGGTATACAAGTCTGCCGAATTAAGTTCGTTTATCAGGCTATCAACTACAATGGATCACAGTAGCGGGGATAAGACCCTTCCTTGCGGGCACCCCCTCGTCACTCTCACATCAAGAGTGCAATCAAAGAGGGTCATCCGAACTGTCCTTGTAGTCAGCATTGATTCGACCCACACTAATGTCGTCTCATCAATACCTCTATCTCTCATACATTTGAGTATGATGTCTGTCTAGGTGTTATCAAAAGCTCCCTCAATATCTAGAAAGGCACAGAAGGCGATCTCCTTGTCTTCAAGCGCTCTCTCCAAACGATCCGTAAGCTCCATAAGCGGTTTCGGTCGATTTTCCTTTCTGGTACGCATGCTGCTTCACATGCAGGGGTATCACACTAAGGTAGTTCTCCCTGATGTGCAGATTAATAACCTTTTCAATCGTTTTTAGAATGAAAACGGTGAGACTTATCGCTCTAAAGTACTTAGGGTCAGCTTTATCCCGATCACCCCCCTTGGGAATAAACGTTACACGAACCCTAGTCCATTGTAGTGGAATATGTCCCCAAGCCAAACTAGCTCTGAAGATTCTTACTACAATCCCTTAGATGACATCTTTACCTTGCTGGAGTAGTGCAGGAAAGACACCATCCTCCCCTCCGGACTTATAGGGCTGAAGCTATCAATCGCCCACGCAACTCTTCCAGTCTACAGAGGGCCTGGACTTAGTCATCCTTGTAGTCGGGGGGAGACTTGTGTGGCCCAGGACTTCTGAGCCAGGAAAGTGAACTTTTGCTAGGAGTTCTAGTGTCTCCCGGGCAGAGTTTGTAAAAATCCCATTCAGCCCTCTTAGTAGGCCGAGATGAGATGGAGGCGCTTTAGACAGAATCTTGTGAATCTTGGCAATGTGAGGCGTGCTGTTGATCGCCTCACAGAACCTTCTCCAAGATTGTCTTTTTGCTCTCCTCAGTTCCTTGTTGAAGCCTGTGAGGGCAGAGCTGTAGGCATTCCAGTTAATAAACGTTGATTAATTTTGAAAAACTTGTATTTATTTTCACATTCCACATCTTTTTCATTGAGCGGTACATCTTGACTTTTATCATTTAGCACATATTTTAAAATACTAGGATTTTAGTAAACTGATACAATTCAGGTAAATTATGGAAATAAGCGAATAATAATAATAATAATAATAAAGATTTTTATTTGTTCCCACAGACTTAAACTAAAAGTACAAAGTTTAATAACAATTTTAATGAATGCTAAGTAAATAAACAAAATCTCAAGGGTTATATCTTCATCTTTCGTTTGAAGAACATTGTGCTAGGATCATTATTTTTATGAGTTATTAGATGTTTTAACTTCGTGTATATCAGTTTACACAAAGACAACTTAATTGTAAGTACTTAGGTGCAACGTAATTTAACTATACAAGTATCATTTATTACATGATTAATGCACGTGATAGACAGAAGAACAGGTACAACTCACAGGTTTTACATGAATTACTTATAAGATTTAATATTTACCAATAAAACTAAAATATGCTATAAAAGAAAATGTTTTACTGTACTAAACAAGATACTCAAGTTTAACCTAGCCCGCTTAGCTCATGAACTAGAATTTTTTAAATCTTGTTTTTGCTCTCCTGTAAAATGATGATTTTTCATTTGTATCACTTATCACAGGAGGCACAGATTTGGATGTTTAGATGTTTGGGTGTTTTGATGTTTGTTCCGCTTTCATGCCTAAACTACAGGACGGATTTGGACGAAATTTGAAACGAATATAGTATGTAACCTGGATTAATACAAAGGATACTTTTTACCGGGAAAAGTCTTATTCCCACGGGAAAATCTTACACAATACGAGCGTAGCCACGGGCGGACCGCTAGTAATATATTATTATAAAATAATGGTATAACATGTGTTATTAGGTTATAAGATGGACCGAGGATTTGGTAAAGACTGGGGGAAGCCACTGGATATGGGCAGCACAGAACCGGTCATTGTGGAGAACCTTGGGGGAGGGGGAGGCCTTTGTCCAGTAGTAGACGTCTTTCGCCTGAAATTATGGTGATGATGATAATATTCATTCATTCATATAATGGTGACACCTGGGGCACAAAGTAGGTAAAGCGGCTATTTTGTGCCTGGGGTAATAGATATCGAAACTATACTTGGTTTACAAAAGAAAATTATATTAAAATATGTGTTTTCTCGGGAAACGTAGTGTGGGACGCCCCCCTGCCAGGTGGACTGATGACCTGAGGAAGGTCGCTGGTGGTGGCTGGATGAGGAAAGCGGGTGATCGTGCACTTTGGGGTGCCCTTGGGGCGGCCTGCGTCCAGTAGTGGACTGCAAATAGGCTGATTGATTGATTGATTGAGGTGTTTTCCAGATCATGTTGTTACATTCATTTTTAGTTTTTTTTTTAAATTCACATTTCTGGTATAATTTCATTCGTTTGAAACTCTTTACGAGAGCGTTCGATCCATGAAATTGAACTACTTTCCCAAAGGAACATAGGCTAACAGAGGACAAATAAAAAAACCTTTTATCCAAAACCACGCAGTTAATTCATCGACTTACTATTTCCACCGCATCTTTTATTCGAAAAACCCAAAGCTCAAAGCCAGTGGTAAATTCTCCAACAACGCACAATGTCGGGGCGGAGAGTTAGTCAGTAATAAATTTCATTGGTATAATAGGGCCTTGTACAGCTTCCATTAAGGAATTGTAATGCTCTTTATCAAGATCGGGAGACGTCTGAGAAGCGGATTGCAATGGATTTGTTGGTTTTGCAAGCAGTACGGCTTGAGATCATAATTTATGATGATTAAATGGGGAACGAGAGCGTCGGTGGTCTAGTGGCTAAGGCCGCTGCCTCCTGTCCGGGAGACGCGGGTTCGATCTCCACCACGTATTAATGTGTTTTCGAATTTCAAATTCATATTATGTATGTTTTTCGACGCTCTCACGGTGAAGGAAAACATCGTGATGAAACCTGCACACTCCTGCAAAGAAATTCAAAGGTTGTGTGTGAAGTTAACCAACCCGCACTGGGTCAGTGTGGTCAACTGTGGCCTAATCGCCCTAAGGGTAGGCTTGAGCCCCTCGGTAGGGACGTATGTGAGCTGTTGATGAAATGGGAAACTAGAACGTCAATGGTGTCGTGGCTAAAACTCTCACTGTGAAGGTTCTAGGTTCAAATCCCGATGGGGTACGTGGTCAAACAATATTTACCTCTACCTATAGAGCTGTCTCCAGTTTGGTTAAGACATTGCAAGCCGTATCACCTGATTGTCTCGATGACGACTCTGTTCTTTGAAAGGCACGTTAAGCATTGGTACCAGCTGTTATCTATGGAAATAATTGTTACTTAGCCATGATATTGATTCATTGTTGTTTGACATGTAAATTATATTTGACATTCTCAGCGGTGTTATTATTGTTATTTATTGCTATTGCTGCTTCTCTGTTCCGAATATAACTGTATCTTTTATTTTATTAATAAGTCATGCCTTAATATAATTTAATATTTTTGAACATAATTGTGTAGCTTTATTATTTATATATATATTAAATTTAAGAGCAAGGCTCTTCTCCGTGGAGTAATCGCCACCTGTCTCTGTCCATAGCTAGTCTCTTGACTTCCTGGTACGACACGACATCAACTTTTTCCTTCACTTGGTGCATAAATGTACGTCTCGGTCTTCCACGTCCTCTTTTGCCTTCTATTAATGACATAATAACTAGTGGCTCTAGGAGCTGTACACCTCGCGAGTCTGTCAAAAAGTCAAAAGTCAATTTTTTTTTATTCTAATTAAGATTTTTAAAAATAAATTTTCGATGTCAAAGCTAACATGGATGGCACTGTATATCTGGGGTCTGTATATCTTTTCATATTTATTTTCATTTTTTCTCCACAAACATTCCCGACCCCTTCATTTATTTTTTACTTTTTTTTTTTTATTATTCAGCGGTAGACCTTGTAAGCTGGCAACCCCCATAACTCTGTAATTTTTTTAAATTTCCAATAACTGACTCGACAAAAAAATTTGATTAATTTATTGAACCTGCTCACAAAGTTTCACGAGAATCGGTTGAGAAACGCGACCTGTACAGTACATTGAAACAAACAAACAGATGGACAGATGGACATACAAAAGCAAATTTGGCCAAGCTGAAACAGAGACGCTTCGCTCGCTCGGTCAATTATTAATGATTTTACGCCGTCATGGCAAATTATAGAGGTACTTCTGATATTCAACACCATGTAACAATAACCTAATGATTATGCAATAAAGAATTTATGATTATGATTATCATGCCAAAAGATATTGGCAGCGCAATAATTCTGATACCAGGGCTTGTGTGGTTGAATAGGCCCATTGTCTCTCGCCGGTTTAAACCTCACCATGTCTGTCGCAGAACCGACGAGCGTTGGAGCAGACGGATTCTCGAATGGAGACCACGTCTCGGGAAACGTAGTGAGGGACGCCCCCCTGCCAGTAAAGTTGAACTCATGACTTGAGGAAGGTCGTTGGTGGTGGCTGGATGAGGAAAGCGGGTGATCGTGCGCTTTGGCGTGCCCTTGGGGAGGCACACGTCCAGCAGTAGACTGCAATAGGCTGATTGATTCATGTATCAATGAGTTTTCAGATTGACTTACACCGAATAGAACTAAAATGGCGTCGACAAAAAAGTGAACGAAAATTTCTTTTTTACAAACATAATATGTACTAATATTATTATTACTGTACTTATTTCTAATAATATTAGAAATAAAAAAGCCTCTCATCATACGTCAGAACCTTCAATTTTAGCAGCGATTACACTTCTCTCTACGAGCTAGAATTAATTCCATTTACATCGCTGTGTTTAAACCGCACTTGAGACAGCAAATTAATACTGCAATAGCAATGAAATGACCGATAGTTAACAATCGATATTTATTTATTTATCTTATATTTAAGAAACTGAAGTCAATGTTTTAAATGTAAACACTTGTTTATTTAAAATCGTAATTTAATACTTCTACTTTCTTTCCACAATATTTACAAATACCAAACCAGAAACGCTTATAAGTCCCAAACAACTGGTCCAGTTAAACAAACAGCTATATTGTTTCACAACAACTATGAGGATATTGTAAACAAACATGGATAATACTAACAACGCTCAAATTATTATGAGAAGATAAACTAGTGCCGAGTTAGAGGGCCCTTAGTGGGGATCAGAACTACGAGAGATATCATACCAGAGCCGGGATTAGGATGAGGCCTTTAAAATATATAGAACCTGGGCGACCGAGCTTCGCTCGTGGAATATCCGGTTTTTGAATTCATAATCCTTATTTTTATAGTGAGTAAAAAAAAAACCTTTCGCTGCTATGTGATTTGGAATGCCCTCTGTTTAGAGTTGAAGGAAAAATAGCGACTCTTTTTTTGCAAAAACCTTATCTTTTTCTAGTAAGATTGAGAAATGTTTTCACCATTGTCGAATTATCCGTGTTTTTGCAATATCCCTAGGGTTATCGCGAAAATTCGAATTATCAAATCATCTTACAACATATACAAGAATTGCTTGTTTAAAGCATTAGATTTTTATAAAACTAGCTATTTGCCTACGACTCATGTTGTATGCGACTGTCTCATGGAAATAACATGAGAACTAGCCTTTGTTTGGATTTGTCTAAATTTCACTTATCTATTAAATGGGTTAGATTGAGAAAGAGTCATAATTTTAGATTTATAATAATAAGTATAATTAGTAAGGATGAATGTATTTGAATATTTAAAATGAATGTATTTAGATATTTATAAATGTTCACTAAATTATGTAAAAAATAATTAGAAGAATCGGAATTTGACTGTCACTTAAATTATTTACAACTGAGTTAAAATAATAATGTGCAAAATTAAGTAGTAAAGCCCAAAAATGTATCATATGTCGGTTATCTTCTATCCCTTTCATAAAAAGAAAACCAAAAGATCAAAACTTGATGCGTTTGAATCGTGGCCGTTCAGGCATTGAGGCCCCCTGAGTTTATTAATTGCCCTTGCCCGGGGCCTCATTATCCTGGCGACGGCCTTGCCATTAAGATTTCCACAGCTTAAGGGTGCTTCGCCCCTACAAGTGGAATAAGAAAGCATAACAATGTAGAGTCTGTGTTACTCTTGGTAAGAATGCCGGACATCGTAATAGACACCTATGTAGACAGACACCTCTGCTTGTAGAAAAGATTTTCGTTATGTAATTATGTTTGTAAAATAAATAATATCTTAGTGTACCTGGGCGACTGGGGTTTCGTGTTTCGGTAAACACGTAAAGCCGTTTTTGAGATGCAACCTATACAAGGAACAACATGGTTGCATCAGTCCACCGCCTTTTTTTTCGCTTTTCAAACATTCAAACAAAGGCTCCAACTTAAACCTCCTGTCTTTTTCGCGCTGTTGTAGGGAAAACGTAAGAAATCTCAATTCCCGCGCCCCAATTTCACGCTGACAATTAAATTTTATAGTGGATGGTAAACAGCGGGTAAAATGAGAGGGTAAATATTAGTGCTGACCGAAAAATCGAATCGCCATCTTCGGCCTGAATTAAAAACTACAAATCTAGTTAGGAATTAGACACTAGCGCTTTTGCAGGTACAGTAGACAGCACGTCAAGCTATACATTTTTGTTGCAAACTAGGCCGTATTACCAACGCGCAAGATACCCTGGTGTATAGCTGGATGAGCTGTTCACTGTACGAAACTGACATATTAAGAAAAAAATCTGCCGATAAGGTTTGCTGCGTTCAACAAAATTACTTTGTATTTCAGAACTACTGATAAAATATTATTTTCGTTGGTCTATTAAAATAAGAATGTGGTGTCCAGTGGGGGGTTGGTCCGAGGCTGGGAGTGTTTTCATCAGTTGGCTCGTTGACGGCGCTGGCTGGTGTGAACACCTTGACTGCTCAGATCGCCACTGTTGTGGTGGCATCTGATTTGCGTGTTTTGTGTTTATTTTTTATTTGTTACTTTGTGTGTTTTGTTTTATGTGCCGAAAAGAAATGTTTTCTTATTCTTTATTCTAATGGCAGTGAGTATTAGGCTCTTGATCTGAAGGTCTTATGTTCGAATCCCGGCCTCGAAACTTTTATTCGTCATCTTGTAAGTTGTAAAGCTAATGACCGCCCTTACAGAGTTTTGATAAGTATCCGGGACTATAAAAACTAATTATTAATCTGTGCTTACCTTCTTTATAACGACGTGCGTTCCATGTCAGTGTCGTGACTGGGATTCAAACTCAGCACTACCTCAGCACTACGTCAGCACACTAGTATTCAAGAACCGAAACTCTCATTGCTAGACTACAGAGGTTGTCAAATAGCCTCTCGGTCTTCTTTTCTTCATCATCATGTGGGTTTTAAAGTCGACAACCGACCTAACCCTGGCATTTGTTTTTTAGAATCTTCAAATCAAAAGCCACTGACATGGCTCTTGCTTGTAACGACGAGTTTAGTAGTCATCATCATCATCGTGTGGGTTGTAATGTCGACAACCGACCTCACAAACCCTGGTATCAGTGTTATAGAGCCGCCAAAGGCCACTGACTTGGCTCATGTAACGACTAGATAGTAGCCGGGACCAACGGCTTAACGTGCCTTCCAAAGCACAGAATCATCTTTTTTTTCAGACAATCAGGTGTTTCAGCCTGCAATGTCCTAACTAAACTGGGGAAAGTCTCACAAAGAGATTTTTGCCACTGGGAATCGTACCCGGAACCTAATGGGCGTTGAAATCTCGACCACTCGGCCACGGAGGCTGTTTAGTAGTAGGAGCTTCCCAGCTACGTGAAGTGTTCTCCCACGGCTTAACTTGCCCGAGGTGCAGAATCATCTTTATTTTGAACAATTAGGTAAACCTGTAATATCCTAAAAACTAGGGTAAAACTTACAAACCTGGAATTCAAAACTGAAACCTTCGTGATGAAAATCAAAAGCTTGATCATTCGACCTTGAAGGCTGTTAAACGGGCTGATAAAAGCTACAATATTCGTCAAAAAGCCGAACATCTTCGGCAGAATAGACAACACTACCCTGTAGACTCGGCATTGGGGAAATTGATTAAAATCCCCGCCTGCTACTTCGGTCACTAATGAAATAACAAAACGTTAACAAACCGTTGACTATCTATACTCAAGCACTATGGACGAATGTGAACTGGGTCAATTTATAACTTAATAATAATAATAAATATGTGGGGACATCTCACACACGGCCATCTGATCCCAAACTAAGCAAAGCTATCAGACAGCTGATACCTATGCAATGCTTAAATATATAAATACATATATAGATAAACAACATCTAGACACAAGGCAAACACAAGTGCTCATCACACGAATATTTGCCCCAGGCGGGATTCGAACCCGCGACCCTGTGCTTCGCAGGCAGGTATACTGCCAACTAGGCTACGGGGCCATACTTAAATTATACACTTTATTTATCGTTAGAGAGTTTTCCGTTTCTCTAAAATTAAATTTTACCAACCGGCCTGTTGATAAATTTATCAGTTTATTTATCATTATAAATAATAAACGAACAGTAAATTTGGGTTTCAATATGAACTAGTCGGCTCAGTGCGGGTTGGTTGACTTCTCACACAATCTATGAATATCCTCGCAAGGGTGTGCAGATTTCTTCAAACTCAGGGGGGAGGAGGGTTTGAAGAGGCGGTTTCTGGATTGGAGGTAGCTGCCTTAGCCACTAGGTATAAATATTTTTAATTCACGGTTTGACCAATATAGGCAACTAAGAGGCAACTCTTTGATAGAAATATAAATAAATAAACCAGCGTAGTCGCCCTAATTCAGGGTAGGCTCGAGCCCCTCGGTGGACACGTATATGAGCTGTTGAGAAAAAAAAATGCTTAATATTTCCTTCTTAAAAAAGACTCACAAATACGCAAGTGCAAGATTGTAATAAAAAAATCAATTTCATCAAGAAATTAACCAAAATAAATCAACAAGGAAACTATTCAACCCGTTACGTCACATAAATAAACATCTACCTGTAAAGAACTATAACAATGCTATTACAATGTTATTCTAGATTTTCTATTATTCGATGATCCGAGAAACGCTGGCTAAGAAAGAATCAATTATTGTAATGACGACGACGACCGAGGTAGCAATTAGACCGGTTCGCTACGTCATCTATTTGTCATTGCTCAGAGGAAATTCCACAAGGTTCTGATGAGATACTTACCTACAAGGGCTTCATAGAATGATGCGTAGTATCACGTACAATGTTTACAAAATGAGGTAAGTACCTCCATGTTATTTTTTGTCTGACAAAAATATGGACTGATCACGCGCATCGTAAATTGTTTAAAAATGTAAACACGGAGGATATATCATCTTTAAGTCTCGGCCACACAGAGCGGGAGCGGCGCGGTCCGGGGCCGGGAAAGCGGGACTTTGTAAGGCGCGGCGTAGCACCGGCCGGACTTGGGCTTTAATTATATTTTTTCAGTAATTTTCATAGAACATTCAAAATGATTTGAAAATTTAAGTAATAAGAAACATTCTAGCTCAATCAAGATCTATGCAAATAACTATACCTACAGTTAGTAATAACCAAAATTCAAGATTATCGGAAAAGTTTTCTTTTTTGACAAAAAAGATAGTTAACATAAATTAAAACCCGTCATTAAAATTGCTGGATCATGCATGATGCTTGCAAAACTTAATTGGTTTATGGAAATTCGTTAATCAACACAGGATATTTTTAATTATTCATTTTATTTATACATCCTTAAAAAATAACAGCTTTGGCAAAAAATACAGTTTCAACAAATTCTTAAAAAAGTAAATCAGTCGTTTTTACATTTCTTATAACTATATACTACATTATTTTGTGACAGTCTGAACTGTAAAGGAAAAAGTATAATTTGTCAACAAGAAACTAAGTATTATAAAATATTATTTACAATAAACTAAAATAATTATAAATAAATCAGTCAAGCCACTAACAATATCATCCTCCAGCGAATATTATCTACATCAGAAAGACAAGAATCCTTTACCTTAGCCCTTCCTCCCTGACCAGATTCTTATAAACTAGATAATAACAGTAGCTTATATAAATAATATCTAAGGAAATAATGTCATCAACCCCTACTCTTCCCGTGGGTGTTGTAAGAGGCGACTTAGGGACTACACATTGAACAGGGAACGGGCAGCAGCGCTCTCTGATACAGTAACCTTTTAATCTGCGATCTCCAACACGCCTGCCAAGCGTGGAGGTTATGGCAAAACCAAACACGCGGAGTGGAGGAGGCTCTTAGTCCAGCAGTGGACTGTGACGGGCCGTTGATGAATGTTTTCTAATAAATTAGTATTTCTCTTCATTTATTTTTATCGTATCGATTTAATTTGGAAGTGTCATGATAGTACAGGACAAACAAAGTTTATTTTTAAAGACATCTCGGAAAATGGACAAGTGATACTTATTCCTTTCCATCACATTTAGTCTCAAAAAACTTTTTCAGTCTAAACTAAAACATCACTTTATTTCACTCAAAGGATGATTTTCTTTGTTTGTAAACGACGGACCTTTACTTTGATTGGTCATTTCATGAAGTGTTGTTAACTTGACCGGCACCAATTTAGTCTTTACAACCACCTTCTCTGTCGTCACTTCTGGTGAAGAATTCTCATCGGAATCTAACTCTTTCAACACATCATTCTTTGTGAGTTTCCCATCTCTAACTCTTTCTTCAGAATCACTTAACACGTCACTGAATGTTACATTCTCAGAATTCTCTGTACGGTTGAACTCACCCATACTTTTCAGTTCATCCGTCAATTCTCTTACTTTCACAAACAGTTCACTTGATGTTTCATTGTCGTTCACTGGAAATATATCAAGTTCATGTCTTGTTTTTGGATCGTGCACATTCAATTTAGCTCTCATGGCTTTAATGACTTCTTCCACATCAGAATCGGTAACGAAACTATCATTATCATCGACGACCATTTCGGCTCCAACCAGACGTTCCCTCAGGAAATTGTTGCCGAAATTTTCGAAAATCACTTGATCGTTTTCTATGTCTTCTTCGCAACACCGATGGAAAAACAGATGGATAACAGGTCGTCCATGTATGCAGCTCAGCACGACGAACAAGACGAAAGACACGAGAACGCAAAACGTGAGGAAACGCCACCACATCTTTTTTTTTTCACTTCATTTTCGCGCTGCGACTTTTTTTGTCCGGATCGGCGCGTGCGCCTACGGTGAAGCGTTTCTCGCACTAGAGGAGGAAAAACCTTCTTATTGTTTTAAAACTGATCGCGTAGCAATCATCGATTATATTGATTGGTCATAGAATTCACATCGGAGAATCGTCGCGTGAAATATATTTTTTTTTATACAGCTTTTACTTTTTCCTTTGCCCTTTGACTAGAAATATAATACTAAGGTTAAAAAGTTAATAACCTTTAGAAAGGTATATTTGAAGTAATCATTCTAGCTTTGTTATTGTTTGAACAACTGTATTCTTCTGTTAATAAAAAGGCTTTTTCTTTTACGAGTTCAAATAGTTGTCCAATTTATTCCTTTGTTCATTTTATTTTACTAATAAAAAGAGCAAAAGCAGGGACTACAAGTAAAAGACAAAAAATTACAAATAAAATGTAGGCTGTAATAACATGAAATGCAACTTATTCATTAAATTCAATACAGAAGACGAAAATCTAAAGATCACAATTCCTAAGAATACTTACAGGTCATGTATCAAGACTAAGTTATTAGTGTTGATCTTGAATTTGATATGATACGCTCTTTCTCTCACTCACTCTGCAATTACTGTACATAAATGAGAGACATAATATCCCCGTCCCCATCGCCGACCGCTCATAAGCCATGTGGTAATCTGAGGTAATTACAGAAGTGGCTTCAGTAGAGCTGACTATTTTCTTTTATTTTAATGTCAACTGCTAATAGGGGATCAGACTACTTTATTTTTATTTTATAAATCCAAACTTCTTAGTAGAAACTAAGAAGAAGCAGAAGCTATCGAACACTAAAAGAATTTATGCTCTATCTTTAAAATTGATCGAGTTATAAAGGTTTGAAATTCAAGCTTAGACAGAGAGGCATATGACGTCACTTGTGACGTCATTTGTTAGTAACGCCATTTAATCTCCATACAAAAAATAGTTTTTGAAAGGGACAGACATATTGAAACTTTGAAAAATCACTGTAAATTAGTTTTTCAACCGATTGTGTTTTTTTCTTCGCGAATCGTCTGCTACTAGTAAAATATATTTCAAAATAATTCATAAAATATTATGGTAAATTCATAAAATATGGTGAACAGTTCGATCCCCTATTCTTTCCAATCACGAAAATTATGGCCAGATTGATTGATGAATGGCCGTCAGTTGTATTAAACTAGATCGTTTTTTGTACTTTGGAAGACATGTTAAGCTAGTCTTGGTACTATCACATAATATAGGTCGTAGTCGTTAAGCAAACAGATCTTGGGTTTCATTCATCATCAACAGCTTATATATGTCCCCACTGAGGGACTCGAGCTTACACTGAATTCGAGCAATTAGGCCTTAGTCGACCACGCTGACCCAGTGCGGGTTGGTCGACTTCACACACAACCTTTGAATTTCTTCGCAGGAGTATGCAGGTTTCATCACGATGTTTTCCTTCACCGTTCGAATAAACGTACATATGAATTCGAAATTAGAAAACACGTTGGTACGTGGTGGGGATCGAAACCGCGTCTCCCGGACGGGAAGCGGCCTTAGCCACTAGACCACCGACGCTCTCATTATCAACAAAAATCACTTTATAAGGCTTTCCCCAGTTTGTAGGCTGAATCACATGTTTTACGTGATTGCGTGCTTCGGAAGGCACGCTATACCACTGGTCTTGGTAATTCTCTAAATAAATTTGTCGTTACATGATCCACATCAGAGCTCTTTGGTAGTTTATTGAAACCAAGGTTTGCGAGGTCGGTTACTTTATAACCTACATGGTAAGAAAGAAAAATAATAAAAGCTAAGTTTTGTCACAACCGTAGACCCGCACTCGTCTGCGTCATACCCTAACCCTGTATTCACTCGTGTGTACGCAGCCTAACCCATTGTCTATCAGTGCGGAACCAAATGAGGCATGCTTCAGCGTAATGCCATTTGTATGCAGATGTCGTTCCAGCCGCCATATTTAATACCAGAGAGCGGATTAATATAGGAAACAGTAGCGTTTTTCGTATAGAAATGCCAAGTCGAACGTGTCATGTACACACATCAAAAAAAGTTTGTGAATTTCACTAGCATAAGCTAATATAATTTTAAAAGTTTAACTTTATCAGTAAAAAATCTAACTTGTGTGTTTTCTTTAAATAGAAATACCCTGTTTGAATTTAATAATTAAAACTATTAGTTTTTTGTAATCAAAATTGAGTAATAATTAATAATAATGAATTAATAATAAATGTTCTTTAAGTTATATTTAATATTTAATGTTATGACATAGATAGACATAGATACATAGATAGATAGATGGATTTTAAAATTATGCATGCATTGTTTATGTTTATATTCGTATGCCTCAGTCAGGCGAAATATGTGAATGTGATACCATGTTTCAAACGAATAAAGAATTTATTTATTTATTTAATGTAATTGTAACAGGAATTTTAAAGATTTCGATTTTTCAAAGTGATCGCAAACTGATCGCAAACTTTTTTTAATGTGTGTATGTTTTGTTTTGATCATAATAATCACACAAGGGTATAAAAATTGAGTGCTCTCCATGTATCGGGAGTTTTATAACCTTGGTGTCCAATGTTGTCATCATCTTCTGGATAAACTTCACTTTCCATCGGGTGAGTCTGAGATCAAATTATGCATTCAGTAAATATCTAATTTCTAAAAAAGCTGTTTCTAAAAATTACTCCCAAACAATAATATAAACAGTTTTCTTTTTACTTCAGATTATGTTTGGTACGGGAGCCTTTGTAGTTTGACGTGTTGTATAGACTTGCTAAGCAAAAATATTTTGAAAAAATTGTTAGTCGGTTGATAGCGATTGTTTTAAAAACTTTGAATTTAGCTATTTTGAAACAGAGCGGGTTGGTTACATAAAAACGATAATAACTACTTCTTAGAACTACGGTATAGTATGAAAATTTAAAAATAGAAATTCCAAGAAAGATTTGATTTTTCTTTATAAATAAGAAGCTACTTCCACCAGAAAATGTTGTTAGAGCTAAGCTGAATAAAGACAAGATTTTTACCGACGACCTAGTGAAGATCGCGGGTAGCTACGGGATGCGAGTAGTGCAAGACCGGTTGTAATGGAGATCCTTGAGGGAGTCCTTTGTTACAGTGGAGACGATGATAGTGGTGATGAAATTGATTTGGTTCAAAGATTTCGTTCGAATTGGCTCAGAATTTTTTCTCCATGTCAAAACTGACACTTTCTCAAGCCTTTCTTCAATCAATAAATCAAATTTGTATCATATCCGTAGGGTGTACCGAAATGTTTTTATCAGATTTTTGCCTAGATGGCACTTTTGTTTGGATGGCATGGTCTCCTAATCTATTTTTATTGACATGTTAAGTTTTGGTATACGGTCTCTACTTTCCCGATCCCAAGGATTTGTAACTATCAAATCTGTAGGGTATACTGAAATGTTTCATCTCGGATTTTTGCCTTAAATTGAATTTTTGTTTTGTTCAGAAGGCATGGTCACCTAATCTTTTCTCCTGAAATGCTAATTTTTGTATACGGTCACTGCTTCCCGATCCCAAGGACTTGTATCTAATCCGTAGGGTATACAGAAATACTGTAATGCTTTATCTCTGATTCTTGTTATCCTTCCGTATATGGTCCTAGTCTACCGATCCCAAGGATCTTCATATCCGTAGGGTATACAGTGAGTATGTAATATGTCCTTCCTGTATATGGTCCTAGTCTACCGATCCCAAGGATCTCCATATCCGTAGGGTATACAGTGAGTATGTAATATCTCTTTCTGGTCCTAGTCTACCGATCCCAAGGATCTCCATATCCGTAGGGTATACAGTGAGTATGTAATATGTCCTTCCTGTATATGGTCCTAGTCTACCGATCCCAAGGATTTTCATATCCGTAGGGTATACAGTGAGTATGTAATATGTCCTTCCTGTATATGGTCCTAGTCTACTGATCCCAAGGATCTCCATATCCGTAGGGTATACAGTGAGTATGTAATATGTCCTTCCTGTATATGGTCCTAGTCTACCGATCCCAAGGATTTTCATATCCGTAGGGTATACAGTGAGTATGTAATATGTCCTTCCTGTATATGGTCCTAGTCTACCGATCCCAAGGATCTCCATATCCGTAGGGTATACAGTGAGTATGTAATATGTCCTTCCTGTATATGGTCCTAGTCTATCGATCCCAAGGATCTTCATATCCGTAGGGTATACAGTGAGTATGTAATATGTCCTTCCTGTATATAGTCCTAGTCTATCGATCCCAAGGATCTTCATATCCGTAGGGTATACAGTGAGTATGTAATATGCCCTTCCTGTATATGGTCCTAGTCTACTGATCCCAAGGATCTCCATATCCGTAGGGTATACAGTGAGTATGTAATATGTCCTTCCTGTATATGGTCCTAGTCTACCGATCCCAAGGATTTTCATATCCGTAGGGTATACAGTGAGTATGTAATATGTCCTTCCTGTATATGGTCCTAGTCTACCAATCCCAAGGATCTTCATATCCGTAGGGTATACAGTGAGTATGTAATATGTCCTTCCTGTATATGGTCCTAGTCTACCGATCCCAAGGATCTTCATATCCGTAGGGTATACAGTGAGTATGTAATATGTCCTTCCTGTATATGGTCCTAGTCTACCGATCCCAAGGATCTTCATATCCGTAGGGTATACAGTGAGTATGTAATATGTCCTTCCTGTATATGGTCCTAGTCTACCGATCCCAAGGATTTTCATATCCGTAGGGTATACAGTGAGTATGTAATATGTCCTTCCTGTATATGGTCCTAGTCTACCGATCCCAAGGATCTTCATATCCGTAGGGTATACAGTGAGTATGTAATATGTCCTTCCTGTATATGGTCCTAGTCTATCGATCCCAAGGATCTTCATATCCGTAGGGTATACAGTGAGTATGTAATATGTCCTTCCTGTATATGGTCCTAGTCTATCAATCCCAAGGATCTCCATATCCGTAGGGTATACAGTGAGTATGTAATATGTCCTTCCTGTATATGGTCCTAGTCTATCGATCCCAAGGATCTTCATATCCGTAGGGTATACAGTGAGTATGTAATATGTCCTTCCTGTATATGGTCCTAGTCTACCGATCCCAAGGATCTCCATATCCGTAGGGTATACAGTGAGTATGTAATATCTCCTTCTGGTCCTAGTCTACCGATCCCAAGGATCTCCATATCCGTAGGGTATACAGTGAGTATGTAATATGTCCTTCCTGTATATGGTCCTAGTCTACCGATCCCAAGGATCTCCATATCCGTAGGGTATACAGTGAGTATGTAATATCTCCTTCTGGTCCTAGTCTACTGATCCCAAGGATCTCCATATCCGTAGGGTATACAGTGAGTATGTAATATGTCCTTCCTGTATATGGTCCTAGTCTACCGATCCCAAGGATCTTCATATCCGTAGGGTATACAGTGAGTATGTAATATGTCCTTCCTGTATATGGTCCTAGTCTACCGATCCCAAGGATCTTCATATCCGTAGGGTATACAGTGAGTATGTAATATGTCCTTCCTGTATACGGTCCTAGTCTACCGATCCCAAGGATCTCCATATCCGTAGGGTATACAGTGAGTATGTAATATCTCCTTCTGGTCCTAGTCTACTGATCCCAAGGATCTCCATATCCGTAGGGTATACAGTGAGTATGTAATATGTCCTTCCTGTATATGGTCCTAGTCTACCGATCCCAAGGATCTTCATATCCGTAGGGTATACAGTGAGTATGTAATATGTCCTTCCTGTATATGGTCCTAGTCTACCGATCCCAAGGATCTCCATATCCGTAGGGTATACAGTGAGTATGTAATATCTCCTTCTGGTCCTAGTCTACTGATCCCAAGGATCTCCATATCCGTAGGGTATACAGTGAGTATGTAATATGTCCTTCCTGTATATGGTCCTAGTCTACCGATCCCAAGGATCTTCATATCCGTAGGGTATACAGTGAGTATGTAATATGTCCTTCCTGTATATGGTCCTAGTCTACCGATCCCAAGGATCTTCATATCCGTAGGGTATACAGTGAGTATGTAATATGTCCTTCCTGTATACGGTCCTAGTCTACCGATCCCAAGGATCTCCATATCCGTAGGGTATACAGTGAGTATGTAATATGTCCTTCCTGTATACGGTCCTAGTCTACCGATCCCAAGGATCTCCATATCCGTAGGGTATACAGTGAGTATGTAATATGTCCTTCCTGTATATGGTCCTAGTCTACCGATCCCAAGGATCTCCATATCCGTAGGGTATACAGTGAGTATGTAATATGTCCTTCCTGTATATGGTCCTAGTCTACCGATCCCAAGGATCTCCATATCCGTAGGGTATACAGTGAGTAATCGTATGGTATTCCAACTGTGAATATTCTATCTCATACTAACAATACTTAACCTAGGCTCAGGTAACTATCTACCTTCTAAGACGCCTTATCACAAATCGCTCGTCTGCACATTACATATACATGTACTGCGCGCGCACTCACACACCCCAACATACATTCACTCACACACACACTCCCCTACACACATACACTTACATAAGTACCTTACACAAATCAACATCTATCTATACATCTACCTTATCAAATACAAACACACGTACTCTCGCACACCAAACCGCGTTGACCTCACACCATCACTAACCTGTCTGGTCTCCTCATTAACTATGTAGTATTAGGCATAACCATAATGTATATTCACTTAGACTAAATCCTGATTTTATATATAATGTTGGAAGAGCGTGGCATTCCCATCACAAGTGTCTATGACTACTTACTGGGAAGCCTCGACACTGTACTTGTGAGGATTTTTGTAAATAAAGTATTTTTATTTTATTTTTTTTATTGCATTCCACTGCTGGACGTAGGCCTCCCCAAGGGCACGCTAAAGCGCACGATTACCCGCTTTCCTCATCCAGCCACCACCAGCGATCTTCCTCAGGTCATCAGTCCACCTGGCAGGGGGGCGTCCCACACTACGTTTCCCGAGACGCGGTCTCCATTCGAGAACCCGTCTGCTCCAACGCTCATCGGTTCTGCGACAGACGTGGCCAGCCCACTGCCACTTCAGCTTGCTACATTTCATTCGAGCCTTTCTTAGCTCATCTCAATAGCGTTTTCCTTGCTCTCCACCACAATGACGATCCGTCACACCACTGAGCCTACGCGTACGGAATATAAATAAAAAAATTACGCTTAATTGGTGCTCCGAGTCGTGATCAGGCGCATATAAAAGCAGATTAATGAAAATGTGTCGTACGGGTGGTTGTGTATATAGAGATGGATTTGGAAAACAAAAATGGTAATCGCAGCCACCATTTTTTGGTCTAAACGAATAATTTATTCACTGACCAGCTGTCCGCCCACGGCAACTTTCACGTTATGTAAGATTTTTCCCATGGGAAAATATCCTATTTGTTAACCCAAGGTACAAACTCACTCTATTCTAAATTTCGTTCAGTAGTTTCGGCGTGAAAGCGGAACAAGCATCCAACAATACTATCACATTTGAAATAATAGTGTCGGAGGTTGTAAGGTCGACAACCGACCTCAAATACCTTAGTATCAGTGTTATAGAGCCGCCAAAGGCCACTGACATGGCTCATGTAACGACTAGATAGTAGACGGGACCAACAGCTTAACGTGCCTTCCGGAGCACGGAATCATCTTTCTTTTCGGACGATCAGGTGATTCAACCTGCAAAGTCCTAACCAAACTGGGGAGAGTCTCACAAAGAGAGTTTTGCTTGAGAGTGTCCTCACCGGGAATCGAACCCGGAACCTCTGTAATGAGCGGCAAAATCTCGACCACTCGACCACTGAGGCTGTTGCCTCCTGATGTTTCGATATTGTAGAAACACATTAGTATTGCGTCTTCTGGACGGAAGGCAACGGCTCTAGCCACTACTAGACGTAGCTTATTGGCGGCTTCAAATCTTTGATAACAAAGCTAATCAAACTGATGTGTGTAATGATATTCATCGATATTAACGGGGCAGTGAACCTCGCGAACAAGTTTTGATCAATATTGATTCAAGTTTACTCGAAAACTAGTTAGTCTTGAATGTTGTCCTTGACTTTGACTTTAATAGAAAAATCACATTTTGCCGCACGAGGTTTGGACAGGTGTGCGCATGTTCGTCTACCAGTTTAACTTCTTTTAAGATTCACATGTGACTATTTTTAAAATACTTTATTAAGAGTAATTTGGAACAGTAAAACTTCGCAACCTAAATTTTCACGCGTGGCTACGCCCACTATTTTTGCGACTTTTTCCCTGGGAATAAAACTTTACTCCCGGTAAAAATTTGCCTAATTACCATCCTTGAGTGCATAATCTTTGTATTAAAGCGTTTTAGTAGATAAGTTAAATAAACAGAATTTTGCATAGATTTACGATATTGTATGGAACTTACTAATATAGTCTTACTTTTATAGTCTTGTTATATAATATACCTAGATATTTCTTTTTAGGTACATCTGACATCAATATCATAAACCAATTTAAATATTCTCGTAAGTAGATCGCCGGATTACTTCTTGAACTCGAAGTCATAAATCAAAAAAGTTTAACGAAACTTCCAAATTGGATAATTTCCAAAAAAAAAACTAGCAGCTATTATTACACTATAACCGTGTGGTGACGGCAGAGTAGAATACATTTGTCACCGACCCCTACTCTTCCCGTGGGTGTCGTAAGAGGCGACTTAGGGACTACACATTGAACAGGGAACGGGCAGCAGCGCTCTCTGATACAGGAACCTTTTAATCTGCGATCTCCAACCCGCCTGCCAAGCGTGGAGATTATGGCAAAACCAAACACTTAAGTGGAGGAGGCTCATAGTCCAGCTGTGGACTGTAACGGGCCGTTGATGTTGATGATTACACTATACCTGTCTAGATCTAGTGACTAAATTAATTTACTTACATTGACATTTTTTACGTTACGTTTTTTTATTAATATTTTTATTATTTTTTTATATATGCTAATTTTTTTTTATTACATTAACAGACGTAACCCGTAACAAAAAAAATAGAATATCACAAAATGGTATACCGGAATAATATAAATTAGAACAAAGTGTCAAGTGAGTTTTTGTTGTACCAAACCAATTTCATAAAGTGCAATTAATACAACAGGTGATGCGGTTATGACACTTTTGATGTCGATTGATATATTTGCGTATGCGAAAATCTGGATTTATATTCTGTAGAATAGGGGATCGGACTGTTCCCAAATTTACCATATTTTATTTATTATTTATTTTTAAAATATAGATCAGTAGCAGACGATTCGCGAAGAAAAAAACAGAATCGGTTGTAAAACTAATTTACAGTGACTTTTTTAAAGTTTCAATATGTCTGTCTCTTTCGAAAACGATTTTTTGTATGGAGATTATATGGCGTTACTAACAAATGACGTCACAAGTGGGCGTGTGCCTCTCTGTACAATCTTGAATTTCAAACCTTTATAACTCGGTCAATTTTAAAGATAGAGCAAAAATTATTTTAGTGTTCGATAGCAGGAACTAAGAAGTTTGAATTTATAAAATAAAAAAGTAGCCATTGTGTAGTAGCCACTACACAATGGCTACTTTTCCTTTTTACTTATTCCTACTGACTACGTTTACTTTAATCACTCGTTATCATCATCGTCATCGGGTGACTATTTTACTAAGCGATATCTAAAGTGATATTAAATTAGATGTATTGTATAGGTACTAGGCCGGAGCGTCGGTGGCCTAGTTGCTAGGGCCGCTGCCTCCCGTCCGGGAGACGCGGGTTCGATCCCCACCACGTATCAATGTGTTTTCGAATTTCGAATTCATATGTACGTTTATTCGACGCTCTTACGGTGAAGGAAAACATCGTGATGAAACCTGCACACTCCTGTGTGTGAAGTCGACCAACCCGCACTAGGCCAGTGTGGCCTGATCGCCCTGATTCAGGGTATAAGCTCTAGCCTCTAGGTGGGGACTTATAATGAGCTACTGAGAACGAAATTTAGCCGCATTTCAAAATAGCGACGTGTTTCAATTGGGCGCGCCTATTAATCGTAATACGGCGTGTTATACAATATGGCGGCGACAGAGACACTGTTTTTTTTTTTTTTATTAGTTGATGGGCTTAGGTACTGTAGGGAACGGCCTCCTTTGATAGATGCTGGCTGTTTCCCCGATTCGTTTGATGTAATTTATATCTTTTGGATTTCGAATGGATTATTTGGTGTGAGTCAGTTTCATAGTGGTCAGTTTGACGGCCATCGGGGTCCGTTGATCGTTGTGTTGTATTCTGAATTCGTATATAAATAAAATAAACGTGATAATAATCTATATTACTTGTTTATTATTGTACTCTTGAGCACAACCAGGTCCGCGAGGGACGAGATGCGGTCGGTGATGGAATGAGTTCACCCAGAAAGTGCCTGTTCACTCTAACTTTGAAAATGCTTGGGTTATAAGCACTCGGAAAAACAGAAGCAGGCAAAGAATTCCACTCCTTGGACGTGCGCGTAATAAAAGATGATTGAAAGCGCTTCGTGCGGCAAAGGGGTATGTCGATCATCAACAGTCTACTTACGTCCAAAGAGCAAATATATTAATAAACAATATTATATAACGTTTTGTATATAAATTAACGTTTTGCGAAATGTTTTTTTTTATATAAAGACGTACGTATCACGTCTTTATATTATTTATTTATTTATTTACTATTGGAAGAAATCGCTACCTAAGCAATAAGGCCGCCCATCTGAACCCTCTACTTCTTGTATGTATTTCTTGTGTTAATCGACTATTCTTAATCGACAGAGTATAGTCATAATTTAATGTATTGTGTTTATCACAGAATAAGTATTAGTATAACTGCTGTAGAATAGTATTATATTTGTCACCACGTAAATGATGTGATGTTGTTGCAAATTCCTTGTGGAGCCGGACCATCAATCAATGTAGAGTAGACGCGATAAATATAGATCGAGCATAAGTTCCGCACAAAAATATAATGTTACGAGCACCTTTACTTATTGGAGTTAGAACTGGAATTAAATGGCGCCACCTGAGAAATGTTAATTATAAATAAATGAATGAAAGAAATATACTGTTTTGCACATAGGAATTAAAAATAGTCCAACTGGCGGCCTTATTGCTAAGTTGGCATTTTCTTTTAGGGAACTGGGTAAGATTATAAGATTTCAGATGTTTTACTATCCAATTTTTGAACACCAATATGTTAACATTTTATTATCTTACTGATAATAGATGATAGTGGTCGGCTGACCTAATCTTTGATATTTCAAGTTTTTAAAGACTCTTATTTCAGCCTGTCAAGTGAGTATTAATAGAAATAATGTATTAATTTTGTTCCCTCAAAGCACTTAACTGTTTGATCAATTCAGATGATGCTTCTTTACATGTTGCGCTGTTGAATGTATCAACATCAACATCAACGGTCCGTTAAATGTATGTTAACTATAAATTATTATTGTTACAGATTACGTCTGTCAACGAAATATCTAATAATTATCAAAGTTCTTTATTAAAAATAAAATTTCATCTACCTTTTACAGACTTTAGTAGCATAATTGGTAATAAGCAAAGTCGGTTAGCCAAGAAAATGCAGGTTCGAGTCCTGTCCAAGATCGACAAAATTTTCCTTTTTCTACCTTATAATTATTATGTTAACTGTGTTTGTTTTGCACGGAACTTGTGCGTGTACTATGTAAATTGTTTATCAATATATCAACGTACACAATAACGCTGTTTACTATGATCTCGGATGATTTACCAAGACTACAGTGCATCATATTGCAACAGTGAATTACTTAGTATTGCTACTGGGTCTGATTCTAGCAGACGCGGGATTAAAATAGGATCTTTGACTGATTTATTTTACCCATCGAGGTTACGTTTTTGTTAATAAATTAATGGTAAAGGTAATTTTTTTTAAATTGGTTGTTTAAAAGAAAAACGCAATTATACAGCCATGCGAATGTAGATGGCCGCATACGCGTTTGGTAACAGCGCACCTACGACGTAGGAGCCGCGCAGTCACATAGGAAATTATTGCACCTACGAGGCGGGTTTACGCGCACGGCAGTCTAAACACGCTCCACCTACGTCGTAGGTGCATAGCAGGCGTCGTGCCATGTGATTAGTAGGAGTTATACTAACTTTGAAACTGTATGAAAAATATATCCGTCCCCTCTATATTAAATGCGAAAATATATCTGTCTGTCTGTTCGGTTTTCACGGCTAAAAGACGTAACCAATTTTGATGATATTTTTACATGAATAGATCGACATTTGTGTGTGTTCACTTTTAACAGTTACGACTTACATAACTTTTTGATTGTATTTAGGACTATAAAACAGTAATTAAATATTTTATAACCATTCTATTGTCGTTAAACGCATAATAATTTCGATCGAAGTCACTGACAATATATGATTTATTTCAATTGGTGGCGCTACTGCAGCTGATGTTTAACCTTAACTGGTAGATCGACACCCAAGAACAGACTTCACATCAATATCAACGGGCTATGAGCCTCCTCCACTTAAGTGGAGGGTTTTGCCATAATCTCCACGCTTGGCAGGTGTGTTGGAGATCGCAGATTTTAAAGGTTACTGTATCAGAGAGCGCTGCTGCCCGTTCCCTGTTCAATGTGTATTCCCTAAGTCGCCTCTTACGACACCCACGGGAAGAGTAGGGGTTGGTGACAAATGTATTCTACTCTGCCGTCACCACACGGCTAAAGAACAGACTACAACAACAAAAACCGCCTAAAGCTTTCAAACGCGAGTTTTTTTTTTATCCCACGGGAAAAAACGTAAAGAAGGCGAGTGAAGCCACAGGCGGGCAGCTAGTTTTCAATCAATTTATCATAAATTGTCTTGTTTACACGTTGCATAATATTATAATTATGTAAATTCTCCAACAGGATAAGAAACAAACCGATTGCTTTATTGATCTTTGTTATTAGATTATTATCTCAACCTCATTTACATGTTAATACTCGTAGTGTCCGATTGGAATTGCTCAATATATTACCTACTAGCGGCCCGCCCCGGCTTCGCACGGGTAGATTAATTCATACTTTAACACATTTTTAACCAACTTCAAAATGGAGGAGGCTCGTTTTTTATAAGTTTTTTAAATACCTTCTTTAAGGAGAGGGGCCCTTTAAGTTGGGATTTCAAAAACATTTTGGAACTCGAACCGAATAATTCAGTCTTATTATATATTTTTTTAAGTTCCTAACTTTAAAAATGGCTGACATTCCATACAAAATTTAATCCCTACTTCCCTTTTCAAATAGGGATTTCGAAAAAATCCTAGAAGACGTGTCAAATCATTTACTAATCTTAGCTTACATCCAAATTTTCAATTTTCTAACTTTAGAACTGGACTTTCCATAGAAACATTTAACTCATTTCCATAGAAATAAATAGGGAATTTGATAAAATGCTAAAACATGTATCAAATGAATTATTAATCTCAGTCTAACACCAATGTTTTAAGTTTTTACCTTTTAGAAATTACAGATTTTCCATACAAACATTTAATCCCTGCTTCCTCCTCAAAATAGGAATTTCGTAAAAAGCTTAAACACGTATCAAATTATTTATTAATCTCAGCCTTAATCAAAATTTTCAATATCCTACCTTTAGAAATGACAAACTTTCCATAACAAAACTTTATCCCTACTTTCCCTTCAAAATAGGGATTTCAAGAAAATGAGAAACATGTCAAACGATTATTTTTCCTTAGTCTAAATGACAATTTTTAAGTTCTTGCCTTAGAAATGACACTTTCCATGAAGGATTTCCATGAATTTAGGAGGACGGGGGTGCATTCCCCTCAGACAGCACTAAAGATTTATACCTATCCCTTAATTAATATGTTTTGACAATGTTTTTGATATATTTGGGATTTGTCTAATTAATTACTTTTTCTGCTACAATTTTTTGTAAACTATTCAGTATCTGAGGTAGGATGCACCCCGACCCTTCTACCATAATCGTTGTTAAATTTAGGTATGCAACACAGAGGAAGATTAGACAATTTCCGCAAGTTTTTAGCCCTGGATTTTATTTCTAAATTTTTGGCTTCTGAACAATAATCGGATACAATTGTGAATTTCACTTTATCGAATATATTTAAAACCCTGGAATACTGGAATAAGTTATCATAATTATTTTTGTACTTATATTTGATCTTTAGAGGAACAATAGCTTTTAATAGCCTTACTTGTAAATTATAAATACTTTGTAGATAAGTTTTATACATTCTGCCACAGCTATAAATACCATAGTTAATAATTGAATCTGCCATTGACATATATAACAGTCTTAGGGTATTATACGGTAATTTGTACTTAAGAATAGGGATTTCGAAAAAATGCTTAAACATGAATCAAATACACTAACATTCTCACAATTCGCGGGTTTGTTACCACAGTATGTTAGTGTAGTGAACAACCACGAAAATCTTAAAACATATATGAATCAAATAATTTGTAAATCCAAATTTTCACGTAGAAATGACAGATTCTCCATAACAACATTTATCCTTACTTTCCATTTAAAATAGGGATTTCTAAAAAGGGCTAAAATATGTGTTAAATTATTTAATAATCTCTGCCTAAATCCAAATTTTTAAGTTCCTATCTTTAGAAATGACAGACTTTCCATACAAACTTTTAATCCCTACTCTCCCCCTCAAATAAGGATTTTGATAAAATGCTAAAACACATGTCAAATGTTTTATTGATTTCAGCCTAAATCCAAATTTTCATGTTCCTGCCTTTAGAAATGATAGACTTTCCATACAAACATTTAATCCCTACTTTTCCCCTCAAAATAGGGATTCTGATAAAATGCTAAAACACTTATCAAATGATTTATTAATTGCAGTCTAAATCCAAATTTTCATGATCCCAACTTTTGAAATGACGGACTTTCATACGAACTTGAATCCCCCTTTTTCCCCCCTTAGAGGGGGATTTTTCCAAAATCCCTTCTGATTGCTTCTCTACGCCATAAATGTAACCTACTGTGTAAATTTGGTATTTTAGCTTCAGTACGGACTTCTCTCTTTATAATAAAATATAGTATAGATTATGACGTTGTTTTACTTGAAGAAAATACCTTATAATCTTCTTCTTAGTAAGTTAAACTCTACAATGTTATAGCAAAATCAAATGTACCTTATTATTTTCAAATAATAATAATAAAAAGAACGTTTTTAAATTATTATTTATATCATTATGTAGTGCCGTGTGGTGACGGCAGAGTAGAATTAAATACTTTAGTCACCAACCCCTACTCTTCCCGTGGGTGTCGTAAGAGGCGACTTAGGGACTACACATTGAACAGGGAACGGGCAGCAGCGCTCTCTGATACAGTAACCTCTTAATCTGCGATCTCCAACCCGCCTGCCAAGCGTGGAGATTATGGCAAAACCAAACACTTAAGTGGAGGAGGTTCATAGTCCAGCAGTGGACTGTAACGGGCCGTTGATGATGATGATCATAATGTAGAGATTTTTTTATGTTATAAATATTTTGTAACTTAGAAACAGCTTTAATAAAATTGATTTGTAAAATACTAAGATACTCGTACTGGTTTAATTTCCAAGTGGTCTGCATCGACACTGTATTCCAACTGCACTCTCTACAGTCCTGTTACAACAACAAATCTCTTCCCCTGGCTGCATTGCCTGAAAGTTTGAATAAAATCATAAAATCACAATAAAATCATGAAAAAAAAACATAATAAAGTTAATTAAAACTGTTAAGAAATAAAGAAATACACCAAAGTAATTCTACTTCTTTACTCTACTCTACTTATTGTGTATGTAACTGTAAATGTAGCTTTTGTATTAAGATTTTTAGTTTTATGTAATGATAGAACCCTCTGCTTGTATATTGTATTGCTGTGCCCTAACGGGGCTTCACAATTAATAATTTTAACACCTTATATTTCCTACTAGTACCTAAGTGCCCAATTAATTGTGGAAATGCAATAAATAAATTTGAATTTGATTCTGTTTATCCCGGCTACTATCAATGGAAGTAGTCGCTACACAAGTCATGTCAGTAGCGTTTGGTGGTTCTATTACACTAACAGGGTTTGTGAGGTCGGTTGTGGACCTCGCCCACACGAAACGAAGAAATTACTAACAATTAATTATAATGTAGTACATTTACAACGGACTGATTTCATTATTTTATTTCAAATGCATCATTTGTTTGACGATGTGATATCTTGGCGCCAATAATTAAAATAAACTAAGATATCATATTGCTCCAGGACGGTTTAGAATTCATGACCCTGTAATAATATTTTGTCTCATCATCTCATTTTATTTTTATTAAAATAAAAAGGCTCAAGCCGGTAAACGTTTCAATTGGTAGTATGTCACAGTCTCCATCCGTCGGCGGTCGTCGGTGATTGGACACCCTTATGAAGGATTGAAATAAGTTAAATTAAATGAACTTTGTTCGTTAAAGGGGAGTTTTCAATCCATTAAACTAAACAACATTCTTCAAGGTACATGGGCTCACTAATCAAAAAGAAATCATCATCAACAGCCCATATACGTCCCCACCGAGGGTCTCGAGCCTACCCTGAATTAGAGCGACTAGTCCTTAGTCAACCACGCTGGCCCAGTGCGGGTTCGTCGACTTCACAGAGGCAACCTTTTAATTTCTTCGCAGAAGTGTGCAGGTTTCATCGCAATGTTTTCCTTCACCGTAAGAGCGTCGAATAAACGTACATATGAATTCGAAATTCGAAAACACATTGGTACGTGGTGGGGATCGCACCCGCGTCTCCCGGACGGCTGGCAGCGGCCCTGGCCACTAAACCACCGACGCTCGCGCGAAAAAGAAATGCATCCCCTATACAAAATCGATCAGCTGGCCACGCGTTTTGTGTAAACAGGCCATTTTTTGTCGGTTCACAGTCCATATTCCTTGGGGAAAGTTGTCTAATTTAATGGAATGAACGTTCCCTTTCGAAAATCAAGCAGTTCAATTTTACAGTGTATACTTAATTCAAATACTACCCTGTATAATCAATTAACAGAAGTGGCACCCCGATACAATCAGCCCTAATGACGCGAATTGTCAGCTGCGTCACAATGGCGGCCACAGATAAATGGGGTTCCTGTTGTAGTATAATGGAGATAGAGGCGACGGATAAATAGCTAGTGGTGTTAGTAAAGAGAGTAATTTAGTAAGTTATTATATAAGGAATAAATTTAAATGTAAAAAGGCTACTTCAACCTGGTTAAAATCTCTCAATTATGATGATACTGAGTCGCTTTTAAATGTTGTATCTTAAAACCCCCACTCACTTTACTTATTCATGGGCTCCCTGTATAAGTGAATGTCCATGGTTACGAACGCACTCCCCGCTGTCACGCACACACACAAACACACACACACACACACACACACACACACACACATACACTCACACACACATACATACACACACCCACACACACTCATACACATATCACTTAATTTACTGTAATTTAAGTAGTACTTACCTGTCATCCTCCTGGTCCGGTGTTGGAGAGGCTGGCAATCTGTCATACAGGCTATCCTAGTACAGATGCCAGTCTCTCACGTAGATCATATTTAACTGTACGTCTTAGATTAATATTAATTTAATTTTTGTCTATGTGAGAGAAGAATAATAAAAAATATTTTGTTTTTTTTTTACATAATTAATCATTGAAGAGGGGTAGTTACTAGGGTTACTGCAACATAGACATTTTAGAATGTGTTCAGTTGCAACAGTATGGACGTGTTTTCCTTTTTTTAACTTTATAGATAAAAAATATTTATTTGCCAGAATACAGTACTAACGAGGCTGCTATTTATGTATCCGGAATAACAAAAAGTAACAAACATCTATAACCAAATATACTTTTATTGCTTTTCAAAATATTCCCCGTGATGATCGATGCATTTTTTCATACGTTGAAACCAACAACTTTCGTAGCATTTTTTCCATTCTGTATCGGGTATCTCCAAAACGTGCATTTTGAAAGCATCAACGGCTCCTGATACGGCTTTTCTCAGTGACTATTGCGTGCCCTAGGACTTAGGCTATATCTTGCAGAGGAATTAATTTTATTGTGGCATAACCTATAAAACTTTTAAACTGAATATAAATTATTTCCGGCTTGCTAGACAAAATAAAACTTGTACGTAAAAGCTTAACTAATGCCAAACAATCATTTTAGATATTTTTGACCTCAAGAGGCATCCATTTTACCTGAAATAAAATTAACTATGACCGCTCGCCATTGTTCTTTTGTTCTAAATTACTGATGACATCTAGTGACAACATTGGCACTACGTAGAGTCTAAGCAATCGTTATCATTTGCAGCGCTATCTATCGTCTAATCTATCGTCTAAGTTATATTGTTTGTGACATATCACACATACAGTGACATCTATTATCTAATAGCTGTAATATTTATCAAACTTGGCCCTTGACACAGCGATGTTTTGTTTTTTGCATTAAAACATTTTTAATGTTTTTGGATAGTAGTAACAATTTCTGAAAAGATTCAAATAATAGCAAACAGAATACAATAAAAGAAGTATATTTATAATAAAGGCGCTCTCAAGGTCGTCAACTTGGCACTAGATGGCGTATCTGCGCAATTTTGTAGGTCAGTGCGCACGTAGCACCATCTAGTGAGCTAATAGAGGAAACAAAATAGCTTGAAGAATAGCCCGAGTTTTGAGGATACAGTTTTTTTTGTATGAGATGAGGCATCTGTACGTAGTATTATATTATCTGTGCCAGCGCCTTACTGAATAAAATACAAACAATTAATGTTAATGATGAAATCCCATAGGTTGGTACAAAGGTTTAGTAAGGTAGAAATACCTGGCTTCCAAACTAGGATTCCCTGTTCTATGGGTAGCCAGTCTTTCATAATAAATATTTAAACATTTGGGAAAATAAATAAGTAAAAATATAATATAAATTAAATATTCATGATTTAGCGATTTTACATTTTATAGGATAAGCTAGCTTTTAAAAAAAAACACTTTATTTTCAAAACTTACTCTGCTAAAGATAAGATTACTAACAACAACTTATCGACGGAAACTGTTACTATTTATCTTTGTCTGAAATAAAACTATTTTCATTTCATTACATTAGCTCCGAAAAAGCAAAAACATACAACAATTACAGAAAATGTGCAAACTTACCGCACATTGTGACAATGTCAATACTTTTTGTAGGGGTTTAAATAAAACAAAAGCTTTCGTTAATATACATTATTTCATGACGTCATCAAGCCATGATCTATGCGCGCGCAGGTCGGTGTAGGCGACAGTCTTGTCAAAGCACAGCCCTCGTGTTGACGGATCAGCTGATCGTATGCCGGAGAGACACCAACGCTCTGATTGCTTGGATGCGTACACGCCGCCGAAGTTCGGACATAGGGCTACCGCTGAAAAATAAAATGTTTGAGTTAGGAAGAGATTGATAAATTGAGAAAAATGTTATTTTTTTTATAGATTACGTCTATTACGAAATATTTAATATTGTGTCTGGCCCAGATTCCCGAGGAAATAGAGGTTCCAGTATTATATTGTCAAAGTTTCCATTTTTGAATATATAAATTATCAAACTCTACATTTTTTTTATATTGTTGGCTACCCCAAGCAAAGTGAAGTCATTTTTCAAAATTTTCCTATCCACAATATATTTTAAAGCCCTTTCTCTTCATGCGGCATAACTGCTGTGGCCTTTGGCAGCTATATAAACACTGATACAAGGGTTTGTGAGGTCGGTTGTCTTCCTTATATCCCACACGATGAAGAATAAGCTATGGTATTCCCATAGAAAAATCAATTTATTTGTCTATGGGCATTTTCATCGTTAAGCTTGTTCAAAACTCCGCTACGACTGCTCTCGACTACACGGGGCGTAGCAGAATGCTACGGGGTGCTACGGGGCTACGGGCTACACTAAGGGCGTGTTTCGGGATGAAAAAATTATTCAAACACAAACTATTGAAATGGCTAAAAGATAAGATTTTTTTATAGGATAAGTGACATTTTTATAAAATAGTTATTAAGATTATTGACATATTTTATTGTAATATTGACTTTTTTTGTATTTTATAGTGGTTTCTATTATTTCTTAGTATTTACAATTATGAATTGTAAAGATACAAAATTTTGCATGCTGTTAAAAGTAAAATGTGAGGACATAATTTGTTTATTTTAAGATCTGTATTAACCATGTTTTGAGAAAATAAATATTCATTCATTCATTCATTCCAAAAAAAAAAAATATTCACGAGACATTTTTGAAACAATTATAATTAATTTAGCTGCCTATATGAGAGTATCAAATTAAATATAAAAAAAATGTTTTGTAAGACTTTCAATCGATTGACAACGTCAAAACTAGTGTTACCAAATACATTCTGACGAAAGTAATAAGGACTTTTTTTATTTTAGTACTAAAATTCCAACATTTTTGAGAAATCCTTATTACAGACAACTCAAAACGGTCAATATTATAATAATATTTTTATGTTCATATTGGAGCCCAGAGGTCAAACATTTTGGTTGCCCCCTTTAATGTGTTCCTTTTTTATCCGACTACAAATAAAAGGAAGGGTAATGAGTGTATTATCCTATGTATTTTTTATTATATGATTTGCTTCACGAAGCTTCTAATGAAATCGCCCTAATTAATATTAATAACTTACTCAGACCATACGTAGCGCAGAACGTATTTTCTACGGGGTTTCCCTCACAAGTCTGGTTTTGTACCTCAAAGCGTATTAAGGATAGACTTTCGGCCCACGATGTAGTCTGAAAATATTTTTTTTTTTAAGAACATTAGAAAAACAAACAAACTAACAGACAGACAAGAAAGCGACGTGTTAAAAGAGAGAAAACTAAAGATGAGAGTAAAAAAAATTCGAAACAAAAGCATTTCTTTTTATCAAAATTTTGAACTAATTGACCATGTCCGACTAAGGACCTGCCTAGTGGCTACTTTAGTACATTAACGGCCCGTTACAGTCCACTGCTGGACTATGAGTCTCCTCTACTTAAGTGTTAATTTTGCCATAATCTCCACGCTTGGCAGGCGGGTTGGAGATCGCAGATGAAAAGGTTACTGTATCAGAGAGCGCTGCTGCCCGTTCCCTATTCAATGTGTAGTCCCTAAGTCACCTCTTACAACACCCACGGGAAGAGTAGGGGTTGGTGACAAATGTATTCTACTCTGCCGTCACCACACGGCTACTTTAGTAACTCAGATGAAAAAACTCCTTGCTGCGCCCGGAGCGAAGGAGTTTTTAATCTGTCTCTAGCGACATGCAACATGTTACGACCTATAGTAACATGTCCAACTTACCACAGCCTCCTGAGCCTGACCCTCTTCATCAGACAAGCAGGCGGGTTGGATGAGGTCACTGAACTCAGCTGGTTGCTCCAGGTGTAAGACAGCCAGGTCATTGAGTGCTACGTCTCCTTGCAGGGAGAAGTTCGGATGGAGCGTCAGTTGTTTCACCTGGAAATCATATTCTTATGTAATGACAATTTTATACATAAGGAAGCCCTTGAAGACGGAGCATCACAGAGAACCAAAATATAAATAAAACCACAAAGAGTTTGTCAGCAGCCGCCAGCCGATACCAATCCTCTACAACATTCTTCGTGTTCAGCTTGTTCAACTGTGCCCTGGATATTGCTACATACCAATGTAACAATATCCAGGGCACAGTCCGAAGAAAAAGGTATTTATATATTATATAACTAACATAGATAAGCTTTGGGAGTTTACTGTCGGAGATCAGGACATGAAGTCTAGAATTTAGCAGAAAAAAGACAAAATCTTAACGTAAGAAATCTAAATTTGAAAATGAATTTGAAATGAAAGATAAAACTGCCAGCAAGAAAGGTTGCCAGTCATAAAACAGGAAAGAGGACGAATGTCTCGTTACAAGTTTAACGCTATATCGAGCGGCCATATAACCCTTATTATTAATATTTTAATGTCTGCTTCCGTAAATAAAAGCCGACTTCGGATAGCTAAACGTGCCTTTCGAAACACGGAATCATTTTACTTTTTGGACTATCATGAATCAGGTAATTCAGCCTGTCAGTCTTGAATGAACATCGAACATCTTTGGCCTACCTAAAGATGCAACTACATAAATAGTCGTGTTTGGTGTACGTACATATTTGAAACATATGCCAATGACACTACTAGTATTATAAAAGTGAAAATATCAACGAATGATAAATCGTTGGAAATATGTTTGAATGTTTAGATGTTTGGATGTTTGTTCCGCTTTCACGCCTTAACTACCGTACGGATTAGGATGAAATTTGGAATAGAGATAGTTTGTACCAGGATTAACACATATTTATGGGAAAAACCTTATTCCCACGGGAAAATCTTACATAACGCGAGCGTAGCCGCGGGCGGACCGCTAGTATTGTATAACGTCTGCTTCCATAGACAAAAGCCGACTTCGCTTAACGTGCCTTCTGAAACACGGAATCATTTTACTTTTTGAACTAACATGACTTTTTGGACTAACTTGAGGTAGTTCAGCCGGCCAGACTTGAAAATTTTTCAACCAAAATGAAGACAAGCTATCGAAGTGAATTTGTTTTAACTGTATCCATGTTGTGTTTCACCGGGAGTTGAACCCCTGATAGCAAACGCTCAAAACATCATGTATACGGTATGTGGATTTACTAGTATTTCTCCTACGATATTAATACTGCCGATTTAATGAGGATCATACCTCGGCTTTCTCTTCCTTAAGTACAACCACTTAAGCACACTTAGATCCTAATATAATAGGTATTATGCTTGAGTTAATGCACTTAATACAAACAGGTGGTAACTAGCTAGCTAAGTAGCTACTTAGTATAAATCTAAGTACCACTTTAGAACATAGTTTGTGTAGCTAGTTTTAGTAAAGTGTGATGCACTCAACGCGATCTGTATAGACGAACCTCAGCGTTCTAGCAGTCAGAATGCAGTTGACTATCAGCTCGTATAACGTTCCTAATAGCCTCCATGGCCGAGTGGTCGATTTATAAAGAGACGTTTATAAAGAAGCTTTAGTTTAAAATAAAATATATACTCACCGGCACATCTAACCGCCCACCCTTGTATTTCGAGTTCATTTTAAACTACGCTTATTGTTATACATTACAACAGATTTATTGATAATTTTACGATAAATTAAACACACTTAAATAAACGTTAATTTAACTACTTTTTAACTAACATCAGCTGTAACTAATAGTGTTATAAAGAATCACGAATATTCCCTGAAATGAAGGGGGGATTTTTTCGAAGATAATTTTCTAATAGTTTTGTAATAAAAATAATGTGACTTGTATGCCAATCTATATTGGCGAAACACGTTACACTTTTGTATTCATTTTAACATGTTACTACCGTGTTTTGGGCCCCGTAGACGGTCAAACGGTTTGATTCAAACACGTAAAGTTTGGTTTGACTCAAACCATTTTGATCGTTTACAAAGGTGGTTTGAACGGTTTGTCAAACATTTACGTGTTTGAAGCATGTTTGATGCAATTTCATCTTTTTCGTTTGATGCAATTTCATATTTGGCGTCATCGTATTGGAAATAAATAAATTTTGTTGTGTTTGACGCGTCAGAAGTGTAATTACGACAGCGTACAGAATCAGACTGCGCAGAGCCGTTTGACAAACCGTTCAAACCGACCACAAACGGTTTGATCAAACACGTAAGGTTTGAGTCAAACCGTTTGACCGTCTCCGGGGCCCTTTAGATGTGCCGGTGAGTAGTTTAAAAAAACTAAAAAACACGCTTTTAAAGCACATCAAACTAAAAAGTGTAAAATAATTCTTAATATAAGCTGAAAACAATAATGAACGAAAAATACTAGTATTATTGTGAAAAAAAAGCGTGGGTTGCTCGATATACGAAAAATATGGCACAAAGCACTCCAAATAGCAAATAAAAAATAGAATAGAAACGAAAAGGAAAAGCAGTCGTTTATATACCATCTTTAAACTTCTTCAAGGCCATACTTCTAGAGGTATAGTCACTGGTTCTTGTCACTGGTTCTTGATAAGTGTACAAAGTTTCAATTAAATCAAAGTTGAGTCCTAACAAACGAGTTGGTTATATACAAGCATACACACAAATATACAGGTGAAGCTAATAAAAGCGTGTTATAGATACCATTTTGCAGCTCAAATGCAGCTAGTCTGTAACACACTCACAGGCCACCAAGCATTTACTCTTTTCTGTTTTGAAATTTTGTCTTTGCCAAGGACTCCTTGGTTTTATTTATATTCTGGAAACATATTTTATTGATAAATGAATTAAATACATACCCTGTGTATAGCCTCCCCATCTCCAGACGTCTGGAGCGATCTTTTCCCCAGGAATACGATGACGTCCTCAGCATTAACAGTCACGTTCAACCGCTGGACGCAACGAGCAGCTGGAAATAAAAAAGTACACAAAACTATAAAATAAACCTCTCTTTTCGACTATATCTTTTATTGGGGAAGTGTCTTAAGAGTTTTTTATCAACTTGAACAAAAGGGAATGGAAGTTTTTTTTTATTTATCAACAAAAACAAACGCACAATTTTATAGACATTTTTGCTCAATGTGGCGGTGGAATCTTATTTGTGTGTGCACATGTATATTATTGTTGAATTACCTGCATACTACAATCACACACAGAGATTGTTTACGTATCAATCAACAGCTCATATACGTCCCCACTGAGGGGCTCAAGCCTACCCTGAATTAGGACGATTAGGCCTTAGTCGACCACGCTGGCCCAGTGCGGATCAACTTCACACACGACCTTTGAATTTCTTCGCAGGAGTGTGCAGGTTTCATCACGATGTTTTCCTTCACCGTAAGAGCGTCGTTTAAACGTACATATGAATTTTAAAACACATTGGTACAGAGGACGCCGTAGAGATCCGTGTAGATTGGTAATTGGTGAGATACCTCATTCGGCAAAGTATAGGAAAAATTGTTTGTGTATGTTTGTGAAATTATATAATAAATTACCTTTACATCTTAAATTGTTTTCGACAAAATTGTTTAAATGACTAATTGAAAAGACTATCTACAGTGTAAATTAATTCCTAACATATTAATTATTCTTAATTATGTAATTTTGACATTTTAATTTTTTTGAAGATAATTTTCTAATAGTTTTGTAATAAAAATAATGTGACTTGTATGCCAATCTATATTGGCGAAACACGTTACACTTTTGTATTCATTTTAACATGTTACTACCGTGTTTTGGGCCCCGTAGACGGTCAAATGGTTTGATTCAAACACGTAAAGTTTGGTTTGACTCAAACCATTTTGATCGTTTATAAAGGTGGTTTGAACGGTTTGTCAAACATTTACGTGTTTAAAGCATGTTTGATGCAATTTCATATTTGGCGTCATCGTATTGGGAGCAATCCTGTAATGATGACGTCTTTTGTAATTATTAGTTTTTAATAAATAAATAAATTTTGTTGTGCTTGACGCGTCAGAAGTGTAATTACGACAGCGTACAGAATCAGACTGCGCAGAGCCGTTTGACAAACCGTTCAAACCGACCTCAAACGGTTTGATCAAACACGTAAGGTTTGAGTCAAACCGTTTGACCGTCTCCGGGGCCCTTTAGAAACAATAAAATATTCTGATTCTGATTCTGACAAAGGATATAGTCAGGCCAGGCTGCTTGAAACGGATTAAGTTTTCTCTGGTAATTATTTATGCTTTGTCATGAAATTTCGCATAATTGTGCAGTTCGGTAAACTATACATGTAAACAAAATTTCATATAAAAATATAAAAAATGTCTTGAGAAAATTCGAACCGTTTCAAGCGGCCTGGCCTGACTATATCCTTTGTACTCTGTACGTGGTGGGGATCGAACCCGCGTCTCCCGGACAGGAGGCACGCTCTCCTTTACGTATTACAAGTTACAAATACATGTAAAGCTCGTTGCTTAGCAAGATAAACCAAACTCCCCTGTTTTTCGTAGAAACTCTTAATCAAAATGTACCAAGAAAATGGATACCATCTCATCGGAAAACAAGTAAAAGTATTCTGTTCTATAGAAAATCGACTGAGGGAAAGCTGAATCAAATTAGACCTCTTCAGACGAGGGAAAAAAAGGGAAAAAGGTGCTAATCTAGCGAAGTAGCCTTTTTATCATGTCTTTTTTCCATTCCCTGGGTTCTTCATCCAATGGGTCAATCGATGCTAATTAATCTTATTATGGATGCGCTAAAATTGTCACAATTTTACGTGTAACAAATCTTTATATTATGGATGCGTGCGTCCTTTATAGAAATATTTTTTTTTTTATAGAAAAAAACACGCTTTTAGCACGCACTATAGCCAATCCGCCATCTTGGATGTCCGCCATGTTGTATTTAAGTCACGTGACTATTTTTTTTTTCGTTTTTCTGACAACAAACCCTTTCATTTGATACCCATATCACGGGGGTGGATTTCAAACAGCCAGTCCGCCATCTTGGGGAGGCCGCCATATTGGATTTGTAATGACGTTTCTTAGCTAGTCATGTATTGTCATCTCGAGCGTGTGCAAAATTTCATCCTAATCGAAGACCAGAAAGTGGGTCAAATTAAGATTCCAAGATTTTCTTACATACATAGTTACAAGTGAAGCTAATAAAAGCGTGTTAAAAATAGTTATCTGCTCGTGGCTACGTCCGCTTTGTTTTGGATTATACCCATTTATTCGCGTTTTCGAAGCCGAGCAGTAAAATATTCTATTCTCATTACGAAGGTGATGATGATTACGAAGGTTGTTAAATTTTCCGCAGCATCTTTATTGACACCCAGTTTATGGAGGACAACTTACTGGGTAAAATCATTCACCAGACTTGAATGATAAATTAATTAGCATTTTTGTCGTTATTCCCTCCTCCATAAAAACTCTGCACGGTTTGCGACCTGAAGACTCAGCTAAGATCACGAGAGCGTGTTCTTTCCAAATATCATGAAGAAAATCGCTAAGACTTTCATGATATTGGTCTTAGGTCGCCAGATCGTCTGCTGGCTCTGTATTTCTTGGAGTATTCAAGGAAAGAGAGAACACGTCTTTTGGGTATGTACATACTTAGAGCTTATCTTTCTTCCACCATGGAGTCTAACGTAATTCCTTTTAAAAAAGGAAAAACCAACTTACGCCCGAATAAAAAGAGGAAGTTTTTAATCGTTAGTTTTTTTTTATGTATGCTCAGCAACGTTGTCCGATTTAAATAGATCTTCATGGGTGCTTTCATACCATTTTTTTCACGATTGGGATCCATGAAAAAATCGCTATACTCTTAAGTTTTTGAAGGCATCTATTCAACATTGTCATCGAATTAAGCTTATATTTGAAGAAGGTTTTTTTGTATGTTCATGAAAATAGTCCTAAAAGCCTGAACCCCAGAACCTCGACTCGCTCTTGCCTGAACTTTTTCAACTTTTACAACGCGGCTAGTTATTGTCCGTGCCTCTTTAGAATCTGCATCTGCATCTACTTAGCATCAGCAGTACTTATTTCAAAGGCTAATTGTGGAGAGTTGCAGCGGACCGTGCAATATGCTTTCTTTTGAATTTCAAGATGCCTTGCATTTCAGCTCTTTGTTTATGATACCAATTTTTTTAAATTAAATTTAAATAATTCCCAATGTGTTTTCGAATTCCGAATTTATGTGTTTTTATTCGACGCTCTTACGGTTAAGGAAAACGTCGTGAGGAAACCTCACACTCTTGCGAAGAAATTCAAAGGTTTTATTGTGTGCGAAGTCGTCCATTCCACACTGGTCGACTAAGGCCCGATAACCCTAATTCAGGGTAGGCTAGGCTCCAGCCCTTCTGCAGGGCTAGGGACGTATATGAGCTACTGATGAATAAGACAATTTGCTATGGTTAAACGAAAATTCGCTTGGCAGGCAGGTTGGAGATCACAGATTAAAAGGTTACTGTATCAGAGAGCGCTGCTGCCAGTTCCCTGTTCAATGTGTAGTCCTTAAGTCACCTCTTACGACACCCACGGGAAGAGTAGGGGTTGGTGATAAATGTATTCTACTCTGCCGTCACCACGCGGCAAACCGGGCCTTACTATAGTAATATCGAGCTGTCTCCTCACGTAAGGAACTGTTCAGATCGATGTGATATGTCTGTGTCATAAAAGGATGTATATATACTCACTAGTAAGTACAACGTTGTTGGAAAGGAGGCTACCATCACAGTAGTAGTCGAATTGGTTGTTGGTGCTGTTCTTAATAAAAATGGCGGCTGTCCAGGGGAAAATGGAAGACGGGTGGGTTGTGTCATTTGTCTGAAATAAAATAAACTAAATTTAATTTTCTGTACACGGTTTCTATGGAGTAGATGCAAAATTAGAAATAAGGCAAGATTATTTTGTAGTGACGATGAATGGTATTGTTATTGTTGGTATTGTTTGTATTGGTATTGTTGTTTAGGTATTCAATAGTATTTTTTTGGTTCCGAGAAAGATACTCAATCTAAAAACGAAGACACACTGCAATTTTTCTAAACCCAAATATAAAGTGATAGGCACCAGCAATGTACCAGAAACACAAATAAAAAGAAAACGAATTTTTAAGGCACCGACAACAGGGTCCATTTATGACTCCAAATCCATGTCCCAAACCAACTTGAAGATGTAATTTTGACAAATGTCTTGCTTACAGCACAAATCTTAAATAATAATATGGGGTAGTAAGATTTGTCCCACCATCTTAATCTCTAAACAGACATGGGTGGTACGATGGGCCATGGGGAGATATAGGGTGGCGCTATTCTTCAACCAGGAACTACCTATATAGCATATTATTATATATAAGGTAGCTCCTGTTCAAGCATGTATTAAATATTTCTTTTATACATTTTTTATCACAGAAACAAAACCATTAGAAATACTTATCACAAAGCAAAGAACAATAATTAGTTAAGTACGTAATGAAAACAGTGACGATGGTTCTCATAAATACTCCAAGGAAATATTTCTGCAAACGGAAATTAAAAAAAAGCAATAAAAAACTGGCGGAAGACAGATGGTAATGAGACAATAGGGATATTATCTCATTATTTGCATTTCTTCCGCCATTTAAATTTCTCCCTCCGGTCATAACTCATGAGGTAAAAAGTCAACGTGTATATTAAAACTGTTACAGAATTAATTTAAGAAAGTACAAATCTTTCAAAATCTGTTTTAAGTTTAAAAGCTGCCAATTTGTCTTTGATTTGGTTTAAAAAAACAGTGCTTCATCGAGTTTTTCCGGTAAAATTGTTTCGTTTTCTTTATATTTTCTTGTTAGTACGGTATTCTGATATATAAAATAATAAATTATAAAAATAAACTTCTTTTTCAATATGGCTTACTTAACAATCCCCTCGCATTCAAAAATATACCTTAAAATGGTTATCTTTGTTTGACGTATTTAAAAATGCATTGCCACCATCTTGGACTAGTGTTTGGCGCCATAAATCAACAAAATGGCGGATTGTAATAATTCAAATGGCGGTCGTTAGAGACAGACCCCGCGTGCTTTTGAGACCGTAACTTATTCCTGGTGAAAGAAGGGCTAATTTTACAGTCTAGAGAACAATTTTGTTTTATGATCGTTTCAAACTATAAATTCTAGATTTTTTCTTTTTAATATCGCATTTCATATTGGAATATTTAATTTATTTTATCACAATATAATCCAGATAAACATAATCGTGATCATTAGATATTATTAACCGCCCTGTTTATTTTCGAACCTAATATGAGAAAGATCTATAAAAATTCCAGACATGAAGAATGTCTTTGTTGGCAAATAAATGCAGAAACATTACTTTTTTCAACGTAGCCAATATGGAATACAATAAGCTTGCATCTAAAAGACATTTGTTAGAGTAATAAAAAATGTGTTAACTTTTATTTGAACCATTAAAATGGGAATTAAAATAGTCTGATGGTTTTACATAAAAGTTAACGTTCAAAAAAGATTAAAATAAATCATTTAAATTAGACAGATTTACTCGAGCGCCTCGGTGGGGACGTATATGAACTGTTTATAAAGTTGCTGTTCAAACCCTATTGCTCTTGTTCCAAAATCATTTCTAATTCCGAAACATAAACAGATACCTACTACAACGAAGGAAAACTTAAATCTATGAAAATATTAAGGTTTAATCTCTTGAGATATAAAAGCCATTTACGTTATGAGCCGTTGTTATTACTACCTAGGTAGCAAAGAATATAAATAAAGATCTTACAATATTGTAAGATCGAGTATTTTTATTCTTTGCTTTCTTTTAACTAATAATCTTTTAAAAGAAACGAAGAAAATACAAAAACTAAAAGAAAAGGTGAATGCTGAATTGACTTTTGAATTTATAGGTTCTGTAGAGGTATAAATGTCTTCTGCTCTTCTATTCTATTCTAAAATATAGGTCTTAGGTACTAGTCAAAACTAAGAACACATAAAATATCTAATTACTCGAGGTTACTATTTAAAAAGCCAAAGCCTAAAAACTACACGGGCAATCCTAGCGAAAACAATATATTTTCAAAATTGTCCTGAAAAAGTTAGGGCATGTGTGAGGAAATTTGTATTTTTTTCTTTTTTTTTAACGAGATAACTTCACCAATATAATTATCAAGAACAAAGCTCAAATGTCACTATAATAACCTTATTAAAGTTCAAAGCTAAACAACGCAACACAGCGCAACGGATTATGAGCGCTTGAGAAAAGTGGTGGCGACACTCGCATCTGTTTACTTCTAAGCATTTACAAAGTGAGTGAGAGAGACAGAGAGAAATAGAGAGAGAAGATACTAGCGTATTCAAGTTATCCCATTTTATATTTTGAAAAAAGAAACTGCGCCTTAATTTGAACTTTTGCCTTAAAACTTAACTCGATCGATGCGTTTTGCGTACTTTGATATTTTTGTGGTTATTGTGATAATGATATCTTCAAGCAACGTGTTAGATATTGTTCGCGTGGAACCCTAAAGTAGTTAGCAGGAAGAACAGCGTTCCCTTGGCGCTCCGAAGCGACTGTTCCACGAGAAAATTACACTAACAAGTGGCTACTGAAAACCACTAATACGCTATGCTTGCAAAGAGCTGCCATATTTATTTACCTTTGGTAATGTTTTATAATATAAGCTAAGTAGAAAAAAAATGTTTACGTGTTTAAAAATTATACTTGGATCACATTTTGTAATGGTTAACTTATGCTGCAAAATATAATTCTCGTAAAAAAAAATCGAAACACTGCAAGTTTATGTTTTGTAAGGAATAACAGAAAAATGAGTATATTTAGGAATATATAATACACTATTATGTCAAAAATGTCGTTTAATAGTGCGTAATGAATGATCACATAGGATTTGAAAGCCTCATATTACTCACTATTAAACGACATTTGACATATATTCCTAAATATACACATTTTTCTGTAATTTCTTACAAAACATAAACTTGTAAGGTTATAAAAGGTTACAAAATACATTTTACAGTAGAATATTCAAAAATTAATATTTGTAAGAGACCATTCAAAAGCTAGCATCGCTATGCTTTGTACAATCTACTTCAGTCAATCGCTATCTCAATATTAAGCACTTGACTGGAGTAGATTCTACAAAATATTATTCAGTTAAAATCACGATTTAATTTGATTGTTATTTGTTTCATTATTGTCTAAATTGTTTTGTAATTGTTTATTTTGAATTGCCATTGGACAACAGAACAATTCATAAATAACAAAACGCAATGAAAGTAAAACAATGTTTGAAAACGGAAGCCGGAAACGGAAATAAACGGTTTTCGTTAAAGTATTTTGGAATATAAAATTTTTACGGATACTTGGATTTGTTTATTAATTAAATTATGCAATAGATCTGTAATGTTTTGTTATCGTTAATTTTAATAAGAGCGCTCGAGCGTTGGCTTTCGTTCGGTGTTCTAACACGAAAAGATAAAAGATACAACTTTCTGTTGAATTTTTTAAGTGTCTTTGTAAACTAATAAATCTAATGTGTAATAAACATTCTTCGTGAACGCGCCTTTAAAGGTCTATGACGTAAATGTATCTTTTTCTCTCTCTCGCATTATTATCGATAATAAGCTATCGATGATGTTATATTATTGGGCTACTTTGTCTCTGATTGTTTTAAATAAAAATCCTTGTAGATCTTCCAAAATAGTTTCTTTTATCACTCACACACACACTCCCCTACACACATACACTTACATAAGTACCTTACACAAATCAACATCTATCTATACATCTACCTTATCACATACAAACACACGTACTCTCGCACACCAAACCGCGTTGACCTCACACCTTCACTAACCTGTCTGGTCTCCTCATTAACTATGTAGTATTAGGCATAACCATAATGTATATTCTCTTAGACTAAATCCTGATTTTAGTAATATATAATGTCGGAAGAGCGTGGCATTCCCATCACAAGTGTCTATGACTACTTACTGGGAAGCCTCGACACTGGTACTTGTAAGGATTTTTGTAAATAAAGCATTTTTTTTTAAAGCATTTTATGCTCATAATCCTTCACTCTCAGGGTCCTATTTTATTTTTCCTTTTTTGGGACCGGAATAAAGGCTCTATCATTACTACAAGAAACTTTGAATTTTGATAATAGGTGAATCAATGCGATTTTGAAAATCCCATTCATTTTTCCCAATGTATACCAAAGTGGTAATACAGCAGGAGCGGTCTTGCAAGGGTTCAGACCCCTAACATCTCAAGTACTTCATCTTTTACCTACAAAGAGATACAACGGACTCAGGTGCCGTGGACTGCTTCAGAAAAAGAACGTTACCGTCACTTTTTACACTGTTATTTTTTTAGACCAATCTTAACGCGCCTTTCGTATCAAGGAAACCACTCTTAGATCATAAACGGTCACCCATCCATGCCCTGTGTAATCAAAATCAACGGCCCGTTACAGTCCACTGCTGGACTATGAGCCTCCTCCACTTAAGTGGAGGGTTTTGCCATAATCTCCACGCTTGGCAGGCGGGTTGGAGATCGCAGAATAAAAGGTTACTATATCAGAGATCGCTGCTGCCCGTTCCCTGTTCAATGTGTAGTCCCTAAGTCGCCTCTTACGACACCCACGGGAAGAGTTGGTGACAAATGTATTCTACTCTGCCGTCACCACACGGCATGCCCTGTGTACACGCTTGCAATTTCTTATTATTTCGCCATGTTCTACGGAAGCGTAATAAATATCTGAGTAGGACAGCACTCGCACGCGATAGACTTCATCCATCACTGGCACAAAGGGCACTGGATGTGAGAAGATGAGGACAGAAATAAATATTAGAAAGGAATTAAATAATACTTCGTTACCAATACTACTCTACTCTGTGAGCTGTAGACCTCGCCAGGGTTTTTTTACAAAACAAATTAATGGGATTGGATCAAACTGCACATAGGTGGTCAAGTGGCTAGGGCCGCTGCCTTCCGTCCGGGAGACGCGCAGGTTCGATCTTCCTACCACGTACCAATGTGTTTTCGAATTTCGAATTCATATGTACGTTTATACGACGCTCTTACGGTGAAGTAAATAACACTAGTACTTATACCTATCAACCTTCACACGGAGTATGAAACTGTTTCGATGAAGGGTCCCGCCACGCATACGCACATGGAAAACATCGTGATGAAACCTGCACACTCCTGAGAAGAAATTCAAAGGTTGTGTGTGAAGTCGACCAATCCGCACTAGGCCAGCGTGGCGTGGCTCGATCCCTCGGTGGGGACGTAAGTATATGATCTGTTGATGAAGCACGTATAACGCAAGCATTTTATTACCGTGGTAAATATCTGGTTCCCAAGGAAATAATTTGATAGCCATAGGCGTATTGCCAGTTTTTTTTTTTTCTATAAATGTGCCGTATCAAACGTGTATTCTATAATCTGTGGATAAATGATCATCTCACGAACACTCAAGGTTTGTAATTACAAGAAAAAGATGTTGTTTTGCTTGTGTTCATAATTTTTTGTTGGTACATTAGATGGGCTTAGAATTTTCATGTTTTCCTATTGCGTGCGTGTATCTGCGCCTAATATTATTTTGCTGCACGTTTTCTTTCGATAAATGTATTATCATCAGTGCTGCTTCGTGATGATACTATTAAACAAATAATATACTACGTTATATACATAATCATGGTTTAAAAAAAAACACTAAGTAGGTAGACGCTTCTCTTTTTTTCTCTAGGCTAAGAATAGGCCTTTTTGTATATACAAAAAAATGAAAAACTTTAGTCCTTGCCTTTGAAAAGCTTTTTTGTGTTGTTTTTTTGTGATTACGCAAATGGACTAATTTTGATATCGAATAAATAACGGTTGATTTGCGGAGGTCATGTAATACTAGGTACTAGAATAAGACTGATTGTCTAGTTGTTACTGGACCAAAAGTGATTGTAAGATTCTTCATGGGTCATTTATAGAGCAGTTCAATAAATATACGGTGCGATAAGTAAGACCTTTTGTGCGAAGGGTCTGAGATTCGACACTAGTTTAACTATCAATTTGTTAAGTGGCATAGCCATGGCAAATATTTTTGCTTTAGTTCAGTTGTTCTTCACAAAACTCTTGAATCTATACGAAAGCAAAATATATTTTTCATCTCTCATGCTCTGAAAGTAGTCTAATAATGACCCCAAAGAAAGGATGTAAGTCCAAGGGATGTAAGTAAGTTTGAAATTCGAACCTTTCTTTTTATTATTTTCATAGAACGTTGTACTTGCACACGTTAAATGGCAAAGGAATATGTCGTGGCCATATCGTAGAATTGACCACATCATGAAATTTTCGACCATGATGTGCCTTGGCCAGATCAATGATAAGAAATCGTTTGTCGATATGTTCAACTAAAACGCAGCTACTTCATGAAATGGTCAAGATTATTTGATCATATCGTAAAATTATTACATTAATTGCCGATAGAGGCGCTGGAAGCGCTTTGTTTATGTACCAAATGGCGTCCGCGTTACTTCTCGCAGTGAAAAAGTTAATAATTCGTTATTAAAATGAGGAAGAAAAAAGAGTTTATGATGAAAAAGTACTCTGAAAATGTCTGTCGACTTAGAGAACAATATTACCAAACATAATTTAGATTCTTATTAAATGTTTCATGGACGCCCTATTTTCACGATATGGCCAATCGTGGAAGAGAAAATCGTTAAATGTTCACGATTTAATGAGCTGGTCAAAAGTTGCCCACATCATGAAACGTGACCATTTCATGAAATGATCGAAAATTTCATGTTGTGGTCAATTCTACGATATGGCCACGACATAAATACAGCCTACAATTAATTTAATGTCTTCGTCTAAAATATTTTTTAAAGCTTTAGAGCATTGTATTGCGTTGTTTTGTATTTGGAATAACCGAATAAATTTTTTCCAAGAAATAATGTATTCCAAATTCGAAATATCTTTTGCCTTCAGACGCAGGGCCCAATAGAAATTGTTTTCGCGCCTCCAACATTCTTTTGCTTACGTATTCGTTCGTATTTTTATCAGGGAAATGATTGATTTGAATTTCTACAGGCTACGCTTGCAGAGAGTGTTACATACGGATCGTGAGATTGGTGAGTTTTCAACTTTACAGCTAGAAGATATGCAGTTAAACCATTTTAATAATTTTTCCAAAAAATATCCAACACGGGCGTCGTTAAAGTTATTTTAAATGTTAAATTTTGTATATTTCAGACAAAGTGAAAAGTTTTTTTATATCTTTTGTCTTTTAATCCTTAGCTAGCACAAAATAAGTAACAAATTCGACATTCTTCTTTGGCAGCTTTCTTCTCTAGTTTAAAAATCAGTCCTATGTTAGATTTTGTTTATTCGATGTTACGGTGGAGTTTTCACATTATCTTGGGTTAAGTCCGTACCATTTAAAGACTCAAAATGTTCATAGATTCTTAAAAAGTTAGATTCGAAAAAATGCATTTACCTACGCAAAACCTACGTGACATGCAAACAACAAGTGCCTACTTATTGCGGGGAAAAAAATCTACTTAAAATTCCACGAAGTAGTGCAATTTAAATACTTCAGATTTCAATTAATCAGCCTATTGCAGTCCACTGCTGGACGTAGACTTCCCCAAGGGTACGCCAAAGCGCACGATCACCTGCTTTCCTCATCCAGCTACCACCATAGCGACCTTCCTCAGGCCATCAGTCCACCTTCAAAGATCAAACTTAATCAAACTCTAGATCAGTGTGTCGTGCTCAGGCGCATAGAAAAGAAATCATTATTATTACATTCCTCACTGACAAAATATTCACCGTCCGGATCCAACGAACAATGCGCTGACTAACGACATTGCAATTTCTGTGAAAAATCACAAAACATTTAAATGGTTTTTCCAGGAATAACGCTCCAAATTTCAACTCTCAACGTTTTAGCGAAATTTTATATTCAATGAAATATTTAAAGGTAGACTTGCGTGAAAATATTTTTTTTTTTAGTTTGCGCTAAATGTTGTAGTGAAATTGAAATTGTTTTTTACCGGGTTTTTGCTTCACTCCGCTAAAAGTTGTGGTGAAATTGAAATTGTTTTGTAAAATACGTGTTTTTTTGTTTTCCTATCTCTATCATACAAAAAATTAACAGCGTTCGTGGAGTGGACGAATAATAAAGCCGAGGGTTGGGTTCCTGAAAGCTCTGAATTCGAATCCCATTGGGGACACTCCACTGTGTCCCGAAATTGTGACTCTGACCCCACGTAGGACATTCTCCGAAAACTAAGATGATTCCTTGCTTCGGAGGACTCGTTAATCAGTTGGTCCCGGCAATTTTTTACAAGAGTCATGTGAGCGCCGCTTTATTTATTTTGTGCCATAACTCTGATACCAATGCAACGGGGGTTTTTCTTTTAGTTCTACAAAGGCCCGCTATGTGGCGCTGGGTTCCACTTTTGTCAAACCTGAACAACAGCCTTCCACTCAAAGAGGGTAAAACAAAACCACATCAAAACTGTTTTACATAGTTGTATTAATTTTATGTGATTGATAAAGTTTAGTTAGTATGTAGTAAATGTAATACATACCTATAGGTATATACGTATGTATGTATTTGAAACGCCAATGTGAGTTTGTTTTTTTTTCATGCAGGAAGACGCCCGGAAAATCCTATTTAACTTTTTTAACACAAAGCCGTGCCGGGCGCGGTCCGGGGCCGGGAAAGCGGGACGGTACTATGGCGCGGCATAGCGCCGTCCCGCTTGTCCCGGCCCCGGACCACGCCGCTCCCGCTCTGTGTGACTTGGGCTTTAACTTCAGGAATTAACGTGATTCCCAAAAGGAAAAAGTAAACCAAATTTTTATATTTTTTTGCTCACGTTTAAATAAAGTATTAGAACAAAAGACTTTCTGCTTTGATTGATTGATTGATGGGAAAGGATTGCAGCAAACCACCAGACCAGTAGCGTGACCACCATACAAGCCAAAAAGCCCGGCATGCCCTACGGATATCGAACGAAAGTCCAAAAAAACAATTAAATTTTCGCGCCAGTTTTCATTCGAAACTTGCAGAATCAATCGCGCGCTCGCTCGCTAACATTTAACCCTATTCCAGGCGACACACACTACAAACCAACGAGTCGCGTTCGGACCGCCGCGCCGCCATCTCACTCCGACCCGTGGGCTTTTATGGGGCATGCTTTTGCGTCTCTTTTACTCTTACGCAATCTTATGGAGATCTGTGACGTCGTTGTGTTATGAACTTCTTTTTTTAACAATATTGAAAATAGTACTAGATTTTGGGAAAAATTAAGCCGGGCTTGCGCATGAAACCAGGCTTCCGCATTTGAATGTAGTGGTAAATTGAGTAATGAAGCTATGTTCGGGACGGTTACGTTGCATTCTTCTGTTGTTGACAGTTGTTGTTTGAGCGGGTGATAATTGGTGCAATTTCTATTTTCTTGTTAAAAAATTTAGTTTTGTGTAGGATTTGCGTTTAAAATGAGTGTAGATCTGGGTGATATTGTTCCGTGTAGTGATTTGAAGTGTGTGCAAAGTTTAACAAGCGGGGGAAAGGTAAAATCATTGACCTTACCCGATAAAGAGCAGCTTATTTCTTCGCCAAAACCAACACCAGATTTGTTGATTTCTCAGTCAAGTAAGTATCATAAAAGACAATTTAATAGATCTGTGTACAAAACTCATTGGGTAGCTGGATGCTCGCATTCTAATAAGTTATATTGTTGGTGTTGCATATTCTTTTCCAACGAGAAAAATGCATGGAATACGTTTAGTTATGACGATTTAAATAACATATCTAATGCCATAAAAAGGCACCAAAACTCACAAAACACATGAACACTGTTATTTCTTTTTGTAATTTTGGTAAACAGCGTATAGAAGCTTCTTTATCTCTCGTCAGTTACCTATCTGACGAAATCTCAAAACATAACTCGCGCGTCGACCACAATCGTAGTGTTTTTCAGAGATTAGTAGATATTGTTTGTCATTTAGCACAACAAGAACTGCCTTTCAGAGGGCATGATGAGACCATAACTTAATTAAATAAAGGAAATTTCTTAGAATTTAGTATCTTTGCTTTCGAAATACGATCTCGTCTTGGAAAAACATATGCAATACCAAAATAGCGGCAAACCGGGGCCAAGTTATTTATCTAACAAAATTCAAAATGATGTTATTCATTCAGTAGTATTATTCATTCCTACGAAAATATATCATCGGCATGCCCTACTATTAGACCCTAGGCACGCCACTGCACCAGACCACAACTGTTGAAACGTATACATTTTAATACTCGTATTAATGACATGGTATACAATTTTAATGTGCCATTTACACAACACAACCTCACTCACTGACCTCTGTTATATTATTACGTCACTGGACTGAATATGATTTTCAAAATTAGTTTCCCTACCTTTTATAAAACTTGACACTGGCACAAAGTCCAACTAGTGCCATAATAAAAAAAAAATTACTGTTGTTTCAAATGTAATAAAAACGTTAAAAAAAAAACAAAACTAGCAATCCTTTATTTTAACTCGTTAGCGAGATTCAAGAAAAATGATGAAAGTAGTATAATAATGTTAAATATAGTTTTATTCTACAAAAATAGGTGGTATTTTTACAAGCTTTTATTTAGTTTCACCTGTCCCGTTGTCTGTCTGTCTGTCTGTCTGTCTGTCTGTCTGTCTGTAATCAAATCTTGCAAGTTAAATTTGATCCACTTCCCAGTTTCCGATTGAGCTGAAATTTTGCATTCATGTATAAATCGGATGACAATGCAATATTATGGTACCTTGGAGCTGGTCTGATGATGGAGACGGAAGGTGGCCATAGGAACTCCTCTAATACAGAACACAACCTAGTCGTGTTTGGGCTCGTTAGATTTGTCTTAACAAGATCTTTAGCCATACGTGATATCCAGGGTCTCATGATGGAGCCGGAAGGTGGCCACAGGAACTCCTTAAATACACAACACAACCTAGTCGTGTTTGGGCTTGTTGGTTTTGTCTTAACAAGATCTTTAGTCATACGTGATGTTCAGGGTCTCATGATGAAGCCGGAAGGTGGCCACAGGAACTCCACAAATACACAACATAACTTAGTCATGTTTGGGCTTGTTGGATTTGTCTTGACTAGATCTTCAGTCCTACGTGATGTCCAGGGTCTCATGATGGAGCCGGAAAGTGGTCACAGGAACTCCAAAAATACACAACATAACATAGTCGTGTTTGGGCTTGTTGGATTGGTCTTGACGAATACTTTGATACTAAATGGTAACCAGAGTCTGATGATGGAGCCAGAAGGTGGCCATAAGAACTCCGTAATTAAACGACGCAACCCCACCGAGTTTGGGCCCATTTGATTTGTCTTGACGAGTACTTTGATACTACATGGTAACCAGGGTCTGATGATGGAGCTGGAAGGTGGCCATAGGAACTCCGGAACGACGCAACTCCATCGAGTTTAGGCCCATTTGATTCGTCTTGTCGAGTACTTTGATACTATATGGTAACCAGGGTCTGATGATGGAGCTGGAAGGTGGTCATAGGAACTCCGTAATTAAACGACGCAACCCGATCGAGTTTGCGCTCATTTGATTCGTTTTGACGAGCATCTTAGTTGGCGTGAATATGCAACTCCAACAGATTTGAGAAAAAGTTCGTTCCGTTTGTTATGAATGTGGATTATTATATGTCTGATTGATTAGATGGATGCCCCAATGCCAAGGTGAGCATGTGCCGAGGGCTGAATGGTATAAGAGTGTATAAACATTTCATATCGCTAACGTTGCGCCTCAGGGTACCAGGGCGAACCCTGTTGTACTGAAGCCCTTATCCCTCTACAATGGACCTCGGCAAGGATGGCATTCACATAATACAGCCTAAATCAATTCAATTTCCTGCTAAATTTAATTACGGCACAGCTGAAAGAAGAATGCTTCCGATTGTCTTGTCTTGGGCTTCAACTGTGCACAAAATGCAGGGAACTACTGTAGATCATGCTGTTATTTATCTAGGCTCTAAATTATTTGCTGCTGGTCAAGCTTATGTGGCTTTAAGCAGAGTTAAGTCTTTAGCAGGACTTCGAATCGAAGAACTAGACTGCTCCAAGTTGACTTCGAAGAAACCTTGTAATGTTGATGCATTAAAAGAAATGGATAGAATGAGAAATGTTACAAATAACTAACTTGTGATTACATAACTAATTTAAATTAGAATTTACATTAGTTTACCCTACTACAAACAAAAAAAATGAAATATTTAAATATAAATAAAATACATAAACTTTAAGTGCTCAAAGCAGCCCATTATTATGTGAACGTACTACGGACTACATAACGGAAAAACGCTGCTACGCGCTACTAACTACGTCGTAGTAAATCTCGAATTAAACATACTAAAAAGTTAAAAATAAAATTAAAGAAAAAAAACCTTTTTTAAAAACAAGCTTTTATTATTTGTTAAGAAAATGAACTAAAAAGTTAAAAATAAATTAACTCTAATTAGAAGTATAACACTTTATAAGTTCATTGTAACCTTTAACGATAATTAAGCTTCTTCGTCTACGACAAAATAATTCCATATCGTAATCATATATTTTTAACACCAAAACTTTACACCTTAATTATTAAATCTTCCCGTTTTTATTACAGTCCCAATTTTATAAATAATAAAAGCGTGTTACATTTTGATGGTATAATTAAGCTATCACAATGTAACACGCTTTTTTATTTATAAAATAGGGACTGTAATAAAAACGGGAAGATTTAATAATTAAGGTGTAAAGTTTTGGTGTTAAAAATATATGATTACGATATGGAATTATTTTGTCGTAGACGAAGAAGCTTAATTATCGTTAAAGGTTACAATGAACTTATAAAGTGTTATACTTCTAATTAGAGTTAATTTATTTTTAACTTTTTAGTTCATTTTCTTAACAAATAATAAAAGCTTGTTTTTAAAAAAGGTTTTTTTTCTTTAATTTTATTTTATGTTTAGCTACAGTTCAGCGAGAATTCTGTATCATGCTGAGTTTTTTTTTGTTAGAAATGGGCACATTTTGACGATGGGTCTGATGAAGATCAAACTATCAATGTTGACTGTATGGTCACACGATACAAGACAATGAGAGAAAAGTTGTTTGACTCACACGAATTACAAATACTTTTTTTTTTATATTACATGTACGTAACATATTTCGAGGCTTCCCAGTAAGTAGTCAAGGACACTTGTGGTGTGAATGCCATGCTCTTCCATCTTAGGTAACATAACAAAAGATTAATACAAAAAATTAAGACCTAATTAATTAAATCATAATAATAAGTTTCTTAAAGGCGTCGTATTTAACATAATAGACTAAAAACAAAAACGATGAAGAAGAAGATGGTATTAGGGCAAATAAAGCTCATTTTTGAAAAGTTATGTCAACGTCCATTTCAGCATACAAGTATAACAGAGGTCAATGCCCAACCCCAATCTGCTTAACTTCGTCGGTAAATCTCACCAGCACATTAACATAGTAAATTGGACCCTTTCCCATAGTTAGAACAAACAATAGTTACATACAACAAATATTTTAATTCGCAACTCCAACAGGGTCTTCTGTGTACGTTCTATCATTTAGAGGTTTTAGGCAATTATGTGGGTAAATATTTCCGCTTCAAAATAAAGCAAAAGTATATAATTATTTATTTAAATTCATATTTTGTACTTATTGGAGTGAATGGTTCTTTAGCGATTTCCTCTAGGGATCCATAATCTTTCATATTATTTGTACAACGCTATTCGTTCGGCCTATGTTCAGCAGTGGACGTTTTGAGGCTGAGATGGTGAGCTCTTCTCCACAGATTCCGCCATTGTGTTAGTGAACTCACCCAAAAAAATGTAATGACGGATCTAAGTGATGTAATAACATCCTATGGAAATAAATTATTTTGACTTTGACTTTGATGATGATGATTACGTAATTTTACTTACCATCATAAGTGAACCTATTTACATGCACATAAAATGTGGCCTGAGCAATAAAAGTATCTAAAGACCCTTAATTAAAAATGTAATTAAAACACTTACATAATATGCATTGTCTGTGTTGAACACGCCCGCATTTTGAATTACATTGTCCAGGTCACTTTTGTCATTAATTTCTGGTATTACTGTAGGTATAAAACTGACATCTTCATTTGTTGTATCTTTGTACAACTCAACATAATCTATGATAGGGTAATCAGTGTTATTGTCATCTTGAATTTCATAATAAGATGGGTCTTCGTGAGATATATCATTCTCTTTAATGTTATCTAGAAGTTTGTAGTTTATTGGAGATTTGGTTTGTGTTTCTTGTTTTTTGCTTATTTCAGATTTTTTCGGCTTTTTAGCTAGTGCTTTGTTTGTAGTTTTAGTAGTGGCTGGTGATATTGTTGTTGAAGTAATAATGTCATAAATTTTAGTAGTAGTAGTAGTAACAGAACTTGCTGTTATAGGAACATCAGTGATATTTTCTTTGATTTCTGATATTGAATTTATTTCAGGATTTGCAGACATTGTTAAAGGTAGAGTTGTCACACTAACACTGTTAAATGTTTTAGGTAAATCTGTTGTTTTTATTATTAGCGTTGTTTCTGTTGTTATATTAGTATTGGTTGTATTTGTAACAGATTTCGTATTTTTTATATAACTTTGTAAATGGGTTTTTGGTGCATTTTCAACATTTATTACTCCGTCAGTAACTATAACATTTATGTCATCGACATTATTATCCCAGACTTGTGTGGTAGTTTCAATATAATTCTCAAAATCTGGATAAGGTTTTTCAGTTTTACTGAATTCAGTTTCAGACAAAGTATTCTCAGTTAGTTCAATCCAATCTACTGTATCGTTTTCTAATACTTGGGATATAAATGATTCTAATTCAGCTTGAAGATTCCGTTCAATTTCCACTTTCAACGCATTTAATTCATCGTTGAATTTTGTTAAATTGTTTATTATTGCTTGAGGTATTTTATTATTTGTATTTGTTCCATTTGTACTAATTGAATCGGTTGAATTGCCATTAATTCGGCTAAGACTGAAAGCTCTTACATGTATTTCAGTTCTGTTTTCAATATCTTTATGCACATCTGTTTGATCATCAATATTGAACAGTCCTTTAATTTCATCTTTAATCAACGTCGTCACATCAGTCAAAGCTTCGGACAAAGACCGTCCTATATCAGACAGATCGAATACATTCACTGATTTGTTTCTTATAGTTTCAAAATCTAGTATATCCGTTTTATTATCAATATTTATATCACTTTCATTTCTTCCAGCGTTAACACCAAAGAAATCTCCAACGAAACCTTTTAAACATTTGAAATAGTCATCACAGTCACTCCTAACTTGTATCACTAGAGCAAAAACCAAAAATACGTTTTTTAGATCCATGTCCTAAACGTGACTCGAGCTTGTGTGCCCGTAAACAAATGCAAGATGAGCCGGTGTGGGTTTACGAAGTCACTGAGGTCTTACGTCAGCGGTTCTCAAAGTTATTTAATCGTTTCGGTGTCACAATAGACTTGAGTTAAATAGTAGGTACAATCTTATAGCATCGTATAATTTTATGCATTACAAATAGTTAAAAGAAAAAATGTATCTTTAACTTGTTATTGTTATAATTAACTTTAATAAATTGCCCAAAGATAAAGCAAATTATTTTTTACCTGGCGTGAAGGGCGCGGGAAGCCGCTAGATGCGAGCAAGATAAAAATTTGGCGGCTCTTCTCATACGGCCATCTGATCGCAAACTAAGTAGAGCTTTTAGAACATTAAGCTTTTTAGGCCCTTTGTCCAGCAGTGGACATCTTTCGGCTGAGATGATGGTGATGGTGAAAAGTTTACTGAACATTTTCATTACATTATTTACTATCTTTCCCGAGGAAATAAGATTTTTCCAAAATACCTCCTCGCCAACATCCAATCACTTTCCGAAAAATCACATCAATCGTTACCATATCTATCTCAAAGAAGAATTAACTATCTCACTTTCGCTTTTATAATAATAGTATAAAAATCATTGTTTTGAGAACCGCTGCTATAAATTGGTTACGTTGACTATATTGCTAACGGCTTTAACTCTTATTAACAAGACTATAAGATGCATCTTGTGGTGCAGAGGTGAGGGGAATCGTGTGCGGCCATGAGAAAAGCGAGTTCAAGACAGTATTTAAGATCAGAAACGATTAAAAGAGGTTATCCAGTCGTGCATCAATTATGAATGTTTAAATATGTAGAATTAAACGTGATGTTGTAAGTGATATGAGATGGAAATTATAAGACAGACTTATATACGGTAATAAATAACTATTATTTCGTTCATAACAATGAAGATACAGCTATTTATACCACCTTGATCTTCTTTTTAAATTCATGCTACAACTTTATATTAGTGGCTCTGTTCTCCTTTCGCATCATTCGCCGCGTCCGATGCGAAAGGATTTCCATACTTTGCGCGCGTTTTGTATAGGCAAACCGTCGATCGCCGACCTTCAAATCAAATCAAATCAAATATCCTTTATTGCACATAAAAACACTCATGATACACAGACGAGACGATACAGGAGAAAGCAATCGGCGGCCTTATCGCTTTAAGTGATTTCTTCCAGGCAAACTATAATAAATTGAGGAGGAAATAAAAATCACTTGAAAGGTGGAAATCGCAACAGCACCATATAATCTCTGTGCATATAATAGAAGAAAATTTACACATAGATTAAAAAAAGTAAAGAGTTCAATATTAACAAAAAATAAGGTTTTATCAACATCCTCCGGGCCGAAAGAACAGCAGCGCAACATAAAATATTACGCAACGACGAACCTATCAGGTATCCTAACTACACGACCGCTCCTCGTGATAACCTGTCGGCTGACACCGCCGTTTCCCTGATCAGTAAGCTCTAATTGAATCGGAAAAAGTCGTTGAAAAGCGCGGATTTTGAAACCGGAAGCCGTCTTTAATTTTGCTACACGGTGTACACCATCTTTCCCTGCATAAGTTTCCACGACGATTCCTAGCGGCCACAGAATTCGCTTAGCTTCGGTCTTAATATACACAACATCTCCAACATTCAATGTGTCGCCTCGATGACTATTCCGCTGTTGGACAAGCATTGGCAGATACTCGTCCTTAAACCGTTGTCGTAGACAATCCCTCAAAGTAGAAAACGGTGTCTCAAATTCACACTATTAGAATCGACAGAATCCAAATCAGGAACGCTAGAAGAACGCAAAGGTTGTAAAAAGACAAGTATTCGGAGTAAGAGGTTCTAAATTTTCAGTCTCCGTAATATATGTGAGAGGTCTAGAATTAATTACTGCTTCAACATCACACAATACAGTTCGTAATTCTTCCTCGATAAGACTTGCTCTACCGAGGACTTTGCGTAGTAGGTCTTTAGTAGTTCCCACCACCCTCCCCACCAAGGAGCGGAAGGAGGATTAAATATCCATTTTATAGGACTTAAGTTAGCATTACACTGAATCGACTCCCAATCTAAGTCTTGCAATAAATTATTAGTCCCATGAAAATTCGTTCCGTTGTCAGAATAAATACTTGACACGCGTCCTCTTCGGGCAATAAAACGTCTTAAGGCCATAAGAAAAGCCTCAGTTGATAACGAACTTACCAACTCCAAGTGTATAGCTCGATATACTGCGCATGTGTAAAGAACAATATAACTTTTCTGACCGGATTTCAAAACAAAGGGGCCTGCTAAATCCACACCAGTAGTTTGGAAGGGTTTCAAACACTGATCGATACGATCAAGAGGTAACGGAGCACCCTTTGAAATAACGGGCTTTGACGAATAACGTCTACATCTCACACAACTCTGCACGACGTTTTGTATCAATCTCCGAGCACTAGTGATCCAAAACTCTTCTCTTATTTTCGCTAAAATTACTGAAGTTCCAGCGTGTGATAACTTCTGGTGCATATAACTCACTAAACGCGTAACAATTTCATGTTTAAACGGTAACAAAATTGGAAATTTGTAACTGTTACTTTCACTGTTCATAAGTAACCTTGTCTCTACCCTAATCAAATCTTTATCATCCCCCACTGACTTGAATTTCAGTTTTCTTAAGTAATCATTAGAATATGACTCCTTTTGAATTACTTTGAGTAGTGACGTTTGCGCGTTTTCATACTCTTCAAATGTCAATTGACCGTCTCGTCTTTTGTTCTGGACGTGAGAATTAAAGATAAATCTAAATATCCAAGCCACAATTCGTACTATTTTCGTATATTTACTAAGACCTAGTAAACGATCGGAAAAGTTCTCCTTAGTAATATCAACCTGAACTGCGGTGTGGCGCTTCTCATAATCAGCATACTCATCGTAAATATTCTTGCTAATATACGGCCAAAAGACTTGACTATCACGCAACCAAGAAGAACCTTCCCACCAACGCACACTCAATAGACACTGTGCATCGCATCCTCTCGACGGTAAATCTGCTGGATTCATAATTCCAGAGACGTGTCTCCACTGAGTAACATCAGAAAGCTTCAGAATATCATTCACTCTATTCTGAGCAAACACCGACCACACTGCTTGTTTCTTCAACCAAGTTAATACGACTGTAGAGTCGGTCCAATAATAAAGTGAGCATTCTAGTTTTAAAGCATCTCGAACCTGAGTACATAACCTTACTCCAATGAGTGCAGCAATAAGTTCCAGCCTGGGTACGGTTACCTTCTGTTTGCTAGGTACTACTCTCACCTTTGCGCATACCAAACGTACGTCAACTTCACCATTGTATTCTGTTCGAATAAAAAAAAAACGTTTACTATCATCACAAAAAGTATGTAAACTCCTTTCACACTTCTCAATTGGCAAAGGTGCGGTGCCTCCTATCACAGGTTTTATAAAACTTAAAAGGAGGCTCCGGTCACTTAATATTTATGTAAAACTGTTACAACGAATAAAATATTTTATTTTTTATTTTTATTTTATTTTATTTATTTTTTAATTGGGTGCTTACTCAAACGCCGTGGAACCGCTGCTTCCTTCAACATGTGCACAGATTTCAACCATGCATGAAAATCTTTACCTATTTCTTCGCACACTTCATCATCCCATCCACAAGACATTTCCCAGCATCGCTGTAACAAAAGCTTTGGAATCAAAGTCACAGGGGCGGTAAAACCAATAGGATCAAAAACTCTCTGTGCTATCGATAATAATACCCTTTTAGTCACCTTTTCGATAGGTTCTGATAAAGAATTTATTTGACACGACAAGGTATCACTAACAGTATCCCATTTTACACCCAGTATAGATATATTTCTCTCATCGTCAAAAGGCTCGTCTGCTCTAGGGCCGATAACCCATCCTCGTAAATCAAATTTACCTTCCTCCATCAGCCTACGTGACTCAGATTGAAAAGTAGTCGCTCCTTCCATTGTTTCTACGCTGGCCACGACATTATCGACGTAAAAAGATTTTCTTAACTTTTCTGCAAAAGGTGACTGATGGGCTCGACTTTTCAGATGATGATTAATGGTTGCGGCTAACAAAAATGGACTACAAGTAAGCCCGCAGACAACACGACGGTGCTGAAATGTTGTCAGCTCTTTCATCTCCTCGTCTCTCCACCAAAGAAATTTTAAATTTTTCCTTTCTTCTGGAACTATAGATATTTGAAGAAAAGCTTTACAAATGTCAGCTGTAATACCATAAGCGTATGTTCTAAATTCGGTAAGCAACTTTGGAATTAATTCTAAAAAATTCTCACCCTTTTCTAAACAACTGTTAATAGAGTTTTCATTTCTATCACGAGCTGAAGCGTCAAAAACCGGTCTGATTTTAGTCGTTAGACTTGATTCCCTTATAACCGCGTGATGTGGTAGATAGTGTCCTTCATCCTTAATGTCTTGCGTTACTCGTTCAATGATTCCTAAATCCAACCACTCATCGAAGACTTTTGTGTAGGCTGCACTCTTATTTGTTAATTGTAGACGTTTAGTAGTGGGCATCAGACGCTTTTGTGCAAGATCGAAGTTTGATAATAGTTCAGGATGACCATCTTTCCAAGGTAAAGAGACTTCATCACTTGAAGCATCAGAGGGTTTATCTGTGATCCCGATAGTTTCAAGCTTCCACAAATCTGGAATATCAAGATCGATTAAAGTCGTTAGAACGTTGTCGACTAAGGTAGTTAGTTTCGGACCTTGAACAGTCCAACCCAACTTGGTTCTGATAAAAGTCAACTCCTTTTCTTGAACAAAATCGCCAGTGAACAGTAAATCCGAGTAGTCGGCACCTATTAATAAATCTACATCGGCGCAACCGTCTCCCGATGTGTCAGACAGTTGAATTTTGTGTTTATTTAACACTTCGTTTAACTCACTACGATTAATCTTAAGTAAATAGCCGCAAATAGTTTTCTGATTTAGGACACTCATTCTTAACGCAAATGAACAGAAAGATGGAAATCGCAACAGCACCATATAATAGAAGAAAATTGACACATAGATTAAAAAAAGTAAAGAGTTCAATATTAACAAAAAATAAAAATAATTTTAACAAAAAAATAGAAACCTCCTTCAAATTGCCTTATATGGTTATCTCCACTAAAAAGTAACAAATAAAATAACATTCCAGATGGAACATGAAAAAAAATATTGCCAATATCCTCAATTAAATAGATAGGTAGTGTATTAAGTAAATATTTAGAATTTTGTACTTCCTTTTGGAGTCGGTGCCAGCCAAAAATTGAAGATGACGAAACTACGAGTATTAATTATTTATCAAATGAAACCTACCCGGACTTTCTTGGTAGTCGCTCCTGTCGTTATCCCTGCGTTTGGTCGGGTGCGGCATTGCATCCCGCGCAGCTCATCAAAACATTTATATCAAAAGCGCCCACTACACTCTCGTCCGAAGTTCTTCGACGAAGTCTCACGAAGTGTCAAATTGGTGTAAAAGTGAAGCCCAAAGTTGCACGAAGTGCCTCTCTATACTCTCGTCCTCAGCTTACTTCGATCAACTTCGCGAGTAGTGTAGTGGACGCTATAGACTATCAAAGAATTTTATTGATAGTCATATAGAAATATGTACTGACTTAACGATGACGACGACTTAAAACAGTTGCCCACGACTAATCGACGATTTTTTGGCTGGCACCGACTCCAAAAGGAAGTACAAAATTCTAAATATTTACTTAATACACTACCTATCTATTTAATTGAGGATATTGGCAATATTTTTTTTCATGTTCCATCTGGAATGTTATTTTATTTGTTACTTTTTAGTGGAGATAACCATATAAGGCAATTTGAAGGAGGTTTCTATTTTTTTGTTAAAATTATTTTTATTTTATGATTTTCAGTGTTTTATTCAATATATTTTATGTAAGTAATTAATCTTAACCGCGACACATTTTCTATTATTTTTCTTCATTATCCAAAGCTAGGTTTTGTTATTTAACAGATTCAGTACAAAGATATTATATTTTTGGTATTTGCTTAGTTTAGACTGCGTCTTTCGAGCTTTGCAACCGCGTTTAGTTGTTTATATAATAGTTTCTAAAATAACATAAGTTAAACTGGGTAAGAGGCTACGAAGTAAGAGGTCATTTGGTAGTCCAGCTGGCCACTAAACTGACAATGCTAAGAGGAAAGAATAGCTTCGCGATCCTAACGAAATAGGTATTTAGGAAAACATTTGCTGTCGCTCGTGCGCTCATACCCCCAGGAGAGAGAGAGCGAGAGCGTTGCAGCTCGCCGACAATAGATACTTTTCTTGATGAAATTCCCACTACGGGAGAAAACGGTTTCCATTTTCTTAATTTCAACAAATCACTTTGACACAGTTTTAATCAAAAAAATTACGTTACTTGAGGTGCCTATACAAGTTTGAATCTATTGCGAATTTTGAAAAAAGCAAAAACTATATACCTAGTCATTCATTGTCTCAATAACATACAAAAAAATCATGGAGATTGGAAAATATATATAGAAGTGGAAAAACGTTTTCTCTTTTTGTATGGACGAGCACGATTCTTCCCTTAAGCTTACAGTTTACCCCGATACTTGGGCTATTCGTAAGGAGTTTCAGGTTTGAGATGGTATCTTGAAAGTCTATCGTTAGTTAGCCGAAACACGGAATAATCTTTCTTTTCAGACAATCGGGTGATTCAGGCAGCAATGTCCCAACTAAACTGGAGAAAGTCTCACAAGGACATTTTCGTTTAAGAGTGTCTTCACCGGGATTCGAACCCGAAACCTCCGTAAAACGATTAAAACACTCGACCACTCGGCCATAGAAGCTAAATTATTTGTGATTTCCAATACAATATCCGAAGATTGCAGGTTCTTGTCCTGTCACGGTCGCCAATAATGTGATAAAATCGAATAAATGGAACAAGGGAAACGTAGATTTTCAGCAAACTGACAAAACAAATTTATTTCGTTGCCTAGCAACATTCCACCACAAACGGTATCGCGCGCGATGCATGTTGCTATCACTGGTTGAGGAGTTTCCGCTTTTATCCCTTATTCCATCATCAGACTTTAACAAAATTGGTATGGATCTATCCCCAAAGCACGTTCTATCGAATGAAAAAAGAATCATCAAAATCGGTTGAAAACTGACTGAGATATGACTAAAAGAATAGACGAATAACGACGCGAATGCTACATTCCGTTGAGGAATTTCCAAGTTTTACCTCATGTTCCACCATCAGATCTTGACGAAATTATTATGGGACCACCTCAAAAGTAAATCCTATCGTACAAAAAAAGAATTAATAAAATCGGTTAACAATTGGCGGAGATATCTAATAACATACATAAAAAAAAAACGAATTGAGAACCTCCCCTTTTTTTGAAGTCGGTTAATAAGGTTTTATCAACACAACCATTGGGTGAAAAAGAAAAACAAAAGGATGAATAGGCGGGTGTGCAGAAATAGTACCTACTGCTACACGATTATTTCTACAAAACACAAAAAAAATACTATACAGATATAACATTATTACATAAATATAATATTATGTTGCCCTTGCAAGCATTTTTTTAAATAGCTGATTTATTTACGTTTTCAACCCTCATAACTCCGTAATTTTTTTAAATTTCCAAAAACTGGTTCGACAAAAGAACTCTATTAATTTATCGAACCTGCTCACAAAATTTTACGAGAATCGGTTGAGAAACGCGACTGTAAATGAGATCAAATAGACAGACGGGTGGACAGATGGACATACAAAAGAAATGGCCAAGCTGAAACGGAAACGCTAATAATTAATAATGATTGTGATTAATAAATCCTGCAGTCTGCGAAGAAATTCAAAGATTGTGTGTGTATGAAGGTGAAGGATCTAGTGACTCAGAAATTAGCTCATAACAACCACCTAGCTCAATACTAGCTCTTGATCCATTTTAGATCACCTGAAGATCATATAGTCACATCACAAATTCACAAGAGTCATACCTCCGAATAAGAATACGAGCGTATGGAAGTTCCAATCTTCTGATTCGATTTAAATACTTTCATTACTTAATTACAAAACAGAAGGTTCCTAGTTCGAATTCTGAGAACACTGTCAAAAGAAATATTTTTGTGAGTCTTTCCCTTTTTTTTTTTTTTTTTTTGACGATGACCTAATGCTTGTGTCGCAAAATCGACGTATCAAGCGTAACCGGACTTTTGGGGGAGCGGAAGGCTCTTACCCCTAGTATTATAGCAACAGCCTAAGGGCGCCCACTTGGGGGCACGGACCTCGGCCTAGGACGTTGCCATGGCGAGAAGCGCGTGGGAGAGGAATGACCCTGACGGGGTCTTCCAGGATTATGCAGAACTTGATTGGGTCTACCGCGTCCCCGCCGGCGGGTGCGGTTGCTACCAGAAGGGCATTCTGTGGAGTGTACTCTATTGGCAATGGCTCTCTCAACAAAAGACTGGATGGGATCGACAGGATCGGACAGAAGTGAGTCTTTCCCCAGATTGCAGGCCGATCTTTTAATTTATTTATTCAACATTTTCAATCGTTATTATAAATATAAACTAAGACACCATTCTAGAAACCCCTAGGGTTTATACGAAATGGAAAGGCTCGCTAAGCCGTTGGTGGTATGAGTTGCTATCTACGGATTGTTACATGAGTTTTGTCAGTGGTCTTTAATTGGTGGCTCTATAACACTGACATCTGGTCCGTGAGGTCAATTGAGCCCTAAAGAAGACCCCTCACTATCAGAACATTCGTAAAAAGACAATTAAATTAGCACTATCTAAAACTCGCTGTACGTATGGCCCACAAAACAATTGTTTAGCAATATTGGGCTCACCTTGAGACGGACTTTGATGGATCGCTGCACAATTAACTCAGTCACTATGGGTTCGACTGTGAAAGCTTCTTGGCCAAGATTAGAGGTGAATTTTAAAAACAAGCTAATAGAAAATTTTAAATAAAGAACGTGCATGGTTTCGACTGGTCGACCAACCAACACAGGCCTGCATTGGCATTCACAACTGCCGAATTTTCAATATATGAAAAAATCCGACTCCTGTTTTTGTATATTTACTTACAAATACGCAGGATATAAAATGCATCGATGAAAATGCAGAAATGATTCTGAATAGAATTCGTAACGAGCTCTAATATCATCATCATCATCATCGTGTGGGTTGTAATTGTAACCGACCTCACAATAAATCCTAGTAAAGCTCTTATATAAATAACATTCGAATGTCACGTTTTTTTCCCTGACAACAGAATTATTTACTGTATTACCAGATTACTATGTAAAAATATTACTTATTAATTCTACCTTTTCACTGATTTTTACTCAAATACGGCTTATCAAATGTCTAATTAGCCCATTTTGAATCAATATTTACTTTCATAGTTAGTAGCATAGTTAGAGTTTATTACAAGATACGTAATATTAGAAACTTTATTTTTATTTACTTATTAGTGTTTTTTCTACTGAAAAGTTATGAAAATCAAACCCTATATGTGTGATTCATGAGGTTAACCAATCGATATTCTTGACTATATCTTTACCATACTAATAACAATAATAATAATCGTTAAAGACGCACTGTTCGGTCGGTATACTGTCTTTGAGAATAAAACAATACTCGTAAACCTAACTCTTTGCTCACTCCTTTAGGGATACGTTCCCGGTGGGGGGGACACTGTCAAACAATAATCTCTTTGTGAGACTTTCCCCAGTTTGGTTAGGACTTAGCAGGCTGGATCACCTGATTGTCCGAAAAGAAAGATGATTCTGTGTTCCAGAAGGCACGTTAAGCCGTTGATCCCGGCTACTATCTAATCGTTACACGAGCCAAGTCAGTGGCCTTTGGCGGCTCTATAACACTGTCACCATCGACCTTACACAATGATGATGATTGTCAAAGGTTTCAGGCTTAACTCAGTTAAACAACAGCTACATTTGACCGACATGCCACGGTTTGATTAACGTGCCTTCCAAAGCACGCAAGACTCTCGTTTATTATAAGCTGCACCTCGTCACCTACCAGTAATTTGAGTCACTACACTAGATCTACTGCAGCGCTTTTCGGAATTATCTATGTACGGAACTCATACATATCCGGTATGCTTATGCCACTGCTTTAACAATGTTAAATTAATCAAATTGAAGAGGAAAAGTTATACATCGCAGTTATTTATTATATTGTTATGGGTTTTGTATGTTAAATTAATTTCTTTGGTCCACTTTTTCATTGCGTTGCATCCGTTGTTTACATCATACTGACGATCATGATTAGCGGAAACTGTTTTTTAACTATCACAAAAGTTAATATCGCAATACGAAGTCAAAGTTAGTAGTGTCAATACTTATATTATTATAATTATTATTATAATCAGCTTGTAATGTCCCACTGCTGGGCGAAGGCCTCCCCATTGTTCCGCCATTCCTCCCGGTCCTGGGCAAGCTCCCACCAGTCCAGTCGATAGGCGTTAACTCGTCTCGCCATCTTTTTCGGGGCCTGCCTCGGCGTCGGTTCCCGTCTTGAGGAGTCCACTGCGTGACGATTCTCCCCCATCGTTCTGGATGCATGCGGTTTATACTTATTATTATTAATTTGTCAATCAATCAATCAATCAGTCTATTGCAGTCCACTGCTCAAACAAAAAGATTGTGAAAAGTATTATGAGAAGTATGTGTGCAAAGAAATTTTTGCTTTACAGTATTATGAGAAGTATGTGGGCGTCGAAATCTCGACCACTCGGCCACGGGAACTTTGACAAATTACTACACGTTTACTTTATACATACTCGCACAGAACTAGTGGCTCTGTGAGCTGTAGACCTCGCGAGTCTGTATATATTTAAAAAAAAAAAATTTTCTCGACGAACATCCCCAACCCTTTGATTGTTTTTATTTTTAAACTTTATTTTATTTTATTTTTTTATTTTTTTTTGTCTTATCTTATTTTATTTTATTGGTTAAGAAATGTGACCTGTAGAGGAAAACAGCCTCGGCGGTAGACCTTGTAAGCTGGCAACACCCATAACTCCGTCATTTTTTAAAATTTCCAAAAACTGACTCGACAAAAGAAAACGATTAATTTATCGGATCTGCTCACAAAATTTCACGAGAATCGGTTGAGAAACGCGACCTGTAGAGTGAAACAATCAAACAAACAAACATATGGACATACAAAAGCAAATTTGGCCAAGCTGAAACAGAGAGATAATTTTCTATGCTAGTTATAATATAGGTATATTCCGGGGCCATCAGTTCTGCTGATCTTGAATGTTTGATAAACGTAGATTTAATTTGCTGGATAAGATGAAGACAATATTTCAGTACTGACGACAATAAATTAAATAAATTTTCATTAAAATTCCTTTCAAATCTCCTTTTTCATTGTGTGGGTTTATCCTATTGATTCTTTCTTACACGAAAAGTTAAATAAAAGTACGTAATACATATAGTTAATAGTTAAATAAAAGTAGTAGTTAAAAAAAAAACTTGTGTATATTACGAAAAATAATGTCAAACGATTTATCTATCTATCTATCTATCAAAATTGATTAGGTACCTTCATACTTGCATGCAATAACCGCGTGTTAAATTTTAAATTACTATGATTTGGGCTCTGCTTAAATTTAATTTGATATATTGGGAAACAGTAAGGTTCTATAACCTTTAATTTTATCTGTCACTTACTTAACGGTCAAGGTATCATCGTGATGAAATAAGAAGGTAGCTGGGTGATAGTAAAATGATAGGCAGGCATACTTAGGGAAATATCTTGTTCCCATGGTAAAATTCGTACTAATAAGCCTACTTTTAATATTCCTAGTTTCCTACTAACCAATGTCGGAATAAAGGCGCTCTCAAGGTCAAAGTGTCAAGCCGCTTACGCTGGCTATAGTATCACAGAATACACAGGGTGTAAACGTTAAGTGTACTCTCACACGATTTATCCTAAACTATACAAGATACCGAGAAATTGATTATTGATACTAAAAGTGCTTCATGAGCTCTAACAAATGGTGTTAATAACTTTTTGAAAAATTAATGGGATACATCGAAAAAATATTTTTTTGCTGTCACCATACCATCCACGTCCCATCACATCTCCACATCTTGTTAACCACGTTTCAGATGTTAGTAGTATGTTTTCTTTTTAATATCAATCAAGCAGCTTTAAGGTTGTCTTTCTTTAGACTCTTACACGTCAAAGAGAGTGGTCTCGACCGAGCTTTAACGTAACGATAACAATCACTGAAGAAGATTAGAATCTCTAGTATGTTGCGATATTAATACGAATAACGTTATGAATACTTTAAATATAGATCTGTAGCCGATGTATAAAATACTGTCAAAAGACTCGCCTATCTCTGCTTGAAACCGGGACAACTGGATGTCCTATGGAAACTGCACGCATAGTAGTCATTTATCAAGAGAGCGAAACTGTTGAAATAAGATTAACGGGCAAAAATCTTTAAAAAATACTATTAAGACTGATAAACGCCTTGGAAATAGTATATTTTTAATTCTTTTGAATTAAGTTGTAAATAATGATCATTTCAAATATTTTCAATTAAAGAACGAAGTTCATTTAATTTTGAGGTACTCGTAGGTTCAATTAACTTTGTGTTTTTAAGTCAAAGTCAAAGTCAAAATTTTTTTATTCGAATTAATTTTTACAAATCATTTTTCGACGTCAAAGCAAACATGGATGGCACGTTCACTACCAGTGTTGCTGCAACACTTATATTTGCATTCGCCAGTCTTATTGTTATTTTTTCTTAATGCGGGCTAAAAGGCTATAACGTTTTAGAACATAATAGCCCCTATTCACGTAATAGAAGTCACAGAGGTACGTAAGGTAAGTGAACCAGGTCACCTTGGTTAGAAAATATGCAATTGTCCAAAAACCCGCGGACGAGACCAATTAAAATATATTTAAATTCAAGACAAAAGTTGAATCTTGATTTTTATGAGAACGATGCGTTAGATGAATTTTTATTGTTTTGTTTTTTTTAGTAAAATCCACTTTGTTTGCTGAGTAAAAAAATTACATTAATTCGTAAATAATTTAGTTAGTTCTTGTCATTTGCAGAAACAGATTAGCTCAAAAGTAATAGACGGGTAGTAAAATAGATAAAGACGTCTCCTTCTTGCTTGTAACGGATTTAGTTTCATTATCATCATCATCATCATCTCAGCCTGTAGACGTCCACTGCTAGACAAAGGCCTCCACAACGACCACTCCTGCGCTGCCCGCATCCAGCGGCTTCCCGCGATCTTCACTAGATCGTCGGTCCACCTAGTGACGTCACCTACCCACGCTGCGTCTTCCGGTGCGTGGTCGCCATTCGGAACATTTCTGCTAAAACGTCCGTCGGTTCTCCGTGCAATGTGCCCCGCCCATTGCCACTTAACTTCGGACTATATCAGCAACTTTGATTTGCCTGCGAATCTCTCAATTTCTGATTCGATCTCGCAGGGAAACTCCGAGCATAGCCCATTTAGTTTCATCTGGACACAATTGCAACGGGACACTTTCCCAATGGGACGTAGTTTCGAACAGACACAATCTCTGAAGGACACATTGGTATAATCAAATACAAAAATATTTTGACTGACGGCATAAAAGGTGACATTTTGGCAACTGTATTTACAATTTGTCGTTGCATGAACCATGTCAGAATTAGCAACTCAATAATTCTAAAACTATGGTTTTTGAGGTGAATTGGAGAAGAAGAAGAATCATCATAATTTTGTTTGAAGTCTTCTGGATTCAACAAAGCCAACAAAATGTTCGAACTCGCAGACAGACTCTGCTGAACTCGACGAACACGAACTCAATGTTACCTGACTCGACGTATCCGGAACTTTTTTTACACTCATTAAACTACATAAACTCAGCTATTTCTGCATAACCCGTCTCAGTTGGATCTAGTAATTTGATGGTAATAAAGTAAATCAACTTACCAATCGTTGAAATTTATCTCCACCATCAGAACCGTCCAGCATCTCCACATCCTTCGAACCACTTCTATTCAATTTCGTTTCGTCAACCGAATCGTGCAGATCAACCATGTGGTCCGTCGTCTCTTCCAAGTCAAACACGTAATCAACTACTACTGTCTTCGGCATTTCTATATAATCTTTAGCCATATCTTCGAGTACAATTTCTCTCCTTTTCCTTTCACTAAAAAAGTCGTCAAATGTATCGGTAAAATCAGCGAAATCTGTACTATCTGTGACGTCAGCCGTAATATAAGTTTCAGTAGTAAAATCTACTTCAAGTATAGTTATATTTAGTTCGGAAATAGTAGGAATTCGTTTTATAGTTATGTTTGCATTGATATAGTTGTAGACGTCGGGCCAGTATTTAGCACTGTACAAAAATGTCGATATCATAAACAACATCACAAATAACATTAACAGGATTAATAATCTGATTATTTGTTTTAGTATCTCTATATTCACTTTCATTTTTTATTTAATTCTTCTTCGACTTTTTTTTGTTTTTGTTACTGGCCACTTCAGTTTTTTCTAGACTGGCTGTTTTGTTTCTTTTAAACCTTTATTTTATTTTATTTTTTGCACAATGCGTTTCTCCGAAAAGCAGAATCAATACTAAATGTAACATCAGCTGTAGGTATGTGTCATAATCTTAAACATCGTCATAGGTTTGTATGGAAACATTACACCTTATAAGTGGTAGATACGCAAAATGTTCTATACAAAAACAATAGGTAATCGACTGCGTCTATTTTTGTGGATGTTTCTTATAGCAAGCGACGACGTGTGTTTGCAAGTAAATTTTGTAATTTTCTATGTTAGAAAACCAATGTGACTGATTCATAACAAGATTTGCAGTGACGACGAAAAATGATTTTGTGTAATCTTCGAATAAAGACATTTTTATCTTTATCTAATACGAGCACTTTGCATTTTTTTTACGATTTTTTTATCGATCTCTTTCTAATCAATTTTCACATTACTTTTTTTTACATTGACTTTATTTGACAGCATTGACAGCATTGCAAAATCGACGTATCAATGAGGAAGGCTCTTAATAATTTTAATAATAATAATAACTCTTTATTGCCAAATAATACATAGTCCAATGATACAATAAAAACAATAACGGGCAGTAAGTACTGGTCTCAGCATGTACTGCGCTCACTAGACTATTTTAAAACCCCTTAGAAATTTAGCCGTGTGGTGACGGCAGAGTAGAATACATTTGTCACCAACCCCTACTCTTCCCGTGGGTGTCGTAAGAGGCGACTTAGGGACTACACATTGAACAGGGAACGGGCAGCAGCGCTCTCTGATACAGTAACCTTTTAATCTGCGATCTCCAACCCGCCTGCCAAGCGTGGAGATTATGGCAAAACCAAACACTCAAGTGGAGGAGGCTCATAGTCCAGCAGTGGACTGTAACGGGCCGTTGATGTAGTAATTTTTACATTCCTTCCCCAGCTCAACTACATGTACTTATATCTCCAAAAAACGTTTCATTTATTGCCTTATCTTTATTAAAATTCACTAGCTCTTATTTATTTTAAAGACCACGTACGCGTGCATTTACTAATTTGTTCTTCTAGCGGAATTCTAACTATTTTTTTGCAGCGATAAGTCACCCGGTATCTGCTTGTACATTGCAGAGACTTTTAGTGGGAGCATTTTTATTTGATTTGGTTATACTAAGCTAGTTTTCTGCTGGTAGAAAAAGCGATTATTCCTCTCTTGTGGCTACGGTTTTACGACTGCCGTAAGTAGAGTGAAGTTTCGAAGCACATAACTCCAGACTTTTTGTTTTCTGTAGTTCGTCTATTTACAATATTCATGTTGATAACATGAAAACAACTAACTAGCCAATGTCAATTGACAATTGTCAAAACGGGCTGGTTTCCGTAACTCGACGTCGAATGCGCCTATTTTGCGTGTGGGTGGGAATGCGGTGTCATTCGAGCCAACCCAGCTCTTCCAGGAAACCCAGTAGGCCCTTTACATTACCGGTTATCCCTGGAAGGTCCCTCGTTTGACCGAGGTATTTAGCCCTGTAGTCCGCCACTCCCGTGCACTCCATGAGGACGTGAGCGGCCGTTTCTTCTGCCTCCAAGCAGGCTCTGCAAAGGGGGCTGTCAGTAACACCTAGGACATATAGATGTTTGTTAAAAAAACCATGACCAGTTAATAACTAGCTAACCTAACTAGCTAAAAAAAAAAAATATACCAATAATAATAAGCCAAATAACTAGCTTGAAAAACCATTCAAGTTTCCATTTACTTAATGTAAGAATGTTAATTAATTAACGTAACTAACACATTGAGTGCCAATACGAAATTTTTCGTAGGAGTCCCAGACAGAGCGTCTACATAGTAATTGACTTAATTTGGCACCCTGATTTGGACAATTTTATGTTTGTTGACCTCTCAAATAAAACAAGTCTTAAAAAAAGTAACTTAATTAATTGTAAGTCATCAAAACGCCACATTTTTTAAAGCAATATTTGCAAAAGTACCATCAATTTGGTTATGAAAATGAGATCCAAAAAGAAACAAACAAAAAGACAAATAGCGCCGCCGGAACGTTTTGTTATAATCACCATTAAAAATATAATGAATAATATTGCTCTTTTACAACAAACAGGCGCTTCATTAACAATTTGTACACGTCCCCACGGAGGGGCTCCAGCCTGCCCTGAATTAGGGCGATCACGCCTTAGTCGATCACGCTGGCCCAGTGCGGGTTGGTCAACTTCATACACAACTTTTTTTTTTATTGTACGAGTTCCTCACGATGTTTAACTTGAAGATTAGTAGATTATGAATACAGCGTCGGTGGTCTAGTGGCTAGAGTCGCTGTCTTCCGTTCAGGAGGCGCGGTTTCGATCCCCACCACGTACCAAATTTAAAGGTCGTGTGTGAAGTCGACCAACCCGCAATGGTCCAGCATGGTCGCCTAAGGCCTAATCGCCTTAATTTAGGGTTGGCTCGATCTCTTCGGTGGGGCCGTATATAAGCTGTTGATGATGATGATTATGAATATACGTGGTGAGTCGAACCTGCGTCTCCAGGTTGGGTGCCGCCTAGTCACTATACCACCGACGTTCTTAGGGTGCGTGTATATTCCGAATCTGAATAGCTTCTAAGGAGTCTAATTAATGCTCTACTACGGTATCCATAGCATAATAGCAAATAAGTCTGTCAGGTTAAAAAAGAAACATCAATTTTAAGAAGAGCTAAATTCAAATTAACCTCGGAATGCCTCGTATAGGGTTCGGAACCCCAGTGGGTGAAAGCACTGTCAAACAATATCGCTTTGTGTTAATGTTTGATCGAGCATTCCTCTCGCAGAATAAACAAGCTTGTGTAAAAAATAATATCAAAAATATCTTAACATTATTTTTTTAAGCCAATTTAATCTTAGATATTTTTGGCTGACATTCTCTTTGAAGAAACGTTACCTTTGTAGGGGAAAGTTCTAAAGGTTCAATGTTCAATGAAAAATGTTTTTTTGCTAACGTTATTCAATAAACAAGCTAAAGGGTAGATATTACTTTAATACCAGTCTATTTTAGCTAGCTTACTGCTACTTGAGGTGAACTGGTTATGAAGCCAGTCCCATTTTTTATTTTGCCAGTTTTGCACACTCTTCCCGTGGGTGTCGTAAGAGGCGACTTAGGGACTACACATTGAACAGGGAACGGGCAGCAGCGCTCTCTGATACAGTAACATTTTAATCTGCGATCTCCAACCCGCCTGCCAAGCGTGGAGATTATGGCAAAACCAAACACTTGAGGGGAGGAGGTTCATAGTCCAGCAGTGGACTGTAACGGGCCGTTGATGTTATGTTGATGTTGACCTTTACTTTTGTGATAAAAATATTATTTTCTTCCTTTTCTTTTTAATTTACTCTAGACGTTGTATGTAATACATCTGTATGTATTGTACGATAAATGAATATATTACCCGACGCTGGCAAAATGTCCCCAAAATGGGTAGGCGGTTGCTATGAGAAGATAATAAAAAAAAAATCCTGATGTAGATTTATTTTAAAAACTGGTTTTCTGTGTAAGTGTTTTTTTATCAAGCCAAGTCAGTGGCATTTGGCGGCTCTATAACACTGACACCAGGGTTTGTGAGGTCGGTTGTCGACCTTACAACCCACACGATTAAGAAGATTAAGGATACTGTGGAACTAAAAAAATGCTGATTATAAAAAAGAATGTTTAATAGTAAGTATTAAATAGAATAACATTAAACAACAGGTACATACACGCGCTCAATCACGCTACAACATTTAACAACAACGACAGATGACAACCACACAAAACAACAATAATATAAAGGGGCTTCTTGGTAGGAATTTCCCTTTATCAATATACAAGGTCTTACAAAGTCAGCATGAGGTACGATTTCTTTTTCTGTTTGTTCGATTCGGTACACAGAAAATGCTCTAAGAAGACCCGTAAGTAAAGATTATAAGACCAAGTATTTACTTAAACTAAAAACAGTCAAAGAAGTAACGAACTTCTATCTACACGTAATCAATTTACTACTTAGTAGGATAAATATGATTTTACGGAATATTAGGACGATTAAAAAAGTTTAAGATTCGCCGAAAGATTGCCAAATGCAAAAGAAGCCAAAACGAATTTAAAAAAGTAGAATTTCAAAATGGAGTCTTAACAATTTTCATTTCTTTTAGATCTTGTGCGATCCCTTCTTAGTATGAATAATAGTTTCGTAAACCGGTACTTTGAAGGGAACCGGTTTTTCTACAGGTACAATAATGTGTTTCACAACTTCAAAAGGCACTTCCTTAATTCTTGGCACATGTACAATCTTTTCTACTGGGTACGGCACCGATTTCTCAACGGGTATGGACACTTCTTTAATAATCGGAATGACAACAGCTTTCGGGACAGGTATCTGAATCGGAACGGGATGCGGGACTGGGATTAGAACTGGCTGGTTGATTTTGAATTCAACGTTTTTCGGTAGAGGAACGACGATTTCTTTGTAATGTTTGATTGGTTCAGGGTTTTCTTCATCTATGTGCTGGTGGACGGGGTAAGATACTGGCTTGAAATCGTGCCCGCCGAAGCTGTGGCCGCCGTGATCTCCCTGGCTGTGGTCGCCAGAATCGTGACCGTAATCAGAACTGTCCGAGTTTCCGCCGAAATCATACCCACCCGAGTATTCGCTTGGTTGGAACTGTAACAAAAAGCAATGATCTTTTTATTCTGTGGTCGACAATAGGTTTCTGTGGCTTTCACAGATAATTTTGTTGAGTTTACTTTTATGGTGTCTGTTAGATAACTAGGTAAATAAAACATACACATCGTTCCATTTCATTTACTTTTACTTCTAACAAACTATATGTCGTTGATACGAAAATCCAATAATATGAAGAGAAGAAGAAGTTGATCAATATCAAAAAAAAAAGAAAAAAGAAAAGAAAAAAAAGTATCCCACTAATATTATTATAAATGTGAAAGTATGTTTGGATGTTTCATCATTCAATCAATCAATCAGCCTATTGCAGTCCACTGCTGGACGTAGGCCTCCCCAAGGGCACGATCACTCGCTTTCCTCATCCAGCCACCACCAGCGACCTTCCTCAGGTCATCAGTCCACCTGGCAGGGGGGCATCCCACACTACGTTTCCCGAGACGTGGTCTCCATTCGAGAACCCGTCTGCTCCAACGCTCGTCGGTTCTGCGACAGACGTGGCCTGCCCACTGCCACTTCAGCTTGCTACACTTCTGGACGATATCAACTACCTTGGTCCTCTGCCGGATGATGTCGTTTCGGATTTTATCCCGTAGCGAAATACCAAGCATAGATCTTTCCATGGCTCGCTGAGTGACATGTAGCCGATTTTCATCATCATCTACATCATAATTAGGTACGTCCCCGTCGAGGGGCTCAAGCCTACCCTGGAGTTGGGCGAACGGGCAATATTCGACCACACTGGCCCAGTGCGGGTTGGTCGACTTCACACACAACCTTTAAATTTCTTCGCAGGATTGTGCATATTTCCTAACGATGTTTCCTTCACCGTACAAACTTCTAAACCGAATAACCTGCGAACCTGCGCCTCCCGGAAGGGAGGCAGCGGCCCTACCTAATACATTACCGACGTTCTTCGATACTATTCTACGCCTCTAACTAAGTATTATTCCTTCTCGTGTCACTTTCCTTATTAAGTAAATTAGTTAATTCCCTAATTTTAAGTCAATGAAAGGCCGCGTCACGGTCAAAGCAAAATTTTTGCCATTAGCCACTTCCTAGAAAATATTACCGTCTTAAGCTTTTGCCTAAATTACACTTCATTACATAAAAATACAAAGACTCTTCAACAAGGAAATTAAGTGATACCTTATTAATTCGTAAGAAATTAATTATCTTTTATAATGAAAATTGTGAAACGGTAAAAATTACTAACTTAAAACAAGTAGGTTTGTGAAAAATAACTAAAAAATTCTAATCGTATGCGTCGATCGATGTATGAAATGAAAAATTCTTAAATCAATTTAGAATCTTCCTTATTCAGTTCAGAAGTATTAAAAAATACTTAATTTCTTTTTCTTTCTTCTATAAAGTACACAAAACGCTTTTAAAAATACGGAACTCGTCAACGAAATACGATAATGTTTTTATCAAGCGCGGCATAAATTGAGTTCTTTTCTTTATTTTTCAAAACCTCTTTTCGCGCCAATTTATTTACAGCCAGCGAAACGAGGTTAGAAAAAGAAAAAACCTAAATGGCGGCGTCTCCGGTTCCGAGCATTTACGAAGCTGGTCTTCTATTTTTGCTTTTAACCGCTTTTCTATTGCATCACCGTTTTCCAGTTAAGTAACCGGTATTGGATAATGTTCTGTGAGTTTACGAATTGATAATGTTTCTATGAAATATTAACATAGGTAGAATATTAACATAGGTACTTGAAACAAAAGGGTCGGTCGCACAAATTACTTAATAAGACTAATAATAATAATAAGACTGTCTCCATTTTCTTTAAAAAATTGCAAGCTTTATTACCTAACATGATTTCGTACATTAGTAAACAGTACGCAAACAACATGAAAAAAATAATGAAAATGAAAATAATAAAAGCAAATTTTCTGAAATGTAAATGAGTAAATGAGAGCGTCGGTGGTCTAGTGGCTAGGGCCGCTGCCTCCCGTCCAGGAGACAAGCGGGTCGATCCCCACCACGTACCAATGTGTTTTCGAATTTCGAATTCAGATGTACGTTTATTCGACGCTCTTACGGTGAAGGAAAACATCGTGATGAAACCTGCACACTCCTGCGAAGAAATTCAAAGGTTGTGTGTGAAGTCGACCAACCCGCACTGGGCCAACGTGGTCGCCTAAGGCCTAATCGCCCTAACTCAGGGTAGGCTCGAGCCCCTCGGTGGGGACGTATATGAGCTGTTGATGTGAGGTAAATTCTTTTAAATTTTCACAATAATGGCGCTTCCCAAACAGAAGCCTTTCTCCACGCCTAAACCAAATCAAATTAAATGTTGTAAAATAAAATACGAAGACAAACAAACGACAAAATACAAACGACAACAAAATAGTACCTAAGGTTGTTTGTGACACACAGGTAAAATAGGACAATCCAGCCATCCACGCAACTGTGTTTTCGGAACGAATTGCAATGTAGGGTCTTTATTCTTTGTTGGCAACCGGTTGCGGTAAAATAATATCAAATCAAATCAACGGCCCGTCACAGTCCACTGCTGGACTATGAGCCTCCTCCACTTAAGTGTTTGGTTTTGCCATAATCTCCACGCTTGGCAGGCGGGTTGGAGATCGCAGATTAAAAGGTTACTGTATCAGAGTGCGCTTGCCCGTTCCCTGTTCAATGTGTCGCCTCTTACGACACCCACGGGAAGAGTACGGGTTGGTGATAAATGTATTCTACTCTGCCGTTACCACACGGCGGAAAAAAAATACTATAAAAGAATATTCGTATATAAATATATTTTGTAGTATTAGTTGTATGATTTTAGATTCTTCAGTTCGTTTAGACGTCTGCATTAAGGTTTCATTTCCGAAACGTGGAAAATGCGAAAATGAAATGTGACATGGTGTGATACAGATAATGGTATAAATAAGGGGTTTACATAAACGGACTTCGGTAGAACTGCATTTTAGCCACAAAATTACAGTTTTATTGTAGTCGGAGTCAAAAATCGAATCCGCTTTCTAGTTGCACTTGCACTCTGACTGCATCATCACTTTTAAAGTTGCCTGGAAGAAATTACTACCATAGCAATAAGGCCACCTGTATGAGTACACTCTACTTCTTATGTGTATTTTTCTTCTGTGTATTTCTTATGTGCTATATCTAAAGTATATTCTATTCTAACTAAGAGATGATCCATAAGTTAATATACTATTCATTTTTAATCTATTTTTTATATTGTTAAGCAGTCCGATGACATGTTTGTTTCAACTGCATCATAGCTTCAATAAAACGGCAGTGCAACTAATATGCAGTTAGTTGAACAACGAAAAGCCTCTCAAGTGGTAGCCCATGAAACTTCCACAGCACTTCTCTAAGTTAATTTATATAAAAAATTACTTTGTCAGCTGAGTAGGTTTTGTGTTATTTAACGTAGTTAAAAAATCTATTTCTTTCGATTCAGTTAGTAATCCAACAACAATAATGACCTCACTCCGACCGCATTTTTGCAGTTCAAATGCAGTCCGCTTATGAAGACCCTTACATAAAATGGAACATGTGTGATAATGGCAAGATGTGAGAGCGAGAAAGTAATGACTGAAAACAATTTCCTGTCTCGTCACCATCTTGTAATGTACTGCCAACTTCGGTTACTCATTTCCAGTATAAGTTGACACTCGATGCTATTGATATCTCTAGCACATCAAGGCTTTTATACTGGTTATGTAGGTCGTCTTGATTTTGATTTTCAATAGAAGATTTAAACGTCTATGTGGTTGCCGTGTGGTGACGGCAGAGTAGAATACATTTGTCACCAACCCCTACTCTTCCCGTGGGTATCGTAAGAGGCGAGTTAGGGACTACACATTGAACAGGGAACGGGCAGCAGAGCTCTCTGACACAGTAACCTTTTAATCTGCGATCTCCAACCCGCCTGCCAAGCGTGGAGATTATGGCAAAACCAAACACTTAAGTGGAGGAGGCTCATAGTCCTTGGTACAACATTTTCGTGAAGACAGCCGAGAACGCGTCCTATTCTAAAGAAAACAATTACCTATTTTTTTGTGTTTGTTTAACCTGGACTGGACCCTGTGTCCCTGCCACGCTACCATACTTCTATTCTACATCGTGCGGCCAGCAGCGTGTGGCAGCTGCTAAGCCACAAGCTTTGTCTCTGAATATCGCTCTTTATCCCAACACATGGCTATAGTATCAATCTATCAATGGAATTGTCCCTCTCAAGTCAAGTGTGAAAGTGCCAAGCCAATAGGAGCCAACGCGTCACTGCGCTGGCGTCTCCCTTTCGAGTCACCCAAACATGATTAGAATTATTCAACAGATCGAATTTGCTTTAAGTAAAGGGCTTGAATTTTGACGTGCGATTGGAAGAGTTAAGCTTAATTCAAAGAGGGTCAAAGATGGGTGACCGTTAGGGATTTTTATTTAGAGCGTTTTCAGTGCTGCGAAAAGCAACGTTAGTACGTTAATCCAAGTCAGATCAGTTACGGTTTTTTCCTCCACTTCTGGTTTAAAAAAACCGATGTTTAAGCACAAGTTTTACCCTATATTTTATATCATGCATGCCGCCATCATCCAATATAGTGTTATGGATGATGGCGTCATCACATTGGGAGCAATCCTGTAATGATGACGTCTTTTGTAATTATTACTTTTTAATAAATATCTAAAACTAACTCGGTTTGTGTTAGAACCTTCATTGTATTTGCGACTTGACTGAAAGACAAGCCTATCTTTTCTCAAGCTCCACTCTTCACTAAATAAAAAAGCCGCAAAAGTCAGTGTGTGGGTGTAAGTATCCCATTTTACCCCGGTTTTTACCTCCTTACCCGCAGCGTGGCCACAACTCACGATTTACCCTGGCCCACCTGCCACAGATTATAATAAAACAAAAATAAGCAAAGCCCGCCATCTTTTATTTTCTGTTTACAAAACATTACGGTTTTAGTGGGTAGGGTTCCGCTGGTGCGCGGTAAATTTTATTTTGTGATTTTTTTTATTTGATATTATATTTTGCATCCTTCTCTTTCTAACTATGCATGAAGACATGAGTACTACTATTTTGTTTTTTTAGACCGTTGTTATGCTAATATATTCTCTACATAACAAATTCTAGAAAAAATATTTTAAAGTCTCACTAACTTAAGTGGAGCTTAAATTCTATAAAACAAAAAGTGCAAAAAATGTTACATAATATAAATATTAGATATTTCTAAATAGAAATTAATCTCTAAGAAAAATAATCAGTTGGTACAGCTAATGAGACACGGACCAAGTAGGAGACATGTATTATTACATCTAGAAATAGAAATCGAATAATGGTAGCAGAATAATTGCCTAGACATGATGACAAATTTCGCCCCAAATTATCTCAATAAATAATCTGTAAAACCTTGGTCTGGCAATCAGATAAATTCGTGTAGTGTCTAGTCTAGACTTTGAATGAGACAAAAGAATTTCTCCTTGGAGTCTAAAAAAGCTGGCTCATATTTTCACGGGGTGTTTCTTCGTTGTCTGTAATGCTGAGGGCGCAGAATAAAATTAAATAGTAACGTAGTATTATGTTATTCCTAAAGGATATTGAAAGTCTCGTAACCTAGTCGGTAGAATACCTGCCTACGAAGCACCGGGTCACTGGTTTGAATCCCGCCCAGAGCAAACATTCGTGTGATGAGCACTTTAATAGTTTTCCTTGAGTCTGGATGTTGTTTATGTAAATAAGTATGTATTTATCTAGTAATATATGTCAGGTGACTGATACCCATAGCTCTGCTTAGTTTAGGATCAGATGGCCGTGTGTGAGATGTCCCCATATTTATTTTTTTATTGCTGGCGGTCATGAGTCATGACTAGTGTTGCCAGGTGTCCCGATTTGCGCGGGACGTCCCGATTTTGAGGGGTCTGAGGACGCGTCCCGATTTGCATCTGATTGGGACGCTAAATGTCCCGATAAATTAATAAATTTAATAAAACCACTACATAGTCAAAATACAGTCGGTATCCGCACCCTTCAGCGTGGTCGGTCAAGGGCGGTAATTATGTTATTAACGTAATGGGTTATCGGTAAACAGTTATCTGTGTAATAAAATATTATAAATCGTATTTTTTTGTCATTGAGGCTAATTCTCACTGTCTCGCTCTAATCTAAGTTCGTCCGTCCTTTTCACCTTTTAAAGATTAAAAAAGGACAGGAGAAAGCCATTCTAATATTAGAGCTGTCAAACATCGAATTTGAACCATAATGGCTGCGTCGATTGCACAATTTTAGAGAGCACTTAAAACATGCGACTTAAATTCTCTTAATCTGACAGCTACGCCTTTATTTTAGATTTTAGGTTATCATTTGTTCAAAATAATATCATTCGTTCATATGAACTCATCTCCTCTCTTTCATTGGTCATAAAAACGAAAAGGATAGCTGGATTTTAAAATTAGGATTAAAACATGACTGTGTGAATCGGGGCCATTTTGTTACTAAGTTTGACTTTTGATTTTCCTCGGAGCGTTACCTTTCGATATTTTTTTTTCTTTTGTTTCTCGATCTTGTTTTGTCGATCGTGTTTTGTTCCTCTGAGACATTTATACGTGGTAGTGATCTGTCATCGCCTTTCAAAATAAAATCGCCTATAAAACAGCACTATAATAAAATAAAAACTCGTCAATTAATTACGCTATTTCGGAAAAAAATAAAGTACAGACGAAAGTTTTAGGTAATTTTAAGTTAGAAAACTAGGGAGACCCTTTTTTACCTGCGAGACGTATTTCATTTTGCGTACCGTTTGTTTATTGAACCGATTCTCTAGGTATTAAACTATTTCAACTAAATCAATCTAACTTTTGTTTGTTTGCTCCTGTACTTACTGTATTCAAACTCTACAAGACACAATGAAAATTTCACTTGAAAATGTTTTCTTATTTTGAAGAAAAGTCATTTTTATTTTTTTTTTGTGTCAGAATGTTTAAAAGCTGATTTTAAAGTGAACATATTTTATCTTCTTCTGTTTTTAAGATGTTTTTAAGGGATTTTTTTTTGTAATAAACAAAAAGAACCTAACCAAAATGGGTCCATTTTGGGTACTAAGAAGACTTTTTTTTAGATATATGGAAACCAATGGGCAGCACTTCAAGTCCGCGCCCGCTATATTACCTACCACTTTGGTAGAAATAAAAAGAAACTGGTTTCCGATTGCTACGCTGTCACCTACCGATGTCAGTCATGACTAGCGTTGCCAGGTTTGGTTTGTTTTAAATCGGGGCAGTCTGTCTGTTTGTTCTCATCTCAACCGATTCTCGTGACATTTTGTAAGCAGGTTTCTTATATTTATAGATTTTTCGAGTCAGTTTTTGGAAATTGTAAAAATTTACGTCGCGGATGTTTACGTAAAGACTCGCGAGATCTAAAGCTCACAGAGCCACTAGGAATATCCACTAGGAGTATCTACGGCATGAAATTAACATCGTTTTGTTCTCGCCGTGTAATGATAGTACCCGTCAAACTGAACAACTTTTCACGAAAAAAAAATCCTGTGACAAAAATATTTTTGTGCTCTCCATACAAAATAGGTCGGTCTATGGAGAGACCAAAAATATTTTTGTGGCAGGAATTACGGCGGGAACAAAACGATGTAAATTTCACGGTATTTAAAACTATGAATCGAAACTCTACTTTCATGGACTTGAGGGATTTCAAGTAACGTTTTAGCTAACACTTTGTTTAACGCCGTGTGGTGACGGCAGAGTAGAATACATTTGTCACCAACAGGGTAGGGACCCTTCCCGTGGGTGTCGTAAGAGGGCGACTTAGGGACTACACATTGAACAGGGAACGGGCAGCAGCGCTCTCTGATACAGTAACCTTTTAAACTGCGCTCTCCAACTCGCCTGCCAAGCGTGGAGATTATGGCAAAACCCTCCACTTAAGTGGAGGAGGCTCATAGTCCAGCAGTGGACTGTAACGGGCCATTGATGATGTTGTTTAACGCAGATAACGGAACCCATTACATAAATAACATAGTTATCGCCCTTGACCGTCCACGCTGAAGGGTGCGGATACCGACTGAATTTTTAATGCGCCGAAAAAATCTCCTTTTATGAGTAACATCAAAAAAGCTTTAGTACTTGTTTCATCTGTTTTAACCGATCGCGCGAACGTCGGAGAACTAGCAAGTCCTATTTTATGTATACTGGCTGGGTTAATTGGATAATGACAAAAATTATTTATTATTATTCATAAATTTTTATATTATTCGGAACACCTACAGCTAGATTACAATAACAAAAAACATAAAAAACAATTCAACACAGCCATTTACATCAAAAGCAAGCTCGCAGATCAAAAGATATATACACCGTGAAATTTACATCGTTTTGTTCCCGCCGTGTAGTGATAGTACGCGTCAAACTGAACAACTTATCGCGAAAAAAAAAATTCCTGCGACAAAAAAAATTTTGGTCTCTCCATACAAAGTGAGACTCCCGACCGACCCATTTTGTATGGAGAGACCAAAAAAATTTATGTTTTTTTCGTGAAAAGTGGTTCGGTTTGACGGGTACTATCACTACACAGCGGGAACAAAACGATGTAAATTTCATGCTGTATATGTCATAGATTAAACTGAAAAAAATTAAGTCCCAACACTAGCGTTTTATAGAGTTAGGATTTAGAAAACATCACTAGCTGTCACGGGTAGGCGGGATTTCATCTGTCAGTATTTTGCGTGTCTTCAATCAACTTATATTATCTGTCTTTACAGATAATATAAGTTGATTTCGTTGAATTAGTTATATTAATTAATTACTCCAAGATAGATATAACATTTATAAATATTATAGTAATAAAAAATAACTACGTAGGTATTTTGTTTGTGTAGGTACACTTAAAGTAGAATGCAGATAAACATACTTTTTGTGCAAGTGAAAATCTTTAGTTCGTTTTGAAACTTATTATTTTATTGCAATGCAAGGTATAGGACATTTAAAACGCTATCGGACGCAATGTTTTAATTAGATCGCAAGATTTGAATAACATTTTTTACCTACCTAAATTTTTACACGAGACGAAAGGATTTTTATAAGTAGAAATGGTAGAAGCAGGTTCTCGTTGCTAAGGGACATTATTTTCATGTATATTAAAGAAAACAGCTGCTCCAGTTATTTGAGCAAAAAACTGTTTATTGCAAAGCTCTAAAGTTCCAGTGTAGCTTTGCAAGCTGTCGGGAGAGTTTAAAAAGTTAATTATTATGTTGACTAGTAGTAACTGGAGTAACTCCCTTTTCCCGGTAAAGTCGTACATAGTCCAGATCCAATCTAGTACTACCGTGCAGAACGGCCTCTCACCCCCTCCCGCCAATCCACACGTCCTCACCCCGCTCCGCAGTTGAGGGGTGAATTGGGAGTATCGAATAAAGATGGCGGCGAGACGCGTCGCGCGCTGTCTGTCAGTCGTACAGCATATTATACATCGTACGAAGGCGGGCAAAGATAACCCTAGTAGCATCGCGTCTGCTCGCATTTTACTAGCAAATCGAGTTGTGGGCATTTAAAACGCAGTGGTTGGCTGGAGTGACCAAGGTGTGACTTAGTTACTTCTATAGCCACGATTGCAACTTCCTAGATTTACATGACTAATTCGAATTACATTGCTGTTTTTCAGTGAATCATCCGATTGTCCTAAAAGCGAGATGATTCCATGGAGACACCTTCAGCCGTGCAATAGATAAGTCAGATGCCACTGACCTTCCTTACAATCTACACGATATGGATGATGACGATTATATCTAAAAGATACGCTCAATGTATGATAATTTTAAAATTCTAATTGAATTTTACTAAAAATACCACACTAAATCTTGTGTTTTAAAGGCGAATAGCATTGAATAAATAAACTGAAGTCTTTTCGTCGAAGCACACCGCTCCTTGACGAAACCGCGTAATCAGTTCAATACAAATACCTCCTTTAAATGGTATATTCCTGTTAATCTCTTAGTCCCATTAATTCCACTAGTCCCACTAACCCCACTACTCCTATCTGTGCCACTTATAAATCAAGCTGCGTCTTTTAAAACGACACTGCCAAATAGTATATTATATTTTTAAATACATATTTTTAGTTCATAGTAAAGTGAACAACTAAAACAAAACAAAACATCTTCAGTTGTTTCAGCTTTGAAAATTATTTCATCATCATCATCATTTCACCCTGTTAAAGTCCACTGCTGAACATAGGCCTCTCCAATCGCAGTGTGGGACGGCCACCTACGAGATAGACCGACGACCTGATGAGGATCGCTGGGTCTCGTTGGATGCAGGTGGCTATGGACCGGTCGCGCTGGAGTGCGATTGGAGAGGCCTATGAAAATTCTTTACAGTATGATAATAACGTAACTACGCTTCAAACTTGACCCCACCAAATGAATACCAAAGAAGCAAAACTATACCATACCACATTCGAATACGCGGTACAATGATGTTTTATATGACTCGGTTTGTAAGAATGTCGAAAGAAAGCTACAATGTACAGCAGCGACATCATCTGTCTGTCTGTCGTCGTCGTCGTCTGTCAAAATTAATTAGGTATTAAGGTATTATGTTTTAGCGGGCTTTGCTAGGCGGTTACTTTTCTTGACTATTGTAGTTCGTTGCTGTCAGTATTCCGCCGTGTAATCGTCATAATTATCTTTTATCTTTATCTTATCTTATCATCCCATAGGTTTCGTAAAAGGCGACTAAGGGAAAAGCCACCGTGTGATTACCGACATTAGAATTGGACCAACCTATTATCAGTCAATCCAGTACTTGAGACTAAAGTGAAGTAGTGGGCATTTCCACAGGTCGAAGCAGGAGTAAAGCTAACTTCAGTAAAAGCAAACAGCCTTTGTCATAGCGTAATGAAGCGCGCTGTTTACACTTGCGGAACAAATGGAATAAATGAAAACCGTTTGTTTGTGACATTCCAAAACTTCTAGAATATTATATGTGAGTGAATTGAGTTTTGAAGTACGATTTGTTTGAGTAAGAAACAATTTACTGTAGGTACTTCATTTCAGATAAAAAAGTATGGTTACAGCCCCGCAGAGCAGAGGCAACACTGCCTTTCGAAGCACGGAATCACTTTTCGATTATTGAGCCTGCAATCTCCTAATCAAACTGAGGACAGCCTCTCAAATGTAACCATATCTATAGCAAATAAAAATAATAATAATTATTATTAATAGCTTACTGTTTGACCACAGTGTCCCCAGTCATAATGTTTCGGAAGACTTTGTAAAGTTTAACGGTGAGCAAAAGTTTTAAATCCTGTAATTATAGTGAGTGAGATGATGTAAACGTGAGATGATGATGATGATGATCCATGTGCTTCGAAAGGCACGTCAAGCCGTTGCTTCCGGCTAATTATCTACAGAAAAAGTCGTTACTTCATCAACAGCGCATATGAGCTGTTTGTGAAGAGTTTCTTCAGGCCGTTCTTCTCAACAGTGAGCTTACACTAGTAGTGTCTAGTAGTGAACATGCCAACCAGAGACAAACTTCTTTATTCCTTAGTGTTAAAAGCAAGCTCATTTTTCGATGTCAAAAACATGATTATGTTAAATCTTATTTCGAATAGTCATCTTATCTTTATTCTTAGCTTACCTGCTGATCCGACTTCGGCTGGCTGTATTGCCAGTACTGCTGCAGCTGTTGTAACTGCTGCTGTTGCTGGCCTAGAGCCTGGCCGTACGGCGTCCACTGCTGGAACTTCGGGAAGTGCTGCTCGGATACTTGTTGAACCTGCTGGTGCAATCCAGGTGTTTAATTTACGAAATTGTAAGTAAGGAAGGTTGCTAATTGCTATTACCTAAGACACTCGCATAGAGTAGTATGTCCACTGCTGGAGCTATAAAAACTGTTGCTATGTTTAATCTTACCAACAATAATACTATAAAGCGATGAAAAATTTTGACGATCTTGGACAGGACTCGAACCTGCATCTTCCTTGGCTATCCGGGCCAGACACTGGCGCATTACCAATTATGCCACCAAGCTCTGTGAAAGGTCGGTGAAATTTGACACTGCTTTTTACTTTAATGCTCGGAGTGCATGTTCTTTAATGCTCAGAGATGCAGGTTCGAGTCCTGTCCAAGATCGACAATACAATATAGTTATTAGATATTTCGTTAATAGACGTTATCTGTAACAATAATAATATTTCTAATAATTGTTTTATCTGCGTCTTCTCTCTTCCGTAGGCCTGCTGGAAGATATTTCTTTACAAATAAGCAGGCCTGTTGTGTCGTTTTCTCAAATGTATTTTTGTCATTTATTGTGTACAATAAATGGTTAAATAAATAAATCTTACCAACAAGTCAATGATTAGGTAGTTATGTTAATACCCAAATTATTTTAATATGATCCTTCCTTTTCATGACTTGACTGCTGTAATGCTGAGCATAAAGTGTCTTTTAGAACTGCTGGATCTGCTACTGCTGGTTTATGTAATGAAGATGATGTTATAACCAAATTATTACCATCTGATCATCCTGATGTTGCCCGTACTGAATTTATATCTGCTATGATTGTGAACCAGTACTATAAAGTGTCCACATAAATATGTGAGGACATCTTCACACACGGCCCTCTGGTCCCAAACTAAGCATAGCTTCAGACAGCTGATATGCATTACACAAATAGATAAAAACATACTTATATAGATAAACAACAACCAGACACAAGGCAAATACAAGTGCTCATCACACAAATGTTTGCCCTGGGCGGGATTCGAACCCGCGACCCTGTGCGTCGGAGGCAGATACACTAACACCTGGGCTATGGAGCCGTTAATGATAATAAAAATACTGTTATTAAGGTTTTATCTTCTGATGGTCCTGATGTTAGTCATACTGAAGTTGTATCTGCTGTGATTACAAATCAGTACTGAAATTATGTTCATCCTCTGCTGAAACTGAAGCAACTGCTACTATTAATAATAAAGTTACTTCAAATAAGTTCTTACTTTCTGATCATCCTGAAGTTGACCGTACTGAAGTTGTATCTGCTGTGGTTGTGATTGTGATGAGGTGGTGTAAGGGGTCCATTGCTGGAACTGTGGAAATTGATGCTGCTGTTGCTGTTCTGCTGATGACAACGCGATGAGCGTGCAAGCTAACTGTAAAGATTTTTTGCTTATATAATTTCGTTTATATTATGTTTTACAACCTGCGAGCAGTCAGTTACAGGCTGGTTAAATCTAAGAGTTCAGTCTATGTCCTCGGTCCCACTGGATACAATCGTCTTCCGGAGCGCTTACGAGATTCACTGTCCGTCTCGACTTTTAAAGCAAATCTCAAAAAGTGGTTATTGGAGAATCAATTTTATGATTTCTCAGATTTTATAAAACTACCTGTATGCCATTAATTTGAATGTAAATAATATAGGGTGAAGTGTCTCTTCTCAATATTAATTAATGTCAATGTATAATTTTAATGATTACAATATTGTAACTCAGAAATTTAAATGTTTAATAATAAAATGTATGACTGACTTGTAACAATGTTGCCAATAAATCAACTGGAACTGAACATACACTTTGATTCATAGAAAACAATAAAAATGAAATTTTCAAAGTCAAAGTCAAATTAATTTATTTCCATAGGATGTTATTACATCACTTAGATCCGTCATTACATTTTTTTGGGTGAGTTCACTAACACAATGGCGGAATCTGTGGAGAAGAGCTCACCGAAGAAACTCCACAGTCATCGCATCTTTTGCGTTTCCTTTTTTAAATAAAAAATTAAAATATTACAAAATTAATGCTAATTAAATATCGAAAAGGCCTGCCACTCAAGCAATCTATTCCCATGGACATCTGTCCTCTAAGTAATCAGATATCCTATAGTAACCTTTTTTATACAATTTCTGTTTTATAATTATTTTAAACTTGTCTAAAGGCAAGTTTTTAATATCAGTAGGGACCTTATTGTAATAGCGTATACAATTGCCTTTAAAAGAATTACTAATTTTATGTAGTCGGCTGACATAAGCAACCAACTTGTCTTTATTTCTAGTATTAAAATTGTGTATATCACTGTACTTCTGAAAATTACTCAAATTTCGTTTTACATACACAAGATTGTCATAGATATATTGAGACACAAATGTCAGAATATTGATTTCTTTAAACTTTTCCCTCAGTGACACTCTAGGCCCTAATCTATAAATTGCACGAACAGCCCGTTTCTGCAGAATAAATATACTATTAGCATTCGCAGCGTGACCCCACAATAGAAGGAGTTTCTTCTGGCCGTTCTTCTCCACAGAGGGCGTACACTGGTAGTGAACGTGCCATCCATGATAGCTTTGACGTCGAAAAATGATTTGTAAAAATCTTAATTCGAATAAAAAAAATTGACTTTGACTTTGACTTTGAATACCATAGGTCATTAGACTATGAAAGTAACTAAAGTAGACTAGTCTAGCGGTGTTTACGTCGGTAAGAGCTCTAATTTTTTTAACTGCGAACGCTGAACGCTCTGTTCGACAATTTAGTTATGTGAGCATCCCATTGGAGTTTAGCGTCCAAAGTAATGCCTAAAAAGACTGTCGAATCTACAAGGTCCAATCTCTGTCCTTTAACTAATATATCTTTATTTATTGGTTTAACATTAGGTAATACAAATTTTACACATTGCGTTTTCTTTTCATTAAGTAATAAATTATTAACAGTAAACCAGTTGACTACATTAGAGATAGCATTGTTTACGTCGTCATAGTTGCTCAACCTGCTCTTAACCACCAAAGGTTAGCTGGTAGAAAATGCTATATAGCATTAAGTTCGCCTTTGTACACCCCTTTTTTGGTGCAATAAAGTATATATCAATCAATCAATCAATCAATAGTTTGACTGTTGTCTTTTAACTTTGAATATCAAAGAAGTATCATCAGCAAACAATACTAATCCATGTTTTTCTTTAACAAGATAAGGCAAATCATTAATATATACTACAAACAAGAAAGGACCAAGAATTGAACCCTGCGGGACGCCCATACTTATTAAAGATCCAGGTGATCTCTTGCCATTAATATCGACCATCTGAACTCTATTCGTTAGATATGACTCTATAAGGTGAAGTGGCTGATCTTTTACACCGTAGTGGCGTAGCTTCCTGACAAGAGTGTCATGATGGACACAATCAAAAGCCTTGGATAGATCGCAGAAGACACCAATAGCATCCATTGCATCTTCCCAGGCATCAAAAACATTGTTTATAAGTTCAACACCAGCATCGGCTGTCGAACGACCCTTTGTGAAACCAAACTGGTCGATATGCATCAAGTTATTAAGATAAAAATGGCCCTGTAACTGATTTAGTATTAGTCTTTCAAATATTTTACTAAGAGTCGGTAGTATCGATATAGGTCTAAAATTAGTAGGGTCTAATGTGCTACCGGCTTTAAACAAAGGTATGACTTTACTTAGTTTCATCAAGTCAGGAAACACTCCACTATCTATACATTGGTTAAATATACAACATAACTGCGGTGCAATACAATCTATAATAGAACTTATAATTTTCACGGATAGGCCATGGACGTCAGCTGTCTTTTTCATTTCTAAAGATTTAAACGCAATATCTTCACTATTTACGTGTCTAAATTTAAAATCAGTTTTACATTCGTTAACGTTTTGCTTAAGTATAGATTCAGCAGCAGTGGGAGATGAGTTTAAAGATTTGGTTGTCGAAACTGGAATGTCCGTAAAAAAGTTTACAAAATCTTTAGCTACTTCCAAGTCTGTACTTAAAATTTGGTTGTTTACGTTAAGCCTGAAGTTATTATTTGTAGCCTTGGCCTTTCCAGTTTCGCTACTTATAATTTGCCAAGTCGTTTTCATTATATTGTTACTTAATTTGATCTTGTTCTTAATAAAATTTGATTTAGCTATAACACAAACCCGTTTGAACATTTTTGAATACTTGCGAACATAATCCGCAAAGGCAGGACTTGTGTTATACAATCTCTCTTCATAAAGTTCGTATAACCTCCGTCTGCTCCTATGAATGCCCACTGTCGCCCAATCACTAAACAATGCCTTATTGTTTACTTTTATAATTTTATTTTTGGTTTAAATACCCTATCATATTCACTTTTGACTAAGTTAAATACCGAATTATACAACAGATTTGGGTTTTCAATGTACGGTAATACCGGTAATTTTTCTAAAATGTTATTCCTATAGTGCTCGAGCCTAGTGTCACTAATGGGTACACATGTAATATCTTTTTTTGGCTCCATTTCGATTTTAATATTGAATGTACCTATCAGACCAGAATGATCAGAAGGTAATTTGTTTATTACAACAAGTTGCTCAAGTTCTATACAGGCTATTTCAATAGTACGCTCAACAGACAGACTTACTATATCAACTCGTTCCTTGCATTTAAAACTATTATTAATGAGTATTAAGGAGCCACCGCGCCCTTTTTTTCTGTTGAACGAACTAGCAACATGGTAGTTGTTTAAAGTAGACATGAACTGATACTTTTTCAAAAAGTGTTCTGTTAAACATAAAATATCAATATTATTACAGTTCATGAATAATAATTTCCCGGTGGTAATCGAACCCGTGTCGTAGGCCTTTACGCAGCTAACGTGCTAACTACTACGCCGCCAAAATACGTTTTATAAAAAGACAAAATAGAAACAATACGCCTGTTATTATTTTAAGCAAATTCTTCGATTATGCATTTTCTTGCAAACACCTGCAAAACTTTGAGTCCACATGAAAGAATAAACGATTTGCATACAATAATAAAATACTCGGAGGAAATGCCGAGATAAAATACAATAATGTACATTGTAAGAAGTCCTGCTACGAACGAGTGGCGTAGCGGGCGTAGTAAACGCTACGGCGTAGAATTGTGCTACGTGACAAAGACACTATTACTTGTTTACATGTAGTTATATCATAAAATAATGGGCTACCTATATACTGAGCCACGGAATATAAAACAAGAGAGGAAGTGGGCGGGGCGCGTGTGTCATAACTATGAGTAGGTCCGCATAGTTTTGCTTGGTTTGCCGAGCTTGCAAAAACTATTCCTATTTTCTTTAGGCTAAATTATGTATTGGTATGCATCTTGTAGTACGCCATCTAGGTTAGAAGCGTTGAACTACTATGCGAAAATATACTTTATTTGTTTAATGGTAAAGTAACATTTACATTTAGTAATGAAGTATACACTAGTGGCTCTGTGAGCTGTAGACCTCGCGAGTCTGTATATCTTTTCATATTTATTTTTATTTTTTCTCCACAAACATTCCCGACACCTTGATTTTTTTTTTAATTTTTAAAAATTTATTTTATTTTATCTTATTTTATTTTATTGGTTAAGAAATGTGATCTGTAGATGAAAACAGCCTCAGCGGTAGACCTTGTAAGCAGGCAACCCCCATAACTCCGTCATTTTTTAAAATATCCAATAACTGACTCGACAAAAAAAAATCGATCAATTTATCGAAGCTGCTCACAAAATTTCACGAGAATCGGTTGAGAAACGCGACCTGTAGAGTGAAACAAACAAACAGATGGACAGATGGACATACAAAAGCAAATTTGGCCAAGCTGAAACCACAGAGTACTATAATACTGGCGTAACTGAAACAGAGACGCTTCGCTCGCTCGGTCAATAATGTTCTTGTTTGAAACGAGTACAACAGCTCTGATTATCTTAGTCTGTGTGTGATATAAACAGTGCTATCTATGTGTGATATTAGCGACACTGGTTCTCATAGAAAAAATTACGATTGTCCTTTCCACTCTTGTTTTATATTCCGTGTTACTGAGCAGACAACATTCATGGGGTTGTTTAATATGGTACAGCTGTGGAGTATATTTTCCCGGGATGTTGCAAGTGTTGCCAACCGCACTTGACGCGTTTAACCAAAGCTTTTAACATTACTAATACGAGTACTGGTACACTTGTCACTTCATTACTATGTTGTGGATTAGTACGGTTTGCAACATGGTGATTTATAGTGGTACTGGTTTATTAGTGTGAAACGGTAATAAATATTTCTATGTGATATGATTGGAAAACGTAGTGTGGGACGCCCCCCTACCAGGTGGACTGATGACCTGAGGAGGGTTGCTGGTGGTGGCTGGATGAGGAAAGCGGGTGATCGTGCGCTTTGGTGTGCCCAAGGGGAGGCACATGTCCAGCAGTGGACTGCAATAGGTTGATTGATTGATAGATATTAGTTAAGACACTTCTGAACAGGTTGTTTTTATGGATTCCCGATTTAGGCGGACAATGTCCCATTCGCAAAATGTTTTATCTCAAAATGCCCCTTTCTCAAAATGACATTTTCTGAAAATATTTTATTTTTGGGCCAGAAAGATTTAATTTGTCATTGACACGCAAAGAAGAAGATTTTCTGAAAATGTCCCATAATAATTTTTGTTTTTAATATTTATACCAATTTAGTCTAGGGCGCCCTATAATATATTTTTCGTGGGTGTCGTATAAACTAGGCAACTAAAGAAGTTAGGTTGCATGTACGAGTAAATACGAGTACATAGCATGTTAGAGGAAGTCAGTATGTTCTATTCTATTCAGAATTTTATCTTTTTATTTAGTAGAAGCTAGTTAGAAACTCACGCTCACAAATGTGTTAGTGAACTCACCCAAAAAAATGTAATGACGGATCAAAGTGATGTAATAACATCCTATGGAAATAAATAATTTTTACTTTGACTTTGAAATAAATTAATCATTGAATGTTACTTAGGTGTTTCTCAAAAACATAAAGGTCAATGGGGGATTTTCCGACAGGCAATTAAAAAAAAATAGTTCATTAATCTTCGATAGATGGCGTTGACGATTCGTGGATCCGAAGAAATCCGGCGAGTCACCCAGGGCCATAAAAGGATTTAAAAAAAGAATCCATGAAGTACACCTGGCGCCATCTATCGTCTTAATTAGAACTTTATTTATTATTTTTATTTTTTAAAGAGCTGTCATATAATCCCCCATTAATAACTACTGGAAACGTGTAACTGCCCGTGTTGCCAACTGTAACGGCTGCCAAAAAGCGTTCATGTGGAACTGTAATTTGAAACACACTTGTGTAGTTATTTCACGTTTTAGTTGTTATATAACACACAACAACAAAATAGAGACAGTTTATTACATTTTAAGTATTTCATTTTGAACTTAAATAAAGTCAGTAAAGCGTCGGTGGTCTAGTGGCTAGGGCCGCTGCCTCCCGTCCGGGAGACGCGGGTTCAATCTCCACCACGTACCACCAATGTGTGTTCGAATTTCGAATTCATATACGTTTATTCGACGTTCTTACGGGGAAGGAAAACATCGTGATGAAACCTGCACAGTGCCACTCCTGCGAAGAAAATCAAAGGTTGTGTGTGAAGTCGACCAATCCGCACTGGGTCAGCATGGTCAACTAAGACCTCATCGCTCTAATTCGGGGTTGGCTAGAGCCCTTCGGTGGGGACGTATATGAGCTGTTGATGAAAGCGTGAATATTTGAATGCCAGCCCTGTGGTTTTCGGTATAGTCTAATTTCTTGGTACTAATATACAGCGTGCAATGCAACAGATCAGATTCATAGTTTGTACTAAGATAATGTAATAAAGAAGTTCAAGAAAAAAATAGAAAAAATACCGTTTACATATTTTTTAAATATTAAATTGTGTTTTTTTGTTATCTATTGTATAAATTAATAATAATCAACAGCTCACGTCACCTGCCCCACCGAAGGGTTTGAGCCTACCCTGAATTACAGCATGATTTTGTAGTCCTTAGCAAAATATAAATATAATGATAAGCAACAACTTTTTCCAAGGAACATGGGTTAAAAACCCCCAAAAAAATCGGCTTTTCATACAAAATACACAATCTTTGTATCAACATCAACAGCTCATATACGTCCCCGCCGAGGGGCTTAAGCCTACCCTGATTTAGAGTGATTAAGCCTTAATCGACCACGCTGGCCCAGTGCGGGTTCACACACAACCTTTGAATTTCTTCGCAGGAATGGCAGGTTTCATCACGATGTTTTCCTTCACCGTAAGAGCGTCGAATAAACGTACATATGAATTCCAAATTCGAAAACATATTGGTACGTGGTGGGGATCGAATACGCGTTTCAGTTGTCCTTTCGATTCCGAGTCATTCACTATCAAAATTATACACTAAACACTCAAATAAACTAAAAAACTAAAACGAAATCCCGACCGCCATTGACGGATGCTAACAGTCGACCCCACGTGACGTGAGTTTCACAAAGTGGTTTTGTTTGACAGCTGTCACCCTGGGTTCAGACCACGCGAGGCTGTTGCAGGCATCATAACATTGAAAAAGCGTCCACAGTGGATCCACAGTAACTATTTGTCATTCACTCGTTGTGTTTTAACCATTTATTTTGGACCTGCGACACAGACCACTTGTACTATTGCAGTAGACTAAATGTTTTTTCAAAATTATTTGTTTTTAAGCAGTTAAAAATTTCCTTTGGATTTAATCATGTAGTTTAGACTCTAAACTTTAGGGTATATTTTAGTTACTGCCTTACCTAGCATCATCATTGTGCGTATGTTGCAAATATGAGGAACGTTACTGAATAAAATTAATATAGTACTTACTATACCGTCGACTCTCTTTACTGCTATCAGTCATAACTATTGTCGAATCGAATCCCAGTGGGGACACTATCAAACAAAAATCTCTTGGCGAGACATTCCTTGCAGGAAAATAATAATAATAATAATAAAAATCTTTATTGATTAAGCCTAATTACATTTATCCATGTCTCAAGAGAAAAGTACAATAGGGCTAATGGTCGCATATAAGTGTAACGAAGAGCTCCCAAGCTAGAATAATCTGTATTATGGGAGCCAACGTTCCTCCGAGTGACAACAGCAAATCGATTATGAGTTACAATTGGAAAACACAGGGCTAAGTAATTAGGTTGAAATAAATATATGATATGCGTGTGTGTGTGTGTGTGTAAGTGTGTGTGTGTGTGCGTGTGTGAATTATGTAATGAAGGTGGGGATGGAAGAGAGGGAGGCCAGCCCTACGCAGACAAATGCTTGGGATTGGGAGACCACTAGCCTCTCTTTCCACCATCAAATACGTGTGTGCGGGTGTGTGTGAGAGGGGGGCGAATTTGTGTGAAGACCCACAGAAAAGAAAGATGACTCCGTACTCCAGAAGGCCGTTGAACAACGTTAAGGCGAGGCCCTATATTATATTAGCAACTCAACGCGCTTTATTTGAAAGTTCAACCGACGTACTACTGAAATAACGTTTATATTAGCGTGCGATGCTTCACGGAGGTTACGTCTGACACTGCGCAGGAATCGTGTGAAAACCTCGTTTTTCTTGAACTCTTCTCTTTTTTGTGAAAAATATAGAACGAATTAAAAAACTAGCTGGTTTCGCCGTTTAGGTATTAATATAGCCACCCAAAAAATACAAAAAAATATCTTGTTGTCGCTGAAAATATTGAGAAAACAGATTTACAAATTTTGAATGTGAGGTGATTTTCGGTGATTTTAATTATTTATTTTTGCTTTATTCCTTGATTATATGTAAAATGTACTTGGTTACGTCGCTAAATGATAAACTCTCCTATTGGTTGTAATTTTCTTGATTTGGTACATATTCCGAGACGTGAGATACGCGAGTTAAAAGGGGGCCCAAGAACGATTTTACAAATAGGGCCTCGCCTGACTACAAACTAGCGCCACTTAAAAAAACATAATTCCAAAAAAATATATATATCAACGATGTGGACGATCATTTTGTGTGTGTGTGTGCGTTTAGTATTTTTAGAAATAACTTATTTTAAAAAATCTTATCTTATACGGTGTAGTAAGAGATAGCGAAAGTGATAAGCAACCTTGCACAAAAGCACTTTCACTATCTGTAACTACAATTCTATAAATACACAACAAGACTTATGAAACAATTTGATTGTTTAGGTTTTTGATATTTTGTGTTTTCACTAAATTATGATTTTTTTTATCCAAGTGGTGCTAGTGTTATAACCCAATTTTTATAATTGTGCATCTGTCAACGTCATAATATTTGCATGTTGGTAGGTTTGGTATCCGTTTTGATAGGCGTCGGAGGAGGTGAGGAAGTAAGCGGGCGGGTGAATTCAATGCCACCAACATGACGATTTTGACAGCTCGAAGTGCACAGTTAAAATAATTGAGTTATATAGCTAAGCCGTAGTGTTATAGCTAAGGCTAAGCCGTGGGTCCCGACTGCTATTTACAGAAGTAGTCTTCGTTACAACAGTCAAGTCAAGTCAGTAGCTTTTGGCGATTCATAAATCTGACGCCAGGGTTTGTGACATCGATTGTCAGCCCACGATGAACAAGAAGTCAAATCAAAATCAAATTAACAGCCCGTTACAGTCCACTGCTGGACTATGAGCCTTCTCCACTTAAGTGGAGGGTTTTGCCATAATCTCCACGCTTGGCAGGCGATTTGGAGATCACAGATTAAAAGGTTACTGTATCAGAGAGCGCTGCTGCCCGTTCCCTGTTCAGTGTGTAGTCCCTCGCCTCTTACGACACTTTCCGACACACCGGGAAGAGTAGGGGTTGGTGACAAATGTATTCTACTCTGCCGTCACCACACGGAAGAACAAGAAGTGAAATAGCGAAAATGTATAGATTTTGAGATCGTCAATGTTCAGTCCAGTGTAGTAAGTTGTATGATAACATTGATAACGTCAGTGCTCTTCGTCCTTTACCACATTCATATCATACTATGACCATTCATTTATGTATGCTATGACTGACTATGACACGGCGGCGGATTGATCACGTTTTTTATTGTATGGAACGTGCGATGGTTTGTATTGAATGACTTTTTTGTTTGAGTGAGAAATTGCAAATGGGTTTTATAAAGAAATTATATTAATTTGTTGCTGGCACGAAATTCGTTATTTCTTTACACGACAATAAATTGGGTGACGAACAATAAATTTGATAATTTTAGTGTTTATGAAATCTACTTCTAATATTTTAATTTTACATTAAATTGAGTTAGATTATAATATGTTAGCCTTTTTAAAATTATATAAATTAGTATTTTAACGCTAAAATCACGCTTGTGGTAGCGTTTGTAGTATTGCGTACTTTTTTAATGACGTTTCTATTATTAAAATAAATAATTTAAAAAGTTCTTTTATTTTTCAAAAGATAAAAAAAATAAGAAATAAAAACCAATACCTAAATTTTTGAGATATGAAATAAAATTTTAGAGATAATATTATTAATTAATATTGTGTGGGTTGCATAATGTTAAGTCGACAACCAAATTTGGGTGAATCCTAGCACTCTTGATATTTGTGTCACTCAAAACTTAATTAGCACTTATTTTTTTATTGAAAATAATTATTTTAATTATATATTGGAAATATTTTATAGAATAAACACTTTGGGGAATACCATCATTACACGTGCGACGCTGTTACATTGTTATAATGCGCTATTTCACACTTAATTAACACTTAAGAACACTTTAAAGAGTGCCTTTATGAAATCACGTATCCATTGTTCCGATAAAATCAAAACTCTTGTGTCTGTTGTTGGTCAATTAAATGTCACGCGGCTAAGTTTGAATCGCACGAAGTAATTAATAATCTTATTTTACTTGGAGTGCACTTTGAATCACACTTCTAGCGCCTTCGGCGATCAGAAAGGCAAAACATTTATGGATTTCGCCCGGTGATAGTGATTCGGTAAGCGCTTCCAGCGCGTCTCGGAACGCAGGGTTGGTTGAAAGTTGAAAACGCGGTAAGTTCTCGTGATAGGTCAAAAATGGTTTTTTTTTTATATATCAATATTTAAAGCAGGCAAACGAGTGGACGAGCCACAGTGGTGGTAAGTGGCCATAGTCGCCCATGGACATTCGCAACACCAGGGGGGTTGCCAACGCGTTGCCAGCCTCTGAGAGCCCTGTATACTCGCCCCTTGAAGAACCCCATGTCAAAGCGCAAAGGAAAGGATCGGCAGAAAGGCTGTGTCACTAAATTCAGCACAAAATTGTACGACTGCGGAATACATACGTAGGAAAAACGATTTACTCTCAAGATGTACGCATAAAAACGACGCTAACTAATATAAGGGAAATTTCTAATTATTACACCAACCTTACAAAAGTACTTTCCCGGTCTCCTATGGGTCGTTACAATGATACATTAGCTAGCACAAGCTCCCACTAAATAATATTTTATAGCTAGACCAAGCTAGCCAGACTGTCGCGTCCTTATAATAGCTTATAGCCACCTAACTGCTTGTACATTTTGTGGGATTTACTGCTTTTTAGTTTCGAATTTTAGAGCTAGGAATTTAGAAGTTGATAATTTTAGGTGGGTTTTTGTTAAAGTAGATTTTAGAAACTACAGGCACGCTCTAAATTTGCTGGCAGAGCGGTAGAGCGTTGGAAACGTATTTCGGAAGTTCGGAGTTCGAATCCCGGTGGAGAAACTTTCAAACCAAAAGGTTAGGATATTGCAGGCTAAATGACCTGATTGTCGGAAAAGTGAAATACTTCCGTGCTTCGGAAAGCACTGCTATCATCTACGGGAATAGACCTTTGCTTGCTTATAAAATCTGACTCTAGGGTTGGCGAGGCCGGTCGTCGACGTTATGGTCTTTTCGCGCTGTGGATAACGGGAATACCCGAACGACAAGATGAATTTAAAATTAAAACTGTGATGTGACCAGATTTTACGTAATTATAATGTCACTATGCCACAAACGCTCCGAATTTAAAAAGTTAAATACTCTACTGAGCACTTTTTATTTATTTTTCCTAGTAGGTGCAGTGTGCACCCTAAATCCTCGGATGTATTATCCCGAAATTCCAAGAGCGTCGCGCGTCGGGCAAAGTTACACTCAAAACGAACACACGCAGAGTAAATAAAAAAAAAACAGATAGCACTTTTTTATGGCACTAGTTAAACTTTGTGCCAGCGCGAAGTTGTATAAGCACTGGGATAATTAGAAAAACAAATAAAAACACAACAATCTGACACTCACGTATAAGAAATTGGCAAACATTTTGACGTCTACCCTCCGAAAGAACTGGCTGAAATGATTTCGTAAGAGATTGTTTCGATCATTTTATATTGTGGTGACGGTTAGGCAAAACACAGTTTTTCTTTCTTTTTATTTTAGGGGTCCGCGGGCGAAAGGCTTTAACTGAAGTAGGCTATTTCGATCTCTACGAAAAGTGAAAGATTGTGTCGATTTTAACCTGCATCTTCTCACCTTCGTTTTGGATTTCTTATTTTCTGGTTATAGTAATCGCACCGTAAGAATGTCGTCCTGAGAACAGCAGGAAATATGAAAACCAAATAGGTGCAAAAGAGACAGAAGCGAAATTGTACGTGTATAACAGCTGTCAGGGCGGCATTCTTACGATGCGCTAGGTATAGTTGTGGTTCTGTCAAAATGTAGAAAGGTTCTCAAATGATTTTAAGGTTGAGCGACGCAAAATATTAATTACCGTGTCATTTTTAAACGAGAATTCAAAAAGTTATCACTGTCGTAATATATAAAATCTTGCGGAAATATCAAGATTCGAGATATTTTTAGTAGGTTTGTATAAGCTGATACCTAAACCTAGTACTAGTGAATATCTACTTTAAAAGCGGTAATGGAGGACAAACAAACAGACGAGACACCTGAAGATAAATGGTCGCCGTCACCTGTCACATCTAACGAACCAGGCAATGTTTGCTCAAACTAAGACCCAGACGAATGGGACGAGCTAAGTGAACTTTGTGCTAGGAAAGATAAACTTTACGTCCTATGTTTATAAACAGTAAATTATAAAGGGCTAACAGCCTCCGTGGCCAAGTGGTCGAGATTTCGACGCTCATTACGGAGGTTGTGGGTTCGATTCCCGGTGGGGACATTGTTAAGCAAAAATATCTTTGTGAGACTTTCCCCAGCTTGGTTGGGACATTGCAGGCTGAATCACCTGATTGTCCGAAAAGAAAGATGATTCCGTGCTTCGGAAGGCACGTTAAGCCGTTGGTCCTATCTAGTCGTTACACGAGCCATATGTCAGTGACCCTTGGCGGCTCTATAACACTGACACCAGACAACCGACCTTACAACCCACACGATGATGATGATGATGATGATAAGGGCTGAAGTGAGCAGCGCTTTATTCTAGTCAGTCAGACAGTCTATTTATTAAAACTAAAAAATCGATAAAAAAATATGTATGTATTTTACGTCACTGTTTGGTTAACAAACTGTCTCTATTCAGAAAATTACCTCGATCTGTCGATCCGTTGCTGAAAGAATGCTAAACCAATAAACATACTATCACAATCAAAATTTTAATATCAGTATGATATTAAACAGCAAGTAAAGGCAGCTATAGTCACGAAGAGTGAGGCATACGCAAATATCTAGGTGTTTTCAAATGTAGTTTTTATCAACTCAGAATATGTTCCCACAGAGGGGCTTGAAGGTAAAGCGTTGGCCCAGTGCGAAATTGATCGACTTTACAACTTTTGAATCACACTAATATTGTAAATGTGAAAATATTATATTAGTATGTTTAGATGTTTGTTCCACCTTCACGCTTAAAGTACTCAACGGATTTGGTTGAAATTCGGAATGGAGATAGTTTGTAACCTGGATTAATACATAGGATACTTTTTACGGGAAAAAGTCTTATTCCCACGGTAAAATCTTACACAACACGAGCGTAGTCGCGGGCGGACCTTGTTTTAAATATATATGCCACCGTTAAACCAACCATTTACAATTGTAAATAGTTGTTTTCAGTTCACAATTTTCCGTAAGTTTATAATATCGCGAGTAAGATTATAAACTAACGGCGTTCACAATCTTACGGTGACATATATACGGAACCATCCTTGTTAGCATAGTGTTCGCGCAAGCCTTACTCTACAGACCTAATTTATTTTACACTATTTGTGGCGCACTCGCACCGCACTGATACAAATTGTCAGGCCACTGGGAAGTGTACGGTAGAAAGTTATGTCATAGAATTTACGCGGACTGTACTGCAGTGAGCAACAGTAATGGTTACACATTTTGGAGCCTCCGTGGTCTAAAGGTTGAACGCTCTGGGTTCGAATTCGGGTGAAGTCAACTAAAACCACCTTGGCATGAAAGTACGCAAAAGATGAGCCCATACGCATGGTTATTGGTCCCGGTCATATCCAGGCTATTGCAACTTATCTGTGAAAAGAAAGTTGCAACATTAAATAGTATTTCAACCAATCACGAGAGTTCTAAAAGTTGATATTTTCATAGTTCCAATTTTATCCATTTCCAAATTAGAATGACAGACCAAGCGCTCTGAAACAAAAAAAAATGTTTTCGCACGCTGGCAGTAAATCCGTACGCAAATGGCAGTGAAACGAATTAATTTGTTTTACACTATTGGTGTAGATCGTCTTGTTGCTGACTGTATTTTCGTAGTCAATTGATTTTTCCTGCCTTCTCGTTAATATTTTACAATCCCTTCTAATTAGGTTACTTTAGTTATAGATTGAACGCGCAAATACATTAATTTTATTTTTTGAACGGACCTAACCGCTATTTCTACCAAAGTGGTGCCAATGTTCTTGGGAAATAAATATTCATTCATTCATTCATTCAATACAGCGGGCGCGGACTTGCGCAAATACAAAAAAATAAAATTCTTTATTCAAAGTGAGATTCTGCAGTATCATTTTCTAGCAAAAAATACTAACTTTAACCATCTCTATTTATTTCTACCAAAAAGACCTCGAAAGCAAAATAAATAAAAGTTTACATGCGCGAATCTACAAAACGTCAAAGAGTTCCGTAGCATATACAACGGTTTCGCTGGTAGAGGGGGGGGAAACTTGACTCTAACAAAAATAAGCACTTTAAAACGGAATATTTCTAAAACCTACACTAGCATCGAAAAATAGTCTTAGCAAACCCCCATTGTTTTTAAAAGACCTATCCAACGATGCCTCACACTATAAGGTAATCGTGAAAAAAAAAATAACCCCCTCTTGACGTGTACCAGAGCAACGCTAAAAAAAATTTTTTTTATATTTTATTCTTTAGATTTGTCGGCATGATTCATATGTATATCCATGCCAGATTACAGCCTTCTGGTACTAAGTGTCTCTGAGCTAAGCCGCGGACAGACAGACAGACAGACGGACAGACCGAAACTAAAAGGGTTCCTTTTTTACTACGGAACCCTAAACAGACGTGAAGCATATATTGGCGCGCTATCTTTAAGCTAAGGTAGCAATTTATTCAAGGCAACCTTGGTGTACAAGAACTAGAGATGAAAGAGACTAAGTCCTTTAAGGCCTATAAAAAAGAATAGACTAATTTTTAACGCCTTACGACTAGATTAGTCTCTTAACCCTTTAGTCCTTAGTCATAAGACTACAAACTGACGACTAATTTCAGCCGTAGTGTTTAACCTTATAACGTAAAAGGCTTATAAGACTAAAAAGACTAAAAGCGCCTTATCGCCTTAGGCTGGGTGCGAGCGCGAGTGGTTCGAGTTCGAGATGCGTGTCACATAGGAAATCAAACGTTTTGATAACTTACGAGTAAAATAAAATCGGAAAGCAGCAACATTGTTAATACTTTTTTAAATTATGATTGTCTATAGGTTTCTTAGTAATTTATAATGTACAAAATTTTACGGAGACAGATCAATACAACTTAATTAAATATAAAAATATAACTAAAATAGGTGTTATTTTTATTAATGACACATTCTATGTGGAACAGTTTTTAAATCTGGCAATTTGGTATTTTTAGTGCGGTAAAAGAGTTCCACTCGGTAATCGCAAAGAATTGCAGCAGGACGGATTATCTTGCTTTCTAATTATTGTGATAGTGTAGTGGGATAAGCGTTATAATGTGTGATTAGTGAAATACTATGAGGTGAAAGTGAGAAATGACGTACTGAAATCCTGTATGGTTCGACTCGGACACTCCCACGTAAATCATTGAGAGCATCGGAAAATCGGAATGCGATACCACATTCGCATTCCAAAGGTTATAACTTATAAGAATACTGAAGAAAATTACTCTTAAGACTAGGCTGCATGGGCTTAAGCTCTTTGCCTTCTCTAACATGGGAAAACTTAATAAAAAAAGTGCGGTGGTATTTCTTTCTACCCACAAGTGTTTATCTTACGTTTGATAGGATTTTTTTTCTACTTGAGTCAGTGAATTATTTCTTTTAAAAGTGATATTATTTCTTTAATACAAAAATGAACAAAGACATAGAGGAAGAACCCTGTAGTCAAAGCATTTTAACAAATTTTTGTGATAACACTCCTTCAAATAAGACGAAAAATGATAAAATTTCATCACGGCAGTTACTTGACATTGGAGATAATATGGTGATTACTCTGGAAAAAACTAATTGGAGGGAGCCTCCAACTCCTTATGAAAGCGAAGGTTAGTTGAGTAATGTTTACCAGACTTATTTTTTAATGCAAGTTTCTCATAAATATTTATTGGCTATTTATATTTACAGATGAAGAACTCAATAATATACCAATTGAAAATCCTAATGTTGATGAAAAACGTGATATAGTTGCTGCTAAGTTTTGTGATCTTCTAGAAAATGTGTCAGAACAAAATTTGTATAGTGTATTTCTAGAAATATCTGATGTGGTAAAAAAATATGAGAATTCATAAATATTTCATACAATTGTAATATTATTACTATCTCTCTTTATATTCCTTCATGTTGTATTTTACTTATAGTCTACAAATCAAAAACATGCTATTTATATGAATTACATAAATAAACACAGGTAATTAATAAATCTGATATGTTTTAATGAAGTTAGGTAAATGTGGATAATGTTTAAAAAAACACGAATTAATAGTAATAACCACTAGCACTTACATTACTTACATTTTGTCTATAAAGTCGTGTCATTATAAAGTAGCAACATCGTCATGTCATCCCTTTCTAACCACGTTGATATGAAAGGGAAGACGCGATATGGCCACTTTTTAATGACACGACTTTATAAACAAACGTATGTCATACATAAATTAACCGTACAAGTTTCGTCAAAAATGAAATACGATGACACAAATCAATCGTACTACCTACTTCGTTATTTATTTACAAATCACCATAAATACTACTAATAAACTAAGAACATACCTACCTACATAAAATATAATACTTACTGCCGTATAAATATTACATACAAATGTGATGTATATTTAACCATTTTAAGTGACTAACTGAGGGTATTCTGTAAATAATTGGGACGGTCCTAGTCAGCACAGCTTCATTGCCCGTGCAAATATGTCATATACAGTGCACATTTAATAAAGTGTTGCGGTTTTCCTATTTATTTCGTGTAAATCTCGGAATAACTATTAGAAAAGTTTATTAATATATTAGAATTGTTTGCATAGTGAGTTTACATGAGCTTACATTATGAGTTCCACTAAGAGAAAGCGAAAATCGGCGATTCTAGAAAACTTTGATAGAAGTGACACATTAGTGAAATGTAAATTGTGCGAAAAAACATTTTCAATTAAATCATCACACTCTATGTTAAAGTATCATTACAAAAAACATGAAAATTGTGCTGATCCTGGTCAATCTGCGCAAAAAAAGGCTACAAGTAAGAAGTATTTTGATGACCTGGTGTTAAATTTTGTTGTTCAGGGCAATCATCCATTTTCAATTGTGGACGAAGAACATTTTGAGAAACTTATTAATGGACTAAATCCATCTTACTCTGGTCTCAGTCGCACACAGTTACAATTGAACATACAAGATGTTTTTAAAGAAAAGCAAAATCAAATAGTGGAATGTTTGAAAACTGTTCCTAATAAAATTGCATTGACGTTAGACTTTTGGACGTCCGTGACAAATAAGCCGTATATGGTCGTCACCGCACACTTCATGCTCGATTCAAAATTATCTGCAATAATTTTGGAATTCGACTTATTGCCGTATCCACATAGAGGCGAAAACATAATGAACAAACTATTGGAAATTTTTGAGATATATGGCATAGAAAATAAAATCACATCAATTACAACAGACAACGAAGCTACTAATGTTAAATTGCTTCAGTTATTGACATTATTTCATAGTAATTACGAAAATGTCATTCACACGAGGTGTCTTGCACATGTATTAAATTTGGCTGTGAAGAGGGGATTAAAGAAGATTGAGAAACCTATTTCTGATGTTGCAAAACTAGTAAAAGTAATAAATTTTTCGCCTAAAAAAAAGCAAATGTATTTCGAAACTTGCAAATTATTGAATGTTCCTGAACTGAGTCTTCTTCAGGATATGTCTATACGATGGAACACAGTTTTTTTGATGCTAGAGCGTGCATATACTATGAAGACGGTTTTGGACCACATATGCAAGGAGAAAAGGGAATTCAAAGAGTACCTGATAGAAAACTGGGATGATATAAACAATTTGATGAGATTTCTTCAACCTTTTTACGATGCAACACTCTTGCTTTCAAAATCCAAATACCCTAGTTTATTTTATGTTATTCCCATAATGGACATTTTAAAGGAACAGGTTTCATCTCACGCCAATGAGGAGCTTTTTGAAGATTGTGCTGTAGCTATGAACGAAAAATTGGATGAATTTACACCATACTTGTACACTGACTTCGCAAAGTTTGCTGTATTATTAGACCCACGTTTAAAAAATACTTATTTTTCGGAGCGTGGAGACGAAGAAACGCTGTTACGTTTTAAAACTTATTTCTCCACACATTATAATAATACGCAAGAGCACATGACGGCAACAAACGCAATCCATACAAACGAATCAGGAAATGTACAGTTGCAAAGTTCTAATAAGAGCATTTTTTCGTCTGTTTACAAGCAGAAACATTCCAGAGCGCAAGATGAAGTAGAAAAATATTTTTCATTATCACTCGAGACAGAAGACACAGAAGTTTTGCTTTGGTGGTCAAACCAAAAATATCACTTACCTCGTCTGACACAAATGGCAGATGATGTGTTATGCATTCCAGCATCAAGTGTTCCTAGTGAACAAGCATTTTCGAAATCTGGCAATCTTATTACTAAAAAACGCAATCGATTAGGAAACAAAAGCATTAGGGCGTCAATGTGCCTATCATCGTGGATGAATTTCCTATGATTTTTCTTAATTATTCAATCAAAACATAATTATTACTGCCTACCTATTTTTTATTGTAATACAAAATGATTAAATTATTATGAATACATATTATGTTTTCTTTTTTATGAATACCTATTACGTTTTTTTTTTAAGTCGGAGCCCGAAAAATGTAGGATAGGGCCGCGGCCTTCTGCGCAGGAGGTCGGGGTTCGAATCCCACCACGTACCAATGTGTTTTTCGGTTTTTCGAATTTCATATGTACGTTTATTCGGCGTTCTTACAGTGACGGAAAACATCGTGAGGATACCTGCACACACCTAAAAAGAAATTCAAAGGTTGTGCGTAACCTAACTAGGATTGGGTCTGGTTTCCCTTCTGGGTTGCAGAGGTCAGATGGCAGTCGCTTTGTGTAAACACCAGCACCCTCGTCAATTCCCCTAGATTAGGTAGCCGACCGCCCCGTGAAGTATGGTAAAAAGGCTAGAAAGATGATGAATTTTTTTTTTTAAGTCTATCTTTGTGGTTAGTGTGGAACACAAAAATTTATTGAAGTTTGAATGAGTCGTGTATTATATTCGCAATATACAGACAGATCCATCTGGAATGACCCTCAATACTTGTCGAACGTGGCAGAATAACCTTTGTTAGAAGGTCATTTACGCTCTGCCTACCCCATTAAGAATAACGGCGTGATTTTATGTATGTATGTAGTCCTTTAACAAAACAACTACACTCGTTTTAGTGTTTTAGTTTTTTAAAACAACTATAGTCGTTTAAGTCGTTTAGTCTTTTAATACAACGACTAAGTCATATTAGTAAAAAGTCGAACCTATAGTCTTTATTTTAGAGCCGAGTCCTGTGAGATGGAGGTTAGTCATTTTTATAGGCCTTAAAAGACTTTAGGCTCTTTCATCTCTAACAAGAACCGCTAAAGAGAAGGATTAGGTAGTACTGGTTGGGTTCTGTTTTACATGCAATGGTTGCTGGCTAGCTGGTTTGGTTGGCTGGACAGTTACTATCCAGTTATTATAAGTAATGACAATATTTTCACCTTTATTTACGACGATTTATGTTTTTAGGAAAGTTTTCAAGTGTTTTTTTTTTAATTACACTGTGTTTTTTTAACAAAGATGATAGGAAACGGCTGAATAACAGCGCTGTGTTGTAGTGCCTACTTGGTGGGTACTACAATGCAGCAAAATGCTGAGCTGTAGCCCTTTTGCGGTGCGCAAAATAGAACGCACGATATTGTACGTTTTTTTATACAAGTTTTTTTATTTACTGTGTTCTGGGAGTGTTCGCATCAGTTGGCTCGTTCACGCGCCGGCTGGTGTGAACACTCCTTGAGAGCTCAGATCGCCACTGTTGTGGTGGCATCTGATTTATGTTAATTTTTATCATTATTTTTTGTTTGTAACTATGTGTGTTTTGTTTTATGTGCCGTATGTGTTTTGTGTGTTGTATGTTTGTTGTGTTTTTCTTATAAACGGAAAAAGAGCGTTGGTGGTGTAGAGGCTAAGGCCGCTGCCTCCCGTCCGGGAGACGCGGGTTCGATCGTGGTGGGGATCGACCAATATGTTTTTGAATTTCGAATTCATATATACGTTTATTCGACGCTTTTACGGTGAAGTCGAAGGAAAACATCGTGATGAAACCTGCTCACTCCTGCGAAGAAATTCAGAGATTGTGTGTGAAGTCGACCAACCCGCACTGGGCCAGCGTGGTCGACTAAGGCCTAATCGCCCTAATTCTGGATAGGCTCGAGCCCCTCGGTGATGACGTATAACTGAGCTGTTGATGGCTGTTTTTTTTTAACAATGATGATAGGATTTATCTCTAATACATACGGAACCCTGTCACAGGGGGCCGTTTCACGAAGCTACAAGTTACAAATTACAAGTACAATTGGATGTACATTGCGTAGACAGTGAGATTAAAACGATAAAGCCTTACAGTTTAGTCGAATTAACTACGCATTGAATATCAAATTGTAACTGGTTACTAGTAAATTGTTGCTTCGTGAAACGCCTCCAGGTCGTTCCATCTTAACTCGCGTTTGATCTTTTATTTACGATATTAGTGACAGTCTAGCCGAGAAATGTATGGTTGCATTACGTAAGGAGATTGGCTCATTTATATTCGGAGATTTACCTGTTGTTTTTATTTATTCTGTCCTATTTTATTTATTATTACGTACACATAATATATTATATATATACTTCGTGCTACATAACCTAATAACGAAAAACTTCTCGGGTAGGTCAGCCCTTGAAACTGATATATATACATACAGCATGAAATTTACATCGTTTTGTTCCCGCCGTGTAGTGATGGTACCCGTCAAACTGAACAACTTTTCACGAAAAAAAAATAATCCAGTGACAAAAAAATTTTTAGTCTCTCCATACAAAATGGGTCGCTCGGGAGTCTCACTTTGTATGGAGAGACCAAAAATTTTTTTGTCGAAAGTTTTTTTTTTCGTGAAAAGTTGTTCAGTTTATATATATTATATATATATTTTCATGTACTCGTATTGTTAGTTTAGTTTTCGTTTAGCTTTAATTGTAGTGCTGTATACACCTGTAAAGATTTATTGCCTAGAATGATACCGTACCATATTTGTGTAAAGTTTAGTAATAAGTCGATGATGTATCTTTTTCAATAAATAAACAACTTTTAGTTTCACAACTTTTCAAAAATCAATCATTTTGAGTCGATTTGTTTTTTTGGGGTGTATGAAAGTCAAAATTCGCTTTCGTGATATTAGAAAGTTGTTCAGTTTTACTGACTCAACAACTAAAGTTACAGCTAGCGGCACGTATCTTTAGCTCTGAGCGAGCGGTGACTCTCTTTCTCGCATAGGGTAAGGGTGGGGTGACTGAGAGAGAGGTACCTACCGCTCGCTCACTCAGAGCTAAAGATATGTGCCGCTAGCTGTAATTCGTAGGAATGAGTGTCGAAGTTAAGTAGCGCTCTCGTTGTAAGTACAGGTAACATGACAAGTTTATGGGCGCTGGCCTTGTTGAATGTGTACAGAGGGCGTACACTGGTAGTGAACGTGCCATCCATGTTAGCTTTGACGTCGAAAAATGATTTTTAAAAATCTTAATTCGAATAAAAAAAAATTTACTTTGACTTTGACTTTGACAGTATCTTTCTCTTTCTCACTCTCTCTGTATCTATCTAAATGCTGTACACTAACTTCCAGCACATTCGCCATACGCAACCTTTAGATAACTTTAGAACACGACTCCGCCGGGTTTCGAACCTGGAACCTCCGTAATGAAAGCCAAACGCTCAACCGCTCGGTTGCGGACGCTGTTGAATTTCATAATACTTCTAAGAAAATCATCTTACTTAGATTTACTTATAAATGATATCATCAACAGCTCAATACATCCCCACCGAGGGGCTCGAGCCTACACTGAATTAGGGCGATAAGGCCTTAGTCGACCACGCTGGCCCAGTGCGGGTTCGAATTTTTGAATTTTTGACTTCACTTTCACCTTTGAATTTCTTCGCAGGAGTGTGCAGGTTTCATTACGTTTACCTTCACCGTAAGAGCGTCGAATAAACGTACAATTATATCAATTCAAAATTCGAAAACACATTGGGTGGGGATCGAACCCGCGTCTCCCGGACGGGAGGCAGCGGCCCTAGCCACTAGACCACCGTATAGTGGGGACGAATATGAGCTGTTGATGATGAAAGTTCATTAGGTAACCTAAAAACATAGGAACCTCACACCATTGCCAGAACTTAACTACATAATAGACCATTTCCTAAATATCTATAGGTATAATAACTACAAGTAACGAATTAACAATGGCCCGACGAATACAATAGAATGTAGCTTATGTAGCCGAACAATACAGTGAGAGTTACCTGGTAGAGTAGTTAACTACCGCGGGTTTGCTTGAACAGATTTATAATCTATTCAACCTTCTGTAAAAAAACGTATTCCCTAGTAACTAGTTTCTAAAGGGCCCCGGAGACGGTCAAACGGTTTGACTCAAACCTTACGTGTTTGATCAAACCGCTTGAGGTCGGTTTGAACGGTTTGTCAAACGGCTCTGCGCAGTCTGATTCTGTACGCTGCGCTGTAGTAATTACGCTGTTACGCTGTAAAAATATGAAATTGCATCAAACATGCTTCAAACACGTAAATGTTTGACAAACCGTTCAAACCACCTTTGTAAACGATCAAAATGGTTTGAGTCAAACCAAACTTTACGTGTTTGAATCAAACCGTTTGACCGTCTCCGGGACCCTTAACAAAGCATTTTTTTTCCGTAACTAGCTACGAACCTGCGGTTTCGTGCGCGGCCTGAGGGTCTCCTTCATCGAGTGGGTTGTAAGTACTTGAAATGTTGACAACCGGCCTCACAAACCCGGGTTTCAGTGTTATAGAGCGGACAAAAAGCTCGAGCGAAGACAACAGTTGAGAAGTAATGTGATAGTAGAGAGCTTCCTGTCTCGCGTCAATTAAAAAAATAAACTTTCTCCGTAGCTGAGTTGGTAGTGTTCGGCTTTTATGACGGAAGTACCTGGTTTCAATCCCGGTGGGGTCACTAGTCACAAAAATACTCTCTGAGACTGTCTCTATTTTTGTTAGGACAATATTATAGTAAAGTGATCTCGTGCTTCGCAGGGCACGTTAAGCCCTTGGTTCCGACGATTATCAATGTTCTCATAATCCCATAACTTTGACACCAGGGTTTGTGAGGTCGGTCGTCGACATAACCACGGAAGACAGGCGGCTTTTGAAAAGTTATTTAATTTTACGGGCTAAACACACCCGTGAGTCATTTTGCGTTATTTCTATTGGTAGAGATTTGTTGTTAGCACCATACTCTTCTATTTTTGTTATTCTATCTGATTATTTGTCTGTAAATCTTCCTTATAAAAATAAATAAATAAATATTGAGCTACCTAACACGTTGTAGGATAAAAACTATAATTCATCAAAACCACAAGATAGACAAACAAACATTCTCTCTCTTGTTGGATAAGTAAGTAAAGTACTTGTCTATTTCTAGACTAGACAAAGAGCGTTACTTATCGCAAATCTTCCGGTAAAAGTTTTATCGCCATTTTTTAAACTTTGTTACATAAAACTGCACATCGCCTTAGTACAGCAGTCAGCACATGCAGCTAGGCACTCGCTTTACGAATATCGCCTTTGTTGCTTTGGGATAAAGGCGCGCTCTTCTAAAGTGATCAGCCATGTGTGCTGGCTATTGTACAGTAGACAGCACATCATGCTTAACATTTTTGTAGCAAACCGTGTATTGCTTAATGTGCTGTTCACTTAACAGGTGTAGAAATAAAAATACCATTTTGCTGATTTTGCTCTAAATTCAGTTATTTCCATGGCCTAGTGGTAGAGAATTCGGCTCTCAAACTATAGGAGGTTCCGCGTTCAAATGCCGGTGATGCACATTTGGTTGAGACTCTCTTTTATATGTTCTGTGCTTGGGACATTGCAGGAGGATCACCTGATTGTCCAAAAATAAGATGATTCAGTGCTTCGGAAGACACTACGTTTTAGACATCGAACGAACTGACTGGATGTTCTAGGGACTTCACATGATAAAAAAATGTATTTGCCTAAAGTTAGTTTAGTTAGGTTAAAATATGGTTAGGATAGATAGAGCCATGATAGAGCTATTTTTAAAAGGTGCCACTTGCTTCAAACTCTCAGCTTAGACAAAATCTAATTTAAAAAAATAAGGACAAGATCCAGTTGGAATTTTTCACGCGCACACTAGTACGTATATATTAGCTAATCTTTGGCTTAGACATCGAAGACAGTACATAACTTTTTCAAATAAAACAAAAAAACGCGCTATTACTTGAGATTCATTCCACGCATTTTCATTCATTGTTAGAATTATACTACGATTAGAAAAAAATGCGTTCAAAGGAGTGTTTTATTGTATGGCCATGAGAGAACAGCATTTATAGAAAAGAAAGAGACGACGCTCTACAAAAAGTGAGTAGGTTTGACTCATCTGTATGTCTATCAACTCAGTTTCTGTTACAAATAAGTGCAAATAGTGATATTTTCAATTTTGGCTTGTTGAAGTGTTCCGAATTTTTGCAAATATTCGCAAAATACATTAAAAAGTGCAGTTTGAAAATGCTGCCCTAATTTAAAAGCGTTTTTTTCGCTGTAATTTAGTAAACTCTTAAAGTTAGCGTGAATTTTGTGTTGTGATAAAACAAAATATAACCTCTAAAATAAGGACGCGGCGTCAAGTTTTTCGAGAAAAATGTTCTCGATATGCCGGCAGACGCACCCGGCGACAGGAATTGAGCACACCGTGAGCTGCTGCTTCTTCAACAATGATGAGATGTGTCTAGTCACCGCTGGAGCCAACATTATCAAGGTCTTCAGGTTGCTGCCTGAAGGCCCCACGAAAGAAGTCAATGCAGGTTAGTTTGTGGGTCCTACAGCAGTCATTATGTATCTGCGAAATATTCTTTGAAGATCCTTATAAGAGTGGTGTTAAAAATAAATGTAAATAAACAAATGACAGTCAAGTCAAGTGGCTTTAATTTGGGCCAAGAGGCTTCAGCAGTTTCGTCAGTATAGATGCAATGAAAGAATTTGGGGTTGTAATTTCCCCTAAAATGAGTCTAATGCAGAGATTTTGGTTTAAAATTTCTTTATTTGAAGCTAAAACGAGTCACCTGTTGACTTTCATTGTTTCATTAGTCTTGTTCAGTATGTTTTATATTTTTGGTGTCAATAAAGTATATTTGCATTTGTTTAATGGGCTGACTTACCACCTGAGAGGTTTTGCATTATTTTGTTAACACATTGTTTACATTATCCTCAAGATACATCCAGAGATGTCATTTATTCTTCCAGCGGGTCAACCGATACCACCAAAAATGAAGCTAGAGTGCCTAGCCAGCTACACGCTCTGGGGCAACGTGATGTCCCTTGCTTCGGTGGCATGTCCTAGCTCCGGGCGGGACTTGCTACTCGTCTCCTTCAAAGAGGCCAAGATGTCCGTAGTGCAGTACGATCCACAGACAAACAACCTGATTACGTTGAGCATGCATTATTTTGAGGAGGATGATATGAAGGTATAAATAAATTATTTTTCAACTAAAAAATTGTTTATAAAAGAAAAAAAAGAGCAAAAACCTAATAATATTTGCAATAATAATTTTCTTTTCTATGACAGTTTGGTCACATTATTGTAATGAGACCAAATCTTTTACAATTGAAGTTAATGTAATCTTATTTTAACATCAGAGGACATTACAGGGCGAAGTATAGTATTTTACCATTTCCTTTCTTTCCAGGGAGGCTGGACGACCCATCCTCACATACCCTGGATAAGGGTAGACCCGGAGGCCCGATGTGCTGTGATGTTGCTCTACGGAAAGAAGCTGGCTGTGTTACCATTCCGAAAGGATGTAAATGCTGACGAGAATGACCTGCTTGAAGCCAAACCTCTGTCTGATAATAAAAAGAATGTGAGTAATTAAAACTTTTAATAATAGAAAATGAAAATAATAATAATAAATTATTAAATTTACAATAAATTGACACCAAGACTTAACTAAGAATTTCTGATGTATTAAAATTAATATTTTATATTTGAACAGAAATTAATATTAGCTTAGAGAATATTTACCTTTATTATATTGGTTTATTATGTGTCCTGCTTAGCATAATAATTATTGTTCTTCATCTAATAACTGTTTTATTTGCTAAATCAGTTTTTTTTTACTTCATTGTCTCAGCTAATGGAACTGGATCTAAAGGTAAAGATAAAAATACTTTATTCAAAATAAGATTCTAGTTAATACAAAAAAAATAAGTTTGTTCATGGTTGGTACTTCTACTAAAATATTACCCTTTTTTAGTGCATTGCGACCTTAACAGCCTCCATGGCATGGAGGGCCCGGGTTCGATTTGTCAAGCAAAAGTCGCTTTGTGAGACTTTCCCCAGTTTGGTTAGGACTTTGCAGGCTGAATCACCTGATTGTCCAAAAAGAAAGATGATTCCGTGCTTTGGAACGACACGCTAAGCCATTGGTCCCGGCTGCTGTCTAATTGTTACACGAGCCAAGTCAGTGGCTTTTGGCGCCTCTATAACACTGATACCAGGGTTAGTGAGGTCGGTTGTCGACCTTACAACCCACACGATGATGATGATGATGAGTGCATATGAGTGCATTTCAATAGTTTCTTTATTAATTCCAGGCACCCACACAAACATACACAAGAGCACCGACGCTGGCTTCGTACGTGATAGTCCTCAAAGACCTGGATGAGAAGATTGACAATATTCTGGACATCCAGTTCCTGCATGGATACTATGAACCAACTCTACTGCTGTTGTATGAACCGGTCAGGACCTATGCTGGGTAAGCTGTGATATCACACTAATATTATAAATGTGAAAATATATTTGGATGTTTAGATGTTTGGATGTTTGTTCCGCTTTCACGCCTAAACCGCTTAAACGCCCGCTTAAACGCCCGTCCAGTAGGACGGATTTGGATGAAATTTGGAATATAGATAGTTTGTACCCTGGAATAACACAAAGGATACTTTTTACCGGGAAAACTCGTATTCCCACGGGAAAATCTTACATAACGCGGGCGGCCCGCTAGTACAATATAATAGGGAATATGCATAAAAAAAATGTTTTTCATAATTCATCTGAAAGTATACAAAAATAGAATACTGACAGTCAAAACAGAATCGAAATTGATCGAAAAACAAACTAGATACAACTTTATTAAACAAATATATCCCACGAACAAAAAAAAAAAAAAAACAAACTAATATATCTGCCCCTCTTACGAAAACACAATTTTCTATGGCGGATGTATGGCCCGCGTGACATAATTTATGACGTCACATGTCACGTCGGACCTCTCAGTCTAACCATCAACTTTGAAGCCTTATAACTTTGTTTCTGAGCAAGATATTTGAAAAATTATTTTTTATGTGTTTATCCGGAATTTGAAATATTTCGATTAATGAATTTTTAAAAATTGTGCATATTCCCTATTATCTAATTTGCGTTGCTGTGGGCGAACAGCTAGTATAATCCCAGAATAAATAATAGTAGCTACAGAAGACGCACAGTTAGAACAGTTAGAATCATAATAGCCTACAGAGTGTTGCAGCTTTAAAACGCACTTTAGGTCCATACGGCAAGTCTGTGGGCCTTCATCCTTTCCTGTTTTCAATATATAATTAGCATTAATTTTCTAATTGACAATATTTTATTTAAATAAGGAAACGCAAAAGATGCGATGACTGTGGAGTTACTTCGATGAGCTCTTCTCCACAGATTCCGCCATTGTGTTAGTGAACTCACCCAAGAAAAATGTAATGACGGCGATCTAAGTGATGTAATAAATAACATCTTAAGCCGCGTTTCCATTATACAAGTAGCCACGCAGCTTGAGTAATGGAAACGTTAACTTGCATGCACGCTTTGAACTTATAAACGTAATGTGCAACTGACGCTTGTCTGTGCAAGTGATATGCAAGTTGCGCACGCAAGTGCCAGTTTAGAAACATAAACGACTGACACAGGTCGCACAATCGTATCGCTCATCTACTATCTGGTTATCGGCAAGCAGCAGTTACCACAGCACGTCCCCTGGGGCCCATGGTGAACACACTTATTGATACAAGGCCTGGCTCAAACACTTGCACGCCAGTAAAACCTTGCATGCGAGGTGCTAGTTCTATAAATGAAGTTTCAAACTCATAGCCCAGCAGTGGACTGTAACGGGCCGTTGACTTGATTTTTGATATGTTTCCAGTCGAACTGCAGTACGTTGCGACACGTGTGCGATGGCGGGCGTGTCTCTAAACATGAGCGCTCGCGTTCACCCCGTGATCTGGGCCATGGCCGGGTTACCTTTCGATTGTCTGCAAGCTGTTGCAGTACAGAAACCTTTAGGTAAGATACGCCTTCTTTTTCAGCCAGTAATCACCCATTGTTGGGTATAGGCCTCTTCATGGGCGCGCCAAGTATCGCGGTTCCGTGCCCCTCGCATTCATCGGCCCAGCCCAGTCGGATCCTTGTATTCGCCTTCCACCTGCCTATTCCTTCCTTTCCACTCATTAAAGTACCATGCTTTTCTCACTGTCTTTTCTTATTTACCTTCCTTACTTCCTTTACTCTTTCTGTTTCTCTTTCTGTACCTTTTCCTTTCTCTCTTTTCGTTCCTTTTCTTCCCCTACATATCACTTTCTTACTTCCTTTAATCTTTTCCTTTCTTTTCCCTCCTTACTTCCTTTTGCTCCTTGCTTAATTGTACCCTTCCTTTTTCTTCCTTTCTGTTTTAGGAAGGGTTTGCCAACTAATGTATACTTTACCCTAAGGGCGTTTGCGCACCACACGTATCCGGTTCTTATTCGGTTCTAATCCGGTTTGGCCGTCCTAGTAATTGTATGGACGCTTACGCACTCATACGTATCCGGATCGTTTTTTACGGATCAAAACCGAGTCGAAGTGGCCGCCATACAAATTGTACGTATGCCTGCGCACTACACGATTCGTGTTCGGTTTTTTACGGGTGAAGAGTGAGGTGCGGGGAGGGCAAATCTCGCGCTGCCAACGAAATCTGGTGGTGCAAATACCGTATCGGATACGGATGAAAAACGGATCAGTGCGCAAACGCTAGACGTGAATTTCCCGAATCGAACAAGAATCGGATACGGATGAGTGCCGTATGCGCCCTAACTGAATCTGTATTTCCAGGAGGGTGTCTGATAATGGCTGTGAACTCGTTAATATATTTGAACCAGTCTGTGCCACCCTACGGAGTGTCGCTCAACAGCATCGCCACACATACTACAAACTTTCCACTACGTGAGTACTGCATTTATTATCGTTATAATATAATACATATATAATAGCCCACGTGGCCGAGTGTTCCGGGTTTGATTCCCGGTGGGGACACTGCCAAGCAAAAATCTCTTTATGACACTTTCCCCAGTTTGATTAGGACATTGCAGACTGAATCACCTGATTGTCCGAAAAGAAAGATGATTCCGTGCTTCGGAAGGCACGTTAAGCCGTTGGTCCCGGCTACTATCTAGTCGTTACACGAGCCATATCAGTGGCCTTTGGCGGCTCGGCGATGATGATGATGATGATGATTTCCAATAATCCTTGTGTTCGTTGCAGGTATCCAAGAAGGCGTGTGTATAACGTTGGACGGCGCGTGCGTGGCACCGCTAGCTGAAGGCCGATTGGCTTTGTCGCTCAAGGGAGGTAAACTAACCTCAAATTCATTGTAATTATTATACAGATATTTATAAAAACATTAGCTTTCCGCCCGTAGCTACGCGGCTTAAATATTAGGTCCTTACATATGAAATTGGCGTTTTGTCGTACTGGCCACTTTGATCACAAATTTCTCCTATTTGGTTAGGAATTCGAAATTCAAATTTATACAGCTATTTCCACATGTAGTTGTGTTTCGTAAACCGTCATTCATTTGTTTTTTTACTTATCTTTTTTCTGTTTGCATCGCTCGATTTACAAAATGGAAAATTTGAAATATCGCGTTATTTACGAGTACGAGTTCCACCGTGGCACCAGTGCTGCGGAAACGGCTCGAAGGGTTAATGATGTGTATGGCGGTTGTGTCGCAAAAGAAAACACAGTGCGTTTTTGGTTCCAACGTTTTCGTTCTGAAAATTTCGACCTGCAAAACAAGCCCCGTGGACGGCCGGAGACCCAAGTTGATAATGAAGCATTGAAGGCTATTGTGGAAGCGGATCCATCGCAAACCACGTCCGAGTTAGCTGCAGGCTTCGGTGTTAGTGATAAAACTGTTTTAATCCACTTGAAGCAAATTGGGAAGATTAAAAAACTTGAAAGGTGGGTTCCTCACGAATTGAGTGAAGCAAACCGGCAAACGCGCGTCAACTGCTGCGTTACATTACTTGACCGGCACAATAACGAAGGGATTTTAAATCGAATCATTACCTGTGATGAAAAGTGGATTCTCTACGATAATCGGAAGCGCTCATCGCAATGGCTGGACCCTGGCAAGCCAGCCAAAGCCTGCTCCAAGCGAAAATTGACCAATAAAAAGTTACTTGTAAGCGTTTGGTGGACTAGCGCCGGTGTCGTTCATTACAGTTTTCTCAAATCTGGCCAGACGATTACGGCAGATGACTATTGTCAGCAATTGCAAACCATGATGGAAAAGCTAGCTGGTAAACAACCGAGGCTGGTCAATCGCTCTACGCCACTGCTGCTTCACGACAACGCTAGACCACACACTGCACAACAGACGGCTAGCAAATTAGAAGAGCTTCAATTGGAATGTCTAAGGCATCCACCGTACTCCCCGGACCTTGCTCCAACAGATTACCATTTTTTTCGAAATTTGGATAACTTCTTGCAAGGGAAAAAATTCAACTCAGATGGGGCAGTCCAAATCGCCTTCAAAGATTTTATTGATTCCCGTCCGAATGGTTTTTTTAGTAAAGGGATCAATGAACTACCTATGAGATGGCAAAAGTGCATAGATTACAATGGCTCATACTTTGATTAAATAAATATACTATATAAAAATTTTTCGACTTTTTGTTCCTCCCATACAAAACGCCAATTTCATATGTAAGGACCTAATACTTAGATCATGATTACGTTGACTAGAATATAATTTTCCTTACAATCGACACGATAAACAATAATAATAATAAAATATTAGTGTAATGTGATGTGCGCCGTGTGGTGTGGAGCGGGACGTTAGGGAAACAAGTAAACACTGCGAGTGCTGACAACAGACTACTTTTATTAATTAATAACCTAGCTTATAAGTACATTAGTCGCTTAACATAAGACAATAAACTTACTCCTTACATCTCCCACCAAAAGAAATAAAAAAAAAATACTTATTATGTATATTTTTTTTTTTACATCATAAAAAGCTTTTTTTTTTTAAACATTAAAAGGCTTAGTCCTATTCTTATGTACTAACATTGTTTTTCCATCAATGTCAATTTCTACATTAGGTGAAAGATCTTTCAAAACTTTATATGGGCCCGTATATAAAGTATCTAACTTCTTACCAACTTCATTCTTAATTAAAACTAAATCATTTTTACTATATACTACTGGATTCTTAGTTAAGTCATATTTGTCTTTCCTTTTCATTTTAGATTTTATCAAGTTGTCTCTGGCCTCTTTTTGTGACAACTGAAGCCTATACTTTAACTCTTTAGGATAACTTTCATGGTTATATAAGGGTTCTACTATATCCCCTGACAAGTTACTAGGAAGAGAGCATTTTCTACCATATACAAGCTCAAATGGAGTGAACTTCGTTTCCGAGTGAACTGAAGTATTAAAAGAAAAACTCCAATATGGTAGCCAGGAACTCCATGTCTCCGGATGTCTTTCCGTCTGTATGCGTAAGAAAGCAGCCAAATGCTTATGTGTATTTTCTAAAGCGCCTATACTCTGGTGGTGATACGCTGTGGAGTTAAGTTGTTCAATATTAAGTAACTTACTTACCTCTTTGAAGGTCGTCGATAGAAACTCCGTACCCCTGTCTGTAGCTATCTGCTTCGGTACGCCATTCCTAAGTATAAAATTACTAACAAAGACTTGAGCAACCTCTTCACTTTTCTTTGTAAACAATGGATAGGCCTCTACGTACTTACTTAATTCACATTGAATTGTCAGTATATATGAATAATTTTTACTATCAATATCTAGAGGTCCTACTAAGTCTAAAAATATTTTCTCGAATGCGAAAGTAGCAGTAGTAGTGATAACCATTGGCTCTTTTACTGGAATTGTGTATTTATATTTCTGACATTTTTCACAACGTTTAACGAATTTCCTCACGTCGTTTTCCATACCCGGCCAAAAGTAATACTTCTTAACATTATTATACATCCTTCTCATGCCCGCGTGGCCACTAGTGGGCAGGAGATGAAAGTCATTCAGTATTACTCTCCGTTGGTCTTTGTCCTCTACTCGAATTACGTCTTTTAATATACTTAGTCTTAACTTTGTAGTATCTTTCTGGTTAACAAATTCCTTCATCAATTTTTCTACAAATATATTATTATTCCTATTCTTCAATATGTATATAACGTCGACATTTATTTTCTTACAAAATTCATCTAGTTCTTTCACAAATTCGCATGGCGATAGTTGCGATGAAGAATCTAGATATTTTACAAAAATTATATTATTTTTTGAATCATAAAGAAATATTTCATTTTCTAACTCTATCAAGTTTTCCTTCCGTTTTTTATTTAATTCTTGCTTTGTAATAAACTTTAACTCTACTGTCTCCTGTGGCTTACTATGTGTTTCCACGATTTTCGGTTGATCAGGCCGATCATCTTGAGAACGCATAGTTTGCCTGGAAGTAGTATAAGCCTTCCTATACTGTGATCGCGTCATTACATTTATCTGCTCATTTATATCCTTCAACTCTTTACAAGTAATATAAACCCTTGACAAAGCATCAGCCGGTGCGTTATCTGATCCCCTGACATACTCTATATTAAAATCATATTCTTCGAGCGCTAGTCTGAATTTTAGTAAGCGGCTGGAAGGATCGCGCATTCCAAACAAATACACTAACGGCTTATGATCCGTACGAATTTGAAAAGTACGTCCATATAGATACGGTCGAAAGTGCTTTATGGCCCAAACAATGGCGAGAAGTTCCTTTTCGATTGTTGGATAATTTGATTCTGCTTTATTCAAAGTTCTACTTGCAAATGCTACTGGTCGGTTGTCTTTATTACTCAGAACTGCTCCTAAAGCAAAACCAGAAGCATCTGTTTGTAGAATGAATGTATTATTTTCTGTTAAATCCGGATATTGTAATACAGGTGGCGTTGATATTTTTTCTTTAAGAAGTTGGAAAGATTTTTGGCATTTTTCATCCCATTCAAATGGTACATTTTTACGTGTAAGGTGATTTAATGGTAATACTATCGCTGCAAAATTCCGAATAAATTTTCTATAATAGTTTGTAAATGCCACAAATCTTTTTACTTCGTCGGTACTTGTTGGAGTCGGATAGTTTTTAATAGCAATAATTTTCTCCGGATCAGGTAACACACCGTCGCTTGATACTACGTGCCCTAGATACAAAATTTCCTTCTTTAAAAATTCGCACTTATCAGGATTTAACTTCAAATTCACTTTACGTATTCTTTTAAAAACATCCATTAAATTTTTGTTGTGGTCATTTAAATTTTTACCAAATACTATCAAATCGTCCAAATAAATTAAACACTTTTCATACGTTAATCCAGACATTGCTAAATTCATCATTCTAGAAAAAGAATTGGGACTAGTCTTAAGACCCATGGGCATCCGCGTCATCTGATATTGCCCAGATGAAAATGCAGTGTACTTCCTACTATCCGGGTCAAGGTCACATTGATAATATCCATTCGCTAAATCCAAGTGTGTGAAATATATACAGCCTGATAGTGAATCTATAATTTCCGTTATATTGGGGAGCGGGAATTTATCGTCTTGTATGCAATTGTTTAATTTTCTATAGTCAATTACAACACGCCATTTTTTTTCGCAATTTTTCTCAGATTTTTTCGGAACTATCAATAGTGGACTTGACCATTCGCTCGAACACTTCTCTATTATACCTTCCTGCAACATTTTGTCTAATTGATTGTTAATTATATCTTTCTGTGCATGAGGCAATCTATATGGTTTTGTATAGACGGGAATAGTATCAGGTTTCAAAGAGATAGTATGTTTATAAATATTCGTGGTAGTCAAGATATCTCCCGGTAAATAAAATATATCCGAAAACTTAGCACATAAGTTTTCGATAGATATCTGTTCCTCTTTGTTTAGTTTTCCTAACTTTAAGTATGTAAATAATGTCTTAATTCGATTTGCATTTACGGAATTACATTTTTCAAAAGTACAAATATCATAATCACTTGCTTTGTGTATATCTATTTTGATGTCGCTTAAATTTATTTCATTCTCAGTAGTATTTAGAATTCTCACTGGTATTTTTCCATTTACTGGACAAACAAGAGCACTAGCCAAAAATATGCCTTCTTGTAGCTCTGACGAATATATTATACAGTCTTCTTGCAAGTTTGTTGCTATCCAATGAACTGATTCTGTCCTTGACGGAAGTGTAAAATATCTTTTACCATTTTGTAACGGTAAACAGATTGCATTGTCATTAATAATTAATGTCAAATTTCTAGTTTGTAAGTTAATTAAAGCTTTATATTTCAAAAGTAAATCCTGACCTATAATTCCATCATATTGACATGGCAAGTCGTCAAATATAAAAAACTTATGTTCAAACATGTGACCATTTTGCATTAATTCTAAATAAGCATATCCGATTGCCTGTGTTTTACCTCCAATTCCATTTATAATTAATTCTTGCTTATAAACCGGTATATCTAATTCCAAAGCATTCCGCAACTTTAATGCGCAAATCGACGCGCCGGTGTCAACTAACAACAATTGTTTTTTGTTACGTAAATTAAAATTCACTGAACAAGTGTTGTTACTTGCAAAAATATATTCTGAATTATTGTTATTCACGAAAAAACTGATTTGGTGCAACTTTTTCCTCTTCTTCGTTCATATAGATACGTTCCCTACGGTATCCATTGTTTACACGAGAAGTGAACCTACCTCGATTAGCTCGACCACCTCGTCCTTGATTTGGGTCTCTGTAACCACCTCTGCCAGTAGCTCTGGTCGCAGAACCGTAAGCGCGCCATTGGTGTTGCGGCGGCGGCGGGAGCGGGGGCGGTGGTGGTGGCGGCCTGTGTCTGTGAAACGCGTACGATGACCCTCTAAAAGAACCGCGTCCTCGAACGTAGCCTCTGCCAAAATTATGATGTTTCCTGTTATTAAAAACAAATACATCACTAGATGTAGTCACCAAACTCGTCTCTTCATCCTTCGCTCCTTGTACAGCATCCTTTAAAGAGTCATAATCACGAGCTGCAATAATCGTGCTGATTCGACGATTGCGCAAACCATCTGCAAATCTTTTGACGGCTTGTTTTTCGTTTATAGTTTTTAAAACATTGTAAGCATTTGTGTTTCCATCTGATTGCGCAATTGTTAAATCAACAAACATTTTAGACAATTGTTGACCAAAATCGTCTATAGATGTTTCACCTTGCCTAAGTGTCTGCATTTTATTTTGTATAGCAGTGGCTGATTTCTTAGGTAGTAAATTTTTTCTCATATCAATTATTAGGTCTTGTACGGTGGCATACGACGTGCATAATTTTAACTTTGCAATTTGAGTCAACCTATTCTTTAATACAAAGTTAATAAGGTTTTGTTTCGACTCAGCTTTTAAGGTAGTCTCATAGTATTCTATGGAATCGATAAGTTGTTGTATAACAATCTCATCATCGGTCATTACCGGTATTAAAGATAACGCGACTTTTAAATCGAAATCACCCATTTTGGAGTTTTTACTGCTCTCAGAGTTCTCACCGTTATTTGATCTTGTATACGATTTACTACAAAACTCCTCTATCTGTTTGTAAACTAACTTTATCTTATCACAAAATTCTTGAACATCTGACAAACTTTTCCCTTTTAACTCCTTACGTTCTACCTGTTCATGTAACTCTTTTGTAAATTTAATATAGTCTACATATATTAAAGAAGCCTCCTCCAATTTTTCTTTTAGTAAATCTGGCTTTCGTCGTTCATAGGAAAGCTTTACTAAATTATCTTTTATCTTTACTAAATTAGAATAGACTTCTTCCAATCTACTTGTCATATCAGCATACTTATTATCCTATGATTATGTAAACTCCAATTATAAAAATTAAAAAATAAATCATACACTAAATCATACTCACTTATATGTTATTTTTAAAAATAGGTTTCTATGATTATTAATATTACTATTTTGTTTTTTATTTTATAATCTTATATTCTACGTACTTATTATTATTTATTTATTTTTGAAAAAAGCTCATATTATTTTATTTTCCGCACTTCACTGCACTGCACATCACTTCACTTCTTTTTTTTTTTATATACGCGCGTTTAATTTACGTTTTTGTTATTTACGTGGTTTTTTTTTTTTACGATTTGAAGATATGTCCCATTGCCGTAGACCTACTTATCTCCCGAAGATCCTGGTTGATTAGCAGACTCACATCTGCGGCAGCGTGATTCACGTTGATCCCGAATGAAAGAACGGCGTAGGTTGTATCGTTCAATCAAATCATTTGACCAACTGGTATGGCACTTCTTGTATAGTTTGTAGCAGCATAACAGGAATCCAATTGCCAATAAAGTACAAATTACCATCATCACGATACTAATGGCTGATAGGTGATATTTCATCTCATGAAATGTAGCATCGTTTTTTCCTCCAACAGCATTCTGATTGATGAAAACATCTTCTTTTTCGACTTTTGATTGGCACATCGTTAGTCCTTGGCGTCAAATACTCCCTTATGAAAACTAAAATTTTAAATAAAACCTCCCTTGGTTTCTTCCGAACACACGTCAACCGCGGTATAAAAATCAAAGCATTCCCACGGTACAATCATCGCTACGCGAACCCGACACCTCACGTGGCAGGGTCGCCATGTGGAGCGGGACGTTAGGGAAACAAGTAAACACTGCGAGTGCTGACAACAGACTACTTTTATTAATTAATAACCTAGCTTATAAGTACATTAGTCGCTTAACATAAGACAATAAACTTACTCCTTACAGTGGTGACGGCAGAGTAGAATACATTAGTCACCAACCCCTACTCTTCCCGTGGGTGTCGTAAGAGGCGACTTAGGGACTACACATTGAACAGGGAACGGGCAGCAGCGCTCTCTGATACAGCAACCTTTTAATCTGCGATCTCCAACCCGCCTGCCAAGCGTGGAGATTATGGCAAAACCAAACACGCGGAGTGGAGGAGGCTCATAGGCCAGCAGTGGACTGTAACGGGCCGTTGATGATGATGTTTATGTAATGTGATGTGAATGATGTGATACTTAAATGTTTAGATGTTTGTTCCGTCTTCACACTCAAAGTACTCGACGTATATGGATAAAATTTAAAATGGAGATAGGAAAAATCTTATACAACGCGGGCGAGCTAGTAATTAATAAAATATTGTAATTTTTTAACAATAAGTGTAATGTATTGTCTTGTCACAGGTCAGCTGTACGTGCTAACTCTAATGTCGGACTCGGTCCGGAGCGTGCGCAGCTTCCACCTGGACCGAGCGGCGGCTTCCGTACTTACCACCAGCGTGAGTACAAAGCATAGTCTCATCATCATCAATATCCTGGCCGATTTCGGCTACAGCGATTGCATTGGTTGCGCAAACTAGGCTAATAGGGGATCGGACTGTTCCTAAATTTACTATATTTTATTAATTATTTTTAAAATATAGATTAGTAGCAGACGATTCACAACAGAATCGGTTGAAAAATGAATATGCAGTGATTTTTTAAAGTTTCAATATGTCTGTCTCTTTCAAAAACGATTCTTTTGTATGGAGATTATAATATGGCGTTACTAACAAATGACGTCACAAGTGGGTATGTGCCTCTCTGTCTAATCTTGAATTTCAAACCTTTATAACTCGGTCAATTTTAAAGATAGAGCAAAAATTCTTTTAGTGTTCGATACCAGAAACTAAGAAGTTTGGATTTATAAAATTTTAAAAAAGTAGTCCGATCCCCTATTCTCGCGCTCGTGTGCTCTTAAGTGACTGCAGTAGCCAACTTGGTCCGCAGAGTGCGTGAGCGCACAGGGCATGTCAGGACTCCAATAGCCAGCCTTAAGGTCATCACGTTTGGTGTCGAGGTCTACTTTTCAAGCATACTATTAATCACACTTAACACTATACAATAGATACTGCTACGAGCGAGCGGGGTTCAGGGATAAAAAAAAATGTCCACGAGGAATAGGTCCTTTATTACACAAGCAATGTCACAAATTGCACTTGATCGTTAAACCGTAATTAACACTTTCACTGCACTTTGTTCACTAGCACTTTTACTTACTCTTTTATTTACTTCGTCTCTCGGCACTGAACTCCCCGACTGGGCGGTCACGGTCTTTATATACCCCTATGACAATTCTATTTCAATCTTTTTTCGTTATTCAATCTTTTCTGTAGCGACCTTTCGAACAGAGTTTTCTATCCAATTTTGACAGTCAGATGTTTCGAGTAGCTAATACTTTTAGAAAGTAAATGACCCATGAAACTGTATAATTTTCCCCAGGGAACGTAGGCTGAAATATGAAAAAAACACTGATCAGAAAAAACACGACATGTCTATCAATTAGAAATTTTTACCATTTCTGTGCGTAATTTTTACTCCGTCCTTTGTGTCGCCCCGCGCGCGCCTCGGCGGCATCGTCAAAGATAATCAAAGGAAAGCCGGCTCACTAGCACACCCTAGAACCGCAGCGCCGCGGCGGCGTGAAAAAAGGCGAAGGAAGATCGTGCCGCACGAATGCGTGAAAGGGACAGGATGATTTTGCTAGGTTTCGCGCCGAGCAACCCCGAAGTCAAACTCGTGCGCGTGGGGTAGCGAGTGCGCACAGAAATAATGACTAAAGTAGAATCGACACGCGCGGTGATGTGATCAGCTGATTAGTTTTTATTTTCTACTTTCCTTGGGGAAAATTATTCAGTTTCCTGGGTAGGTTCCTCCAATAAAATCTCCTCAATATTGTGCGCTAATTAATTTACACTGTATGCATATATTAATGTTTTTTTGTTTACAATTTATTTGTAATGTTTCCCCCCAGATGTGCGTGATAGAAGAAGACTTCTTATTCCTGGGTTCTCGGCTCGGCAACTCTCTATTACTGCGAGTGACAGAGAGAGAGAATCGAATGGTGTTCTCCGTTGAACGACCTCTGCATGCTACCGTTGATCTAACCATCTCTGATACCGGTAAGTTTATTAAATAAACTTTATCAGTCCCCTTCCCCTAATAAAAATCCCCTGGGTAGGTAACAATGTGTTGTGGAGGTGGAGGCGGTATAATTAAACAAAGATATTAGATGCTACGGATACTATTTATTTTTTAATTATGAGAACAGTTTTTACAAAAGGGCAGTCAATCAAAGAATAAGCTCTTGTCGATCAAGGAATATTTTTTTCTTCTAAATTCAAATAAACCCAAAGATTCTAAAAGTATTTACGGCCAGCAATAGCCAACGAGGCTAAGACGTATAGGTATGCAATGCACACATACCTAACACAATGTCAGTATGACAAAATCAGTCCTCTGTTACCTGGGTAACAATACAAGCAATATCATTCCTCTGTGTAACAACGTTAGTCCTTTGGGTAACCACGCTAGACCTTTGCGTAACGATATCTCTCCCCTAAGAAACTATATCCGTCTACTCTCTACTACTGCGAGTGACAGCGAAAATTTAATCCTTACTAATATTATAAAGGCAAAAGTTTGTATGTATGAATAGATGTTTGTTACCCTTTGTTTCTTCGGTGAGCTCTTCTCCACAGATTCCGCCATTGAGTTAGTGAACTCACCCAAAAAAAATTAATGACGAATCTAAGTGATTTAATAACATCCTATGGAAATAAATAATTTTTGATTTGATTTGATTTTCACGCAAAAACTACTGAACGGATTTGGATGAAATTTGGAATGGAGATAGTTTGTAACCTGGATTAACATATATGTTAGGGAATCGCATATGGCGCCAACAATTTGAATCTAAATATTGTCACTCTATAGTCTATGACACAGGTCTGTGGTCTTGATCTCAATGTCTAATTTGAAATCGTGCGCTCTGATTGGCCGATCAGATACGAATCTTATCGGAAGATAGCATTTCAGTCTCGTTCATCATTCGCCCTCATACATTCGTTCATTCATTCTTGCTATGTCAGTAGTTCGGTCCGTCCGCCCACTTTTGCGGCGACAACCGACGGTGTTACACGTTGTGTCTCACTGACTACTCGAAGCATCATGGCGACCGATTCGCCACCTATTTCCGATAATCCAACATAAAAAGTTTTATTCCCACGGGAAAATCTTACAGAACGCGAGCTTAGCCGCGGGCGGATCGCTAGTAGTAAATAACAAAAAATAATACAATTGGTTCAACTTAGATAAGTTTAACGTTTTTACTTGTTTTGCATGCATTCCGAAGAGAGACAAAAGCAAACTGGTAAGCATGTTTAAAAAACAAAGCTTTACTTTTGACCTAGTTTTTCATTAATATACTAAAATCTAGGCCTTTCCTAATAGTGCAACTGTACTAGTACTGCTATCCTACTTTCTTCTGCTATTTTGTTTCTGGCAATTCACTACTTTTAAGTACTGGCTGTTTCATCATTCATTTTCAATATATTTTCAAAGGAAATCTTCAGAAATCGTATGGAAGGTGGTATTTTATAATATATGATATTTTTAGCAGCGAACTGAAGTATATAGGCTGAAAGAGTATATTATTAACTACGAGTCTGAATTAGAAAATGTTTTTTATTTACCACCATTACTTTGCAATAATTATTTTAATATATTGGTAGTAGGAAACAAAAAAGTATCTGGCAGCACCATTGAAGCGGGTGCATATAATGTGCGGTGAATAACGTGCAGCAAATAATACGCAACAAATAATCTGCAGCAAATAATTCAGGTTTTTAGCTCAAATTATTGGACTGCACGTTATTTAATGCGTAATATTAAGAACGCCCATTTTTTTAAAGTCTGCAAGTACATTATGTGACAAGCTCTTGGCATGCCTGCAAGCAGGCATGGGGATCACAAGATAACCTAACTCCAAAGGGTATGGCGGAGGGAGCCGTGCTCGCTTCGCTCGCCTAGCTCCCGTCCAAAATCCCCTTCTAACCTAATCCAACTGGGTCGGGGTGCCCCAAACTCCCGTGCTCGCTTCGCTCGCACCCGCCCTGACTTGGCATTCATTGTGGATTAGCTTCGTTTTATCGGGCTGTACATTGGTTGGGCGAAATGTTTTCAAAATCGATTCGACATACAGTTGATAAATCGGTCTGAAATGTGTCAACTCTCTAGACGTGTCCATGACCCTGACCTGTATTATTGCCTAAATATTATTGAGTGTGCATTGTTGCAGCTCGCCAAGAACTGGGGTTTGTTCTGTACTGAATTATTTCCTGCACGTTTTTGTTCCTTGCATTTTATTCAAGCGCTTCAACAAAATGCAGTTAATAATTCACAACAAATAAAGTAAACATTTTTGACGCTTCAATTATTTGGTGCACATTATTTGGCGCATTTTATTGTCACCCAAACAAACGTCAGAATCTGACAGCCTGCTACACAGATTGACAGTTATCTTTTTTGTGTGTGTGGCCAGCCACAATGCATGTGACACGGAAAATCATGAAACGATTTTTTATTCCCGAAATAAGTCATTTATTTGGAAATAAAATCTTTAAAATAATAATAAAAGAAGATGAACAATTATTTTATTTATTTTTATTATAATTCAACTTAATTATTATTATATTTTGGTAAATTCAGCAAAGTTACTATTAATTGTCTGTTCGTTTCATGAAATAATATAAGAATTTAGCGGATTTTTTAATAAATTATTTAAATTAAATGGAGGTAATATGAATTCTGGTAATAAATTTAATGTAAAATTCATAGAAAGGGCTTTCAAAGAAACTACATTTTGTTAGTGCTAAAATTTCCTCTGAATAAAATACCGCTTCTGAAAATTTCCTTTCTAATCCATCCGTTATGGCTTTGTCAATTTCATCGAAATTTCCCTCATTCCACTCAATCTGTCAGACTGTGATCGTCTTATTAACCGTATTTTATTGGTTTTATTCGAAAGTAAGCCTTTTAAAAGTGTTACGTTAATTTCTTATACTAATAAACCGTGTGTGCAACTATCTGGACTGCAGTGGCGTGCCTAGGGTCTAATAGTAGGGCATGCCGATGATATATTTTCGTAGGAATGAATAATACTACTGAATGAATAACATCATTTTGAATTTTGTTAGATAAATAACTTGGCCCCGGTTTGCCGCTATTTTGGTATTGCATATGTTTTTCCAAGACGAGATCGTATTTCGAAAGCAAATATACTAATTCTAAGAAATTGCCTTTATTTAATGAAGTTATGGTCTCATCATGCCTTCTGAAAGGCAGTTCTTGTTGTGCTAAATGACAAACAATATCTACTAATCTCTGAAAAACACTACGATTGTGGTCGACGCGCGAGTTATGTTTTGAGATTTCGTCAGATAGGTAACTGACGAGAGATAAAGAAGCTTCTATACGCTGTTTACCAAAATTACAAAAAGAAATAACAGTGTTCATGTGTTTTGTGAGTTTTGGTGCCTTTTTATGGCATTAGATATGTTATTTAAATCGTCATAACTAAACGTACTCCATGCATTTTTCTCGTTGGAAAAGAATATGCAACACCAACAATATAACTTATTGGAATGCGAGCATCCAGCTACCCAATGAGTTTTGTACACAGATCTATTAAATTGTCTTTTATGAGACTTACTTGACTGAGAAATCAACAAATCTTGTGTTGGTTTTGGCGAAGAAATAAGCTGCTCTTTATCGGGTAAGGTCAATGACTTTACCTTTCCCCCGCTTGTTAAACTTTGCACACACTTCAAATCACTACACGGAACAATATCACCCAGATCTACACTCATTTTAAACGCAAATCCTACACAAAACTAAATTTTAACAAGAAAATAGAAATTGCCCCAATTATCACCCGCTCAAACAACAACTGTCAAGTCAACAACAGAAGAATGCAACGTAACCGTCCCGAACATAGCTTCGCATCATTACTCAATTTACCACTACATTCAAATGCGGAAGCCTGGTTTCATGCGCAAGCCCGGCTTAATTTTTCCCAAAATCTAGTACTATTTTCAATATTGTTAAAAAAAGTTCATAACACAACGACGTCACAGATCTCCATAAGATTGCGTAAGAGTAAAAGAGACGCAAAAGCATGCCCCATAAAAGCCCACGGGTCGGAGTGAGATGGCGGCGCGGCGGTCCGAGCTACCGAGCAATCCCGAGACGCGTTTCGTGGCGACACGAACGCGACTCGTTGGGTTGTAGTGTGTGTCGCCTGGAATAGGGTTAAATGTTAGCGAGCGAGCGCGCGATTGATTCTGCAAGTTTCGAATGAAAACTGGCGCGAATATTTAATTGTTTTTTTGGACTTTCGTTCGATATCCGCATTATTACGTTAGGGCATGCCAGGCTTTTTGGCTTGTATGGTGGTCACGCTACTGCTGGACTGAACCCTGTCTTCTTCTGCCACGCTACCTCTCTAAAACTACATCTTCTGCCTCATCTTCACCACCTTCAAACTACTATCTATCCTCGTGCGGCCAGCAGTCCTGTCGTGGCAGCTACAGTGCTACTATTTTTTTAGGCCTGTTTCATAATTCATACACACCTTTATACCACCACCAACTTTTTTCTCTCTCTCCCTTAGTTTAAGACCTGTGCTCTTGTTGGTGCAGTACTCGCCACTCTCCTCTTTTCTCCGCTAGCTGTTTGACCTCCTGATACGACCCAATCTGTGCTTTCTCTTTGATCTGCTGCAAGAATGCTCTTCTTGGTCTGCCCCTTCCTCTTGTCCTCAATTTTCCCTTCTAATATATTCCTTACAAATGGATCGTGTCGTATCAGGTGCCTCCGTGGCCGAGTGGTCGAGATTTTGCCGCTCATTACGGAAGTTCCGGGTGCGATTCCCGGTGGGAACACTGTCAAGCATAAATCTATTTGTGAGACTTTCCCCAGTATGGTGTCCGAAAAGAAAGATGATTCCGTGCTTCGGAAGGCACGTTAAGCCGTTGGTCCCGGCTACTATCTAGTCACTACACGAGCCGTGCCAGTGGCCTTTGGCGGCTCTATAACACTGACACCAGGGTTTATGAGGTTGATTGTAGACCTTACAACCCACACGATGAAGGTGTCCAGTATCTTTCCTCTCCGGTTCTCTAGTGTCCATGTTTGATCTCTTCTCATCAACTCTCTCCATCACTCTTTTATTTGACACCGTCTCCGTCCAGCTTATTACCTCCATCCTTCGCCAACACCACATTTCGAACGCTTCCAGCCTCTCTTTTTTAATAGGTATTAAATTAAGCAGTAGGACATTGTTTTTATTTTTCCATCTCCAGACCGCCCGGAAACACAGAACAAAGAGAGAGAAATTGAAAAAGAGAAAGAGAAAGAAAAGGACAAAGAGCAGTCGGATCCAGCAGCCAAGAAACGAAGACTGGACACTCTCAGCGACTGCATCGCGAGCAACGTCATCGAGATCAGCGACAAGGACGAGCTGGAAGTGTACGGGTCCGATATCAGGACTTCCACACAACTCACCAGCTATGTCTTCGAGGTATGACGTTTCTTATGGGCTCCAATTCTCCTATAGGGGATCGGACTACTTCTTTTTATTTTATAAATCCAAACTTGTTAGTTTCTGCTATCGAACACTAAAAGAATTTTTGCTCTATCTTTAAAATTGACCGAGTTCTAAAGGTTTGAAATTCAAGATTAGACAGAGAGGCACATACCCACTTGTGACGTCATTTGTTAGTAACGCCATATTATGATCTCCTTACAAAAATTGTTTTTGAAAGAGACAGACATATTGAAACTTTAAAAAATTACTGTAAATTCGTTTTTCAACCGATTCTGTTTTTTTCTTCGCGAATCGTCTGCCACTAATCTATATTTTAAAAATGATTCATAAAATATGGTAAATTTAGGAGCAGTCCGATACCCTATTGATTTCGGCTACTTTACAACAGGATTTCTTTTTCCTTATCCCCAGGTCTGCGACTCCCTCCTAAACATCTGCCCGATCGGCGACATCTCGATGGGTGAACCTCAATTGCTAGGCGAGCGCGAGGCGGGAATCGAACTGGTAGCCTGCGCGGGCCGCGGCAAGAACGGTGCGCTGTGCGTACTGCAGAGGGCTATTAAAGACCAACTCGTCACTGCCTTCAGTCTACCAGGTAAGAAAGAAAATATATAAAAATGTCTTTATTCGAAGTAAAATTTAACGCTAGTAACTCTGTGTGTCAGGGAACGGGCAGCAGCGCTCTCTGATACAGCAACCCTTTAATCTGCGATCTCCAACCCGCCTGCCAAGCGTGGAGATTATGGCAAAACCAAACACGCGGAGTGGAGGAGGCTCATAGTCCAGCAGTGGACTGTAACGGGCCGTTGATTTGATTTGAATATTTGTATAGTTAAAATGAATGTTGTATTGTTTGTCCGCAGGCTGCGTGGACATGTGGTCGGTGCTGGGCGACCCGGGCACGGAGCCCCGCGACGCGCTCGACGCCGAGGGCAGCCACGCCTACCTCATACTCACACAGAACGAAGAGAGCATGGTAACTGACGCCATCTTTAAACACAAACGAAACACAATCTAGCCCCAACTAAACCTAAAATCGTACCTTAACTTTACCCAAAATGATGCGAATGTTATGTGGTATTTAGACCCAAAATTGTTCCATAATTGTACCCAAAATTATTCCATATTTGAACTCTTTAGTCCTGTCTCAATTGAACCTAAAATTTTGGCGTAATCATGCATTAATTGAATCATAAACCATGAAATAATTTAACTTAAAATCATGCTTTAATATAACCTAAAATCATGCAGTAATAGAACTGTAAATATTTATTTTATTTCACACAATATCATGCTATAATTGAACCCAAAATCTAGCCATAGTTTACAAAAAAGGATTAGACCGTGGCGGTAAATAACGTCTTTACATCATTGTCAAAATACCATGAACAAAAAAACCATTCTATAACTTAACCCAAGATCATGCCTTGATTAAACCCAAAATGTTACCTAAATTGATCCTAAAATCATGCATTAATGGAATCAAAACTGCCATTTTAGGTCCCAAGTTAATGACATAATCGAACCCAAAAATTCAAAACTAAGGTGAATAAATTATTTGAGTAGCTTATTACGAGTTTTAATCAACTGGCTATTTACTATAGATCCTGCAGACCGGTGAGGAGATCAACGAAGTGGACAACTCGGGGTTCATGACGGGAGCTCCCACAATCTTCGCCGGGAACCTGGGGAACAACAAGTTCATGGTGCAAGTCACCACCACCACCATCAGGCTTATCAAGAGTAAGTTCATTATCCTACTATCCGAATTAACCGTTTTACGATTCTCTAGTGGTACTGTAGCCACATGTCCACTAATACCAAAAAAGCAGGCAACCATTTGCTTCAAAGTGCTTTTTGCACGAACAACTTTAGTTGGGTTTGGCTCATTTTGGAACACCCAAACCGTTGACTGCTGTTTAGTTTCGGGATCATACGCATATCCAAGATTCGTCTCCTGTGTAGATATTATGAACAGCTTTTGATGTACCACATTTGTATTTTTCTATCATTTTTTTGCACCAATCAACACGAGCCTGTTTTTGTTCAACTGTTAAGTTGTGCGGGATCCAACGAGAACAATTTTTTTTACAGCCAAATGTTCGTGTAATATTTTATAAATACTCGTCATACTAATGCCCAGAAATGCCTCTATCTCGCGATATGTAACATGACGGTCTTGCATTATTAGTTCGCGCACAGCATCAATATGTTGTGGTACAACAGCCGATTTAAGGCGACCTTCTTTAAAATCGTCCGCAAACATACGACGACCACGATTAAACTCACTGAACCAGTGATACACAGCGGTTTTCGATGGGGCTTCCTCCCCAAAAGTCGACAAAAGTTGATCCATGCACTGTTTTTGAGTTAATCCACGCCGAGAGTCGTAATAAATCATAGCACGAAAATTTTCACGAGTCTAATCCATGGTGATGATAGACAATGAATTTTAAAAATGGCGCCACAATGTAAAAACAATTGACAGATGAATGAAACAAACTTTATTTTACAGCCAAAGAGTTCTATTTTTAAATGTTATAATTTCTTTTTAAATATTGTTTATGTAAGTGGTCAGTTCCGGATACATAAATAGCAGCCCTTGTATGAGCTGTTGGTGATTTTTTTTATAAATGTCTATATTTTTTTCGTTTCTATTCCAGACGGCGTCCAAGTACAATCGATCCAATTGGAATGGACCGCCCAGTACGCCTGCGCCGCGGACCCGTACATCGCCGTGGTGTCGAGCTGCGGCCGCGCGCTCGTGCTGGCGCTGAGAGAGTTCCGCACCAACCAGGCCATGGTAACGTTGTGAAAACCTTAGTTTTCCTTTACAGGTCGCGTTTCGCAACCGATTCTCGTAAATTTTTTGTGAGCAGGTTCGATGATAATAATTATGGTTGTTTTTATGATTACAAACGTGATATTTACGGTGGTTTGTCTCGTATTTTGTGAATGCCCGGTATTTCATACTAATGTTGACGACCGTTAAAATATTAAAAAAAAAAATTGTTGATTTAGTTCTTAATTTTTTTTAAATAGCGCAGTTGAACCCAGAAGACAGCGGCCCTAGCCGACCACCGATGCTCTTACGACCATGTAATATCTTTATAGTAATCGCATCGTAGGAATGCCGCCCTGACAGCAGGCAGGAAATATGAATACCAAATGGGTGCAAAAGAGACAGAAGAATAATTGTACGTGTATGACAGCTGTCAGGACGGCATTCTCACGATGCGATAGGTACAATATAAACGTTGGTTCTGTAGTGGTGCTCGCGACACCAACTACGTCACGACGCGTATTGCTTGTGTTTGCAATAATATAGTATTTAAGCAATAGGGGATCGGACTGTTCACCATATTTTATGAATTATTTTTAAAATATAAATTAGTAGCTGATGATTCGCGAAGAAAAGAACAGAATCGGTTGAAAAACTAATTTACAATGATTTTTTAAAGATTCAATGTGTCTGTCTCTTTGTATGGAGATCATATGGCGTTACTAACAAATGACGTCACAAGTGGGTATGTGCCTCTCTGTCTAATCTTGAATTTCAAACATTTATAACTCGGTCAATTTTAAAGGTAGAGCAGAAATTCTTTTAGTGTTCGATAGCAGAAATTAAGTAGTTTGGATTTATAAAATTATAAAAAGTAGTCTGATCCCCTATTACATAAGTTAGCATAGCTCTGCACTCTGTACTTCAGTCTTACATTATACGTTCTACCATCAATTTGTGTATTTCTCTCCAATATCTCCTGGGCCGTGTGGTGACTGCAGAGTATTCTACATTAGTCACCAACCCCTACGCTTCCCGTGGGTATCGTAAGAGGTGACTTAGGGACTACACATTGAACAGGGAACGGGCAGCAGCGCTCTCTGATACAGCAACCTTTTAATCTGCGATCTCCAACCCGCCTGCCAAGCGTGGAGATTATGGCAAAACCAAACACTTCAGGGGAGGAGGCTCATAGGCCAGCAGTGGACTGTAACGGGCTGGTGATGTTGTTGATGATCTCGTGGGCACCCTCTGCTAGCATTGCAGTTTGTTGCAGACCGCCCGCCTAGCGCCGACTCGCCAGCCGGTCCCGCACCGGCCCCCGCTGGTGCTCGCCACGCCCTACAGGGACCTCAGCGGACTCTTCACCACGGCTGACGTGGAAACTGTGCAGGTAATTCTGTCGGCTCAAACCGTTTTCGCCGAGGGGCTCGAGCCTACCCTTGTGGCCCAGCAGCCGCCACGAAGCTGCTGAGCACCACACGAAGAATGTTGTAGAGGTTAATAAAATAAAGTGTGGCAAATAACCAGGACACGGTCCGAAGGTATTTACGTATTTATATATTATATAACTAACGTAGGAAATAGTAACATGGGTAAGTTTACTGTTGGGGATCAGGACATGAAGTGAAGAATTTGGCAGAAAAAAGACAAAATCGAAACGTAAGAAATCTAAATTTGAAAATGAATTTAAAATGTAAGATAAAACTGCCAGCAAGAAAGGTTGCCAGTCATAAAACAGGAAACAGGACGGATGCCTCGTTACACCCTGAATAAGCAGTGTGGGTTAGTCGAGTTCACACACCTGTGAATTTTTTCTCATATTATGTTTTCCTCACCTTAAGAGCGTCGAAAAAACGTACATATGAATTCGAAATTTGAAAACACATTGGTACGTGGTGGGGGTCGAACCCGCGTCTCGCGGACAGAAGACAGCTACTTTAACCACTAGACCATCGACACTTCTATACCACCGACGTTCTAACTTTGTTAGTAAAGAAAAACTATGTGACGTCATAGTGCTATTAAAGATGGTCCGCTTTGACTCAACTCGTCAGCCAGGCCCGCACAGACCCTACATACGTCGGAGTTTGATTGTTGTCTTTTAGTCTTTTAACTTTATCAAAGAAGTATCATCGGCAAACAATACTAACCCATGTTTTGCTTTAACAAGATAAGTTAAATCATTAATATATACTAAAAATAAGAAAGGACCAAGAATCGAACCCTGCGGGACGCCCATACTTATTGAAGCTCTGGGTGATCTTTTCCCATTAATGATCTTTTACACCATAATGGCGTAGCTTCCTGACAAGAGTGTCATGCTGGACGCAATCAAAAGCCTTGGATAGATCGCAGAAGACATCCATTGCGTCTTCCCAGGCACCAAAAATATTGTCAATTAGTGACCCCTTGTGAAACCAAACTGAGCAACATGAATTAAATTATTGACATAAAAATGACTCTGCAATTGATTAAGTATGAGTTTTTCAAATATTTTGCTAAGAGTTGGTAGTGTCGATATAGGTCTAAAATTTGTGAGGTCTGATCTTCTACCGGCTTTGAATAGAGGTTTCACTTTACTTTACCAAGATAATAGGCCGAGCGAGCGAAGCGTCTCTGTTTCAGCTTGGCCAAAATTGCTTTTGTATGTCTATCTGTCTGTCCATCTGTCTGTTTGTTCCACTCTACAGAGGTCGCGTTTCTCAACCGATTCTCGTGAAATTTTGTGTGCAGGTTCGATAAATTAATCAAATTTTTTTGTCGAGTCAGTGTTTGGAAATTTAAAAAAATTACGGAGTTATGTGGGTTGCCAGCTTACAAGGGCTACCGCTGAAACTGTTTTCATCTACGAGTCACATTTCTCAATCAATTAAAATAAAATAATAAAAATATATTTGAATTAAATAAATTTCAAGGGGTCGGGGCGGGGATATTTGTGAAGAAAAAATAAAAAATAAATATAAAGAGATATACAGACTCGCGATGTCTACAGCTCACAGAGCCACTAGTAATAAAATTATTTATATTCCTGAATACTATAAATAAATGTCGTATCCAGCCTGCATGCAAGCGTGCAAATATTTCTTTTCATAAAACTACATAAAAATTACATACGGCTGTAATGACGCATTCGTCCTGTTTCCTGTTTTATGACTGGCAACCTTTCTTGCTTGGCTTTCTTTTATCTTTCATTTTAAATTCATTTACAAATTTAGATTTCTTACGTTTCGATATTATCTTTTTTCCTGCCAAATTCCTCACTTCATGTCCTGATCTCCGATAGTAAACAGCTTATCTACTATTTTCTACCGTTTTCCATGTCAGTTATGTAATAAATAATATAATATATAAATATATAAATACCTTTTTTTGGACTGTGCCCTGGTTATTGCCACATAACCCTCTACAACACTCTTCGTGTGGTGCTCAGCGGCTGTGGGCCACACGACTATAATTTTTTCTACACAAAAAACTATTGTGAATGAGTGGCTAATATATGTATCTATCCAGTTACTTAAACCGAATTATTTTTCTATTTGTTTCATTTATAAAAGTTTCTGTTTTTAATCAGGTGAAAGGCGAATTCACCGGCAAGAAGAAAGGTGCCAACGTGAAAGCGGAGGGATTCAAACCCGGAGCCGTATACGAGCTGAACGATGAGGACGAACTGCTCTACGGAGGGGACCAAACGCCCGCCAGTATGGCTAGCGTAAGTTATACTACCCTCATACTTCTGATAAGAATGGAGATAAGTTGTACCTTGGATTAACACTTTGGATACTACACATGGCCTTTGGCGGCTCTAAGACAATGACACCAGGGTTTGTGTGGTCGGTTGTCGACCTTACAACCCACACTATAATAATAATAAAACTTTATTGTTTCGTTACATACTTCCGCAGACAAATTATAACTTAGGTACAAAATATGTTACGCTATGATACAAAAATATGTTACGTACAATGAAAGGAGTAAGAAATAGGACTCTGACATCCAAAGTAGGTACATAGACCTGTGTCTTGGGTGTCAGAGATCTCCTGTGAAGAAAATAAATATAAACGAGCAAGCACAAAACCTTCAGGATAATTAAGTCGGTTTAAAGTAGTAAAAAGTAAAGGTAAGTAAAAACACTTAAGTAGTTGTTAAGTATAAATGTGTGTGTGTTAGTGGGGTATGCTGGTGTGTATCTGCATGTAGGTGTATGTAAGTGAAATTTGGGATAAACAGTGGAAGAAGCAAAGTGTAATGTGAACAATATGTGTGAGAGGGTCACGTTATTTTTAATAAAAGTTGTTCCGTTTCATCATATGTGGCATCCTGCAACCAGGTCATTATTTTGGATTTAACTTCGTAATTATTATAACTGTATATTATATTTAGTAATTTGTGGGCAGTATTGTATAAATAAACACTCATGGCTTGAAACTGCCGACGTGCAAAAGCTGATTGAGATCTCACTGATGGACATACTGGGGAGTGTTTGCGTTTTTTAAGTAGAAGATGATCTAAGGGAAGTAGCCTATGCCTTAGAAGTACTACGCGTTGGATATACAATTGACTTACGGTTATGACTTTACACTCACGAGTATAATTTGGCGGTTGAGTTTGGAGGCCATGACCTTAAGCACAGCCCTCTGAGCTTTTTCCAAGTTTAGTAACAAAGTTTTATGCGAGCCCTCCCATTCGGATATACAGTACACAATCAATGATTGACACAGACTTGTGTATACCACTTTTAGGGTATCTGCGTCCGCAGAGCAACGCAAATTTTTAAAAACGAAAATTAATTTCCTAACCCTGCCGCAAAGTGTATTAATGTGTGCGCGCCAGTCTAGTTTCTCATCAATATGGACGCCAGGATATTTTATATGGGAAACTGTCTGCAGTGAGACACAGCTGCAAACTTGGTCCAATTCACTACACCGATGTGCTTTTATTGTTTCTGCATTATTATAACCCCTTCTATCTATACAGAAGCGCACCACCTTTGTTTTATCTAAATTGAGGGTGAGTTTGTTTTCAGCTAACCATAGCATGACTCGTTGAAGGGCTACTTCAGTGTTGTACCTTGCTCGTTCCCAGTCAGCATCATAGACAAGTAGCGCCGTGTCATCAGCGTAGCAAAAAGTATTACAGTTTTTAAGAGGGAGATCACAGAGGTCGTTGATATAGATGAGGAATAGAGTGGGCCTCAGGATACTTCCCTGCGGCACGCCGTAGTTAATGGTTTTGTCACTGTTGTAGATATGGTTAATCTTAACACACTGAGTGCTATTTGACAAATAGTCTTTAAATATCTGCAGTGGTAAACCACGGATTCCAATGCGTTCCAATTTAGTGATAAGGATTGGGACAGACACCGTATCAAAGGCCTTAGATAAGTCCAAGAAGACCCCGTAATATTTCTCTTTAACATCCAGTTTATTTGTTATTTAAGTAGTAAGATTTAGTACAGCGTCCTCCGTAGAAATTCCTTTCCTAAAGCCATACTGGTTAGCTGATAGGAGTTCATATTTAGTTAAATCTTAGACAGTGAGGTGAGCACCGATATAGGTCTGTAATTATTAACCAAGCTTTTCTCTCCATTTTTAAATATAGGGTGAACAACAGCTTTTTTTAGGAGATTTGGGAAGACACCCATAGAAATAGAAATGTTGCAGATATGTGTAATGGGCGGGGTTAGCGCTGTGCAGCACAGTTTAATAATCTTGGATGGAATGTCGTCCCAGCTAGTGGCACAGTCACTAGGCAGGGTTTTAATAATGCTTTCCACTTCAGCCTTATCGACTGGTGTCAGAACCAAAGAATTGCAGGGGTTAGGGATGTGGTGCTGTAGGGGATCAGAAGTTGGATATATAGGGGGCTCGATTTTGGACGCGAGGTTCTCACCAATCCGAACAAAGAATTCATTTACAGCATTTATCAAAAGTTGTGGGTTAGAGTGGGTGACAAGTAGCTCATGTGCTGGATGAGGTTTGTATTTAGTATTGGTAACATTTTTGATGACCTCCCAGGTTTTTTTCATATTATTTTTGGCTTTATGGAATTCACCTTTCCACTTCTCGTATTCAGCCTTTAGTTTCCGGAGTAGGCATTGTAGAAAATTTCTATAACGTTTATACGTGACCAGAAGGACGTCATTACCTGGGGCTTCTTTTACTCTCAAATGTAGATCGTCGCGATTGCGGATACAGCGAACCAAGCCAGACGACATCCAAGGCTTAATAGCACGTATTCTCCTGGGGATATTGACTACTTGGGAGTTTTTGTGTATGACAAGTTTAATAATATTAATAAGTTTTTCAGTCGCCAAGTTAGGATCATTTTCAGTCAACACCGATTCAAAGTCGCCGCAATTCAGCTCTTTTTGAACTGCCAAGAAATCAATCCGCTTTTTAGTCGTACGCGTGCTGCTATTTATATTATAATTCATATTTAGGGACAGTAACGTCGGTGCATGGTCCGTTATTGCGGTTTCCAAAATAACGACATCTGCAAATAAATTGCTTTTGACAAAAATGTGATCAAGGCAGTTTGGACCACGGGTGGGACGAGTATGAGCTGGCAATAGGCCTAGCATAGCGGTTATAGTGAGGTATTGCTAAGTTATCTAGAATGTCTTTATTTATGCAAATGTTAATGTCTCCCATCAAAATTATATTCTTGTATGATTTGAGTTTGTTCACTACGGATTCTAAGCTGTTTAGGAAGATGTCGATTTTTTTATACGACGGGGATCGATAGATACAGATTATAACTCTTCGTCACTAGCACCTGTAGGACAAACGCCGGTGTACGCTCTCCGCTGAGACGCATCACTGCCACTTATAATGATAAATTTATTCATTTAGATATATTCACACTGACAAGATATAGATTTAGGAGTTTGCTTATTAAGGAGCTGCAAGATGAATAACTACTTAGTATTATTTTCTTCTTCTCTTTGTTTACATTATTATAGGTAAATACTACTAATTTGTAGGTACTTACTTTTACTATTGTTTGGTTAAAATTATCTATGAATCTTATAATTTTGTTACTGCATTATACTTGATAATCGTTCTTTATAGTAGCGCAAGTTTTAGTTATAGTTAGTTGCTGTTTCTCTGCAAAGCAATGTTACTTTACATAATCTGTGGATAGTGTTGTTGGCTGTATATGTACCCAACCCTTTTGTTTCATCTATTTGTATTGTTATACTATGTATGCAGCTGTTTACTTTCCCAAATAAATAAATTAAATTAAAATATAGCTGTATCATGTGTGTAACATATTAAGCAATTTGCATCTTGAAAGGGGGGGTTCAGATATTTTACAATTGAGTGTCGATTTTGCATAAACGACCAACCCATCGTTCTGTATGGGGTTGTTTGCCGTGGCAACAAAAGTGTAACCGTCTCACTAGACATCATAATCCTTACAGAATGCTGGCTTTGATGAGAGCAATGCAATGAATTCGTTGAAGTTTTTATTTAAACTCCGGACATTAAATTGAAAATTTTTTAAAGCTTGCGACGTATTTTTTAGGTAGTCACCAATTTTATCTGCAGAGCAGGTATAAACAGTGGAGTTACAAAGAGAGTCCAATTCATTTGAAACAATAGTAGTGTCAGCCATTTCTACAGAAGAAACCAGGTTTAGAATGCAATATGATGTTGGCAATTTGCTTTGGGATGATATCTATAGTTATTTTAGTAATGACCATGAATGGGTGCAAAGATTTGATGGAATGGACAACAATGTAACAAAGGAGTAGTGTGTGTGCTCGTAGCAATTGTAAAGGGTAGTAACAACACTTAAAAATAAAATTAAAATAAAAAGCCAAATAAAGAAAGAAACACTATGATGATGATAGGATACTTTTTACGGGAAAAAGTCTTATTCCCACGGGAAAATTTTACACAACGTGAACGTAGCCGCGGGCGGACTGCTAGTACTTCAATACATTTGAATTCACTGGTAAGAAGGGAGCGAATGTGAAAGTGAAAGGATTCAAACCTGGAGTCGTGTACGAACTGAACGATGACGACGAACTGCTCTACGGAGGGGACCAAACGCCCGCCATTATGGCTAGCGTAAGTTATACTACCCTCATAACTAGAGATGTGCCGTGGGGAATGTTCCCATTCCCAGTATTTTCCCTATGGGAATATTCCCGGTAAGTTACCAAAAGTTTCCAATGTTCCCGGGAATATTCCCCTAGACATGAAACATTTAATATATTGAATTCTTTCTTTACCTAGTGTTTTAATTTAGTTTGGTTGGTTGGTTGGCTGATTTGGTTAGTATGATTTAATTTGCAAAATTCATTATTTTATATAGACATTTTCACTCACGGTCATCTGATCCAAAACTAGGCAAGGCCTGTACTACGATAGACAAATATTCAATACCCAGACACAGAAATGACCCTTGATGTCTGCCTTTTTTTCTTTTCGAGCCATAGCTTGGTACTATAGAAAACTGTAACTTTATTACAGATAGGTACTATAGGTATTAGTCGTTTTGTTAGTTACATACAGCCAAGTAGATGTTTGCCTGTTCATTACTGACTGTAAGATGTGGATCAACTGTCTCGCTTCCTCTTTAAAAAACACTTTATTTGCGAATCTCTTTATTTGAGTGGCAACAAGGTCATCAAACAATGAAAGCGTCCTTTTTTAGTTACCTGTTATTTAATTTGTAACTTGGTGCACGTATTTAAACATACAAACCTCGTTGTTAAAAATAAATCTGAATCTTTGTGGTCGGATTTTAAAAGTTGCTTTGCTTTATACCTATAACTTATTAATTTTATTGATATTTAAAAACAAATCTGGATCTTTGTGGTCGGATTGTAAAAAAGTTGCTTTGTTTTATACCTATAACTTATGAAAAACATGTTGATCGTTCTGTGATTTGTTAATTATTTTAGTATACTTAAAATTGTTAATACTAAAATTTTATTGATGTTTAATTGTTGATTATATTGATAACGCATATTTGTACACACATGAATAAAAACTATTAAAATTTAACGTCTGTGTTTCTTTTTCTCTTATTAAAATACAGTTAAAACTTTCAGAATCTGCCCGGGAATATTCCTGGAAACATTGGGAATATTCCTAAAAACACTGGGAATATTCCGAGGAATATTCCCATTTTTTTGGGAGTTTTGGAATATTCCCATGCATGTGGGAAATTTCCGGTGATTGTTCCCGGTAACATTGGGAATATACGAAATCTCTTAGGTTAGTAAGTATTAAAGTATTACTTGTGATTTGTCTCCTAAAACTTAATATTGTGACATATAAATATATATTTTTTTTTCTTTTTCTTTTTTTTAATTATTCTTTTTTTTTTGCGGGTAGACGTCGCCTTAGAAACAACTTTTTGTATCTTGCTATAGATTTTTTATTATTAAAAATACTTACTGTGCTTAAATCTATTTATGCATAGCTTTAAATAACACTTTGGCGTACCATCACCTGCCGCAAATATTAATTTCACCTGATTGCACACTGGGAACCACTACATCACACCAAACAAGTTTACAATGGAGCTCACTTCACAACTGGCATCAAACTCTAGTGATATTTCGGCACTATTCTCGCGCATGGGTAATTTCGAGGAGAGACTGCAGCAGGCTACTACCACCCCTGCCGGCTCTGCGTCGCCAGTGCACACAGACCTTACTGCACTGGCTCAAGAGTTCGCCAAATTCAAGACCATGGTTTGGCAAGTGCTTTCAAGACTCAAGACCCAAACTGAGCTTCTATTTTTGGGTCACGACCGTCACGAAACCTTCATGCGTCGGAAGGTACTGTTGTTCCATGGAGTTCCTGAAAACAAGGACGAAAAGGTTAATGAGACAATAGTTGACGTATTAACCAGCAAAATGCAGTTGTCGGATATTACCGTGAGTGATCTACAATCCTGTCATCGTCTGGGTGTATTATCCAAGAAGCCGCGTCCCATCCTCGTTAGGCTTGTTGACCTGGGGCACCGCCGGCTCATATGGGACACCAAGACAGAGCTCAAGGGTTCTGGAATTGTCGTGTCAGAGTTCTTGACGAAGTCTAGACATGACGTCTTCATGGCGGCAAGGAAGCACTTCACTGTCAGGAACTGCGGGTCCTCGGAGGGAAGGATTATTATCGAGCTGCCTGACTCGACTCGCGTGAAAATAGAAACGCCCGGCGAGTTGAAGAAACTGGTCTCCACTTTTCCCGTCGTCAAGGAGAAGACATCCCCTGAGGAGACGCAGCGAAAACAGACCGCTCCCGTCAAGCCCAAAGCCACAGCTGCTCCGCCGCTGTCGATGTCATCGTCGTCTCGGATTCGACGTGCTAAGCCTACATAATATTGCCGAAAGCACGGTACTTAAACTATCCTCTTTAAATCTGCAGTATAATGGGTCATATATTTTTAAACCCAAGTTTTATTTTGTTGTGAGAGGGTACAAACACACAATAATTAAGATTTTTTCGTTTTAGGTTAGGTAAGTACCATACGCAAGACTGACAGACTGATTTGACATCTTTTTTTTTTTTTCTTTCTTTATGGCACTAGTTATACTTTGTGCCAATGTTAAGATTTTTATGTCAATTTTTATTATATTTTTCTTTCGTACCGTTCTAGTTGTGTAAAATATCCTTTCTTGCTGTGGCTGTGCCCAAAAATGTGTTTCATATATCTTTCAGCAAACCGCGGCAAGTGATGATCGTAAATGTTAGAGTTTTTTGATTTAGTTATTTATTGATATTGCTTAGGTATTTATTTTATAGTATTTATTCTGTATAGTATTGTATTTATATTTAAATGGACTCTAATTTGCTCGATATTGATGATAGCTTTTTTTCTTGCTCCTCTTCATCTGATAACTTTCTTAGCGCGGACAGTGATGATGGCGGTGACTCTGTTCCTGTTTCCGTTCATGAACGGTTAAAGGCAGCTTTTTCTAAATTTTCTAATAATTTTAATGTAGTCCATATAAATGCTCAGAGTATTCCTTGCCACTATTCCGACCTTTTGGCGTCCTTTAGCAGTTCCCCCATTGATGCCATCCTCGTTTCCGAATCCTGGCTTAAACCTTCTCTTCTCTCGACTCAGTTCCCACTTCCAGGTTTCAAACTTATACGTAATGATCGTACGGGCAAGGGAGGAGGTGGTGTCGCGATATACTTGCGTGCTGATATTGTACATACCGTTATCAGTGTGTCTCCCAATGCATATTCACATTCAGCTGAACATCTTTTTATTGAAATTACGCTACACCACCAAAAAATGCTGCTTGCAGTGTTTTACAGCCCCTCTCTCCACATTGATTATTTTAGTTCTTTGGAAACCCTGCTCAATACTCACTCTCCTAGCTATGATCACATCCTCCTGGGAAACCTCTGAATGGTGCGATCTTGTTGCGGGCGTACCACAAGGCGGCGTCCTCTCCCCTCTTCTGTTCTCTATCTTCATTAATACTGTTACTTCTGTCATTTCATCTAATTTCCATCTCTACGCAGACGACTTGCAAATTTATCGCCATACTCCTGTTGATGACCTTGAGTGTGCTATAGGTGTTGTAAATGCAGATCTAAAGCGAATCTCTGACTGGGCCCATTCCTTTGGTCTTTTAGTAAACCCGAAAAAATCGCAGGCTATGCTTATTGGTAGCACCTATATGTGCAAACGAGTAGATCATGTTTCTCTATCTCCAATAGTTTACAACCACACTCATATCTCTTTTTCTAAAACCGCAAAAAACCTTGGTGTGGTTATAGATTCCAATCTCTCCTGGACTCACCATGTCAATGAGGTCAGCAAGAAGGTCCATTTCTCATTCCACTCGCTCAAACGTCTCCAAAGTTTTCTGCCTCTGAAGACCAAGATTTCCCTAGCTCAAACTTTACTCTTACCTATTCTAGATTACGTCGACTCCTGCTACTTGGACGCCACCGAGGAGCTTTTAAATAAACTTGAGCGCCTACAGAATCTGTGCATTCGTTTCATTTTCGGACTGCGCAAGTACGATCATGTATCTCAATTTCGCACTCAACTCAAGTGGCTCCCAATCCGTTTCCGCAGGAATACTCATATTCTATCAGTTCTCTTCAATATACTTCATAATAAATCTTCTCCTGTTTATTTGCGCGAACGCTTCAGTTTCATGCGTCCTGAGGGTAATCCCAGCCGCTCTAATATTCGTACTCTTTTATCCCTACCTTCTCATAATACTAGTTTTTACTCCCATTCGTTCGTCGTCGATGCTGCAAGGCTGTGGAACTCTCTACCATATACTGTCCGTGATTGTAGCACTATCTCTTTATTTAAAAAGCGAGTTAAAGAGCATTATCTTTCGCTGTCAGATTGATCCATTATATTTATTTAAGTATTATATTTATTGTTATATTTATTGTATTTTTAAAAAATATATTATATTTTATATTTTTGGGTATATATTTTAGTATCATATTGTGTTAGTTTATTTATGTATATTTACATAATATTATATAAGTAATTCTTGTGATTGTCTTGTTCTTTTGTGTTTTATAAAGTTGTGCACGTTTTATCTGCGTCTTACTATCTCTTTTCTCTTCCGTAGGTCTGCTGGAAGATATTTCTCTAGAAATAAGCAGGCCTGTTGTGTCGTTTTTTCAAATGTATTTCTATTTTTGTTATTATTGTGTACAATAAATTGTTAAATAAATAAATAAATAAAATAAAAAAAATAGAAGATTTCGACAACTTTCCCATTGTTTAAGTTCTCAAGGGAATATTCCCCGGAATATTCCCACACAAAAGTAATTTACCGAGAACGGCACATCATTACTCATAACTGAATAAACGATTTATTTATTTATTTTTTACTTTTTAATACATGCGAAAGTATGTTTGTTTGTTTTTATTTTACGCCTACGACTCAAAATGTTTAGCAGGTAGATGGACCAGGTACTGGATTAACACATAAGCTACTGTTTACCGCGGTAAAAAGTCTTGTTCCTGAAGGAAAACTAACTACTTATAACTTTAATTTTGATGAAAGTTGATATGAATACAGTTGACACCCAAAGACCAACATATTCCACATTGTCTTGGTAAAAATTCCCACGGTAAAAATAACTGTCTTAATGAATTTAGTACGAAGATAGTATTTTCCCGTAGGATGGTTCAGCCTCAATCACAACTTTATTTGCTTTGTTTTTTGCATAATATAAATTATTTGTCAACAGATAATGTTAGCAGAACAGTCTAAGAACCCGGGTGTCCCGCGACGGATATCGCGCTGGTGGAAAAAATACCTTCAAGAGGCTAAGCCCACCTACTGGTTGTTTGTGGTCAGGAACAACGGCAACTTGGAGGTCAGTATACAAGGTGTCTCTTAGAGGCTCGGACCACCCACCCACTGGACACCACATGTCAGGGTGAAACTTTCCGAAACGCATAGGTGCATTTGCACATATTGATATCTCTAGGCGGCCAATACCTCGCGGCTCACTTCAGTTTCGACATGAAAACAAAAATATTAGTATTTTTCATAGTTCATCTGAAAGTATACAAAAATAGAATACTGACAGCCAAAACAATCGAAATTGATCGAAAATCAAACTAGATAAAACATTATTAAACAAATATATCTGTCCCTCTTTTCATCATCAACGAAAACAACATTTTCTATGGGTCATACGACCCACGTGACCAATGACGTCAATGGTCATGTCAGACCTCTCTGTCTAACCATCAACTTTGTTTCTGAGCAAGATATTTGAAAATAATACAAGGATCGTAGGTGACTTTTGTGAGCCCGAGCCGCAGGCGAGGGTTTATAATGCCACGAGTTTGTTATAAAACCTAAGATCCGTGTGTTGTACGACGTTTTTCAATACACTTGAGAGAAAACTGATAGTAAATAATTAAATTGAAACGGTTAAAAAAGGTACATAGTACCCTACAAAGCTACAATACTACAGGTAAAATTGATCATGTAGAAGTTGTAAAAACTAACCTTTATTATATCGCGCCCAGTTTGAGTATCCTTACTATTCACATTTATCATTAAATATCAACACTAAAACACTCATAAAACATTATCAATGTAAAACAATTAAATGAAAATTTCACTAAATTGGCGCCAACCATAAATTGATATTATGTTTCTTTTTTATAAGCATAATTACGGCTCTGGCGGACATTCAGCCTCTACGAATTGATTCTTTGTTAAATCAAGATAATTTTATTTTTATAATTAAAATATTACTGGCTGATAATATTTTTGATACAATTTGTTGAAATAAAAAAATATAAAATACTTTTCTCTTTGTATAAATCGATTTAAATATTTTTTATTGTCAAAATGATCCTGGCTGAATAATTATTTTGAAGACCGTAGAAATTAAAAAAAAAATGTAATAAAATTGCACTAGTGCGGTAAAACGCATTTACCGCACAGTTTACCGCCTTCGTAAGTTCAATTTTCGAGCAAGGTGTATTGAAAAATATTTTTTATGTGTTTATCTGGAATTTGAAACATTTCGATTAATGAATTTAAAAAAATGTGCATATTCCCTATTACGAGACCTGTCAATACGTTGCGTAAGCGAGATGAACCAATCGCGACGTGTTCCCCGCGCCCCGCACCGCTACTTTTTCGTAATTAGTTTGTTAGTAAATTATACAGAATGCGGTGTCCAGTGGGTGGCTGTTCCGAGCTTAGAGGTCAAGATAATGTTATATACGGGTCTTCAAAAAGTAAAGTTAATTAACAATTTTCAATGAGATTTCGCAACTTTTTTTTTACTGGCCCCGATTCACACTGTCACGGTCTAATCATTAATTTAAGTTAGTCTGTCCTTTTTACCTTTTATAGATTGAAAAGGGACAGGAGACGGCCATTCTAATATTAGAGCTGTCAAACATCGAATTTGAACCTTATGGCCGTGTCGATTGCACAATTTTAGAGAGCACTTAAAACATGCGAAATCTCTTAAACTGACAGCTATGCCCTTATTTTAGGTTATCATTCGTTCAAATTAATATCATTCGTTCATCACCTCTCTTTCATGGTCTTAAAAACGAAAAGGATAGCTGGATTTTAAAATTAGAATTAGAGCATGACATCCCGAATCGAGGTCACTGTTTATGCTTTTTTTTAAATTAAGGTAAAATTATATTATTGTGTTTCTTTCGTAGGTATACTCGCTACCGGAAATGAGACTCAGCTTCCTCGTCAGAGACGTGGTGAAAGGTCACAGGGTAAGATTTCTAATTATTATTTAATTAAAGTGTATGAATTAAACGCTCAGCAGACTGATAAGATTTTGTTTTCGACAAAAATTTCTATTTGATCAGCAACTAAACCTGAATTTTTAATTTCATGCCAAAGTTGTAAACAAAGGTATGGCCGTTGTAGAAAAATTAGTGCAAATTTAAAGATTACGATTATTGCGAAAAAAGATTGTTAAAATTTATTTTCATCTCTGTTATAAAACTTCATTAACAACCAAACATAATGGCTCAGATAAATTTGTAAAAAGCTGCAACATACATTTTGTTTAAAGGAAATTAGTTTTTCTCGTGCAAAATAAAAAATGAACTTGCAACACCAAAGAAGTTCACAACATTTTTGGAGGAGGATAAAATGTGCAAACTCGATCACCTGATTGATGACGTAGTAGAGCAATTTATAATAAATGTAACAGACGAATCTGAAGAAAGTTTATCAGATTCAGAATAAAATTGTTGTTTTTATTTTTCATCCTCATCAATACACTATACAGGTTATTTTGAAACCATTTGGCATATTTAAATGTAGTATTTAGATTAGACCGCCATTTTCAACAACTTTTCCCAAGAAAAATAGGTCGAAAGTCTATTTTTGGACCTTCCTTAATGGTGTTAGCGACTTTTGTATGAAAAGTCCCGTCGATATGTCGATGACGCTGATGTTGTCAGCTCTATAGGCAGGGTTCAAACCCGCCTACGGGCAATTATTTGTGTGATATGAAGAGACTCTTGTCTTATTTCTAAAAAAAAATACAACAAAAAATGTTTTTGATAACTGGAATGTCATTTTGACAGTGAAGTTTCTTTGTTTACAACTTTGGCATGAAATTAAAAATTCAGGTTTAAAACACAGCAAATAATACAAAGCAAAAATAGTTAAATAACGAAAATATATTTGGATGTCTGTATGTTTGTTCCGCTTCCACGCCTAAACTACTGAGAAGATTTGGATGAAATTCGGAATAGAGATAGTTTGTACCCTGGATTAACACAAGATACTTTTTACCGGGAAAAGTCGTATTCCCACGGGAAAATCTTACATAACGCGAGCGTAGCCGCGGGTGGACCGCTGGTAGTTAAATAACGAAAATATATTTGGATGGTTGTTCCGCTTTCACGTCTAAACTACTGGACGGATTTGGATGAAATAGAGATAGTTTGTTCCTTGGATTAACACATAGGATACTTTTTACGGGTAAAAGTCTTACTCCCACAGGAAAAAAAAAATACAAAAGCTGCGGGCGAGAAGTTAGTTACCAATAGAGATAACAAAGTAACATTTTTCATCACAGATCCTAGCCGACAGTTTAGAATCGGTCCCCATAGCGACCACACAGCTGGAAGACGAGGAGATGACGTCACCAACCGCCAACAGTGAAGTGGACAAGCTAAAGGAGATAGCGGTGGTTGGGCTCGGGAACAAGGGCACGCGCGTGCTGCTCTTGATGAGGTTCGAGACGGAGCTCATGATCTACCAGGTGAGAACTAACCTTCATTATGATTTGTTGACATTACGCAACTTTCCACTTTTTTTCAATCACGGTCACTATTTGATTATTTTTCACGGCCAATTTCTTTCTTACAATCGAAGTCATTTTTTTTTACTTTGCCACCAATCTCGACCACTTTTTTCTTCCAATCGCGGCCACTTTTTGATCTTCTATACTCCGCCTTTTATTGTTATTTTTTTCTCCCAATCACGTTTACTTTCCGCTGTTATTCTTTCAATCATAGTCACCTACACTCACATCCCGAACCGATCTAAATAGCTTTTTGCTAGTGCTCCAAATCTTCTGTTTCGTGAAATCTCTCTCTTCAACTCGGCTTATTTATTTGTGCTATTATTCATATAACAGTAGTGGTTACTACTGTCACAAAAATTTATAAACGCGTTAATTTGTAAGTATGGATGTTTGTTACTCTTTAACGCAAAAACTACTGAACGGATTGGGATAAAACTTGGAATAGAGATAGTTTATACCCTAGATTAACACATAGGATACTTTTTACGGGAAAAAGTCTTATTCCCACGGGAAAATCTTACACAACGCGAGCGTAGCCTGGGTTTAAATGGCGCTACATACCTAAATATTGATTATTAGTTAACATAATGTCAGGTTGCTGGGGATCAGAGGCTTTGACTTTTGTTGCCGAAGTTGGTCGCAGACTCGGAGAGGGGGTTTGACGCCCGATCCGGTTCCTACCTGGCGCAAAGGTTGTCCATTGCCATTCAGCGTGGCAACGCAGCGAGTGTCATGGGCACCTTTGCAGCGGGTATGACGATGTATGAGATATATTTTTTACTCTATATATCTAATACTCTTGTGTCGTTTAGTTCTAGTGTTTTCCCTATTAACATAATAAAAACTTATATATTTGATCTCCAGGCCTACAAATACCCCCGTGGCAATCTCAAGATGCGATTTTCTCGCATGCAAGTGTCGTTCCCTTGGGGCTACGCGGGGGGCGGCGCCGGCGCAGACGACAACTATGAAACCGCCATGCTCAGGGACAACGTCAGGCAGCTGAGGTACTTCGGTAAGTGCTATTCCTGAACAGATCTCGATGCACTGATATTTCAAGATTTGGCGGATTATTTCATGATGTACGCAATACTTTAGACGGATCGTTGCGAGCAACCTATTTGTCGATATTACCAGCTAATCACTTGGCTAGTGGCTGGGTGGATCGTAAATTAGAATAGAATAGAATATACTTTATTGCACACAAGGATACAGCTTGAAATTACAAAAGATAGATGAAGGGGTGTACAGATAGGCGGCCTTATTGCTAAGGTAGCAATTTCTTCCAGGCAACCTTAGGGTACAAGAAAGCTGCATTGGATCTGTGGGACGGTGCACACAAGAAAAACAGAATAGGATAAGCTATTTAATACTATTAATCAAAGTTACATAAACAAACTACTTATACTTAGGGCATACAAACCTACATGTAATAATTAGTTCTGTTTCTCGTCGCTAGTGGCGTTACAAATGAGAATTGAAAATATTTGTAGCTATTTTTATCGTATGAAAACTGGTAAGACGTTTCTTATCTCTTGGTTATGCGATAATACTCATCACAGTATTGGCTTTTGTAGGCAACGTAGGCGGCTACAACGGCGTATTTATCTGCGGTCCAACTCCCTATTTCCTGCTGCTGACCGCCAGAGGAGAGGTCCGTCTGCACCCGCTCGCGTGCGACGACCCGCCCGTCTACACCTTCGCCGCCTTCAACAACACCAACTGCCAGAAGGGGTTCCTCTACTTCAACAGCAAGGTCAGAGCGTGGGCAGGATCCGTTGATTCCATTATCATTTTGTAAAAGAATCCAATTGAGCCCAAAATTATGCCATAATTGAACCCAAAACCATGCTTTGTTTTAACCTAAAATAATATTAGGTCCTTACATATGAAATTGGCGTTTTGTATGGGAGGAACAAAAAGTCGAAAAATTTTTATATAGTATATTTATTTAATCAAAGTATGAGCCATTGTAATCTATGCACTTTTGCCATCTCATAGGTAGTTCATTGATCCCTTTACTAAAAAAACCATTCGGACGGGAATCAATAAAATCTTTGAAGGCGATTTGGACTGCCCCATCTGAGTTGAATTTTTTCCCTTGCAAGAAGTTATCCAAATTTCGAAAAAAATGGTAATCTGTTGGAGCAAGGTCCGGGGAGTACGGTGGATGCCTTAGACATTCCAATTGAAGCTCTTCTAATTTGCTAGCCGTCTGTTGTGCAGTGTGTGGTCTAGCGTTGTCGTGAAGCAGCAGTGGCGTAGAGCGATTGACCAGCCTCGGTTGTTTACCAGCTAGCTTTTCCATCATGGTTTGCAATTGCTGACAATAGTCATCTGCCGTAATCGTCTGGCCAGATTTGAGAAAACTGTAATGAACGACACCGGCGCTAGTCCACCAAACGCTTACAAGTAACTTTTTATTGGTCAATTTTCGCTTGGAGCAGGCTTTGGCTGGCTTGCCAGGGTCCAGCCATTGCGATGAGCGCTTCCGATTATCGTAGAGAATCCACTTTTCATCACAGGTAATGATTCGATTTAAAATCCCTTCGTTATTGTGCCGGTCAAGTAATGTAACGCAGCAGTTGACGCGCGTTTGCCGGTTTGCTTCACTCAATTCGTGAGGAACCCACCTTTCAAGTTTTTTAATCTTCCCAATTTGCTTCAAGTGGATTAAAACAGTTTTATCACTAACACCGAAGCCTGCAGCTAACTCGGACGTGGTTTGCGATGGATCCGCTTCCACAATAGCCTTCAATGCTTCATTATCAACTTGGGTCTCCGGCCGTCCACGGGGCTTGTTTTGCAGGTCGAAATTTTCAGAACGAAAACGTTGGAACCAAAAACGCACTGTGTTTTCTTTTGCGACACAACCGCCATACACATCATTAACCCTTCGAGCCGTTTCCGCAGCACTGGTGCCACGGTGGAACTCGTACTCGTAAATAACGCGATATTTCAAATTTTCCATTTTGTAAATCGAGCGATGCAAACAGAAAAAAGATAAGTAAAAAAACAAATGAATGACGGTTTACGAAACACAACTACATGTGGAAATAGCTGTATAAATTTGAATTTCGAATTCCTAACCAAATAGGAGAAATTTGTGATCAAAGTGGCCAGTACGACAAAACGCCAATTTCATATGTAAGGACCTAATACTATCATCAACGGCCCGTTACAGTCCACTGCTGGACTATGAGCCTCCTCCACTAAGTGTTTGGTTTTGCCATAATCTCCACGCTTGGCAGGCGGGTTGGAGATCGCAGATTAAAAGGTTACTGTATCAGAGAGCGCTGCTGCCTGTTCCCTGTTCAATGCGTAGTCCCTAAGTCGCCTCTTACGACACCCACGGGAAGGGTAGGGGTTGGTGACTAATGTATTCTACTCTGCCGTCACCACACGGCGGTTCTATTATGTAGGCGATTTCATCATAATCTAATCACTCCATAATCATACTATAATCACTCCAAAAATTAATTTATTTTATTAATAAAAAAATAATTATAAATCATGACACAATTGAATCCAAATTCATGCTATAATCCGAATTGAACCTAAAAATGTGTTTTAAATCAACCCAAAAAGTGCCAAAATTCAACTGAAAATCGTACCAAAAATGAACCACTCACTACTCCTACGCCAAAGGAGAGATCCGCCTGCGCCCGCTCCAACAGCAAGGTTAATGGGGCGACGTAATTGTGAATTGATCCCGTCATTTCATAGTTTAAACCAAAATCATTCAGTGGAAGAGTCAATGCGAAATGTCAGTGCACGAAACAACGATTTCGGGGTAATGGTCTAACAAATCGTCCAATCGACCCCATCATTCTAATATTAACCCCAAAATTATGGTTTATTAAACCCAAAGTTACGTCTTATTTCAACCCGAAATAATGATTTGTGCCATGATTCAACCCAAAATAATTCCATAATTTATCCTAAAATAACATAATTGAACCCATCAACAGCTCATATACGTCCCCACCGAGGGGCTCGAGCCTACCCTCCTAAAATAAGGTTTATAATGGAACCAAAATCTTGCACGAATTAAACCCAAAATCTTTTCATAATAAAACCCAAAGACATGTTACAAAAAAACCCAATTCTATTCAAAATCATGTCTTCATTGAACCCTAAACCAATCTTTCTCATAATGAAAGCATAATATTAATTTAGTCCAAAAATAATTCTATGTAACTCTAAAATATGTCTTTATTACTGCAACTCCATTATATAATTTACCAAAGAAAAGTTACCTTTATACCATCTTTAAATTACAAAAAATTATATTTCTTTCGCCGTGTGGTGACGGCAGAGTAGAATACATTTGTCATCAACCCCTACTCTTCTCGTAAGAGGCGACTTAGGGACTACACATTGAACAGGGAACGGGCAGCAGCGCTCTCTGATACAGTAACCTTTTAATCTGCGATCTCCAACCCGCCTGCCAAGCGTGGAGATTATGGCAAAACCAAACACGCGGAGTGGAGGAGGCTCATAGTCCAGCAGTGGACTGTAACGGGCCGGTGATTATGATTGATATTTGTTTCCAGGCGGAACTTCGCATCTGCGCGCTACCAACCCACTTATCATACGACGCGCCGTGGCCCGTGCGCAAAGTACCCATCCGTATGACGCCACACTTCGTCACCTACCACATGGAATCAAAGACCTACTGCTTAGTGGCTAGCAGTGCTGCTCCTACAACTACCTACTACAAGTTTAATGGAGAAGATAAAGAAAAGTCTACTGAGAACAAGGGAGATAGGTAAGTGTTGAAATAGTTCATAATTCTGCCAATAGATGACGCTAAATCAAGGTTTCCATTCGTATGACGCCACACTTCGTCACCTACCACATGGAATCAAAAACCTACTGCTTAGTGGCTAGCAGTGCTGCTCCTACAACTACCTACTACAAGTTTAATGGAGAAGATAAAGAAAAGTCTACTGAGAACAAGGGAGATAGGTAAGTGTTGAAATAGTTCATAATTCTGCCAATAGATGACGCTAAATCAAGGTTTCCATTCGTATGACGCCACACTTCGTCACCTACCACATGGAATCAAAAACCTACTGCTTAGTGGCTAGCAGTGCTGCTCCTACAACTACCTACTACAAGTTTAATGGAGAAGATAAAGAAAAGTCTACTGAGAACAAGGGAGATAGGTAAATATTTAAATAGTTCACCATTCTTCCAACCAATCAATCAATCAATCAGCCTATTGCAGTCCCCTGCTGGACGTGTGCCTCCCCTCGGGCACGCCAAAGCGCACGATCACCCGCTCTCCTCATCCAGCCACCACCAGCGACCTCCCTCAGGTCATCAGTCCACATTCTTCCAATAAATAGCGTTGACTCATTGTGACGTACACTTTGTGACCTATTATAATTGGTGTGCAGGTTCCCGTACCCGATGCAGGAGCGTTTCTCCGTGATGCTGTTCTCGCCGGTCTCCTGGGAGATCATCCCCAACACCAAGACTGAGCTGGACGACTGGGAACACGTCACTTGCTTGGAGAACGTCGCTTTGTCTTACGAAGGCACCAGGTGAATTTAATATACATCTTTGAAGTGTCCGAAGCAAAATGACTAATTCTTGAAATGTCCCATTCGCAAAATAACTCATTCTCAAAGTGTCGGAATGGCGAAATGACCAATTCTTGAAATATCCAAGTCGCATAATGATTCATTTTCAAAATGTCCGAATAGCATAATTATCAAATCTCATAATGAATGACTTATTATCATAATGACCAATAGGGGATCGTACTGTTCGTAAATTTACCATATTTTATGAATTATTTTAAAAATATAGGTTAGTAGCAGACGATTCGCGAAGAAAAACTGCGTTGGCATTCCTTCTGCGATTTTAGTTACTTTATGTTTGCGTATTTCGCTTTGGTGCAATGATCCAGATTCAAACAGTCATGCTACAATCCTAATTTTAAAATCCGGCTACCATTTTCCTTTTTATGATCAATGAAAAGGAGAATATGATTTCAAATGAACGAATGATATTATTTTGTATGAATGATAAAATTAAAAGATTTTTATGTAGAATGTTTTACCTATGTCCTCTTTAAAATTATGCAATAGATGCGTCCATAAAGTTCAAATTCTATATGTGACAACTCTAATATTAGAAGTAATTAGAATGGCCATCTCCTGTCTCTTTTTCGAAAGGTGAAAAGGATGGACGCACTTAAATTAGGATTCTAATCCTGAACTAACTGAGAATAACGAAATACAGCCGAATGAAGAATCTCTTATTAAAACTTTTATACTTCAAATCAAATCAACGGCCCGTACAGTCCACTGCTGGACTATGAGCCTCCTCCCCTGAAGTGTTTGGTTTTGCCATAATCTCCACGCTTGGCAGGCGGGTTGGAGATCGCAGATTAAAAGGTTACTGTATCAGAGAGCGCTGCTGCCCGTTCCCTGTTCAATGTGTAGTCCCTAAGTCGCCTCTTACGACACCCACGGGAAGAGTAGGGGTTGGTGACTAATGTATTCTACACTGCCGTCACCACATGGCGGCAAACTTTTATACTTACTTAATGGGTAAAAACATTACTAAACTATGTGTCTCTTTTCTGTTTAGGTCCGGCTTGCGAGGCTACATCGCGATAGGAACAAATTATAACTACAGCGAAGATATCACGTCGAGAGGCAGGGTAAGTCTCAGCTAAATAATGGACACAATATTATTCGTCCCGGTCAATGGCCCTTGGCGGCTCTATAACACTTATTCCAGGGTTAGTGAGGTCGGTTGTCGACCCTATGTTGTCATTCTATATGATTACTCAAGCAACCGTTGGTCTGGCCTGGTCAGATCGCGGTTTGGTCACCGTTAGTGGTTTCATTTAAGAGCGTTTTCCGTGCCTGAAAAGACTTGCTTAGCCTTTGATCCCAACTCCTATCGCTGATAGTTCTTAAGCCAAGTCAAATGCCATTTAGGGTTGGAAGATTCTGAATACAGAACTAGTTTATTCATCAAATCTCTTCCTTTCTCGATCATCAGATAATAATCTACGACATCATAGACGTAGTTCCCGAACCGGGAATGCCTCTCACCAAGAACAGGTTCAAGGAGTTGTACGCCAAAGAGCAGAAGGGACCCGTCACCGCGCTCACGCAAGTACTGGGCTACCTCATCTCCGCAGTCGGACAAAAGGTGAGACAGATATACACACATACGAGTACTTTCATTCAATACAGATAATCACACATACACACACACACACTTTACACGGAAGAACATCGAACGAAAACATAATAATAACACACACTACTAATACATTGACACATCGCACAAACACAATAACACATCGTACAAATACGACAACGTCTCACAGAAACAAAAGCACATCGTATAATCACAAAGACACATCGCACAAACACAGTAACAAATTATACAACAGTGACATATCTTACAAACACCATTACACATCGTACAAACCACGGAGACAAATACAAAGAGGAGGTGCCACAAGCAACTTAGGCCCGTCTCATAGCGGACTAAGTACTCTTACTACTAGCTATTAAACACCAGGCGTCGCTTCTGTCAGTGTTACTTTGGATTTTATGAAAACGACACGAATATGACTTGGTTTGATTACAACCATTTTAATTGAAATTAGTGACGCAAAAATTATGTGCTGTGTTGTATCGTGCAACAGTACGAGTAATACAACTATTTCTATCGAAAAAAGACATAATTCCCCTCGTATGTATTTTTTTAATGCAATTTTTAATGCTCGTAATTTATTCCTTCGAGAAAGTTCGGCGATAGCAACGCCATCTATCGCCAAGTAGAATAACTTCTTGACTGTAGAAGGTTATGTGACCTGTTTCATTCATGTATTTTGTATAGTAAGCTAGTAAGGTGGCCAGATATGGAATAAAAAAAAATATATTTGTATACAATATTTATTTTTGTAGCACACAATTAAATAATGCAGATAATATTGATGAACTTACTCAATATTTATAATTGAATACATGACATCAAAATATCACATTTTGGGCAAGGATGTTTCCTTATACTTGGTAGTAAGTAAGTGATGATGATAAAGGACTTACGTGAAATCCCGTGTCAAAATTGAACAGATCTTCTTTTTTTTTGTATATATATATATATTACTTATTGCACACTTAAATTTACAGGATAATTAAGAGATCTCCTTCTTATCATATCTTTTTATGTCTTAAAGTTTCAGGGTTACCCATACTGACCCATCTAAATGGGCCATCCTGTATATCACAATTGCTCGTATAAAAACGACTACATAATACAAAAAAGAAGAGAGAGATCAATTTTTAAAAAACGGTCCGAATTTTTTGTTTTTTCACTTGCCTGGCAACATTATACAGCGTAACGAACTAACGAACAGAACCATCTTGTGTGTAATAGCAAAATTAAGTACGGTTCATTAGTGTCTAGCTGCAAAGCTAGTTTTGCTATTGACCGCTAGATGGTTAGCAGAACTTCATCTCCCCGCACCCCCTCCCAATGGCGACCCCCGCTATCAAACACATTAACACATCATTCAAACGCACTTTACATAGATAAACTCCACGCCCTACTTACTACGATGGCTCAGTGACCTAAAGCTGATCTTCTTTTTGGCGTCTTTTTGTGTCGGAGGCCAAAAAATATCCCATAAAAATAATAATACATCACGATTACACAAACAGCGACACATTGAACAAACATAGTGACACAATGCACAACACATTAAAGTAAAACACATCGCACAAACACAGTAGTGACACATCGCAGTAACACGATAACACATTGGGTAACATAATAACAAAAATAATAAAGACAATAAAATATCTGGCCCAAACACAATTATCTCACAAAATAGCACAATGCGAAAATGCAATAACACAATCAATCGTCACAAAACACGGCACAAATACAATATCTACAAACTCAGCATCCTTTACAGATCTACATCTGGCAGCTGAAAGACAACGACTTAGTGGGCATCGCGTTCATAGACACGCAGATATACGTGCACCGGCTCATGGGCGTCAACAACTTGGTGTTGGTCGGCGACGTGTACAAATCCGTGTCGCTGTTGAGGTACCAGCCGAAGCACAGGACGCTGTCGCTGGTGGCGAGGGATTTGAGGCAGGCACAGGTTGGTACTACGGTTGGGTTGAGGATATCATGTTCCGAAAGGTTTTATGATTGACCATCTTCTTCGTCTTTTCGTTCTAAAATCTATGCAGATCTAATGCATTTAAATGAACTAAAGAAAAACACGAAAGAAGAAAAGGATAAGGAAAGAAAGAAAAACACGAAGGATGAAGAGCATAATAAAAGAAAAAGCGAGTATTTTTTCTGTGATGCAATGTACCGAACATTTTAAACTGTATCATGACAATGCAATTGCAAACATACTGCATACTCTTTTTACCTGATAAATAAGTTTGTTTCAATCAATCTTTAATGCAAAAATATGCACAATTTATGTGTTGTGAAAAATCTGTTCCGACTCGTGTGATTTTCATTATGTTATATTCCAGATCTACGACATGGAGTTCATGGTGGACAATACTAACTTGGGCTTCTTAGTGAGTGAGGCGGAAGGAAACTTCGCCATATACATGCACCAGCCACAGGCCAGAGAGAGCTACGGAGGTAAACACATCATTACTATCGTTATTATGATGTGTGGTCAGGTCGATAATCTTAGTTATAAAGTAAAACATAAAAAATATTTATGTGGATAAGGAACAGAATGGGCCCTAGTTTACTTCCCTGTGGAACACCGTACTCGATGGTTAATTTTTCAGTGTGAATGTTTTCGATGATAGCTCTGTGTCTTCTGCCCCACAGATAGTCTTGAAAATGTTTTATTTGGACTCCTCGAGTGCTTAGTATTATTGATTTTTTGAAAAAAAATACGTATATTAACATTGTCTAATGTCTTTGAGAGATCTCTAAAAGTAAATTAATTTATTAATATTCTTTATTGCACACTAAAAACAAAAACATACAAGTTAAATAAAAAGTGGAACTGAACGTAAGGTGGCCTTATCAATTTCTTCCAGAGAACTTACTATGGTGTAATGTTTGTTGCAGGCCAGCGCCTGATTCGCAAGTGCGACTACCACCTGGGCCAGCAGGTGCACGCCATGTTCCGCATCGCCGCGCGCCGCCAGCCCGCCCGGCACGCCACCATGTTCAGTGAGTGCTGAGCACAGGACACACCAGCCATCATCATCAACAGCTCATATACGTCCCCACCGAAGGGCTGGAGCAGGGCGATCAGGCCTTAGTCGACCACGCTGGCCCAGTGCGGGTTGGTCGACTTCACACACAACCTTTGATTTTCTTCGCAGGAGTGTGCACGTGCAGGTTTCATCACGATGTTTTCCTTCGCCGTAAGAGCGTCGATTAAACGTACATATGAATTCGATATTCGAAAACACATTGGTACGTGGTGGGGATCGAACCCGCGTCTCCAGGACGGGAGGCAGCGTTCCTAACCACTAGACCACCGACGCTCTTTTTACTCCGTATAGCGGCCTTTTGTGTCGTACTGTACTCAATTAAATTTCCCGCGCGGAAAGTCCTATTAATGTGTCCACTGCTTTGAGCAAATGGGTTTTTTCCGCTATGCATGTTTATAACATCGTCATCAACGACTCATACTGTCCCCACTGAGGGGCTTCTACCCTTAACCCTTTTGCTAATTTAAAATTGTCTATTACAGCAACATTGGACGGCGGTTTGGGTTACGTTCTTCCCGTATCTGAGAAGATGTATCGCCGACTTCTGATGTTACAAAATGTTATGAACAACTACTGCTGCCACCTCGCCGGGCTCAACCCTCGGGCGCACAGGTAAGGTCAACGACCGACCCCAAACACCCTAGTAGCAGAATCGCACCGGTAAGGTCTACAATCGACCCTACCAACCCTAGTGACAGAAGCGCACAGGTAATGTCAACGACTGACCCTAGTGTCCGTATGGTCAACGACCGACCCCTCCGAACCTAGCGGTGGTCAACAGGCGATCTTATTGCCAGGAGCAATCTCCTCCAGGCAACCTTAGGATGAAGGAAAACAGTGTTTAAAAGTTAAAGCGCAGCGGGTTGGTGGCTAAAAATATAATAAACTAAAATACAAATAATTAGTGAACTAGAAGCGGAACTACTTCTTTTTATTTTCATCTTTATGCTGAAAATTTCATCTCGTTCGGAGATAAAACACACGCAGAGCACTACTTAGTTATTGCATAAATAGGCTTCTGTCTTCCATGAAAGCCTCATTTGCTCTTATTGTATTATTATAATCAGCCTGTAATGTCCCACTGCTGCGCAGGCCTCCCCTTTGGTCCGCCATTCCTCCCGGTCCGGGCAAGCTCCCAGCAGTCCAGTCGCTAGGCGTTACCTCGCCTCGCGGCGCGCTGCGGCCCCTCGCCCGCCGTCCTGGATGCATGCGGCTTACGTGCCCGGCCCAGTCCCATTTTAGTTTCGCAGTTTTTTGGCCCACGTCAGCTATTTTAATATGAGAACGTAGGGTAGTGTTCCTTATACGATCTTTCAGTTTAACACCTAGGTAGGATGCCACGTTCCATAGCTCTCTGGCAAACCTTGAGTTTGGACTTACATAATAAAAATAACTAAATAACGTAACTAATTATGTCTTCTTTTTGTCCAGAACGTACAAATCGGCTCGTCGGTTGGCGGGCGGCGGGCCGGCCCGGGGCATCCTGGACGGAGACCTGGTCAGCGCGTACACCTCCATGCCCACCGTGGAGAAACAAGACGTGAGTAGCTGGAGTCCGATTCTAAAAATGGCTTTGATTTGTCAAGCGGTTAAAACACGATGATTCCTAGTGATGATTCGGTCGTTCATCTTTACACAGTATAAAACAAAGTCGCTTTTCGCGTCTGTCTGTCTGTATATCCGGTAACTCTTCTTTTTGATGCGGTTTATTTTACTTACACCAAAGGGGATCGGACTGTTCACCATATTTTATGAATTTACCATATTTTAGGAATTATTTTTAAAATATAGATTAGTAGCAGACGATTCGCGAAAAAAAAATCGGTCGAAAAACGAATTTACAGTGATTTTTTAAAGTTTCAATATGTCTGTCTCTTTCAAAAACGATTTTTTGTATGGAGATTATATGGCGTTACTAACAAATGACGTCACAAGTGGGTATGAGCCTCTCTGTCTAATCTTGAATTTCAAACCTTTATAACTCGGTCAATTTTAAAGATAGAGCAAAAATTCTTTTAGCGTTCGATAGCAGAAACTAAGAAGTTAGGATTTATAAAATTTAAAAAATGTAGTCCGATCCGATTTACTATGGGGGATAAATTAATAATGAGATTGGCCCCGATTCACACTGTCACACTCTAATCCTTAATTTAAGTTAGTCTGTACTTTTTACCTTTTATAGATTGAAAAGGGACAGAAGACGGCCATTCTAATATTAGAGCTGTCAAACATAGAATTCGAACCTTATGGCCGTGTCGATTGCACAATTTTAGAGAGCACTTAAAACATGCGAAATCTCTTAAACTGACAGCTATGCCCTTTTTTAGGTTATCATTCGTTCAAATTAATATCATTCGTTCATCACCTCTCTTTCATTGGTCATAAAAACGAAAAGGATTGCTAGATTTTAAAATTAGAATTAGAGCATGACATCCCGAATCGAGGTAATTTTCTGTTCATTACTTCAGAAATAAACTGTTAAATAAATAAGTGATTTTTTATTTCTCTTACAGATTGCGAAGAAGATTGGCACCAAAGTGGAAGAGATCCTAGCCGACCTCTACGAAATAGACAGACTGACCGCTCACTTCTAGTTGTAGGCGTAAACTACCCACTTCCTCATTGTAAATACTTGATTTAATCGTTAAGTAGGTAATAAAGTATTATTTTGATAAGTGATTGGTCTTATTTATTTAACATCCTCTTTTTTTTTTCAAAACGAACCACGACAAAAAAAAATAAAAGAAAGTATATTCCTTCATTCATTCGCGACTGAAAAAAAAATGGATGAAATGGCGAAAATTTGAACTACGTAGATTAGTATGGAACTGTCAACTTTTCGAACTGTCGTGATTGGTCGAAATACAATTTTGTATTACTACTAGCGCCGCGATTCATTTCACAGATCAATTGGTAGCTCTGTAATGGCGCCAATCGTTTGATTAGCTTCCACATATACCTGATTGTCATACAATGTTGTATTGGTGTGTACGACTTTGTCCAAAAAATGGAGTGTAATGTTTTCAGGGTTTATATCTGGTACATGTGTGCGAGTCTCATTATCCACGATAACTTTCAAACAGATTTGGATGTATGGGATGGGATATCGTTAATTATTACATCCCGATGAATTAGGGCTCGTTCCCACATTCACGGTTTGCACCGTCCACGGTTGTATAAAAAAGGTTACTATAGGATATCAGAGGACAGATGTCCATGGGAATAGATTGCTGCCACTCAAGCAATCTATTCCCAGGCCTTTTCGAAATAAAATTAGCATTAACTTTGTAATCTAATATTTTTTTATTTAAAAAAGGAAACGCAAAAGATGCGACGACTGTAGAGTTTCTTCGGTGAGCTCTTCTCCACAGATTCCGCCATTGTGTTAGTGAACTCACCCAAAAAAAATGTAATGACGGATCTAAGTGATGTAATAACATCCTATGGAAATAAATAATTTTTGAATTTGAATTTGTTGCAAACCAAACCGGCGCTGTGTGGACACCTCCATAGAGCCTCATACATTACTGAGCGACCGTGAATGCGTGAATGAGCGGTCGTACCTCGGATGACTCTAGATATTATTTTTTACATTATGTGTATCATATTGGGGGCCCTCCAAAACTATATAGTTTTAAAAACTTATCACTAAAAAGTAATAAAAATAAACTTTTTGGCATGGCAGTTGTGTTTTTTTATTACTATTTATTATATTTATTTATTTAACCAAAAAAAAACGACACAACAGGCCTATTTATTTCTAAAGAAATATCTTCCAGCAAACCTACGGAAGAGAAAAGGAAGATAACAATAGACGCGGACAAAACGTCTCCAAATTGATATTATAGTAGAGATAGTATTATTTTCATTGTAATTATTCAAGCGGGTTCGATGGAGTGTGTTATAAAAACTACAAAATATTTATTCGGAGATACATTTATTTACATCAGTAACTAAAAAAAGTAAGTAGGTAAACAATGAGCAAATAACTATGGCTATTTTAAAATTACAATAAGAGTATAGGTATGTTATATAGATTGTACTATATAAATCTACAAATCATTGCATAAAGCAGATATTTTTTTACAAAGATATACATGCGATATCTGGGCCCCGTTTCACGAAGCAACAAGTTACAATTTGATATTCATTGCGTAGCCAATTCGCCTAAACTGTATACCCTTATCGTTTTATCTTTTTGTCGACGCAATGTACATCGAATTGTACTTTTAATTTGTAACTTCGTGAAAAGTTACAAATTACAAGTACAATTCGACGTGCATTGCGTAGACGATTAGATAAAACTATAAGGCATCCAGTGTTGGCGAATTGGTTACGCAATGTATATCAAATTGTAACTTGTTGCTTCGTGAAACGGGGCCCCTGTGCTGTAATGCATTGCGCGACAAAAATCTAAAAAGATGGCAATGATAAAATAAGAAATGGCATGGCAATTACTGCCGGCCGGTGTATCGCTCGCTACCATTTTAGTTCTCATAAAATCGAAAATACTTGCTTTGAATCGACAGTTTAAAATGAAATCGAAAGTTATAGAAGCAGTCATTTCCACAAAGTCCGCGCCATATTACCACTTTGGTATAAATATGTCAGATAAGAAAAATTATGGTTATTTTCAAAGATAATGTAAATAAAAAATATAATTCTCAATGTTTTAATTGCCGTCTATATAAAATAGCAAGGCTGTTTGTTTGAGAAGAACATATTTTGTTATTTTATCCATATTTTCAAAGAAAAAATGGGTAAAATAACAAAATCAACTTCAGGCAACAAATAGTTGATTCACAAATATCATAAAAAATTTAGTATTAAGTAAATAATACTTCAAAAGTTGATTCAATATAATTTGATGATTTTACAATAGATTTCAAAATAAACAAAAAAAATAAATTATTACTTTGGAGACATTGATTTACCCAAAACTATTACAATCGTGAGTTGACAATGTTTATATTATCATAACAAAAAGTAACCAATGCATTACAATATCATAAAAGAACATTATTTACAAAATACAATTTCAGATAGATACATCTGAAAATGAGAAGTACATTGTTGACAGTGACGACAATATAAATTCAAGTGACAGAGTTAAAGCTAAAGTGTAAAAGAAACCTTCAAATGAAGGTGTTTATCCTACAGGGTATACTCCGTTTTATCCAACGAATTATCTATAGTCTAGAAAAGTAACTACGCTTCAAACTTGAACCCACCAAATGAATATCAAGAAAGCAAAACTATACCATACGACATTCGAATACGCGGTACAATGATGTTTTATATGACTCGGTTTGTAAGAACGTCGAAAGTAAGCTTCAATGTACAGCAGCGACATCATCTGCCTGTCTGTCGTCGTCGTCTGTCAAAATTATTATAGTATAGTTATTTTCTCGCTGCAGACAACTTCTCTCTTTCCCACTCACGGGCCTTATGGGCCTGATGACACGTCATCCCATAAGACCCGAGAGTGGGAAAGAGAGAAGTTTTACAAGCGAGACTGCAGCGAGAAAATAACGATACTATAGGTGACATGTTTTAGCGGGCTTTGTTAAAGCGTGTCTCCTGCCATGTTTTGGTCTACACAATACACAGAAAACATCTACACAAAACAAAACAAAATGCATGTTTGTCTATGGTTCCTCTACACATATTGTCTATGAAACGTTTTGCATTTGCCACGAAAAACATTCGTTCAGAAATCTTGATTGCAAAGATTTCCTCCTTCTCTTCGGAGTCTCTCTATGTGCGCATTCCGAATCAGACTTTCAGCGCTGTCAGCGATCAGAAAAGCAAAAAAACGTATGAGTTTTGCCTGCGGACAGTAATTCGGAACGCGATTACGGGTGTTTTAATTGATTTCAGCGCGTTTCGGAACCGAAACATTTGTCCGAAACATTTCTGAGCAAGAGACGTCGTTTGAAACATTTGATTATTATGTGTATGTGTAGACCGATTTGTGTAGTGTGTAGACCAAAACATTCGCAGGAGTCACGGCTTTAGACGGTTACTCTTCTAGACTATAGATAGATAATTCGTTGGTTTTATCTAACTACTACAGTAATAATAATATAAACACATTGAAAGCAGTCAGCCATCATTATTCAAGCTTTTCAGTCTTTTCCGTGACCATCACATTGTAGCACTACGGTCTTGACAGTCAAGTTCTGCTGCAAGCATCAAAGGTACAACTTCTGAAGAATAATTAACAAGTTTTATATGGTGGCCTGGGATAAATTGCTATCCAACAGTAAGGCCACACCTCTTTGATTTTTTTCTCAATGTTATATATTTAAAGGTACTTCATTAGTGGAGGTTAGAGGGGAAAGAGTTGCGTATTTTTATAACTTAAGAAATCTGTTTTACGTGCAGCGTGCCGACTTTAATTATTTATAGGTATACTGTTCAATTAAACCAAGTATAAATTACTTTCGACATTTAAATATTATAGTGTTGTATTTAATTCATTTTGAACTTGGCTGCCAATAACCCTCATATTTCCAGAACGCAATCTTTAATATTGTACCCAAAACCTTAATTCCCACTCCACTCCGCAGACCTGCACATATCCTCTAGTAGTTCGTCAAACTCCTGAACCGAACTCTCGTATGCTTCTAGATCCTTCGACAAGTCATCGCTGGTTAGCTCCACATCATCCCTCAAAGATTCCTGGCTCTTTGATCTCTTCAAGTCATCAGCCAGTTTTAAATAAGGAGCGTTGAAGAAATCCTTGTAAAATTCTGCTAGTTCTCTGATTGGATGGTTATCAGCGAACGGGAAATGCAAGAGTTTTAAAGGAGGTTCGTTCTCGTTGCGAAACCCTGAGAATTTCTTTGGTGGCATCTCCAAGGATGTTGGACTTCGGGATATCTGAGTTGAGTCTAACTCTTGCGTGCTTTTGGACACTAAAGTCTTTTCTGGTGTCTTTGGATATGACACCCTGCACTTTGGGATAGGCATTTTGTTGAAGAAATCTTCGAATGCCTTCCGAACGACGTTCTCGTCAACAAAAGCTGCTAGGCGCAATGGTTTGTTCAGATCAACTGGTTTGATTTGTTTGTCTTTCTGTTTGGTGATGTCTCTCTTCTTTTTCGATTCGAATATGATGTGTTTGGGGCTGAGTTCAAAGTGGTCACTCTTTAAAAGTAAGGTTTGTTTCTTATCCGTTCTGTTCGGGGATATGGAGAAGTTGGTGCGGTATGCGACCGAGTAGCAGAGGCCACCTAGAGGAGTCTTCAGTATGCCAGCTTGCGTTTTTTTAACTGATTCTCCCAAAGCCTTAACTTTTGGCTCGCCGTTGTATACTCTGTAAAATATAGTGAATGATTCCGTTCGCTGCTTCCTTGACAAGTGATATGCTGGCGTTATTCTAGTGACAGTTATTAGGGACTTCAATAAGATTCCCATTCTAAAGTAGACTGTATTCATCGCTTTTAAAGATGTATCAAATTGTGTCTCGTCCAGTTCCAAGGTCCAAAGTTCCAACACCATTTCGTCACCATCTTCCGTTTGGACTGATATTTCTACATGTAACTTCGAGCGTATGGTCTCCAAGATCCTATCTGAAGGCAGAGCATTTTTAGTCGCCTGATTGACTTCAGGCGAATCCGGTATTTGTAAGTTGAACCAATCAGAGTCTGATGTATGTGGTTTACTGTTAGGTTCTATTTTGACTCCCTTCCTTGACTCCACGATCACTTGAACGCCTTTGTAGGCTAGGAACTTTGCAAACTTCGTGAATTCGTTTTTATCCGATATGTTTGAGAATGCTGCGTCTGGTGCCATCGTCACAAAACAGTAAGGCTTGAAGGAACGAATATGTTTATAGCTATTCTTCGTCGGCGATGCAGTTTTCCACAAGATTCCTCAGATTTGGGTTCTCCATTGCAGCTGCAATCCGCTCTTTATCGTTGATTTGTTTGTTGACTGTAACAAAGATAAAATATCAATAAGAAGAGTTGTTACATTCTTCTTTAAAGTATGGCTTGTAGGGTCGACCTTACAAGCTCTGGTGTCAGAGTATGGAGCCGCCAAAAATCTTTAACACAAGCTCATGTAACGTATTCTCCATTGTTTGTAGATAGTCTCAAAATGCATTTATGAATTTTTTTGAGTGTGTTTTAGTTTCACGGACTAAGTATAAATAATTATTCTGGCGGCGCTCTGGTGCGGAGTGTAACAGGCCTGCTTAGGGCGAGGACACAGGACACTGAGTACTATATTAATTATATGACTGTGGTCAAACAAAGCTCACTTTGTCACCGTCTCCAGTTTGGTTAGACGGAATCATTTGATTGTCCGTATATTACGGCAATTCCGTGCTTCGGAAGGCACATTAAATTGTTTCGTTCTCATCTAGTTATTACATGAGCCATGTCATATCATAGGCTTTTGACGGCTACTTTGACACCAGAGTTTATGAGGTCAGTGGTCGACTTTACAATTTTACAACATACACGATAAGAAGTTCTCGAAAATCTATGATCAAAAGTTTTCAATAACAAATACTGACAAAAAAGTTTTTATACTTTATAGATGTATGTATGTATGTGTATAAGGGGGACATCTGCGAGGAGCGCAGACGGGTGACCTGCTCTATATTAACCATTTCACCCTTAATCCCAGTGTTGAGTGTGCCGTACCGCGTGATACTCTCGGTAGGTGAGTTGTGTTAGGTCTACCCTTGTTCTCTCCGCTTCTGGCATGTAATGACCCAATGGCCCCCGCGACTACCCAAGAAGAGCGCCGCGTAAGTCCCAGTGCCTCCCCACGCCTTATGCTTCGAAAATTTCCGGTTCCCCCACACGGTTGTTCTCCCCCCGTGAGATCGCAGTCAGCCGGGCCTGCCATCCCCACCCTCGGAGCACCCATCGAAGGAGTACCGGTTTTACTGTTATAGATAGAACAATTTGCAACTCGTCTACCTAACAAATGCCAATATTTTTGTGCTACTTATCTATCAACAGAATTTATGTTAGGTTATTGCAATTAGGGACCTAATTAGTTCGTAATGGTCACAGCTCATTATTAACACTTGAGTAATACATTCCTGTTGACTCTGATAGCAACAGTTCAAATCTAAGTAGACCGTCGTCCGAGAAGTGTTTTTCGTACCTATCGTACTTTCGTGTCAGAATATAATATTCATATGTGAACTTGTGTGATGTCCCTAGATATCGACGTCTGCCGAGCCAAATAGGAAGCGTCTGGGAGTTATGTCACTTTGAAAAGTGCTCCAGATGTCGAAAAATTACCTATCTTACTTTTGAAAAATTCTTTCTTAGGATCATACGTAGCATCGTTATGAACAATTTAGACCAATTTCCAGACGATTTACAGGAAGCATTTGGAAAAGCAGACGGTTTTTGTAGGTGGGATTTTTACCAAGAAAATACCTATATTACTTTCTGGTGAAACTACATTCAGGTGATGGGGTATGTCTCATAAAACAATAAAAGTCAAGTCTGCCGCAGATATTAGGAAGCGTTTGCGAAATCAGACGATTTGAATGTGCCAAAGACTAAGGACGCTTACTACTGAAAACGATAATATTATAGTTTTAATCAATTAATTTCTGACATAAATCACTCTTTGACATCCATAATAAAATGGCTAGATAATAATAATCTTAGAATAAATATTGGCAAAACAAAAGTAATGAATTTTAAACAAAGACATAATAATAATATGACATTGGACATTAATTATTTAGGAGCAAATATTGACGAAATAGCCGCAACCAAATTTCTGGGTCTTCACATAGACAGTAAAATGACATGGAAAATACATATCGAAAACGTGTGTAATAGAATTAACCAATCTTCATATGCTCTGCGTAGACTGAGTAAAGTTGTTGACAAAAAAAGCGTTATAACGGCTTATCATGGATATGTTGCTTTAATTCTTCGGTATGGTTTAATATTTTGGGGGAATGCAACAGATATACAATTTGTACTTAGATCGCAAAAACGATGTATTAGATCAATTTTTAGCTTAAAAGGGACTGATTCATGTAAGCCACATTTTAAACAAATGAATATTTTAACTGTAATATGTATGTACATTTACGAATGTTCTGTCTTTGTAAAATCCAATGTTAGTCTGTTTCAATTTAATCCTAGAGAAAGACTTAAAGATAGATTAGTGATAGCTAAATATAATACAGCGTTGATGCACAAAAGTGTATTTTGCCGAATTCCCCACATTTATAATAAGCTGCCTAGATCAATGCGCGAATGTGGAAGTCTACAAGTTTTTAAAAATAGTTTATATAATTTGCTAGTAAATAAGTGTTACTATAGTTTGAACGAATATTTAAATGATAAGTCGATGGACAAATAAGTTTAGTTATTATGTGAATGTTTCTTACACTTTTATTTTTATGACATTTAAATTATTTTATTTTATTTTATGACATTTAAATATTGTATGCCCATGCGGCGGGACATAGAGGAAATTAATTTTAAGAATTTGTATAAATGTACACCATCTCATTACCTATGCTTCACAATAAAGCAATTTCAATTTCAATTTCAATTTACTTTCTTAATATCGACCTGTGGGTTAACTATGACCTGTTACAAGACTGTCTTAATCAAAAATAAAATCCATATAATATTCTTCTTCTTTCTCCGGCCTTTTCCCATGTCTACTTGGGGTCGGCTCTCCTAATCGCACGTCGCCAGCGCTCTCTGTTCTGGGTCGTCAATGGGTCTAACTGAAGATCGTTCAGGTCCTTATGTGTACCGAAATCCAAGAGAGTAGGGGTCTACCGCGACGTCTCGGTCCCGACGGAATGTTTAGGACTTTTTGAGTCATATGATGTTTCGGAAAATCCATATAATATTAGTAAATAAAAATAAAAAATATTTTTTTATACAACAATTTTGATTTATTATTGCCATGTTTATTCTCGTCTAACTTATCAATACCTATAACTATTACAAAATAACAAATCATTGTTTTTAAAGTACCAGTGACGCATATCAATCTTTTTAAAAAGTTATAGTAATAAGTTGTAACGAAGCTACCATAGCTTCGTCCAACAGAGGGTAGCATCACATCGAGTCACGACGGACATTCGAATCTACCCATCATATCGAGCTCCGCATCGGTGCCTGGCCCAGCATCGCACGGACTCGATCTTTCTAGAAGCACAAGCCTGACGTCGTCGACCCCCCACTCCGACGCCGCAGTATTTAAGCGGCTTTCTGTCTGCTTTTCCAAATGCTTCATGTAAATCGTCTGGAAATTGGTCTTAGCTGTTCATAACGATGCTACGAACGATCCTAAGAAAGATTTTTTCAAAAGTAAGATAGGTAATTTTTCGACATCTGGAGCACTTTTCAAAGTGACATAACTCCCAGACGCTTCCTATTTGGCTCGGCAGACGTCGATATCTAGGGACATCACACAAGTTCGCATATGAATATTATATTCTGACACGAAAGTACGATAGGAACGAAAAACACTTCTCGGACGACGGTCTAAAGGGATCACACAGACGGAGAGGAGACTGCACTTTTTTGAATGCTGTTGGAATACAGTTCTGCGACTACTAGTTACAATAATAACAGAAAAAAATGTGTTCTATGTCTTAGGTCCTTAACTAAAATAAAAGTAAATAACCTTGATAATATGGAGTTTCTTCTGGCCGTTCTTCTCCACAGAGGGCGTACACTGGTAGTGAACGTGCCATCCATGATAGCTTTGACGTCGAAAAATGATTTGTAAAAATCTTAATTCGAATAAAAAATTTTGACTTTGACTTTGAATATGTCATTTTAATTAACTTATTTTAAATAACTTTATACCTATTATTATAACTTAACAAAGAAGTTATTCTTGCTAATAGCAACAACATATTTTAAAATGTGTTTTGATTAAAAAACGAACTGACATAGGTATATTCGCTAATATAAATAATAAAAAAATTTCGTTAAGTATTTTATTTTTAATAGAAGAGAGGTAGTGCACGAACTACAATAAACTAAAACTATGCTCCATAATTTCCGGTTTTACATTATTATTATTATTTCGTGTTGTGTTTCTTTCCACTTTACACAGTGACTGCCAGAATTGAAGTCTTAGTCCACAATAAAGGTATGACCTAAATATCTTGACTTATCTTATTATTAAACAATTCTCAATGTCATCTAGGTCCCTTTTTGACCTTTATAAATGTATACCCGCGCTCTGGGCGTCGTCGGTGGATGTACTCGGAAGTAGCGAAGGACCGTTCACGTTGGAAACCTATGGGGGTGGCCCACGTTCAGCAGTGGACGTCTTCCGGCTGAGATGATGAAGATGAAGGGCCCATCATATTGCGAAGATTTGGAGTCTACAGACAAAAGACTGCATTCTAGCTGCGGCACTGCTAGTGGAAATGACTGATCAGTCTTTTTATTATGTGCCAAACTTGTATGCAAAATCTATAGATGACTTGGAAATTAATCATGTAGCAATAAATCTGAAATACGTAGGTAGTGTTAGGCACAAAGTAAAATTTTGGGAATATTTTAGGTTGGTGTAATAGTACATTGTTATACGAGGGGTGAAAGTAACTTATTTAGCGCCGAGACGGGGTTTGGGGCCTGAGCGTAGCGAGGGCCCTAATAGTTCGAGGCACTAAATAAGTCTTTAACCAGAGGTAAACACTGTGCTTTTCATTACGAATACAAGGTAAGTAAAAATAAAATTAAAGAAAAAAAACCTTTTTTAAAAACAAGCTTTTATTATTTGGAAAATGAACTAAAAAGTTAAAAATAAATTAACTCTAATTAGAAGTATAACACTTTATAAGTTCATTGTAACCTTTAAAGATAATTAAGCTTCTTTGTCTACGACAAAATAATTCCATATCGTAATCATATATTTTTAACACCAAAACTTTACACCTTAATTATTAAATCTTCCCGTTTTTATTACAGTCTCAATTTTATAAATAATAAAAGCGTGTTACATTTTGATGGTATAATTAAGCTATCACAATGTAACACGCTTTTTTATTTTTAACTTTTTTTCTTATTTTTAATCTTTTATCTTATTTTTAACTTTTTAGTATGTTTAATTCGAGATTTACTACGACGTAGTTAGTAGCGCGTAGCAGCGTTTTTCCGTTATGTAGTCCGTAGTACGTTCACATAATAATGTGCTGCTTTGAGCACTTAAAGTTTATGTATTTTATTTATATTTAAATATTTCATTTCTTTTGTTTGTAGTAGGGTAAACTAATGTTTAAATTAGTTATGTAATCACAAGTTAGTTATTTGTAACATTTCTCATTCTATCCATTTCTTTTAATGCATCAACATTACAAGGTTTCTTCGAAGTCAACTTGGAGCAGTCAAGTTCTTCGATTCGAAGTCCTGCTAAAGACTTAACTCTGCTTAAAGCCACATAAGCTTGACCAGCAGCAAATAATTTAGAGCCTAGATAAATAACAGCATGATCTACAGTAGTTCCCTGCATTTTGTGCACAGTTGAAGTCCAAGACAAGACAATCGGAAGCATTCTTCTTTCAGCTGTGCCGTAATTAAATTTAGCAGAAAATTGAATTGATTTAGGCAGTATTATGTGAATGCCATCCTTGCCGAGGTCCATTGTAGAGGGATAAGGGCTTCAGTACAACAGGGTTCGCCCTGGTACCCTGAGGCGCAACGTTAGCGATATGAAATGTTTATACACCCTCATACCATTCAGCCCTCGGCACGTGCTCACCTTGGCATTGGGTCATCCATCTAATCAATCAGACATATAATAATCCACATTCATAACAAACGGAATGAACTTTTTCCCAAATCTGTTGGAGTTGCATATTCACGCCAACTAAGATGCTCGTCAAATCAAATGAGCGCAAACTCGATCGGGTTGCGTCGTTTAATTACGGAGTTCCTATGACCACCTTCCAGCTCCATCATCAGACCCTGGTTACCATATAGTATCAAAGTACTCGACAAGACGAATCAAATGGGCCTAAACTCGATGGAGTTGCGTCGTTCCGGAGTTCCTATGGCCACCTTCCAGCTCCATCATCAGACCCTGGTTACCATGTAGTATCAAAGTACTCGTCAAGACAAATCAAATGGGCCCAAACTCGGTGGGGTTGCGTCGTTTAATTACGGAGTTCTTATGGCCACCTTCTAGCTCCATCATCAGACTCTGGTTACCATTTAGTATCAAAGTATTCGTCAAGACCAATCCAACAAGCCCAAACACGACTATGTTATGTTGTGTATTTGTGGAGTTCCTGTGACCACCTTCCGGCTCCATCATGAGACCCTGGACATCACGTAGGACTGAAGATCTAGTCAAGACAAATCCAACAAGCCCAAACATGACTAAGTTATGTTGTGTATTTGTGGAGTTCCTGTGGCAACCTTCCGGCTCCATCATGAGACCCTGAACATCACGTATGACTAAAGATCTTGTTAAGACAAAACCAACAAGCCCAAACACGACTAGGTTGTGTTGTGTATTTAAGGAGTTCCTGTGGCCACCTTCCGGCTCCATCATAAGACCCTGGATATCACGTATGGCTAAAGATCTTGTTAAGACAAATCTAACGAGCCCAAACACGACTAGGTTGTGTTCTGTATTAGAGGAGTTCCTATGGCCATCTTCCGTCTCCATCATCAGACCAGCTCCAAGGTACCATAATATTGCATTGTCATCCGATTTATACATGAATGCAAAATTTCAGCTCAATCGGAAACTGGGAAGTGGATCAAATTTAACTTGCAAGATTTGATTACAGACAACGGGACAGGTGAAACTAAATAAAAGCTTGTAATTGTAATAAAAACACGAATTAGCTAAAGAAAAAATGAGTGACTTCCATATCTGAATCAGATGAACTCATTGTAAACAAAACCCTACAACTCGAGAAACAAATGATTATCGGATTGTTGCTTTCCCGCCTATTTTTATTTTTTGCTGTGGCCGTGCCGGCCAGCTTTTGAGCCATTATTTTTAATTTCCATCATTGAAAAATGTTAAATAATTTGCCCAAATCTATTTTATTTTAAAGAAATAGTTGAAAGTTTATTATAAAAAAGTCATTTAAAAAATATATTTTCTTTAATTAATACTTAACTTTATGTTATTTCAATTTAACATTGCGCTGTATAGAAAGACGGAACATAGTTCAATAGAAACGTGAAATTAGAACCAGTTTTTTTTTATAATTTGCCAGAATGAATGAATGACAGCTGTCAGTTGAAAGTGATTCTCCCTCCGGGCTGAAAAGTATAACTTTCAATCCGCTCCTCAGGCAACTTCCGAACTACTTTCAGAGTATGAGTAATGAAAAATAATTTACTTTACAACATTGGTGCTGGATGCAATAGCTTCAGAAAAGTCGCCTTCGATGGTATGGCCATCAGACTGGCATCTTTTTCCTACGTAGTCTGTAGGAAAAAGATGCCTCAACCTCACTGTCTAGGGCCCTAGATCACGTGGTAGGCCTAAAGAGCAGGCAAAGTGGAGAAGATTGATTAGGAAGCATTAGGCCGGGAAAAACGATAGGACGAAGAGGAAGGAACTGGAAGCAGTCACATTACAAGACCTTCCCACCAACTGCAAACGGACTACACATTCAAAGCAGTTTTGTATAAATTATAACACACTGGTGCGTCGTCGTCGCCCTTTTCTTTTGCAAACTTGACTCCGTTGATATCAATAGGCGGGTCCAGACTAAGCGAGCAGCCTCGCGCGAGGCTGCTCGCTTGGTCTGGACCCGCCTATTAGCTTTTAAACTGCAATATTGCAACCAAAATGCAGTTGAAATTTAATGCTGTCCGTCTGTCAAGTGTAGACTTAAAAGATAGAAGCTACACAACGGCATTGAACTACATAACATGTTTTCAGTTGCACAAAAGATAAAAGAGGCCACAAGTTATTGATCTGTAGATAGTACTCAAATACCTACTTTATGTATAAATATTGGTGTTTTTAGTAAATAGCACATTAGTGACTTGGTGTTCTTTTCTATTACAATTGTTAAGCAATAAGTAGGTCATGTATAGGTGAGGGTGATAATGGTCGTGAAATAGATCATTGTTTATAAGCATTGAAGGATGCCCTCATCATCATATCCTATGGGTTGTAAGGTTGTCGACCAAACCCGCAGTGTACATTATTATCAACATATTTTTAAAATTTTTGACGTAATATTACAATTATATTCAGAGCATAAATTAAAAAACACATTCTGTTATCAGCAGCTAAAAATAACTTGTTTATTAAATGTTAAGCAAAAAGATAACTTTGATTCTCATTATCACCGTAAAACTATCACTAACACTTGATAAAGGATGTTTATCTGTGATCTGTATAGTAATGTTGACTCATCAACATTCTTATTATAGAAAATCTTAAAAATTAAACAAAAAGAACCCCAAGAAACCCCTAGTTCCAAGAGGCAAAAGCTTATTGGTTGTTAGTTTTATTTACCAAAAGCAAAAACAGTATTTACATATATTATGTAAAGTAAAATAGCAAAGAAAAAAACTAGGTTTATCTAAGGGCGCATTCAATTAAATTCAATATTTATCCTTTCAAAACAGACTTTCAGCGCTGTCAGCGATCAGAAAAGTTTTGCCTGCTGACAGTAATTAGGTACGCGATTGCGTGTCTTGGAACGCAGGGTAAGTATGTATTTGTTTTTTAGTATTTTTCAATTTATTTATGTTTTGAGTATAGCTGGGGAATACTAATAGATATTACCTATTTATTTTACTTATACGTGAAACAGAAAACACTTACTTTCATCCTCAGTAGTATGCGCTCCCTTTTTTATGTAAATATCCAGTATGCGCTCCCTTTTTTATGTAAATATCCAGTTTTACCGGATGATGCAGTGACCTCTGGATCTTTATCCTTATGCACAGGCCTATGAGCGTTGCCAGCGAGCAATGAGGCACTGTAGGATTGTACTCGACCCTCAGAACGGGCACTTTATCGGCCGTAGGCTCCTTCACAAAAATGCCTTCTTCGTAAATGACCTTCAGGTCCTCAAGCGTACTAGGCTTTTCCGGGTCCCGAATCGTCCGCAAAAAGTCTAAAAACACCACAACACAGTTTTATAAAACACAAAAAAGGTTCTAAAGTCCAAAGTCACGGAAAAAGTCAAAACAAACCATATATTGTTTCTATCAAGTCATTTTCGTCATTGTAGCCGAGCTCCTGGAGCGATGCACTTTTGTCCATAAAAGCTGGTTTAGCGAGTTCCACGACCGGTCTAGAATTATTTAAGGATAGCTTTGAGAAGAAAGATATCATATCGTTTGCAAGTAGACTGAATTTACATCACAAAAGCAAACAAAAATGTCGGACAGACAGATTTAGCCAGCTGTGTTTTTTTATGTGTCATTGTCTGTGGTACCATGAATTTGCTCGTTAATCTCACTCGTTAGTTCGTTATCTGTTTTAATTCGATTGAGGGCTCGGCACGGGTTGTATTCTAATTTAAATTGTTAAAAAATGCACATGCATTGACTTAACAAATGCATGAGTTTTCACAAGGTGCTCTCAAAAAAAATATTACTTGTCTGGTCAGAAAATAAATAAATAATTAAATAAATGCCTCGAGTAGAACTCTCAGCGAGAATGTCGTCGTCTATACAGAAAAAAATACCGAATATTACAGTAGTCATTTTTGTTGCAAAAAAGATGTTATTACCAACGCATAAGAGTGAGTAAATCAAAAATAAATGAAGGCACTGCTGATAACTGTAGTTGACAGCACTAATAATAAGCTAATCATTTTCTCTTGTTGAGTGCCAATCACTCACTGGTTTAATTGGTATTGATATTTGTAACAAATTCTATTCCACTCTCAGAGAAAGAAAAGATGATGCGTGAGGCGACGCGCGTCAGAAATCTTTGATTCCACTCAACAATCTCAATCAGTTGCGTGCGATGCGACGACAAAGTAAACGACGACGGTAAAGTGAGCCTATTCGATAACATCGCTAATTTCTCTTCTCGCTCTATACTCACTTCAACAAAAACAGTACGTTAGTATAGTACCGCATCATAATTTTGTACATTGGCAACACAATTGGTACAGAAAAAAAATATATACCACCACTACCACTGACCTCTACCTATTACGTAGTTTTACTCAGAGTACAGTACTATGCTTTTACTTCCTCTATGACCACTACTCACTCACTCACTACCACTGAGCATATAACCACTACCTCACTACTGCACTTCGATCTTGTTAATACTTCGAAACAATAATTTGCAGCGCTCATTTTGTATCTGCCGTTATATTTATATACTATTTACTGGATTATGCTTGAAAATAAAACCACTCCAAATACTTAAAAGTAAAGTTTATTATTTTAGAATTTTCTGAATGATTTCTTGGAGCCTTTGCCCTTGGAGACCTTCAGAACGTTGAATCTGATAGTCTTGGAGAGCGGTCGGCATTCACCGATGGTGACAATGTCTCCCAGCTCGACGTCCCTGAAAATATAATAAAATTACAAATTAAAATATTCGTTTTAATGTGGACAATCTTAGGATTTATAGAGTATAATCAGTTTTTGGGTTAAAAACACGATTTTCGTCAAATAGTGTTCGGAAGACCGTCGTGTGAGTATCATCATTTAACAAAGGTAGTTGTGTCTTTAATTTTTAGTGTAGAAAAATATGAATATCAAGTTATTTTCAAAATCAGTTTTATTTCGGCGTGGCCAGGGTTTTCTGTTTTTCGATTACATCTACGCCATTTCATACGCGGTTTTGTAGATAAATTCACTCACGTCGCCAAAATAATATGTCTAATATTTATATTTAATAAATAAAAATAAGATTTACCTGAAGCAAGGCGAAAGGTGCACAGACATGTTTCTGTGGCGCTTCTCAAAACGGTTGTATTTGGGCAGGTAGTGAAGGTAGTCACGACGGATCACAATGGTCCTCTGCATCTTCATCTTCTGCACGACTCCAGTGAGGATTCGTCCACGGATGGACACGTTGCCAGTGAACGGGCATTTCTTGTCGATGTAAGTGCCTTCGATGGCCTGGAATATTTTGAAGATAGAATGAGTTAGGGAATGCTTTAAGAGGTTGGTTAGTAACATGAAATTGAAGATAGAAAATGCTGTAATCAGATATGGGTTAGAACACTGTCTTCTTCATATGGTGTATCAGAAGACCGTCGTGTGGATATCATCATTTTTACAGCATCTTCAAGAAGTTATGAAAATGAAAGAATTAGTAAAACATGAGAAATGGAAAATTAAAGTAATGAGAAACAGAAGATGAATGTAATGGAAAATGATAATCAGAAAATGAGGTAAATAATGAATAATGTTAGAAGCACATAGGTTAACTAGTGGACAGATCACAGAATTAAATTTCCTTCACCTGTTTTTTTTAAGTGAAAAAGTTTTAATACCCTACTTGAAGAAAATAATTTGTGAATGGTTATCTACATACTTTTCCCTGTAGTTAATTAATATGAACAACAATGATATTTGAAAGTAGATTCAAATGATCAGACACCAAGAAAGATATGGAAAGAAGAGACATGATTAATTTATATAAAATTCTGGGATGTCAATCATAAACAAACCCAGAACTTAATCTATTTAATACATTATAAAATAATATCACTCTCACCTACTAACAGTGAATATAAACAGTTTTATAAGATACCCATTGGTTACTTTGCAGTGTTTAAAGTCTGAATGAAATATTTTTCTTGGAAAGAATTTACATGAAGATGATCATGAATAAATAATTATAACAGGACATCATGAAATGTAAAAGTGAAGAATAGCAACCAAAGTTATATATTTTTATTTTAGACAGTTCAAGAATCTAAAAAAAATAACCACAGAATTCTTAAATAAAACTGGATATAACACTTTCTTGTCTCATGCTGTTAACACCATGCTCCTTACCTTGCCCCGGTGACAAGTGGTGCGATGAAGTACCTTCACTCTTCAGAACCATGCTATACTGAAAAGCTGACATATAAATGAGATTGATGTTCCTGCCACCACTATCTTAGCAGAAAATAATAATGCCTGACTCAAAATAAGTTTTTTTATAAAGTATGGGGTACTTAATGTATCAAACAATATTTATGATATGCTCTAAAATCAAATAACCTAAAATTAAACTTGATACTGGCTAAATCATATTGGGTACACCATTTATTTAAAAAATAATACAATCAAAAAGTAAAAGAATCAAGGCTATTATTATCTTCTGCCAAAATAATTCAAATGTTATCCACGAAGAAGCCTCCACCTCCCTCCACCGCTGAAATAAAAAGACAAACCTCTCTCGGAGTCTTGAATCCGAGACCGACGTTCTTGTGATGCCGCTGCTCCGCCCGCTTCAGACCACCTTTGCGGGAGAGGAAGACGGTTGGCTGTTTTTGAAAAGCTTTCTCTGTCTACAAAAAAATGCACACATTAGCAGGCACACTGCATGCGTTACCTCGCGAGGTGTTTTGAAACCGAGCCCCACATCTTTGTGGTACCGCAGTGGTTTCCGGCTTCGCTTCACACCAATTCCCTTTTTACGGTTCAAGAATACCGTAGGTTGCTTTTGGAATGAACGTTCCGTCTGTAATTTGCAATGTTTATTAGTGCACTCAAAGAATGGAACAAGATCACAAAAATACTAGTTGAAATAAACAAGTACATACGGAAATGAACTGCAAGAAATTTTTATAAAAATAGTTAAACACGTTTTGTAGGGGTCAAAAAAACTAACAAAAGGCAAGATATGAAAAGAATAAACATAACCTAAAATCCATCTGATCTTTCCAGAATACAAACATAGAATTGACTGGAAACATATGTATTTGCTCCACTTTTTCGGTATTTAGTTCCAAAATTTCAGCGACGGCAAATTTTGATCTAACCTATAGGTTAGATTGAAAGTGGTAAGGTAGGCAGGTACCAATAATCTTTGTGTAAAAGTATAAGATGTAACGTGATGAACGTTTTGAGATGATAATTTAGTACAGTCTAAAGGTAAAATAACGTTTAAAATGAGTAGGAAGACTGATTTACACATTACTTTCAACGAAAAATAAGACAGTCGATAGCCCCCACGTGCACTAAAATACAACGCCGGTTTACACTTTCCACACAAGATTTTTCACAAAACTTTTGACTCACATATTTGCGCTGATATTAAGAGCTTAGATTTGTACAATATCACTAATATTTCCGATTTATTTCTAATAAATTCAGCACAAAATCGGCACGTACCTGATCCGCCATTTTGCTTGACAACGAAAAGAGCCAATATTGCCATTTTAGAAAAATCAAGATCTTTTCTGTCACTAATACAGCCAGCCATTCAAGATACAATTTAATAAAAAAATATACCTTTCATCAATACCGCGCGGCCAGCTAATCGATTTACTATAGAAGATGCATATTTTTTTGTCGTCTGACAGCCCATGTTTCTTGGGGAAAGTTGTTCAGTTTCATGGGTAGTGTTGTAAATAAGACAAGCCTTATAGAATTATTAGGCTTTATTCAACATTATCTAAACTAGTAATATTAACAAGAGAACATTACGAAACAATGGTAACAGCGTGTTACGTATCAGTACCAACACACCACGACCAACGTAAGATCCGGTATATCATTCAAAGTGCAGACTATGCTATTGCCCAATTCGGACACGAGGCAGCCGCCAGACGCCGACGCATCATTTCCCTGAAGCGTGGACGCAGCGTCACCACCACCGCGAGCGCCGTCGCGTCGATTCGATAGCCAGTGTAGTTCTAACAGTGTTCTGTGGTTCTAACATCGAACTCATTCGCACCTAGGTTAGTTAGTTTATATGTCTTATAATGTAAAAAGTTAATTAATTCTACGAGTTCGGCAGCTTTATATAAGTAAAGCGTGCCTAAGTGCGCACAGGAATATAATTAATCATGTCGACTACCCATTCTTACTTCAAAAACGCATCTTCAAAATTCCCACGCCACCAATCAGAACTTTTTTCGCGTCAAGATTCCCCGTTTTTGCCTTTCCTGCTATATATAACCGTGTACTTAAACACTGTGATATTAAACTTTCCACAGTTTCACAGGCAAAGTCCACTATCCATAAATGGCTTCAGACATTAGATTATAATTCTACAGAAAACTTATTAACACCCTAGATTACTATTTCATTTTATTACTAAATTTCTTGTTTATTACTTTAATTTTATTATTTATTTAGTAAGCTGATTTTAGTTTCTCACCACAGCCACTTTTTTTTATAATTTTTTCTCAAAAAGAAATAATCTACTCGGATCAGTTCCGATATTTAATTGTAATTTGGTTTCCCAAGATACAGGCTGTGCCTAGTTTGGGGACCCCTGTTCCTACTAATACAAATTTCTTAGACGATAAGTCACTTAGTATTTAAGTAATCTCTTTGTACTAGAGTCTAAGTTTTCAGATAAATAAACTGCTTTTTTCATTTTCATTTTTTCAATTATAAATTACGTTGTGATTCTAGTTTCTCTTTTGCACCCTCCATCTGCAGCCTACGTAATTAGCGTCACATCACTGTGACAACCTACGTAATAATCTTCATAGGCAACAAATAGATCGCATCAGGTAGGTTGATCCTTTAAAATAGTGTCAGCTAATTTATTTACATCTTTTTAATTTCCAACATGGGGGTTTTTCATTTATATAGTTCTAGCATGGAAGTTTTTTATACGTCCATGAGTTCTAACTACAAAGGCCTGCTATGTGGCACTTACCCTGCGTTCCGAGACGCGCTGAAATCGATTAAAGCATCCGTAATCGCTGCTGTCAAAACTCACGTTTTTTTTGCTTTTCTGATCGCTGACAGCGCTGAAAGTCTGATTCGGAATGCGCCCTGAGATTCACTTTTTATAAAGGGTAAAAAAAAACATATTAAAACAGTTTTTATATTTGCAATTAATTTAATCGTTTTCATTAAGCAACAAATGAGCTTGGTCTGGAACAGCCACACAAAAAAATAAATAAATCACAAAATATTTTGAAATAATATATTATGTCAACAAAAGTGAGAGTTTAAAAAACTGCACAGTTCTGTCTGAAAGCTTACTCCTGCAATATTTTAGCGGGGGGTTGAAAGAGTCGCGACAGTAAATTATTGAATAGCTTGCTGTATATATATATATATATTTTCGTTTTGGCATAATGCTATTTGCACATTGCCACATACAAAGTGAGGAAACGTAACGCGATTTGAAGTATTAGGAAAAACGGAATTCGGAAAAGGAATAGTTTTCTTCCAGAACAATAGTGCCACAAAAAACAAAGTTTATTTGCGCTGGCAATATTAAATACAGTTGTCAAAAATAACGTCAAAACGCGATTGTTATGAAAATACCAGCAATTTTGGTTTTCAGCGACAAATTTGTTAATTTCGCTATTAATTTACTTGTCTCGTTTTATTTTTAACTATATTAATAAATTTTGATTCGGTACGCGCATTCATAGTGTAGTGGACGAAGGCTAAGGTGTGAAAGTTATGTTTTCAGTAGCGCATTTTTGTTTAGTTGAAAAATTTCGTATTTTGGTTTAATTCGTGATGGAAGAAGTCAGGCAGTTGGTGCAGGAGGAAGGTCGGGAGGCGAGGAACCTTGTGGCCTTCCATGTGGCGGTGGATACTCCTGGTAAGACATGATTTTCTCATGATCGAAATGGTACTAGTATGTGATGACTTCCGCGGTCAGAAACATTGATATGTGGGCGGGGGTTATTATTTATTCGAACAAACCGTCACCAAGGAGTGCCTATTAACTAATAAATGGCTTTTCTAAGGACAAGTTGTAAGTTTAAAGGACTGCGCAGTCCGACGCGACACGCGACAGCGACGCGACAGACAATTACCCACAAAATAACTGAGATGTAGGGATACCTACAACCTTGAAAGACTTCCTGGCATCAATATTAATGAAACTCTGCAAAATTAAACTACATTTATAATTTAGATAGAAGGGATCGGACAAATTATGTCCCAATGACCACTGCGACCCGAGATGGATCTATTGTAGTCAGCCCTTCGGTGTTAAATACTACTAAAACACGCCCCATTACTGGCAGTTCTGGGTACAGTGTCCATATGCTTTTGTCCCTTCCCCTTATTAATTATTATTCAATAATTTAAGAGCGAGTGTTGATCTTGAATGTCTTTAACTTTCTCACTCACTTCGTAAATGAGGCGAATTTCCCCCACCACTTTCGTCCAGACCGTATGATTTATGATTTAGGTAGAAGGGATCGGGCAAATTATGTCCTAAAGACCAATGCAACCCGAGATGGATCTATTGAAGTCAGCCCTTCCGTGTTAAATAGCCTCCTTTAGACCAACAGTTTTGAAGAAGCTGACGGTCGATAAGGGGCTTAAAGCCTCGGCTTCCTGGATGGCAATTTTGGGTCCTCCCTTAGTAATTGAGGCGAATTTCCCCCACCGCTTTCGTCCAGATCTTATTAACCGTTGCATTATCTAAAACATGTTACCCAGCTAATGCAAAACCTCTCAGAAAGCTCAGCTTAACAACAACAACAACAACAGGAAGAACAACTTTGTTTTTTTTTTTTTATATCTAATTTTTGACGAGGCTTTAATCGCACTTGGCGACTATGCCAGCCTCATAGTTTTAGACAAGTTATTTATCCATATAATTTATCATTGACCCTTTATAGATGAGTTGTACAATTTATACAGTAATGCCGCGTCTTTGGATAAAGGCGATGCCAATATTACATTTATTTGCCCCCCATGCAAACCCTTAGGAAACATTCTGTCTCTGAGGTCACAATTCCGTCCACATTCCACCAACAAGTGAAGTATGTCCTCTATAATGCCACAATGAGCGCACAGAGGAGACTCTCTCCTTCCAATCATGTGGTAAAACTTGTTGAGTGGAACATGACCGGAACGTAACCTCATTGCAGCAACTAAACTGGCTCTAGAGAGACTGGCATCGTCAAACCAAGGCAATAAGTTTGGCCTACTATTTATGGTTTGATACCACATGCCCTTCGTAGTTGAACACTCAATAACATAATGCTTCCACCTATCAATACAAATGCTTTTTGCTATTTGAAAGACCTCTGTAAGGTATGGTTTACACGTCACATCCTGACCATCACAAACTGCTTCACGAGCTAGTCGATCCGCGATTTCGTTGCCCCTTAACCCGATGTGCGAAGGAATCCATTGCAATCTAACACAAATAATCTGTTCTAAATCAATTAATAATTTAAGAATTTGGTATGCAATGGGAATCCCTCGCACACCTGACACACAACAAATCAGATGTTGAAGTGCGCTCCTGGAATCAGTCAAGACGACAACTCAACTTTGATTATTCAAGTCTTTAAATTAGCTAAAATATTTAGTGAAATTAAAATAACTTAGTTGTTAGAACAAAGTGACTGGTCTTACAATATAAAGATTTATGGACTTTATACAACTGATCGACTGACAGTCAACTTGTATAAAAGTGCAAATAATTTATTTTTGCGAATTTTCAAAATCTTTCAGGAAAAAAGTTACATGGACTAAGCTACCCACCAGGAGGTTTTGTGTTAATTAGCTTTCACATTGAATATGCAACCCATCAATATTATATTCAATGCATGAGTAATCATACAAATGGGGTTACCCAAACAGTGTGAGTTGTACAGTCAGCTTACAAGTTACCTACCCCTTCTCGAAATCGATAAAGTTTTCTTGAGTAATTGTTTGTTGATTGTGAATATTTCATGGGTTACGATTACGAGCTGGAAGGGTCAGGTAACGTTTGCTACTGGACTGTCAGCGCGAGTTCTATTAAAACTGGGGAAAATAAGTTCCAGTTGCACCATCAACCAATGGTATATCTAGTCAGGCGCCATTTTATTTTATTTTATTCGGGACATCAAACAGTAGTATTTTATTACATAACAAGGAAGAATATACTACCTACTACAATATCCACAGCTTACTAAAATATTTACTGGAAGCAGCACGATGCGGTGACAAAAAGTTTACGCAATATATATAGATCTCGGATGCACTAGTTTGACTTACTCAGTGTAATAATAACACTTCTTTTAAATTGATGGTCCGAACAGTTGAAAATATCTATATGTACAAAGTTTGTATTATATAGAGTAACCAGCCTATACGAGGGCGCCAACGTAGAATATAGATAGATAGAAAGAATGAAAATAATTTATTAGAAATAGAAATAGAAGCTTTATTTGCACTAAATGTGGTTTTTACAGAGTTGTTACATTTTGGTAGTATCACACACTTAACCAGTAAATTACTTGGTATGCAAAAATTAATTAAGTAAATTATATTTGTAAAAATTAGAATTATAAACAATGATTGCATGCATGTCATTTATGAATAATTATTAATGTCAATCTTAACCTAACCTTTGTGCTTATGTTCTAAATATTCCTCAACGCTATAAAAACATCGCTCCATTAAAAAATTGTAAAACGCGTTTCTAAATTTAGTTGCAGGCAGATTCTTAACATGTCCTGGAACTTTATTAAAGATTTTCACAGCCATATTGTAGCAGTTTCTTTGAAAACATGCCGTTGTGCCCTGTAGAGCCACTAACCTATTAGGATACCTTGTCGAGAAAGAGCAGGTCTCTTTTTTGGTCGTGAATAACTCTAGGTTATTTTTCACGAAATTACCTATTTCTAAAACGTACATTGCTGGCAACGGGAGTAGATGCAGTTTCTAAAAAGTATTCATCACACAATGAAAAAAAAAGTACACACAGATAGTGATGATAAAATTTTACATTGTGCAATGAAAAGTACTGGGCTCAGCTTTTGTCACAAGTACTCAAGAACAAGCTCTTGTAACACTGATTTTCAGCCAGCACTGGAGTTCTAAGTTACGCGCCAGATAGATAAAGCGTTTATTTGATACTGCAGACACATACATAACAAAATTAAAACTAGTATTTAATATGAATATCATTACATAACCTGACACACCAGGTTATGCATGTGTGCTGCAGCAGTGCAAAAAGGTCGTAGCTCAGCGTCGACACATACTCAGGAGAGCAGATATCGCTGATTTTCATCCACAACCCAGAGAAACACGGACGCGGCGACAAATTAAATTGATCGTTATAGATTTTATTATGTCCGTAAATACATAAAAACACGAAATTCGGTAATTGCATGTTTATTGAGCTAGGTAGCAAGCAAAACGTCACAGATCAATACAAAATTACCCTCTGCTTAGTTAGTAACTCTTATTCAGTCAATAAGAGAAACAAGCACCTATCCGCAATACATATAAAATAGCTACAATCATGTATATGACAGATTTATAAACTAAACGCGTCTTCTAGCTTCATCCACCGCGGCCCGCCTGCCTCGCAAGCCGCCGCGCGCAGTAGCAGTGCGTAGGGCTCCGCCCCGCTCGGCCTCGCGCCTCCGCTCGGCCTCCGCCGGACGAGACAAGCGCTCTGAGCTGCGGGCGCGCTACTGGGCTCTGCTGTTTGGTGATCTACAGCGTGCTGTGAGTAGAAAGAAAGGACATATTTTTTCTTGATACATAAAAAATATTGATTATTAAGTAGGAATAATAGGCATGATGAATCCTATTCTCATACTGATATATTTTCTAATAAATATTTTGTACACTGGTACGCCCATGCGACTAGTGCTTACCCATCCCAAAAAAGCAATGTGGGGAGCACTGTTCTTCTTTTCTGAGCCAAGTCTTGAGGAAGATTATATCATTATTTATTTCTCTAATGTTATTTTGTTTTCTTTGCACAGATCGGCGAAATCTACAACACCGTGGAAGCTCACGAAAACCAAAACGAGTGCCAAGAAGTAATCCTAGTATTAGAGAACTACACGCGCGACTTCAAAGCTTTAGGCGAGTGGTTCCGCTTAAAATGGGAGTACGACAACACGCCTCCCCCCCAAAGACCGCAGAGCTTAGCTTGGGAGATCAGAAAGACTGATTTTGTACGCCCGGAATCCAGAAGAGCTTATTCCGTTAAGAGCTCCCCTTCAGTGTCAGGCAAAAACAGCCCGTGTCTATCTGGACACAACACTCCAAGTGGCAAAAACAGCCCAGTGACAGGAAAGAATAGTCCTGGTAGTGGAAAGATCAGTCCTAGGGTGACACAGTACGCCAGCACAAGTCCAAAAGCAAATGTCGAATTTTTTAGCAATAAAATTGCTTCCAAAACTGCGACGAAACCAGAACCTAAAGTTGCTAAAGAGTCCAGACTCTCTGATATTAAAGAAAAGGATGTGAAAGAAAATTGTGAAGATGTTAACGGTATAAAAGAAGCAGATGAACCCAAAGTAGAAAATAGCACGCCTTCCATCGAACTGGGTAAAGCTAAGGAATGTCAGAATATCAGTCCTAACAAGGTAGTGGTTAAACCACCAAAATATACTCCAGAAAATAAGGTTGATGATATTTCAAGCCAAGCTAAAGATACGGCAGCTAAACTGGATGCTATGGAAAATGAGTTTTTGGCTAAGCAACTCCTGGAAAATAAAGCAAAGAATGACAACATGATAAACCAGGATAAAGAGATAGATGGTGCTATACAAGCCACCACAAAATCTGGTGATGATGAAAAACTTGTTGAAGAAAACATAGTTGTTGAAGTAAACAAAGCAACCGATGGATCGGTTGGCAATGCGAGTGAATCGCCAGTTAAATCTGACGATAATTTTGCTGATATTTCAAATGACAGCTGTCCTAGCGATAAAACTGAAAATAATACTGGAAAACAAACATCTCCAAAAGATATAGAATCAGAAAAACCTGATACTACCAAGTCTAATGAAACTACAGACAAGATTAAGGAAGCCGACAATTCTGTAATGCCAAATGTATCAGACAGTGCTGAAGTGCTTGATCTGACTACAGAAACTAATTGTGCCAATGAAAAAGAAGATCAGGTCTCCAAAATACTGGATCCCAAAGGGCCAAAACCAGCAGAAGTGAAACCGCCAGATGTTAAACCTGCCAGACCAGCATACTCTCAAGCTGCAGCTAAACCTAAAGCAGTATCAGCTAAGCCAGAAGTCAAACCACCGATTAAAATGACTACAGCCATAGTCCGAAGCAAGACTGTTGTTGAAATACCTAGTAATGCTCCTAAAATACGTCAACAGTTTCCTAAAAGGAACCAAACAAGCAAATGCAGCTACCCTTTCAATTTAACAACTGGTAGAACAAGTCTTTTTGATTCTAAACCGTCGGCTAAAGTCGTGAACAAAATTAATAATGCTAGACCTGGTCTAGGATCTGGAGATAACAAAAATGGGCCGCCACCTCAAGTACAAGTTAAAGCAGATCAGAAAAAGCGTCCGGTGAGACCCTCATCACTGAAAGTTACTGAAAAAGGTGACAAAAAAGAAAAGTCCACTCTTACACTGGAGAAAATAAAAGATTGTGACGAATATAGCAGCTCAGACACTCTGGTAACTCAGATTGATATGTCGAGAATTGAATCCAGTGAGAGTTTGAAGACGTTAGTTCCGGAAGAATTGCTAGCTATTCCGGACATTGCGAATTCCATTGAAGTATTAAACGTGCAGAATACTAAATGCGACGAAGAATGGCTCACTGTAAAATCTAAGCGATTGAGTCGAGAGTCGAAGAAGCAGTCTAAGAACCATTGGGGGAACAGATTTCATCAACCTTCAGCCACTACAAGTCTACCTACCTTAAACATGTTGGAATCTCCCAAGCAAGAAACGAGTCCTCTAGTCACAGCTAATAACGCTAAACTTGACAGAGCGAAATCTGAACAACCAGAGAAACCGAAGCCACCTAAACCCAAAACGCCGAAACCCAAAGAAAAGGTTAAAGAAAAGAATCCAGCGATGATACGCCAGAAATCTGACGTTACCGGCCTCAAAACACGTCCAGCTAGGAACAAAGTAACTAAAAAATCTGAGAAAGCAAAAGATGCAGCCAAACATGATGGTGAATTGACTAAAAATCGTCTTCACTCCTCCTTAGAAAGTCTGACTACCGGACTGGCGAGATCTCAAGAAAGTACTGAAGAGGCATTTGACTTTGACAAGTGGAAGGCAGAGTTCAAGTCCACGTTCAACTGTTTTGATGACGATGACCAGATTTGCAATCATAATGAGATACTGAAAGCAGCCGATCCTTCAGAAATGTCTGAGATAGCAGAAATGACTTCTCAAATTGAAGAGAATGAGAGGAAGATGAGTCTGGCGTTGGATTTCCAGTCTGATGCTGATCAGAAGAGGCTGTGTGCTGAAGAGGATCTACTCAACAGGCAGATTATGGAGCTTCAGCAAGTTTCTGATATCGATATGGACACTGAAACCGATGATACGGAGGTAAGGCTGTTTTTATTTCTTATTCTGATTATAATGTCCAAGTAAGTTGTTAGTTTTTCTTTCACGTAGTAACACATTAATAGATACAAAAGATTTTGCATAGATATCTATATAAATTATGGTCCAGAAAGTGACAACGACAATCTTTTGAATCAAAAACAAGTATTGGTAGATTTTATGAGCGAAATTAGGACTTGGTTTGCGGCGGCGAGTACTTTTCTCCTGAAACGTAATATGGAAAAATTGCACACAGAAAAACAAGATTTAGGGAAAAGTATCGCCATTCACGTAATAAAATAATTTTGACTGACATTGCATTTGCGAGGTAAATAGGATATAAAATGATTAAATAAATAAATATTTTTGACCAGAGGAAAAAGATCTCATTCCCATAGAAAATATCTCAACAGCATCTTATGAATATTGGCATAAATTGTTATAAAGATATAAAGATATATTTATTTGCCAAAAACATGGTATAAAGATGAAAAATTGTAAGATCGTGCATTCATGTTTTGCTAAAATACTAATAGCATGCAAAATTTTTTATACAATGCAATATTTTATGTCAATATTTTCATTTATACAGTCGTCGTCATGAATTATAATTACTTACATATGTTAACAGACCGATGCAGAAATCCTGTGTGAAGACACGAATCTCTCAGTCCCCACCTGCCAGTCTACCGAGAACCTGGGAGCTCTGGCTGCGAGTCTTGAGGATCAATACGAAACGGCTCTCGCCGGGATGTCGTGGGCTGAACGAGTCGATACTCTGGTGGTGCTGGAGGCCTTGGTAGCGAGGGACCCTGGTGAGTTAGATATGATTTTTAAAGGCGTTAGAGACTTCGATGATAATCACACAAAACATATTTGGATGTTTAGATTTTCCCGTAGGAATAAGACTTTTTTCCGTAAAAAGTATCCTATGTGTTTATCCAGGTTACAAACTATCTCCAATCCAAATTTCATCCAAATCCGTTCAGTACTTTAAGCGTGAAGGGGGAACAAACAGCCAAACATCTAAACATCCAAATATATTTTCACGTTTATAATATTAGTGTGATTCTATTCTGTGTATCTTTTGGTGTTCATAATTGACCGAGCGAGCGAAGCGACCGAATCGTCTCTGTTTCAGCTTGGCCAAATTTGCTTTTGTATGTCCATCTGTCCATCTGTTTGTTTGTTTGTTTCACTCTACAGGTCGCGTTTCTCAACCGATTCTCGTGAAATTTTGTGAGCAGGTTCGATAAATTAATCGTTTTTTTTTTGTCGAGTTGTTTTTGGAAATTTAAATATATGACGGAGTTATGGGGGCTGCCAGCTTACAAGGTCTACCGCTGAGGCTGTTTTCCTCTATAGGTTACATTTCTTAACCAACAGAAAAAAAAAAAAAAAAAAAAAAAAATTAAATTTAAAAAATCAAGGGATCGGGGATGTTTGTGGAGAAAAAATAAAAATAAATATGAAAAGATATACAGACTCGCGAGGTCTACAGCTCACAGAGCCACTAGTGTTTGATTGGGATTTAGGTTACTGAGTGATAAGCGTATATGGTCATATTAATAGAGGCCACGTCAATTATTTTATCAATAATATTGGTCAATATTTCCTCTATTATATGGACCAAGTAACGTCAGAGATGCTTGTTATAAATTTGAAATATTAATAACTTTACCTTCTTGTTCCGCTGTTGTCGAAGTGAACGGTCTTGTTCCTCGAAATAAACTTAACTACAGTTTTTATCTGTTCAGTAGCAACTTCTAATATTTGTTGAATGGCGGTTACCGCTATGCATTTCGCCAGTGTCAAGTGTATTTTCTAAGTGAGTTACATGTGATTCACTGCCAATTCTATCCTAGGTCTAGGAAACGGTGAAATATGCCAGATATTAAAAGAAAAATTGTTTGTTTTATAAATTATTAATATTTTATTGGTATTTGTAGGTAAATACGCGAATTTTGTATTAATCTTGCTTAAACAAAGTATATGCAAGCATTTTTTTCTTTTTTATCGGAATAAAATTAATTGTAGAATTATCTAGGCTGTATACGTCCTTCCTTTGCCATTTATTGCGTGAAAATTTCTATGCAAATAGTAAAAAGAAAGGTTCGAATTTCAAAGTTACTTACATCCTTTCTTTGGGGTCATTATTGGTCTACTTTCAGTTCATGAGAGATGAAAATTGTCTTTGTTATTGGTGTCAACTGACAGTAAAAATATAATTTTCTTAGTGTGGGTTGTTGTACGGTCAACCATCAAAGTCAAAGTCAAAATAATTTATTTCCATAGGATGTTATTACATCACTTAGATCCGTCATTACATTTTTTTGGGTGAGTTCACTAACACAATGGCGGAATCTGTGGAGAAGAGCTCATCGACCTCATAAGCCCTGGTGTCAGAGTTATGAAGCCACCTATGATCTCTGACATGGTCCTTTTTATTTTACGTAGATTAATAACCGGGACCAACGGTTTAGCATGTAGCGTGTCTTTTGAAGCTTTTTTTTAAATTTATTATAAAGCATACACATACATACACCTAGAAATCAGAGACTATCTTTTTAAAGCTCATAATTAATTGGTATTTGTTTTGATTACAGGTCGCGCACAGCAATTGCATGCGAAGCTCTCGCAAGGGATCAAAAGGCGAGGCAGTCTGCAAGATGCTCTTAGACGGTCAGGATACAAATACAAATATTCTTTATTGACACCAATCAAAATTACAAGAAAACATTTTTACAGTTAGTTGAGTCAATTAGGCGGCCTTATTGCTGAGGTAGCAATTTCTTCCAGGCAACCTTTGGTTGAGAAAACGCGGTAAAAAAGAGAAAGAGCAGAGCGGGTTGGTGGCTACTTTCCTATAATAAACTACATACAGATATCAGTACTTAAAATACATAGAACGTTACATATAAGTTTACTAAAATAAAAAATAAATATATAAAAGATATATATTAATATAGATAACATATGAATATACAAATATATTATACTTATCACTATTTATATAGATATGAGTGAAAGAACAGAAATAAATATAATAACTGAATAATCAGGATATTAATTATCTTTGGTCATCAGCATCATCATCTGGGCCGGGAGACGTCCACTGCTGGATTTAGGCCTCCCCCATAGGTTTCGTGCACGGTATCCACCGGCGGCGGCGCCCCTTGAATGAAATGAATGAATGAATGGAAAATCCTTATTTCTATTAAATGTGGTATACAGTTGTTAAACTATAGTTAGAATCACACATTTAACCAATATTAAATTGGTAAACAAATATGGGGCAGAGAAATTTTAAAAAATTACGGATTTATGAGGGTTGGAAACGTGACAAAATCATAAATCAGCCATTTAAAAATATATATATATATATATATATATATACTCGCGAAGTCTACAGCTTACAGAGCCACTAGTGTGGTATTATAGGAAACATTCCAATGTAGGTTAGGGAATAATATACATCAACGGTCCGTTACAGTCCACTGCTGGACTATGAGCCTCCTCCACCTAAGGGATAAGGAGCATTTCAGACTGCTATAAGTAAATATATTATTGAAGAATAAATCTGGAAATGAAACGTCACAGTTTTGGTAGAAATTCTGGTTAAGTGGAGCTAAGAAGTCATTGGGGTCGATTCGACATACGCCCAACTAAACTAAACTTAAAATTAGTCCTGTCACTTTCTATCATTTTTAATTGAAAAGGGACCGAAGATCATCGGTTTTGTTTTTGTCTTTGACTTCACGACTAACTGTCAATTTTAGTGGCTTTTTATTCGTCATGGTGTTAGGTAGGCACTAAAACAAGACTAAATTTGACAGTTAGTCGTGAAGTCATAGACAAAAACAAAACCGATGATCTTCGGTCCCTTTTCTATTAAAAATGATAGAAAGTGACAGGACTAATTTTAAGTTTAGTTTAGTTGGGCGTATGCCGAATCGACACCATTATAGAAAGACAAAAAATCATTTATTTTTTCTTTAATTAAAACTTTATCATTTGTTTTTATCATGAACTCATGAGTCATGTCATGACCCAAAATAAAGCATTATATGAAATTATTAAAACAATCGATGCATTTTTTCATACGTTGAAACCAACTTTCGTAGCATTTTTTCCATTCTGTATCGGGTATCTCCAAAACGTGCATTTTGAAAGCATCAACGGCTTCTTCCCGGGTCGAAAATCGGTGTCCACGTAATTTGTTCTTCACGCTTGGGAATAAATAAAAGTCGTTGGGTGCCAAGTCTGGACTGTACGGCGGATGACCCGTCAATTCGATCATTTGACTATTTAAATACTCCATTGTTGCGGCCGAGGTGTGACAGCTGGCGTTATCGTGGTGAAGGATTATTCTTCGTTGTCGATTGTTCTTGCGTATTTCTTCAAAGACTTCTGGCAAGCAAATGGTGGTGTACCAATCAGAATTAACCGTTTTACGATTCTCTAGTGGTACTGTAGCCAAATGTCCACTAATACCAAAAAAGCAGGCAACCATTTGCTTCAAAGTGCTTTTTGCACGAACAACTTTAGTTGGGTTTGGCTCATTTTGGAACACCCAAACCGTTGACTGCTGTTTAGTTTCGGGATCATACGCATATATCCAAGATTCGTCTCCTGTGTAGATATTATGAACAGCTTTTGATGTACCACATTTGTATTTTTCTATCATTTTTTTGCACCAATCAACACGAGCCTGTTTTTGTTCAACTGTTAAGTTGTGCGGGATCCAACGAGAACAATTTTTTTTACAGCCAAATGTTCGTGTAATATTTTATAAATACTCGTCATACTAATGCCCAGAAATGCCTCTATCTCGCGATATGTAACATGACGGTCTTGCATTATTAGTTCGCGCACAGCATCAATATGTTGTGGTACAACAGCCGATTTAAGGCGACCTTCTTTAAAATCGTCCGCAAGCATACGACGACCACGATTAAACTCACTGAACCAGTGATACACAGTGGTTTTCGATGGGGCTTCCTCCCCAAAAGTCGACAAAAGTTGATCCATGCACTGTTTTTGAGTTAATCCACGCCGAAAGTCGTAATAAATCATAGCACGAAAATTTTCACGAGTCTAATCCATGTTGATGATAGACAATGAATTTTAAAAATGGCGCCACAATGTAAAAACAATTGACAGATGAATGAAACAAACTTTATTTTACAGCCAAAGAGTTCTATTTTTAAATGTTATAATTTCTTTATAAATATTGTTTATGTAAGTGGCCAGTTCCGGATACATAAATAGCAGCCCTTGTAAGCTGAATATTATGCTACTGTTTGTTAACCCAAATAAACGAAAAAAAAATATCTTGGGCAATATACAAGCAAATAGGCAATCCTGCGGTAAATATTATTTAATCTTTTTCGTGTAAAAGAAACTTGAGTGTGATAATTTAGTCTTATATCGAGTGCGTTTTTAACACGCTTTTATTAGCTTCACTTGTAACTATGTAAGAAAATCTTGGAATCTTAATTTGACCCACTTCCCGGTCTTCGATTAGGATGAAATTTTGCACACGCTCTGAGTTTTGATGACAATACATGGCTAGCTAAGAAACGTCATTACAAATCCAATATGGCGGCCTCCCCAAGATGGCGGACTGGCTGTTTGAAATCCACCCCCATGATATGAGTATCAAATGAAAGGATTTGCTGTCAGGAAAACGAAAGAAATAGTCACGTGACTTAAATCCAATATGGCGGACGTCCAAGATGGCGGACAGGCTATTTGAAATGCACCCCCATGATATGGGTATCAAATGAAAGGGTTTGCTGTCAGGAATACGAAAAAAATAGTTACGTGACTTAAATCCAACATGGCGGACATCCAAAATGGCGGATTGGTTTTGTAATTTTTAGTGCGTGCTAAAACCGTGTTTTTTAGTTTTTTTAGTGTACTAGAGAAATATAAATGTATATAAGAAATTAGTCTTATATCGAGTGCGTTTTTTCTTATATTTCTCTTTCCATAAAATAATATATCATCATCATCAACAGCTCATATACGTCCCCACCGAGGGGCTTGAGCCTACCCTGATTTAGTGATTAGGCCTTAGTCGACCACGCTGGCCCAGTGTGGGTTGGTCGACTTCACACACAACCTTTGAATTTCTTCGCAGGAGTGTGCAGGTTTCATCACGATGTTTTCTTTCACCGTAAGAGCGTCGAATAAGCGTACATGTGAATTTGAAATTCGAAAACACGTGGTGGGGAACGAACCCGCGTCTCCCGGACGGGAGGCAGCGGCTCTAACCACTAGACCACCGACGCTCTCTTATTAATAACAATTGTTTCTTATATTTTAGTAATTGGTTACATTTGTACGCCCTATAATGGACAGATTTTTGTGGTTCACAGGTTGTGTGTGAAGTTGACCAATCTGCAATGGGCCAGTGTGGTAGACTAAGGCCTAATCGCCCTAATTCAGGATAGACTCAAGCCCCTCGGTGGGGACGTATATGAGCTATTGATGATGAGGTAATTTATGTGTTGTGTTTAATATAATAAAACCTTCGATGAACTAGACTTATTTGTGTATGCAGGTTGCAAGCCAAGCAAGCGCGCGCTGAGAAGCAACGCTTGGAGTACCAGACGGAGCGGGCCAAGAAGATACACCAACTACTGGCGAGGGTCGAAGAAGTCAAGGTGAGGGACACACACACACACGCACACGTACACCCACACATACACCCACACACACACACACACACACACACACACACACACACACACACACACCCACACATACACCCACACACACACCCACACACACACCCACCCACACACCCACACACACACACACACACACACACACACACACACACACACACACACACACACACACACGCACAAGACGCTCGTATCAGCTTAAACACCTAAACGAAAGTACAGTACGTGTGTTAAAAAAATATAAATATAAGAGGTCCTTACCTCTAAAATTTTGCTCTAAAGTTTAGGTACCATATATCGGTATTTATAGGTACCCTGGTATACAGGTTTTCAAATTAAAGTAACCGAAATCGTAAATATCACCCGACTTATCTGATACCGGTAACCGAAATTCATAAAGGATTTTCTCAAATTAATCAATTTATTTTCACGTTCCAGTTAGCAAAGAATCAGTTAATAGAAGAGAAGCGGCTGAGACTGGAGAGAAGGTTACAGAAGGCGGCTGAAAACAGAGATCAACATATTAAAGTAAGTCCATATTATATTAATAGTTGAAGTGAAGCTAAGAGCCGCGGGCTCGAATCCCGCCCAGGGCTCACTTTGACGGACTGAACAACGAAATATTTTGAAATATATAATTTTAAACTTTCGCGGTTTCGTGTTATGAAATATTTTGAGTTATTTAGTTAAAACTTTGTATGAGTTGAGAACAACTGAACAACGAACAAATTTTGTTCTAAAAGAGAGAACTTTACCAAAATCTCAAATATTTTGGTTTAAAAAGAAAATTGCTGACCGAGTCAATTCCGTTTTTATTTTAACTCATATCACCGTTTAACTCATTCTTCTCCAGGACATAGTTCGCAAAGCCCACGACGAAGAAGAGAAACTCCGCGAGATCGCCTTCATCAAGCAGCTGGAGGCCGAGAACCGAAGACATGACTTCTTAGACCAATGCAGGAGCCTCACCACGCGATTGAGGCAGATGAGGCGAGAGCAACTTGGGAAACTGGTAAATCACATCACACTAATATTATAAATGTGAAAATATATTTGGATGTTTAGATGTTTGTTCCGCTTTCACATCTAAACTACTGGACGGATTTGGATGTTTGGAATAGAGATAGGTTGAACCCTGGATTAACACTTAGGGTACTTTTTACCGGGAAAAGTCGTATTCCCATGGGAAAATCTTACATAGCGCGAGCGTAGCCGCGGGCGGACCGCTAGTTTAATTATGGTTATAAGTTTAAAAACTACAAAATCATGATAAATGTACAGCAAAACAAATTCAATAAAAAATAAATAACAACTCAATCATAATGCTGGAACCAACTCATAAAAGAAAACAATCATATAAATAAATCAATTTATCATAAAAGAAACAAATTATTTTTAAGGTTTTTTTTTCAGGTTGCTTGGAAGAAATTGCTACCTAGCAATAAGGCAGCCTATCTGTACACTTTTTAGTTGTTTTAAATGTTTTGTATATTTATTTTTCCGTATGTGCAAATATATTATATTATATTCTATCTTGAAACCAACAATTTAATTGTAAAACAGACAAATTCATATTAATACATTAACCGTTTGTCGTGCAGGAGCAAAAAGCCGCCCGCGAAGCCGCGGTGGGAGCGAGGAGGCAAGCGTTAGAGGCAGCCAGGAAACTACACGTGGAAACCTTACTGGAGAAGAGGAAGGAAAGAGACGCAAGAGTCGAGGAACTGAAGGAACAGAAGAAGCAGGAGCGAGATGACGCTGCTAGGGAAAAGGTTAGTTATCACTGTATTAGTTAAAGGAATTGATATTGGATGGCGCTTTAGTTTAATGTACGTAGAGGCAGTTACTGGAGAAGAGGAAGGAGAGAGACGCAGGAGTCGAGGAACTGAAGGAACAGAGATGACGCTGCTAGGGAAAAGGTTAGTTATCACTGTGTTAGTTAAAGGAATTGATAATAGATGGCGCTTTAGTTTAATGTACATAGAGGCAGTTACTGGAGAAGAGGAAGGAAAGAGACGCAAGAGTCGAGGAACTGAAGGAACAGAAGAAGCAGGAGCGAGATGACGCTGCTAAGGAAAAGGTTAGTTATCACTGTGTTAGTTAAAGGAATTGATAATAGATGGCGCTTTAGTTTAATGTACATAGAGGCAGGTACTGGAGAAGAGGAAGGAAAGAGACGCAAGAGTCGAGGAACTGAAGGAACAGAAGAAGCAGGAGCGAGATGACGCTGCTAAGGAAAAGGTTAGTTATCACTGTGTTAGTTAAAGGAATTGATAATAGATGGCGCTTTAGTTTAATGTACATAGAGGCAGTTACTGGAGAAGAGGAAGGAAAGAGACGCAAGAGTCGAGGAACTGAAGGAACAGAAGAAGCAGGAGCGAGATGACGCTGCTAAGGAAAAGGTTAGTTATCACTGTGTTAGTTAAAGGAATTGATAATGGATGACGCTTTAGTTTAATGTACATAGAGGCAGTTACTGGAGAAGAGGAAGGAAAGAGACGCAAGAGTCGAGGAACTGAAGGAACAGAGGAAGCAGGAGCGAGATGACGCTGCTAGGGAAAAGGTTAGTTATCACTGTGTTGGTTAAAGGAATTGATAATAGATGGCGCTTTAGTTTAATGTACATAGAGGCAGTTACTGGAGAAGAGGAAGGAAAGAGACGCAAGAGTCGAGGAACTGAAGGAACAGAAGAAGCAGGAGCGAGATGACGCTGTTAGGGAAAAGGTTGTTAAAAGGTAGTTTGGGATATTAATGAAAAGATGGCGTATTAGAAATATCCCGGCTTTGATTTCCAATTTCTAGAATTTAATCAGTGTTGTTTTGATTCTCATTTGAGCACATTGTTTTGTTCTCATTTGAGCACATTGTTTTGATACTCATTTGAGCACATTGTTTTGATACTCATTTGAGCACATTGTTTTGATACTCATTTGAGCACATTGTTTTGATTCTCATTTGAGCACATTGTTTTGTTCTCATTTGAGCACATTGTTTTGTTCTCATTTGAGCACATTGTTTTGATACTCATTTGAGCACATTGCTTTGTTCTCATTTGAGCACATTGTTTTGATAATCATTTGAGCACATTGTTTTGTTCTCATTGAGCACATTGTTTTGATTCTCATTTGAGCACATTGTTTTGATTCTCATTTGAGCACATTGTTTTGTTCTCATTTGAGCACATTGTTTTGATACTCATTTGAGCACATTGTTTTGTTCTCATTTGAGCACATTGTTTTGTTCTCATTTGAGCACATTGTTTTGTTCTCATTTGAGCACATTGTTTTGTTCTCATTTGAGCACATTGTTTTGATACTCATTTGAGCACATTGTTTTGATACTCATTTGAGCACATTGTTTTGTTCTCATTTGAGCACATTGTTTTGTTCTCATTTGAGCACATTGTTTTGATACTCATTTGAGCACATTGTTTTGTTCTCATTTGAGCACATTGTTTTGATACTCATTTGAGCACATTGTTTTGATTCTCATTTGAGCACATTGTTTTTGTCCTATTTTTGTCCACTTATATTACTCGTTCTGCTTCTGTAGTACTTTGATACGCAATGAAAATGGAAAACGTTTAATTCTGAACTTAAACGAATGTTTTAATAATTTCATATAAAGCTTTATTTTGGGTCATGAGTTCATGATAAAAACATATGATTAAGTTGTAATTAAAGAAAAAATAAATGTTTTTTTGTCTTTCTATAATGACTTCTTAGCTCCACTTACCCAGAATTACTACCAAAACTGTGACGTTTCATTTTCAGATTTATTCTTCAATAACATATTTACTTATAGCAGTCTGAAATGCTCCTTATCCCTTAGGCGGAAGGTGTAAAGTCTCGCCTATCAGCTTTAGCAGCCGCCGCTGAGTTAGAAGCGGATGCACTCCGGTCTCGAATCCGGGACAAGCAGGACGCCAGCCAACAGCGACTCGAGTCACATTTGCAGGCTATCAGGGAGAAGGCTACCAATGGGCCTAGGCAGGCGGTAAGTTACAATCAAGGCTGGAAACCGGTATTTTTTTAACCTGGTGAATTTCGGTTTTAAACCAGATCCCAGGCGAATCACTCGTAAAGCGAAACCGACTTACGAGCGATATAGCTTCTGGGATAAACCTGGTTAATCTCAAGCAGCGCGTGACGAGTAAAGCGCGATGCTCTATCTATTTCTTTCTTGTGCATAAATTGTGTATAAATGCAGCGAAACCAGATCGAGGACCAAAGAGTGAAGCAAATCAGTCTGATATTTGAACAGGAATCAAAATAAAAATGCTCTATGATTAAAACCGAAAAAAATACCGTATCTTGCGAGCCGAATTGTAATGAAAAATCTCTTCTTAAAATGTATGGACATGCGCGCAAACTGGTTTGAAAATTCAACCAGGTATTCAAGCCTTCGTTACAATACGTACAGGGTTTCGCTCGTGCACACACAAATCCATAGATTCATGCGTTAAAAATAATGTACCACATTTATAACAATCTCAATAAATTTCATTTCATTTCATTTCAAAAGTAAACACACTTCGTAACAAATAGTCATAGACAATCATTTATTCAGCACTAATAATACTTTGAGTTACATCTACAGTCTATCAAGAAGAAGACATTTTGCAACATCTACAGGAATCAGTAATTTTTTTATTCGAATTGTGTGTTTACAAAATCATTTTTCGATGTTAAAGCTAGCATACTATATACAATTCAGGGTATCAGTTAATTATTTCCAACTCGTCTTAACAACCATTACTTACTAAACTTTTTCCAAAATTTTGATCCAAAAGACAACGTCAGAGAGCCAAGAGAATCAAGAGCAGGCGATGCAAGAAGAGGCGGAGAGGATAGAGCAGGAGAGGAGGGAGCGAGAGAGACAGAAAGCTGTCAAGAAGAAAGCTAGGAAGGTCAAGCAGAAGCTCATGACCACGTAAGTGGGACTGTAGATAATAAATGGGTAGTTTGGTAGTAAATTAGGAAAGCAGAAAGTGTCCGGATTCATTTTGTATTTGAAGAATTTATAGATAAAAATATAACTATGACAGGTAAAAAATGTAAGGCATTTTGTCATTTTAATTTAGACTCAAACTAGACTACGATCGAAAGAATTGGATTCAAATAAATTATAATGATTTGTTTCAGCGGCTGCGAAAGTGCATTCTCTGACGAAAACATGCCACTGGAAACAGTATTCCCGGCTTCCAACAAAATGTACAAAGTCATACAACAACTTACAAACATACTCACACCTTTAATAGTCATCGATCCTGCAGAAAAACCAAAATTCGACTTGAACAACCCTAACAGCGGCCTCGAAGATGTCATTGACAAACAAAACAAGAAGAACAAGTCAAATAACAATAAAATCGTAAATGGCGATAGTGGTAACAGCAAAAAACTCAAAAAACAAGAATCTGAAGAAAATTCCGAAATAGGAGGCGCCCAAGAAAACAATAACAACAATGCTAATTCAGAAATATTGATTGAAAAACAAGACGCGATACCAGAGGCTAATCCAGACGCTAGTAACAAACCATCGGAAATTTTAATTGAAAAACAAGACGAGAATCCAGAGGCTGGCAACAAGAAATCTGAAATTTTTGCTAAAAAACAAGATGTAAGTCCAGAAACTGGTAACAAGAAATCAGAAATCTTAGTTGAAAAACAAGATGTGAATCCAGAAGCTAATGCAGATGCTGTTAACAAAATCAATGGAATTGCTGACGGTAGTAAGAAAAAAGCCAAAAAGAGTAAAAATAACAGAGAAGTAGACGGTAAAGCCAATGATAAGCCTAAATTGAGTAAAACTAGTTCTGTGTGCAGTTCTCTGAGTGACATGAGCAAGACTAGTCACAAAAGCGATAAGAGGGCCAAAGTAGTTATTGACACCGCGTACTTTGAACGACAGCTGAATGAGTTGCATAGGATGATGGAGAAATTTGATAAGGTGAGTGAGAGAATTAAAAAAAATGTAAAGTTCAACTATAAGCAAATGATCATGGTTAAAACACGCTGTTAGACCATAGAATATGAGATGAAGAGTACGACCACTCTCTAATATGTCCCCCGTTTTTTGGTGGTCCGATTCGTTTGTCCCAACTTTTCGAATTTATGAGGTAGCTTTAAAGAAAAACAACTTGAGAAAACCTGCACACGAATGTGATATTAAAAGGTCATGTGAATTAGGAAAGGCACTAGCCCTTGAGGAAATGTTTATGAGCCGATCATCAACAGCTCGTATACGTCCCCACCGAGGGGCTCGAGCCTACCCTGAATTAGGGCGATTAGGCCTCAGTCGTCCACGCAGGCCCAGTGCGAGTTGGTCGACTTCACAAACAACCTTTGAATTTCTTCGCAGAAGTGTGCAGGTTTCATCACGGTGTTTTCCTTCACCGTAAGAGCGTCGAATAAACGTACATATGAATTCGAAATTCGAAAACACACTTGGTACTTGGTGGGGATCGAATCCGCGTCTCCCGGACCGGACGGGAGGCAGCGGCCCTAACCACTAGATCACCGACGCTCTTATGAGCCGATAACAATTATGAAATACTCCCCCTATTGTTACAGATAACCAGGCCTCTGCCTCAAAGAAGCATAATCGAAGTAAGTACAGATATCTTATTTAAATCAAAATCTTATTGATCCAACTCATCACGTTAATAATGCTATATTTAATTTTGTTGTAGAACTCTAAACAGAAATGTCTGGTACAGAAGATCCAAGGACTGAAAGTATTGGGGCAGTTGCTGGCCGTCGCTTCGGAGAGAGAGGATCTGGCACCGCAGTTCTCTGCCAAGTATGTATTGTTTATAAATTGTGATATGATATTTCAGATATATTCTCAAGAAAGAACAGTCTTACGACTTGTACCTTGGTAATTTAGTTATCGTTTGAGGAAAGATCTATGTGGTACCACCTGAAAGATATAATTATTTAATTGTATAAAAAGCCATTAGTGAAGTTGTGAACACAAACAATAAAGTCGTTCCTTGAATTTATTGTCCCTGTGGAACTAGTATTTTTTGTTTGGGAATTCTTCTATAAAATTGTGTAATGTTTAGTTTATTTTTGTTAAATTATTGTATTTTTGTTTGCGTTTCGACATTTAGTTTCTTATCGAAACTTACATTATTTAATATTAGTAACGTTCAATAATCTAAACAATTAAAAGCCTAGGATTGTTTTATGCGAAATTGTATTTCTGCTTTCATGGTTCTTGCCTCCACACACATTAATATAAAACTTGTTAATTAAATAACGCACAAGTTTTGAACGCGTGGTTGTACAGTCCGTGAAACTAAACAATTTTAGTTCTACTTTTCCAAAATGTGCCAGAATCTTTAAATGAAATATAACTTCACACAAAGTGCTTAGCTGACCGACTCAATTTATTTAAATAACAAAAAAACTTCTTTGGCAGTCTTGAAAGATGTTAGATTTTGTGGGCTGAACTGACGAGAGGTATTGCGTTTAGTGAACACGTTGTATTTCATATGAACATTGAATCCCAACAGGGCGCTCACGACGGCGGTGACGATAATATCGCGCGTGATCGGCAAGTGCGCCATGTCCGCCGCCTACTTCATCACCACCAACTGCTGCGTGCACTGCGTGCGACTGCTCGCAATCAGGCTGGTAAGTTCAATTACAAAAAAAAAAGTTAAATGATAAAATTGTCTTTGTCCGAAGAAAGATTTAACAAAATCTTATAGTTAAAGAACAAAAGAAGTTTATCCCTGGTTAGCATGTTAACTACAAGACGTGTACCCCCTTTTGGATAAGAACGGCCAGAAGAAACTCCACAGAACTCGTATCTTCTGCACTACATAGTGGGTGGTGGTAATATTACCAGGGATCGTCATTCACTAAAGGTATAATAGCATCGCGATTTATGTTATTACATCGTGATAATAGCCCCGAGGAATCGTCAATAGTATCGCGAGTAATCATAACAAAAATTTTACTGACTTCACCGCCAACTGATGTGTGCTTTGCGTCAGATTGCTCCCTACCAGGCTTGTCAATATCATGTTGCTAGGGATTATCACTAACAATAGAGGATCGGACTACTTTTTTTATTTTATAAATCCAAACTTCTTAGTTTCTGCTATCGAACACTAAAATAACTTTTGATCTATCTTTAAAATTGACTGAGTTATAAAGGTTTGAAATTCAAGATTAGACAGAGAGGCACATACCCACTTGTGACGTCATTTGTTAGTAACGCCATATAATCTCCATACAAAAAATCGTTTTTGAAAGAGACAGACATATTGAAACTTTAAAAAATCATTGTAAATTAGTTTTTCAACCGATTCTGTTTTTTTCTTCGCGAATCGTTTGCTACTAATCTATATTTTAAAAATAATTAATAAAATATGGTGAACAGTCCGATCCCCTATTTACTCTATCTCTAATCTACATGTGCGTTGCTTCAAATCAGCGGATTAGTCAGTGTATGTTAAAACTGCATTAATATAGTTGTGACCATCACCAACAAGGTTACCAGCACTCATGATGATGTCCAAGTTATTATTGATTTATATTATACTAAGAATATGATTGTTGGCATTATTTGATAATTTAACGCAACTTAGATGAGAACTAGGAACAAAATATACGCATCATAAATCACAAACTTTCATATTTGTAATATTAAGAATATTACAAACTTCTGCCGTACCAATATTGTGCAAAGCTCACAGATAATAAAACTCACACTTTATTACCCTAAACAAAATCTCGCTATCCGAACTTTAATCCAAACTAAAGGGGTACGCAACATTTTTCCGCCCAGTTAGTTTTGATGTCCTTCAATCAGACATCGGCAACCTTTTTGCAAAGTTGCGTAATTTTGTTACTAGTTGAACCATTAGGTTTATGACTCCTTGTTGGATTTTTTTTACGGAAGGGTGAAAGTTTATTTCATGGGCAGTATGTTTAGTTTCTACTAGCGATCCGCCCGCGGCTACGCTCGCGTTATGTAAGATTTTTCCGTGGGAATACGACTTTTTCCGGTAAAAAGTATTCTATGTGTTAACCCAGGGTACAAACTATCTCTATTCCAAATTTCATCCAAATCCGTCCAAGGCGTGAAAGCGGAACAAACATCCAAACATCTAAACATCCAAATATATTTTCACATTTATTTATATTATATATATTTTAATTATTATTATTCATTAGTGTGATAAATAGATCTACACGATTACAGTATGTCTATAAAATTGTACAACTATCTGTATTGAGAAATAAGAGAAATGTAGTTTCAGATATTATCTACTAATACGAAATAGATCAAATTGACTGTTTGGTTTTTATTTTAAATCGGTATAAAAATACTGACGTGTCTTAGAGAAACATCTTTATTTCTATTACAGTTAAGATCGAATTTCAGCCTGTAATGTAAAATGAGGGATTTTCTGACAGCGGCAGCTCTTTAAAAAACAAAAATAATAGTTCTAATTAAGACGATAGATGGCGCCTTCGTTGATTCTTTTTTTTTTATCCTTTTATGGTCCTGAGTGACTCGCCGGATTTCTTCGGATCCACGAATCGTCAACGCCATCTACCGTAGTTTTATGAACTATTTTTTTAATTGGCTGTCGGAAAATTCCCCATTGATTAAAAATATTCACGCGCACTTAAAATATGGGTCACCATCATCAACGGCCCGTCACAGTCCACTGCTGGACTATGAGCCTCCTCCACTCAAGTGTTTGGTTTTGCCATAATCTCCACGCTTGGCAGGCGGGTTGGAGATCGCAGATTAAAAAGTTACTGTGTCAGAGAGCGCTGCTGCCCGTTCCCTGTTCAATGTGCAGTCCCTAAGTCGCCTCTTACGACACCCACGGGAAGAGTAGGGGTTGGTGACTAATGTATTCTACTCTTCCGCGTTACCTCTCAAGAGCGGGCCTGTTCTGTTCACTATGGCACACAGGGTTGGCACCGGCATAAAAATAAAAGACAATAGGGGATCGGACTACTTTTTTTATTTTATAAATCCAAACTTCTTAGTTCCTGCTCTCGAACACTAAAAGAACTTTTGCTCTATCATTAAAATTGACCGAGTTATAAAGGTTTGAAATTCAAGATTAGACAGAGAGGCACATACCCACGTGACGTCATTTGTTAGTAACGCCATATAATCTCCATACAAAAAATCGTTTTTGAAAGAGACAGACATATTGAAACTTAAAAAAAAATACTGTAAATTCGTTTTTCAATTGATTCTGTTTTTGTCTTTGCGAATCGTCTGCTACTAATCTATATTTTAAAAATAATTCATAAAATATAGTAAATTTAGGAAAAGTCCGATCCTCTATTTCCATAATTTTTCACTGCTGGCCAAAGTAGCTAGACAAAAACTTAACCCAATCAACAGCTCATATACGTCCCCACCGAGTGGCTCGAGCCTACCCTGAATAACGGCGATTATGCCTTAGTCGACCACGCTGGCCTAGTGCGGGTTGGTCGCCTTCACAACCTTTCAATTTCTTCGCAGAAGTGTGCAGGTTTCATCACGATGTTTTCCTTCAACAAGAGCGTCGAATAAACATACATAATATGAGTTCGAAATTCGAAAACGCATTGGTACGTGGTGGGGATCGAACCCGCGTCTCCCGGACGGAAGACAGCGGCCCTAGCAACTAGACTCGGGGGCTTCCGAGTGGAAGATATTTTGATATAGAAGAGATTATTGAGAAAAATATAAAAATATTAGATTCATCTACTTCGTTTTATCTTCAAATTAGCTTAGCGCCCATCTGGCTACCGCCCCCCTTCTCTATTGGTAGTCTAGTTGCTAGGGCTGCTGTCTTCCGTCCGGGAGACTCGGGTTCGATCGCTCTTCCGCTCCCTCTTAAATACAACATTTTTTCCAAAGTCGTCAATAATAATGCAACCTCTCATTGAACTTAACCCCACTTAGGTATAATTTAAAGACATCAACTTGGAAGTTAATATTCATCATCACTATCATCATCAACAGCTCGTATACGTCCCCACCGATTAATAATAGTTAATTATATATTATTGTTATGGTGGACCAACCCCTACGCTTCCCGTGGGTGTCGTAAGAGGCGACTTAGGGACTACACATTGAACAGGGAACGGGCAGCAGCGCTCTCTGATACAGTAACCTTTTAATCTGCGATCTCCAACCCGCCTGCCAAGCGTGGAGATTATGGCAAAACCAAATACTTAAGTGGAGGAGGCTCATAGTCTATAGCAGTGGACTGTAACGGGACGTTTATGTTATTTTTATGCATATATTATTGTTGTGGTAAGTGGTCTCCGCCTACCCCCCTGGAAAAAGGGTGTGACTTTATGTATGTATGTAACTCACTCACACTTCACTTTTATGACCTTCATATTTTAAGACTTATGATATAATGACTCCATAATAAAAATCGGCTCTAATTAATAACATGACTTAAATTTTAACAAAGTCCCGACCTCATCTAGCTAAAAAGTAAAAGTAAAAAGTAAAATGTTGCAGTGGCAACCCTGAACATTATTATATGGGGCGCCGCCGGTAGCTACTATAAGTGGGAGGCGTCCGTCTAATGCATTGCGCCCGTTCAAACGTGCCAGTGTACTGGAACTAATACTGGGATAGTTGTAGGGTAGTTGACTGGATTGAAAAACATGTATTTTTTTCCAATCCAGGAAACAGACGTTCCAGAAATATTTGTACAGATCGAATTTATATTAGCAGAATATTTTGTTTATTGTGTTTATTCTATGTATTTTGGATCCTTTGGTAATTTGACATTGTACTATTTTAAAATCTGACATTGTATTTTTTTTTTATTATTTCCTTTAATAAAATTTATTTTATTCTTTCATAATAATAATAGCATAATGTGACCCCTGATGTCTTGCAATTTGCCTAAATTGCTGTTTTACTGTATTTTTGACAGCTGTCGTTTTAATTGGTAACCTTAAAACGGCCGCAGAAGCGTAATAACCAAAACTTCATACCAGCCGCTAATTTTACGATAGTTTTGAAGTAATCTAAGGAATATTCATTATCATAATACTTATTCTGTCTCGAAGGTTTGCCGACTCGCTACCGTGTCATAAACCGCGAATGCCGTTGCTCGTTTATATCGCGTTGGCGTCGATTCTATTATCAACGTTCTTGTTCGTCTTTCCAATTTCGTTTCGGTATACGGGGTTATTTTTTATTCAGTGCACAAACTTTAATATGTCGTTCAGACCATGAAACTAAACAACTTTTCCGAAAAAAAAAAAAAAAAATAGGTCTGGAACTGAAAAAAAAGTTCGATCTCCCATACAAACCGCCGAAGCCAACTCAGCAATTATTATGTGAGGTACAAAATTTTCTTTCATTTCCATTTCTTAGGGAAAGTTGTTCAGTTTCATGGTCTGAACAACATTTATTAAAGTTTGTGCACTGAATAAAAAACAACCCCGTATATTAAATGTTCAAGATGCTGCATGTTGAAAAACCAAAAACTAAAATTACTGCGTTTAAACTAAATAATTTTCCCGAAGAACGTAAGTGAACAGACGAAAGATTCGATCTAAAAGCTGGTTGAGAAACTTTCAGCCGATTTGATGATAGCACACGATGATGATGATAGCTTTGAAGTCGAAAAATGATTTGTAAAAATCTTAATTCGAATAAAATAATTTTGGTTTTGAATTTCACCAAATAAAACGTTGTTGGTGGTCTAGTAGCTAGGGTAGAGCCGCTGCCTCCCGTCTAATACCAATGTGTTTTCGAATTTCGAATTCATTATGTAAGTACTGTTTATTCGACGCTCTTATGGTGAAGGGAAACATCGTGATGAAACCTGCACACTTCTGCGAAGAAATTCAAAAGTTGTGTGTGAAGTCGACCAACCCGCACTGGGCCAGCGTGATCGACTAAAGCCTAATCGCCCAAGCCCCTCGGTGGGGACGTATATGAGCTGTTGATGATGAAATAAAATGTTTGAAAGATTTTGAAGCGGTTGGTTCTAGAATCGTAACAAATATAATCTTATTGAAGGCAATTATGAGACCGCTAATTAGGGCCCAACAGCCTTTTTATACAAATTCTTGGTCCGTAAAAATAACAGTTTTTTTTCTTATCTTTAACTCGTTTTTGGGATCTGAAGCGCGCCGCCCTCCGCAATTCTAAATTTGAATGTTTAGGTGATCTTGTTTTTGGCAGAAGTGTTTGTGTTTTTATTTAGCATAGAACATTGCAAAAAGATTTTAAAGAAGTAATTTTTGCATCGATATGATAAAATACAAACCAAAATGCTTGCGTGACAGATTTTGGAGCACTTTAATGTTAGATTCGTATGTCTCAAACGATGTTATATAGATAGGTAGTATTATTTTTTATTTTAAGTATATGGAAATAGAGTAATATCATTAAAATTCATTTGAGTTCATGCATTATGTTAATTGGATGAAGTTTTAATAGCAACACTCCCATAAGGAGATCAAATAATTATTAGCCAAAAAAATATTCAGCGATAATAAAAATGAACCAAATTGATGAGATAAAAATTTACTGACTGAATTTTGATTGGGTTGAATAAAAGCGTGCGACAGAAATAAAAAAGTAAAAAACCCTATTACTAATAGAATTTTCTGCAAACTCTTACAATGTTTTAGAATTAACTTTACATAATAGTTAATTACCATACTTGATAGGTTGAATCTTAAGGCGTATGTTTATATAATTGACATATTTACCTAACTACTGATGTCGGTTACGATCATGTATAATGTGAAGTCGAAAGAAGGGATTTATCATTCGTCTGTCACGCTAACAAATACAGACCGGTCAAAAACATTTCCCTTTTTAGTTCCGTGCGGTTGGGTAATATAGAGGAGAGTTGCTCGTTTCGGTGCCGGGTACCGGACAAACACCAACATTGTTAATTTTATTGCCCGCAATTAAAAAGGTATTATTGAAACGTTTTGCCACAAATTAGATACAGGATGTCTTGTTTTTAAAAGCTGTTCAATTAAGATTATAATAAAAATCTATTGAATCCATCAAAAACGATGTTACATCGCAAATGTAGACGTATAGTTTGAAAAAAATAGGCCATCCTTGATTATTATTTTATTGCCTACTTGAAAAGCTCTGGTACTTATTGGTCTGGTAGTAGATTTGGTCACTAGCTTGAAAATAATATTACGTAAAATATTTGATTAAATGATATACGTGGGTACTATCTCAAACTATGTAGTTTAAAACATCATCCTGTGCTCAAGCTCATTGCCGTCACAAGCAAAGTTAATTTGTCCTTTATCTCTAACGCCATCTTGGATTTTGCTGTTTTATTTCTCGCTCATAAATCTAGCAGTTTACGATATTTGAATCCATAAATGTACACGATAATGCTCAGAAGCGTAATACGTTTATTTTTTTAGCACGCGCTTGAAAAATACGGCAGAGATTTCTAATAAAGATAGTTTTCGTACGTGGCGACAGGTAATTAAACAAACCTTATATGGGAGTCCTTAATACTTCTTGCGATGCTACCGCTTTTTGTAATTGTACCTTTATTTGATACTCAAACCGTCTGATTTTTTTTGAAAAACTATTGTAAAGAATGATTCGTAATTTAAAAACACGAAAATAACTCGTTGAAATACTTATGATTTTCATATGTTTTAAGATTTTCGTGGTTGTTCACTACACTGACATTATCACAATTTGCGGGTTTGTTACCACGGTTATATTTAATATTTTACCTCGATATTTCAGTCTACTCGTGACCATGGAGCGTGTAACCGTTCCGAAATATCGCGGTAACAATATTAAATATTACCGTGGTAACAAACCCGCAAATTGTGATAATGTTAGTCTTATGATTTTTGTTAACTTTGGGAGAAATTGTTACCTTAGCAATAAGGCCGCCAATCTGTACACTGTTAATGTGTTGCTGCTGTTCTAGAATACCCCGTAGGTACCCATTGTAGTATTAAAAATAAAAAGCCGAAGGGAACTACTATGCACGAATGTAATTTAGACAAAAAAAGTATAAAAAGCCAAGATTTGATTTACTTACCAAAATTAATACCAAATAAAAACACACAAAAAAACGGAAACGCGGTAAAAGATGACTAACATAACATAAATAATTTAGAATTAAAAACTAACAGTTCCCCAAAATTTGTTTTCCTGAGGTTGTGATGGAAATTGACCCCTACCTGTCTAGGGAATTATTGCGCAACAATACTGTAGATCAAGTATGGGGAAAAACGTTTGGAGCCAAAAGTACAGCCTGGAATGGATGACGGTGGCGTAAAGAGCCGGTTTGAATTTAGGGAAAAAAACTAGCAACTTACCAATTTAAGGGTTTGTTTACAGCTAACTGACTCTAAAAAGTTCATTAAAAATAACACATCAAATCTAGTAAAACTCCAACTTCAACACCGCACTTCCTTGGCGAAGATCCCGTGATTCAACACTGCTTCTGCAGCAACCTCCGATGAACCTCCAACGCCGATGCCAAGGTCCCCGAAATTGCAGCAGGACTGCAACCAGGATCTTCCACGCGCGCGTCCACAGCAGCAAGTTAGGGTCCTCGACGTCACGGCCAGGACCGTTCCCTCTCGAGGGTGAGCAGTTCGAACCTGAACTGTAACTTTGTCTTCCAGGAAAAATGGGTAACAGGTGGATCTCAGAACTCTCCTCTGTTCGCACACTGGTGAAACTTATAGTATGCTTAAGCTTTAGAGCTTTACTAGAGCTTATGAACGAAACTGTTCAAAAAAGCAAGAAAAGCAGCACTTTCACAACTGCATGCACAGAACTCAGACAAGAAATTGAATGCCAAAATAAAACAAAACAAACCAAAAGCCTTTCAAAATCGAATTCAAAATTAGAAATTAGAAAAAGAAAAAAAAAAACTGAGAAAAACACGAAAAATGTTTCGAACACCGAAGCGTACCACAACGCTACACTATGTAAGACGCTATGGTCTTCCAAATTTTTCTCCATTTCTCTTGCCCCTCGCTCCAACTTAAGCCTGCAGTAGTTAAATAATTCGCTGTTAATTTGTATTTCATATAAGGTAACCGTTTTGACATATAATGAAAAGAAATTATCATCCCTACTTCACTGAGTTTCCGGGTATGGTATGCTACAGTTTGTCATTAGAAAAAGGTCATTGGACTAACTATCCTATTATTTATCAAAAAGCACGCCAGTCGGCTGCCTCGTGTGAACGCGGCCCTAATGGCGCACCTTTGATGTAGCGTAATATTATATTATGCCGTCGGGAGTAGCTTTTAACTAATGCTCCATTTCGTAGTTTTGACATTTTTCATGTTAGATTATTGTTGTGTTGTTTTATGTTCTGTGTTGTGTGTGAGTAGGTATGAAGGGGTAAAATAAAAATAGGGTTTTGCTCTGACGTAGATAATACAATACATCAATGATATTCTAAGCGATTAGGATTCTAACTTACTTCACTTTAAGATAGACAAAAGAACAAAAGATATGGTTTGATATTTTGTCTCTTTTATTATTCTGTGCAATCTGTTGATCTGATTTTTAAGTGCTGTTTAATATGATCCTAAATAGAATTTTTAGGGACACATCGAATATGTTGTTTTATTTATTTAAAAAGAATAGTAATCACATACCATTACCAAAAAGGGTATATCAAGATCGGCTGATAGTATCCATAGTGCTACAATAAATCAATTCCTTTAGTTTATGTTAACATTCGTTCAAAAGTTCATTCCTTCATAATATCTTCTTTTCATTTCCATCAATGATTCTATTCAACTGTTTTTCCGATAAATTGTTCTGCCATATAAATAACATAAGTTCAAAGATTTTCGTGGTTGTTCTCTACACTAAAATTGTCACATTTTTCGGGTTTATTACCACGGTGTAGACAGATATGTCTGTCCTTAGGAGCTGTCCACTCGCCACACCAGTCTACTTTGACCATGGAGCGTGCAACCGTTCCGAAATATCGCGGTAACAATATTAAATATAACCTGCCATTAAAAAAAATAAAATTATTGATTGAATGAATGATTTCGACGATGAATGAAATGTGTTTCTCAATGATTCTATTTTGCCCTTAGGACAAGGATCTATCATCCGAACCCAAGGAGTTGGAACTAGCATTACAATTGGCCGACTGCCTCTCCGTCGCTCTGGACTCGGTGCTGTGCTCCACAAGACTGTACCAGGAGAACAAAGATGACAAGGACAGTGACGGGGATCTGCTGTCTGCCTTGAGAGGGAGATCACACACGCTTATCAGGTTAGTCTTTCCTTTCCTTCTGTAAGTAATTCTTCGGGTAAATTGTGCACAAATTATAATTAGTGTTTTGCGTGAAGCGGGAAGCCTCTCTCAGACACAGGCGAATGCCCTACCAATAGGGGATCGGGCTGTTCATCATATTTTATAAATTTACCATATTTTATGAATTATTTTTAAAATATAGATTAGTAGCAGACGATTCGCGAAGAAAAAAACAGAATCGGTTGAAAAACGAATTCACAGTGATTTTTTAAAGTTTCAATATGTCTGTCTCTTTCAAAAACGATTTTTTGTATGGAGATTATATGGCGTTACTAACAAATGACGTCACAAGTGGGTATGTGCCTCTCTGTCTTATCTTGAATTTCAAACCATTATAACTCGGTCAATTTTAAAGATAAAGCAAAAATTATTTTAGTGTTGGATAGCAGAAACTAAGAAGTTTGGATTTATAAAATAAAAAAAGTAGTCCGATCCCCTATTGTGCACAAATTACCTATATAATTAGTGTTTTGCGTGAAGCGAGAAACCTCTTTCAGGCACAGGCGAATGCCCTAGCAATTCCGATCCATTCTTCCACCGGGACAAAAGAAAAGCTGGAATGGTCACAAGTTTTTGAAGTTAGTTGTATTTCTATAGGTGTCTGTTCAGGGAAATCTAGTACCTACCTATTTACCTATACTATCTGGCCGTCTGCCTCGGTGTTGTGTTCCACAAGATTGTACCAGGAGAGCAAAGACGGCAAGGACAGTGACGGACGGGGATCTGCTGTCTGCTTTAAGATGAAGATCACACACGCTCATCAGGTCAGTGTTTCTAATAGTACGGCGATATTATACAACCCGGACACTCCAAACAACGTGTGAAGATTGACAAATGAGGCATGGAGGCGGTAGGGCTTATTCCGTTTTGGATTACACAAATCATTTTATGATTGTCTAGGGCACGTTCATTATTAAGTGTGCGTTTTGTTAAGAAGAAAAACTCGGCCGAAAAACTCCATTACTAACGGTTCTCATCTTTTATTCTTCTAGCGGCTACGCCTGTTTTATTTTGAATTTTCCCATGGGAAAATCATGTTTCCCGTGGTAAAAACTGGCCTATGTTACTCAGGGATAATTTAGCTTTATAATTTAGATTAGTATAGATAAAATAAAATAATATATTAATATACTAATATTATAAAGAGGAAACCTTTTAGAATTAGAACCTGGAACTAGAACCTGTTAGAATTTTTACCTTCAGTTTTAACAAACCAGTTTTAGCTATAAATATTCTTCAGTTTATAGTGTTCTTTGATAATCTGTTTAGACATTTAGACCTACAAAAAATTGCCCCAGGACATCATTATGAAATCACGCTACTATCCTCAAAGGGGTGAGCAGAAATTTAGCTGGCTCCTACTAAAACCACGTTTACCAGGACAACAGAAGTATCTCCCTATATTCTCTCCTCTAGTGCGGATAAGTATTATATTACGAGAGCTATGTCTCGCCCAACTGTGCCAATATTTGCGAATAGGGCCGTAAGTGCACCGGGCTTGGGTTCAGGCGTTCTCAAGGCCTGTTACAAACGCATCCATGTTACATAATATAATGTAAATATTATTGAACACTCATTATAGTTCCGTATTCTCTGCTGGCGTTGACAGTTGTGTAGGTAGGTACTTAATTTTTTATAGCTTTTTATAATTTTTATTTTAAACGGAAACACTCACTTAATACTGAAAACTTTGTCTTCCAACGTTTCGTGAATAAAAACACGAATCTTATAACTTTAAAGATTCTCTCCAATCGTACACATTTTTACAAACTTTTCTGAGACTAAACTTAACATTTAAAATTATTTTAATATATCTATTAATTTTGAAAATATAAATAGTAGTGGCCTCTTTTTACATAAAAGAAAAAGGTAAGATAATCTTCTCAAACTAAAATCGCTAACGAATACGATTTAACTTAATTTGTAAATGCCTGTCTGATCTTTATTTTTTTATCTCAGTATCTTTACATGCCGTCATCAAAATGTTTGTTTAACTTGGGGCACAAACCTAGACTTTTTAACTAACTTAAATATAGATTTCAGTAAACTAACTTAACCTAGTGTATTTCATCAAATATCAACATTTCTTAATTTCATCATCATCAACATCAACGGCCCGTTACAGTTCACTGCTGGACTATGGCTGGTTTTGCCATAATTGCAGATTAAAAGGTTACTGTATCAGAGAGCACTGCTGCCCGTTCCCTGTTCAATGTGCAGTCCCTAAGTCGCCTCCTACGACACCCACGGGAAGAGTAGGGGTTGGTGACAAATGTATTCTACTCTGCCGTCACCACACGGCTCATTTCTTAATTTAACCTTAACATAATAATAATTTTGATACTTAGCTTCAACACAACATAACACAGCAAGGCAGTTACAGTTATTGTATATTCACAACATAAACAAATATTTCCCCGTACGAACTATGTCGCACAAACGCCAACAATAATATTGTTCATCAATTTCTAACATGTTCCAATGTTGACACATGAGCGACACTGGAGAAGCGTATGAACAAATTGTGCTACAGCTATGTTATGTGTTTTCGAAGTAAATTACGAAACACGATAGCTCGATCAGTTTTGTGATCAACTTGGCGAAGTTAATTACGTTTTTCTTTTGTGTTGGCAAATTTCTATCTAATTATATAAATTTCTAATATTAAAATTCTAATCTAATTATAAAATTTCTATATAAATTTCTATCTAAACTTAAACAACTAGACTATGATGCAACGGAGGAGCTTTTTATCAGGGTAAAATAACTTAATAACGCACACACACACACAAACACACAGATACACACACACACACACACACACACACACACACACACACACACACACAGACAAACACACATTCATACATACATACATACACACGCGACACATATAATATAGTTAAATAGATACTTATATAGATTATGTTTCTTTATATACTTAACTGTTTAGATTTAGACATAGTATGGGAAGACACTGACGCCTGTAGCACAGCGTTTGCTATTACAGGCTTCAGCATCTAATGTAAATATTGCTTTGCTTAAGTTAAATAAAGATTTATTTATTTATTATTTATTTAATTGAGGCACAAACTCAAACAACATTCAGCAAATCAAGCATAAACAACATAGTTTTCTAGTCAAAGATACCACTAAAAACATTCCTACTATGACAATTTACAATTAAATTATTTATACCTAAAATAATTTATTGTCCTCATTTAAAATTCTACAGTTTCATAATAATTACATATTAATAATGCACATTATCCTACATAATACCTATGATATTAGTTCATGTTTATTTCCATTCTGTATTTCAATTTGTAGTAAATTTTCGAACAATTGTGACGTCAAAGACTTTGAAGATACTATTTAAAAATTTTAACCCCCGACGCAAAAAAGAAGGGTTTTATAAGTTTGACCGCTATGTGTGTCTGTGTGTCTGTCTGTGTCAACCGACGCGACATTATAGCGCCATTTCAACGAGCAAACCGTATCGTGCCATCCATCAATTTCTTTAATATAATTAAAATACGAGTATATAGGTGTTACTCAATCGAATTTGATGGCTCGACGATAGGTATTATTTTAGACTTTTTAAATGTTTGCTTTTTTTGCTTCGGGGGTTTTTAAATTTTTTATTTATTTTTTATATCCTTACTTAACATATTTCCACAGATATCAAGATGCAATTTATCTACGAACTGCAACAGCCTCATCAATCGAGCTTTTTTATTCGAAAGTAACATAGCAAACCCATTTCAGTACGTACCACACTAACTTTATTATAACGTCACTTTATGTACAGTCACTGCCGTAATCTAATTACTTTAATGCATGGGGGGATGGGGAGAAAGTGGATTGTAAAAAACATACCTTTGAAGTGTTTTAGAAAGATGTGTATGGGGTAAGAGGGGAATAAATTGCATGTAGGTACAGTCTGGGAACCCCATCGGTTTATGAGCGTTTGGTAAAAATGGGGGGGGATATTTCCTCGCACCTGTAAACAGTTTATAGAGGAAGTTACTGGCGCATTCAATGTAACAGGAAAATAAGATTGCCAACATACATATACTTCAAAACAGTATTTCGTCGATTGTGTTATGATAATCAAATTATTCCATCCAGGATATTCTTCTACTTACAACTCTGAAACATACCGCCATATTTTTTTATTTTATATCAGTGACATTTTGATATAGGTACATACTATATCAAAATGTCACTGATTTTTTCAATTTCAAAATGTTTTATAAACGTAGATTGTAACGTCATTTACACTTCCGAGACGCGTTAAATAATTCATTCTACGTTTTTGATCTTAGCTTTTCTATTCTTATCCTGCCTCTTCAAAAAGGACCAGATTGTTGAAAATCCCTTCCTTTACCCCTTTCGCGCTGGAGGGTAAAAACCAAATGTAAATTAAAGTAAGCTTCTAACGCCCTCTACAATCCGAACAAATGTTTAATTAGAAACGTCTAACACTGATTAATAATAACGCCCTCTAGCGTGAGCTTAGCAGTTTTCAATTTTAATAAGCAGCACGGTATTGTTTTTAGTTTGACAAAAGGTGTGAAAGTAGATAATTTATAAAGCTATAAGTATATTCTATTCTATTCCATTCCATTCCATTCTATTCTGTTCTATTTTTTGTCGATTATGGACAAAGCTCTAAACTAAGACATCATGCCTCGCGCCTTATATTCAATATTAGTCTTATGCAAGGTCAGAGTTCATAAGTCGTTGTGCGATTTTTGCGTATTGTCTTAGCTCGTTGTTCCTCAAAGTGGACTGGTTTACCTATCACACTAATATTATAAATATGAAAATATATTTGGATGTTTAGATGTTTGGATATTTGTTCCGCTTTCATGCCTAAACTATGGACGGATTTTGACGAAATTTGGATTGAAGATTGTAACCTGAATTAACACAAATGATACTTATTACCGGGAAAAGTAATGTTCTCATGGGAAAATCTTACATAGCGCGAGCGTAGCCGCGGGCGGACCGCTTGTATAATCATATTTAAAAGCACTTGACATTACTAACAATAGATTTAACGACTATTCACTATGATCTCTTAAAACCCTCTAGTTGTAGTTAATCGCGATTGCCCTTACAGCGATGAGATCGATAATCGCTAGTAATCTGCCGAATATCGGTGTCGCGTAGCCCGACTCACGCGCACAGAGTAGTAAATAAACAGAATCAGTAGAAATTAATATAGCTAGCTTTTCTTAAAAGTTTGGTTGAAAATTAAAAGATTCTGGACTTGATCATAGAAAACAAAAAACAGGATTGCATTCGTACTAGCTCCGCCCGCGGCTATGCTCGTGTTGTGTAAGATTTTTCCCGTGGGAATGAGATTTTCCCGTAAAAAGTATCTTATGTGTTAATCCAGGAAACGTGCTATCTTCAGTTTCTGTTCAGTAGTTTAGGCGAGAAAGTGGAACAAACATACTTTCACATTAGTGTCGTGGGATATTCATCAATAGCTCTTACACGTCCCCACCGACGGGCTCGAGCCTACCCTGAATCAGGGCGATTAGGCCTTAGTCGACCACCTGCACACTCCTGCGAAGAAATTCAAAGATTGTGTGTGAAGACGACCAACCCGCACTGGGCCAGCGTGGTCGACTAAAGCCTGTTCGCCCTAATTCAGAGTAGGCTCGAGCCCCTCGGTGGGGACGTATATGAGCTGTTGATGAACCAAAAATTCTCAGTGTTTCATAACAAACTAGTCTAGCAGTAGCAGAATAAAGAAAAGACCTAATTTTAACTTAATTTTAAGCAACTTAATTTTAAGTAAGTGTTTACACGTCATTTTAGTTGTTATTAGTTAGACCAAGATAGATGATCAACAGCGAATTCAAATCTGGAATAATGCTGTATTTAGTCATTCATTTACATAATAAAGATTGTAAGCCGTGTGGTGACGGCAGAGTAGAATACATTAGTCACCAACCCCTACTCTTCCCGTGGGTGTCGTAAGAGGCGACTTAGGGACTACACATTGAACAGGGAACGGGCAGCAGCGCTCTCTGATACAGTAACCTTTTAATCTGCGATCTCCAACCCGCCTGCCAAGCGTGGAGATTATGGCAAAACCCTCCACTTAAGTGGAGGAGGCTCATAGTCCAGCAGTGGACTGTAACGGGCTGTTGATGATTGAAGTCTAGCAGTCATATCTATTCTATGTCTGTGTCTATTCTAGTCTTATTTTTTTAAAAGTCGTGTTTGCCTCTGTCTTACACTACTCTGTGTTAGGGGACACAGTGTGCCCATATGGACACAATAGGCCCCTGTCGCACATGTTTACCGTAAAGTGAATGTGCTCATTGGGTAAGTGCACAATTCTATTGCAGCTCTGTTTTTGTTGTCGGTACTTTTTTAGTTTTTTCGAGTTGATTGGGCTGGGCAACATGGTGGGTGGAAAGTTTAAATAATTTTGTCATAGATAAACATTGCTAGTCTCATCCGTACCCTAGTTGGTAGGTACGCCTGCCTTCGAAGCACAGGGTCGCGGGTTCGAATCCCGCTCAGGGCAAACATTCGTGTGATGAGCACTTGTGTTTTCCTTGTGTCTGGATGTTGTTGTAGATAGGTATCTATTTATAATAAAGTTTTATTTATTTGTTTAGAATAGGCGCACCGGCCCGCACCGTTTTTATCCTACTTAAATGTCTCCATGTTAACCGGTTGCCTGGAAGAAATTGCTACTTTAGCAATAAGGCCGCCAATTGTACTATTTTTACTTCTGTAATTACTGTATGTTTCTGTCTGTGTGCAATAAAGTTTATTTCATTCATTCATTGTTTATCTATTTAAGTAATGTACGAGGGCTGATTGATAAGTTTCCGAAACGACAAAGAAAAACTTTAAAAATCTATTTAAAATAAATTTATTTCTCAACGTAGTTTCCTTCTACCTCGATGCATTTAGTCCAGCGCTTCTCCAATGCCGTTACACCAGTTTGATAAAATGTTTTCTCCAACCCCTCAAAATACTCGTCCACGGCAACAATGACTTCTTCAATTGATGAAAATCTCTGGCCACCTAACCATTCTTCAGGTTTGGGAATAAGTGGAAGTCACACGGGGCCAGATCCGGGGAATAGGGTGGATGCGGTAGCAATTCGAACCGCAATTCATGGAGTTTGGCGACTGCAACCATTGACGTGTGTGCAGGTGCGTTGTCATGGTGGAACAAAACTTTTTTCTTGGCCAAATGTGGTCGTTTTTTCTGGATTTCTTCACTTAATTTTTGCAGCAAGCTTGCGTAGTACTCTCCATTTATTGTTTTTCCTTTTTGCAGATAATCCACTAAAATAATCCCTCGAGCATCCCAAAAAACAGTCGCCATCACTTTGCCGGCCGACAAAACCGTTTTTGCTTTCTTCGGCGCAGGTCTTCCGCTCTCAGTCCACTGCTTAGATTGTTCTTTTGTCTCGGGAGTATAATGATGTATCCAGGTTTCATCGACTGTTACATAACGCCGCGAAAACTTGTTAGGATCTCGGTTAAACAGCGCCAAACACTCCGATGAATCGTCCACTCGACGTTGCTTTTGGTCAACAGTGAGCAAACGCGGCACCCATCGCGCGCAAAGCTTTTTCATTCCCAAATGTTGGTGCAAAATATTAAAAACGCGTTCAGATGAAATGCTCACCATCTCTGCTATCTCTCGCAACTTCAAGCGCCGATCATTCAATACAATTTTGTGAATTTTTTTGATCATGTCCGGATTCGTGACTTCATTTGGACGGCCAGACCTGTGGGCGTCTTCGCAGCTTTGTCTTCCACGTTTAAAATCAGTTACCCAGGTGTGAATTGTACTCAATGCAGGAGCAGAATTACCTAAAACACTGTCTAGCTTGGTTTTAATCTGGGTTGCTGTTTTCTGTTTTAAAACGTAAAACTTTATCACCGCACGAATTTCGTTTCTTTCCATTGTTAAGAAAATTTACGACAGAGAAAGTTCTACGTCCTATCAAACAAATTCCACCAGTTCGATTAAATTCAAATTTGGCGTTCTATTTTCAAAAAGATGCCAAAATATAATGTTATATTTTTTTTTTGCGTATCATTTTTTTAAGTTCGTCGTTTCGGCCAGTTATCAATCAGCCCAGGTATATCAGCTGTCTAATACCCATAGTACAAGCTTTGCTTAGTTTGGGATTAGGTGGCCGTGTGTGAGATGTGATTATATTTATTTATTTATTTATCCAGACATGTCCGAAAATTGGATCGTATCAAATAAAATCACTCCGAGTCAAATAAAATCACTTTGTGAGTTTCCTCGAAGGGTTAGGACGTTGCAGGCTTAATCACCTGATTCTTTGCTTAGTTTGGGATTAGGTGGCCGTGTGTGAGATGTGATTATATTTATTTATTTATTTATCCAGACATGTCCGAAAATTGGATCGTATCAAATAAAATCACTCCGAGTCAAATAAAATCACTTTGTGAGTTTCCTCGAAGGGTTAGGACGTTGCAGGCTTAATCACCTGATTGTCCGAAAAGTGACGACGATTCCGTTCTTCGAAAAGCACGTTAAGCTGCCATGTCAGGTGCCTTTGGCGGTTCTATAACTGTGAAATCAAAGTTTGTGATTTCTGTCTTCGATTTTAAACACCTTACGATATATGACATGACTAGCTTTTCGCCTGCGGCTACGCTCGCGTTGTGTAAGATTTTCCCGTGTGAATAAGACTTTCTCGTATTCTATGTGTTAATCCAGGTTACAAACTATATCCATTCCAAATTTTAACCAAATCCGTTGAGTGAAGGGGGAACAAACATCTAAACATCCAAATTTATTTTCACATTTATAACATTACTGTGATGATTTAATTTCTTCATTGTTTCCAGTCTTCAAGTACAAATCAATTTCCTCCCAGAAACTTCCTTCATAAGAACTTAATGACGTCATCGAATCGAGAGGTTAATTGGTCTCGATTCGCGCACACAATCGAGAAAGGCACTCGAATCGATCTCGATCGGTTCTCGATTGTGGAGTGCGTGGTTAGTGTGATTGTGGTGGTAGGATTGTTCTTTTTGCTTGAGGGTTGGAGGTGTTTCTGTAATATTATGGAGATTTTATTTAAAGATGGAAAGTGGCACCCATAGTGGACAAGTTGAGGAGTGGTATGAGCATGTGATGCGAAGAGAGGAATCCCATACCACCAGACGTATGCTAGATATGAGAGTGAATGGAAAAGCAGGTAGGGGTAGACCCAGAAAAGTATGGATGGATTGCGTGAAAGATATGTGTAAGAAGGGAGTGAATAGTGATGTGACGTCTGACAGGGATGAATGGAAGAAGAAAACATATTGCGCCGACCCCAAATAAAGGAAACAGGGCAGGAGAATGATGACATAATATGAAAAGGAAAACCAATACCATACCTTAATTTAAACCCAACAATAAATTAGTTTTGTTAACATTGTGTTTATTTTTTAAAATTGAAAGAGATGGTAAATAAAATAAAAGGCGATCTTAATTTTACGCAATAAACTTTAGAAGTTGTAAAAACTCCATACCGATAATTCAGTAAATAAAGATAAAGATAAAATTATTCTGTGAAATCTTAGGCTAATAAACATTGTACAGGACTACTAAGTATAATTTATAATTAATATTATTTTTATCAAGATACAAAAATAAAAACAAAGTTGTATTGTAAGCATTAATATAAAACAATTTGCTGAGTTAACAATTTGATTCCTAAACTAAGTAAATACCTGTGTCTTAGGATAATAATTCTCTATAGTCCCTTTTACTTCTCACAAAACCACTTTTCTACTCTCTATACTTCTCTGCACTATTTTCATTTCTTGTTAAGGTAGTTGCTAGATTCTAAAATATCCGTTTAAAAATTACCAAAGTCAAACACTGTCCGCTGATCAATTTAGCAGAAAAGCCAATGAGCTCGACAAAGCCGCGCCAAACGGGCCGGCATGTCGCGTGCCACGCCCACCGATACGCAAATTAAAAAGCTAAGGCCCTAATTCCAAAATTGAAAATAGACCCCCGAACACCCCTGTGGTAGGGCTGCAGTGAGAGCGGTTTTTCAAGCGGAGAGAGTTTCGTGAGAAAGTCTCACAATTAAGTCTCGCTCGTGACACAGGACAGGATATATATTCCCTCGATGTTGTGTGCATTGGTCTTTGAATGACGAATTAATCTTTGATATATTCATGATTAGTCCAGATTTATAGATCTTCGCTCACTGAGTTTAGATTTAGGATTATCTGCAGAATTTCCAATGCCCATAGACAGACAATATCAATGGCAAAGAGTAAATTTGAAACTTTCTTCCGCCAACTTTAATTCTCCGACCGACGACGACCTATGTATTCGCTGCTGCTAAAAAACTTTCAGTGTGAATTAACGTTTGGGAGACAATGGGAGACCCTTTATAACATGCTTAATTGTTCTTTAAAGATGGACTTTATGTGTAGTTTTTTTTTATACTATGGCTTTTCGTTACTTTAATAAATACGTCCCTAATGATGGGCTGCCTGTTCAAGGCCGCCCAAAAAAAATTAATGACGAAACTGAGAGATGTAACATCCAGAAGTTTCATTTTATTTCAAGGCTTTAGTACCATGCAAGGGCAATACGGGTTGGTCTACACTGAGACTCTACGATTAGTACAGCAAATAAATGCAGTACTTTGTTGACAATAATAATTACTATCGAATACTAGTACGTTCTCTCTAAAAATATGTGTTTTTGTTTTGCTTTTTAAGTACTTATGTATTTATGTAAACGAATGATGTCGCGGCGAACGAGATTTTTTTTTCTCGCATGTCATCTACGTAGTTGTTATACAAGCTGTCGCTACCAGTGAAAACCTGTAATTGGCTCTCTGTTTTGGATTTCTATTTAATTATTTGTAGCTGTTGGTAAATAAAAATAAAATATATCCGCTTGTTGCTAACACTGTGAACGCACCTTTACCGCCCAGTAATTTTTACGAGAGGACATTTTTAATTCATTAAAAATGGCGGGGGTTCGGCGATTACTTGATATATTCACAGTCAATATTTATTTTTTATTACCGTACATCTATGGATGGGCGGTTCACAGAATTTTTATTATTTTCGTTATTTCGTTAACGATGTTGAATAATCTAAGTACTGTCGCCTACTATAAGGCTGGGGACGACTCTTGCGGTAGGGCAACTCTTCACAATTTAATACTACAGCTTGGCTTCAACTGCAGATCATTTTATGACTAATTGCTTGTTTTTTACTTCTTCCATATCAAATGGCAAACATAGAGTGCCAGCAATAACTAAAAACTATCAATAAAATAATTTTAACAAAAAAATAGAAACCTCCTTCAAATTACCTTATATGGTTATCTCCACTAAAAAGTAACAAATAAAATAACATTCCAGATGGAACATGAAAAAAAATATTGCCAATATCCTCAATTAAGTAGATAGGTAGTGTATTAAGTAAATATTTAGAACTTTGTACTTCCTTTCGGATAAAGAATCATCAAAATCGGTTGAAAACTGACTGAGATATGACTAAAAGAATAGACGAATAACGACGCGAATGCTACATTCCGTTGAGGAATTTCCAGGTTTTACCTCATGTTCCACCATCAGATCTTGACGAAATTAATATGGGACCACCTCGAGAGTAAATCCTATCGAATGAAAAAAGAATTATTAAAATCGGTTAACAATTGGCGGAGATATCTAATAACATACATAAAAAAAAAAGCAGACGAATTGAGAACCTCCTCCTTTTTTGAAGTCGGTTAATAAAAGAAGAAGATAGCGCCGAATTTGTACACGAAGTTTGTAATCTCCACAGTACTTACATCAAATTTTGATTTCAAAGCAACATTTTTCTACTAATAACAAAAACCGCCTGAATATTTTGAATGCCATAGAGCTTTTGTTAAGGATAGCATGCTAAGTAGATAGTTCAGTTACTATCCTATCATCTCAGCCTGTAGACGTCCACTGCTGGACAAAGGCCTCCCCCAAGGATCTCCACAACGACCGGTCCTGCGCTGCCCGCATCCAGCGGCTTCCCGCGACCTTCATTCACGTCGCGTCGGTCCACCTTGTGGGGGGCCTATCCACGCTGCGTCTTCCGGTGCGTGGTCTGGTGGTGAGACCACGTGACCACTATCCTATAGTGAATCCGAAAACTTCGCGATCTAAGACGCGGGCTATCACCAAACTGATAATAAGTTGGAACTAGTTACTCTATTATTACATAACAATTCTACAGGCACCTGTCGTAATGTTTAGATCCAAGATTATTGTCAGGGGCATACAAGTAATATCCAAAATCTTTGATCGAATTGCCGTTTATTTAAGATTATTCATAATTGTCATAATCTAAGAAGTAAAATATCTACCTATATAATTAAACTTATTGACTAAAAATCAACGCATAGTCCAAGCCGCTGGTAGGTCTAGCTAGACCAAGGAACTAGGAAAAAGACACTAGACACAAAAAAGTCAGAACAAACAGAAAAGTATTATTTATACTGCTATAGTAAAATATAAATTAAATTATGTAAACTTTTATACTCTTCATTGAAAATGCACTTACAAAGATCCAAAATTCAATACTTTATACTACCTTAATTCAATACTTTATAGGGGTGGCCCTATTCAATTTGCGTTCGTATGATGCTCGGTCGATTTAATAGCAGGTGACGGGCTGCTCACACCCTAAATAAGGGAGTCGTGAACCCTATACATATCCAATCAGCACTGACCTCCACTACATATAAAACTGTACAACAGCCAGGACATTCCAAGAATGGTCTATGCCTTTAAGTCACCATTTAAAAATGACCCATAGCTCGTAAGGAATTGTATTAAAAACGGGGTCTGTGTAGGATTGAGTTGTATTGAGTGCTTGTTTTGAATGTCGTTCGGAGGTTAATTAAAATGTAGTTTTGCATGGAGATGTTGTTTTAGGGTGCGAAAAAGAAATGAGTGTACAAGTGATACAGAGTATCGTTAGTAAATAAAGACAGGTTTTGAAAGTGAAAATACAAATGAAAAGTGAATATTTTACTTCTGTTATTTTGGATATTCATAATTTCATATCACGATTTTATTTGTCCATCACTCGAAATTATTATATACCGCAAGTTTCATATTTCGAATTGTCAAAAATATCATTCGCTTTTTTAGTTGTTACGAATTTCACGTATTGTTTTCCGATCTTATTCTATTTTAGTAGGGCTACCCGATGAGATCTCTTGATTTTAACTTAACAAAGTGTACTTGTAACCTCTTGTGCCTCATACAGATACTAAATTTTGAAGAGCTTTTTGAATGTGTTTTCCACTTTTATATTTACTACTGGAAAAAACATACTCCCTAATAAACAAAATTATCAGTAATAACAGCCATAATGCAACACCTAATCCAATATCTTCCGTCTCATCAACTCCGACAATACCATTCCTTTCTGCACTTGACGCCATATGCGCTTCATTTGTGCAAGTACTCGCTACTAACGCAATCACAACATAGACGAAAAAAATCGAGCATTAGCTTGATGGGGCGTTGCATAAATTGTTTGAGCTCCGTTGAGTTGTGCAACGCGATTTGATTAGAACTAGTCGGTGTTAAAGGACTAAGGGTGACTGTTTATGTGCTTGGGGTGATAGCAAGTAGCAACGTTGCTGGAAACTCTTGTGTTTTATCTGGCGTTGTTAACACACTGATAGGTCCTGTATCTACGTCATCAGACCCATTATTGGTAAGGTTCAAAAAATTCTTTAAATCTAAATATTAATATTTCATGGTAAGTATTCAATTTATTTCAGTGTTACTCGAATAACAATATAAGACTTGAGGATGTTATTTTTATTTGTCCTTGCGCCCAAATTAGTATAAAAAAAGTTTTATACAGCATGATTTCGCAATCCCTAGCAAAATTTATATATGATGTTCAGACCATCATAAGCAACAACTTTTCCTAAGGAACATGGGTTGGAAACCCCCACAAAAAAAAACTAATTTTCATAAAAAATACACAATCAACTTTACTAATTTGTATGGGAGGTCGAATGTTTTTTGGGGGTTTTCAACCCATGTTCCTTGGCAAAAGTTGTTGCTTATGATGGTCTGAACATTATATCTAAATTTTGCTAGGGATTGCAAAATCATGCTGTATGTGAAAAAGATGGATTCCTTTGGAATATCATCTTTTTATTTACGATAGACATGGTTTTGAGTGGGTTCCAACTGCTTCTTAAAGTAAAAAAGAGGAACAGTAAGATACTTCTTGCGCACTACCAATTAGCCAAGGCTTTTAACATGGCCAAGCGTAGATAACAGCGCATAGCGTGCAAGCGTCCTATCCATTACAACCCTGTGGACGTAATTCCGCGCCGCCAACAGAATTAGATAAACGTAAACAATTATCCGTAATTATCCGACGCGTGACCGATGTTTATAACCACTTTCACATTCACTACAATTTCAACTTTAACAAAACCGGAATAGGACTGAAATAAAGTAAATCAGAAGTATCCTATGACACGTGTGTATGACAAACAGACATCAGTGACACCACCCGGGCATCAAACCGCGTACCCGTGAGGATTCTCCACCACGGCACGCGACTGGCATGTGCGAGTTTTTATATAATAATAAATCTACACCGATGTCGGTAGAAAATTTGGCTGCGTTTTTGTGGAATGAGATTGCTTTATTATATCATTATGATGCTCCTGCTGAGATCCAGAAAGGGTTAAAATCTGGAACCTAAGAAAATATTTAGAACTGATGATCTTTTAAATTTAAATATTTAATAAACTAATTACTCCTGCGCATTTTGATGCTCAACACAAAAATAAGAAGTTTTGTGCTAAATACAATAGGTGCCCCATTACTTCACCTTGTAGTACTCCAAAACGTTTACGTTTGTGATTGACTATGTTCTTGATTAAAGAACCAAACCAACCAACCAGTGTTTATAAGAACCAAATAGTCCCTTTCCATTGTATTTTCATATGTTCTAATATTATTATTTTACATGCCAACTTTAATTATTAATCACAAAAACAATTTTCTTCAACGTCAAATATGTCAAAGGCCTCACCAAAATCAATCACTTCAAAAATATTTTTTCTTTTATTTTAGGAAGCTGCCAATCAGGCGTGCTCCTACGACCTTTCCCTTTATGACTGTCAAAGTTGTCACAGGATAGTAACCGAACCCGCTCTCGAGAGAATACATCGAAACCACATTTGCGCACGCGTCCGTAGGGGTTTTGCTACGCCAATATTATTATTGGTAATTTTGAGAACTGTAACTACTGGAGAGGGTTGGGTTATGATCTGTGGTTGTAATGGTGAGATTATTAATGTTAGGTAATCCGTCCAATATACAGTCTATTAAACTTGTTCCTTGCAACTAAAGGTTTACTATAATTACGTATTGTAAGGGATTCATTAAGTTATCCTGTTGGTATTTTTTCTTTTCATTCTGCTCCAAACGGAAAGCTTCAATATTTACAAAAATATGATGGTTTAATAAAGTAAATCTCAAAACATTATTGCTAGTAGTTGTTATCTCTCACTTTTCGGCTTTCACATATTTTATTTATTTACATTCAGTAAACTTCAGTCGACATAATGCGAATAAAATAAGAGTAGTTTGGCCAACTTCGAATTTTTGTATTGATTTGACAAAATGATTTCACAAAATGGTCACCTAGTGCTATTTTCATTCTAATCATATTACATATATATTATTTACTGTAACCCAAATACTTCGAAAATGGGATTTCTAATTATAATAATTGAATGGACGAATCCTGGACGACTCTTTCTTTACAAGCACAGGCACAAGCTGTGCAAAAACGACAATAGTACACAAAACAATGCAGTATGCCCATACTAATCAAGTTCCCTTCAGATGCGCGCGCGACGGACCGTATGATCGCATACGACGAACAAAAGTCACCCACTGATGTGTTTTGTGTTCCATGTTCAAAAAGACCTCTGCGTTTATAGCTTTTCAATTTACTGTCGAGAATTTTACAGAAGTGAGAAATCAATACGTTAAAAAGTCTATTTTGATTACCATACTAGTAACAATAACCATTTGAAATGCTTATTTTATATTCCACCTTTCAAAACTAAAAGACTAATTTAGATGCAAGCTGATTTATTTAGATATGAGATTGATGTTTTGAATCTACTACCTTATTATAGTATACTTGTTTAAAGAACATGCAAAACTAAATATCATCAACGTCATAAACATCACAATAATTATCATTTGACGCAAGCTGCCACTAATTAATATGCATGAATTCGAAGATTTCTGCACAAAATAATACATTCATACGAAAGTCGTCAATATAGAAATCATTGACAAACCAAACTTTGCTGCGCAGCAACTACAAACTTCAGATGATATTTCACCCTCAATTTAGCAGTAGCAAGTGACTACTCTCTCAGGGTTTCGCCTGAACCCTGAGGGTGTTAGGAGCACCTGGAGATTCGCACGGCACTTAGCGCGCTGACGGACGAGGGTTGAGAGGAATTTGAGAACGAGGCTCTGATTAATGGAACACAGTTTAGATGTATCACAAATTCGTGGTGGAGAAAAATAAGGATTTATTTCTATTCCAACACCATTCCATAGTAAATATTTCGTATTTGAGATAAAATAAAAATGTCCTGCTCTGATCGGTCATGAATTCTAAATATTTGATTTAATTCAATTCTATATATTTGGTTGTTTGGATGTGTGTTCCGCCTTCACGCTTAAAGTACTCAACGGGTATGTAACCTGGATTAACAGATAGGATACGTTTTACGGTAAAATGTCTTATTCCCACTAGCTATAGTTGTTTGTTACGGTCCCTTTTGGTTTATATGCTGCATTTAAGAGAAGAAGAAGAGTACGAGCCGCTTTGTACAGTGATAGTAGAGACCAAAATGAGCAATTTTAGTCGAGGCCTTTTTCAATTCATCCCTTGGGAACAGAGATGGCGCCACTTGTTCATTTAAAAAAATAATAATTCTAAAACCTGAACAGATCGTTCGATTTTGATGATGAAGGTGTGAATCGAAAGGTAATGAATTATTTTATTATAAAAAAATAATTAAGCAGCTAGAAATGATAATTATTTCCTAAAAAGCCATCAGTAATGAAAAAAAAATCAGTATTTATGTAATCTTATGAAAAAAATATATGAGCGTGGTATATTTTTATTCATTTATTATGTTACGCAATAAATTGCACGTTTAATAAAAAAACCGCATAATAATATCTTTTAAATTTCCAAAGTTATTGAACAATACATTACACGGTGCCGGTGCGATGCTGCCGCCACATGTGCAATTTCAATACTTTAACTAGTCTTAGAGCTTAGCAAAATGAAACTGCACTTGCGGCAGATTACAAGCCGCTTTACACAGTGAATGATAGGGACCAATATGAATGATTTCATTCGAGGAAATGAAAATTTTATCCACTGGAATTCAAGATGGCGGACCTTTTCCAAAATGGCGGCTGCATAATAAAAAAAAATTATAGACCCAAAATGGCTGCACCGATTTTTGTGATTGGGGTGGGGTGTCAATCAATTCGTATTAAAACGTCTAATCTAAAAAAAAAAATACCATTTAATAAATTAAAGATGGCGGCCGAATATTAAGTAAATAGTGTAAATTTCCAATGATTTTTTTCGTTCTAGTGAAAATAACAACTGAATATCCTATGATATGGTCACATATTTTTTAATTTATATAAAACCTGATATTATTATCTACAAAATAAAAAAATGCTTGACAATCCGTCCAGTTGTTTTTGAACTATACGCATTACAAAAGAAGCGCGTGGTTTTGAAAGCCTTCATGTCACGTGATGTGATGCATCGTAAAATCAAAACGAGTGCAATAATTTCAGCATTTTTAATTACAGATGATTCGTATTTAATCCTGTATTTTATAACATTTGTGAAAACGGGCTAAGTGCGAGTTGGACTCGTCCATAAAGGGTTCACAAGTGTCACAAGTGTCACAACTTTTTTTTTTGTAATTTATGGCCCGGTTACTAGACCTTTAAGCCAAGTCTTTTTACAATTTAACAGACACTTCACTATGTACTTCGTCGCTCACAAGTTAATTTGTTTACAATTTATTGAAGGTGTTTTTAATATATTTATACAATGGGTAATACTAAAATGTCATTCTGAATCAACGTTTTCAGTTATTTTTTTTATGAAGTTATCAATATGTGGCTTTTATTATGTATAAATCTCAAATTCTTACAGGCCCCCGTAACAAAAAGACAACTTTATGGCCCCCTTTTCTTTATTTTTAGACTTAAAAAAAAGCAGAAAAATACATTTGTACTACATAATAAAAACTTATAATCACTAACCAAACTTAGGTATTTAGGTACTCCTCTTTATTATTCGTCCGATGTGCTTAAACTGAAAGAAGAGAAAATTCATACTAATATAATTTATAATAACTTTTCGTTTTTGCAGCTGCCTTTGCATTCGCTGCATTGCACTGTGCAGGGCAGACCCACCCGCCGACATGTGCAGCGCATTGTTTCGCAGCCTTTTTTTACAGCCGCAATGACCCAAATATGATAACTCACGCCATATATATACCTGGCTTCAGACCACTGCGGTACCCAGCTATCGTTCAACGTCTTCCAACCCCAAGAGGTTGGCAATGGCACAAAAGGCATCATCAAGCGTTAGAGCATTGCCACATAAGTGGCCTGCTTGATACACGACATGGAGCGCGTGTTTTTGTAATACTGCCGATGTTGGTGGGATGCTGGTTACTAGTTTATTTTTGGTAGCAAATAATTATTTGCGTACCAAGTTCACTGACGAATGTGCTGTTTGCGGATCATATAGGTAGCAAATGAACTTTTCCAGCATAGCTACGATATTTCTTTCAAAGCCGGTGTTACTTCAAGGTGTGACAACCACGTTTTAAAGAACGACTTCTTGCCTTTTGTATGGAAATAAGAAGTAGTGTCACACTCTGTAAAGACACCCTGTAAATACCTAAGTTTGGTTAGTGATTATAAGTTTTTATTATGTAGTTATACGTATTTTTATGCTTTTATTACGTCTAAAAATAAAGAAAAGGGGGCCCTGCTAATTGTCATCCAAATTTGTTGAATTACACATTAATTCCGTTCTTTTTTAATTTATTTTGAATAACCGATGCGCATACGCGACCACTGACAAATGTCAAATGCGTGTTTAGTAGAGTTCCCGCCGACGCGAGGCGCCAGGCGGCGTTGCGGAGTTCGCGATTGCCCGCGAGTCCAATGACCCCGGCACACCAGCGCATATTTAATCTTAAATATCTCTATAACTATACAAGATATTGATATGCGGTTTTTTGTAATAACCGCTCATTGAATTGCGTAATATAATAAATAAATAAAAAGGTACCCTTTTCATACATTTTTTTTCACAAAATTACATATAAAAACGAAAAAAGTAAAATATATTTTTTCAAAAATGAAGATGTTTCTGGTATTCATTATCATTTCTAGCTGCTTAATATTTTTTTTATAATAAAACAATTAATTACCTTTCGATTGACACCTTAATCATCAAAATCGAACGATCCGTTCAGGTATTAGAATTTTTTTTTTAAAAGAACAAGTGGCGCCATCTCTGTTCCCAAAGGATGAATCAGAAAAAGCCTCGACCAAAATTGCTCATTTTGGTCTCTACTATCACTGTGCAAAGCGGCTCGTACTCTTCTAAAACTGCAGCATTTTTATCGTATTTATTATAACTACACTGGAAAATCTTACACAACGTGGCGAGCGTAGCCGTGGGCGGACGCCGGACCGCTAGTTTTCCATAAATATGAAAACTTAATCAAAGTACAGCTAACGTAAACAGCAAAATGCGAGTTACAAATACCTAATTTACTAATTGCATTAGATCGAATTACATTATACGGAATGTAATAAAAGGCCTTTTGCCGATAATACCAATAATCCTAACTTAGACTGATACAAAATGTAATTATCAATAACTGTTACTAATAAACTTGATTACTGACGTAACAACTCCTGAATTATAAGTATCATAATAGGGGATCGGACTACTTTTATTTTTATTTTATAAATCCAAACTTCTTAGTTTCTGCTATCGAACACTAAAAGAATTTTTGCTCTATATTTAAAATTGACCGAGTTATAAAGTTTTAAAATTCAAGATGAGACAGAGAGGCACATACCCACTTGTGACGTCATTTGTTAGTAACGCCATATAAACTCCATACAAAAAATCGTTTTTGAAAGAGACAGACATATTAAAAACTAACTTTAAAAAATCACTGTAAATTCGTTTTTCCACCGATTCAATTTCTTTCTTCGCGAATCGTCTGCTTATTAAAAATAATTCATAAAATATGGTAAATACATAAAATATGGTGAACAGTCCGATCGCCTATTATAAATTGATAGTTTCTTTGTAAATTAACATAAAATTATTAGAAATAATACAATAAATGTAGACAAACTATTATTCATACGACATGACCGCAAGCTTTGGGTCTGTAGGCTTTTTGAATCTAGGGCTATGGAATTGTAGGTCTATACTAAAACATAATTGTATCAATATGTGTCAAATACGACTGTTTGTTCCTAAAAAAAACATAGTTAACCCCATCTATTTCATCACTATAACTATCTACTTCATACAAACACATAATACCTTCACCAAGACTTAGAGCTACTCATAATATCGTCATACTTTTTTTATTGCTCGTCTCTGTGGACCTATAATTATGTGGGCAGTTGACGTAATGCAGTGGGCACAACATCACAGCAGGGCGCTCACCCAGCGGGGATCGCACGATTGAGATGTTAAAGTTAAGCAAATGTATTATAGTGGGCTGCAGATGTACCATAAACTCTGTTATTGGTTAGGATGTGATTTGGTTTGAGTGTTATTTATTGGATTTGAAGATTGGTATGTTTTTGTTTCTTTTCTATCGTGTTCGGTTCTGTCTCCTGGAATTTAGTTTTTCTTGTTTTGTAATGAAAATAATCACCTGTGGTTATATAAGTATTCGGCGTCATTAATTGTTGGTATTTGGGAAGGTTTTTTTTTCGTAAATTGATATTTCTTTCTGGCGTTTTCGTCTACAACTAAAGGACAGAAACCAAAATGTTTGACCTCTGGGCTTCAATATGAACATAAAACTATTATGATAATATTGACTGTTTTGAGTTGTCTGCAATAAGGATATTACATAAATGTTGGAATTTTAGTTATTATTAGTTTCGTCAGAATGTATTTGGCAACACTAGTTTTGGCGTTATCAATCGATTGAAAGACTTACAAAACATAATTTTTGTACATTTATTTTGATACTCCCATATAGGCGGCTAATTTCATCATATATTATTTCAAAATGTTTCGTGTTTTCTTTTTGGTGTGGCTGTTCAAGGCTAAGCCCATTTTGGTTGCTCCCCTTTCTTTCTCTCTTATTTTTCTCCTGTATATTCTAAATATCATTCCTTTTCATGCATTTTTTTTTCTGTTCCGCGTTTAATATTATTTATGTTTAATTGTGTCTGTTTTGGGTTCAATGGTTCTAGCCAAGCGGCCCAGGGCTCAATTGATGGTGAAATTACCTAAACCTGCGATATCATATGGTGAAAAACAATAAGAATGAAAACTAGGACACAGAGGAGTACTCACATGGGCAGCAACCTGGATTCACACTAGTTTTCACTAATTTTCGATTCATGTTTTGCACTAGCGAGTGGTAGCTTCGCCGGCGCCGGCATTGAAGGAAGAAGACAGTTTTTTTTTTCTTAAACGTCAGTCGTTGCGTTTTCGTTTCACGCAGGACCGTTTGTGAAGGTTGCTATGATTTTGTAGGAAAGGAACGTACTTGGATAGGAATGTTTAGAAGGACAGTTCTCAATCCATAACAGTGCCATATTTACATCTGTCCGTACATATTTTTCACTAATATTATTACATCAAGCTTCCGTGATCCAATAATCCCTTAATCACCAAACAGACTTCCCTGTAACTTGACCAAGTAACATTACACCTTATTTATTCTTTTTTTTTCAATAATCAAGCTCGAAAATCGAAAACAATCCATTCGATCGTATAATCTTTGTGCTAAGTGCGTGCGACATTCGCTAGGGTGTTAGAAAGAGAGGGGCGATAAGGATTATATGAATCGGTGTGAGTAAGAGAGATGGAAGATGTGTAGTGGTGTTTCGGCGACAGATTGGCGTGCACATGTCGAGTTGCGATGCTCTTTTTTGCTAACTTTACGCTAGGGATGAGAGAATGGGGGATTTTATATCGATGTAAATTGTTTCATTACGAGTACTATAACAAAAAAAGTGTAGGCGTCTTTTTTTATTTATCTTTATTTTATTATTTTTTCATTTCTGACTTTCTGACTGACAGATCAACGCAGAGTCAAAACTATTGTAATCTATAGGTAGAAATTTAAAATTTGGACAGTAGGTTGTGGACGAAGTTAGTTGGTCGAGCGGGAAAACTGGTTTATTTATAATATTAGGTACAGTTAACAGTAGGTACATGATAAAAACCACACATAATGCAACAATATAAAACCACATAATTTAAATAGGTTAAGTATTTTATTGTTCCATTCCTCGTCATTTGTTAGCTTGTTATTATCCCTATTGCGTCACTTGTTTTTTTTTATAGTTACATTTTGTAGTTATTCTGCTCATTATAATGTGTTATTTAACTGTAGAAGCTTCACTGGTTTGTGTGTAATTTAAAATATAAAATTAAACTTAAAAAGTAACAGACTCTCGACAGAAAGGCTGACTCGTCCCACACTTATCTCGTGTAAGTAGGAAACCTTTTACTACCTGTATTTTTTTAAGAAGCTATGAATATTAAGATGTCAATTTAGAAGACTGCAAATGTAGATGATGATGATTTTGTATTCACAACCATTATTTCAGAATTATTGAGCCGCCCTTACACTTGCATAATTATTATAACTCATTCATCTGACATAAATCGAACAAGGAAGCGTATTAGTTTGTTGTATTTTCATGGTTTATTTTTGGTGTAGAGACTGGAGAAAGAAATATAAACTTTTTTTATTGCAAGAAAATCTTCATTTCTATTGGAAAAAACTCGGGATTTTATTTTTTCGATAGTCACGGCCACCCATCACTAGCCACTCAACTACTCAACTATCATCTGAGGGAGCCCGGGGCGAACAGGAGCACTTGTTTGGGCGATTTAATTTCATTTATCAGCGCATTACTTACTTACTGCACTACTTGTCCGGATTACCCCACACTCCCCTTGCGTATGTAAATATTTCTTCAAAAATTTACTCCGCTAGGTCGATTAAAAACTATCAAGTTTAGTTTCATTACAGTTCGTGTTCGTCATTCAAAAGTATTCCTTTCCTTTAGGGCATTTTTTTCAAAAGTTTTTTTCTGAGTGGGGTTGAAAATCAATAAAATGAATAAAAAAAAACTACTAAATAAAATAATTAATTGTAGAATCAACATTATAATATTGTCTGATTTTTTAAATAAAAATAATGTTTCATTAAATGTTCTCCTTTTTCTTCTTGCATTTTAATATTGTTATATTAAAATAAAAACCTAACGCAAGTGTTTTGTTTTCTGTTCCTACAACATTTTTCTATTACAATAACAGTCGGTGCGTATAAAAAAATGTTGTTTTGTATAGAGACATTCCAATTCGATTCCCGCTCAAGCCCTCTTTATGAGGGGCTGGCAGCTTTGGATTTGTTTAAAATATATTAGCATTTTTATTTGCGTTTATTTAATGCGATATAAAGTTGTCTCAGTGCGCCATGTAACCCCTCCGACCCTATTCTTTGATGAGTACAGAGGCGTACAGGTTGATTTTTCATTTTTTTAGTATATTTATTTTTATTAATTCATTCTATCATTATTAAAAAATAAATGATATTTATTTAGACTTTCGTAATTTTAATGACATTAGATATTTTAATGTTCGTTCGCGTGATCTTCAATTATTTGCCGAACGAATAAGAAGAAAATACCCGAATTAAAAATTGCATACTATGTATTTATGTATAGGTATTATAGGTATGTATATCCAATTCCAAAATTAATTGATTTTGCCAATTTGGCAGCATTTAAGTCCGATGAATTTATCACACATAAATTAAACAAAAAAAAACATCATGTAGCTCAGTCTAAATATTTCGCAAATAAAAGTTTAACCCATCAATTTTGTTCCGAATTAAACCTAATTCCTTTGCCATAAAGTACGATTTCCTTTACTATATATATAGATATAGGTAGTTTTTTTAACTAAGTCACGCCCTTGACGTAACTTGTTGCGTATGAATGATTTCGTATGGACTTTATTGTCGTTTATGGGTTAATTTGATGGCGAAAGCACCTGTCACGTTTCTAGTACATTTGATTCAATTCAAATATGCGCAGATGTGTGAGCGTCGGTAGTGTAGTGGATAGGACTGCTGGTTTCCGTTTGGAGAGGTAGTGGTTTGAATCCCACTATTTGCAAATATACGAGGAGGGATCAAAAAGTAGTGAGAACGACATACTCCTTGGTAAAAAAAAAATACTGGCAGGCATAGCTCAGATACATATTTGTAATATTAATAAAGAAAAAAAATCTTCGATTCTCTTTTGTTTTTTTCTGAATGTAGTCATTTGTTTGCTTCGTGTCGGAACGTGTTCTCGAAAATGGAGAAAAACGAAGTGCGAGCCGTTATTAAATACCTCTGTTTAAAAAAGTTAACGACTCAAGAGATTCATTGCGATTTGGAAGCAACATTAGGAGAGTCTGCTCCGCCGTATTCTACTGTCGCAAGGTGGGCTTCTCAATTTCGAGTAGGGAGAACGAGTACGGAAGACGAACATCGTTGCGGCCGTTCGTCGACGTCAGTCACCCAAGAAAATGTTGCGAAAGTCGAGAAAATTGTATTGAGCGATCGAAGAGTTACCATCCGATACTTAATTCAAGAAACGGGCATTTCATATGGAAGTATTCAATCCATATTGAAACAATCTTTGAATATGAGAAAAGTTTCCGCAAGACGGGTGCCGAGAATGTTAACCGACAGTCAGAAACAAAATCGACTTGACATTTCGAAGATATTGTTGGACAAGTTTCAAGAAGATTCTGAGAACTTTTTGTCTCGTTTCGTAACAATGGACGAAACATGGGTCCATCATTTTGATCCTGAGACAAAACAGCAATCTTCGCAATGGAAACGGCCATCATCACCGACCCCGAAGAAGTTTCGTGCCGTGGCATCGGCTGGCAAGGTTATGGCCTCAATATTTTGGGACTCAGAAGGGATATTGTTGATTGATTACCTGGAGCGTGGAACCACTATTACAGGCCAATATTATGCAGCTTTAATTCCCAAGTTGAGGAATGCCATCAAAGAGAAAAGGAGAGGGAAACTTCGAAGGGGCGTGCTGTTTCATCACGACAACGCACCCGCGCACAGGTCGGCAGTTGCGATGGCTGCCATTCAGCAAGCTGGCTTCGAATTGGTTGACCACCCCCCTTATTCACCAGATCTGGCGCCTAGCGATTTTTATCTGTTCCCCAAATTGAAAGAATACTTAAGGGGAAACAGGTACGAAGACGATAACGAGGTGATGGATGCCGTGGAGAGCTTTTTGCAGGACCAAGACAAAACTTTTTTTTTAAAGTGATTGAAGCCGTGAGAAAAGCGCTGGACTCGGTGTGTAGAGAGACTCGGAGACTATGTAGAAAAAAATAATATTAAGTTATCAATAGTCATTATATTCTATTTCATTCTCACTACTTTTTGATCCCTCCTCGTAGTTTCCGAATTTGGAATTTACATTAATATTCTTACGGTGAAGAAATCTGCATATAAGCGGAAAAAAAAATCGTGTGTGAAGTAGACCAATCCGCACGGGGCCCGCGTGGTCTGTACGATCTGATTATCTTCATTTAGACTCAGAATAGATAACAGTAATTAGAGGCAGGCTCAAACTTCTCTTTGAGATCGAAGTCTGCGTCTGCAATATTAAGAGGGAAGAATAGCTTCGCGATCCTAACGAAATAGGTATTTAAGAATGCCCCAATCCAATCGTGCGATAGAGAGCGTTGCAGCTCGTGACTGACAATAGGTACTTTTCGTGATGAAATTCCCATTTCGGGAGAAAACGGTTTCCACTAACTAAATTTCAACAAATCACTTTGATTTTGATGTAGATCGTTTCAGCACAATATATTCTAGGTTTATAGTTTTCGCTTTTTTTTTTTTAAATACATTGTTTTTGTTCAACAAACGGCTTAATTCGACACAGTTTTAATAACAAAAGTTACATTACTTGAGATGCCTATAAGTTTGAATCTATAGCAAATTTTGAAAAAAGGAAAAGCTGTAAACCTAGACATTCAACCTAGATATTCTAGACATAACATACTAAAATATCATGGAGATTGGAAAATATTTAGAAGTGAAAAAACGTTTTCTCTTTTTGTATGGACGAGCACGTACTATTCTTCCTGCTTAACACTTAAGTTTACCTTTTATAACAATATTATTATAAAAACATCTCATTGAGGATATCCTCAATGAGAAGTCTGACGAAACTCGATATTAGAAATATACCCTTAGAAAAAAAAAAATGAGTTACGTTAGTGTTAATTTATTTTTTCCTTAATCGTGACTTTGACGGCTCAATAATTCTTTTTTATTCTCGTTGAGGATAATAATATGTTTTTTTTTTTATCGCGCTGATAAACCTAACGATGGCGTGGAAATGTAAGTGTTAATATTTTATTTTTCCTTAATACGTGGCTTTGATTTTGCTCAATAACTTTAAAACTAGGGTTAATGAAGTCGGTCGACGACCTTATTAGGACCCCCTTAGACCACGTGGTCCGACCGGCTCCATACGATATGACGATTATAAACAAGTTTTTAACCAATACAAAAAAAAATTCGATGTCACATCTAACTAGCATCACGGACAAGGAAAGCTTGATAGTGTAATTGATAAATAACTCAGAATTCCATACAATTTAGCATCAAATGCGATCCCTTTTAATTTCAACTGAAAAAAGAAAAATGCAAAGACAAGATCAATCAGCGAACCCACTTAACACCACATTCTAAAACGCCCAAAAATCCCTCTAAAGCATTTGACAAAGTGATATTTAAATGGTCCATATTACAGCTATTTTAATGCAAGGAAGTCCTTTGATATCCGGACGGGAATGAAAATAAATACTCCTCCGAAATTAACATACTTCACGCACTTAACGTGCCGCTGCGTTGGTGATTAGACCAGCTCTACGTGATCTCTGATCGCCTGGTACTTTGTGGTAATGTAACTAGGGAATATGAAGAGCTCGAAAGAACCATAACAAAATATATTCCTCACATGATTCACGCACGTGCCGCTGCGCTGCGTTGGCGATTAGACCAGCTCTGTGTGATGTCTGATCGCCTGGTACCTTGCGATATTTTAACTATGAGGAATAATGAACCACAACATTTTTTATTATAAAACGAACCCCTCATTATGTGCAAAATGTTATGTGATTCGCAGACGCCGCATTATCATGTCTATTAGGACATTTAGGGGACTACTCTCACACTCGTCCACACGTCCAGGAGAATGGATGTTAATGTTTCAAAGGGAAAACAAGAGATAATATTCTGCTGTTTCACGTTCGGCTTAGCTTTTCCATTCCATCACCTAAGACTGTGGTCAAATTATACTTGTAAAAAGTCCTGGATCTCGTTATTCTAGTCATGTCAGTATCGGAGTGGTAATGGGTGATATATATCACCAAGTTAAAGGTGCCGAATGCATCCAACGCATTTGTCTAACTGGGGACATTCTTGTGAAGATGTTGCCAGATTATTGGGGAAAACTGCTCTAGAAATTGTGAGTATTTTTACTGTGTACGTACTATCGGTTACAAAAGTACCTGAGACAGCCAAGGACGCAGATCTAGGCGCATCTGTCTCAGATGTTTTGTCACCGACCCTACGAATGGTGATGTTAAGACAAAATTAAGTGTTGATAAAATTTATCATTCGTGATCTTTCTAACTTAATGAATCTATGTTAACATGCGTGTTTTGGCTCTTTAAATATGTAATATGCATCTAACTTTTGACATTCTTGAGGAAGGCTTCAGATGTTAAAAATATGAGAAAAAATCTAGGAATTTCCAGTTTCGTTTCAGATAAGATTTCCTAACAATTTGGAACGAAGGTGGAGGTGATCTTTTTAATTCAAAGATAGATATTTCGAGAGATGTTTTTTTTATTTTCTTTTTCAAAGATCTTTACACACACGCGGTCTAACCTAGAATCAGCTCTCTTTTTTTCCAAGTCAAAACTTATATTCCAAATTCAACTAAATCCAAATGTTTACGGCCAGCAACAGCCAAAGAGGCAAAGAGGTATAGGTATGTACACATACCTAACACAATTTAAGGCAAGCACCGGTTTGTTTGGATGAATGACACCGGTATGGTTCCTAGAAATATTTTACCATCTGGAAAGTACTTTACTAGTACGTCAGCGTGATAGAGAAGATTAAATCAGAGATTTAAGAAAGACTTCCGAGCCCGAACTTCCGTGCAAATAGTTCTACGAAAACTCCGGACCAATTTTCACTGATTCGGATCGGACGTAGTGCGTAACCGAATATTTTTTTCTTGTTCTGGTAACATGAATAAATTCGAATGTACAAACAATATATCCAAACTAGCTGGCCGCGTTTTCCCGTGGGAATAAGAATTGTTGCAGTAAAAAGTATCCTGCGTGTTGATCCAGGATAAAAAACTATCGCCATTCCAAATTTCGTCTCAATCCGTTTAGTAGTTTAGGTGTGAAATCGGAACAAACATCTTAACATCACATTTATAATATTAGTGTGATAACACGTCACAATAAGCCAAATCCATCCTAGGCTGGCAACCCCACGAAGTTAGAAGCATAGGCGCCGAGCTCGACTTCCATTAGCGCGTTTGAATTTAGAACGCGCCGTGATTGGCGCCACCTAGATGATACAGGCCGTTGAGATATCGGTGTTTTGTATTTCGAACGTAATTAACATCTCTTTTTTCTTTTGTTTGAAGTTATAAAGCTGAGAGTTTTTTCAACGGAAGTTATGTAATTGACAAAAGAAATATTTTACTCGATTTTAAGTTACAAACTTTAGTTTAGTTGTTTTTACTGTACATGACATTTCTCTTATTCTATAAAAACCAAGAGTTTGGCTTGTGAACCTTATCTAATGACAAAAATATTAAAATAATTCGCTATTGACAACTAACTAGTTTTTATGTTTTTTGAATCTTGGAAAATACTGTACAAAATTATAAAAATAAAGTTTTAGAATTTTTACAGCCAATCTGTGAACTATTGACGTCTCCGTAGCGTAGTTGATAGTACGCCTGCCTTCGAAGGACAGGGTCGCGGGTTCGAATCCCGCCCAGGGCAAACATTCGTGTGATGAGCACTTGTGTTTGCCTTGTGTCTGGATGTTGTTTATCTATAGGTATATATGTATTTATCTATTTTGAGTAATGTATATCAGCTGTCTGATCTCATAGTATAAGCTTTGCTTAGTTTGAGGTCAGATGGCCGTGTGAGAGTAGTCCCTACATATTTTTTTTACTATACAGCATGAAATTTACATCGTTTTGTTCCCGCCGTGTAGTGATAGTACCCGTCAAACTGAACAACTTTTCACGAAAAAAAAAAATTCCTGCGACAATAAAATTTTTGGTCTCTCCATACAAAGTGAGACTCCCGAGCGACCCATTTTGTATGGAGAGACTAAAAATTTTTTTGTCACTGGAATTCTTTTTTTCGTGAAAAGTTGTTCAGATTGACGGGTACTATCACTACACGGCGGGAACAAAACGATGTAAATTTCACGGTGTATCATTATAAAAAAAAAAAAACATTCCGTTAAACATTTTTTTGCTGAAAAACCAACACCCTGTACTTAAACCGGAATAAAATGTAATACTGACGTGCGTACAAAATAATAAATGTGGATCTATTCCGGGCAAAAGCTTTTAAGTTTTATTTTTAACTTACTCAGCTCTCTAATATTTATAGTGTTGCTGGCCAAATCTGATGGATGGTGGCAATACTTTTTAAAGTATGAATGGGATGTTTGGATTTTGAAATTAGAATCTTGTTTTATTTCATGAAGCAAGCAGTAAAACATTAGAGAAACGTATAAATGGAACTGTCAGATTTATTTCATATTTTTTTCATAAAGTTCACAATTATGTTATGAAGTAAATATGTTTTGTAAGTATTCAGTGTTACTTATAGGCCGTGTCGTCGTGGTAAATATAGGTAGTTATATGAAAAACCTGCGCTTTACAATTATTTTATCTACTTTAACGTTGAGTCCGGCTAGCACTCAGTGTAAATGTTTTGTAAATATTTGTTAAATTATTTTAAAGTAGTTTTATAAAGAAAATGCGTCTTGACAAAGGAAAATGCTGAAAAGATGAACGAAAGAAAATCTAAACAAAAACACATCGCGTCAGTGCAGAGCATTCTTTATAAGCGCTGTTGCGATGTCAGTTCTATTAACCGAACTTTATTGATATTGCTACATCACTAGTGGTTGTGTCGATAGAGCGCATGCGCACAATACTAGTGGAGAGACTTTGACAGATCCTCTCGGTGCTCTCGCGCCAATTTTGGTAGCTCTGGTGAAAATATAATAATTACGTGTGTAAGATGGTTTTCTACTTATAATCTACTTAATAGTTCTAAAGAGTTTAAAGCAGAGTTTCTAAACCTAGACCGTGTAATGGGACGAGCCGATACTACACTACAATATTATTTTTTAAGTTTGTTTATAAACTAGCTGTTTTTGGCCAAGGTTTAGAACGGCTAGTTTAATATTTCCCGGCCTAGGTTTCCCTAATTAACTACATTGAATGATATAATGCCTCCTACATTGAGGCTAATTACCACTGTCACTCTCTAATTCTTAATATAAGTTCGTCCGTCCTTTTCACCTTTATAAAATTAAAAAGGGACAGAAGAAAGCTATGCTAAAATTAGAGCTGTCAAACATCGAATTCGAACCTTATGGCCGCGTCGATTGCACAATTTTAGAGAGCACGTAAAACAACCGACTTAAAAATCTCTTAATCTGACAGCTACGCCTTTATTTTAGGTTATTATTCATTCAAAATAATATCATTCGTTCATTTGAATTCATCTCCTCTCTTTCATTAGTCAAAAAACGAAAAAGATAGCTGGATTTTAAAATTAGGATTAGAGCATGACTGTGTGAATAGGGAACACGCCATTGAACGGGCAGCAGCGCTCTCTGATACAGTAACCTTTTAATCTGCGATCTCCAACCCGCCTGCCAAGCGTGGAGATTATGGCAAAACCAAACACTTCAGTGGAGGAGGCTCATAGTCCAGCAGTAACGGGCCGTTGATGTTGATAATGTGTGAATAGGGGCCATTGCCTCATATTATGAGATCTCACTGCTATGCAAAGGCCTCCCACTTAAATTAATTAATAATTTTAAAATGTCGTAAAACGAAAAAACATATTTTTTTTAACTTTTTGTTTCAATAAGCGTTAATCAGTGTTTTTTTTTCCTTTATAAAAACTAGTGAGTAATCGTTCGTTTTTAAACCTTACTATACATTTATCCTTCTCAAAGTGACCTTTTCAATCCCTCGGACACGGAGGTAAGAAATATTTAAGATAAGTTTTATCTTTACACACCGCTAAGGAGGTCCAGCGGTATAACTATCAACTCTTTACAAAAACCAACTTTAATTTACATTTCCTTAAAATTCTGACCCTATAAATTTCTAACGGGATTTCTTGTTTCAGAATTACATATTTAAGTTTGTATTCCGTCGACTAACCAGCAAAGATAAGTTTGCGTATCCCAAAATGGTTGGTTCTGAAAGTTCAAAGAAAACTTCAGTTTTGAGGACTGCATTTGAAACATTGTTTTGAAGCAGTATTAGGCGACAGGCCAATCGGAAAGGGTAATTTTAAATTCCTAATTCGAATTTTTGACATTCCTCTGGGCGCCATGTTTTTTTCGTATTAAGACGCACGTTTAGAGATAAATCCTAAATATAAGTATACAAATCACTTTATTGCTGTAGATATAGAAATGATAATCGAATTTTGTAAGATAAAGGTACTAACTTAGTACTAACTTAGTTATTATTGAATCAGAGCGCAATCTTGCCAACTGAACTCACTCCCTTCTATCAGACCAGTGGTTCTCAACATTTCAAGTGTTACTTTAGAACCATTCAATCTGCCAAAACAAGTCAAAATCTAATAGTGATACAATCAGATGGCAATATGAAATGCCACCTTTGTGATAATGAATAATCAACAAGCTTTCCGCATCCCACTACGCGATTCAAGCGTCGTCCTAGACACGCTCTCACAGATCCGGACGATGAGATCACCGTCGCGATTAAAGCTGCCATTGCGTGTAGGCCACACACTACTACAGAATGCCCTTCAGGTAGCAACCGCCCCCGCCGGCGGGGACGCGGAACTAATAGTAGAATTAATTCAGTAAGACCCGGTAGGGGTCATTCTTCTCCGACGCGCTTCTCGCCCTGGCAACGTTCTGGGCCGCGGTCCGAGCCCGTCTGAGGGCGCCCCCAGATACGTTGTCATAAAATTCCTAAGGGGTACGAGCCTTCTGCTCCCCCGCAAGTCCGCGCCCACTATATTATCACTCTGGTATAAATAGTGATTAGGTCCGTCAAAAAAATAATAATAATCAACAACCGACCTCATAAACCCTAGTGTCAGAGTTTTAGAGCCGTCGAAGGCGTCTGACATGGCTACCTTTTTATAAGAAAACTAGCGCTCTGCCCGCAGCTTCGCTTACGTGATAAAAGTTCTATCTCATCAAAGAGAAACATCAGCCAGTTCGGACCAACCACCCACTGGACACCATAATGTCAGGGCGAAACTTTCCGAAACGCATAGGTGCATTTGCACATATAAATATCTCTGGGCGGACAATACCTCGCCGCTCACTTCAGTTTTGACCAATTATGAGACCTGTCAATACGTTGCGTAAGCGAGATGAACCAATCACGACGTGTTCCCCGCGCCCCCGCACCGCAATTTTCTTCGTAATTAGTTTGTTAATGAATTATACAGAATGTGGTATCCAGTGGGTGGTTGGTCCGAGTCAGCCAGTTACAATTTTACTATCTATAGTAAAATTGTAACTGGCTATCATCTATGATATTACCGATTTAGCTACATACCATAAAAGCCCTCTCGCACTTTACCATCATGTTGGGAACCGCTGCAATTTCTCGTACGGTGTACAGTCAGCTCAAATATTAGCACAAGACATAATTGGATCCGGGCCGAGCTCGCAAGGATGCTCCACAAGCGCGTTTATAATTTCTCAATTATTTTTCCAGTTGAGTGTACTCTTCAGGGATTTGAACAAAAAAATTAATGTTGACATTACTTTGCGAATATTGAATTAAAAGTCTTTTCATCTTCCGTTTCTGCTTTGCTTTGAATATTTCGTAAAAAATATTTTTGCTATAACGATTAATTTTACTCCAAATCTGAGTTGTAGGATTTGATTAGTTTATACACTCTATGATACGAAGCATTCTTAAAATAAGAAAATATTTACGATTATTTAAAGTAAGAAAGTAATTCTCGAATGGAGACCGCGTCTCGGGAAACTTAGTGTGGGACGCCCCCCTGCCAGGTGGACTGATGACCTGAAGAAGGTCGCTGGTGGTGGCTGGATGAGGAAAGCGGGTGATCGTGCGCTTCGGCTTGCCCGAGGGGAGGCACACGTCCAGCAGTGGACTGCAATAGGCTGATTGATTCATATTTAAAGGAAAAAACAGACAAAGAAGCAGATCATTATTCTTATGGGTGCACAAAAATTTTCAGTCAAATTTTTCTGTAATTTTTGTCCGTTCATATGTCGGTACCTAATTAATATAAAAGATCTATATATTTGTCGAACCTGATCACAAAATTTTACGAGAATCGGCTGAGAAACGCGTATTGTAGAGTGGAACAAACAGACAGATGGACAGATGGATAGAGAGACATGCAAAAGCAAGATTTATAAATATTAAAATATTTAGAAACTGTCATTATGCCTTCGGTTACAAATGCAGCCGAAATGAGTCAGTCGGCAGCTTTAGTATAGTACAAAAACAGTTCAAATGCAGCCCGTCTGGTAGTGTTGCAGTGTATCCGCGAGTTTAGGATAATCCTGTCCAAGATACAAAACCACTGTTTACTACATTTTAAGTGCAAGTCGTATAAAGTAAAGAGTATGAGCGCTGACTTAAGGTCCCTTTCAATAGAATCCGGCAATAATGTAAATAAGATAATTTTTTGACACTTACTTTCCAAAGACAAACAAGACTTTGATGAGTAAAGAATTAATATAGCAGTTGTCGTCCGAGTATTTTTTATTAAAATAACTATCATAAAGAAGTTAATAGGGGGCGAAATGATTGTAAGAAGAATGCATGGTTCCTTGAAAAGTGAATACTTACCTATATTATGAGGATTGATACTCAAATGTAAATAATTACGGAGTGATCGCATATAATTTGATTTGTTTACATTATTGCCGGATTCTATTGAAAGGGACATGTGATTGCGACAGTACCTGTACCTTTATCTCTTTAGCTTACTCCTAAAATAGGCAAATATTCTCCACCACCTTCCCGGAGCACTCATAAACTATTGCAGGGGCAATACCAAGGCAGTGGTAAGGTTTTATTGTATTCTATCTTATAGATCTTGAAAAGCCTATTTAACAAAAAAAGAGTTAAATTTCGCAAGTAATCAACGCAAGAAACTGTTCAGCTGAGAATCTGTACAGTTGCGAATCTGTCCAGTTACGAAGGGGTTTTGTCGACTGCATCCAAACTGCCACTGCAGTTAGAAAACAGTTCAAATACAGCCCATCAACGGCCCGTTACAGTCCACTGCTGGACTATGAGCCTCCTCCACTTAAGTGGAGGGTTTTGCCGTAATCTCCACGCTTGGCAGGCGGGTTGGAGATCGCAGATTAAAAGGTTACTGTATCAGAGAGTGCTGCTGCCCGTTCCCTGTTCAATGTGTAGTCCCTAAGTCGCCTCTTACGACACCCACGAGAAGAATAGGGGATGGTGACAAATGTATTCTACTCTGCCGTCACCACACGGCAAAACCCTCCACTCCACCCTCCACAAACAAATACAGCCAGTCTATCAGATATTGTACAGAGGACAAAGGATATAGTCAGGCCAGGCCGCTTGAAACGGTTTGAATTTTCTCAAGAGGTTTTTTATATTTTTATAATATGAAATTTTGATTACATGTATAGTTGACCGAACTGCACAATTATGCAAAATTTCATGACAAAGCAGAGAAAACTTAATCCGTTTCAAGCAGACTGGCCTGACTATATCCTTTGTCCTCTGTACCTTGCATCAGTGTATCCGCGAGTTTGGGATAATCCCGCGTCGTCCGCAACAACAACACCGTTGTTTACTTTCCATTCGCCGGTTACAGAGCTCGTTAAGGCGATGTTTTTATGCCCGAACCGGTCATGTGGATTGCAAATACAAAACTACCAAAATGTGACGCGAATTCACAACGAAATAAACTGCATGCGCATGTAACATCGCTGAAACGCGTGTCAACAACGACATGATGCGACTACAGCATGGCCATCGAGAGTTTTGACAGCTGTCAAACTTATAGGAAATAACAGTAAGCACCGGAAAATTAATCCTGTACCATTGAGTTAAGAAACGTCAAAACACTTTGCTCGATGACCCTGAATTGACCCTACTCGAAATTCTAATCCCTAGGCAAATCATTTAGGAACGCCATTTAATTTAAAAAATAATAATTGTGAAGCATCATCAGTGCAAGTTCGCAGTGTTTGACGATTCACCGACGGATTTTAAATCTGTCTTGAATTAAAAAAGAGATCTGTAAATTTAGAAAGCATTCTAATTGGGCCTTTGACTATATTAAAGATAAATAATATATAATAGACAGTCCTAAATTTAAAAAAAATTAAAAGACCGCTGCTAGTTGTACACAATTTAAGATTTACTATCACAAATCTAAATTAAAATAGTACAGAAGCGATCATAAGACAGCGTGATGTCACGCCTTGCTATTTGTTTTGACTCACCATGTAATTTACTGTTTTGGCGTTTAATAACTAGCCAGTCATCTATCCTTCCTCTTTATTCAAAACGATGTAAAATCTTAATACGAGTAAAATATTTTCAAATTCGATTTTGCACTGAAAATACTGACTTCCACTTAACTGCCCGTTAACAAGGAGAAGGATTGCGCCACGGTAATCTTTTGATCTAATTGTGACATGTAAATGTTAACCCGGCTACCGCCACTCAGCCGGCGCGGCGGTGTTCGTAAACAACGTGTTTATAAACGACTTGCTAAAGAATATAAAGTACGGGTTAAGATCATAGGAATATGCAGCCAAAATGTATTTGATATTTTTCGTCAGGAAACGCCCCCCTGCTAGGTGGGCTGATGACCTGAGGAAGGTCGCTGGTGGTGGCTGGATGAGGAAAGCGGGTGATCGTACGCTTTGGCGTGCCCTTGCGGAGGCCTACGTCCAACAGTGGACTGCAATAGGCTGATTGATTGATTGCCTATACTTTGTAAATTGCGCTTAAGTCCTCCCGTCAACGTCTATCTCCCGTTCGTTTAGAAGCTTCATTTATGTCGTTTTTCTGAAATATTCCCTGGTTCCAAAATGACCCTTTCCCAAATGCTCCCTTAGTTCATATTCTGGTATAAAAGATCTTAATAAAAAAACTCGGTATTAACCAGTTAATTTTGTTACAGTTACCTCTGCCTATGTGGCTGCGTCGCCAAAGCCGAGCGTCCTGAAGCTGGCGACGCGAAGGAGAGTGTCCACACCCTTCTCACCGTCTGCGCTGATCTGTGTCACCCTTGCGATGCTGATATTGTAAGTACTACTCATTCTTCTTCTTTCGAGTCGATGGCTCGTCAAAGATTTAATGTTTTATTCTCCCAGTATGCTGCCACCCTGATTGCTCCATCTGAGGCCTCCATGTGCTCCTCCAGGGAGCACGAGTCAGGACAAGCAGGATACGATAAAAGGTGGACCATTGTCTGCGGAGTCGCGCCACATTCGCACCGAAGGTCCGCCCCATCTAAAAACCCCACCTGAGACGGTTTTCTTTACTCCAACCGACCTGGGTACTACTCATTGTCGCCACCGACTAAAGACTTCCTATGACATGCTTACGTCCATTGCTCTTTGGGCTTGAACGATGATAAATACCAATATGTACCCAAATTTTTACTGTGTGTGTGTGTGTGGAGCGGTGCAGTCTATGGCTCAGTTAGTGTCCTGTCCTGCCTGCCCTGTCACCTGTTTGCAACAGGACTTAATGGATGCCACTAATAGTGTAGTTGAAGGAGCTAAGTTCTGGGCCAGAAAGATCTAATTTTTCATCAACACGCAAAGAAGAAGAAGAATGTATAACCTAAGGCGCCTCTTATGATGCCCATAAGAGGCTATTGAATGTATCGACTCGAAAAAAAGGAGAAAAAGACCATTGCTAGCCAAAATTTCTCAAGAATCTCGCTTGGACTTCGCGTTACCCTCATCTAGCGATTTTCTACCTTCAATATATCAACGTTTGTATTTTTGAATGACTTCTTCGTCACGCTCAGTAAAGTTAACTGCTACAGAATTTGATGGATTTTAAAAATCATGGAGTGCCTTTAGATTTGTATAAATTTTGAGAATGTAAATATTGTTTTTGTAACAGGGTTCAGAGCGAGCTTCGGCAACACAATCTCTCCGATGCGCGTTAGGAACGAGCGTTTGCGGAGCGCGTGGGGAATTCTGCATGTTGTTCGCGAGGGATGTCGAGATAGAGCAGTGTGACGACTTCGTTAGAGCAGCCAGGACTGCGCATCTGCTACGTGCTGTGGCAGAACTAGACCATCATATTGTACAAGTAAGTGTAGCCTTTAGGTTAACTATCCACTGCCAGTATTCGGGGATCAAAAGCTGTTTGTTCCGCGTACTCTTCGTGAGGGATGTTGAAACAGAGCAGTGTGGTGATTTCGTTAGAGCAGTCAGGACTGCACATTTTCTGCGGGCTGTAGCGGAGTTAGACCACCATATTGTACAAGTATAGTGAAAATATTCATCATACCCTACTCACATTTGGTGGTCAACGGTGTCAAAAGACTTGGAGCAAGCCCAATAGGGGATCGGACTACTTTTATTTTATTTTATAAATCCTAACTGAATTTTTGCTCTATCTTTAAAATTGGCCGAGTTATTTGAAATTAAAGATTAGATAGAGAGGCACATACCCACTTGTGACGTCATTTGTTAGTAACGCCATATAATCTCCATACAAAAGATCATTTTTGAAAGAGACACATTATATTAAACCTTAAAAAATCACTGTAAATTCGTTTTTCAACCGATTCTGTTTTTTTCTTCACGAATCGTCTGCTAATAATCTATATTTTAAAAATAATTCATAAAATATGGTAAATTTAGGAACAGCCAGATCCCCTCTTGAATTAATCAAAAACAACCCAGAAAGTGAAACGCATGAAAATGTGGAGAGCCGCCCCCAAATAATTGGAAAATAGTGAAGACGAAGAGAAAGACTGATATCCAAAGCGCGTTATACTGTTGGTTTCGGCTAATTATTATATCAAATTCGCTAATTATTAACTCCATTTTTATTCCAAGCCTGGGGTGGTCACAAATTGTTCATCCAAGATGCCCAGACTTCATCAAACCTATTGGTTTATAGGAAGCTATTTGAAAGATTGACTCTTTTCTGGTCGCATTTGCTATGGGACTGTACCCTGCCACTTTCTCACGAATTATAGTTAGTCAAGACGCGAGCGGTGTGAAATCTCTGATACAGAAAACACTTATATTCCTCTAGCATATCTGGTGTTAGGGATAGCGAGGCTGACCACTCAGGTTGATAATCCATCCAGTGTTTAAGAAAGAAAAGGAAGAAATAAAGATTAGAAATTGTAAGAAAGGTGATCTTATACACCGATGATGTCGTTATACATCCTTATATGAATACACCTGTTACATAATTCACATCCAAGAAACGTTATTTTATTGCAACAATCGAACTCGTCCAAACTGTTAATTAGCTTCCGTATCTAAACAATCTTAACCACAGCAGCTCAATAGCCAACCAAATCAACACAAAGCGACCCCAACAAAAACCAGTGTTTATTTATTCAGCGCGCATCTCGTTATGCGTATTTGCGCACTCCTTAATTAGAGGCAGTATCATCTGCCGTGTTTGCGCTGGACAAACTGGGGATGAGCATGGGAGTTAGGAAATGTGGGAAACTGTGCGATGTGCCTATATTTTTGAAGTGATGACGAATATTTAATCGTTGGTAGCTTCTGATAATGTCAAGTCAAGTATTCTCAGTGATTTTTGCCAACTTTTGCGAACATTTGGCAGAATTGTACAAATGATCCCCATGTTCGATCTTCAAGTTGTGATGTCTTCTGAAAATATACTCGTGCAGCCTCCGTGGCCGAGTGGTCGAGATTTCACCACTCATTACGGAGGATCCAGATTCGTTTCCCGGTGAGGACTCTGTCAATCAAAAATCACTTTGTGAGACTTTCCCCAGTTTGGTTAGGACTTTGCAGGCTGAAGATGATTCCGTGCTTCGGAAGGCACGTTAAGCCGTTGGTCACGGCTACTATTAAGCCGTCGAAGGCCTCTGACTTGGCTCATGTAAGAACTATTTTCCGCAGATAAAATGTGAAATAATTAAATAAAAATAGATAGATAAATAAATAAATAAATATGTAGGGACATCTTCACACATGGCCATCTGATATACATTACTTAAATAGATAAACAACAACCAGACACAAGGCAAACACAAGTGCTCATCACACGAATATTATAATATAATTATAATATTATAATTAATAATTAATTTATTAATTATTATCTACCACTTCTACCGCTTCATATGTGCGATGCGAACATCCATGTCTGTTCGTCTGCATGGGTGACTAAGTTATAGTTGACAGTGGTATTCCAGTAGCTGGGTATATTAGCGATGATTAATGAGCCGTGAAGGTTCGCGGTAAGAAGTCTCGTGGTGTGGCCTCTTGTAGTTCAACAATATGTGTTTCAAGAATTTGATAATTTTTTGCAGATAAAGATTATGAACCAGAAAATGACGTAAAGATGTTATTTCCTTCTAAAAATTTAAATAAAGATTAGCCAAAATGCAATGCAAACGCACTAAAGGACTAAAAGCTACCAAGAGTTAGCGCTAAAAGTTAAGTAAGCTAAGTTAGCTTGCGTGACTAAAAGTTTCTTCGGTGATCTCTTCTCCACAGATTCCTCTATTGTAATGACGAATCTAAATTATGTAAAATCTATCTAATCTATATGGAAAATTTTAATTTTTGACTTTTTTTGCTTACTGGATCTACTTGTATGAATAACAACTAGTTCTAAAACAAAAGTCGTCAAAAAACAAGAGCGTCGGTGGTCTAGTGGCTAGGGCCGCTACCTCCCGTCAGGGAGACGCAGGTTCGATCCCCACCACGTATCAATGTGTTTTCAAATTTCGAATTTATATATAGTACGTTTATTCAACGCTGTTAGGAAAACATCGTGATGAAACCTGCATACTCCTGCGAAGAAATTCAAAGGTTGTGTGTGAAGTCGACCAACCCGCACTGGGCCAGCGTGGTCGACTAAAGCCTAATCGCTCTAATTCAGGGCAGGCTCGAGCTTCTCGGTGGGGACGTGTATGAGCTATTGATGCTAAAACAAAAGTGGTTTAGTGACGACTGAACTACCTGAGGTTTTTTACCGACACGTATTCGACGTCATTGTAATGGGGCATTTTATGACAGCTCTTTAAAAAATAAAAATAATAGTTCTAATTAAGACGACAGATGGCGCCATTCTTTTTATTTAATTCTTTTATGGCCCTGGTGAAGCGCCGGATTTCTTCATATCCACTAATCGTCACTGCCATCTATCGAAGTTTTATGAACTATTTTTTTTTTTTCAATTGGCTGTCGGAAAATCTCCCATTGCTATCGAAATGTGTTCAATAGGTACCTAAGGTAGTCGGCAGTCAGTAGCCAATCGCGCCCGTATCTATCTAGAGCGGTCGGGCTCGCAAATACGGCTGCGTAATATATTTGCGGTGTGCACACTCAGATTTTAGAGATGGGATAAAATCCATATCGATTTACACTGTGACCTGTTCGTTACTGGGATGAGTGGTTTGATGAATTAATGCAACCGAGTGTGTGAGTTAATGTTTGAAAGGAAAAGTTCGATTACTAAATAATTATAATTTAATTTATTTAATGTAATGTATAATTGTGCCGTGTAGTGACTGCAGAGTAGAATACATTTGTCACCATCCCCTACTCTTCCCGTGGGTGTCGTAAGAGGCGACTTAGGGACTACACATTGAACAGGGAACGGGCAGCAGCGCTCTCTGATACAGTAACCTTTCTGCGATCTCCAACCCGCCTGCCAAGCGTGGAGATTATGGCAAAACCAAACACTTAAGTGGAGGAGGCTCATAGTTCAGCAGTGGACTGTAACGGGCCGTTTTGATTTTGATTTGAATGTAATGACGACGAATTTATTATTTTTTAAAATTTTGTTGTTAAAATTGTAATATGACTATTTATTATAACGCTGTGGTTGTACTTATACTGTAATGTTGTAATATTGCAATATAAATGAATTATAAATTACCGACCGACGCGATTTCTACGATAAAAAAATAACATGTAACTTTTTTAATGAACTATCTTTAAATTCGTAGGTTTGAGTTGACACAGACCGGCCACATTTGTCAATTTGCCGATAAATATCCTCTTAATAGTACGTGTTGTAGCGTTGTGTTACGCTTCGGTGTTCGAAACTTTTTTTCGTGTTTTTCTCAGTTTTTTTTCTTTTTCTAATTTCTAATATTGAATTCGATTTTGAAAGGTTTTTGTGTTTTTTGTTTTTGGTATTCAATTTCCTGTCGGAGTTTTGAGTTGTTGAAAAAGAGCTGTAAAATTGTGTATTTTCAGCTATTCCGATTGTTTAAGTTTTGAAAAGCTCTAGGAGCTATTTTTCATCTAATAACCTATTACCAAATCTGCGAGCTACGACTGAGCTCTTTTTACCGATTTTCCTGGACATTTAACAAAGTCGGAAGTCAAAGCTTCTGATCTGGTTCGAGCAGCCGGCTCACCCCCCAGAGGGAACGGTCCTGGCCGCACTCGAGGACTCTATCTTGTTCCTGTGGACGCCTCTGACTGCGGAAGTCCTTGGCTGCTGTCTAGCCGGGACATCGGATTGGCTTTGGAGTTGGTGGTTCATCGGTGGTTGCTTCAGAAGCAATATTGTATCACGGGATCTTCTCCAAGGAAGTGCGGTGTTGAAGTTCAAGTTTACTAGATTTGTCGTTTTATTTTTGATGAATTTTTTTAGAATCAGTTTGCTGTAAACAAACCCTTAAATTGGCAAGTTGCTAGTTTTTTCCCAAAATTCAAACCGGCTCTTCACGCCACCGTCATCTATTCCTGGCTGTACTTTTGGCACCTTAACGTCCCCATACTTGTTCAACGTTTTTATTGCGCAATAATTCCCTAGACAGGTAGGGCTCTATTACTTCACTATCTCTGAACTTACACTAATTTTGGGGAACTGTTAGCCTTTAATTCTAAATTATTTATGTTATGTTAGTCATCTTTTACCGCGTTTCCGTTCTTTGTATTTGTTTTTTTTTTTTGTGTGTTTTAATTGAGATCTATTTTGGTAAGTATCTTTATATCAAATCTTGGCCTTTTTACCTTTTTTCAAGTCTAAATTATATTCGTGTAAAGTAGTTCTTTTCGGCTTTTAATTTTTAACACTACAGTGTGTATAATATTCAAAGTTCAATATATGACATGCTTTACTGCTATTCCGTTTCCGTTCCGTTTGAAAACCTTATCGGCACTTATACTTATAAAGTGCAAAACCCAACTTCTTTGTTTTTTAATCCATAGGCGCTAAAACGTAGCTAAGGCGCATTCCGAATCAGACTTTCAGCGCTGTCAGCGATCAGAAAAGAAAAAAAAAACGTATGAGTTTTGACAGCTGACAGTAATTCGGAACGCGATTACGGGTGCTTTAATCGATTTCAGCGCGTCCCGGAACGCAGGGCTAGTATTTACAATATCGCGACAATGTCGACAATATTTTAAAACATCACAATACAACCGCCAGTCTATCGATAGAGTAAGCCATTCTATTCTGTTTCATTATCGATAGTAACGTATAACCCAACTCTATTTTCCTGAGCGGTAGATAATAAATTGACTTCTTGATCGGGCCCGAGCCGGCCCCGTGGGTAACTTTGTTATTCCAATCACTGTATAGATTTGTTTGCTGACTCTCTCTACTTCGCTAAGTATCGACTGGCGTTTTAACGTTGTTGAAATTGCTAATAGATTTTTATTTCTTGCGCTTTTGTCAATATTAAATCAAACTAGCGGTCCGCCCGCGGCTTCGCTCGCGCTATGTAAGATTATCCCGTGGAAATAAGACTTTTCCCGGTGAAAAGTATCCTATGTGTTAATCCAAGTTACAAACTATCTTCATTCCAAATTACGTCCTAATCCGTCCAGTAGTTTATGCGTGAAAGCGGAACAAACATCCAAATATATTTTCACATTTATAATATTAGCGTGATTAGATTATAGCTCTTAAACGTCCCCACCGAGGGGCTTGGCCACAGATTGGTGGCTTAGCCTACCCCACAGATTAATTTACAGGGTCATTCCGGAAAGATCAACTTCACACTCGATCTTTGAATTTGGGTTTTCTTGCGATAAAATTTCTAAATTCGAATAAGATAGGCTTCTAACAGCCGAATCCCCAACGGAAGGTAGTGGTTTTAGCCGCCATACCACCAACGCGACGCTCTTATTTATTAACTAGCTGTCCGCCCGCGGTTGCGTTGTGTAATATTTTCCCGTGGGAATAAGACATTTTCCCGTAAAAAGTATCCTATGTGTTATTCCAGCATACAAACTACCTTAATTCTAAATTTCATCCTAATCCATGCTGTAGTTAAGGCGTGAAAGCGGAACAAACGTCCAAATATATTTTCTCATTGTGATATGATACAACATGTCATCTACGTAAATAATGCAATATATCGCAATCCGCTGAACTAAGTTTTACCCCTACGGCCCCGGTTCATTGAGTGATCTAAGTGATGTAATAACATCCTATGGAAATAAATTATTTTGACTTTGACTTTGACTTTGAGACTGATCAGCTGACAGAGTAATTTTGTATGAAAAACAATTCGAGGCATGTTTTTAGTATCACATAACTACTCTAGAAAATAAACATTTCGTAAATTTTAATATTGTAGCCATTGCAAATCCTCTTGAGTATTATTGTGTCTGGGAATCGCCGACACGTGGCCTGTAATAGCTGCCGATCCCCGATCTAAATGCGAAGCAACGTCCGCCATTTTGTTTGAAAGGGACCGTGAATTTGTAGGGAATAATCCTCTCGTGTGAAGAATAGTAATGGTGTCTGGGTAAAGAAAACCGAATTATATTTTATTCGTTAGGTAATTAAAAAATATTAGACCCGTATTTTTTATTTTATCATCATCATCATCATCATCATCATCATCATCAACAGCTCATATACGTCCCCACCGAGGAGCTCGAGCCTACCCTGATTTAGAGTGGTTAGGCCTTAGTCGTTGCCGTGTGGTAACGGCAGAGTAGAATACATTTGTCACCAACCCCTACTCTTCCCGTGGGTGTCGTAAGAGGCGACTTAGGGACTACACATTGAACAGGGAACGGGCAGCAGCGCTCTCTGATACAGTAACCTTTTAATCTGCGATCTCCAACCCGCCTGCCAAGCGTGGAGATTATGGCAAACACTTAAGTGGAGGAGGCTCATAGTCCAGCAGTGGACTGTAACGGGCTGTTGATGAGGCCTTAGTCGATCACTCTGGCCCAGTGCAGGTTGGTTGGCTTCACAAACCTTTGAATTTCTTCGCAGGAGTTTGCAGGCTTCATCACGATGTTTTCCTTTACCGTAAGAGCGTCGAATAAACGTACATATGAATTCGAAATTCGAAAACACGTTGGTAATTATACCAAAATACCAAAAGATAATTATACCTATAATGGGACAGTCAAAATATGTATTTAGTATGAATTATGTGAAATCGTGGAATTGTCATTCTCTGGGATTATCGTTCTCCGTCAACCAAGAATCTCAATGGGGTAAAGAGTAAAAGGCATTATCACAGACAGCGGGCATTATGGTGTATTGGACCATGATGTCATGGTGACAGACATGTCATCGTTGAGATAACGCTCGGATGTATTGTACATGCCACGCGACTCTTCGAATTGAGTTATGAGGGAATAATATAGTTACCAAAGTAAAATTAATCTATACCCGTTCCATCGATTATTCTACGTGTGTATGCAAAAAAAAAAAAAACAACATTCCTTCTATGATTATTTTTTTACAAACTGATTATTAATTTTTATGATCTTTCTACCAAAACTTATCAAAGAAGACTATTATTTGTTTATTACTTACTTATTTATTTTTTTATCTCAGACTTACTAACTATTTATTTGTTATAGTAAAGCTAATTTTATTGTAGAACTTGTTAAATTATCCGAAAAGCACTATCTATACCTAGAAACCTTGTGTCTGCTCCCTGCGATACAAGCTTGCTTAGTGCACGGTTCGCTGATAAATGTATCTATTATAATTGTCTTTTGTTAATTTGTTTTTGTAATGTTTTTTGTAAATGAGTTTGGTAATAAATTATTATTATTTAAAAAACTTTAAACCTGATTATTTTCGGAGTCTAGTCTATGGCGTTCACTGCTCAACTAGACAACATTGTATAACAATAATAGAAACAGTATCAATTTCCTTCCTCATCAAACAATCCCCCTTAGAAACAGCTAACAGTTTAAATAAACAATTTGAACAATAAGCAAACTGAACACTATAATTCTAAACAAACAATTGTGCAGAGTTGTTCAAACTGGAGAAAACTGCTCTTAGTTCGATTTGAAACAAGGTATATTAGAATTGTATAAAATCAAGAAAAAAGCCATTTATGACGTCACCGCTTGCTATTCTCGTTTGCGTATTTTTTAGATTGGTTGGGTTTTATTTTTATTTTAGCTGTTTTTCTATTTATCCAGTAAACTGCCGACTCTATTTGGGTTATAAAAACCGCACCGTCAGCTTTTTATGGTTATTTGTTCGTATTGAATTTCAAAGAATCTTGTGACGTTCTATGTTAAATATTTCACGGTCCAAAACCTTAGCCTAAAACTAAAATGTTTAAAATGCATTCGATTTCATCCTGTCTACAAAGCAGTATAGTTTGTCCATTTCTTAGTTAGTTTCCCAATTTCAATAACTTTTTTACACGGTACCTAACAAATCAAGCAAACAAAAATAATTTATAATCTTTGATGTTTGCAAATGATATCATTGGTAAAGCAATTTTTTCGCCAATTTTTGTATATTGAAAGATCATTAAAAATCCAGAACCGTGTCTAAATTTCTGATGATAATGGAGCTGGCCCACAAGTTCTCCCGGGAGTGGGGGATCCGCTAACTTTGATGTTCGCCCCCTCTCCTGGGAAACGGGAGGGGTGCAGTTCGGATCATAGGCGATTTTGAGGTCTGTTGTACATTGCTGCTGGAGAAATTGGGAATTTTTATTGGACGTGGTAGAATTCTCTGTAGTCCTCAATAAACGAATCGAAACTATTGTACGAGTAAGGACAAATATGCATCCATCTTCTATTTTTCGAATACTTTGTGAAAAAAGACGTTTTTCAAATGAAAACATATCCGCATTCTACGGGACACTAAACGTATTGACATTATATGTTTAGGTATTATTTTTAAACGCTTTATCGTGTCGTTTAGAGTTTAATACTTACCATATTTTGACTGAATTTCTGGACTTGTACGGTACAAATACATTCCTTCTTTTTGCGTTACTTTATACACATTTAAAGTATTCCGATTTTCACACATTCAAAATAAAATACAACATGAATCGCATAACATTTCGCCCTATAATTTAGATAAGATAGAAATTACACCCACTATTTATAAAAACTTAAAGGTTGATCGAAAGTCAAAGTCGAAGTCAAAATTATTTATTTCCAGAGGATGTTATTACATCACTTAGATCCGTCATTACATTTTTTTGGGTGAGTTCACTAACACAATGGCGGAATCTGTGGAGAAGAGCTCACCGAAGAAACTGCACAGTCGTCGCATCTTTTGCGTTTCCTTTTTTAAATAAAATATTGTCAATTACAAAATTAATGCTTATTATATATCGCAAGCGTCAATGAACACTGAATTCCGTCTTCGTCGCCGCTCCCATTTCAATCTAAAACTAGTTGATATTTGAACATACCCCAGTAATAGATAATAAACACAATTATAAGTTTATTAGCCGAACCACAGATGCGTCGTTTTTTGAGAGGGTTCAAAATTATGTATGGTTACGGACTTGGGGTGAAAATTGTACATGATTGATTGCTGTTTTTGTATGGTACGCGGTGATCAATTTATCTTAATTTTCGGTTTGTGTTTGATTGTTATTAGTTATTTTGGAAATTGGTTATAGGTTTCTTCACTCATAAATACATTTTAAGTAAGTAATTTTTAGCTTAACATATCTTCATCGGATAAGAAATAATCTTTGATATGGTATCGGACTACTTCTTTTTATTTTATAAATCCCAACTTCTTAGTTTCTGCTATCGAACACTAATATAATTTTTGCTCTATCTTTAAAATTGACTGAGTTATAAAGGTTTGAAATTCAAGATTAGACAGAGAGGCACATACCCACTTGTGACGCCGTTTGTTAGTAACGCCATATAATTTCCATACAAAAAATCGAAGAGACAGACATATTGAAACATCAAAAAAATCACTGTGAATTCGTTTTTCAACCGATTCTGTTTTTTTCTTCGCGAATCGTCTGCTACTACTCTATATTTTAAAAATTATTAATAAAATATGGTAAATTTAGGAACAGTCCGATCCCCTATTGAGACAAATTAATCTGCGGATTGATTAATATGAGTCTTTAAGAATAATTTTTAAGATTAGTTTATTTTATTTATTTATTTAACCATTTATTGCACACAAAAAAAAACAAGACATTAAAGAAGACGACACAATGACGACGCACGACGTTTAGCTGAACGGTGCTTCAAATGAAGTCCGTTTGTGAAGGTAGACCGAAATCTTTTTAAATCTCAACCAGAATGTTCCGAAACAAAGTCCTTACTGCATCTCCTGGGGTCACATTAGCCTCCCCTTATGCGTGCTCGATGCCATTACACTGCTCAGTAGTGTTGTCACTCGATAAGCGATTATCGATAGTCAACAGAAAAGCTGTCGATAGTACCGATTATTTTAGTATATCGATTAAATTATAGAAACTATAATAACTTAATTCGGTCAACTCACGATTTCTTGAATAATGTCTTACGACATGACAGTTTTGATGCTCTACAAAAGAAACTATCGATATTCTCGCAATTTAAGAAACAATATTTTTGCCACCATCGATACTATCTTCTTCTTCTTCAACCTTTGTTTACCCAATGCTGAGTATAGGTCTCTTCCATATTTTCCACATTGTGCCGTCATTTCCGCATCCAGTCTCTCCCTGCAACTCGCGTCAGATCGTCAGTCCATCTCGCGGGCTGCTTTCCCACATTTCTAAGCCTAGTCCGTGTTATTATTTATTTAGATGAAAACTATCGATATCTCTGCCACATTACAACACTACTGGTCAGTGATGTGGCGGGTCAGATTCACTCGAGTCACCTCAGTGTCGTGACTCCGAATATTAAGCTTTCTGCCCTTCAGGTGCGTGCAGACGTGAGGCTGCCACGGCTCGGTAACTTCAGTGTGCTTCGGTGATTTCTGCGAATGAGATTTTGGGCAGTTTGATGGGATTTGTTTAGGTTAGGTTAAGTTAGGAAGAGGGTAAGATGCAAGGGTTTCGATAGTTAACCAATTAAAGAACTATCGATTGTTTAATCCGTAGCATCAATTAATTTGGTCTTTTGATGAAACTCTCTATAGTATTGTTGCTCAGGGATAAGCAAAAAACTATCGATTTTATCGAAATTCTGAGAAACAGTACTATCGATTAATAGTATCGAAACCACCCATTAGCTACAATACTATCGATAGTATTGCCATATTTTGAACTATCGATAACTTACACTACAACACTACTGGTCATTGATGTGGCGGGTCAGATTCACTCGAGTCACCTCAGTGTCGTGACTTTTAATATTAAGCTTTCTGCCCTTCAGCTGTGTGCAGACGTGAGGCTGCCACGGCTCGGTAACTTCAGTGTGCTTCGGTGATTTCTGCGAATGAGATTTTGGGCAGTTTGATGGGATTTGTTTAGGTTAGGTTAAGTTAGGAAGAGGGTAAGATGCAAGGGTTTCAGACCATCATTGGACCAGTCGATTAAAATAGTTACCTGGTGGCTCGTAATTTTAAGCACTGGCACTTTTACACTGCCACTGTTGGCTGGCACTGGTCTAACGTGATTGACTAAGGCTTAATCACCCTAATTTAGCGTGTGGCCCATTAGCCGCCACGAAGCTGCTGAACACTACACGAAGGACGTTGTAGAGGTTTTTAAATAAAAACGTGGCAAAAACCAGGGTTCAGTCCAGTTAAAGGTAGATAGATAGATTATCAATGCAGTACAAACTCATAAAATGAATAACAAAATAAGGTAGAACAACGAAACACTAACAAAGTAAATTATTTTATAGTGAGTACCGCATCCATAGCTAGGCCCCAACTCAGCATGCGCTGTGACACAAGGTAAAGGTGTTTATTTATGTATTTATAAAAACTGACAAATAGTAGAGTATGTAGAAAAGGTTTAGGTCTGTACTCTCGGAGATCAGGACAAGAAGTGAGAAATTTAGCAGATAAAAGACAAAATCGAAACGTAAGAAATGTAAATTTGAAAATGAATTTAAAATGAAAGATAAAACTGCCAGCAAGAAAGGTTGCCAGTCATAAAACAGAAAAGAGGACGAATGCCTCGTTCAAGGGTAGACTCGAGCCCCTCGATGGGGACGTATATGAGCTATTGATGAAGCACAAGTAGCATCATTTTTTATATGATAACTATTGTATTTTTTATTTTTTTTTGCGTCGTCTTATCGTAGGACGACCGACCTCACGAATCCTTTTATTACAGTCGCATTGGCAGTCGATATCACTCATGAATTATGAACAGCTCATCTTTTATCATGCCCAAAGGGCTCTATTTATTATATCGACGTGAAAGTTACTTACCGATAGTGTAGTGTTGTAATTTGATAAGTAGAATATTCTCTATTCATCTGATGATGTATTCTTTGGCAAATTCATAGGTTAATTTCGTATTTATGTAGTTTTATTAATATGTACTTTATTGTAGGTATACACCGTGAAATTTACATCGTTTTGTTCCCGCCGTGTAGTGATAGTACCCGTCAAACTGGACAACTTTTCACGAAGAAAAAATTTCCTGCGACAAAAAAATTTTTGGCTTCTCCATACAAAGTGAGACTCCCGACCGACCCATTTTGTATGAAGAGACCAAAAATTTTTTTGTCACAGGGATTTTTTTTTTCGAGAAAAGTTGTCCAGTTTGACGGGTACTATCACTACACGGCGGGAACAAAACGATGTAAATTTCATGCTGTATGTATTTTATGTAGGTACTTGTATGTATGTCTATTATATTTAAGTCATTGTTTAGTATTATTGATGATTATTTAGTATAGGTATACATGTTTTTCCCTGTGAACTACATTTTGTAGTTTATAAGGTATACTATTCCGCGTTACAGTAGTATCCTGTACCCAAAGGTTACATGGAAGAAATTGCTATGGAGCAATAAGTACCGTGTGCTGACGGAAGAGTAGAATACATTTGTTTTTTCCCGTGGGTGTCATAAGAGGCGACTTAGGGACTACACATTGAACAGGGAACGAGCAGCAGCGCTCTCTGATACAGTAACCTTTTAATCTGCGATCTCCAACCCGCCTGCCAAGCGTGGAGATTATGGCAAAACCCTCCACTTAAGAGGAGGAGGCTCATAGTCCAGCAGTGGACTGTAACCGGCCGTTGATTGAATAAGGCCGCCTAACTGTACATGAGTACCTGTTCTTACTTCCACTCTGTCATTTATTATTTCTGTGTGTGCAATAAAGTATATTCATTCATTCATTCATTCATTGTTTGTGCAGGAAGCGTTTGGCGAAGGCGGTTGGCCGCTGGAGTTCCGAGCGGCTGTGGCAAGACTGCTGTCCTACCACGCGCCAAATGACAGAGAGTCCCCGCGGACCACCGTACAACGTAAGTGTACTCAATTTATTTGGTCATTTCGACGCTCGTTACGAAGGTTCTGGGGTCGAGTCCCGGTGGCGACACTGTCAAGCAAAAATACCTTTGTGAAACTTTCCCCGGTTTGGTTAGGACATTGCAGGCTGAATCACCTGACTGTCCGAAAATAAAGATGATTCTGTTCTCCGGAACGACATAATTTTTTAAATTTTTTATACCCGAAATATGGCGACAAACAAGTTGCCATCTCCCTCCAGCCCATATTAAGTGATGCTACTCTACCAAGGAATTCGTCATGTTTACCGACTTCTACAAGGTTTCAAGATCTACTTTTAGTCTAGGATTAATATACCTGGTATTAAACACCATCTTCGTCGCAGGTATCGGCAGCCAGCGGCTCGACCAGACGCTGCAAGAAACTCTAGTCCTCGATCTCATTGTGTTGGTCGGTTTTGTCGTCGTCAACAACCCACTACTACAGGTGAGTGCTCTTAAACAAATCTTCCTTTATAGCATTTTTTATTTCTAGCATTTCCAAACATGAGTTTGGAATTCAAATTGCTGTCACGCCACTCTTTCGCTGTTCAGACATGTTGGTACAAATTTCTAACAATGAATTCAAATTCAAATAATTTATTTGCAAGTCACAGTTTGTAAAGATCTTTAAAATAAATACATCCAGAGAATAGTGACGCCTTGTAAGGGCACAGCAAACTTGCGAGAGAGCGCATTAATATTAGTTACAATTAATAAAATAATAAATAAATCTTTACTCAATTTAGATTAGGTACTTAGAGAAATAGAGGCATACTTAAATTATAATTATTGATCTTTGTCATCCAGGAATTATTTGATGCTGTAGTAACTTTTAGCAATGAGAAAGGATTTTAGGTGTTTGGTGAAAGAAGCCATTTTATTGTATTTTTTTAAATAGTTGGGTATTCTATTGTAAATCTTTATTATCATAGTATGAGGCAACCTATTGATTCATCTTTTATGTTATGTTTATTTTTGGTATATTCCCTTGGTATCTAATTCCTTTGAGAGCACCTAAACATACTAGAAAAAAGAAAGAAAAAAATATACTACTTTATGTAGCGTAAAAAAAAAAGCTAGCTAACCTGTGGTCGACGACCACAGGCGAAACGTGAAATTTAGGTGTACAAAGAAAGAGTTAGTTAAATTTGTCCGAACGGTATAATATAAATTTGAAAAGGCCTAGAAATTGCCAAGCATGAGCCGAGAGTCGAGTCCTGAGGGGACTCCGGCGATGTAGTGTCGCTGAACTAGTGTTGTGTTGTGGTGTATCGATGCAGGAAGGTGTACCAAAACCGCGGAGTACCCCGGAGAGTATAGCCAAACGGGAACCAAAAAAGGAGGGCCAGAGAAACCTAAAGGGCCTTTTTAGAATTTGGAAAAGGAATTAAATTTGGCAAAATCCGCATACAAAATTGATACAAAAACAGATACAAAAAAAGGCTAAAAAATGATGGGCAGTCCCAGGGGGGACGCCGGAGCGCGGGTCTGCGGCACTCAGCTGGCACGGGCGCGGGCGCGCACAACGCAGGGGTCCAGGCACGTCCAACGCCCGGTGGCCTCAGGGGTCCGGAACCACGGCGAGTGAACGAGAAAGGCACGGAGGGACCCTCGTATGTGTGCCGCAGAGACCGGAAATACACTGTAAAGATGTACAAGGAAATAATCGCCATCCGACCAAGACAAGGAAGGAGAAAAGTACGTCGATAAAAACCAGGAGGAAGACAGCACAAGACTTACCCGGCCAACGTAAAAGTAGGTTAAAGTAGGAGCCTGTCCCAAGGCTTATCGCACCATACGGGAATGATCCCGGGCAAAATCCGATTGAAAATTTTCTAACAAAGCGACTCACGTTTTGGAGATCGATCCAAGAAAAAAATAGCTCCTATCAATATGACACTTCGTAGAACAATAAACAATTTAGAAAAAGGTCAAACTAACAAAATTTTAAATTTGAAAATGTGACATAAAAAACCGGCCAAAAGAAAAAAGAGCCATACCAAAAAGGTTATTAAAAAACCCTGCAGTAATGCTGCATTTATAAATACAACACAATGTTTGTTGGTTCTCCATCTTTCGCACAACAACAAAAGTCTGCTGGAAGATGTTTCTTTAAAAATAAACAGGCCTGTTGAGTATTTTTTTGTGTTATTGTCATTTTCTTGTTTACTATAAATGGTTAACTATATAGGTATAAATGTATGGTAAATGTAAGTAATGTATCGGTGTGTTTTTAGTTGTATAGAGATAGTATGAGACAGGAGAAAATTTGTCCGGATCGTATTCTCTCGCGAAATACCAAAAAAAATACGTCGATCGCAGCTCAGCTAGGACAGTATTATAATAATATATCCGTCAACAAAACAAGTCATTGGAATTATACCTGACCAGTTTCCTGGCTTCCTTGACCGTTTGAAGTTCCCATGCGGGTCGTAAGTACCTGCATCTTGAGGTCACTTGCACCTTGCACCTTGCACCTGTGTCTACACGTGTCCTAGTTAAAGAATTTGCATTTTTATTGATAATTCTAAGGAAGTTACCGGTGACCCTTTGTCTTGTTGTTATTGGATAATACAATGCAGTTAATCGTTGTTTTTGACTCCATTAAGCAATAAGTTTGTCCTAAGCTCGTTTGTTTTTCTTGTTCATATAATATACTTTTTTGTCAATAAAGTGATTCGTTTTCGGTTGTTACTTTTTTGCCTTATTTATTGCATGAGTTATTGAACTGATTTACTTTAATGTTACACTGAGCGGGAGTTTATTGTATGTAAATTATGAATCAAATTATAATGCTTTCAATGGCAATAGTTTGAAAAGACTAATTCTTGAAACTGATACCGTTTATATGTGCTTCCTACCTTCTAACGTACTAAAACACCAAAGTGGTGGTGTGGTTTTCACTGATTCGAAGCACCGCAACCACTTTCGAAGACAGAACATCGTTTTCTTGTCTGTTGTCCTTTTTACCATAGGCTTGAATAAAAAATAAACAAAAGTAGTATATCAAACAGCAATCATCACTAGCCAGTTAGCCACCCTCAACCAATTAACTTCCTTTTAAAAGTACACGCGTAAAAATTGTCGCTTGCACGTGAATTATTCATTGTAATGGTCACTGGTCGACCCTCGTGTAAAGAAGGAACAGTAATGGGCCGAACGCACTTCCTTGTGTTAACGCACCTGTGGTGTGAGAACTTTTCGTTTCATAATTTCTTTAGGCTCCGTACCTATCTGAATAAGAGAAAAGGCCGGTCAAGAGCGAGTCGAACTAGCGTGATAGGGTGTCGGTGCTTTCGGAATTTTCGTTTAGGCTTTTTTGTAATGTAGTAAACTTTGTCAGTGGCCTTTGAAGATTCTATAACAATGAAACTAAAGTTTGCGAAGTCAGTTGTTGACATAACGACCCTCACAGTAAAGAGTAAGTGTAATAGGGGATCGGACTGTTCCTAAATTTACCATATTTTATGAAAATATAGATTAGTAGCAGATGATTCGCGAAGAAAAAAACAGAATCGGTTGAAAAACGAATTTACAGTAATTTTTTAAAGTTTCAATATGTCACGACGATTTTTTTTATGGAGATTATAATATGGCGTTACTAACAAATGACGTCACAAGTGGGTATGTGCCTCTCTGTCTAATCTTGAATTTCAAACCTTTATAACTCGGTCAATTTTAAAGATAGAGCAAAAATTATTTTGGTGTTCGATAGCAGAAACTAAGAAGTTTGGATTTATAAAATAAAATAAAAAAGTAGTCCGATGCCCTATTACCTAAACTATGAGTGAGATTTTGAGAGACCTCTTGCTGTGGTATTTATTTATTATGTTTTTGTAACTTGCCTGTTAAGTATGTAAATGGGCTTAGGTACTTATTTACCTAATTATTAAGTTCTTCTTTGTTGTAATTCATCGTAATACAGATTTCCATTTCGAGACTCGATATTCTCGAGATTACATTCGTTACGAAAATAGAAATACGTGTAACATCGAAGATTTTATCCCAACAACTTTGTTCTAGGAAACGATCTGCGACGGCTGGAGCGCGATCAGAACGCTGTGCACCTTGCCGGCAAACTGGCTAGTATCCAAGCCGCAAAGCCACGCGCTACTGCCGACCCTAGTGGCGTTGGCAGAGAGGCCCAGCGTCGCCGCTGCCATATCTACCGAACTTAGCATGAAGGTCAGTAAATTTAAATCATCATCATCATCATCATCATCTCAGCCGGAAGACGTCCACTGCTGAACATAGGCCTCCCCTATAGGTTTCCACCGTGAACGGTCCTGCGCTATTTGCATCCACCGTATGATTTTTTTGTATTAAATTTAAATACTCACCGTGAAATTTAATTGGTTGATTTACGTTAAAGGATGTGATTAGTGTAATAAACGAAAAATTTTCCTAAGGAACATGGATAGACAAATGAAAAAAATAAAATGCATTCCCTTATAGTAAATCTGTAAGAGCGTTGGTGGTCTAGTGGCCGCTGCCTCCCGTCCTCCCCAAGGAAAATGGGCTGTAAAACGAAAAAAATGGCTCGTTCATACAAAATAGCGCGGCCAACTTACAGATCTCATCAACAGCTCATATACGTCCCCGCTGGCCCAGTGCGAGTTGGTCGACTTCACAGACAACCTTTGAATTTCTTCGCAGGAGTGTGCAGGTTTCATCACGATGTTTTCCTTCACCGTAAGAGCGTCAAATAAAAGTACATATGAATTCGAAAACACATGGTACGTGGTGGGGATCGAACCCGCGTCTCCCGGACGAGAGGCAGCGGCCCTAGCCACTGGACCACCGACGCTCTATTCCCTATTTATTCATCTATATTCTATAGATGACTTTAAAACAGTCCTTTTAAAATTATGATGTAATAATACTTACACCGCGCCTTGTATAAAATTTACTACAGTCTACTACAAAAACAGGAGTGGCAATTTGGCCGTATGAATATTGGATGAAATTGTCCAAACTTCGCACCCGACTTTCAAAATGGCGCAGATGTTTAGTCTGGGCGGAGTGAAATGGCCCATCGCAGGTGTTTTCTGCTCCCTAATTTCTAGATAATAGATAATAATAGTTAGAAAATACAAGTTACGTTAAATTTATTATCTTTAGAAGCGGGAACATACAAAGTGATTTGAAGAAGGAATAAAACAGTTTTAACAGAAAATAAAAAGAAATGCACGAAGGATTAGTTGGTGTTCTTGGATGTATTTAAATTCTAGCGGTCCGCGGTTATGTAAGATTTTCTCGTGGGAATGAGACTTTTTCCTGTAAAAAGGATCCTATGTGTTAATCCAGTTCATAAACTATCTCCATTCCAAATTTCATCCAAATCAGTTGAGTACTTTAAGCGTGAAGGCGGAACAAACATCTAAACATCCAAATATATTTTCACATCATCACCATTGTTTTTTTCTTTGTGGGTAATCAAAAAACGATTTTGTCCTGTTATGTGTGAAGTCAGCTACACGCTTACACGATTTGTATCTGTGTCCTTTTTTCAATCAGATGCTAGAAGAGTACATGCAGACGGACGAAGCTCAAAAGATCAAACTGGTACAAGTCATCAAGCAGGGACAAGCTAAGAAGGGTTCCGGTAAGAAATAAGAACATTGCCGATGTTAACACTTCACTTGCCGCCTAGTCACGCTGTGGCTAGCATTTATGTCATTTAAAAAGGACGCGAGATCTTTTGGAGTAGGGTAGTTGACTGACTAGAAAAAATAAATTTCTTCTTTAGATGTAAAAACAGGAGTTGATGTGGAAATGACGACACGTGAAAAATTGCGGAATATTATTCAAAATTTTATACGTCTTTCGTCCTTGTCGTTTTATCTTGCCATCCGTTAAAAACGCCTTAAAGGAATTATCTCAATTTTGAAATATTTACGCGTCTATCAGCCAGTATCAATCCGTTTGGTGTCGAAATTTCCGTAGATTTGATTTTCACGTATAATTTCGGACAAAACAGTTTCTATTTATTGCAGGATAATTTTTGGACGCAGTCAACTACCCTAATAAAGTATTAACACAATTTATTGAGATTTTCTGGCATTTAACCAAATAATTAATCTATGTCAAAATACTGGATGAAATTTTTAAATTTCTACTCGAGTACGACTTACTACAGTTTCCGAAATAATATAGAGCGTCGTCTCTCTCGCACGCAGCACAAACAGGTTACCTCTTTCCAAAGCCCGATGTGCATTGCTTAGCGCCGGGACCTATACATATTCATTTGTCTTATTAAAAGTACAATCAGTGTTATTATGTTAACCATGACAAAACACAAAATACTAATAATGTAGATATACCTTATAATTATGTACTCTATCTATCTTTGATAATACTAAATTTTGTCACTGACAACAAATTTCGTCCAGTACTTACTAGTGTGTTTAGAAGTAGACAATAGAATACTTACCCCGTAGATTAGATAAATCCCAACGAATTATCAATAGTCTAGAAGAGTAACCGTCTAACAAAGCCCGCTAAAACATGGCACCTAATTAATGTTGACAGACGACGACGACGACAGACAGGCAGATGATGTCGCTGCTGTACATTGAAGCTTACTTTCGACGTTCTTACAAACCGAGTCATATAAAACATAATTGTACTGCGTATTGGAATCACGTATGGTACAGTTTTTGCTTCTTTGGTATTCATTTGGTGGGGTCAAGTTTGAAGCGTAGTTACTCTTCTAGCTAGACTATAGATGATTTGTTGATAAATCCTTATAATAGGGTATTTGACTCATGACTACTATTTTAAAACAACAATCAAAAGTTTCAAGTATTAGGAATTGAAAACCGGTTATTTTCAATCCGGTATTTCTGACACAGCAAACGTTTTATTTTTTCGGTTTTGTTCGCGCTAACCGTTTTTGGTTAACCGGTAAGCTCGGTCTGGTTTCTCTTTAGTCTCGTCTCCCGACATAAACTGGTTTCTTTAGGATTTTCTATAATGTTCGCATTTTTTTATTGTTTCATACAAAAATATTTATAATTCCGATTTTTATAAACCGGTAAAATTCAAACTAGTTCCAAGCCTTGGGTATTTTTAACTTTGTAACTAACTAATCGGAAACCATAACCAAAAGAAAAAACCAGATAAAACCATTGAAACCATTTTTTCGATCTTTCAAAATGGCGCATTTATTACAACGGGTATTACCAGGTATTATGATGATAGAATGAAAATAGCAATTTAGCAGGAGAAAGATATATTTTTATCTTCAAAATCTTACTGAAATAATTCTTTATAACAATTTTTTTCTCCACTTTTGCTTTCTAATAATTAGTACATATTTCTCGAAGTAGTCAAAACCAGATACCCTATTTAGACTTTATGGCGAAATTATAACCACTCTACGAATCGTCATAATGATCATTCCTACATTGCTATACGAAATACAAGTTTTAATATTAATATTGTAGATCATCCATGTTGTGTACCGTCTTTACGTCATACATAGTATTCATCTTTGTCATAGCCGTTTTTAAGTTGACAGAAAAATCAAAATGGCGGTGCGCTTTTAATCAAAATGGCGTCGCGTTTTATTTTTCTGTCAACGTTTGTATTAGGAGTCTCAACGTATAGTTGATGTGGTGTGATGTTGTCTTTATCATGTGTGTTTTTTTAATTCGCAAAGATATTTGATTATAATTACAACACATACACATGTTGACATATTTGTATACATTCGTTCGACTAAACCCGGGATATAACATTTAGAACTCGTCTTGGTATTTGAAATATAATTGTGTCTATGAATTTATTAATATTTATAAAAGTAACCAATTTCTAAGGACTTATACAGCATGATTTTGCAATCTCTAGCAAAATTTAAATATAATGTTCAGACCATCATAAGCAACAACTTTTCATATTTCATATTTATTTATTTGCTTACAAATGGTAACAATTTGATCTTACTACATAAATACAGTCTCTCATTTGACTCTCTCTCTCTCTCTCTCTCTCATTTGATTTTCCCAAAGAACATGGGTTGAAAACCCCCAAAAAAAATTCGACCTCCCATACAAATTAGTAAAGTTGATTGTGTATGAAAAGTCGATTTTTTTGGGGGTTTTCAACGAAAAGGGGAAAAGTTGTTGCTTATGATGGTCTCAACATCATATTTAAATTTTGCTAGGGATTGCAAAATTATGCTGTAAATTAAAATATCTTTTGGCCTCGAATATCTTTGCGTATTAAAAATAACTAAACTATTATTAAATTTATTTTAGTTTTTGGTTCCTAAGACGCCGAAATTATGAACGTAAAGTAGAAATAACAAAACCACCACGAAACAACCAAAGACCGTGCTCTGCGCTGTCGGATGAAAAAAATTGGATTCGAAAAAAATATTCTAAATCTTTTGGTAAACATTTCGTTGTCTAATGGAATCACCACATTAATCGACACGGAATCGGAAAGCTCCAAGCACCAAAAATGTCCATTCAATAAAAGCGTGGAGACGAAATTTTATTCACTCGTATTTCAATTCAAATCACGAAAAAAATGACGTTTGCGATTTCCTAAAATTTGTAATTTTGAAAAATTACCTTGTGAATTCTGCAACAAGTGGTCCTAAGCACTCGTTTTTCGATCTCACTGTTAAATTCCCCGCCGATAAGTGTGGCGATTCCCTAAACGTAGGGTCACATACTATCCACCCAAAAACAAAGCCAAAAACGGTTTCATTCGTCTTTGTCGACATCTTGTGCAAAATATGAGCGCAATAGCTGTGTCTCGCTCGTACGAACGAGTTTTTATTGCGACAAAAAGAAAAGGAGATATGGACAAAATGTGACTTGATCCCATAAGAACCAAAACTAAAATAAATGATTTGTGTATTACTAATATAAGGTCTTACACCTTTTCTGTCACTTGTCTATTTTTCTATGAATGTAGTAGGATGAAAATCTTATTCGTTTTCGCCAGAAGTTTAATGTGTTATAAGTGTTTTGTATGTTAGTTGATTTTAACAAAAAAAAATACATAGAAAAGTACATGTAAGAATTCTTCTTGCGCTAACAATATTATATTCGATTGGCCTAATAATAATTGAAAAATTAATCTGCACAAAAAAAAAGTTGATATTGATTACCAAAATCTAAAATTTAGGCTGTATTTGATTTAGAACCTATCGCGGCCGCAACTCTGTAAATCTAAAATTAAGTTCGTTTTTATTTTTCGCTTAGAACTGAAAGGGAATAAATTAATTTGACATCATAATCAGGGGCTGTTCTGTTTTTGACAGATTAAATTAAAATTTGCTTAGGCGCGATAAAACGTAATATCGGTTACAAAATCACCTGAGAGAGCAAAGTACTCGTACGCACATCTAGGCGCACCTGTCTCAGGTATCTCTGTCACCGATCGTACGCAAGTACTTTTATTGACCAATCGGAAGCCAGGATTCAAAATATCGTCGCTTCTGATTGGCCTCAGAATAGCGAACTCAACCTTTATTACTTTTATATGTATTGCATTATTTTTCCGATATAAAAATGATTCTTTTTACACGTCCATCAAATCCTTTATGTACTCTCATATCGTAAAATTCGAATTACAAAATCGAAAACGGTTTTATATTGACACACTTTATAAGCACAATATCGAAATTTAAAAATAGAATCATATTATAACACAGTTCTCTCTATGAAAACGATGTTACAAAATATATTTTTTTGTTATTATGTATGATACAGTGTTTGGCCTGGAAACAAGTCCTTTTGGCAAAAAGTTGTCTGGAGCGCCCGTGAACGTACCCCTGTGGCAGCGCCCGCTTTAGCGCATGCGTAGTGATATGCTGGGTTTTGACGCCATTCCTATGTTTTCTTGTACTGAATTTGGTGTAAATATTGTTATTTTTGCGTAAAAATGTCCGATAGCAGTGATCGTGAAGAGAATTTGACTCCGCCCGATATTTTAATTGCGGCGACGGAAATGACTCATAATCTTTTACCAGCAAAGTCGAGAAAATTATAATATGATAAATGCTGTGAAGACTATGGAATGGAAAATACAAAAAAAAGGCTCAGTAGGTAACTTTGATCTTTTATTAAATAGGTTCAACACCGATGTATGAGTGTACATAAAGACTTTAACATAAAGTAGTGTATGAAACTGCACATAACTAGGTACTCGCCTACGGCTCGGTTTTTAATCACACTCTCGTGTTTTAATACCCCTCATTATGCAACAGTTTCATAAACTACTATTGTTAGACATCATACGAATCAGAATGTTTATCTCGCATCTCATTGCCTGAAAAAAAAAAATAAGTATGAGGATAATTTTAGATTTAAAGCGTTGTAGTTGGCCATCTTAAAAAGTATTTAAATATTTTTAGATCCTGTATTAAACTTAATGATTATGACTTCTTAGATGTAATGAAGCTAATGACTGACGTTCGTTTCCTGTTCTATGGAAATGACCTAATTCCTAATACTAATGTAGAAATATTGATTTCTTTTTGTGCTTTAATTGTTTTAAAACGTGAAATTAAAATTTTGGAGTGATTAGTGCCTAAAGGAGAGGGTTTAGGGAATAAGATTTTTTGACAGAGTTTATGTTAGGATGTTAACTATACCGCCGTACAGAACGACCACTCGCCTCCTGCTGCCAATCGGGGATTCCTCCCCCCGGCCCGCAGTTGGGGGGTGAGTTGGGAGAATCGTAACAAAATGGCCGCGCCCCGCGCCTTGATGCGCCGCTATCAGTAACAGCGGTGTTTACTATAGTTTACGAAATTTACAGTTACTTTTTCTTGTGTTATAGATGTTTTTTAAATCATAACAATTGTCTTTGTATTTAAAAAAATATATTTGTATCGTAAAGTTCGGGTTTTAAATTAGGTCCAAACGTATTAACTATAGGTTAAGTTGAATAATGTTTCACCGTTTATATTCTCGTATTCTCTAAGTTTGTCTTTATCAGACAAACCAGTATGCATGCAGCATCCACCAACGCTCCGTACACTTACTACTTGTCTGAGATCGACTTCGGTCTCTTAATATTACAAAAGCGTTCCTTCAGATTTGCGTATGGATATGGAATAACTTGTAGTAACTTTTTGTTATGTCATTATCTTAAGACACAATAATTAAAAATTTATCGCTTTTAATTCTTGAATATTTCGTTTAACTTTTATATCATCGATATTAACTGTGGGTGAAGAAACATAAAATACTATTATATTATTAGTATTATTATTAGTATTCACCATCTATGTTCACGTATTTATTTAGATGTTTATTGATCGGACATTCCAGAATTATTCCTTTAAGTACTCTCTTGGTGAAATTTATAATAACTATTTGTTTTGTAAAAAAAGGTTTAATTACAAAAAAACTTGTTAAAAATAACTTTCTTGCGTCAAAAACCTTAATATCCTATCACAATAATAAGAAACCTCCAGTTTTTTATCTATTTTTAACTTGTGGTACCTAAAAGTTTAGGTTTCAAAATTTAAGTTAAATGACGGGTCACCGTCTATATTCTCGTATTCTTTTAGTTTTTCTAAATCAGACAAACCAGTATGCGTGCAGCATCCATCGCTCAGTATACTCGGTACTTGTCTAAGTTCGACTTCGGTCTCTTAATATTACAAAAGCGTTCCTTCAGATTTGCGTATGGATATGGAATAACTTGTAGTAACTTTTTGTTGTGTCATTATCTTAAAGACACAATAATTAAAAATTTATCGGTTTTAATTCTTGAATATTTCGTTTAACTTTTATCTCATTTATGTTTATTATCATCGGTACTAACTGTGGGTGAAGACAAATAAAATAGTATCTAATCTTTATATAGTAGTATAGTAATCTTTATCTGATATCCCAGAATTATCCCAATAGGGGATCGGACTACTTTTTTTATTTTATAAATCCAAACTTCTTAGTTACTGCTATTGAACACAAAAAGAATTTTTGCTGTATCTTTAAAATTGACCGAGTTCTAAAGGTTTGAATTTCAAAATTAGACAGAGAGGCATATACCCACTTGTGACGTCATTTGTTAGTAACGCCATATAATTTCAATACAAAAAATCGGTTTTGAAAGAGACAGACATATTGAAACTTTAAAAAATCAGTGTAAATTCGTTTTTCAACCGATTCTATATTTTTCTTCGCGAATCGTCTGCTACTAATCTATATTTTAAAAATAATTCATAACATATGGTGAACAGTCCGATCCCCTATTATTCCCTTTCGATGCTTGTTCGTTCGTTGTCTCGAAAAAAAGCGTATTCCTTGAATCGGTATAAATTGAAACTTAATCGGTAATTATCACTTTTTAGTCCATCGAATCGGTTTTTTACTTTTTCTACAAGTTAAATAAAAATTAAAGCTTGTAAAAATAGTTGCCGTAAAAATAATTGGCGCTCGCTTTGTGAAGCTTGTAGTATTGTCTGTCTCTTGTCTGTACCATCTTGAAATCATTGTTATTCAATTTTGTTGGTTATTTTTCTTTTCTTTCTTTTGTTATTTTATCAACATTTGAACTAGATCTGAGGTTTCGAAAACACAGATATTTCTTTAAATCGAAAATGGAATGTTTTCCTACTTTCATTACACTCGGGACTTCACCGAGTTCAGCTTCTGTTTTTGGATAAAACAATAGAACACCTTCAGATTTGCGTATGGATGCGAAATTATTCCAGTTAGCGCATTCTTTTTTCTTTTTCTTGTCCGTTGTTCCAATTTCAATTTATTAGAAACGTTGTTTATTTTTCTATTTCTTCCTTTCCAGTGTAATATTATTATTTTGTACTTTTGTAATTCTTGATTTTTATTACATTACAAAATTGTAAATAATATTCGCAAACTGAAATGGAATCGGTACAGTTGGCGTTCTTCTTGTGGAACTTGTAGTAAGCATGTGTGGTGGCTGAAGGAAAATTCTGAAATGACAGTAATGGCAATTATCAATTGATTATTTTGTAGTTTAATTGGTTGTTCTTTTGACAAAACAACAAAGCTTCTTGATATTCGCAAATTGAAATGAAATCGGTCCAGTTGGCGTTCTCCGTGTGGTGCTTGTAGTGAGCATGTGTGGTGGCTGAAGGAAAATTCTGAAATGACAGTAATGGCAATTGTCAATTGATTATTTTGTAGTTTAATTGGTTGTTCTTTTGACAAAACAACAAAGCTTCTTGATATTCGCAAATTGAAATGGAATCGGTCCAGTTGGCGTTCTCCGTGTGGTGCTTGTAGTGAGCATGTGTGGTGGCTGAAGGAAAATTCTGAAATGACAGTAATGGCAATTGTCAATTGATTATTTTGTAGTTTAATTGGTTGTTCTTTTGACAAAACAACAAAGCTTCTTGATATTCGCAAATTGAAATGGAATCGGTCCAGTTGGCGTTCTCCGTGTGGTGCTTGTAGTGAGCATGTGTGGTGGCTGAAGGAAAATTCTGAAATGACAGTAATGGCAATTATCAATTGATTATTTTGTAGTTTAATTGGTTGTTCTTTTGACAAAACAACAAAGCTTCTTGATATTCGCAAATTGAAATGGAATCGGTCCAGTTGGCGTTCTCCGTGTGGTGCTTGTAGTGAGCATGTGTGGTGGCTGAAGAAAAATTCTGAAATGACAGTAATGGCAATTATCAATTGATTATTTTGTAGTTTAATTGGTTGTTCTTTTGACAAAACAACAAAGCTTCTTGATATTCGCAAATTGAAATGGAATCGGTCCAGTTGGCGTTCTCCGTGTGGTGCTTGTAGTGAGCATGTGTGGTGGCTGAAGGAAAATTCTAAAATGACAGTAATGGCAATTATCAATTGATTATTTTGTAGTTTAATTGGTTGTTCTTTTGACAAAACAACAAAGCTTCTTGATATTCACAAATTGAAATGGAATCGGTCCAGTTGGCGTTCTCCGTGTGGTGCTTGTAGTGAGCATGTGTGGTGGCTGAAGGAAAATTCTGAAATGACAGTAATGGCAATTATCAATTGATTATTTTGTAGTTTAATTGGTTGTTCTTTTGACAAAACAACAAAGCTTCTTGATATTCGCAAATTGAAATGGAATCGGTCCAGTTGGCGTTCTCCGTGTGGTGCTTGTAGTGAGCATGTGTGGTGGCTGAAGGAAAATTCTGAAATGACAGTAATGGCAATTATCAATTGATTATTTTGTAGTTTAATTGGTTGTTCTTTTGACAAAACAACAAAGCTTCTTGATATTCGCAAATTGAAATGGAATCGGTCCAGTTGGCGTTCTCCGTGTGGTGCTTGTAGTGAGCATGTGTGGTGGCTGAAGAAAAATTCTGAAATGACAGTAATGGCAATTATCAATTGATTATTTTGTAGTTTAATTGGTTGTTCTTTTGACAAAACAACAAAGCTTCTTGATATTCGCAAATTGAAATGGAATCGGTCCAGTTGGCGTTCTCCGTGTGGTGCTTGTAGTGAGCATGTGTGGTGGCTGAAGGAAAATTCTGAAATGACAGTAATGGCAATTGTCAATTGATTATTTTGTAGTTTAATTGGTTGTTCTTTTGACAAAACAACAAAGCTTCTTGATATTCGCAAATTGAAATGGAATCGGTCCAGTTGGCGTTCTCCGTGTGGTGCCTGTAGTGAGCATGTGTGGTGGCTGAAGGAAAATTCTGTTCTAAAATCACAATAATGGTGGATATCAATTGTTTTGTAGTGCGTTGCACATATTTTTTGATATTTTCATTAATTACTGAGTGTTTATACAAGCTTAAAGCCTGATTATTATTATATCTTTTTTTTATTGCCATCTTTCAACTGACATTATGATATGACTTGCGCGAGTTTTGGTACCCTTATCCAGAGGATGAAATCAAAATACTTTTCCGATTCGCATTATTTACATTATGTCACTATTACTTTTGATGATAAATTATAGTAACTTGTTGTTGTTGAAGGAAGGTATAGTATTTTAATCACTGTAATGGAAAATATCAGTGCTTTGCACATTTTTTTGTTGTTTCCATTAATTTTCAAGTGTTTAACTTTTAGACATACCTACCATAAGCGTATTTAGGTATTGCTGACTTTTAACATTTTTACGACTTGTTTAATTCAATTATCTTGAAACAAAGACCTATGAAGAAATATAATTTTGAACTTCAAACTTCAATATCTCAAAAGTAACTTTGTGTGGATTGGATCCTTTTCGTGTAACTACGTCCAATTCATAAAATTTTTTTGATGAATTTTTTTTCACTTGCTGTAGACTTTCGTTGTTTTGAAGAAAAGCTACTGCAATAGCATATAAAAATGGTCGCCGATCACGGTTTCATAAACGCTGGTTTTTGTTAAATCTATCATATACGCTATCATATATTATTCACCAGAAATTTTTGATATGGATTTTTTTAACACAATTTCGTTCTCTGTTACTTTTCCTTAATTTCTTTCTTTTATTTCACAATAGAGTCGAATGTTATTTTTTTGAGATATTTTTTTAATTTTTACTAATTGGATGTTGAATTAGTCCAATTAGCATTCTCTTGATAACACTTGTAAAAACTTTTCGTTACTCACTTATTCGATTTAAAATTGATAGTTTGGTAACGCGAGAAAATAGTTTTGAAACGCACAAATGTTAACATCCTAATATAAATTCATCTTTAAGAACGCTGTGATATAAGTCGAATGTACTTGTAATTGGTCAAAACCTAAACTAAAATAAAAGTGTACCAAACTTCGAGCTATATTGTTACTTATTTGCAGCTAAATAATTTACTGTACATATAAAACACAACAATCAGCCAGAAAAAAGCAAGTTTGTTTTACAAACTTATTACTGCAGTCAATAAGCACTATTGCGCACATAAAACATGTTTTCTAGCTGCAAATAAGCTTAGTATTTTGGGGTTTGGTACAAATTGTAAATTAATCAGTAAGTTTTGTAGGGATTGAACGTGTAAAGGGCGACTTCAATTCAGAACGTCAATTTTGAAATTAGAACCTGTCAACTTCAAACGCTCTTGAGATTGCCGATTTGATGGATGTCAAACTCATAAAAAAAGTTAGCGTTGGAAAGTGAACTTTGCGACAGTAAAGTTAAGGACACGTCAAACCGGCAGTCTTACAGAGGATTTTTTTTAATAAAGGCAGATTTATATTGAGTCAGTCTTTGTCTTTGGCGTTAGTTGGCACTTTGTCTATTGTTAAGCCAAATAGTGTCAATGATCTGCCTAAGTTTGAATATAATGCTGCATATTTCTAAAGGTTTAAAACAAAAAAGTGGGGTTTCTGGTTTTCAATAAACTTACAACTTTGTCCATTGTTCTTTGGCTTCAAAGTTCGCTCACATGTGAATTTATTCCAGACCCAGTCATCGTTGATTTTTATAAAAGCTTTAAATAGTTGGTGTCGTTTTTACAAACATTAAAAGGTCAAGGACTTTTAAAACTTACCTACTTTTTGGTTTAAACACTTTAAAAATCACAATGCAGTATTAATGTTGAGTATTGCATAATCAGCATTATTGACTCGTCAAATTCTTATCAACATCCAAAAGTCGGTCAAAAATTGGCTTTTACATTTCCATTATTAATTTTAATTTGTGATATAACCTGTCATGTACTAAACCTGTGATTTTTTTACTCTATACTTACTTATATAATATTTGAAAATGTATTATAAATATGTACTTTATTTTTTCTAAATGTGAAAGAAACTCGACGCAATGACGTAATATGGGGCTTAAGTAAGTCAAATTGTAGTCAGTATTCATTTGAAGACAAAACACGCACGGCTTTTCGGATATCTGCTAGAAAAAACGAATTTAACAAAACGATACCTAATTCTAAACTTAACCAAAAACTTATTAATAAATTAACAGAACTTACCTTTTTATCTGGAATTTAATAAATATAAAGGACATCTTAGAAATTGCTACCATAGCAATAAGGCCGTTCTACACTATTCCACTTTTGTATTAATTTTTATCTGTGTGCATTCATCAATTCATTATTTTTTGTACATATTATTTTCACTAAGAAAGTTACTCACTATCTTTTTGTTTGTAGATTTTTGAAAAACCGTGAGTATTTGACTTATGCCCCTTTTACATTGTCGCCGTGTCGCGGGCGGAGTCTGTGATCGTTTAGTTTATTTTTATTTACTCTTGGCGTGTCGTTTCATTGTGTATCTTGTGTAAGCAGCGAATTAAATATTTGTGTAACAATTATAACCTTTGTTTCATTTATTTCCCAATAAAGAATCACTGAAGAATATAATAAGTAAAAATGCAAAAAAATTAAGTTATGGCGTAAAATTCTAATTCTGGTCACACGCATACATACTCGTACAAGCATAATATTGCTTTAAATTCATAGAAAGATAGGTAGCTACATTAATAACGCGTACTTTTCGCAGTCAGGTAGGAAATAGTTTCATATAAAGAAATATTTAACTCACACCGGGACTCATGGACCGTTCTAGACTAACTTATATTAATTTTTGAGCAAATAAATTGGGCAACGCTGGAGTTAGGATGGCTGAAAATTGAGATGTTTCAATCTGACCAGCATTTTGAGGGGTTTAGTACATCATCATCAGTGGAGTTTCTTCGGTGAGCTCTTCGCCACAGATTCCGCCATTGTGTTAGTGAACTCACCCAAAAAAAATGTAATGACGGATCTAAGTGATGTAATAACATCCTATGGAAATAAATAATTTTGACTTTGACTTTCACACCGAAAGTTTAATTGTCGAACGCCAATATAGGTCGACAACGATTTATCGAATGCTCAGAATGGCGATATTACAATTGGTCAAAATGCCATATCGTCAAAAATGGTTAAATACTCGAAGGGTCATTAGGTCGAAACATCAGTGTCATCACGGTGACTGCCTTAGATTTAGTTGACACGAATCTAATTATTTATTAACCATTTATTGTATTTATTTTTTATTATAATTTCCAATCACATCATACTGTAGGTAATATTATAAAAAGTGAAAGTATGTTTAGGCGTTTGTTCCGCTTTCACGACTGAACGGATTTTGATGAAATTAGGAATGAAGATAGGTTGTATATAGATTTATATTTATGGGATTTTATTCCCCCGAGAAGATATAACACAAAGCGAGACGTACACGTAGACACACAGCCGCGAGCGGACAGCTAGTACATAGATAAATACTTTTGTAAAATATTATAAATGGTGTAAAAATTTGTTACAACAAAATTTATGTTTAGGTGTTTTACTGCCTATATATTCCTAGGCGAGGCCCTATCCCAAATTAGCATAACTCAACGCGCTTTAGTTGAAAGTTCAACCGACGCACTACTGAAATGACGTTCATATTAGCGTGCGATGCTTCACGGATCTTACGTCCGACACTGCGCAGGAATCGTGCGAAAAACTCGTTTTTCTTGAACTCTTTTCTCTTTTTTGTGAAAAATATAGGACGAATTAAAAAACTAGCTGCTTTCGCCGTTTAGGTATTAATATAGCCACCCAAAAAATACAAAAAAATATGTTGTTGTCGCTGAAAATATTGAGAAAACAGATTTGCAAATTTTGAATGTGGGGTGATTTTCAGTGATTTTAATTATTTATTTTGGCTTTATTCCTTGATTATATGTAAAATCTACTTGGTACCGCCGCTAAATGATAAACTCTTCTGTTGGTTGTAATTTTCTTGATTTGGTACATATTCCGAGACGTAAGATCCGCGAATTCAAAAAGGGGCCCAAGAACGATTTTTCAAACAGGGCCTCGCCTTAATTAAAATTTTTGCTGCCTTCCTTTCTAAAAGAAAATTACAGATATATTAACTGCGTGGATATTTCTCCCACAATCTACAGCTGTGTTCCATTCATAAATCGGCGCACGAGTGTACCTCTTTACCTAAATGCGGTTAGGGCGACACGCACTTTGCGCAGAGTGGTCGCTTTGAAGGGACAAATTTACGTCGCCGAGTGCAGCGAGAGTTATGGGCGGATACGAACGGTTCAAATTTAGGAGATAATGATACAACGCGACTTAGTTATTTTGAACTGTAACAAGTATATATTTTAATAACAAGTATATATCATCATCAACAGCTCAAATACGTACTGATGGGCTCGAGCCTACCCAGAATTAGGGCGACCATGCTAGCCCAGTGCTGGTTAGTCTTTTTTTTTTTTTGACGGACCTAGTCACTATTTATACCAGAGTGGTAATGTAGTGGGCGCGGACTTGCGGGAGAGCAGAAAGCTTGCGGTGCTGGTTAGTCGACTTCACACACAACCTTTGAATTTCTTTGTAGGAATGTGCAGGATTCATTACGATGTTTTCCTTCATCGTAAGAGCGTCGAAGAAACGTACCTACTACATATGAATTCAAAATTCGGAGCGTGGCATCCCGAATCGAGGCCACTACATCACCAACGCTCAAGGATAGCCTTCGGATAAAATCGACCAATTCAAATGAAAATGATTGCTAACAATTACACTCTTAGCGATCCTTGCATCGGAAGTGATTTTCCATCCTGCCGCGTTTGGGGCGCCGACGAATATTACCGAACCATCTTTTATAATGTTCTCCCGAAGCTTTTGTGGTGAAATCGTGTGTGCATAATGCATCGGAAAAATGTGTAAGAATTTGAAACGGATTTTTTACGGTTCAAAGGGTGTGAATGGGAAGATGGTTGAATAATCGCTTTAAGAATAAATCAAATTCTTTGGATTATGATAGGTGAAGTATATTTTGGAGCAAAGGAAGAGTTTGGATTTAAAAAATCAACTTACTACAACAACTAAAAAAAATCTCAATTACAAAAACACATTCTTTGTAAATTCTCCATTTAAATGAACACCCCGTAGGTGGTTTTTGCTTACTACGTCAGAACCACAAAGTACGTATCGGCGGCAGCGGCCGGTGCGCCTACAAACTTAGAGTAAGATTGGAATTCTTTTATTAAGTACCCACTGCATGTTTTTCGTAAACGGACATTTGCCAATGTATACTTTTTTATTATTTTAGTTCTCATTAAGTTAAGTGACTTATGTGTAGTCTTTATGAGAATAAAGTTCTTTAAACTGAAACTGAAAATCATCTTATTTGGTCAAAAGCTACACGATAACCTACTGTAGTTAATAACCTACTAAAGAATCTCTACTCTACATACGTCTACAATTGCCTTTTCTCTTGGATCGATTTCACCTTCTAAATACCGGTTGCTTACCTACTGGTCATTGCGTTGTTTCAATAAAATGCAGCAATGAAATTAAAATTTCTTTTTTTTCTAGATAAGTGGAATCACTTATTATTTACCTGCAGCATTTCTTCATTTAAAAAGCTGAACATTTGAATATTTAGCCTCCATGTTCAAAGAGCAGTAAAGATGTCTGTTGGTGAACATTTAAATGTAAGCTAACCTAATAAAGTCGTGACCACCACCGTCCCAGACCCGTCTACCGTCGGACGGTGACTTCGACGGTGAACGGTGAGGAGGTGATGGTATCGTACAGTATGATGATGGTGCACCCTGCAACCGTATAGCGGCGCTAATGGAAGAATAGAGGAACCGTGGAGTGGAGTTTGGTCTTCAAATATATTTTATTCTCAAAAAATATTTGTGGTCCAAATTATTATCGTGTTGTGGACTTAAAACCTACTCAGGTTGATTTTTAACTGTAGAGTAGAGTTATTTTTGTGAATTATTTTTATGGTGTTGTTGTTCAAGTTGAGTGAGATAGCATTTTGTACAACAGTGAATAGAATGCGTTCCACCTTAGGCTTTGAAGTCGCTTCACAGTCGAACACAGTAAGTTAAAAAAGGAGACAGACGGGTATTACAAGCATTCACATGAGTGCATAAGATATTTCGCCTACGAAAATAGTCTGGAAAAGAGTGACATAAAAGTTTAGTTTTTTATAATTGTTTTATCTATCATGTTTATCATACATTGCTGTTTTTTTAGATACAATGATTAAGGTGAATTTGACGAATTATTTAAGAAAATGAAGACTCAATGGATCTCCGAACACGATTTCGTCTGTTAGAATCTTGCACAGTGGACCGATTTATGCGACAGTGAATAATTCAACCTATTGTTAATAACACCTGTTCAAGTGTTTATTTTAAAAGTTAAAATACATATCAAGTGCATCTTTACCTTTCATTTTAAATAAATAAATTAATAAAAAGAGCTTTATTCAATACTTCAATGCAAACATTTATTGGAGAAAGTTTCTTATGATATGACCTCTTGGTGGATTATTTTTGTAAAAACCTGTATTTCAACCAATTCCATTTAAATTTCAAGTATTTTCATGCAACCGGTTTCGCTGCTGTTGTAGCAAAACCAGATACTCTTTCCAAGTGTTTTAAAAATAAATACCAGAGATAATTTATTAAGTTTTCCAATCTCTCATTCCTTTGAATAATACTTGTATTTCAACCATGGTCTGCGATTGTCTCATTTTGTAAATTCCCATGAGAAACTCAGCGAGCATTGCCGCTAACTTTGTTATAATGCGATTCAAAATCACGTAGAGAAAATATCAGCACGTTTTAATAGATTTTTATTTAAAAGTTACTTTTTCTCTCAATAAATCTAGTCATTTAGAAAAGAAATTTCAGAAAAATCCTTTGGATTTAGCAATATTCAGCTGTTGGCTGATCTACTACATGATTATGAATCGCAGAATAGTAAAATGTTTCATTGTTATCGCTGACTGGTTCATTATTGCTGAACGACGACCACTGTGCGCTAAAAGCTTTTGGGCGGGCGGCTCATGCGTCGTCAGTCGTCGTACGCACGCGCACGGCGGCGGCAAGTGTTTTAGAGAGGAGGGGGGATCACGACTATAGTATCACAAAGTAAAGGCGTAGTATGTTATATAGGTTTAGGTGTACATACATTACAGTCCTTTGAATAAAGCATGGTTTAACATAAAATACTCATTCAGTCCTTATTATTCTTTTCCTGAATATGGAACAAATAAAATAAGAAGGTGAAGAACATAATGCGTACCGCAATAACACAATAACGTTACGCTTTATCGGGGCAAGCAGAGAATATTATTAAGAGCTAGCTGTCCGCTCGCGTTGTGTAAGATTTTCCTGTGGGAATAAGACTTTTTCTCGTAAAAAGTATCGTATGAATTAATCTAGGTTACAAACTACATGTATCTATTCGGAATTTCATTCAAATCCGTTCAGTACTTTAAGCGTGAAGGCGGAACAAACATCAAAATTTCCAAATATATTTTCACAAATGTGTGAAGTGATTAATGAAATTATTCCCACGGGAAAATCTTACACAACGCGAGCGTAGCCGCGGGTGGACCACTAGTTAAAAATATTTTTAAGGTTTCTGTTTAAATTAAGTTAAAAGAAAAAGACCATAACGTTCTTTAGATTTGTGTTATTTCCTTTTCCAATGAACACATGTCCAATATCTGCACTATAAGCAACAAAAGCCCCATAATTAGTCATACATTCGCGTCTGCCCGATAAAGATCACCCTTTACAATGATTTTATTAGTGTCATCTAATTACCGGACACCCTGTATAGATGAGTATCGGCACATATGCCGTGAAGATCGAGCGAGATAACATCGTGAAAGAAAGGGACGGCGAAACCTCTGCTGTAAATAATACAACTAATTATTGCAATTATTATTTTTATTATTATTGCAATTATTTGTGCAATAAAGTGTTTACATACATACATGCAACTAATTATTGTTATGTGAAAGTCTGTCTGTCTGTTTCACGCACGGCTAATATTTGGATTTGAATGAAATTTGCTAGAAATAGTTTCACCTCCAAGGAAGAGGTAGGATATTTTTTACCAAGGGAAATGTCTTATTTCTACGGGAACACGGGCGTAGCCGCGGTCACCTGGCTAGTATTAAAATTTGTACTATTCTGTCTGTTTAAAATCGACTTCTTTTTTTAAAAAAAACGCTCATATTTCCCAAAATATCCTTAAAATACTTGAACACTAATAAACTCTGACTAAACCTAAAGAATTTTTAGCAATGAAAGTTTTCTTGTTTCAAAAAACTTGCAAATACAGATCTTATATACAAAATAAATTAATAAATTCTTACCATTATAATTTAGTTTTTTGCAACGACTAATAATTATCTTGTTTATTTTTTTTTCACTCTCTCTCTCTCTCTCTCTCTCTTCTCCACAGATTCCGCCATTGTGAGTTGTGAACTCACCCAAAAAATGTAATGACGGATCTAACTGATGTAATAACATCTTAAGGCGCGTTTCTATTGTACAAGTGCTTGCATGCAAGTATGACGTCACACTTGCGTACAAGTTACTTGAATTGTAAACTTTAATTTATAGAACTTGAACCTCGCATGCAAGTTTTTATTGTCATGCAAGTGTCCGAACCAGGACAAGCACCAGTGTTTAACATGGGCGGGAGATGTGCTTGCGCGCGCAACTTGCATATCACAAGCGTCAGTTGTTTACAAGTTCAAAACTACCTGCATGCAATTTTCAGCCTGCATGCATCTTGCAACTTGCATGCAGGCTACTTGCATAATGTAAATAAATAATTTTTGACTTTGACTTTGACTTCACATTCTTCTGACTTCATTTTCTTCAGCCGTAGGGGGCGTCACATGTGGACCGCAGCGCGCAGTCACTCGCGCACCTATAGATAAGATAAATTATTATCAACACCACTCTACCAGATATTTACCCACGCATTCGCCGGCACGTGGCGTCTGTTAACATTATCTTGTATTTTTTTATGATTGAGTTTTTCTATTTGTGTATGATGTTGTTACTTTCTTTTGGTTTTTAAAAACTAGTAAGTACAAAATACCAGATGAATGTTTAGTGTCGGTAGTGTATAGTTGGGTTACTATAATAGGATAAGTTCTGACAGCTTCAAAATTCTTCATACGAGATTAACAACTTTTTTTTATAATATTCAGTTTAAAAACCATAATAGCTGTTTTATCACTAAACAGTACTTATGTAATTTTATTTAATAAATAAATAAACGAAATAATATTAAAAAGTTTTTAAAATTTTAATCTATCAGAGCTCATCCTACAGTAACCCAACTATGGTGGCTAACAGCCTCCGTGGCCGAGTGGTCGAGATTTCGCAGCTCCTTACGGAGGTTCCGGGTTCGATTTCCGGTGGTGTCCCCACCGATACTTTTTGTATTGGATTATTTTTGTTACTGTTTGATGTCGATAAAGAATATTATATTGTAAAATTATCTATTCTTTAGGACATGAAAACTTTTAAAATGGTGACGTCAAAAATGCAAACCATAAAATTGATCGCGTCAAATAGCTGGACACACCCGGCCGCGCCCCTGCACTCCTGCGCACCCCAGCGGTAATGAACACTGACTTACAGGAGTTAATCTCGCTCGACATAATGATACAATCGCCGGACAGGGATGACGTCACGCCAGGTGGTCGGACAGACATACAGAGGGGATGGTTTGATTAAACCAATGTGCTGGGCTGAACTGAGTAATAAATAATTGTACTATTGTTACAAAAATACTTAGTCTTTTTAGTATTTTGTCAGATTTTTTTTTATTTACTTGCTATTAGAAAAGTGATTTATAAAACAATTTTTGGCTCATAACAGCAAGATATCGGCCAAAAACAAAGAAAAAACTAAAAACAATTTAATTTCTTGCATAACCGGGTAGAATGTTTTTCAGTCCTGATAAAATTTAAAACTTTTATAGTCTTAGCTCCTCTGTCATTTTCTGGGTGACTTTAACATAATGGCAGACTCTGGGAAAAAGAGCTCACCGAAGAAACTCCACAAACTGTCATCATCATCATCTACAGCTTATACACGTCCCCACCGAAGGGCTCGAGCCAATCCTGAATTAATCGACCACACTGGCCCAGTGCGGGTTGGTCGACTTCACACACAACCTTTGAATTCTTCGCAGGAATGTGCAGGTTTCATCACGATGTTTTCCTTCACCGTAAGAGCGTCGAATAAACATAGGTACATATGAATTCGAAATTCGAAAACACATTGGTACGTGGTGGGGATCGAACCCGCGTCTCCAGAAGCCCTAGTCACTACACTACACCACCGACGCACAAACTGTATGTCCCCATAACTAGGGGTGCAATCCTCTACACGGGGCATTCTGTTTACTCTATGTCGCCGACACGAGATCTGTATGAAGAGGTGAAGTATCCACTGTGTCTGTTTGTGCAGATGACGGTAGTTCAATATGGTTAGGCTTTTGATAGAGACGTTGTTAGGTTAGGGGGTTATATTTTCCGTTTGGATTCAGTTTCTTTCTATTCTGGTTGTAAATCCTTGACAGCTATGGCCACGATCCGGCAGAGGTCCAAGTAGTTGAGGAGACCAAGTCTCGGGAAACGTAGAGTGGGACGCCCCCTGCCAGGTGGACTGATGACCTGAGGAAGGTCGCTCACCAGCGGGTGGGCGTGCCTTTGGCGAGGCCTACGTGCAGCAGTGGACTGCAATAGGCTGAATGATTGATTGATTGCTAAGGCCACGAATGCATTCAGATCGCGCGCGGACTGCAGCTATATTTAAGTAAATCTTAGAGTAAACACACATACGAAAGAGTTTAATTTTTTTAGTTTGTGCATTTTTATCCAGCGAGTAATTAATACATCGATGTGTTTTTTTGCACAAAATCTAGTGTAAGGTTGGCATATACTTTTAGCCATGGAAAAATGTGAGTATGTGAGTAGTTTTACGAGAAAAATAAAAATTAAAAAACAACACTACCTGCGTTGATACCATCTAGAATCGGATCGAATCGGACTGCAACGCACAGTACGAAAATCTGATATAAGTAGGTATCCTTTTGGACCGTCAATGCACCAGATAAAAGTTACTTTTTTACGCAGTTAACGTGTTAATGAAGGTAATATTTTCAGTTTCTAGGACACCTATAAGTAATCATTGTGATCAATAATGATCGCGTGTCTAGTGATGACCCCGTGACCACGCGCCGCTCGTTGCAGTGTCCTGGGCCGCGATGTACGGTCATGATTAGGGAACAGAGGGGTGTTAGTTTGAAATTTTGTTAATTTCGACTGTTTATTTTTGTGAAGTCACAGCTTTAAATCGGAATATAAAAGGATGTATTGTAGAATATACACTTCTCATCAAAAAATCGAAACATCTTGCAAGTTCATGTTTTGTTGCAATGTTTTGTAAGAAGTAACAGAAAAATGTGTATATTTAGGAATATATAATAGTGATGTTTTCAAATCCTATGTGATCATTCATTACTCACTATTAAACGACATTTGACATATTATATATGCCTAAATATCCACATTTTTCTGTTACTCCTTACAAAACATTGCAACAAGTGTAAATAATAAATTAAAACAAGTATAATTACGCTTCACGTATTTACAAAAATACACGGAACCAAAAGGCACACTAGTAGTGAAGTGTATAAATAAGTTGCAAGCAAGCGAAGCTTGGCGTCTCGATCATTATGTCAAAATATCGTTTTCAGGGCCCGGCCACGACATCGCGCGATGCGTCTTGCGTCTTGCGACCAGCGATGCTATGCCACGACTCACTAGTGGCGGCGGCGACTGCGACCGCGGCGGCCGTACTCAGTCAGAATGTCTTTATCAAAAATTGCACGCTCCTGCCTAGAATCAAATTTCTTTTTTGCTGAGGATATTTTAAAGGCAAGGAGTACATCCCGTCAATAAAAAGAGACCAAAAATAGGTGAATTCAAGAATTTATACGATGAATTTATGAATATGAATAATTTTAATGACTGGTTTAATTTTATGTTGCGCATGACTCGCCATCCATATAGCAGGTCTCTGCATAATTTCCGATATTAAAAGTTCGGTAGTCATTTTTTTTCGTTTTCGCGGAGATAAAAACAAAATACTGAATCCGTCCACCGCAGACGCAAGACGCATCGCTCTGTGTCGTGGCCGCTGCCATGTGCGCGTCGCCCCGCTCGCCGCCGCTCGGACAATTTCGCGCCGCAATTCGCATCGCAAGACGCGCGCGCCGCCTCGACTCGTGGCATGTTCCATATGATTTCTTACATTTGTTCTAGACGCGGTCGCAGTCGCAAGACGCAATTCGCTCGAGCGGCGATGTCGTGGCCAGGGGGTCAGGCTAACCATCATCAAAAGCTCGTATACGTCCCCACCATGGCGTCAAGCCTACCCTGACAAGCCTTAGTCGACCATGATGACCCAGTGCGGGTTGATCGACTTCACACACAACATTTGAATTCAAAAGTGTGCAGGCTTCCTCGCGATGTTTTCCTTCACCGTAAGAGCTTTATACTTGCAACTTTACTACAACTAGGTATATCCCAGTCCCCATAATATTTACCATATGGAGTAGCAAGCGTGGCAGTAGGAACTAGGAAAGTATAAGTGTCCACAACCCCTCAGTGCACGCGCTAAGTGCGTCGCGTGCGCACCGTCTACGACGAATTTCAAAAACCTAACCACAGAATTAATATAATACACCTAACTTAAAAAAAAAATATGGTAATAAAAAAAAATACTATACTTCTCATCAAAAAAATTGAAACACCTTGCAAGTTTATGTTTTGTAAAGAATAACAGAAAAATTTGTATATATTTTATTGTATATAAAAAAAGTGAAAAGTGTGTACATTGTGTGTGTATTCCTAAATATTTCTGTTATTCCTTACAAAACATAAACTTGCAAGGTGTTTCGATTTTTTTGATGAGAAGTATATCCTTGTACAAATACCCTTTTTGGACACCTGGTAGTTTAAAGTGATTTTTAAACATGAATCAGGCTTCTTTCTTTTTTACTTTTCAATATCCTAATCAAACTGCGGATATCTGAATTCGAAACTAAAATTTCCGGAACAAGAACCATACGCTTTGACCACTAAATCATCGAGTCGGTCCTTACATTTTTTTGTCTTTTTTCCATCGTTGTTTGGAATGACGTAGGTATGGATAAATATGTATTATAAAGTATACATTTAGATTTTTTTTACTAAATTATTTGAAACTAGCGGTCCACCCGCGGCTACGACTTTTCCCGGTAAAAAGTATCCTATGTGTTATTCTAGGGTACAAACTATCTCTATTCCAAATTTCATCCAAGTCCGTCCAGTAGTTTAGGCGTGAAAGCGGAACAAATATCCAAACATTTAAACATCCAAATATATTTTCACATTTATAATTTATAATATTAGTGTGATAAGTATTTATTTAAAATATTTATATTTATTTAAAATATTCAGGAGACTCCGCTCCTCGTTTAATATATTAAACGAGGAGCGGAGTCTCCTAACACAGACATACTAATGTCTAAAAGGAGACTTCAGAAAAGTAAGATTTCTACCCTGTATATTCGTCGTAACGAATCCGCACTTTGTCTAACCAAGGGAGGCATCATCGTCAATCAGAACTAACATAAATATGCTTTTAGCACCCCTCTCCCCCTCCGAGGGGCCGTAGGGACCCCTCTGACGCTGAGAGCATGAGGCCGCATCAAATTTTTAGCCTCGCATACAAAAGGCAACGCAGACACACGCAACCAGTGTAAGCTGAGCTGTTAAACCTATGGAAATGTTTGTATGACTAGACCAGTCTAACTGGTTTTAAGAGTAAAGACCATAGTCCGAGGATTTGCAGTGTTTGCATGGATTATGCGATGTGTTAATTTTGTTGAATATGTTAGGAGATTAAAGAGGTACTATACGAGCATTTTTGTGTTTTTTAACTTTAGATTTATGAGCCTTGGTTTAATGTGATTTCCATAGAAAACGACCGTACCTTCCGAAGCACGGAATCATTTTGCTATTTAGACAATCAGGTGATTCAGACGGTTTATCTTAACCAAACTGGAGACAGTCTTAGTGATTTTCATTTGACTCATCACCAGGATTAGAACCCGGAATCTCTGGAATGAAAACCGACCGTTCTTCCACTCGGTTACGGAGGCGGTTGAAACTTAAAGATAAATCGTAACTTAGGCGTAGTTACAGCTGCCTGCTCACCCCGCTAAGGAATGAGCGTGATAGGCGATAGTCAATTACACATGTCTGAATCATAACTAGCAGTCAATCGTCATTAGCTGGTCACGCGAAGTCAAAAACGTGGCTAATGCTAGTACTGTAGATAAGGGAACAAAGGAATTGGCAATAAGTCTGGCGAACATAGAAATAAAATACCATATGAAAAAAAAGTTTGCGTCTTCAGACCATAATCGTAATGTTGACCCGTTGTAAAAATATACTTCGTTTAAAAGAGACACGATATTAACGATGGCTCTGATGTCTAATTCATAACTCTAATAACATCTTTGTCTGTTCACAACACTGCAAAATGCTTTCATGATATATATACATCATCTTGAGTAGAGTCTGCTACGTGTAAATACTTTGTTAACTTAAATGTGTAAACAAAGTTTTTTTTAATACTTACATAATTAAGAACACACGCAAAAACAAACATTTTTTTTATTTAAGCAATAGAGGTTATAATTAAGATTTTTTATTTTATTCGAAACGGCATTCAGCAGACTATTTGACAACTTCCCCGTTCCACCGACTAAAGGCCTACACCGTGTGGTCACTTAGCTAGTATATAGTAGTAGGTACCGACAGGGGATGCACAGCACCCCTATGTTATTAACTAGATGGACGGTGTCCGCTAATAAATAAATAAAATAAATAAAATAAAAATAAAATAAAATTGTTTTATTTCAGGTCAATAAAGGACCCATAGTAAAAAGTACAAATTTAAATTTACATTATAAATCTGTAACCTTAAAAAATAAAAATAAAATTAAGATTCATAATTGAATATCAATAAATGTCACAATAATAGTTATTAATAATAATTTAACAGTCAGTCTTTTAATACAAATTGCCTACATGTCATATATGTGGTGCAGAATACAGCTGATACAATTTCATTGTCGCATTTTATTAGTCTTAAGTGAAAGGCAGCCCTTTGCCTACGCATTACAGCATAGAAATCATCGACCCGGTTCTCAGCAAACATACCAGACGCACTACACCGCCAGGGCAGACGCAACATGGCTCTAAACGCGTTGTTGTACTGCACACGAAGAGAGTTGTATGCTCTCCTCGTGTGCTTGTACCAGAGCTGGCTGGTATAGAGCGCCCGGCAGTATGCCTTGAACAGGGTCACTTTGACTTGGTCTGTGCTATAGGTAAACCGTCTTGCAAGCATGTTACTTCTACAAGCAAGACTTCTCCTCTGCCTTTCCAAATCACCATCATCTGATAAGTCATCCGACAATATATGTCCAAGATATTTAAATTTGTTTACAATTTTTAAAGTTGTATCACATAGCTTAATAGGGGGTATAACATCAGGACCCTTTCCATATTTGAAAATCATAACCTCAGTTTTTGTTACATTGTATGTCAGCTGGTGAGTATTAGCATAGCGCTCACAGACAGCTATTAGTTTTCTTAAGCCAGCGACGGAGGGGCTGAGCAGCACCATGTCGTCAGCATAACTTAGGTTGTTCAAGCATTCACCACCAATGCGGCACCCGGCCCTGGTGCTGCTCAGCTCCTCAATCAGCTCATTAACATACAGGTTGAACAGAACACAGGAGGTCAAGCCCCCCTGCCTTACACCACTTGTTAGTTGATAGCTGTCAGAGTAGGCATCGCCCCACCTGACTTGGTTCATCTGGTTTGCATACCAATATTCTAAGACGTTTACAATATCAGGCGGTACCCCTGTACTACGTAATTTCTTCCAGAGTATGTTATAATTAATCGAATCAAAGGCACGGCTTAGATCAAGAAAACATGCATAGGTTGTTGTTTTTCTTTCTATGTACTTAGCCACAGTATTCTTGAGTGCGAAAATGGCTAAGTCCGTGGAAAGGCCCTGCCGGAAACCAAACTGCGCACTATTTAACGGAATATTACTTTCATCTAGATGTCCAATTATCAACCTTTCAAAAATTTTTGACATAATAGTGGCAAGTGAGATGGGGCGGTAATTAGTAAGACTAGAAGAATCCCCTGTTCTGTTTTTTACAATAGGTATCACTGTAGTTTTCATAAAGTCCTTAGGTAAGTAATTATGATCTATACAGGCATTATAAAATAAGGCCAGGTTTTGGAACAACAGCGGCCCAGCGTACAGTACGTGCTCAACACTAAGCCCGTCGTGGCCCGGGGATTTACCGCTCTTCATACTCTTTACACATTTAAAAATTTCATCGGGTGAAACATGTAGCGCGCTAGTGTCGCGCGGCGGGTCCCCCGGCCCACCACGGGCCCCGGACTGCTCAGCACCCACTACGGGAGGCTGTTGAGGCACCGGCGGCTGTGGCCCTAGCGGATTGAATTTGTTAACAAACATGTTAGCGATACCAACTGGGTCCTGACACCCATTTACACTACTAGGTAAGCTAGATTTTTGCGTCATTTTGTTGGTTTGTTTCCAAAAGTTACCAAAGTCTTTATTGTACCTGTGGCTGGCTAAGATATCCATTTTTATTTTATTTTCATTTATTTGACACCATTTAATTTTGTTTTTAAATATCTTACGGCTTTTAACCATGTCGTCAAAAAGTGGACCCTGCGGGGGTCGACCGTACAAGGTCCATATTTGAAAACATTCCCTGGCTATCATATGATATTTCTTAACATGAAAATTCCACCCAATTACACGTTTGTTACTAAAACTATGGGGGCCTACGTAGGATCCAATAGCAGCCTTAGTTATACATTTTATTATGTCACTATACATATTTTCAATAATTGTTTGGTGATCAGATTTACTACACGAGGCGCCACTGCAAGAAATAGGCGTCCAGTGACACTTACCTAATAATTTATCACACAAATTAGCGTATTTAATTCTTTGCTCATAATTTCTATCCCCCCATTTTACTTTGTTAGTTTTCTTATTAGAATAGTCAGCAGATTTTTGAACGATGACACCAATATCGCAGGTAACTACAATAGGCAAGTGGTCTGACCAATATACATCATACATAACATGGATCTTTTTTATAATACTCAGTCCCGCTGATGTCGTGACGCAGTGATCTAGCCAGCTGGTCGTGCCGTGTGCGTCACTAATATAAGTATAAGTATTTGAAGTCATACCGAGCAATTCCACGTCTGCACACACCAAGTCCTGGTCCCGACAATACTCACTCAGTTCACGACCGAATACACTATTCACACGCGTGACATCCGCATTATAATCACCAAGCGCTAACACACACTCCACGGTATTATTTTCAATTATCGCACTAATAACCGCCAGATTGTCGGTCAGTAGGGGCAGGTTGTCCGCATCCTCCGTAGGCATATATACGGACATCACTACGAAGCTGCAACCATCGCTCACGTTGATACACACAGCCGCCACGCGCGTCGAACCGGTTTCGATTACAGATACATTTGGAAATACGGTTTTTCTCCACAAAACTGCAACACCTCCATAAGGTCGGCCTTTTAGTGTGCCCACCGTCGTGTCAACTGCTGATATACCATGGGCAGAAAATTCAGGATGTAGTTGATTGAGGTATTCCAAATCATCAGGCAGTAGCCAGTGTTCTTGGAGGGCGATTACGTCATGATTGGTACATAGATCTCTCACGTGATCACATGAACGCTTGACAGATTTGCAGTTAAACGAGGCTAAGCTAATTTTCATCCTGTCCAATTTGTCTAGATTGTAGACGAGGATTAAAAGTCTTCCTTAGAGTGTAGCGTCTGTATTCCACACCACTAGGCCAGAAGTCTTCACTAAGAAAAATATCTTCTTTTGTCTGTTCTACTGTGATTTTAAATGAAGAGAATAGGGTCTCCTTATAGGAGGTAAGTTTCTCAACCTTTACGGCCGTGTGTCCACTCTCTAGTATAAAGTCACTTAGGTCTTTTTCAGTTGTCTGAACGTCAAACCTGGATGCATAAATGTAAGACAGCTTAGGTACTATCTTTATTTTATTTGAAGTCAGTGGTGCTTTTCCTTTCCTATTGTTGTTTAGTTGTTTTCGTTGTCTGTACTTTTTGTTCTTATTTATCACGGTCGTAAAGCTTTCGTCAATAACTGTGTCAATAAAAATATTCTTGTCCGTGTGTATTGGACTACTCGTTGCGCGCAGAGTACGTATCTTCGTAGTCTTATCTTGTCGGTGAGTCGAGTTTGCACTAGAAGGTGATGCACGCTTTGTCGCAGGGGGGTGCTGGGGGGCGTGGTGCTTCCGCCGCGCAGGCGCGGGTGGTTGCGACTGGGCCTGCGCTGGCGCGGCGGCTCGATCGCCCGCGCTCAAGCTCGGCGCAGCCGTTAACCTCCTTTTGCGATTCTTTCGCGGCTTACCCTCACTTATCGTGTTTTTTGATTTCGTCAGATTTATTTCTTCGTTATTTTTAGAATTGGGATGCGTCGTTGCCTGCTCAACCTTCTCCTTCAATTCCACTAGGTCAGCCGTTTTCACGTAGTCAAATTGAATGCGGTGGACGTCCTGCTTGAGCGCTAAGATGTTTTTAAGCAAGGTGGTTACGTCAACGTAGTCAAACGTTACAGGCGGGAGCCGATGTAAGTCCTTTGCCACGAAAACCGGCAGTAGGTCTGTTTCCGATTCCTTTAAGATCTTAATAATGTCTTGGAGACAACGTTTGGCTTTTCCGTCCCCTTTCCTCGTAGTACGGATAGCCGCCGCTTCACATACGATACTTCTCGCCTCCTCAATAGCACTTTCGGTAAAATTTGATTCACAGATTTGTAGAAGGCTCACTTCGTCCATCAGGTCAATCTTACATTGCAGGAAGCATAAAAGCTCATTAATTATGATGCGATTACAAGGGCTTGACATGTTTATTAGCACTAATCGCCGAACGAAAGCAAATAAATATCAAGCAAGCGGTTTCAAAAATAATGATGCTACGCGAGTTTTGAGTTTGAACAAAACGTAGAATATCCTTTGATTATTTAATTTATTTTTGGTAATAAGGGACAAGAAAAGCTATATTTTCGTTTGGTAGAGAATATTAGGTTGCATTAAGTAAGCCTTCTGTGATGTTTTAAACGTTTTATTTGTCTGAATGGAATCATCATCGCGAGGAAATCCTGAAAAACAAACAGTAAAGGGCTAATTTAAGTAAATTTCGAATCAGGCATTCTTTTCGGACAATCAGGTGATTCAGTCACAAAGAGATTTTTGTTTGAAAGTGTCCCCACCGCCCGGAACCGAAATGAGCGGCGAAATTTCAACCTCGGCCACGGAGGCTGTTAGATCTAGTAAAGAGACTAATTCGAATCACATTGAAGCGTTTGGCACGCCAAAGCGCATGATCACCCGCTTTCCTGATCCAGCCACCACCACCACCTTCCTCAGGTCATCAGTCCACCTGGCAGGGGGGCGTCCCACACTACGTTTCCCGAGACGTGGTCTCCATTCGAGAACCCGTGTGCTCCAACGCTCGTCGGTTCTGCGACAGACGTGGCCGGCCCACTGCCACTTCAGCTTGCTACTCTTCTGGACGATATCAACCACCTTGGTCCTCTGCCGGATGATTTCGTTTCGGATTTTATGCCGTAGCGAAATACCAAGCATACATCTTTCCATAGCTCGCTGAGTGACATGTAGCCGATGGGCCAGCTTCAAGCCCACCAGGGGTAGGATATTGTATTGTATTGTGGTGTAAGACATTCAATTAGTACTGCAATATCAATAGCTAGCAGTCTGCATTGAAATTGTAATCGATGCTTCCCAAAACATTTTGTTAGTAATATTACGTACTACTATAGAGACATGGTCGGATTATATGTCAATTAGTTGATTGGCTCTCATCTCTCTATTTAACCCTTTAGCCGCCTCAACCCTTTCCCTGCGGCAGTTTGTACTCTCAACTTGATTACTGACATGTAAGTCTGTATTGTTCGCGAGTAATTTAGAATTTAAATAAGTTTATTAATTGAGAGAAAGCCTATTTAATGTAAGTAGAATATATATATATTTTATAACAAGTATATTACCTACGTATTTGTAACAATTATATTAGTTATTGAAATAACAACTCCGAATAATTGTTAATGTTTCCCGTGAGTAATATTGTCACAATTTTCGGGTTTGTTACCACGGTAATATTTAATATTGTTACCGCGATATTTCGGAACGGTTGCACGCTCCATGGTCACGAGTATAGCGGCCGGCACATATCTTTACCTCTGAGCGAGCGGTACCTCTCTCTCAGTCACCCCACCCTTACCCTATGCGAGAAAGAGAGTCACTGCTCGCTCAGAGCTAAAGATACGGAATGGAATCTCCTGCCGGAGTCTGTATTTCCGAGCACATATAATCCGACTCTCTTTAAAGCCAGAGTGAATAGGCTCCTTCTGGGTAAGCTCGCTACATCGTAGATCCCATCCCTGCTTTGGGGCTGGATCGGGGTCAAGAGCAAAACCATACAATATAAAAAAAAAAACGTGCTGCTAGCTGTAGACTGGTTTGGCGAGTGGACAGAGAATATATCAATCAATTAGGGACAAACAATCCGGTCACCACAGCGCTTGAAGCATAAGATCGCTGAGTTTACTACGTCGTAGCGAAATTGTAGCCCTTTACTACGACTTAGCAAGTATAGTCATATAAAATGTTATATTCAAAGAAATTTTGAAAATCTCTAAGCACTAACCATAATAAATTTTAGTACAAATATATCCAAATGACAAAGCCATCAACATACTCATTATAACTACAAAATAGTATAAAACTCCCATAGATCATTTTGTCTGTCTGTCAACTGATATTAATGATCGCGCGCATCGTCATTACTGTTCATTAGGGCGAGGTGATCTATGACAACAGTGTTTGACCCAATTTTGTTATTGAAGTTAGGTATGTTATAGATCATTTTTATGTCACGTGTCGATTTATCATTATTTGATTAGTGCTATATCTAAAAGTCGTCGGTGGTGTAGTGGGTACCTAACTGCCTTGTGTTTGGGAGGGAAGGGCTTAGTTAGGACGCTACTAGGTACCAAAGTGTTTTTGAATTTCAAATACTGTATGTTTATCCAGTAGTATAAGAGCGTCGGTGGTCTGGAGGCTAGGGCCGCTGCCTCCCGTCCGGGAGACGCTCGATCTCCACCACGTACCAATGTGTTTCGAATTTCGATTTCTTAAGTACGTTTATTCGACGCTTTTATGATGAAGGAAAACATCGTGAGATAACCTGCACACTCCTGCGAAGAAATTTAAAAGTTATTGTGTATTGGGCCAGAGTGGTCGACTAGGGCCTAATCGCCCTAATTCAGGGTAGGCTCGAGCTCCTAGGTGGGGACGTATATGAGCTGTTGATGATGATGTTTATCCGATGCTCTTACGGTGAAGGAAAATATCGTGAGGAAACCTGCACACTCCTGCGAAGAAATTAAAAGGTTGTGTGTGAAGTCGACTAACCCGATGAGCCAACGTCTTCAATTAAGGCCCTCGGACGTGTAAGATCTAACAACGACAACAACATTTTAAAGTAAAATAAGAATTAACACTAATCGTGACAATTTTGCGTGTTTTTTTTATATAATTTTGGGACTAATAGTACGTCCCTAAGACCGATATCATCAAAATTTCTGGTGGTTTTCTTCATGATATTTGGAAAGAACACGCTCTCGTGATCGCATAAAGCTGAGTCTTAGAGGGCGCAAACCGCCGCAGCAGTTTTTATGGAAGTGAAAATCGCCAAAAATGCTCGTTTATTATCATTCAAGTTTGGTGAACAATTTTGCTATTAATATGTTGTCCTCGATGGACTGAGTATCGTTTAGATTGTTAAGACGCAAAAAATTGGCCGAAGAGAATTTAAGACCACCTAAAAAAGAAGAAAACCACCAGAAATTTTGATGATATCGGTCTTAGACGGGCGGACGTACTATAAGATCCATATTAAAAAATTTCACTTCAAATTTTCAATTTTCGTCCTTCACCATTATCTCCTATTCTATCCACCCTTCATTCAGACTGCATTGTCTAACGATTGCTAGCAATCATCTCGACAGTCGACGATCATATTGGAATGTGCAAATGACGAACGACATCGTATTTAGCCATGCGTGGTTGGTCGACTTCGGATCTTCTAGGTTCGAATACCGATTGGTACATTTTGAAATTCACTTTGAAAGACGTTATTAGGGTTCCGTAGCCAAATGGCAAAAAACGGAACCCCTTATGGATTCGTCATGTCTGTCTGTCCGTCCGTATGTCACAGCCACTTTTTTCGGAAACTATAAGAACTATACTGTTGAAACTTGGCAAGTAGATGTATTCTGTAAACCGCATTAAGATTTTTATACAAAAATAGAAAAAAAACAATAAATTTTGGGGGTTCCCCATACATAGAACTGAAACTCAAAATTTTTTTTTTCATCAAACCCATACGTGTCTATGGATAGGTCTTCAAAAATGATATTGAGGTTTTTAATACTATTTTTTTCTAAACTGAATAGTTTTCGCGAGAGACACTTCCAAAGTGGTAAAATGTGTGTGTCCCCCCCTGTAACTTCTAAAATAAGAGAATGATAAAACTAAAAAAAATATATGATGTACATTACCATGGAAACTTCCAACGAAAATTGGTTTGAACGAGATCCAGTAAGTAGTTTTTTTTAATACGTCATAAATCGTAAATCGTAAACCGCGGCTACTATATGTTACTTGCTGCTACGGAACCCTTCATGGGCGAGTCCGACTCGCACTTGGCCGCTTTTTTTAACACGCTTTTATTAGCTTCACGTGTATGTCTGTATGCTTGTATGTAACCGACTCGTTTGTTTGGACTCGATTTTGACCCACTTTGAGCGGACGTATTTAATTGAAACTTTGTACACTTATCAAGAACGAAGAAAGTCACCTGTCCGGTGACTTTCTTCGTTACAATAATTTGAAAAAAAAAAAAAGAAAAAGAAAAAGAAAACAAAAAAATACACCATTTCACAGTACCTACATCAAACTGGAAAGTGAAAAATAAAATATAGTTTTAAAAAAAACTAAAAAACACGAAAAAAAATGAAAAAAGCGTGGGGTGCTTTGTGCCGTATTTTTCGTACCTTATATCGAGCAACCCTCGCTTTTTTCACAATAATTCTAGTATTTTTCGTTCATTATTGTTTTCAGCTTTTATTAAGAAATATTTTTCACTTTTTAGTTTGAAGTTTTTTAAAAGCGTGTTTATAAATTAGTTTTATTTTTTAATTAATTGAGAGGTGTGAAGTTGACAATTCAGCAAGGAGCCACTTGCTTTTAGTCTAGCCTATTCTTATCGTGTGTGTGCAGTAAAGTGGATCACCTCACAATCTCTGGTGTCAGATTTATGAGCTGCCGAAGACCTCGCCGTAGATATACAGGTTGTTACATGAGCCACCTCAATTACTGGAACCAACGGCTTAACGTGCCTTCCAAAGTGCGGAATCATCTTATTTTTCGAACGATCAGGTAATTCATCAGCCTACAATGTTTTACTCGAACTGGAGACAGCCTCACAAAGTAATTTTTGTTTAACCCTTTGTCTTCTTTCTTCAGAATAGGCTTGAGCCCCTCGGTGGGGACGTATAGGAGCTGTGACGGGATTCAAACCCAGCATCTTCGTAGCTAAAGCCAACCTCTTGTAGCGTTAACAAAGAAAGCTAGCTAACCTGTGGTCGACGACCACAGGCGAAACGTGAAATTTAGGTGTACAAAGAAAGATGTAGTTGAATTTGTCCGAACGGTATAATATAAATTTAAAAAGGCCTAGAAATTGCCAAGCATGAGCCGAGAGTCGAGTCCTGAGGGAACTCCGTCGATATAGTGTCGCTGAACTAGTGTTGTGTTGTGGTGTGTCGATGCAGGAAGGTGTACCAAAACCGCGGAGTACCCCGAGAGAGTATAGCCAAACGGGAACCAAAAAAAGAGGGCCAGAGAAACCTAAAGGGCCTTTTTAGAATTTGGAAAGAGAATTTAGACAATTTGGCAAAATCCGCATACAAAAATACACTGATACAAAAAACAGGCTAAAAAAATCCGCGTGATGTGCAGTATCCCTGGGGGGACGCCGGTGCGCGGGTCTGCGGCACTCGGCTGGCACGGGCGCGGACGCACACAACGCAGGGATCCAGGCACGTTCAATGCCTGGTGGCCTCAGGTGTCCGGAACCACCGCAAGAGATCGTGAGAGGCACGGAGGGACCCTCGTGCGTGCGTCGGAGAGGCCGGAAATACACTGTAAAGATTGACAAAGAAATAATCGCCATCCGACCAAGACAGGGAAAGAGAAAAGTGCGTCGATAAAAACCAGGAGGAAGACAACACAAGACTTACCCGGCTAGACCAAAGTAGGAGCCTGTCCCAATAATTATTGCATTCCAAGCCACTTACAACATTAACTCATATTTTTATTTAGAGATTTATATTCAACCAAGTACAAATCGTTCCCATCTGATGACAGACGACAACTGAGAAAACAATAAACAATTTAGAAAAAGGTCAAACCAAGAAAATTTTAAATTTGAAAATGTGACATAAAAACCGGCCAAAAGAAAAAAGAATCATACCAAAAAGGTTATTAAAAAAACCTGCAGTAATGCTGCACTCTTCACCACTCGGCAATAGAGGTTAAGCCCCTCAGTGGGGCCGTTTACGAGTTGGCAATAACAACAAGTTTCCAATTTCCCGAGTCCTACATCTCGCATGACTCTGCACCATAAACCGAGCGCACGCACGATCGCGGCATATGGCGGTGCGCACGCGTCATTGCGCGCAACTGTTGGATCTAATGAGTGAGAGGGGCCCGTAAGGTCGTTTGAGGTGCTAGTGGTGCTAGCGAGTTTGTTTAGGGCTTTTTAGAGAGTTGATAAAAATATAGTGTGGAAAATATGAGATGAAGACAACGGCGACGCATGAGTTGAAACGAAATATTGCTGCTAAAAACAAAAACTGACGAGCCTGGAGTAGGACAAGTTAAGACTCCGACGAGTTTGGAACTCGGCGAAGAAGGATCCATTCAAAATAAGTTGTGTCTTAAAAGAAAAAAAGAATCCTTTTTATTATTGGCACATAGAATGGCCAGTGAATCTGCTCAAGAATCGCATCTTAATTTTGCACTTTTATTTCTTTCTTGCTTTCCGCTCGTGGCTACGCTCTTGTTTTGTAAGATTTTCCCGTGGGAATAGGACTTTTTTTGCGTAAAAAGTATTTTATGTATTAATCCAGGGTACAAACTATTTCCATTCCAATTTTCATCAAAATCCGTTTAGTAGTTAAGGCATGAAAGCGGAACAAACATCTAAACATCTAAGCATACAAACACCCATATATACGAGTACTTTCACATTTATAAATATTATTGTGATTTCTTGTACCGGACCGTGTCCAAATACCAAGCCATTTGTATTAAATAGGTATTCACAAGTAAGAATAGAGGTTAATTGAGTTTTTCGTCCTTCAAAGTCAAAGTCAAAAATTATTAATTTGCATGAGATATTACATCACTTAGATCCGTCATTACATTACATTTTTTTGGGTGAGTTTATCAACACAATGGCGGAATCAGTGGAGAAGAGAACGCGAAAGTAGCGAACGCAGCGAACCCGAAGCAGCTCTGCTACCAGCACCCTCGGTGAAGAGGATGCAAATGTGAAAAGTGCGACCACGAGTAGGTAGTATTCGAACCGTAGTCACACTCGTCACTCCGCGTTTCTGCAACCGCGTTACGAGGCGCAGTATCGTCGAAAGTCAACGATATAACTTAAGCTTAAGAAAAACGCAAAGAACTCTTATAAAATACGTGCTAATTAGCTTAATAATCTGTTCCCAGGGTAATCCGATGCCCAAATAGGCCCGCAAAGATCGGTACAAACTTATTTAACAAAGCAGGGCGAAAAAAAGGTTATCAAGAAAAAGAAACGGAAATTCCCGGAATACGGGAAACACGGGAAACGGTTAAATAGATTCAAGGTAGTACAAATAACCGCCCAGACGCAAAATAAAACAACAAAATATATTTCTGGGTAAAGCCCAGAAGTACCACTAGTGCTTCCGAAGTTATGCACATCAAAGTCAGAAAATTATTCTCCAAAATTTTTAATATTCCTAATTGTTACGAATCGTACAAGAATAGATTTTTTAAATAAAATATTGTAGTTATAAAATTAATGCTAATTATATATAAAAAAGCCTGCTACTCAAACAATCCGACATCAGACACACTAAGCCATGTGTTTCGTATGCCATTCATTAAACTCGATCAAACATGAGACTCCACACAATACTGTCAGCTACCAACTACACGGTACACCGGTGCCCACGCCTCGTTGCATTGCCAATATTTAAAAAAAAATGCTTATTATATATATAAAAAAAGCCTGCTACTCAAACAATCCGACATCAGACACACTAAGCCATGAGTTTCGTATGCCATTCATGAAACTCGATCAAACATGAGACTCCACACAATACTGTCCGCTACCAACTACACGGTACACCGGTGCCCACGCCTCGTTGCATTGCCAATATAAAAAAAAATGCTAATTATATATAAAAAAAGCCAGCTACTCAAACAATCCGACATCAGACACACTAAGCCATGAGTTTCGTATGCCATTCATGAAACTCGATCAAACATGAGACTCCACACAACACTGTCCGCTACCAACTACACGGTACACCGGTGCCCACGCCTCGTTGCATTGCCAATATAAAAAAAAATGCTAATTATATATAAAAAAAGCCAGCTACTCAAACAATCCGACATCAGACACCCTAAGCCATGAGTTTCGTATGCCATTCATGAAACTCGATCAAACATGAGACTCCACACAATACTGTCCGCTACCAACTACACGGTACACCGGTGCCCACGCCTCGTTGCATTGCCAATATAAAAAAAAAATGCTAATTATATATAAAAAAAGCCTGCTACTCAAACAATCCGACATCAGACACACTAAGCCATGAGTTTCGTATGCCATTCATGAAACTCGATCAAACATGAGACTCCACACAACACTGTCCGCTACCAACTACACGGTACACCGGTGCCCACGCCTCGTTGCATTGCCAATATTTTAACCCGGAGAGAAAACAATCATGGTTCCCATCAGCCACGCTACTCATTCCCTCTGTTGACACCATCACGCTTCGGCAGTTACGGGGTGGGTAGCTGCTCGGTGCCCCGGAAACTACTTATCTGGAGTGACTGATTTGAATGTCTGCTTTTTAAATGATGGTGAAATTGAAAGATGAAATGTTTTTGCGTCGTGTTTTGGGTTTGGAATTTTGTATACAACAGTAATTATTTAAAATAAAAGCTGGGTAGGTATGTATGTATGTATGTATAAGGGGGACGTCTGCGAGGAGCGCAGACGGGTGACCTGCTCCATATACAGGAACTATTTCACCCTTAATCCCAGTTTTGATGGATGCTCCTTTCATGATAGCGCCGCATCAGCTCAGCCGTATCGCGTGATACTCACGGTAGGTGAGTAGTGTTAGGTCTATCCCTTGTTCTCTCCGCTTCTGGCATGGGGTGACCCAGTGGCCCCAGCGACTACTCAAGGAGAGCCAGCTTGGCAACGGCTATTGCTACTACCAGCCGGCCCCCCCGAGCGCCGCGTGAGCCCCGGTGCCCCCCACGCCTTAAGCCTCGAGAATACTGGGTTCCCCCACACGATTGTTCTCCCCCCGTGAGATCGCAATCGGCCGGGCCTGCCATCGCCCACCCTCGGAGCACCCATCGAAGGAGTACTGGTTTTACTGTAGCTCCTCCGTGATGGCCCCCTCAAATCTGCCTGTTAGGTACGGTAGTTAGTTAAGCTGGGTAGGTACAATAGCTTTGATTCACAGAGTATACAGACGAACATACAAGGACGAAATTAAAAGGATACTGTTTTTTTTAGCTGTGGAAAATTTTGAAAAGGCTATGCGACCGACCGTAAAAGTAGAATAGTTTAATAGATAGAGAAAGTACAAAGACGACTAATTATAAATCGAATGAATGATAAAAAGACTAATATTGGCGTGATTTCACATTTTTGTAACATTCATCAACAGTCCCCACCGGGGAGGGGCTCGAGCCTACCCCGAATTAGGGCGATTAGGCCTTAATCGACCACGTTGGCCCAGTGCGGGTTGGTCGACTTCACACACAACCTTTGAATTTCTTCGCAGGAGTGTGCAGGTTTCATCACGATGCTTTTCCTTCACCCTAAGATTGTCGAATAACCGTACGCGGTGGGGATCGAACCCGCGTCTTTCGGACGGGAGACAGCGGCCCTAGCTACTGGACCACCGACGCTCTTTGCAATATTAGTGTAATGTAAATTTTAATTTAGTTAAGATTTTCTCTTTTCATGCTTTTTTTTTGTTTTAGTCTGTAGAGAGGCATAGAATAGCCCTCAGTACTAATATTTGTTGTTTGTTTTCATAGTAAGTCGGCACACACTATATACCTTTGGAAGTATGGTGTACCTACCTACCCATGCGTGTACATAGGTATACTGTAGTTGTGTTGTGGCGCCGACACTGCAACGCCTTGTGCTTTTAATCCGCTTAATGGAATAGGGGCGAAGAACAGAGGTGGAGTGGAGACTTATTCTTCTTCATACTTCTTCACTTTATCTGGTATAAATTTTTGTTCTTTTTCTTCATCGTGTGGGTTGTAAGGTCACCGACCTCATATACCCTGGCTGGCGTCGAAATATCAACCACTCGGCCACGGAGACAGTTTGATGTATGTTTGTTGATACGTTCTAAAAATCTACGTTTAAGTTGGATGAAAATTAATTTGAAATTAAAAGTAAGAATTTCTTAATTCGTATTTAGCAAAATCACTTTTCAACGTCAAAGATTATTGTACCAAGGATGAAAGATGTCTGTCCCTGGTTGGTTTGGCGTTCACTACAAGTGTACGCTCACTGTTGAATAAGCAAAAAAAATTCTAAGTCTACAAGAGTAACAAATAAAATATTTGTTCCAGTTGTTTTTGATGCAATATAATTTTTCTCGTTACCCAAATTGAGTTAGTTATTAATCAGCAAATGGTATGAGTAAAAAAAATACATCCGCTATCAAATTGTTTCAACGCCAGTTTTTTACTGAAACAATAATTCTCAAAATGGCGACTCCACTCCCTTTATAGTTCTATTCAGAGCCCTCCCTTGTTTTCGTTCCGGGCTTAGAAGACTCCCGGAAGATTTTAGCCAGCGCTCCACAATATTTACGGAGCTGCCAACGCCGCAACGGGGGTGTGTGCTAACACAAAACATGCAGTGGAAATTATAGAGAAAACACAAACACAGTGTAGTCGACTAAAGCCTAAACGCTCAAATTCAGGGTAGGCTCGAGCCCCTCGGTGGGGACGTATGTGAGCTATTAATGAAGCGGGGCTTTCCGAAGCACGAAGTCTTCTTTTTTCGGACAATCATAGGTGATTATGCCAGCAATGTCCAAGGTCCTAATCCAATTGGGGAAGGTCTCACAAAGAGATTTTTTGCTTGAAAGTGTACGCAACGGGATTTGAAACCGGTACATCCGTAATAAGAGTCGAATGCTTGATGACAAACGGACCTTTTCGCTATTTCTACCAAAGTGGTAATATAGCAAGCACGTAGCAGAAGGCTTCTTGATTCCTCGATGATTCTTAATTCCTTAGATTAAAAGTCCTTCGTAACGCTTAATCCTTTGTTTTATCAACAGCTCACATACGTCCCCACCGAAGGGCTCGAGGCTACCCTGAGTTAGGGCGATTAGGCCTTAGTCGACCACGCTGGCCCAGTGCGGGTTGGTCGACTTCATACACAACCTTTGAATTTATTCGCAGGAGTGTGCAGGTTTCATCACGATGTTTTCCTTCACCGTAAGAGCGTCGAATAACGTACATATTATGAATTCGAAATTCGAAAACACATTTGTACTACGTGGTGGGATCGAACCCGCATCTCCCAGACGGGAAGCAGCGGCCCTAACCCCTAGACCACTGACGCTCTAAATATACGATTTAAATATACCTGTAATCAAACTCCATCTCGTTTTAAACTCCACTTCAGCTACCAATAAAGCTGAATTAAATCCCTTACTGGAGTATTTGCTCTTATAGCGGCGGCGTCACAGTGCGCGCCTGGAGGCAATATCATTCAAATTCGACTCATATCCGCCACGAACCGGCTGCTACCGGAAGCCTGCACTTGACTTGAGTGCGCGGGCGCTGAAGATATTGAGCTGCTAAACATAACATATCGGGAATAGGGTATAGAATTTTAAAGGGATTTTTTGTAGCTAGAAGTCTGTGAAGGTCGCCCTAGCTATCTCCGTTCCAAATTTCATCCAAATCCGCTTTTTAGTTAAGGCGTGAAATCTAAATACCTAAAAATCCAAATATATTTACTCTACATTGATAGGTGCTGATGGAATTCGAATCGAGGCCTCCCCTTTCAGAATACAGTCCCGTTACACCATCGACACTCTTTGTGCATCGTAAACACAATTTAACTACCAAATAACTGCCAATTGATAACTTACCAATGCTAAACCAATTAGTCGAACTCCAACTTTATACGACTAGATCGTCGATACACTTGAAACGACATTCCCACGAGATCAAAGACGCCGCCTGTGCGCCGGCGGCGCCACCGTTTTTGAGTTCTGCCGATAAGAAGCCTCTTCAAATATAGAACTCCAAATAAAATAGATCCAGAGTCCGTGTAGGTTTTGGGCATAGACAAAAAATACTCCAACAGCTCCGTAGTCACACAAAATTGTCACATACACACAACTGTATACGATACGCTTAGGCAACATATATACATACATGAATGATACATAAAGCCCGGAGGGATGATGTAAACAGATTTTGAAAATAAAGTAGAACTTGTGAAAACTGCTTCTTGTCCAGTAAAATAAAAATAAAATAACTTAGAAAAGCAACTTATTTCATGAAAAGAATCATATTTGGAGGACTAAAGACAATTAGCGAAGAAAAGCTGTTCAAACGTAGAAACTCTAGCTGCTATCACAAAATACGAAAACAACGGTAACTCTTTTTATTTTGCGCCGCTATGTAGTATACCAACCAACTCTCGTTTTGGAATCCTTTTTTTTATGCCCGACACGTACCAAGGCTCTTAGTCTATAAAGTTCTTAGCTTCCGTTCTTCATTTATAATATTGAATGTTTGTTACAACTTACAAGTGGTTATTGGTCAACTGGCTTTTAGAACTTATTTTTAAGTCAAAGTCAAAGTCAAAGTCAAAATAATTTATTTCCATAGGATGTTATTACATCACTTAGATCCGTCATTACATTTTTTTTGGGTGAGTTCACTAACACAATGGCGGAATCTGTGGAGAAGAGCTCACCGAAGAAACTCCACAGTCGTCGCATCTTTTGCGTTTCCTTTTTTAAATAAAATATTGTCAATTACAAAATTAAAGGAGTTTCTACTCTACTACAGTAGTTCGGTAATATATTCTACCACGTAAATTCTGAAGTTTTGGCTAGGGCTGACTCTCGTCCAGGAGATGCGGGTTCGATCGCCACATATGTGTTTTTAAATATTTTTTAAGTAATGTGATTATAAATAATAATATAAATGTTTATTTCTCCTTATATCATGATTTACAAAGGTAAAAGTACTTAATGCTATGCTAACACTAGTGGCTCTGTGAGCTGTAGACTCCGCGAGTCTGTATATCTTTTCAAATTTCTTTTCTCGACAAACATCCCGAACCCCTTGATTTTTTTATTTTCAAAGTTTATTTTTAAAGTTTATTTTATTTTATTTAAATTTAATTTAATTTAATCAAATTTTATTTTATTTCATTTTATTTCATTTTATTTAATTTTAAGAAATGTGACCTGTAGAGGAAAACAGCCTCAGCGGTAGACCTTGTAAGCTGGCAACCCCCATAACTCCGTCATTTTTTTAAATTTCCAAAAACTGACAGCAAATTTGGCCAAGCTGGAACAGAGAAGCTTCGCTCGCTCGGTCAATTATGTTGTCGGAGACTGGAGCCTGAACTAGGATAAGCCTGTATTAAGGGCATCACACACGGCAGCTATAATATATATTATAGCACGAGGCAGCCAGCTCACTCGTCGCCATTCACTTTCACGCAAAGCGGGGGTCAAACAAAATGGCGAATCAATCAGTGACCGGCCATTCTGCTTGACCCCCGCTATAACCACTTGGTGTAAGGTTATATAGAGCCAAAGAAATATATTATTTAAAATTGAACACAAAAAAACGTTATCGAGCGAACCAAATTTTTTTTTTGACCACTGACATAACAAAACTTGTCCAAACAAAAGAACTTTGAAACATGTAAAAAGCATAAATAAAATTAAAGAAAAAACACTTTTTTAAAAACAAGCTTTTATTATTTGTTAAGAAAATGAACTAAAAAGTTAAAAATAAATTAACTCTAATTAGAAGTATAACACTTTATAAGTTAATTGTAACCTTTAACGATAATTAAGCTTCTTCGTCTACGACAAAATAATTCCATATAGTAATCATATATTTTTAACACCAAAACTTTACACCTTAATTATTAAATCTTCCCGTTTTTATTACAGTCCCAATTTTATAAATAAAAAAGCGTGTTACATTGTGATAGCTTAATTATACCATCAAAATGTAACACGCTTTTATTATTTATAAAATTGAGACTGTAATAAAAACGGGAAGATTTAATAATTAAGGTGTAAAGTTTTGGTGTTAAAAATATATGATTACTATATGGAATTATTTTGTCGTAGACGAAGAAGCTTAATTATCGTTAAAGGTTACAATTAACTTATAAAGTGTTATACTTCTAATTAGAGTTAATTTATTTTTAACTTTTTAGTTCATTTTCTTAACAAATAATAAAAGCTTGTTTTTAAAAAAGTATTTTTTCTTTAATTTTATTTTTAACTTTTTAGTATGTTTGATTCGAGATTTACTACGACGTAGTTAGTAGCGCGTAGCAGCGTTTTTCCGTTATGTAGTCCGTAGTACGTTCACATAATAATGTGCTGCTTTGAGCACTTAAAGTTTATGTATTTTATTTATATTTAAATATTTCATTTTTTTTGTTTGTAGTATGGTAAAATAATGTTTAAATTAGTTATGTAGACAGACAGACAGACAGCAGACAGACAGACAGACATAATATAATAATCCACATTCATAACAAACGGAACGAACTTTTTCCCAAATCTGTTGGAGTTGCATATTCACGCCAACTAAGATGCTCGTCAAAACGAAACAAATGAGCGCAAACTCGATTGTGTTGCGTCGTTTAATTACGGAGTTCCTATGACCACCTTCCAGCTCCATCATCAGACCCTGGTTACCATATAGTATCAAAGTACTCGACAAGACGAATCAAATGGGTCTAAACTCGATGGAGTTGCGTCGTTACGGGGTTCCTATGGCCACCTTCCAGCTCCATCATCAGACCCTGGTTACCATGTAGTATCAAAGTACTCGTCAAGACGAATCAAATGGGCCCAAACACGACTATGTTATGTTGTGTATTTGTGGAGTTCCTGTGACCACCTTCCGGCTCCATCATGAGACCCTGAACATCACGTAGGACTGAAGATCTAGTCAAGACAAATCCAACAAGCCCAAACATGACTAAGTTATGTTGTGTATTTGTGGAGTTCCTGTGGCCACCTTCCGGCTCCATCATGAGACCCTGAACATCACGTAGGACTGAAGATCTAGTCAAGACAAATCCAACAAGCCCAAACATGACTAAGTTATGTTGTGTATTTGTGGAGTTCCTGTGGCCACCTTCCGGCTCCATCATGAGACCCTGAACATCACGTATGACTAAAGATCTTGTTAAGACAAAACCAACAAGCCCAAACACGACTAGGTTGTGTTGTGTATTTAAGGAGTTCCTGTGGCCACCTTCCGGCTCCATCATGAGACCCTGGATATCACGTATGGCTAAAGATCTTGTTAAGACAAATCTAACGAGCCCAAACACGACTAGGTTGTGTTCTGTATTAGAGGAGTTCCTATGGCCACCTTCCGTCTCCATCATCAGACCAGCTCCAAGGTACCATAATATTGCATTGTCATCCGATTTATACATGAATGCAAAATTTCAGCTCAATCGGAAACTGGGAAGTGGATCAAATTTAACTTGCAAGATTTGATTACAGACAACGGGACAGGTGAAACTAAATAAAAGCTTGTAAAAATAAAACAGATATGAAACCTTCACACCCGCTTTGCACACAAAGTGAATGGTGATGAGACAGCTAGCTATATTATTATTTTAGTGTTCGATAGCAGAAACTAAGAAGTTTGGATTTATAAAATAAAAATAAAGTAGTCCGATCCCCTATTGGCCCACTCTTAAAACGCTGTAAAACTCTATACTTAAATCAAAAAGAGCGATAAAAGTTGGTCCAGTAAATACCAGAAGTTATTTGTCAAGTCATTTGATAGCCGTGGAGCCGACTAAAACCAGGTTAATTTAACTCCGTGCGGCTAAAAGCTAAATAATAATAGCCTTCACATTTTTATAGAAAACTTGAACTAGAGATGTGGCGTGGATTTTGACCTCAAGGGCATAAAACGTTAGCTGTAGGGCGTGTTTTAAAAGGTTCTTTTTGATCTTATAATAATAATAAATATTAATAAATATGTGGGGACACATGTTCACACACGGCCATCGGATCCCAAACTAAGCAGAGCTTGTACTATGAGTACCAGACAGCTGATACAATACATAAATAGATAAATACATACTTATATAGACAACAAACAGACACTGGGCGTCGGAGGCAGATACACTACCACCTGGTAGCTCCGGAGCCGACACTTATACATTATTATAAAGCGAAAAATTAAATTTTTGTCGATCTTGGACAGGACTCGACCCTGCATCTCCTTGGCTATCCAGGCCAGAAACAAGCGCATTACCATTATTATGTAAAGCTCTGTGAAAGGTCGACGAAATTTGACACTGCTTTTTATTTTGTTACTTAAATGCTCATTGTTCTTCTTTTGTTTGCCAGTCTCGATGCTGTCGTGCTAGAGACTACACGCGTTTAATTTTTTTTTTTTTTAGTTCGTCCTTTCTGGACAGGCGAAGGGATCTAAGCCCATACTGCCTGGTCTGTAATTTCATTTTACTTTTCCATTAAAAAAAAAAAAGGCCGGAGCCAAGTCTTCAGTTAATTAGTATTAAGGCCGAGGCCAAGTCTTCTCATTTTCTCAAATCCAGTAGGGTTTCATTGTCTTTTCCGGTTCTGTCAAGTCCTACACGCGTTTCATGTTTTTATGACAATCTCTAAATAAATGCTATATCTTAAATCTTTACAATAGGATAGGGATCGGACTACTTCTTTTTTATTTATAAATCCAAACTCCTTAGTTTCTGCTATCGAACACTAAAATAATTTTTGCTCTATATTTATAATTTACCAAATTTATAAAGGTTTGAAATTCAAGATTAGACAGAGATGCACATACCCACTTGTGACGTCATTTGTTAGTAATTCCATATAATTTCCATACAAAAAATCATTCTTCAAAGAGACAGACAAATTGAAACTTTAAAAAATCACTGTAAATTCGTTTTCAACCGATTCTGTTTTTTTCTTCGCGAATCGTTTGTCTATATTTTAAAAATAATTCATAAAATATGGTAAATTCATAAAATATGGTGAACAGTCCGATCCCCTATTATTCATCCTTTAGATTAGAGCCCTTCTGGCTATTATCCCCCCATAATACCCTTAACATTACGTAATGTAAGTATTTAGAAGTACTTCTAAGTACTTGCATTACGTATCTTTCTGTTTTTTAGTTTCCAATACCTTTAGACGCTAATTGATTAAAGCAATTTTTCACACAAGCAATTTTACAATTAAACGAATGTATTTATGTATTGCCTAGTATTACAATCTATATCGATGGAAAGAGATAAGAATAAGCATTAAAATATAATTGGCCTACAAACGGCATGTAAAACATGATTTTTATCTTGTTTTCTTTGATAAGGAAGGACGTAAATGTTGTAAATATATTACAAAATATTAATGCATTTTTGAAGATAGCTAGAAAGCAATATAAATAAATAAATAATAATAAAATAAAATATGTTTTATTCTCTATAAAGTGTATCATTTACAATTCACAGTGACCGGTGCCTCCTTGTAAGCTTGTGTGCCTGTGTTAGGAGACACCGCTCTTCCATAATATAGGTACGTAGTGTAAGTAACAATGTTTCAGCTTAAATATGTATGCCAGGTTTTAGGTGCATGTACGTAAGTGCGTGGATGCGTGTGTGTGTGTGTGTGTGTGTGTGTGTGTGTGTGTGTGTGTGCAAGAGCATGAGCATGAGAGTATGGGTGTACGGGAGGAACTGTTGGGTGGTTAGCCCTACGACGATTATGTCTTGGGATCAGGTTCATTATACAAAACAGTAATATCTACTTTAATGTCCACTGACCATTCAACAGTTCCTCCATACTTAGCGTGCGTATGGGAATATGACTTTAGAATTACCTATATAAGACTAGCAGCTGATCGGTCTCTGACCTAATTTGCGACAATGGACCAATCAGAGAACTGAACAATTTTTCCAAAGGAAAATATATCGGCGGTGGAAAGGAAAAAATTACCAAGCGACATTTTTGGCCATATTGAGTTATATATAACTAACTTCCATGCCGATTTCTTCTACGGCGATTGCTTTTATAAATATACATTGTTAGAATCGTCTGATTTTTCTGCGTCGTTTGATCTGACTCACGTCCTTCTACGACGACTTTTGATGTCGCTTCGACATTTTGGAGTTCGCGAGATTTCATTTTTTTTCTTTACTAACTGACAAAACTTTCGACCATTTTTGAAAATTTGGCGGTTGTCGTAATTGTAAAATGCTAAATTTGCCTTTGGTCAAGTTTTACATTTCTGTTCGTACGGTAATTACTCCACTTAGTTAATTTTTCCAGTATCTGGCAATATAGTGTTAGGCGCTTACTATATTTTTTCCCGTGTCTACTTTTAGGGAAAATTATACTAAGCGACACTAACTTTAAAACTAAGCATTATTTTGAATAGTTACGTATACTATAATGTAGATAAAAAATAAACAAATACATTTCTAAGAACTAGGCTTTTTGGACCGTTACAAGAATTTACACGATTTTTTTTCTGAAAATTCAAACTTTAAACAGCTCTACTGTAAAGTTGCCTATATGTCGCTTGGTAATTTTTTCCTTTCCACCGTCGATACGATATGCATGGTTTCAAGGGAGCGCTAAAAAATACTCTTCTCATTTTTTTAGCCATAATGATCCTTAGTTCATAGTCAAGAGCGTCGGTGGTCTAGTGGCCAGGGCCGCTACCTCCCGTCCGGGAGACGCGGGTTCGATCCCTACCACTTACCAATGTGTTTTCGAATTTTGAATTCATATGTGCGTTTATTCGACGCTCTTACGGTGAAGGAAAACATCGACATGAAACCTGCACACTCCTGCGAAGAAATTCAAAAGGTTGTGTGTGAAGTCGACTAATCCACACTGGGCCAGTGGTCGACTAAGGCCTCAGGGCAGGGTAAGCATGAGCCCCTCGGTAGAGACGTATATGAGCTGTTGATGATCCTTAGTTGTTCAAATGTTAAGTACTTACCTAACGTCTTTGTTGATGTAAAACTCCTGCGCCGCCGCCGCGAAGAAGGTCGAATTTCTTTACCTAACGTAGATTGACCACACCCCTAAAATTTTTATTATGTCAATTTAGCCAAATTATTAACTTAAAAGGGATATTACCTTGATGTTTTTTTCACTTAAATTATCGATTTCGCTTAGTCACTTACTATGGTCAAAAAAACGTAGTCCCTAAAATAGACTCAAAATAAGACACTCAAAAATATTTTGACACATGGCTCCTTCGAAAGAGCTAATTTATCAAAAAAGACATCTCAAGATCGGCGATCTACAAAGGTTCTACAGAGCCCCGCCCACTTTCTTTGAACTCCCCGCTCCGCCCTCTGATTGGCTCTTGAACTCCGATCGATAGTCGCGTGCGCTCGTTCTAAATTCAAAAATAAATCGACTCTTTTTTGTATATTATCCGTTCGTTTTATAACTTGTAAATATGTCAGCGGGTGGTGTTAGATAAAATTATAATTTCGTGGGTTATTTTTAGTATAATGCAAGGTAAAGAAAGATTTATGTATGCCTTTCGGCGGATGCCATTACTGTATCAATATAGTTAATGTGTTTTGAAGGTGTTTCGATTGAACTTGGCGGAAATAGCTCGAATATTTGATTTGACGTTTGCTAAATATACAAAATAACCTTGTAATCGTGGACGGCTAATATTGAAAAGACACGAGTTCAAGGTAGAGAACATCGTGATTAGACCGTTTTTCTTAACTTAGATTTTTAAATTTCAACTGTTGGTTGGTATAACGCCTTTGCAATTGGTATCACCTCATCATCGTAAGTTCTTTTGGGATTGTAAGATCGTTGACAATTCATTCAATGAAATTATTTAAATAAATAAATATGTGGGGGTGTCTTCACACTGGGCATCTGATCACAAACTAAGCAGAGCTTGTACTGTGGGTACCAGACAGCTGATACAATACATAAATAGATAAATACATACTTATATAGATAAACAACAACCAGACACAAGGCAAACACAAGTGCTCATCACACGAATGTTTGCACTGGGCGGGATTCGAACCCGCGACCCTGTTTATTAGCTAATGATATTTTTTTTATATATAAACTTAGATAATGTTAGATAGTAATAATAATACCGGTTGTTCTCAGTACAGCAAAAACTAGAAAACCAACTTTTCCATTCTTATAAGTGAAATTAAAAGTTGAAATGCAACGAAGAGACCAAAAAATATCTCATATTTCCATCTCAAAAAAACGTTTTTTTAGCCAAAATTACTGTCCATCTCTATCAAAATTAGCTAACAGAGCCAAATAGCAGCAATTTACTCTTATAACGCTCCTATAAAAGCATTTTCTGCGCGTCACCCCAAGGAAATGGGGCAATTTTAAACTCCCTTCTTCACTGGTAATATTTTGACAGGCGATTTTTAGGGCCCGGCTCAGTAAAAGCTTTTTGAAAAAAAAAAAAAAGCGCGAGTCGGATTTTTGCGTTAGGGTTCTGTTGTAGTGTTTTTTGTGGTTTTTGATAGCTTTTAGCTCATTGAAGTACTGCTCACCCCTTTAGGATATGAACTGAGTCTTAGAAATTACAATAGTATGTATTTTAAACCTTCGACTGCGTTATGCAGACTGGTTAAGTTATGTTAAGATTTTACCTATAACAAGTAATTAAAAGCTGAATATTTCGAGGCGTGTGTGTAAATAACACTGAAAAACTTTCTACCAATGAAGGAATGACAATTCTGTCACAAACAGTTTCTTCTGAAATGATAACCAGTTTATGTAAAATAACTGGAAATGGATATCTGGCAGCTTTTTGTATTCCTTTATATTTCTCGCTTGTAAAACCTGCTCACTTTCGCGTTCTTTAGCAAATGCTGTCAATTCAGATCAGAATTCATTGAAATAGATAGATAGATAAAAACTTTATTGTTACACATGATGAACAAAAAATATTGTTAAACAAAATTATGAATAATAATAGAATAAAGCCCTACTCAAGCCGACACGTAATCCAAGCAAGAAACGCTAGCTACTACTCGCGTCAGCTTGTGCAGAGCTCAGCGCACCGTGCTACCTGCATGAAGTAAAACAAATGGTGCTGACTCAGCATGTGCTGCTGTACCATCAGCACTGCAGCGCTGATATTCTGTCAGAACCATTGTGTGCACACAGTTATAAAATAGACTTTTCATTACCCATACTCTGAAAGTAGTTCGGAAGTTGCCTGAGGAGCGGATTGAAGGTAATACTTTTCAGCCCGGACGGAGAATCACGTTCAACTGACAGCTGTCAAATTATTAAAAAAAAAACTGGTTCCAATTTCACATTTCTATTGAACTATGTTCCATCTTTCTATACAACCACTCAATTACAGCGCAATGTTAAATTGAAATAACATAAAGTGAAATATTAATTAAAGAATACTTAACTTTATGTTAAATATAATATTTCTTTAAAAGAAAATAGATTTGGGCAAAATATTTAACATTTTTCAATGATGGCAAATAAAAATAATGGCTCAAAAGCTGGCCGGCACGGCCACAGTAAAAAATAAAAATAGGCGGGAAAGCAACAATCCGATTATCATTTGTTTCTCGAGTTGTAGGGTTTTGTTTACAATGAGTTCATCTGATTCAGATATAGAAGTCACTCATTTTTTTTTTAACTAATTCGTGTTTTTATTTCTACTTTCCTTGTATTCGTAATGAAAAGCACAGTGTTTACCTCTGGTTAAAGATTTATTTAGTGCCTCGAACTATTAGGGCTCTCGCTACGCTCAGGCCCCAAACCCCGTCTCGGCGCTAAATAAGTTACTTTCACCCCTCGTATAACAATGTACTATTGTCTTAGATTAATTTAATGTTAATATCACCAGCCTGACTACCATTTCTGTTTTTAGGTTGGGCTACCTATTTTACGCAACCCTATTTTGTAAATGCAGGGCCAAAAAACGTACAGTCATGCTTGCTTGATGCACCAGTTCCTTTCACATTCGTTCTTATGATAAAATTATCTTATTAGATTTAGATCAACTGATATTTATCTTAGTAGCCAATTTTTTAAAGGTATTTTATGAGTAACCATTATTCTACACCATTTCGAAAAGTATGTCGACTATATTTCTATTTACAGCTCACAGGATTGGACAAAAATGCGAGCACAAAATAAAACACAACACATTCAGTATTATAAAACAATGACAAGTGAAAAGATACTGGCCGCAAAGAACAATGGCCTCGAGATCGAAAAAGAAAACGTTCGAGTGAGCGCCGCTATTGGCCGGTAAAAAAATGGCGGCGCCGCCGTCAAAATGTCAGATTTGACAGTTGATAAAGTTTTCGACATTTTTCTTTTAATTATTCTTGTTGTTTTGGAACTAAGAAATAACTAAGTTTGTTACAAGGTCGCTTGCTATAAGATATTATTAAAGTAATGTCTATGTTTTTATAAAGGAAGACTGAAGATCAAGCGGGCAAAGCGAGCTGTAGTATTTTTTTCTAGAATAAATTGCTACAATGCGTCTATTGCTATCTTTTTTCTCTAAAGAAGCAAGTAGATTTTTACACAGAGATTTTATTCTGCTGTCAACTTCTACTTTGAATAAAATGGTCTCAAATTTAAATGTAGAGGCTGGAATCAATAAACAATTCCTTTGTCTCGTCAAGAAAAAGGTAAATATTTATTTTACACAAGTTGCTTTTTTTGTTTTAAATATTTCTTTGGTGACCAAACAGGTATTCATATTTAACAGGTATAACAAGTATTCATATTTCTAGAATAACATGGAATTTCTTTCTAGGTTGACACTTGGCCGGATTCTAAAAAACATAGCTCAGTCATATTTGACAAAATGTCACTTGGCATGGGGCTCTCGTATGATGTCAAAAAAGACCACACTTTGGCTTTTGGCTTTGTACACTTGAAAGGGAAAGGAGATTCGCAGACCATGTATTAACATAAATAAATCTTTTAATAAATAGTCTTTCCTTGTTTCATTTTTGATGCTGGACGTTTTTATGACAAATTAAATATGTTCAATAACCTGTATACTAAAGATTCGAAGGTTTTGTGCGAACATATTTAAACTTGTCGGAAAAACGTCCAATTCTTACCAAAATTTCAATTTTACTTAGTAGAACCGACCGCGTAGGTATCCTGCGTGGCTGTATGCAGAGTTTCACTTTGCCAACAAGGCAAATAAAAAAAAAATATAAAAAAAAGGAATGTCATCTGAGATCAGAAATGTCATTTCTACGGCGAGTATTTTTGTTTGAGAGTTGGTAGTCTGAACCTGGTTCTTCTAAGTAGTCTGTGTCACACACCGCGTTCACACGCATCGCGACCTCTACTCGGTAGTTTCATCGCTACAACAGAAAAAGTAACATAATTACCTAGACTCTCTCTCTCTTCTCTTATGATATAAGTAGCATCTTAGGAAGATAGAGGTAGCGCAATGAGCTTTGAGCTCGAATGTATTAAAAATCTTTTACTCGTGGTGGCAAGGCAAAAGTCCTCCATTAATTTTCGCGTGGACTAATTGAAATGTTATTATGTTGATATAATACTCTTTCTTTATCATACACTGAGAAAAAAGTACACTGGGGTAAGTCACTCTTTATAATGAGTCTACGAATTACTCTAAATTAAGTAGGTAGCAATACTCTAAATTAAGTAGCAATTGTACTTATAATGAGTTCAAAACTCATAAGCGTCATGCGTCTAGCTCACTACGACCGTGTAACCCGTTTTTCTACGTATTTTCTAGAGCTTTGCTACATATATGTAAGGTGTACGGCTCATTAAATTTTTCTCAGTGTACTGGTGTCAGAAATATTAAATCACCAATGGCTTCTAGCAGGTGATTCAGCCTGCAAAATGCTTCATCAAACTTATCCATGACCAACTATCCACGTGTCCGATTTGTCATACACCGATTCGTCACACACCGCGTTCACACGCATCGTGACCTCTGCTCTACAGTTCCTTTACAGTTCGCGCTGACTCGACACAATATGGTGGTAATTATGTTCTCACGCCCATATTAGTTATGGAGCTTCATGGCCAATGAATTGGCCGTGGAAACATGCCCCTCTTCAGTTGGGGTTCCAGGATTCGTTTTTAGTAGTTACGGCGAGCTATGGTCAAGGTATTTCAGTGAATCTAGAGTGCAACTTTAAATGTTTTTCTTTAGTTTTGTCATGTATAGATGAAGAACCAGGTGGCTAAATTCTTAAGAACTTCTGCTGTTGGACTGCTATTTTTGTCATGTATAGATGAAGAACCAGGTGGCTAAATTCTTAAGAACTTCTGCTGTTGGACTGCTATTTTTGTCATGTATAGATGAAGAACCAGGTGGCTAAATTCTTAAGAACTTCTGCTGTTGGACTGCTATTTTTGTCATGTATAGATGAAGAACCAGGTGGCTAAATTCTTAAGAACTTCTGCTGTTGGACTGCTATTTTTGTCATGTATAGATGAAGAACCAGGTGGCTAAATTCTTAAGAACTTCTGCTGTTGGACTGCTATTTTTGTCATGTATAGATGAAGAACCAGGTGGCTAAATTCTTAAGAACTTCTGCTGTTGGACTGCTATTTTTGTCATGTATAGATGAAGAACCAGGTGGCTAAATTCTTAAGAACTTCTGCTGTTGGACTGCTATTTTTGTCATGTATAGATGAAGAACCAGGTGGCTAAATTCTTAAGAACTTCTGCTGTTGGACTGCTATTTTTGTCATGTATAGATGAAGAACCAGGTGGCTAAATTCTTAAGAACTTCTGCTGTTGGACTGCTATTTTTGTCATGTATAGATGAAGAACCAGGTGGCTAAATTCTTAAGAACTTCTGCTGTTGGACTGCTATTTTTGTCATGTATAGATGAAGAACCAGGTGGCTAAATTCTTAAGAACTTCTGCTGTTGGACTGCTATTTTTGTCATGTATAGATGAAGAACCAGGTGGCTAAATTCTTAAGAACTTCTGCTGTTTGACTGCTATTTTTGTCATGTATAGATGAAGAACCAGGTGGCTAAATTCTTAAGAACTTCTGCTGTTGGACTGCTATTTTTGTCATGTATAGATGAAGAACCAGGTGGCTAAATTCTTAAGAACTTCTGCTGTTGGACTGCTATTCAGGCGTATCTGAAGAGTAGTTTTGTATGTAGCACGCCCGTTAAACAATAAATTTTTGTTACAGATTAAGTCTGATAACGAAGTATTCACAGAGCTGGTGGCGTAATTGGTAATGCTAATGTTTCTGGTCCGGATAGCCAAGGAGACGCAGATTCGAGAGTCCTGTCGAGTCGGCAACATTTTTCATTTTCTGCTTAATAATTATTTATTATACTAGCTTTCCGCCCACGGTTTCACCCGCGTTAAATGAGTTTTCCCGTAGGAATGAAGTGTTTTACCGCGGTGAAAGTAGTCTATATTCTATTCCAGGACCTAACCTATATGTGTGCCAAGTTTCATCCCGATCCGTCCAGTGGTTCAAGCGTGATTCGGCAACAAACATCCGAACATCCAAACTTTCGCATTTATAATTAGGAAGTAGGATAAACATTTACATTGCCAGTAAAAACAGTGTCTAAAAGCAACAAAAAAACTATTCACAACAAATGTTACACAATCAAAGACAACTAAAAAGGCTAACTAGGTTAATAGCCTTTCTTGGCTAAAGTTAAAAGTGTTTACATGTACAGTCCGGTGCAATTAAAGCTACCGGTCATTGTGTTTAGCAGCCGTGACCGCTACCAACTGTACTTTTGTAGAAAAGAAAGTTTGAGGCTTTACAAGGGACTTGAAACGCAAATAAATAGCTTGTTTCTGATCGACCGAGCGAGCGAAGCGCCTCTGTTTCAGCTTGGCCAAAATTGCTTGTCCATCAGATGTCTGTTTGTTCCACTCTACAGGTCGCATTTCTCAACCGATTCTCGTGAAATTTTGTGAGCAGGTTCGATAAATAGTTTTTTATGGAAATTTTAAAAAATTACGGTGTTATGGGGGTTTATCAGCTTACAAGGTCTACCGCTGAGGCTGCTGTCTTTTACAGATCACATTTCTCATTCATAAAAAAAAAGGGTTAAATTTTCAAGGGATCGGGGATGTTTGTGGAGAAAAAATAAAAATAAATATATAATACATTGTTATACGGGGGGTGAAAGTAACTTATTTAGCGCCGAGATGGGGTTTGGGGCCTGAGCGTAGCGAGAGCCCTAATAGTTCGAGGCACTAAATAAGTCTTTAACCAGAAATAAACACTGTGCTTTTCATTACGAATACAAGGAAAGTAAAAATAAAAACACGATTTAGCTAAAGAAAAAATGAGTGACTTCCATATCAGAATCAGATTAACTCATTGTAAACAAAACCCTACAACTCGAGAAACAAATGATAATCGGATTGTTGCTTTCCCGCCTATTTTTTATTTTTTGCTGTGGCCATGCTGGCCAGCTTTTGTGCCATTATTTTTAATTTCCATCATTGAAAAATGTTAAATATTTTGCCCAAATCTATTTTATTTTAAAGAATTAGTTGAAAGTTAATTATAATAAAGTCATTTAAATATATATATATTCTTTAATTAATACTTAACTTAATGTTATTTCAATTTAACATTGCGCTGTAATTGAGTGGCTGTATGGAAAGATGGAACATAGTTCAATAGAAGTGTGAAATTAGAGCCAGTTCTTTTTTTAAATTATTTGTTAGAATGAATGAAAATGAATAAATGATAGACAGCTGTCAGTTGAAAGTGATTCTTCCTCCGGACTGAAAAGTATTACCTTCAATCCGCTCCTCAGGCAACTTCCGAACTATTTTCAGAGTATGAGTACTGAAAAAGAGATATACAGACTCGCGAGGTCTTCTCATACTATCTGATCAGCACCAAGGATCGAGTCAATCAGTTTGAAAAGATGCAGAACAATAGGTGATTAGTTTCATGATAGAGGTCGGCCATTTTGTTCGGTCGATACAGGGCGACCCATTTATGTAGACGTCAGAATGGGTATCACTGATACTATACAACATAAAAAGATTAATCTAAGGAACCATGTCTTCAAGTTTAGTTTCACAGCCTCCGTGGCCGAGTGGTCGAGATTTCGACGCCCATTATGGAGGTTTCGGGCTGTATTCCCGGTGGGAACACTGTCAAGTAAAAATCTCTTGATTGTCACCTGATTGTCCGAAAAGAAAGATGATTCCGTGCTTCGGAACTTCGGAATGCACGTAAAGCCGTTGTTGGTTCCGGCTACTATCTAGTCGTTACGTCATGAGCCAAGTCCTTTGGCGGCTCTATAACACTGACACCAGGGTTCGTGAGGTCGGTTGTCGATCTTACAAGCCACACGATGATGATGATAATGATCAAATTTAGTGACAAAAATTAATTAATTCATTGCATTGAAAAAAATACTCAATGTGGGTTATTGACGAAAGTAATATTACATTTCACGTATTTACGCATCGTCACCGTACTAAGTACTTTATAAAGAACAAAAATAAATATTCTGTTATTCAAAAGACAAACAAATGAATCCGTTAGAACCGCCAAAGATATTGTAAACAAGGAGTATGTAACCAAATCCGATAAAACTAATACCGATAACTCCCCCTTCTAATCAGTAATGGGTGTTAATACAACCGCAAACAGGATTCGAACCCACGACAGTCGATGCACTGCAAACATATCGCCGATTGCACATGTGTCGCGAAAAATCGTAAGTCATTTTAGGAAGCTATTTAGCCTTGTTTATGCTAGAGTGAAGCAGATACTAAACATATTTCTTTAAGTACTTTTTTACTTTGCAATTACATTGTATTTCGTAAATAATTACATGTTATTGTTACATAATATTCATTGTACAAAATTTCTACAAATAAACTTCATCATTCATTATCATCATCATCATTTCAGCCTCTCCAATCGCACTCCAGCGCGACCGGTCCATAGCCACCTGCATCCGACGAGACCCAGCGATCCTCACCAGGTCGTCGTAAACTTAATCCAATCTAATAACCCTCTCCGCAACATTCCTGGCGTAAAAGAACTCAAGATACAGGCGGCATTGCTACGCTGTATGGTAATAGAAATTCTTTGCGCCAAGAATACACCGGAACGAGGGTCGTGGCCCCTGTCTCTAAGTCGACAGCCTATTGCCCTAGGTCTAACGTAAGTTGTGGATTGCAGGAAAGACAAGCTCTAATTGAAAACTGAAGTAAAAAATAATAAATAACTTAAAATACAAATAAATAAGTGGGGACTTCTTCACACACGGCCATCTGATACCAAACTAAGCAGAGCTTGTACTATGGTTACCAGACAGCTGATATACATGACTTAAATAGATAAATACATACTTATATAGATAAACAACAACCAGGCACAAGGCAAACACATGTGCTCATCACACAAATGTTTGCCCTAGGCGGGATTCGAACCCGCGACCCTGTGCGTCGGAGGCAGATACACTACCACCTGGACTATGGAGCCGACGAAGACGTTAACCCTGTAGAGTTTCTTTTGACAAGTTCTTCCCCACAAAATGCACGTCCAGTGATTTCTGTAATACAAAAAATAATTGTTTAACAGTAGAGACTGTGGCCGAGTGGTCGAGATTTCGACGCTCATTAGGGAGGTTCCTGGTTCGATTCCCGGTGGGGACACTATTAAGCAAAAATCTCTTTGTCCGAAAAGAAAGATGATTCCGTGCTTCGGAAGGCACGTTAAGCCGTTGGTCCCGGCTACTATCTAGTCGTAACATGAGCCAAGTCAGTGCCCTTTGGCGGCTCTATAACACTGACTGAAAGGAAACGCAAAAGATGCGACGACTGTGGAGTTTCTTCGGTGAGCTCTTCTCCACAGATTCCGCCATTGTGTTAGTGAACTCACCCAAAAAAATGTAATGACGGATCTAAGTGATGTAATAACATCCTATGGAAATAAATTAATTTGACTTTGACTTTGACTGACACTAGGGTTTGTGAGGTCGGTTGGCGACCTTACAAGCCACACGATGATGATGATGATTGTTTAGACTACTGATTATTGATTGTTTTTTGTTATGACTATTATTATGTTTATGATTGAATTATTATTCCTGAGGACTTACAGCATAACATCAACCAATATATTGAATATCGTTGGGATTAAAACAAGCTCATGTATATTTCATGGTGAGCCGACGTGGAAAATTGCAGCTACCCTCAACTGGAGCTAGAACAGTGGACCTGGGGGGGAAGCGGAATGCCGTGCGGTTGCATTAGGGAAATTGGTTGTAAGCAAACATTGGATACAGGGGCGGAGTTAGTGACAGTTTTCAAGCAAAAAAAAGTAAAAAAAAAAACATTTAGACTAATCTAATATTTTTTACAGATTACAGAAAATGTACTTTTAACCCTGCCTTGCGTGTCTTGCCTGGCAAATTTTTCATAGTTCAAAGAAGCTGGCCAAGTGCGTGTCTGACACATTTATAAAGGCCTTAACTATGAGCTTCAAATTTAGTAGTTTTTCAAAATTTTCATGTTTAGTCGAAAACTGTTTTGTTTGTTTTTACTCGTTTACTTTTTTCCTTATTGAAAAAAATATATCTATAGATACGGCAAAGGCCACTAAATTGTACCACATTACTGTATTTTTTTTTTGTTTGTTTGTGTGTATAAAAAAGAAACAAACTGAATACACGATCATAAAAATAAGCCTCCTTCTCCCAAAACTAAGTTCAAATATTGAAGCATTTTTCTTTCTTTTTCTCAGCTGCACCACCGGTGGCAATATCATATTAACTTCTACTAATCTCAATAAGCTCCTTAACAAATACCCGGAGTTTATCAGAGCATAAAAACAAAAACTAAAACCCACCTAATACCGGCCCTGTATTAGGGTGGCCGCACATCAAACAAGTAGGATTATGAATGCACCGCCTCAACAGATTTTGATGATTTGTGAGGCTTATCACTTCTGTGTGCAAGGACCCTTCGTTATTTTGTGATGCTAGATTTTTTAACTTAACTTTGCGGAAAATCTCTGGTTATTAAAAGCATCAATAAATAAATAAAATATTAGGTTACCTTTGTTCTTACGTAATGAAATTTTCGTTTTATCGATCTGGCCACTTTGATCACAAATATATTGCTCGCTCGGAGGAAATATTTCCACGGAGATATCGGGCGTTTGGTTCGAAATTCCAAATTTTAAATTTAGCGATTCATTTGTTTTCGCGCCATTTGATTGGAAAACAATAAGAAAAACAAAAATGCGCTGTTTACGAAAACAAGTTTCACTGTGGCACCAGGCAAGCTTTCAGAAGTCAGGAGCCCCGTAAGCTTTTTAAAACTGGCTTAATGGGTGTAATTACGATATATTTTAGGTAAAAATAAGTAAAATTGATTTAAATTATTTTTTTGATCTTTCTTGCCCTGTGAGTTTAGCTTGCCTAGTGAGTAGGTAGGCGGGTCTAATACTAACTAAGCTACGGTATGGAGCCGACCACTATCTAATGGTGTGATAACTTGGTGTGACTACGAGCTGCTAATTTCTACTAAACTTTTTATTGTATTCGCACTTCATTTATACTTCAGTTAAGTTAAAACTTTACATAAAGAAAGCTGACTAGTTCTGTGCCAGTTGAATATAAATACACGGTTTGAATATTTATAGAAATAAACACCTTATTTTAAGTTGTTCTTGAGGTTGAACAAGATAAAGACGAATATTATGCTAAATAAGTTGGTAAGCTACCTTAAGTAGTAAATTTCGGGGCCAATCAAAAATTTACAAGCTTGGCGACTAAAAATTTTAAGTATAGAGAAAGAAGACAAATTAGCCTTAATTCGAAAGCCTGGCCAACTCCACGTCTTCTTCAAAGTAATAGCTAGGAATGTTAACAAAAACTAACCAAATCGAATTACAAAATGCTTGCAGTTTCCGTCCCGAAAAACGGCTAGCACGTTTTAGTCGTGTGCCAACCGCCATATTGCATAAAAATTGGCGGGAACAGCCGTGGCGACAAGATGGCGGCGTCGTCGATGATAAATCGCGCTGGAATACTTCCGGTTCCGGTGCGATGCCGCTGATCCGGCCTTTTATTGGGGGTTTTAACCGCTTTTCCTGTGTTTTGTGGTGATACTTTTTTCTGTGGTAATGGTAAATTATAAAAAAACGCTTCCTGAAATGTTTTTTGGAAGTATTTGTTCAAACACCACACCCATACAATAGGTTTTCGGATTCATGTGTGTGTTTGTTCAACGCACACCTTAGCTAGAGAATTTTTAAGAATAGTCGTAGTAACTTAGCTACGCCGTCTACGCCGTAGCTCGTAGCAGTCATGTAGCGGGCTTTGACCTATTGACTTCTTTTTTTGTTCTATTATCATCATCATCATCATCAATTCATCATCCTAACCGTAAAAAAAGGTTTGTATGTTGTGATTCAAGATTTAGTCGAACTCATTGAAAATAATACTCTTACACAAAATGTTTCAGTATATTTTCTATTTGTGTAAAACTTACAGAGAGACTACGTCTTATTCTCATAAGAAAATCTGAATCCATCGTGTCTAATCAAAGGTTGTTAGATAGTTTTAAACTTAAAGGCAATAACAATTACATAACTAAGTAAGTATATATAAAGTCACAAAGCAATCTAAATATCTTGAAAAACCTTAAAAGAAGACATCAAGTCATCGACCTCATCGATAGATTACTCCAACAAATTACTAGACCCACCCATTCCCATTACCATACAGCCCGGACACCCTAAAGGACGGAGGATTAAACAATGGTATCCATTTGGAGCCACGCTCGCGCCACGCGGTCGCCACGCGCCAAGCGACGGCCGACTTTTGACAGTCATTAGACTGTTTTGTGTTGATTAGATTAATGTGGTATGGCGCTTCCAAATATTGGAAATGCGGAGTCCTGCCGAGTATTTTTTCCCCTTTTTTTTGTTTATGGTTCTGTTGACAATATGCGAAGTTTAATGTTTCCGCTAGGTTTGAATGGGAGCTAATTTTTGGTTTTGTGATTCTTTGTTGTGAAATAGGTACCTATATACCGGACATAAATATTGGTGAAAAGTTGGACCGGAGTTTTGGGGGAGCGGAACACTTACCCCTATTTTTATGTATGGACAAAATTATTTTCGGTATACTAAGGTAACGATAAAAACATTGTTTTTGTTTTAGTTAAAAACAGCTCAACAATAATATTTCTTATTTTTATGTAAAATAGGTTCGCGTTTGACCACAGTCTCACCTGATGGAAAGTGATGACGAGGTCGAAGATGATACACGCTCACCCAAAAGATGCCTATTCACTTTTGCCTTGAATACACCAAGATTATAAGACTCCGGAAACACAGACGACGGAAGAGCATTCCACTCTCGCGCTGTACGCACCAAAAAGATAACTCTTTGCAATAAAACGCAAAGAACAGACACCTTTTTTCAAACCAGTATGGTATTTGAGTTTGAGTTTCCCCACCGAGGGGCTCCAGCCTACCCTGAATTAGAGCGATAAGGCCTTAGTCAACCACGCTGGCCCAGTGCGGGCTGGTCCACTTCACACACAACCTTTGATTTTCTTCGCAGGAGTGTGCAGGTTTCATCACGATGTTTTCCTTCACCGTAAGAGCGTCGAATAACGTACGTACATATGAATTCGAAATTCGAAAACACATTGCTACGTGGTGGGGATCGAACCCGCGTCTCCCGGACGGGAGGCAGCGGCCCTAGCCGCTAGACCACCGACGCGTGTGGAGTTACTTTTAGATATTGTGCGTTTAGGTTCTCGCTGTTGTTGTTGCATAACGTAGTTATTGAACCCGTTAAAAAAAAACTTGTGAAGTTTCTTCGGCTTAGTCATATCAAAATCGAAAGATTTGAGGCAAGGTGCTCTTTACCAACAAGCATAGCTATTTATACCACCAATGATTGATATAATTCCCTTGCGAGCCATCGAGTGGGCACGTGTCACCGAGTGCGCCAATTTACTAGCATGCGCAGCTGAGCCGAATAACCGTCACTATTATTTTTTCATTACTATAATCTGCCAGGAGTGTTCTGTGCCGCAAGGGTCCGTGGTTGGTCATTTTTTGTTTTAGATTTGGGAAAGGCATTTGATAAGTTGAAGCATAAGGAATGTTTGTATTTCTTTATGCATTTTGTATTCTAAAAACTATTAGGTTGTTTACATGACAATAAATAATTTTAAAAATAATTAATAACTTACAATAATTACAGCCGTGTTTAAATAATAGCACATTTTGGGTCCGAATCTGTTCTTTTTCTCAAAATAATATGAATTCAATCGTAGAAATAGACTTAGATATACAACTTTATTCGGAACTAGTGTAATATTGAAATTTACGAGGGTTTAAAATTATAAAAATAAATATTCTCATTGCAGTAATATCAATCTCAGTTCCTAGCGATGAAAACAATCCAAATCATTTGTTGGCTGATCCTGAATACGCAATCATGATCGTCGACAGCGCAATCAGCCAAATTGTCATTGTCAATACGCCACAGTTTACGCATTATCACACTTTCCAATCAGAAATAATAAAAAATGCGAGGCCGTGACGTGAACAATGAAGAGAATGCGGCCGAGGATGCACCCCTGTGGCACTCCCTCGTATTACCGCGAGTTTAATCAAAGAAAGGATAAATGCGAATAGAAATACAGGTTTGTGGGTTCTGTCCATAATTAAAAAATATATATATATTATTCGGTTTGCATCGTGTACTTAAAAAAACGTGCAATTTACACGTCTTTTAGGTCCAAATTCAATGTTAAAATCAGATTTTTATTTCTTGTCTTTATTCTAAAAGAGGCGAAATGGACATGAATTTATTTTTTTCTAAGTTACTGAGAGAGATATTGTTTGTCCATGTGTCACTTAAAACTTTTCGAGTATTTTCTGTAAGTATGTATACCAATATGTGTGTGATGTGATGACTATTTTATTGGCATATTTTATTGGATTAGTGACATATGAAAATACAGACTGGAAACCTATTTTCATATAGAAGGAGTCTGTTTTTTATATGTACTACCGGGTCTAATCACGATATATTATTTACTATGGTAAATAGAACATAGTTGACGTTATTAATTAATTAAGGAGTCAATTAATTTGTTAATAACCATGTTTTTAAAGTAACTGCCACATTGATAAAAAGGTTTGAAGAGGGTGAAATTGGAGGATTCCTTTTTAAACTGACGAACCCTAAAAACGATCGGGTGTGAACGCCAAACAGGGGAACGCTTTCCCATATCGATAATGAATGATTCTACCAAAAAATAACAGAAATATAAACATTTTTTGTGTATCTAGCGTGTGTGTTTTAATCAAACGCCTCACGGAAATCAGTGACCATAATTACAGGGCGATGGTGATTTCTGTTGACGAAGCGATGACTTTTGCTGATTATTATTTTTTATTAGTGAGGGTGGACAGTGATTTGTTTAACTCTACTGTATTATTATTGCTATTAATGATAGACTATCCTTCCGATAATAATAACGTAACCTTGTTTCCGCAATTTTAGTAAATTGTGTTTTGGTATTGTCATCAAATTTAATATCGTAGATTTTTACTTATGTTTATTTACATTCTCTCGTGTTTTACGCATACCTACTCAACATATAGTTGTGGTTACACATAGTTACGAAGCTTCCTTTCTCTATCCTTCATGTCAATTTGTGTTATATTTGGTGTCGATCCGGCATACGCCCAACTAAACTAAACTAAAAATTAGTCCTGTCACTTTCTATCATTTTTAATTGAAAAAGGACCGAAGGTCATCGGATTTGTTTTTGTCTTTGACTTTACGACTAACTGTCAATTTTAGTGGCTTTTTAGTCGTCATGGTGTTAGGTAGGCACTAAAACAAGACTAAATTTGACAGTTAGTCGTGAAGTCATAGACAAAAACAAAACCGATGATCTTCGGTCCCTTTTCAATCAAAAATGATAGAAAGTGACAGGACTAATTTAAGTTTAGTTTAGTTGGGCGTATGCCGAATTGACACCATTGAGTACTTTCTTTTTCTTTTTCTAAATTACTCTCCTAGATAAAAACACACACAGCTAATACTTAGCTAAGCCATAATTTTACTGGGGTTCTGGTGACCGGAAGCACAGACCTCCGTCTATTACAGGCACCAGTCTTCACACGTACCTTCTTTCTTTGTACCATACTAGTTAAGTTAGAATTTGTATTAATATAAGATGGTCTGTGGAGAACTAAATAAAGATTTTATTATTATTATTAATAATAATTTAGCGCCAGTGGATGCCAGTGGCGCAGGACCGTTCACGTTGGAAACCTATGGATAAAAAAATAAATGTTTTATTTCGACAAAAATATCAGGCATTTCATACAAAGAGCCCGCCAAACTGCACAGCAGACCTATGGATGGAGGCCTATGTTGTGTGGACGTCTTCCAGCTGAGATGATGACGATTTTCGTCTAATGAAAGAGTGCAGTGAGGTTTGTACTCGACGTACTTCAAATCAAAGCATAAGTTAGCCAGATAGTATCTGTGGGCTGTGGAGTGTATAGTAGATGCATTTGGTGCGCGCGACACACACATGCCCACTAAATGCGATAGATGAGATTCGTGGGTTTTGATGATGATGAAAAGAATAGTTGAATGTATAAGGATGATCGATTATGTAATTGTTTTTGGCAGTATCGATTATGTAATTGTTTTTATCTACACTCATGTCGTAAATCCTTCATTTACTTACTTCATTCGCTAAGCAAATGATATACCTTTCGATGGAGCCGTGACTAAGGATCCATACAAATTTCATTTCGTTATCGCAAAGTTGTAACAAAATGAAGTTTTTTTTTTTAATTTTTACGCAGATGCTTGCTATTTGAGCACACTAGCGTGTTTCGGAACGCAACCTTGGCGGCGCGCATGCGCGGTGCGATATTACTGCAAATTTATTTTCGCGCCATTAACGTTTGTAATGTCAATAATTATTACAATAAACAATGATTACTTTATTTTGTCTTTAATTTAAATTTGTTGTATGAGTGTAGATAAACTATTGTATGCAACTGTACATAATTAGTATTTAACACTCGTGTATACTTTTATGAAACTCGCTGCGCTCGTTTCATAAACCACACTCATGTTAAATACCCCTCATTATGCAACAGTTGCATAAATAGCTATTATTTTATTTAATGTACCAATAAGGAATGGAAAGACGACGATTCAAAATAGTGACAACTAACAAGATTAAATAAAAAAACTGCTTTTTGATTAGGTAAGTAGGATAGTCATCGGTTCTTTTTGATAAGTGCTTAATTTTATAAATATATTCAAATTTAAGTTATACGTTATCAAAGTGAAGGACATAGTTTTCCTCTTCTAATGATTCATCACGTTTTTCGAAAAATATTTGCTTCATAAAGTATCAATTCGGTTTAGTCTCACACGTCCTGCCCTATGACGTCACGAATGTCGAGGGCGCAAATAATAGGGGTGCGCCGCGCCTCCTTGACTGACAACTAAATGCAAAAATAATTCTATGCATATGAATTTTAATTTAAATGAATTCATTCACTTATTATAATATTACCTCCGTATAATTCGTGAAATATGGCTCTACAATAGACGGACTGTTGTACATTTTGTTTATAATATTATTTATTATTTGAAGTGTATAAAGGGTTGTTGAATGTCTGTCTGTTCGTTATTGTGATATTAATAACACTCTTTGTTGACGCAAATAAAAGATGTTTAAAGGCAGAAAACATTAGTTCATTTGGTGAATAGTTCATCAGCTAATTGTTGTATAGGGATAAAATCCCAAACGAAATCATCCGGCAGAGGACCAAGGTGGTTTATTTATCGTCCAGAAGTTTAGCAAGCTGAAGTGGCAGTGGGCTGGCCACGTCTTTTGAAGAACCGATGAGTTTTGGAGCAGACGGGTTCTCGAATGTAGTCTGGGACGCCCCCCTGCCAGGTGGACTGATGACCTGAGGAAGGTCGCTGGTGGTGGGTGGATGAGGAAAGCAGGTGATCGTGCGCTTTGGCGTGCCCGACGGGAGGCAGCAGTCCAACAGTGGACTGCAATAGGCTGATTGATTGGTATGTGGTATGTTGTATGATCAACATTTAAATGTCCTGTAGCGAACGCTAAGAAATTTATAGAATCCTAAAATAAAAAGTTATACGTTTTTTCACTTGTTTTTTGTCTTTATTTTTTTTAATGAGTAAATAAAATATATTATACAAAAACAACGAAACACAAATCAAACTACTTAATATAAAATATGAAAATATATTTGCATATTTGGATATTTGTTTAGCTTTATGCTTAAACTACTGAATAGATTTGGATGAAATCTGGAATGGAAATAGTTTGCACCCTGGATTAACGCATAGGATACTCTTTACGAGAAAAACCTTACTGTTCAATCTGGTAAAATATCAGCTGCCTTCTTATCTGTACAAAAAGTTAGTGTGGTCCCGCGATGTGCAGTCCTATGTGACTCGGTCGTCTGGTCACTCTCTCGCCCTACCGCGTTGCCGCACAGCTGCCTTCCGCGGTAGTTTCAAGTTTGTTGCGACCAAGTGTTGGAATGATCTGCCGCCGCCAATTCGTAAACTGAAATCATCAAACTCATTTAAAAAAATATTCAAAGCGCATACACTTAAAATGCAAAAACAACTCATGACTACGTAAACAGCTAGACGGAAGACGGATGACCGGTGGGGATGGGTACTTCGGCTGGTATTGTTAGAGTTAGGTGGTTTTTTACTTACCCCAAAGTTGTGGACTAGAAGCTCTGGACAACTAAATCATTCCAGGTCTGCTTGGACGTGACGTACATAAATCGCGCAGGGTACTTTCGCCCAAAAATTATTTCTGAAGTGGATAGGTGTACGGTGTATGTATGTTTATTTATTTATGTTATTATACAAATCAGTTACCATAACTATTTATTATGCTTTATTTATTTATTTTAAAATTATATACATAACAATATAAGTAGGTATATGATGTTCGTCCGTGCCGCGTTTCTGCAGGGCTCACGGAAGATCAGCGCCGTCGTCTACCTTGCTGGCTACGGCTTTTGCTGAGTGAGGCCCTTTTTGTCTGGGTGTCGCAACACAGGGGCAATTTTGTAAGTATGTTGTGTTTGTATTTTTCACTTAATTTCTGTTGCATTATTATGTACTATTATTTATGCATATGTTTTGTGTTGTGATGTCCTGCAAATAAATGTTTCTGATTTCTGATTTCTGAAAAAGTCTTATTCCCACGGGAAAAATTTACAGCGAGAGTAGCTGCGGGCGGAAAACTAATATAACAATAAGTATAAAATTTGACAGATTCAATACACCTACTTTTTATTAGTTGGGTTCTTCTTCATCGTTTGGGTTGTAAGGTCGACAACCGATCTCACAAACCCTAGTTAGGTTAGGTTAGTGATAGTAGGCGGCCGAACGCCGTGTGTGGTGACGGCAGAGTAGAATACATTTGTCACCAACCCCTACTCTTCCCGTGGGTGTCGTAAGAGGCGTCTTAGGGACTACACATTGAACAGGGAACGGGCAGCAGCGCTCTCTAACAGTAACCTTTTAATCTGCGATCTTCAACCCGCCTGCCAAGCGTGGAGATTATGGAAAAACCAAACACTTCAGTGGAGGAGACTCATAGTCCAGCAGTGGACTCTAACGGGCCGTTGATTTGATTTAATTTGAGGCGGCTGAAAGGGTTTGTTCAGTAAGTCCATTCTCTGATAACTTTTCTTCCCAAAGGAAATTTAATCACCTATTTCTATTTTTAACGATAAGCACCGAAGAAACGTGTTCTTAAAAATACATTGACGTAAAATTCTATTATTTAAGTATACAAAAATGTTCCTCTGACTCTAACCTCTAACTAGATCATTAATATCAATTTATTACACGATGATCGGTATGATTTTTATACTTTTTTTTATTCCAACCCCGACATGTGGTATGACGAAGCATATTTTATGTAAATAAATCATTTTTTGATATTTTTTCGAGCAGAATTTAACTGTAAATTGCATTTTCAAAATGTTATTAAGTATATTTGATATTGCAATAGTTTTACTTTACTTAATTGTAAAAAAAAATTAAAACCCGAAATAATGAAAAGATTTTAAAAAATATCAATACGTAGTAAGAATTAAAAAATCGAAAATTTAATAAGACGCTTTTAAAACCCACTTTAACCACATGTTTTAATAAAAATTAAGATTGAAATGTTATTTTTTTGACCCTGTAACTGTCTCTCTCATAAATCAAGACGCGTCGCACGCGCCCCGTGGCTAGACGACGTTTTTCTATTGTTTTTTCTTTCATTTGGAATGAGGGATTGAGAGGAGCGTAAAAAAATGGCGAGTTTTGAGAGCAGGAAGCTTTGGGTTCTGATCTAAGTGCCACTTAAAAACATGGTATACAGTCAACGAATTACAATAGTCAATAAGAGTAACCGCCTAGCAAAGCCCGCTAAAACAGCACCTAATTCATTTTGACAGACGACGACAGACAGGCAGATGATGTCGCTGCTGTACATTGAAGCTTACTTTCGACGTTCTTACAAACCGAGTCATATAAAACATAATTGTACCGCGTATTTGAATGTGGTATGGTATAGTTTTGCTTCTTTGGTATTAATTTGGTGGGGTCAAGTTTGAAGCGTAGTTACGTTTCTTGACTATAGATAATATAATAATTCGTTGGGTACAGTCTGTGGGTACAGTAGTAATAGCGATCACCTGAGTCAGGCACAGATGGCAGGTTGGAAGTGTCAACACATGAGGGATCTCATCGTTTGGGTTAAAATAACTGACCTTTCAAATCCTGGCAGGTGACTTTGAACCGCTTCTTCTTCATCGTGTGGGTTTGTGAGGTCAACCCACACGTTAAAGGAGAAGAAGTGTAAGTAAACGTACGAAGGTTGTACGACTCCGGAAGTACAGCCGCAAGGATCGCATTCCATCCGTAGAGACGCGAGTTCGACGGCAGGACAGACGGGCGACAGGCTGCGCCGGCGCCGATGGTGACTCCTTATCGCGGAAATAAATTTACTCGCAAGTCTGCTCAAGATCAGAGGGACTGACCGATACCTTACGTTCAAGGTAAATCAGTTTTTTTTTCTGAGTGTGCGAGCTAATCATCTTTTACTAATTTTTTTACCCGAACAAGTAACATAGAATATATAAAGCAAAATCTTTGGAGATTGAAACTAAACAACTTTGGTTCCTATATAAAAAAAAAATAATTGATCAGCTGATTTGTATAAATAGGAAAAAAGGTTTGGACAAAGAACTGAAATTTGTAATAAAATATAACTAAATATTTCTGTGTAAGCAACGATTATACAGTTGTACAATTTAAGTTGTTGAGTATCATGGGCCGAGCTACCATCCGGAAGATTTTGCGTTACTTAGTTAATACATATGTTATAGTCAAACCTCGAGGCTCCAGCGCTCCTAGGCTTGAGTCAATCCTCAGGTCTGACTTGAAGTCTTAGTCAAAGCCCAAACAAATGAACTGTTGTTTATGTTAGTTTGGACGGTCGTTATTGACAAACTATGTGATCTAGAATAAGTGATTAATAACCCTGTGAAGATGATCTGTTGATTGAAACCGGTCGGGTGAATGTAATATAAGTGGAACCAGTAAAAGTGACTTTTATTAAATATGTCAAACAAATGAAGTTTTTCGACTTCTGAATAAAGAATTTTCGTCAAACCTAGGAAAAACTAATTTGGTCACGCAAACGTCAAAACTCAACTTTCTTTCGACGTTTGACTGAAAAGTTAGGTCTTTCTAAGTTTGACTAAAAATACTTTAGTCAAAGGCCGAAATTGGAATTTATTTCGGGGTTAGCCCGAAGGCTTTGGTCAAACCTAGGATAAACCAGTCATTCCGCGAGGAGACTGCATATCGACCTTTGACTATGACACATACATAAATAGAAGAATTTAAAAAATTGTACAGTCACGTACAGTACAGTCAAGAAAAGCTAAGCAATATAAAAATACCTCACTGCATTAACACCGATGACAACGCTAGTACCCACTAACCAAATGAAACATCCAGTTATCGCGACAAACACGCGGCTATCTTTATTATAAGTCATACAGGTGCCATAAACATATGAGTGGCTAAAACATAGAATAAACAAACATATTGCCTGTCGCATCCACCATATGTTTCGCAAGTAGGTAGCGTAGATAACTGCAATGTAGGGCTTTTAGATATACATTGTTTGATCTTACTTAGACGTAGTATGGTGGCCCAGAGGCGTTTAATTTGTTAAAGTTTTTACCAATTCTAAAAGTTTTAGTTTAGGTTGAAATCACATCTTTGGTTACATTCATCAATTCTTGGTTTCAGGGCATCACACACGGCAAGAAATGTGACCTGTAGAGGAAAACAGCCTCAGCGGTAGACCTTGTAAGCTGGCAACCCCCATAACTCCGTCATTTTTTTAAATTTCCAAAAACTGACAGCTAATTTGGCCAAGCTGAAACAGAGACACTTCGCTCGCTCGGTCAATTATGTTGTCGGAGACTGGAGCCTGAGCTAGGATAAGCCTGTATTAAGGGCATTACACACGGCAGCTATAATATATATTATAGCTGCCGTGTGTGATGCCCTTTAGCGTAAATTGTAGTGCTCATTACTTTTGCTGTAATTCTTACGTTTATTTCTATGAAAAAACTTATGCATTATAAATATGTAAAAAGCCACTTTTATTGCTGAGAAATAATTTTATTTAGGCGATTCCATAGGACTACGCCAACGTGATTAGTAAGAGCAATAAAAATTGTAAAAAAGCTTCGAAAGTTTAATAATTTATAGGTAATTAGGTTACGTATTTTATTAAAGTTTTTTTTTTTCATTTTCTGCTTTATGATTATTAGAAATTTCGTTAACAGATGTTATCTGTAACAATAATAATCTATAGGTAATTTTTATTGCTCTACTAAGAACCATTTCACTAACCATTTTACCTAATTAATTCACCTAATAAATAATTTTAAAAAAGTTCTTCCTCGCACCAAACATCTTTTTCGCCATAAAGTTGAATCTCTCCGACTAGAAGTTTGTCGCTAGTTATCACTAGTAAATTTTGCATACAAATTCTGTATAGGCTACTGCACTACAAAACGCCACAGCGAATCATCATTATCATACATTCATACATTATCGTAATGTGATAAATGATAATAGACCTGACTTGATAACTATGATAGATAAGTTATTGGTGGTTCGAAGCTTTTATGCTAAAGATAAATAAATATTTACAAAGCTAAAGGTTACAAGGTTCAATTATGTAGCTACGAGTATGTAATGGTATGTATTTAGGATGTAAGTATGTAAAAATACGTAAAGTTAATGCCATCAAAAACATAACTTGTAAAAAAACCAAGTCTCGCACGCAACTTAGTCTACCGTAAAAAGTTGTGAGATCCATGTAATACCAAGTCGGTTAATTTATTCAGTCCCTACTTAAGAGTCCTTCTGTCTTAAGTTATTACGTAATGAGCTCACCTAACAACATCTTATAGTGACCAGATCAATATTAAAAATCTCTTAGTTATGTTTTAAATAAATACATAGATTGATCTGGCAAGAAGTGGCGTGGAGAGCTGGTTTGAATTTAGGAAATAGCAAACCAAACTTGCAACGCACCAATTTAAGGGATGGTTCACAAGATGTTCCTAACTGAGTTTAAAATGTTCGTTAAAAAAAAGGTACACTTAAAACTATAACCAAACTTCCAGCCGTAGGTCAACTGCCGTGGGGCAACTGCTGCAATCCCCAAGGCACCGGTTACCAATGTAGCGGCGGGTCTGCAGCCGGGATCAGTCACTCGTGCGACCACAGAAGCGACCTCAGGTCCAGTGCGCCAGACTCCGACGACTCGGCTAGGTCCGTTCGCCCACGAGGGTTCGCGTTCGAACCTGATGCCCTGTCCACGAGGCTATCGGTTATAGGATGGCTCTCCTCAGCTCCCACTCAAACAATGCTCCAAGGAGCGGCTTTAACAAGCGGCTTAAACTTTTTCACAAACACTACAGCTCAATAACGAGGCAAGAAATTGAATGCCATTAAAAACAAAACCAACCAAAAGCCTTTCAAAATCGAATTCAAAATTAGAAATTTGAAAAAGAAAAAAAACTGAGAAGAACACGAAAAAAGTTTCGAACACCGAAGCGTAACACAACGCTACAACAGGGCGTACACTGATTCATTTACTGCAAATGTAACTTTGTAATCCTTTGCCCCAAGATTTATATGGGGTTACAAAGTTATCTAGCAGATGATGTATCTAGAAAACTGGGCCGAACTTATATTTTAATTTTTCCTTGGTTTATACACTAAACACAAATTCTTTTCTAAATTTGAAGCTTCTTTGTCTGCTAGAAGTGCCTTAGAGTTTTGATGATCGGTCAGTCAGTGAGTGAGTGAGTGAGTGACAAAATTAAGAAACTTTGACTAGTTATAAATCTTAAACTACTGGTTCAAATTGAATGAAATTTGAAATATACTGGGTTTATACAATGCCTGCTTTATTACTGAATATTCAGGTTTCTAGTTTTATCCACAACGAAGTTATATGGGGGTCGAAAATGGCCCGAACTGCTTCGAGAGAAGGATGGTACGGCCGTGCCGCTTTTTTGCTCGACTTGGTGGGGGCACTGCCGTGCCCCCAGATAGCAGCCAAGCCATAGCCATAATACATATTTTGTGTAAATAAAAAATTATGTATTTTTCTAAACGATGATTTTCTTCTTTCCTTTTGTATTTTTTTTTTAGTTTTTCTTTTTCGTGTTTTTTTTAATCTTTTTTTCGGTTTTTGTTTTTTCTTCGATTATGTTTTTTTTTTCATCGTGTGGGTTGAAAGGTCGACAACCGACCTCACAGACCCTGTTGTCAGTGTCACAGAGCCGCCAAAGGCCTCGTCGAAACGAAATGACGGATAACACAAGAAGAACATCAGAATTTTAAAATGTTACATTTATTAAGAAAACTGATTACAAAGAATGCAAATGGTACTGTGGGTTAAAATGTAGACCAGCAGGGTTAGCGTAACCACCGCAGATAAAATAAACCCGTGCGACATACAAAGTGACCGCCAATAGCGTCCAAGTTTATGTCGCACGAAGACAAGAACTGCGTTGGCGGTTACGTTTTATGTCGCGCGGTTTATTTTATCTACGGACGTTATGCTGACATTGCTGACCCAGCTGAAATTTAAAAATTCATTTACATCGTTTCAACTTAATAAAGCAAAACCAGTCGGTTTTTTTATGCAATACAACTTCATCAACAGCTACATCCCTACCGAGGGGCTCGAGCCTACCCTAAATTAGGGTGATTAGGCCTGAGTCACGCTGGCCGAGTGCAGGTTGGTCGACTTTACACACAACCCTTGAATTTCTTCGCAGGAGTGTGCAGGTTTCATCACAAATGAGTAAATTATGTATGAAAACTCAAAATAGTTTTTAGTTTTGAGAGTTTCATAATCGTACAATAATGAAGTCGTTTTTCTTATTCTTCGTCGTGGCCGAGCAATCGAAACGGACACAATCGAAACCGCACGCCAAACCTAACATTTTTTTTTAAATTAAAGTCACATTATTATTTAAATAGACCCAATTTACTCTAACCGTACAGTCAATAAATTGACGAAGTACACAGAACAAAACGCACTCGTCCGTAAAGATAACGCTGTGTTTACAAAACGCTCGAGGCCAACTATCAGTGTGCGGCGGGCATTATCATCCATCAAGGCCGAGTGTGCGCTTACCTTTATCTTTCTGATTATCCACACAAACTTATCTTTGCAGCCCGTGAAATACAGTTTCAGCAGTATTTGTTTGGGGGATGTTGAGTTGGAATAGTAAATGTAAGTTGGTGTTTTGTAAAAATGTTTTGACCGTATGGCGTACATACTGTTTTTTTTTTATACTTAAGTATTTTAAATATGGCTGAGGATATTTATGTATTCATAGTGCTTGTAGGGCTGTTTTTAAAATGTATAAAGTTGGTCTATTAAGCCAAGACTTTTGTAACACATTTTTAATTTGCGAAAAAACAAAAAAACGGCCAAGCACGTGTCGGGTCACGCAAAGTGTACCCATACACTTTCCGTAGTTGTCCAATACTACTTAGGTACTTACCTGTTTAAGACAGTTAACATTCATCAAAATATTTTTCTATGATATTTGTAGTACCATTTCTTACTTTTACAAGTACATTTTATAAGTTGGTCAGAGTTTCTTTGGCAGTTCTTATCCACTGAATAAGAACATTTCGTTAAAAACTACCATTATCAACAGTCTTCACCGAGGTATTTGAGTCTACCTTAAATTAGGGCGAATTAGGACGCTCAATTCAATCTTATGAGAATAAATGTGTGGGCCCAGCCGCCACGGAGCTGCTGATCACCACACGAAGGACGGTGTAGAGGAATTTAATTTAAAACATAGCAAAAAACCAGGGTTTGGTCCGAAAAAGGTATTTATATGTTTATATGTTAAATTACAGACACTGACGGAAAGTAAAGAATGGTAGAAAAGGTATGTACTAACGGAGATCACGACATGAAGTGAGGAATTTAGCAGATAAAAGACAAAATCAAAACGTAAGAAATCTAAATTTGAAAATGAATTTAAAATGAAAGATAAAACTGCACTGATAAAACAGGAAAGAGGACGAATGCCTCGTTACAAATGGATGGCTATCTATGGCTGGAATACTTGACATAGTCCCACGCTCCACAACGCGGGCGACCAAATCGTAGACCAAAACAAAGCCCTCGATTGTGTCTTCAAGTGTGTTCTTATCCAACCAGAGACAGACGCATGCAGCTTGCAGACAGACCTACCAACTTATCTGTGATCTGGAGGGTGGCACTGGTATAGAGTAATATGAAACTGTCATCATCAACAGCTCATATAGCGTCCCCACCGAGGGGCTCGAGCCTACCCTGAATTAAAGCGATTAGGCCCAGTGCGGGTAGGTCGACTTCACACACAACCTTTGATTTTTTTCGCAGGAGTGTGCAGGTTTCATCACGATGTTTTCCTTCACCGTAAGAGCGTCGAATAAACGTACAAGAATTCGAAATTGGAAAACACATTGGTATATGGGGATCGAACCCGCGTCTCCCGGACCACCGACGCTCTTACTGAATGAAACTGTATGTCAAATGTATTTCTAGTCCGCGCCGGCTACATAAGCCATCTTCGGGTGCACCAGCGCCCGACTGACTAGGAGTAGAAGTGGTCGCCATGGCCGAAATCGGTCGGATAGATCATCATCATCATCATCATCATCAGTCCGCGCCCGCTATATTACCACTCTGGTGGAAATAGCAACAAGCCCATTAAAAAGAAATATATTTCAAATTATGATCCCAAACTTTTTAATTTGAAGAAATCGGCACAGAGCTGCATAAGAGCTAATTTACACTTGGGTAAGTAATATATATGTTGGATTATAGGAAAAAGGCGGCGAATCGGTCGCCATGATGCTTCGACTAGTCAGTGAGACACAACGTGTAACACCGTCGGTTGTCGCCGCAAAAGTGGGCGGACGGACCGAACTACTGACATAGCAAGAATGAATGAACGAATGTATGAGAGCGAATGATGAACGAGACTGAAATGCTATCTTCCAATAAGATTCGTATCTGATCGGCCAATCAGAGCGCACGATTTCAAATTTGACCTTGAGATCAAGGCCACAGACCTGTGCCATAGACTATAGAGTGACAATATTTAGATTCAAATTGTTGGCGCCATATGCGATTCCCTAACATATATCACTTAACCAAGCCAGGTAGTTGTAGAAACAAAAGACAATATAGAAGTCCGGTCAATTTTGACAGCTACTTGCGAAAAAATTAACACATTGGGAAAAAATGGTACTAGGAAAATATGGGAATGGAACAAAATAAACCAAGAAAAACTGTTTTTCGGAAATTAAGGGCTGCTTCTGATTAGACTTTAAGCGTTAAAATGACAGTCAATCAATCTTTCTATATAGGTACAACATCTAATTATTATTTCCTAATATAGTTAACTTTAAAGAGAAAATATAAAACATCGACAAACGAGAGCGGAGAGAACATCTAAAAGTAAATTCTATGCCATTTTTTTGTTCAAGGAAAAGTAAAAGTGCAAAACTTAACAAAAAGCCCTTATCTTACTCCTAGCAAAAAGCACAACACTTATGACGCAGCTTCTTTGAAAATTAAGCTCCTAGCACACATTCCGACGGACAGATTACAGTAAAGGTCCCGTCACACTAACCGGATCAGCTTACGCGCGTCGCTGCGTTGACGTATCGCGGTGACAGCGCACGCACGGGAGCGTACGGTCTTTATGTACAGATTTCGTAATAGAGCACTTTCCGCCCGCCAGCTTGACGATCCCCTTTGTCGTTATTCCTCAAAATATTAAATATTACACCATGGTGACATTTAAGTCCCTTGGCAAATTTTCAGGCGTCATTGTGGTCATAAACTGAGACCATATTAATTACTTCACGATTTTGGAGTGCTAATTTCTTCTTTTTCTTCCGGAGGTTTTCCAATGGTCGTCTCTACTAATTGATCTTTTCCAATAATATTTTAAGAATTGTCGTTGGAACTGGATTCTCTTTTGCGAGGTCTTTGTTGATGAATCAGAGTATGCCACGGTTTTTGGATTAAGTCAAGTTCAAGGTTCTAATAGAATAGAATATACTTTATTGCACACAAGAGATACACAGAAAAAAAGTAGTTCAAATAAGAGTGTACAGATAGGCGGCCTTATTGCTAAGGTAGCAATTTCTTCCAGGCAACCTTCGGGTACAGGGAAAAAAAACGCAAGGAATACTTCGGGATTAATATAATTATGTGATGTAATTAGTCACATCACATAATTATAATTACATAATAATAATATGTACATAGATCAATATAATATTATGAAAAAATCTTACATATAAATACATCCTATAAATAAGTACATAAAGTACAGTTCTAATTTGATTCTTAAGTCTTTACTATACTGTTTCATCAACAAAACCATGGAACTTTTAAAATTCCTCATACAAAAAAATACTAAGATATTTCATAATATATTCTAAAATTTGGTAAGCTGTGTTTTATTATCATGCAATGTAATAGTACAAGCATGATCGTAGTCACAAAACCGTAGCCCATACACGAAAGATAATTGTCTTTAGAAGCGTTTGCCCGTATATTTCCCATCTTATCCGAAAAGAGCAAACCCCGACACAGCACTGACCACCGCAAAAACGCCTTTACATCACAACAATACAATCACAAAATGGCCACTGCATTCTTGACAGTAAACAAACAAATGAATACGACTTTTTTTGACGGACGGTTTTTTCGAAGCTCGGATCTGATTTACTCGTAATCGCATCAACGTGCGCGCGTTGAGCATGAAATCCGCGTCGCCGGTGTGTAGGGGGCTTTACGGGATAAGTAGTTAAAGCTGTAGTGTATTAATACCTACAGTGTTTTAAATTATTTAAAAAATTACTGGTGTATAAAAAAAGTTAAAGAAGCTTGTGTTGTGTGTGTGTAGAGTGAACACAAAAAATACAGTTAAAAGTGGAAACAAATACTCTAGTTTTATTGTATTTAAAAGTAGATAAATTATTGTTATGCCTTATTATTTTGTGGATTACAATTTTTACAGATTTCACTGTATAAAGATTATTATTTTGTTTTTGTTTATTCTTTCCTACAATAGGAGATCGAACTGTTCACCATATTTTATGAATTATTTTAAAAACATAGATTAGTAGCAGACGATTCGCGAAGATAAATAAAGAATCGGTTGTAAAACTAATTTACAGTGATTTTTTAAAGTTTCAATATGTCTGTCTCTTTCAAAAACGATTTTTTGTATGGAGAGGCGTTACTAACAAATAACATCACAAGTGGGTATGTGCCTCTCTGTATAATCTTGAATTTCAAACCTTTATAACTCGGTCCATTTTAAAGATAGAGCAAAAATTCTTTTAGTGTTCGATAGCAGAAACAAAGAAGTTTGGATTTATAAAATAAAAAAAAGTAGTCCGATCCCCTCTTTCTATGTCGTAACAAATGTAGCTCAAAAATCCTCCGTTTTGAAACTCCTTGCTCTGAAAAGAGTAACTCAAGCACGTTGACCATTTATCCTTATAAACATTATTTACAACGGCGACAATAAGAACATCTTATTCTCACTTCAAACACAATGTTACACACAAGTTTTTGTATCAAATAGCATTATATTCTATCCTACAGTAAGCCTACAAAAGAGCAAAGGACACCGGCTGAATGACAAGCTACCTTTGCATTTGTCACTGAAAAAAAAAAGATAGACAGGCAAGTTCGAGAACGACTCGTTATTTGAGAAGGTTCTGTATATCGACCTAGTCGAACAATCAGAATATACCAAGTAATGCATCGATTACACTTTTATAAATATTGTGGTGGTGAGCGTCGGTGGCCTAGTGCCTAGGACCGCTGTCTTCTGTCCGGGAGACATGGGTTCGATGCCCACCACGTACCAATGTGTTTCCAAGTTGTGACGCTCTTACGGTGAAGGAAAACATCGTGATGAAATCTGCACACTCCTGCGAAGAAAATCAAAGGTTGTGTGTGATGTCGAATCCTAATCGCTCTAATTCAGAGTAGGGTCGAGCCCCTCGGTGGGGACGTACTATGGTGAAATATTAGATTCTAACTACCGGTCATTGCTGCTGAAATACTAATTTACCAACCCAGGTGTGACTCAAATGCAGCAATACAATACGAATTAGCCACTAGATCTAGAGAGGTGTTTTAAGAATTACACCGTTAATTTTAGATTTAATTATTCTTTATTTTTTTTATTTATCCTTATGGTCTGCTCTGCAACAAAATGATTTTTTCTTTTGTTTTGATTTGTTATTATAATTTATTTCCATGGTTGAGATGGACAAAAACAAAAACAAAAAAACAATCAGACCCAAAAAGCCTTTCTGCGGTAAGAAATTACAGGCTAATAAAGAATAGGAACGGAAAATTAAATATGAATGTTGAAAACACTTCACACACAGTCTGATCCCAAACTACAAAAACGCACACAGACTGAAAAACTGAACCTAATTTTACATACGGAACTCTAAAGCCGAAAAAAATAAGAGGATTAATATTAAAACCTCCTTTGTCAAAACATAGGCGCGTTTAACACTCCGATTGGCGCCATTAGGGATTTTTTATCGATTTCTCGATCGGCAGAGATTTATCGATCGATAGAAAAGAACAGTAGAGGAGCTTTTAATAGAGCTTTGTAATGAAGATGGTTTTGTTAAAAAGCAGACTAAAGCCGACTTTTGTGTTTTTACTTTTGCCTATTAAGTTTGCTCATAACAGCTCATATACGTCCCCACCGAGGGGCTCGAGCCTACCCTGAATTAGGGCGATTGAGCCTTAGTCGACCACGCTGGCCCAGTGCGGGTTGGTCGACTTCACACACAACCTTTGATTTTCTTCGCAGGAGTGTGCAGGTTTCATCACGTTGTTTTCCTTCACCGTAAGAGCGTCGAATAAACGTACATATGAATTTGAAATTCGAAAACACATTATTGGTACGTGGTGGGGATCGAACCCGTGACCCATGTCTCCCGGACGGGAGGCAGCGGTCCTTACCACTAGACCATCGACGCTCTATTACTGGCTGTAATTTTTTTTGTTTGCTCATAAGGTATAATTCAACTTTTTAACAAACTTACTTTTAAACTGTAAGTAATTTCAAAACGACCAACTTAAAGAAAACCTAGAATTCGTGGCCTCGTTGGTAACTATTACATCTGCTTAAAAAGTTCGCGGGTTCGACATTTTGTGCGATGAGCACTACTTGTTTGTGTTTGCCTTGTGGCTGGATCTGTAGGTACGTTATTCAGCTATTTAATAGTGTCGCCCAGCAGCCGCCACAAGCTGCTGCACCACACGAAGAGTGTTGCAGAGGATTGGTATGTGGCAATATCCAGGGCACAGTCCGAAGAAAAGGTATTTATATATTATATAACTAACATTCTGATAAGCACAAATTCTGATAAGCTTTAGGAGTTTACTGTCGGAGATCAGGACATGAAGTGTAGAATTTAGCAGAAAAAGACAAAATCGAAACGTAAGAAATCTAAATTTGAAAATGAACTTAAACTGAAAGATAAAACTGCCAGCAAAAAAGGTTGCCAGTCACAAAACAGGAAAAAGGACGAATGCCTCGTTACAATAGTACAGGCATATATTTATTTATAGTATTAATAAACGTAGTACCTACAGACTCTTAATTCGGGATCAATTAGTTCGAATAGACCCCCTTTTTTTTAAGTAGAGAATATTATGCTCGAGTTATTAAATTTTCCGACTGTCTTCACAGTGAGAGCACACTTGAAGCACAGAATAGTACAAGCGAGTAGTGAATGCAGATTCTTAATTTGAATTTAAAAAATCTACATCTTTTAGATGTCACCATTTTGAAAAATCAAACTTGGAACCTCCACAGAAAGCAGCGCTACCAGACTCCTCGTAATGGCGGTTGGCGCCACCATTAGCGTGTCCTGTCCACCCCGTTAGAAACGGCTTGTCTTAATAATGCACCTTCACGACTTCATCAGTAAAACTCGTTCGGAAAATTCAAGACGCTCTCGTCTCCATATTGTTTACCTGTTATCGAAGGAAGTAGCCGCTGCTATTCTGACAAACAAATGTGGCTAAAAAACTCAAAGTGTATAAGTAAAAGGTATTTATAATGAAGGTTGGTATGGTATTTATAATCTAATAAAAAAAAATATTATGTTAAATAGCACTACTACAAACTACAAGAAATCTTAGGGATCCTAATGCACTAGTTTATGACATTATTCCAAAAAGTACAAGATTCCGTAAAAATTGCTACGCTATGTGCATAAAAATGTGGAACAAATTACCATGTCGTCTTCAATCCAAAAGTTGTAAGATCTTGGCTAATGCAGCACACTTTTTACTCCATAAAAGAATTTACTGACCATAAAATTGAATTATGCCAGAATTGTACTAGTTTGTAAGTAAATGGACATTTGCATGCTTTAAACTTAGGCTAGATATGTGCTTTATTTTTAATCAAACAAAATATCTTTATCTTTATCTTATCTTTATAAATAAAATTATAATAATAATAAAATAATTTGTTTCTCATCACAAAAAGCAGCTTAAGATAGTTACGCAACTAGCTATGAGTAATTACAAACAAAGCTTGATTGTGAGAGACTGGTGCCTGAGATAAGTCCAGGACTTGAGTTCCAGGTCACCAGGTTCCCACTCCACAGACAGGTTGGGGAAAAACTCTTTTCATAAATAGTATGTATGAACTTATAATAAAATCTCTTTGGCTATACCATTTGTATCTGGCTGGTTTTGGTATTATCAAAAAGTTTAAATCTTAAAAAAGATAATTCCAAATTCAAATTAGTATTAAAAAAATGAATGTTTTGAATTTTCATATAAAATGCGAAGAAACTTTTTCCCCAATCTAATATAATCTAAATATAGAGAGCGTCGATGGTCTAGTGGTTAGGGCCGCTGTCTTCCGTGCGGGAGACGCGGGTTCGATTCCCATCACGTACCAATGTGTTTTCGAATTTTAATTCATTATATACGTTTATTCGACGCTCTACATCGTGATGAAACCTGCACACTCCTGCGAAGAAATTCAAAGGTTGTGTGAAGTCGACCAACCCGCACTGGGCCAGCGTGGTCGACTAAGGCCTAATGGCTCTAAATCAGGGTAGGCTCGAGCCCCTAGATGGGGACGTATATGAGATGTTGATGAATCACACTAATATTATAAATGTGAAAATATATTTGGATGTTTAGATGTTTGGATGTTTGTTCCGCTTTCACGCCCTAACTACTCAACGGATTTGGATGAAATTTGGAATGGAGATAGTTTGTACTCTGGATTAACACATAAGTTACTTTTTACGGGAAAAGTCTTATTCCCACGGGAAAATCTTAAATGACGCCAGCGTAGCCGCGGGCGGATAGTTAATCTAAATATGTATATACTTATTTGTACAAAATTTAATCGGTTCCGTAGTTAGTGTAACAAACAGACGAACTGAGTTACATAAGGACAATGAATATTAAGGAGTCCATCAGAATCAGACCTGTCTCTCCAGCCCTTATTGTTTCACCTATTAACGCAGTTACTTTGCCTGTAACATTTTCACTTTCGGCAGTCCGAGAAATGCCCTAATTTAGTTAGTGCCTGCTACACGTTGTTAGCGAGGACTTCTGTTTGAGTATTGTGTTATTGACAGTTTGTTGTAGCGTTGTGTTCGGGTTTTTTGGTAAATGCCCATAACGAAATATGCTTTTTTTACTTTATATAGGAAAAAAAAACTATTTTTAAACCAACTTCAAAATGAAAAAACAATTAACTATCAAAATCGGTTTTAAATTGGCGGATATATCTAATAACATACATAAAAAAAATAAAGATAAATACTGCCGAATTGAGAACCTCCTTTTTTAAGTCGGTTAAAAAGAAGGTTTCTGGATGTTTCACATTAAAAAGTTAAATTTTGATGGCATAATTTAATCTATACAATACAACTCAATATTACAATTAAGTAATACAATCATGTATCAAATTATTATTGACATCAAACAAAACACAAAATCATAAAAAAACTGTTGAAATTCTACAGTCATAATAACCACTATTATTAAAAAAACAAAAAACCCGACTGCATGAAAAATTTAAAGCTTTTGGCGCCAAAAATAGGCCATCTTGGTTTTTTTATAAATTTGATGTACCCAGTGTCACTCTCACCAGCAAGAAGAATCTAACAATACCTCTTTAGCTAAAATCCATCAAGCCGTTTAGGTTGTAGAGCGTGCCAAAGAAATATACATACATACATACATACATACACTCGAAAAACATAACCCTCCTTCTAAAGCAGTCGGGTAAAAAGGCGACCTTATTGAGCACATTATTAGTAAAAACCACAGACTTCTAGCATCTTCGAAGTGAGCCTTACACTATTGTCTATTAAAATACATTACAATTAATATACTTTATTGACACCAAAAACATAAAACATTACATAACAAGACAATTAAAACAATGAAGGTCAACAGGCGACCTTATTGCTAGGGTAGCAATCTCTTCCAGGCAATCTTAGGATGCAGGAAAACAATGTTTAAAAGTTAAGCGGGTTGGTTAGTGGCTAAAAATATAATAAACTAAATACAAATAATAAGTTACTTAGCATTACATAGAATACTCAGATCATGAATGATTACACAGCTACAATATAGTAAAAATATATAATTTATAATTATATCATATCTACTAAATTAAGAAGGAAATAGATGACAATATTAATTATTCTGTGGCCTGATATTTTTTTTAGCTACAAACTGAACTTGAAGTCTCACATTCAGACAACACCATTTCTGAGACAATTCACAAAGAAATCAATTTTCTCTACCGGACGTTTTCCGCTCCGGAACCGGAAGCCCCGGCGGACCGGACCGGAAGCCGCCGGCCGGATGTGACGTCAGAGCGGTATTGATTGCGGCTAATTCATGTCGGCGCTACCCTCCCTGTTGTCTGAGTGTGGGATCGATTCCCGTTCACTGCTGTTCTGCTGTTCGTATAACTAGGCGCTATTTTAATAGACTTTTTATCTCATCTCTCTTGATATTATTTTATTTTGTGTATGTATTTATATATTATGATATGTGTTTTATTAGGTATGTAGTATTATGTAATTTCATAGTTATGTATGTATGTACCTATCCATTAGGTATATGTAGATATTTTGTTGTATTTATGTTTTATTTTAAATTCTTTTTTATTTTTATTTTTGGCTAATTTATTTAGTGCACATCCTTGTGCCCGCTCTGTTTTACACCTTTTCCACCACCTTGTAGGTTGACTGGAAGAGATCTCTTACAGAGATAAGCTCGCCCTTATAACTAACTTTAATAAATATCCTGTAAATTTAAGTGTGCAATAAATAAAGAATATAATATAATAGGTACTTTTTGCAAACAAGCCTGCTCTTTTGCTAAAGACATTAATATCGCTTTGTATGTAATTAGTAATTAACTTTTTCTTTTTTTCTCATTCTTCTCTGTATTAAACATTCTTCCTAGAATATTTCTGCTTATATGTGGAAGCTTGTAAATGGCAAATAAGTTACTACTTATGATATATGTTTTGTAAAAAAAGCTGTAAGCCTCCCAAATAAAATATAATAAAATTAAATTAAAATTAAAATAAAGTGTAATAACGCAGAATCTCTCGGGTTTCTTTTATAAAACTTGGACATTTATTTTTTCTATTTTTCGTACTAAATTTTTCCAAAATCTTGCTGAAATACTAACGTTATTTATCATTGAAACAAGAAGACGGCTGACCATTTCCGTGTTTTAATTCTTAAAGTCAAATAAAAAAAAAATACTTTATTTATTAATTTTAGTGTGGGTATCCCCACACAAGTGACTCGACTCATTTGATTTCTTGTGAGTCACTCACTTAGTCAATTTTATTTCTACGAGTATAATGTTCTTATATATATATATATATATATATTTCATAATCGAAATATTTAAATAATTGAAATGTTTTACTAATTTTTTTAGGAATATTAACAAAAGTCAATTCCCATTAAATATGTTACTATTATGGTCTAATAATAAAGTAATGGTAGAGAAATAAAGGTCCAACGTCCAATTAGTAGACAATAACAAAGGAAAAGAATGTCACAAAATAAACCCAAGAAGAGTAAGAGCAAAAAAATTAAGGGCCACCTCACACATGGCGGCGCCAACAGTAAAATTTTTAGAAAAAAAGAAATCGTGCGTCTTGACTCGAGATAAGGTTTATCTGCATACCAAGGATACTTCAACTTGGCAACTTTGTTTTAAAATTATCCCTTACACTGCAATTAAATTTATAGATGGTTTACTATGCTTAATGCTACTCTTATTTCTTCTTCTCATTTTTTTATATCAGAAAATTAAGAAGAAGAAATACTAACTTTTTAAACTATTTTGTAAATTATTAAAATATCTATCGAGTGTTGTATTCGTTTACATAAAGTAGTTGCTATTCGGTAACAAAATTATAAAACAAAAACTGTAGTGATTGTATTGAAATAAAAAAAAAAAACTGTGTTCTTACTACACTCTTTTTTAAATTAAAAATACGTTTCTACACTCTTTTTCTGTTATTTAAGAAAAGTTCAAAGTAAAAGGATGTACTTACATACTATCTAACCATAAGCTTTTTATATTTCCTTCCTCTTAACACGAGCTTTCAGAATCCAAGCTATTCTGAGCAGTTTCCTTGTTTAATGGCTCCGTATCAGCACATCTGCTGCCTGAGGACATCTTTATCTCTGCTCTATTTTATCTATGGTTCGCAGTCCTAACGATTTTTGGCGCGAACATTTGGCGCCATTATTTTTTGTAAAGCAAGCACCTCACACGTCGTTGACGACGTAATTAGGGGAAAATTGTAGACAAAAAAGGTGAAAAAGAAAGGTTACCAAGCTTGCCTCAAAAAGCTATAAAACAAAATTTATGTTATTCTTATTAATATAACATTTCATGTTATTTGTATATCCTAATATTACTTTTTACCTAATTAAAGATTACGTTTGTTAAGATGCGAGTGAATGCTTATTTATTAAGTAATAAGATTGATCTTTGAAGCTTTTAAAAACTTGAAACATTTTAAGAAACATGTTTACTTAAGTATTAGTATTCTTAATATTTATGGTTATTGATTTGATTTAACTTCCCTTGGTTGCACTATAGAATCTGACACAAAAAAGTAATGACACCGATTAAACAATTTGAATTTCCACTGCGTTACCAGGAAACAATATAAACGAGACAATAACCATTTCCAACCAGAAACGCCGAATGCTACGACCAAACATCAAACAGGAATCACTCCAATATAAATCAAACAAAACATCTAAAACACGAAAGATTAACATGACCAGATTAAAAAATGAACCTCCAAAGAGACCACGGATCAAAACCATAAATCATGCTCATTATATTGGAACCGGATTATTTTTTACCAAAGAAATGCTCAAAAAAGCATCAAAAAGCTATAGGGGGGCGCCATTTTGAGAGGGCATTGTCGATTAGGGCGGGAAAATGGGTCTCCGCCGGCCAATGAACGACGCTGTTTTGTTAAGGCGTTGTAAGAATCGACCAATCATAGGGAGGGTTGGGCTGCTCATGCGCTTTTGCGTCGATCCATAGAATTATAACTATAATACGGCAGTGTGGGCTTGGCCGTTGCCGCAAAAGGACGTCTGTGCCGGTTGATAGACAATATATTTTTTTGTTTCAAATTTCGAAGTGCCTATAGACTTATTAGTGTTTATTTTTAATTTTAGGTGTTTTCCGTTTGTGGTAGCCAAGTGTATTGTAAATTTGTAACAAAACAGTTTTCTTTGTGATTTAATAAATATTTACAACAATATTGTGATAACTAAGAATAAAATAGCAATAATTCGGATATACAGCAGCTGACAGTCCAATGCGTAACCGAATGCAAAATATCAAAATAAAATTTACTTAATAAAGCTGACTTGAAAGTTGAATCTAGTCTGTAATCTTATCATTGTGAAGAGTTATCTAAACGGTGACCATCGTTGAGGAATATTCGTCAGTGATGGTGATGGCCAGTGGGGGAGGTGGTGGACTGGTCCAGTCCCCACCCGAGATGATGCATCATCACAACATCATGGACACATCATCGCACGTCGAGATGATGCCCAGTGAGTACTATATCATTATAATTTTCAGATTACACATCTACTCGTCGTCAAGCATAGGGTGGTTATGGACCTTTGACTTTTTGTGTCAATCGATTGCCATTTTAATTATAAATGACAATAGATAAATTGAACGAAGGTTTCTCGTGTTCTATAATTCAATCACATATATATTTTGATAGTGTTTTTACAACACAATGTGATTTTACTAATCATTACAACATGATACAACTGAATGATAAAATTTGTACAGTAGCTCTTTAGCTTAGTAAATTTTGTAAGTTTAAAATTGTAAGTAATTCAAGTAAGTAGGTACAATATTTAGATAATATTATTTATAAATAAAACAATAAGTAACAATGATATAATTTTTTTTAAATGGTATAAACTAAAGAATCTTAACAAAGTGTAAAACGGCTATTGACAAAAACGCACTTTGTTTGATTTTGCTCCAGTAGGTGATTTGCATGTCCCTTGATAGGTACCTAGCAATAGTAATTTTTTTAATTTCGTCTTTTCTCTTGTGTTCTCTTCTTTCAATTACCGTCTGTTTGTGTTGTGATTTGATTTGTTTTTCTATTGGTGAAGATTTGTTGTAAGCATTTAATAAATCAATACTTACTGAATATTAGATTCGAAAGCAGATAGTATGCATAAATTAATACGTTATTTTAATAATTTCATCACATACCTACTCGTATTTATAGCCGTAGAAATGTGTTAGGTATGTGAGTATGTGTACATACCTAGACCTCTTTGCCTCTTTGGCTGTTGCTGGCCGTAAACATTTGGATTTATTTGAATTTGGAATATAAGTTTTGACTTGGAAAAAAGAGAGCTGATTCTTGGTGAGACTGCGCGTGTGTAAAGATCTTAGCAAAAGAAAATAAATACATCTCTTGTGATATATCTAGCTTTTAGTTAAAAAACCACCTCCACCAATCCACTTTCGTTTTAAAATGTGTCTGGTGAATATATTAGTAACATTGAAATTTACGACTGTTTCATTTAAATGAAAAGTTAGGTAGTTTTGAATAACAAACAACAACATTATAAAATACACGTTAATTTTTTCAAGCATTACTCTAAAAAATAATATGTATTTTGTAGTTAATTAGTTATCGAATAGCAACATAGAATATAAAAAAATATCCACAAGTTACAATTGGACGTTTAGTATTAAAATGCAAAATGCAAATATTTTAACCAAATTTCTTGGAAAAATCAATTGTTAGTAGCTACTTGTTAGAAACTCTGTTTTTTTTTTAATTAACAGTAATGTGTTTTATTCATTTGGTTACTTTCAATTAAGAAAATATTTTAAGAATTTTAAATAAAGATAGCTTGTTTAATCTATAAATTAAAATATAGTTATTTACTTTTAGAATCCACACGGTGATGCAAAAGTTTAAATAATATTTTAGAAACATTCAGAAAGGTAGGTATTTGAAAAAAAAAATGGTACCTATTTTATCGCTTTTTTACTACTGTTATGACGTCATATCCTCGTCACAGTTTACTTAATTTAAAAATATATATATTTTCTGCCACTTGCCACCTTTGTTTATGTTTTTTTATCTATTCCAATATTTTCAATACAATTTCACTTATCAAAACATCTCTGAGCTTAAACTTCACCAAGCTATCCATAACAATTTAATCAAAACTAAATTCAAAATGCATTTTCCTAATCAAATAGTTCTAATCCGAGTTGTAACTCGATAAATATCGTAACGCAGGAGAGCTCCCCTTCCACTGCGTTACTTGATTGATTTACAACAAAGGGGACAGGGCTGCCAGACGTATTTTTTCTGCTAATGCACGCTCAGAACATTAGGGGGTTAGATCAGAGATTTATAACTTTGCCGTTTTTCTTTAGATTTCCTAGTTAGGTAGTAGGTACGAGCGTCAGTGGTCTAGTGGCTAAGGCCGCTGCCTCCCGGGAGACGTGGGTTCGATCCCCACCACGTACCAATGTGTTTTCGAATTCATATGTGCGTTTATTCGACGCTCTTACGGTGAAGGAAAACATCGTGATGAAACCTGCACACTCCTGCGAAGAAAATCAAAGGTTGTGGTGTGGGTGAAGTCGACCAACCCGCACTGGGCCAGCGTGGTCGACTAGGGTCTAATCGCCCTAATTCAGGGTAGGCTCGTGCCCCTCGGCAGGGACGTATATGAGCTGTTGATGACTAGTAGGTACATCTTTGTGCAGGTTAAAAATTATTACGTAACCGGCGGTAACCGTATTGTATTCGATATTTCATAACAATATTAAATTAGACACCATGATCGTTTAATGAGTACCTTTATTAAATTATTCTAGAACTAGCTGCCTGCCCGCGGCTACGCTCGGGTTGTATAACATTTTCCCATGGGAATAAGATTATAGTTTGTAACTATCTCCATTTCAACTAAATCCATTCAGTACTTTAGACATGAAATAGAACCAAATTAAAAACATTTTTTTCACATTTTATAATATTAGTTGGATATAATACAGATTTTCACTTAGTCCGAATAAAGTCTAGATAGACCTTAGTCTGTTTAATATTCATAGTAGACATTATTTTCTCCCATAAAACCCCACTGTCTGTATACATGAGTTATATATATATATATATATATATATATATATATATACATATTTGTGTTATACAGAATAAATTGATTGGGAAACTTATACCTACTTACTCGTAGTTCACCTTGTAATTATTTTGCAAACTAAAAACATTGATTCAAAAAATAATCGTAAAAGTATCACACACAGAAAAGTAAATAGCATTTAATATGTATCATAATTAACAGCTCACATACATCCCCATCGAGGGGTTTGAACTTACCTCGGAAACCAGAACACAGTTGACCACGTTGTTGGCCCACTGTGCCCGTTGCATTTACCTACCTATATGTATGCACTTATGGTTCTTTACCTTATGAAGAATAAAAATACCACAGTCACATTCAAAAGAACACACGAGCCATTATAAAGTATTCCAAATTATGGTTTCTATTTTAGCGACAAACTGATCATTATTGCTTATAACTATAAATACTTAAAAAATAAACACATTTTTCTATAAACACACAATTTACAAGTGGTTCTAGTTGTAGATCACATTGCCGTGTTGTGATGTCATTCACATAAGTAGGATAAATATTGGTATTTTGAGTTAATTTTCCTCATTACTAATAACACGATTACAATACCTTTAAACTATAAATGATTCTGCTACCCGTCAGCAAACTAAAACTTTGAACATTCGTAGCTATGTTATGTGGTGTTTATAATCAAAATTGTTCAAGTTAACAGTGGAGTACATAAGTACATCTAGCGAGCGGCACAATGTGAATTATATCAATGCATTTTCGTATCCCAAAAGGGTGTTGGCAGTTTATACCCAAAAGTTATAAATTAAAAATACATTTCACAATTTGCAAAAAGTACATACAATGGAAAGTTTACGACGAAAAAATTATGTTGTCCAAATGACGTCCATTACGATTTTGACACTAGCCTCAAATGTCTTAATCCATTTTCTAATGATATTCGCACTGGGAGATAATGAAATGTCCCGTAAGTTGAACTGCGCGCGATGTAAGCGGCGAGCTGTTATTATCGAATTATTGTTTTGATAATAAGCTCGTACACAAAATGCGCGCTGAGCTCCGATATACGAATCCATTTCAACTTTTATAATAAGTTCCACGTGTGACATTATAATTTTTTTGCTATCTACCCTCATAAAGACGATTTATTGATATTTTAAAGTGCAAATACCCTTTTTGGACACCTGTATTTCATTAAACTACACAAGCCTTAAAAGAATTTCAAGACCTATTTCGCACTAGGTCTGTTAGGTCTAAAGCCTGAATACCTCTTGGTAGGAAAATACAACAACAAAACACAACATCAACAACAACAACAACAACAACATCAACAACATCTGTTAATAATTATTTGTATAAAATAGGATTATATGCCAACAACAACAACAACAACAACATCAACAACATCTGTTAATAATTATTTGTATAAAATAGGATTATATGCCAACAACAACAACAACAACAACATCAACAACATCTGTTAATAATTATTTGTATAAAATAGGATTATATGCCTTCTAAAATGTAATAATTAGATAATTATTACATTTAAGAAGGCATATAATCCTATTTTATTTGAATCTTAGACAGCTCGGCCAATACGTTATGTTGGCAGGTAGCCTCCAGGAAAGTAGTACCTTTTCTCATTGTTTGCCTCTTAGCGCGCGCTGTTTATTGCCGAGAAATGTGCACTGCCACATACAGACGGACACAAGTAGAGATGGACGGTAAATGCGATTCAATAGGTATATTGAAATGAGTTGACTCAGTGATGTTCTTCCAGAAAGAGCGTGAAATAAATCCTTGCTTGATGACAATGTTACGGTACCTTCTTATGGGGAAACTTCTTCAGTACCTTCCTTATTATTATTATTATTAGAACATGTAAGTATTTTTAGAAATGTTGGAGACTTAAAATTGTAACTTCACAGCGTATTGTTTCAGCAATAACTCACCCAACTCGTGTTATATTTGATAAATCAAATCATCGCCGTATTGATGTTTAATTGATGAAAAACCAGTAATTTGTTATTAGTAATAATAATAATCGTTACACACATAAATAATAATATCAGCTGTTTGAAACCCATAGTACAAGCTCTGCTTAGTTTGGGATCAGATGGCCGTGTATGAACATGTCTTTACATATTTATTTATTATTTTATTTATTTATAATAATAATATGTGCGGACATCTTCACTCACACACATACTAAGTAAAGCTTGTACTATGGGTATCATACAGCTGATATACATTACATAAATAGATGAATACACACTAATATAGATTTAAACGACATCCAGACACAAGGCAAACACAAATGCTCATCACACGAATGTTTGCCCTGAGCGGGATTCAAACCTGCGACCCTGTGCTTCGAAGGCAATAGGCTACGGAGCCGTCATACCATCCTCTCTCTCTTTAATGGTACACATACGAGTAGGTCAAAAGTAGACAAAATGCGTTTTAAAATGATAATGTTTTAAAACAATTTATATGAACACAACACAAAATGTAAGAAAATATATTTGTGGTGTTTTCAAGTACTACTTAAAATATTTTCATTCGATACAAGTCATTTAAGTGTACCTACCTCAGCTCTCAAGAATTATTCACAACTCTTAAGTGACTCAACTCAGTGACTCGCATCACTAGGCACATCACTACTCGCAGAATCTCGTTGGCACGATAACGAGATAAGCAAATAGCAGAGATAGGGTTAAACAACAGATAAACGGACAAGGCGCGCGTTATTTTCAAAATAAATTATTTGCGAACGATCCGACTGACCCGAGCGGCAGCCTTGGTGTTAAAAATAAAATTTAAATAGCTGAGTTGCATGTGCCACTTCAATAAATAAACTCCTTTTAAGGTTAGCGATCTTTGTAAAGTCAAAGTTTGCACGAAATTCCCCGTACAAATTGACTACGACTACTAAGAAGTATAGTCTTACCATATCTTAGATTACTAAGATATGGTAAGACTATACTCAGATCAATTTGTACGGGGAAAATCGTGCAAACTTTGACCTTACAAAGATCGCTAACCAAAGGAGTTTATTTATTGAAGTGGCACATGCAAAAATGGATGGATCTTTATATGTAATTCGGTACATTGGTGGAATTACATACAGCATGAAATTTACATCGTTTTGTTCCCGCCGTGTAGTGATAGTACCCGTCAAGCTGAACAACTTTTCACGAAAAAAAAATTCCTGTGACAAAAAAATTTTTGGTAATACACGGCGGGAACAAAACGATGTAAATTTCACGGTGTATAATTCGCAAATAAAATTCAACCAATTATTTTCTGACTACCTACCTATATAAATAATACTTCAATCAACGGCCCGTTACAGTCCACTGCTGGACTATGAGCCTCCTCCACTTAAGTGGAGGGTTTTGCCATAATCTCCACGCTTGGCAGGCGGGTTGGAGATCGCAGATTAAAAGGTTACTGTATCAGAGAGCGCTGCTGCCCGTTCCCTGTTCAATGTGTAGTCCCTAAGTCGCCTCTTACGTCACCCACGGGAAGAGTAGGGGTTGGTGACAAATTTATTCTCTGCCGTCACCACACGGCTATAATACTTAATGCCTCTTATTTTGACCACCGCACAAAATATGTAATGCGACGTAGGATTTATTTTGTGAACACGATGTTACAACATCATTTAAGAAATAATTTCACGAAACTAGTCTCAGCCACGTCAAATAAAAGTCAATATTTTCGTATCTGTCCCGCCTGGCGATGGCAGGTAGGCTCTGACAGACCACCATGGCACGTTTTATGGGGCTGCAAAGTCGGTAGCTCACACCTCCCTACTAACTGACCATAGGTTCGGTGTTTGAACGACGTTTGCCACTGGTGCCGACAGAATTTATAAAAAAACTTGAAAATAAACATTTATTTTAAAAAGATCGTCGTATAATATGCTGCTAGCGAATGCCACTTCGTCCTGCAACATGATTTAGAATTTCGGATTTTTATGTATGTTTATTCGACGCTGTTACAGTGAAAGAATACATCGTAAAGGCAACCTAACGCCTATGAAGAAATTTAAAGGTTGTGTGTGAAGTTGACCAAGCCGCACTGGGCCATCGTAGGTTTAACTTAGACCTTACATCAGTATAGGCTCGGGCCGCTCGATGGAGATGTAAATGTGATGAAATTATTATTATTATTCTTTTCAACAATTTTAGATTATTCCCTTGAAATGAAAGTAAATATCAGCGTGGCCAAAAATGGCCTAATCTTCATTATTAGTCAAAGTAAAAAAATATTTATTTCCATAAGATGTTATTAAATCACTTAGATCCGTCATTACATTTTTTTGGGTGAGTTCACTAACACAATGGCGGAATCTGTGGAGAAGAACTCACCGAAGAAACTCCACAGTCGTCGCATCTTTTGCGTAAAATATTGTCAGTTACAAAATTAATGCTAATTATATATTGAAAAAGCATTTGTTTGACTAGTTTTGACAAAGAAAATTTAGTTTCTAAAATATCAACAAATTGGAATAAAAAGTTTAGATTTCTTCCTTTTGGGATGTCTTCAATCTGTATCTAACCACAGTATTGCTACATGATATTATCGACACGAAGACGTGTCGGCAACAAAGATTGGTGTCGGAAACAGTGGAGAAGTGTGCGCACGCGTCGGCCCGTATGATGGCGGCATTACCGCTTTACAACCGGATATCGACGCTGTTTTCACCTCTTTGTGTTTTCTCCAAAACCTGTCCGCGGTCGGAGGCTTTTATTTTATTCGAAAATGTTGTCGGGATTAAAGTTGTGTTGATTCTTTAAAAGTTTATAATGTTACATTTAGCACCTTGCTGTGCTTAAACCGAAGTTTTTAAACTAAAGCGCGTTTGTGTCACGATTTTCCTTTAAAAAGTCGAAAAATAAAACTTAAACTAGCAATTTTTTTTTTATTGAGTTTTCTTTATAATAATATAAAAGCCGCAAGCCTTTCATTTATCTAAGTAAACTACCGACGCTAAACTACGTACGCTTTACGTCGTAAGCCTACTTCTTTAGAATTTTCTTGTAGGAGTAATATTATTTTTTCCGCGTTAAAAAGATATCTTGGGTACACTATCAAATCAAGGATACGTCGAAAAATGCTTGATGAAAAATTAATCAAATGACGTGCAGTAAAGACTAGAGAACTTTATGACACAATTAGAAGAGTATCGGTGTCTAGAGCCGCTGCCTGCTCTTGGGAGACGCGGGTTCGATCCCCAACACGTACCAATGAGTTTTGAATTTCGAATTCAATGTATTGCAAGCCTGCGCACTCCTGCGAAGAAACCCAAAGCTTGTGTGTGAAGTCGAGCCCCTCGGTGGGGACGTGTGCTGTTGATGATGATAAAGATGACTATTAACATGATCACAGCATTATCCTGCCCCCACTGCATAACCACCGAAGATAAAATAAACCGCGCGACAAGTGAGTGAGTTTCATTTTATGTCGCGCGGTTTATTTTATCTACGGTGGTCATGCAGCGGGGGCAGCATAAGTCTTACCAATGGTGTTTACTGGGTGCAGAATACAGCTAAATTTATTACGCCATTTTTAATTCCACTCAAGTTTAATGCACTTTAAGTAAACATAGCATTTTTAAAGTCGTAAGCTCATGAAAATATAAAAAAGCCAATAAAGATAGAATACATTTTAAAATAATCTTGACTCGAGTAATATAAACATACTTACAATGTACTTACTAAGTTAATATGAACATATGTTCTTAGATAAGAATTTTATCTGTACACGTTTCGGTAGGTCCTTTGAGCAAATAGTTTTATCAATTATGGCCTAGTGCAACAGCAATAAAATACAAAATAACACCTGCTACGGCAATATGCTGTTTGGTTGCAATATTTTGTAGATTTATATGTTGTTGGAATAGTAGGTACATTGAACAGTAGATAATAACTTCAAGTATATTATACTTGTATAACGTTCTGATTTTTTTTACACAATTTTATGTAAATTTTTACTTTGCTATCAGCTCTATTTTTGTTCTGAGAGGCTGATACTGTATCTCAAAACCATGTACGCAAATAATAAGGATGAAATCAAGGACCAAGGTAGTTGATATCGTCCAGAAGTGTAGCAAGCTGAAGTGTTTGTGGGCTGGCCACGTCTGTCGCAGAACCGACGAGCGTTGGAGCAGACGGGTTCTCGAATGGAGACCGCGTCTCGGGAAACGTAGTGTGGGACGCCCCCCTGCCAGGTGGACTGATGACCTGAGGAAGGTCGCTAGTGGTGGCTGGATGAGGAAAGCGGGTGATCGTGCGCTTTGGCGTGACCTTGGGGAGGCCTATGTCCAGCAGTGGACTGCAAAAGACTGATTGATTGATTGACGAAAATAATCTTAAGTGTACCTAAATACCTTATCAAAATCTACCTCCGTTTGTTTGACGCTCTTACGAAGAGGGAATAGAGGTACATGCACATGCACACACCTGTAATCAACAGCCTCCGTAAGCCTCTTTACGGAGATTTCGGGTTCGAATCCCAGCGGGGACATTGTCAAACAAAAAGCTCATAGTGATACTTTTGGTAAGGACATTGCAGACTGATCACCTGATTGTCCGAAAAGAAAGACTATTCCGTTCTTCGGGAGGCACGTTCAACCGTTGTTGGTCCCGGCTACTATCTTCGGAAGCTATGTCGTCAGTGGCCTTTGGCGGCTCTGGTGTCGATTCGGCATACGCCCAACTAAACTAAACTAAAATTAGTGCTGTCACTTTCTAACATTTTTAATTGAAAAGGGACCGAAGATCACTGGTTTTGTTTTTGTCTTTGACTTCACGACTAACTGTCAAATTTAGTCTTGTTTTAGTGCCTACCTAACACCATGACGGATAAAAAGCCACTAAAATTGACAGTTATAGTAATCGCATCGTAAGAATGCCGCCGTCCTGACAGCAGGCAGGAAATATCAAAATGGGTGCAAAAGAGACAGAAGAAAAATTGTACGTGTATGACAGGTGTCAGGGCGGCATTCTTACGATGCGATAGGTATAGTCGTCTTCGGTCCCTTTTCAATTAAAAATGATAGAAAGTGACAGGACTAATTTTAGTTTAGTTTAGTTGGGCGTATGCCGAATCGACACCTCTATAACACTGACATCTGGGTCTGTGAGGTCGGTTGTCATCCCCCGACGATGAAGATGAAGGTAATAAAGGTTGTTACGCCACGCAACCGCAACTGATATTTTGTACAAAACCCTGTTTTACATACACAAAACCCATAAATAGTAAAAAAAAAAAAAAAAAAAATTCCAACACGCTCATTCGCTGCTAATAAACTTGACTATAGTAGTCACAGGTATGCATAAATTTCCCTCAGATTACCGTATGGAACCGGCGGTGAGGTAAATTTAAATTACCATACTTGTGCTTAGTAAGGAACTAACGAAGCGTTTACCGTAGATGGGCTAACAAGTGGTACTCGGCCTTTATCTAAGTTGGCACATGTCGGAGTCCGCCCTTATCTTTGTCAATGTCTATTTGTGTGATAGTGGAGAAAAAAAAGGAAATTCTGAAAATTGTACAGCATATTAGAGAACTAGGTAAGTACCTTTAACTAGGCCTAGATATGGAATAACATCCTAAAAAAAAATCTATTTCTGTTTTTCTTTTATTTCATGCTACTCAATGGAATGGATTATGACCAAATTTCTAAATAGCCCACAAAATCGGAGTTATTTTTTCTATTTTAGCAGGTACAAGTTTAAAAAAAAAACGCTCCTTTGGTGGCGGTTCGGCTCGTTTGGTGAGTTTAGATAGATGAAGAAAAAACTAGCAGAAAGCCCTCAAAACCACAATACTAGTTTCAATGATCGTGACTCCATCTACGCTTTATCAGATCCAATGTGAAACCGATAAATCCCAATCTTTTGATGCTGCCGCTATCTCCATCTCGCTCTAACTACCGTATTTTCACACCAAAGGTGACAGAGATTTTTTAATATAAAATCCTGGTACTGTCAGCAGCAGAAAACACAAAACAAATAAATGTTAGATTATTCTTAACTTAAATAGTCAAAAGATTATTTTGTCACTTTTAAAGTTGATTTCCACACATAGCAAGACAGTTTATTGAAACAGTTCATGTAAGTAGTAAGAAGAAACAAAACAAAAAAAATTGATGCCTGATTATTTTAACAGCTACTTGTGCAAATGCAAACAATAAAATAAAAGAAGATCAAATTGTATATGAGTGTTTAATTGTGAATGAGTCGGAATTATAAACTTTAATAGGACAATAGGGAATATGCATAAAAAATATTAGATTTTTTCATAGTTCATCTGAAAGTATACAAAAATAGAATACTTGTCTAGTCAAACAGAATCGAAATTGATCGACCAACAAACTAGATAGGCCAGTCAATATCAACACAAAAAAGGACAAACATCGCAAACGCGCATGTAACTACGAATTTTTTATATGTTGTTAGGTCCCTTGAGAGTAATTAATACCCAAGTTTGCAACTCTGAAAACCCTGTGCTACCCAAAAACCTCGAAAAATCGCGAAAAACGCTGACCTAGGACAAAGTGAGACCTTGGCATCAGTCACCACCTCTGTGAAAGTATTCAACAAGAGAGTTGATGTTGATCCCTTTACCATATTCCAAAGAGTCTGCGTCACAAAACAATCAAATGAACAATTGAAGCCAGTCACAAGGACCATTAGTTTAGCCAGTACGTGTCTTTGAATATGTCTTTGAAGCTTACATTTGACAAGCTGTATCTCTGCAACTAATAGACCTAGAGTGCTGGGGTTAAACTCAAATTGTAGAAAATTTAGTGACCTTATTAAATTATAAAGCAAACATACTTAAAAAACGCTTCCTAATGCTTTTCGAAAAAATTTAAACAAGTGAAAAAATTTCGCAGTTTTTCGAGCACCATGGGGGTAGCACAGGGTTTTCAGGGTTGCAACTTGGGTGTAAACTACTCTCAAAGAATCTAACAACATATAAAACAATCGTAGATACATGCGCGTTTGCGATGTTTGATGTCGATATTGACTGGTCTAAGGTCCCTCTTTACGAAAACAAAATTTTCTATGGCCCGCGACCATCAGATGTATGGCCCGCGACACATATGACGTCACATGTCTCGTCGGACCTCTCTGTCTAACCATTAACTTTGAAGCCTTATAACTTTGTTTCTGAGCAAGATATTTGGAAAATTATTTTTTATGCGTTTATCTGGAACTTGAAATATTTCGATTAATGAATTTAAAAAAATTGTGCATGTTCTCTATTGAAACGCTTGCATTTTGCCGTCATTTATTGATGACTTGCAGCGGTCACGTGGTGGCTTCAGTAATGCTGCTATCATATTACTGGAGTCCTTCACGGTACATAGAAGCCTAGTCTTAGGATTAGGGCTGTCTGTGTATCTCATGCTACTTACTTAGCAAAACCACTTGATACTGGCGAAATACTACAAGTGAAACGCCATAAATACAAAATGAGATTAGATTATACCGTGAAGTTTAACTGGTTGGTTTTCATAAAAGATAAAAACTGAATAACTTGGGCCCAAGGAACACGGGCTGGCAAATGAAAACAAATATGGCTTCCGTCCGTATAGTAAATAAATAAATAAATATATTTTTTTATATGTGGGGACATCTCACACACGGCCATCTGACCCCAAACTAAGCAAAGCTTGTGTTATGGGTATCAGACAGCTGATATAAATTACTTAAATAGATAAATACATACTTATAAACAACAACCAGACACAAGGCAAACACAAGTGCTCATAAGACGAATGTTTACCCTGAGCGGGATTCGAACCTGCGGCCCTGTGCTTCGTAGGCAGGCGTACTACCGACTGGGCTACGGAGCCGTTAATAATAGTAAATCGATCAACTGGCCGCGCGGTCTTGTATGAATGGGCCAATTTTTTTTGTCGTTTTACAGCCCATGTTCCCTGGGGAAAGTTGTTCAGTTTTGGACTGAATACTCCCTTTAACGAAAATCAACCAGTTAAACTTCACAGTGTATAAAAATCAATCAATCAGCCTATTGCAGTCCACTGCTGGACGTAGGCCTCCCCTCGGGCACGCCAAAGCGCACGATCACCCGTTTTCCTCATCCAGCCACCACCAGCGACCTTCCTCAGGTCATCAGTCCACCTGGCAGGGGGGCGTCCCACACTACGTTTCCCGAGACGTGGTCTCCATTCGAGAACCCGTCTGCTCCAACGCTTATCGGTTCTGCGACAGACGTGGCCAGCCCACTGCCACTTCAGCTTGCTACATTTCTGGACAATATCCACCACCTTAAAATAAAAATAAAAACTTGTTACTGACAGCCGAAATTCTAGAATCAAAAAGAAAAACAATTTCAAAGTCTTATATTTGAATAATAAAAACTTGATTTTACTCCTTTGGTATCTGAAGTCCTTGTAAGTTTATTATCGATAAGTATTTGGGTTTTCTGCGCCGGCGTCTCTGAGGGAATGCGCTACACATTAAGGAGTTTAAATTTTCTGCTCCTCAACATTCTGGGGCCCTGGTATTTCCGCTCGGCCTAATTAAATAAATTTGGTATTGAATTGATTTAATTGTAGCTACATTAATACCTAATCTTGAGTTTGTTCACTTAGTATGTTGAACTTAGTTAAATTGGAAGTAATCATTATTAAGTTATGATTTCTAACATAATGGTTACCTACTGTCAATTAGATTAGCTAGATAGCTTTTTTCATTATTATACTAAAAATGTCTTCCACGGGTACCATAGTTAAACACTGTTTCAATGTCGACTTCTAAATATATGTTTTTGTCTAGTCAGGAAAAATAATGATTATAGCTGTATCAAAACCCTTGCAAATTATGAACTATGCAATAATATTCAAGCTATAACTTGTAGGTATTATTGAAAGAACTCAATAAATTGATTCAACTTCTTTTTATAAAATACCAGTATATTAAAATTGTGGATTGCAATAGATAATATAATAATATAATCTTAAATCAGCCGTGTGGTGACGGCAGAGTAGAATACATTTGTCACCAACCCCTACTCTTCCCGTGGGTGTCGTAAGAGGCGACTTAGGGAGTACACATTGAACAGGGAACGGCCAGCAGCGCTCTCTGATACAGTAACCTTGTAATCTGCGATCTCCAACCCGCCTGCCAAGCGTGGAGATTATGGCAAAACCCTCCACTTAAGTAGAGGAGGCTCATAGTCCAGCAGTGAACTGTAAAGGGCTGATTTGATTTGATTGATCTAAAATTGTGTAAATAGTGCAAAATATCTAATTTATTTTTCTATAATACAAATGCGAGAATACTGTGGTCCATATTCAATATTCGTAGTGTCAAGTTTATTTTGAATACTGTTAACTACCTAATTCGATTTTCAAAAGCAATAAAAAGAAACATGGCCGGTCGGGCGACTCAGGCGCCTGTTTCAAACCCTGATCGGAAGTAAGATGGGGAATCCGAGATCTGGAGATAGCGGTCCTTGGTAAAGGACAATTTGACTGCAATGAAATCAACGGTAATGAATCTTGGACATTGTGATCGAGAGAACTTGTCGTCTTCGAAAATTCCTTCTTTACAAGACGAGATGCTTTGTTGCGTCGTTTTAATACAGCGGATGTAGAAACTAATTTCTCTTCTGTAAGAAAGTCATCAGTTGTTGTAAGGTGTATGATGAAGGATAAATTACTTTTTACCACCTTACGCGTTTGCATCCCTGGATCGTCACATGTACCGCAGTAAACTAACTTAAATTTTCTTTCTCTGCATTTTCTTTGGCTTTGAATTAAATTAGTTTCTTTATTTCTTTTTAAAATCTATACATCTATGAAATCTAAGGGTTACATACATCTATGAAATCTAAGGGTTACATACATCTATGAAATCTAAAGGTTACATACATTTATGAAATCGACACACATTTTGTATATAATCATCAGTCTAACACCCATAATCGTCCTAGCTACCGCTCAATCAAAATTACCCAAACAAACCCTAAGCCAGGCTTTAAGCCAGACAAACTAAAATCCTAAGATTAAACAGAGAAGGGTCCGTCCTCCTAAAAAAACCTAAATAATCTGCGTTATCGTGTGTCGCCCATAAAAGACCTATAACGTCCACAGACGAGGTAAAAACAAAATAAAAAAAAACAAAAGAAGGACCAAACCATCCTGTTATCTCGGTCCGGCGCCAGTGGCAGGGCGAGCGCATTTTTTTTTTATTCGCTTTTTTCTTTTAGGGTTCCATATTGCATAGGTGATATAAGCACGCCCACATAATTAGCTGACAGAACTGAAATTCGAAAATAGAATACGCTAAATTAGGGCTGAATGAATAAATAGCGCTGGCCACAAGAATTCTGTTCGCTAAATTAAGAAGGGCGGCGGCGGTGGCGGCGGTTAGACTTCTGTTATGTGTTCTTAAAAAGTGTCTAGTTAATAAATAATCAATAAATAGTTTCTACGTTTCTGGTAAGCTTTATGGTATTAAAATGTTTATTTCATTCATAAACAATTTTTACAAACAAATAGCAATGTCATACATTTATTAATCGAATTTAACACATTTCTTTTTAAAGTATTGTAACGCTTCAAAGTAGCCGTTGACCGATTCTAAGAAATACCTATGTATCAATGCACCAATTGGCTTTTTGACGTAGGAAACGATTATATAATTTTTAAGAAACATACACAAAATACTAAATAAACTAAAAAGATAACAATACTTAAAACGAATTATACCGTTTAAATCGTTTATTAAGTTTTTTTTTTTACTTTTGGTAATAATTAAATTTTAATAACCATACGGAATCCTCAATCTTCACACCCGACTCACTCCTGCACAGTTTTTTCCCTCCAAGCAAAATCCCTTGGACAGTAATTGACAGAATTTACGCGGCTGATAAGAGAGGTTTATGTCATTAGAACCAGTTTGTATGGAACGGGTTGTATGGAACGTGGCGTTGTATGGAACCGGAGGTTTTCGTTTTGTAACGTATGGTAATGTTTGGTCTACTTTAAATCAATGGTTTTGAAATAGTCATAATCATCACTATTCCAATGCGTCCCAACTGAAAGGCTCAAGCCTACCCTGAAGCAAGGTGATCATGTTCATGTGAATTGGTTGATTGCACACAAACTTTGAATTCCTTCGCAGGCGTCTGCAAATATTTTCTATATTTATTTTTCATATTGTGTATTTTATTAAGCATGTTATTTTTATATTTATGTTTTATTTTTCTATGCATGTGAATTAGGCTTGTCGGCAATTACGATAAATAGATTTAATTTCTTATTTTTTTGTAGTTTCCAAACTGTATTGTTTAATATTTCTTGAAATAGCACATAATTGTCAATATTTCTGTTTAACCAAAGTAAGAATTCCCGCGATACAGGTCTATCCTAGTGCGGGGATCGTTGTTAATGTGATTTTGTCTTTGCAACTGGTTAAATAAATCTATTTTAATTTTCATCTATTATTTTTTCACCTTAAGAGTCTCAAATAACTTTATTTAGAATTCATAAAGGGGTTCGAACCGCAGGGTTCCAAACGGAAGTCAGCGGCCCTAGCCACAATACCACCGACGCTCTATCATCATCATAAATGTCCCGTGTCATTCCATTACTGTACATGAACCTCTCTTTACACGCCTCTGAGTACAATCTTCGTCTCTCAGAACTTTTATGGCCTCCATAAGTTACTCGTATTTATTTTATTTAACAATTTATTGTTAACAATCAACATGGAAATGATAATATCACAAAAAACGACACAGGCGTGCTTATTTCTAGAGGAATATCTTCCAGCAGACCCAGTTAATGTAGAAATACCATTGATTAAAAAAACGCATTAGCTTTACTCAAATAAATATATGATAGTATGTTTAAACTCTTGCAACTTTTACACATTTTAATGGCTATAATAATCAGACAAATCTACAAATTCTCCCATCCCGACTTTAAGGCTCAATTGATTGCATTGCAAGAGAAAAACAAATGAAATAGGTACTACAAAATAAGAAACAAAACGTTATGTTATAAAATGTAAGTTAGGTTAGCCATTTACCAAAATAATATTGCGAGCTGATCGTGACAAAACAGCCCAGCCCCATAATGACAAAACAAAAAATTAACCAAAACTCAAAATATTTTCCAAATCCGCGTATCGTCCCGATCTCGATCTCCGAGACGCCCACTTTGACAGCTGTCAAATCACTGTGACAGCTTCATAGCCGGCCGCGCCATTTTTTTTCGGCATTCTTCGTTTTCATTGATGACTTTGCAGATTTTTGAAAAATGGATTTCGATGTGTATACATAGGTATTTTATATATTTTTAATGTTACTTTTAAATCCTGAGATATAAATAACTGTTAATGTATTGAAAATCTGGTGAGCAGACGAACTACTTAATTTTCAGAGTTTTTAAGCAGTCAATCGGGCCAATAGGGTCTTAAATGCTTGAAGGAAGACCTGGCCAGACCAGCAATTGCTTGCCTTTCGCAGTTGCAATATGAAGCTACCTCTATATAAAGTCAAAGTATTGTAAAATAATCATTGTAGAAACCATTTCGTTACTGGACTAATATCTGCATTTTTCTACCACTTAATAAATTAGCAAATAAGTTCTTTTTTCTAATCTATGGATCCAGCAGGCGCCAGAAATCCCAGCTCAACTCTGACCCATATGGCACGAACTTCCCGAAATAAAAAAAAAAATGTCCCCAAAACGCCAACATTGTTACCGTAAATATAAATCATTAGACGAACGGACCATATTTTAACGCCAGAACTGACCAGGATCCCAAAGACAACAAGAAAAAACAACAAAAACACTTTTTTTATTCAACCGGATATCACGACGCGACAATTTCTTGGCGACTTGACGTGGCGCCTAATTTTTTTTTAATTTTCAAAAGTAAGCAAATCGAACTACATTTCGAAGGCAGTAAAGGCGACTTTTCAATGACAGTAATTTCTAAATCGTATAGTCAAATAAGGAGTCAAATTTCGATTGACAATATCATCGGCTTACTTAGCTATTGTTTTTGAAAATTCGTCAGACGATCTTGAAGTTTATGTTGAGGGAAAAGGTCTACATTTTGAATAGGTCTCATCATCCCACATGTTTTGAAGAGTTTAGGGATCAGTCTGTCAAATGAAGAAAGCTCTTATTCTATTCACTAATTTCAGAAGCTTATAGAAAAGAAATACGAGAACCTAACGTAGTATGGTAAATCTGTAAACAAAGTAGTTACTATTTATTATTTATGAAACAGTTGATTAATATTAATTAAGTTAAAAGTTATTTTTTAAAAGTCTAGAAACGAAATGAAACTATATAAATTTTTATGTAGATTAAGAAAAGTCGTAAGTAATCTGGTGAAAAAGTTCATTTTATTTTCAATATAGAAAATTCTTACCTCTTGTATTTTGTGCAATAATAAAAACTGTAAATATTTTTAAAATTAAATTGTTTTATTATTATTTTTAATGAATATCAACTCTTCTTTTTCTGTATTTTTTTTATAAACACTTCTAGGTTTTCGCGGTTGTTAATGTTAATAAAACACATACCTACCTAGCTCCTTTTCCCAGTTTCAGCCTATTTCCATCCTTCTTATCCTGCCCTAGGTCCTGGAACATTGCGTCCATCGTCGCCTGACGCGGCACCTAAACCATCACTCACTTCTTAACACCTACCAATCTGATTTTCGTGCGGGGCACAGTACGGTATCCGCATTACGAGTAGTTGAAGTCACTGACAATATCCGCCTGAACATACAGGAAGGTAAACTCACTGCCCTTACACTACTAGATTTTAGCAGTGCCTTTAACACCGTGGATGCTGATATTCTGTTGGCCCTGCTCGAAAGACTCAATTTCTCCCAGACAACGGCAGCATGGTTTCGATCTTACCTGTCGGATCGCCATCAACTAGTGAAGGTCGAGGATAGACGCTCTAACTGGTGCGAAGTCGACTCAGGGGTGCCGCAGGGCGGAATCCTGTCACCTTTACTGTTCTCCATTTTTATCGATGGCATCACTTCTTCTCTTACCTCTTCCTACCACTTGTACGCTGACGATCTGCAGATCTTCACAGCGGAGTCCCCTGACAACCTTTTCAGGGCAATTAACCGAATTAATGCTGATCTGCAGTCGATAGCGAGCTGGGCGAGGGAGCATGGACTGCATTTAAATGCCTCTAAATCCCAGGCGATCATTGTGGGTAGTCACCATCGCATTTCAAGGCTGGAAGTGGAGCGTCTTCCTGATGTTATCCTTGATGGTACTCCTATTCCCTACTCTTCAAAAAAGAAAAACCTTGGGATTACTATGGACCAGACTCTGTCGTGGACGGGTCAGGTTGAAGAAGTGAGCCGACGTGTCTATGCATCGCTCCATTCGCTTAAACGGATGCAGAATTTTCTGCCCATCAGTACCAAAATCATGCTTGCTCAAGCCCTCCTCTTATCCCTGCTAGATTACGGTGACGTTGCGTACCTGGACATTTCCGGTGAACTGCTTAGCCGAATGCAGCGCCTTCAGAACCAGTGCATCCGCTATGCACTGGTTCAGATAACCAGTGTTTCCGAATAAAGGGATAAGTTGAAATGGTTGCCCATACGGCTTCGTCGGGATAGCCACACTTTAAGCCTCCTATACAACATTTTGTACAGTCCGACCGCTCCAACGTATCTCAAGGGGAGGTTTAGTTTTCGGGTGCCCACGAGCGCTGACCTTCGCTCCAACAATGACTTGTCACGCCTTTCTGTTCCTTTTGCCTCTTCTAAGGTGTAAGTAAGTCATTTAACAGTGAGTGCGGCACGTTTGTGGAACGAACTCCCTTCTGACGTGAGAAAATGTCTTTCTGCATCTACCTTCAAAAAGCAATTCAAAAAAAATTCAAAAAATACGATTCGGACATTTAGGTTTTATAGTATAAATTATATGTATATATTATTATTATTATTATATATATATATATATATATATTTCAGTAGATATATATTTTGATTATATAGATATGTATAGGTATTAAATGCATTATATATATTAATATGTATAGTAAATAGTGTTTATTTATTTGAATCATGTATAGTATAGTATTTTATTTTAGAATCTAGTTATTTCATTTCATGTTGCCAATCTGTTATGTCAGTATAAGCACTTTGTGTACAGTGCCTGCCACTCACATTTTTCCTCCTGGATGCTCAAAGGTTGACTGGAAGAGATCCCTCACGGGATAAGTCCGCCTTTGCACTGTAAACTTTCCTTGTGACTTCTTATTGTAATGTTACTTTTATTGTGCAATAAAGTGTTTACATACATACATACATACCTACCGGGTTATTACTACGGTTTTGGTTTAAAATAAGCTTTTTAATGAGTTTACCATTAAAAATTAAAAAGCTTATTTTAAACAAAAGTCGTGATAATAACCCGGTAGATATGTGTGTTATTTATTTTTATTATTGTACTTGATACGAAAAGTGTACTAAATGAATAAACTACAGAACCCTCGCTACACAAACCCGACTCACCCCACCACATTAAGCTGTGAGGAATGCCGCGGGCGCCACTGTTATCGTGCCCAACAACAGAATGCTCCAACAGTTAGTCACTCCACGGAGGTGGCCGCTGAATGGTCGGCAGGGCCATGGTGACGCACTGCAGACTATATAGGCTTTATTATTCATCAACAGCTCATATACGTCCCCACCAAGGGGCTCGAGCCTACCCAAAACTAGGGCGATTAGGCCTTTGTCGACCACGCTGGCCCGCAGTGCGGGTTGGTCGACTTCACACACAACATTTGATTTTCTTCGCAGGAGTGTGCAGGTTTCGATGTTTTCCTTCACCGTAAGAGCGTCGAATAAACGTGCGTATATGAATTCGAAATTCGAAAACAAATTGGTACGTGGCTGGTGGGAATCGAACCCGCGTCTCCTGGACGGGAGGCAGCAGCGGTAGTCACTAGACCACCGACGATCTCACCATTGACACCATAGATATAATATGCAGCAAATCAAAATTCTAAGTCTATGGTTGACACATAACACAAAAAAATAGACAGTTAAAATGTTTAAGTCAACAGTTTCTAAGATCGCACGGGTGTGTTTTCTTGCACACTTCACAAGTTTTTTTTTATATTTTTACATTTTTTTATTTGGTTTTGCTCTAATTTTATATTTCTCATCAAATATTCAACAACACATAGATAGGTACACACACACACACGTGTTACAATATTGACTATAAATTCTGAGAATCTTTGTCCAAAAGAAATGTACGATACAACACAGCAAGACATACACCTCTATTAACCATTCGTCTTCTATCTCTTTTACAATAGGGTTTATTTTCGTACTAAACAGTCGTGTAAGCTGACCTGTATTGGCTGTATGAAAATTTATAGTTTAGGTAAATACCTTGGTGGTATTAATTAAAGAATAATATTTATTAATTGATTGAGTACAAATTCCTTCACACTTTGAAACGTGATTGAATGGATCATATTATTTTATTCGCACGAGCTAAAAATAATGAGTACTTTCAATTGCGAGTTAGAATTTGTTTTCAGGAATGTGCAGGTTTTCTCTTCAGTTCTTCTTCATCGTGTGGGTTTAAATAACGAAAATAACAGCCTCCGTGGCCGAGTGTTCGAGATTTCGACATCCATTACGGAGGTTCCGGGTTCGATTCCCAGTGGGGACACTGTCAAGCCAAAATATCTTTGTGAGACTTTCCCCAGTTTGGTTAGGACATTACAGGCTGAATCACGTCTAATTGTCTGAAAAGAAAGATGATTCCGTGCTTCGGAAGGCATGTTAAGCCGTTGGTCCCGGCTACTATCTAGATCTAGTCGTTACATGAGTCAAGTCAGTGGCCTTTGGCGGCTCTTTAACACGGACACCAGGGTTTGTGAGGTCGGTGAACTGGTGAGATTGTATGAAAAGTAAAATATTGTTTTTCGCGATTTCGTAAAAGTTTCAGAACGCACACACCAAATACAATCAAAAATATTTATTTAGACAGCAATTTGACCAAGCAGTAAACGAACATAAGAAATCATGATCATAGAGGCCTGTAATTATTGACACATTTGACATCAAAATATTCATTATAATCTGAATCTATAAGGAACAAAAGTGTGAAGGTTTGTGTGAGGTCGGTTGTCGACCTTACAACCCACACGATGCTGATGATGAGGAACAAAATCCTACTAATATTATAAATGCGAAAGTTTGGATGTTTGGATGTTTGTTGCCGAATCACGCTTGAACCACTAGACGGATCAAGTCGAAACTTGACACACATATAGGTTAGGTCCTAGAATAGGACATAGGCTACTTTTTACCGCGGGAAAACACTTCATTCCTACAGGAAAACTCATTAAACGCGGGTGAAACCGCGGACGGAAAGCTAGTAAGATAAAAATAAGAGATAGGTAGATTAGATACATCAAATGCTTATTTGACTTTCCTGTCGAACCCGTTGCTATTAGCTTTTGTAAACCCGTTGCGATTGACTAACTAAACGGCTCCGGCGTGATTGAACCACGACCTCAAGATCAAAATGCCGAGATCATAACCGTTACACCAACAACGCTAATGCATGAAACAAAGTCCCGAAGATGGTTGTATGAATTGTGTAATAAGTATTAGTAACATTATTATTATTAAATGATAATGAGGTATGTGTGACAGTGAGCAACCTGCAGCATTGAAGTTAATAACGACGCACGTCGGATTAGAGTCGCCGGCGCAGCTAGGAGACACACTGGGAGAATTTCGGTGCTAAGAGTTATTTTTTACATGAGCTCTAATAAATTAGTATCATCAACAGTACATATACGTCCCCACCCTCCACTCTATTTTTCCTGCGTCCTTGAGCTTCCATTTAAAGACATTTTCCCCTATGAAGTTTACTATGTGTTAATTCAGGGTAGAAACTATTTGCATTCCAAATTTCATCTAAATCCGTTCAGATATTCAGGAGTGAAAGCGGAACAAACATCTAAACATTCAAACATCCAAATATACTTTCAATCAATCAATCAATTAGCCTATTGCAGTCCACTGCTGGACTGCTGCCTCCCCAAGGGCACGCCAAAGCGCACGATCACCCGCTTTCCTCATCCAGCCACCACCAGCGACCTAAAAAATAAAATATACTTTCACACTTAAAATATAGTGTGATTACAATTTGTTTCACTATTATTGAGTCATACTCAGTCAACAGCTTTCTTTAATAAACGTGACGTGACATTTTCATGTTAGAACTGTTATCACTACCATCTCCCAACAAAAAACATCTGAGATTTTTTCTTACATACCAGAACTTCATAAATATCTTTCATTTTCAGACCGCAATAAACCAAATCCCTAGTGCACCACCAACTGTACCAAAAAAAAAACAAGAAATCGGGTTTTGACAGATCCCGGCTACCGTAGGGTTTTATGACATCTCGAGACGAAAAAAAATTAAGCAGGCCAGCGGGCAGTGGATCAAGTTATAAATAAAATGCCACTAACTTACTTAAAAAAAGTTTCGTCTACTGTGAAAAAGTTTCATAGCGCGCGTTGATGTCTTTTATACGAAGAAACTTATTTTTAGCTGTATATTGAAATAAGTATGAAATATACGTATTATTAAATAAAGTTTATTGATATATAGACGATTTCCTTGTCGTTGAATCTAGGTACAACTTCTAAAGCTAACCTATCTTTACACACAAACGTCTCACAAACACTCACAACATCACACACACTCACAAAGTTTTGGGTACTTCTTAGATTTATGATCAGATTTTATTTTTACCTATTTGCTATTAATTAAAAGTTTATAATTTTGTTACGTTCATGTGGAAGAGCGGAGCACTCTCTCTACAAGTATTTTACAAATACTTACTGGGAGGTGCCGTCAAAAACTTCTTAATGCATACTTAAGTTATTTTATTTATTTATTTATACCTGTAAGAAATCAGAAAAGAGCGGTCTTATTACTATATAAAAGTTCTTGCAGACAACTTTTAATTTTTTAAATTGGGCTTACTTTTATAATGAAATCAAATACCAAACGTAACCTACGAAAGATTTTTGTAGCATACGTTAACGAATTAAAAAGAAACAGCTGCCTACATTTTTATTGCAAAAATATTACGCATATTTTAACTCCATAATCAGAAACTGTCAAGTTAAGTCGATATTCTATCACGCAACAGATTTAATAATAATAATAAAAATAACCACTAGTCACTTAGGTAATAAATTTACACAAACATGTTATACCCTTCCTATAAATTATAGAATTAAAATATGAATCAATTAGTGATTCCCATGCCGGTATGCCTCCTAACTCCTAATCTGTGATCATTTGACACTTACAGGACGCACATTTTGCTTTTTTTCATTCTTTTTTTTAATTCCAAGATGGCGTCGATATATGAATATAGACGTCAAATCGCGCCTCAATGTGAGTTATCTTGATCGATATGTTGAGCTTTAAAACAAGCGAGTTGATGAACTTGTAGAGGTTTTTTTCAGTTTTATGTTAATTCAGTGTAAGCTTTCTGTATCGTGTGGATTGTAAAATCAACAATCGACCTCACACATCTTGATGTCAATGTTATAGAGCCGCCAAAGATCATCGACTAGTTCCGTAGATAGCGGCCAGAACCAACGGCTTAACCACAGAAAAGATAAAAGGAGCAGTACTCCAAATCCATTCAAACGCGCGCGCACGTTCCTGCCGTGTAGCGCGGAATCATCTTTCTTTTCGGATAATAAGTGAATCAGCCTGCTATGTTTTAACTAAACTGGGAATAACAGACCTCACCAACCCTGGTAAAAGTACAGACTAGAAGTAAAGTGTACAACTGTACACTTTACTGTACAGAGGACAAAGGATATATAGGTAGTCAGGCCAGGCTGCTTGAAACGGATTAAGTTTTCTCGTGTAATTATTTATGCTTTGTCACGAAATTTCGCATAATGCAGTTCGGTAAACTAAAGATAAACATAAGACAAATAAATATTTATTACTATTCTTAACTTAAACGAAATTTCATAAAAAAATATAAAAAATCTCTTGAGGGAATTCAAACCGTTTCAAGCGGCCTGGCCTGACTATGTCCTTTGTCCTCTGTGCCAATTTCTTCGGTACAGGAAAGTTACAATAAAAACTATTTTTATTCAGTACCCGTCTATTTACTGGCCCCACAGGTCACGGTAGCATCTAACACTGGGGCCAAAGAATTGATGGGCTGATGCTGATAACAGCCAATGACTGGATGGTATTTCTTCACACGATATGACTCATAATCATCGAAACATCAGTTGGAGTCACTGACATCATCATCATCTAATATTACCACTTTGGTTAGAAATAGCGATTAGTATTGTTATAAAAATACATCATCATCAACATCAACATGAACGGCCCGTTACATCCACTGCTGGACTATGAGCCTCCTCCACTTAAGAGGGGGGTTTTGCCATAATCTCCACGCTTGGCAGGCGGGTTGGAGATCGCAGATTAAAAGGTTACTGTATCAGAGAGCGCTGCTGCCCGTTCCCTGTTCAATGTGTCGTCCCTAAGTCGCCTCTTACGACACCCACGGGAAGAGTAGGGGTTGGTGACAAATATATTCTACTCTGCCGTCACCACACGGCACCGTCATCATCATCAATGATATTATTAAAATGTTAAGTGAGGTAGATGTGTCACTGGCGCGCAAAACTGCGGCGGTCAAATTAAGACAATTGTCATTATTTGACTTAAGAAAAAAGAAAAATTATAGTCGCGTAGTAGCAGCAAAATTCCGACTTAACGTGCCTTCCGAAGCACAGACTACTATGACTACTTTCGCTGATAATAAATACCCTACAGAAGTCGGTTTCACCCACAGACCATACACAACCATTGAATTTCTTCGCAGATTTGTGCAGGTTTCTTCACGATAACTTCTTTCACCATAGCAATAATAATAAAATAATAATAATAATAAATGAGTAAAAAAAATAATACAAATTATACGTATTTTACAAAATCCATTCTCAACCAATATTTTTCCGCACAGTATTTGATTTTACCTCCTTTAAAGAATCAACAGCCCTTTTCGATTTCGTCCCTCATTTTACCGTCAAAGGGACCGCATTCGGCCCTCGTACCTTACATCCACGGACAATGTTTGCCCACCTCCGTGTATGCGGACGAAAAACGCAAAAAAAAACAGCTAAAAGGTTAAAGAATTGGTTTTAAAAACTGTCGATACCTACTGCTATTATGCTCTTACTCAAATCCGAAAACATCAAAGGTTGTAAATTGTACTTATAATATGTGAAGTTTAACGACAAATAGGCACATTTTTATTCTAAGGCACGTTAGTAAATTATTAAAAGTTTTAATAGTCATCTTGTTTGAAAAGTTGTATCTAAGACGATCCAGCCTATAAAAAAATGTCGTCCAATTCAAGCCAACCTTTTTGAATTATGCCAATCAATTTCAATATTAAATGACGTTTAGTTGGAATGACATTAATGCCCCACCTTGCAACATTACAGCACTAGTGCCCTTACAATTACACTGTTCATAATGATAATATTGACATAAACCAACCTCGAGTAGACATTTATATGCTTCATTACGTCATCCTAACTTACAACGTCTTGTTATAAGTTCTAACTAGCAGTTAGCTCACGGCTACGCTTGCGTTGTTTTATAATTTCCCAATGGATATTAATTATGGTAAAGGAGTAAAAAATATTGTGGCAGCCTTATTGCTACAAAGCAACTTCTTACAGACGACTTTTAAAGAAATTTATTAGTCTTCTAAAATCACCTCGATTATCCATAGCAGGTTTCGTGTGTAAAAAGAACAAACAAACATACGCATTCATTATATTAGTTTATGATTCTATTATTACGATAGAGGACTCGATTCCTGCAAACATATAAAGGTGTGACTCACCTTGGCTAGGCACTTTACACAATGATATCACAGAGAAAAAAGCAGTAGAAGAAAAAAGAAAAGAAAGAAAAACGATTTATTCAAGGCATCACACATTACAAATACCCCCCAATTAATAGTCCCCAAATAGTCCTACCTTTATAAACGACTTTTTATAAAAGACGCACTTCGCCAATGACGAATTAATTCTCAACATCATTCAGATGAGAAAAAGGTTTGCTCAAGAAAAATTGAAGATTTAAAAGGAGGGTCCACGAGGAAAACCAAAAACAAAACAACACCAGCCGCGAAGACGCCACGAAACAAAAACAGAGTATTAATTACATTTTTCCCAGACATTTTTGTGGACTATAGTCACTCTCGTTTTTTGAAGGGAAAATTACCGATTTAGGAACTTTATAATGTCTTTAGATTCTATTTGTTTCATTCTAATACTAGCCGTGTGTATGACTGAAATATTATTATATTATAAGGCTGATTGATTGATTGATTGATTGAGTTTATGAATTCGTTTCTTACTCGTAGTTGTAGTGTTCACCTATAATGGCAAAAACTTCTATACAAAATTGCAAACTTCCAGACCACGGTGTAACTGCAACCTAAATAGCTGTGCGTTGTGTGTCAGTCAGTCATTAGAGTTTTACAAATAAATCAAAAATATTAATCATCATCATCATCATCATCGTGTGGGTTGTAAGGTCGACAACCGATTACTGCTCATATATTTTTCTGTTTTTGCATCTCCTTCAAAAACAAAATAATAGGAGTTAATGTTTGCCACAATTTCATCTACACGTGCTCATGATTCGATTCATACACGTCACGAGTGTGTGTAAGGATTTGAATGTGTGAGAGAGCTGGTTCGGATCGAAGTCGGTGCGTTAGAATTTATAGTGTCAATAATAGTCTGACCGCCAGTGTGCCGCGACAATCAACAGGGTTGTCTCTGACGACTTTTGAATTGGCTCATAATTATTTTCATCTCTATCATCGTTTTCATCATGAATAGCTCATTACGTCCCACCAAGGGACTCGAGCTTACCTTGAAGGAGGCTTAAGTCAACCACGCTGGCCCCATCATCATCATCATCTTCCTATGTTAGAGTTATTGATTCGGTGAAGGCCTCTGACGTCATGATACATGTAACAACTGTCGTTTTGTGTTTTCTGAAGCACGAAATCATCTTCATTTTCAAACAATCAAGAGATTAGCCTGCAATGTTGTAACGATATTAGGGACACTTTGAAGTATATTTCAATACTTAGGTCAAAATAGATTCAAATTCCGCAGGGAAGCATTCTCAGCCCGGACTCTTCTTTCTTTATATGAAAGACTTTATTTTGTACAAATTAAATAAACCAGACTTTGTTGTGTATTTTATTTGCTATGAGTGCACTGTTATATGATTATTGTAATGAAGTTGATGTTATATTTATTATGGTTGTTATTGATTAGTTTTCGTATAGACGCTATCTGTTTGTTTTACACTTAACCAAGATATAATGCATATATTTGTTTTTGTGTGCAATATAGAATTTGTATTGGCTTGTAAATATTTAAATGATGAAGAATAAATGAAGATCTTAATAGTTGATCTATCGCCATCCCTAACTCCAATAATCGATTCAGAGGTGGGTCGGCGGGCGGCGCGCGTCAAAGGCCTGCGTACACGCCGCGGCTTATCTCTCACAGACTCTTGCGCAGCCGCGGGAGCTGCACTGCCTTGGCAGAGGCTTTCCAGATACTTGCACTCTCTATCGTTTGCCCACAGGCCTCTGTTTTAACATTGATAAGATTTAAATATCCCTGAAACACAAACACACTGAATCTGAGTTTCATTAAGGTATATGCTAGACAAATTAGCTTTTAAATCATTGTTTCAAATTATATAAAACAACTTGAAATTGTTTTATTCATTCAGGAGCTACGATGACAAAAACAAACTGGTGGTCAAAAGTATTAAAATCCAACATCATGGCAAATTTGTTAACCCTAACACTTTGCAGAAGTGGTACTTTAAATTCGAAATATGGCTAGGTTAAGTTCCAAGTAACGAAATAACTTGACTATTTGTAGTTTAGTTTACTGTTTGATATAATTTGGAATTAGTAATAAATGTTTCACTTGTATTTGTATGCTGTATATTTTTGTGGCAAAACATGAATGTAGGTACATTCCTTATTTTTGCTTTACCACCTTTATACCGTGTTTTAGCAAATAAAGACTTATCTCATGGTTGACTATGATTGTTCACCCTAACTTATGGTAGACTCGAGCTTTAACAAGTTGATAATGAATTCACATAAAAAACTTTTATACATCACACATTGTAAAACCTGATAATCATTTTGAACTATAAGATCCACACCTCTTACATACATAATACACGACTCCTGGACAAAGCTCCTAGATTAAACCTATCATTTTCATTGACAAAGATTCTAAAGTACTTCACCTTTTATAAAGACGTCGTTCGAGGCGCCACAACATAAGGCTGTGTTCAAACAGACGTGTCTAATGTCGTCGCCGAAGGAACTTGCTAACTGTCGTCAAACAGCTCTGTGAACGCAGCCTTATAAAGAGTTGTATACCGAGTCTTTTTTAATTATGTTGATTTGTAGATTTTAAATATGCTTTATGTTTTTCTAATTCATACATTCTGTGTCAGGTTTAGGAATGTTTTGAAAATGTACAATAGACATCGCATGCGGCTGGTAACTTTGACCACCCTTATTCCGTAGTAGCAGGGGTGATATTCGTAATGCAAGTGTCCAGCCGCTTGTGCTGCTTTCTGTACAAGGTACAAGGCAAAAAACAAAAATTACAGTCAATGGAATCACCAGGCACGAGATTAAAGTACAATGCTCTCCCTTTGTGTGTTTGTCCATGGGTTTTCCAGAATCGTACAACTTGCATTTTTCCCCTTGGCTGAAATAATGACGATGATGTTTGTACAGCCTCCGTGGCCGAGTGGTCGAGATTTCGACGCCATTACGGAAGTTCCGGGTTCGATTCCCGGTGGGGACAAAAATATCTTTGTGAGACTTTCCCCAGTTTGGTTAGGACATTGCAGGCTGAATCACCTGATTGTCCGAAATGAAAGATGATTCCGTGCTTCGGAAGGCACGTTAAGCCGTTGGTCCCGGCTACTATCTAGTCATTACGCGAGCCATGTCAGTGGCCTTTGGCGGCTCTATAACACTGACACCAGGGTTTGTGAGGTCGGTTGTCGACCTTACAACCCAAATGATGATGATGATGATGTTTGTACATCTTTTAGTGATTTCAAGGAACGAGCTTATTAAAAGGTGTCTTCTAGATAAGCATGTTCTATCTTTGACTTCGACGCCGTCATACATATCTACATAATGTTGGTGATAGCTTATAAAACACAAAATTACTCGTATGGTACGTGAGCCCATGAAACTGAACCAATTCTGTTCCAAGAGCTTGTTGGATAGTTTTTATTAGTGTATAGTATTTGTTTGTCACGAGGCATTCGTCCTCTTTCCTGTTTTATGACTGGCAACCTTTCTTGCTGGCAGTTTTATCTTTCATTTTAAATTCATTTTCAAATTTAGATTTCTTACGTTTCGATTATGTCTTTTTTCTGCTAAATTCTACATTTCATGTCCTGATCTCCGACAGTAAACTCCTAAAGCTTATCAGAGATTTCCATGTTTGTTATATAAAATATAATATATAAATACATAAATACCTTTTTGCCACACTTTATTGTATTATTATTCTACAACACTCTTCGTGTGGTGCAGCAGCATGTGGCGGCTGCTGGGCCACATCACACATGTTAGTGTATTTTTACCTTTATTAGCTGTGCAGTATGTGTGTGGAATGCACCCCCGAGAGATGGGCCAGAGCCACTACTGAATGGGTTCCCCTAGACAGCCGTCGGGGAAGAGGGAGGCCTAAGAAGCGATGGCGCGACGAACTAGATGCATTTGAACGGCAATGGATGAAAGTGGCCCAAGATCGAGATCAGCGGAAGGAAATAGCAGTGGGACACCTAAAAAGGGCTATAAAAAAAACTGTGCAGCAAAAGTTGTTCAGTCTCATGGGAGAATTGGCGTTCTTAGATGCGTTATACGAAAAAAATGATTGATTGATTGATTGATTGATATATACTTTATTGCACCAAAAAAGGATGTACAAAGGCGAACTTAATGCTATATAGCATTTTCTACCAGCTAACCTTTGGTGGTTAAGAGCAGGTTGAGGGTAGTGCCGCTAAAAACAGCGTTCAACTTGAACTACTACATTAATAGATACATAAAAATGCTCTACTAAGACCCGCTGCCCTCACTTATATTTGTCCACAGTATTGAAGCCGGTCCTTTGCTGCACCGCAGTAGTACTCGCTAATTCAGAACCCCGTCCTTTCCAAACAGCCAACAAAACATACACGGCACACCTTACAGCCCAAAACCCTATACATTTTTACTTGCATCTCCTTGAAAAATACAGGAAAAATGCATACTCCCCGCACAAGATTTTGATCCTTAATGTAAAGGTGGATTGAAAAGTCGTATTTGTTTAGTGATTAGAGTCGATATTTCAATGTTTTTTGGTTGGAGATGTTAATTTTACAGTCGGTGTCGTCTTTAATTGTTTTTTAATGTGGCAGTTACGGGCTTGGATGGAAGTTTATTGAGTAAGTATTTAAGACATTTAGTGTTTTAAAAGAATCTAGACGCGTTCAGTGATATATTTTTACCTAGCGATATTTAAAATTCAAAAGTGAGTTTGATTGATTTATTTTTTGTCATAGCGCTATAAAGTAATGGGACAACTTTGTGTAGTATAGCGGTAGTTTATGGTCGTCTATATGCCTCGCTTGCGCATGCCCCAAAGCCTCCGCCTGACGCGAGCGACCCAAGAGCCACACTGACACGCCACTTCACTGAAGGTCTCCCGGACGTAGACGAAGACGAAATTGAGAGGGCTCTCAAACAGCTTAAAATGGAAAGGCTCCTGGCGAAGATGGAATCACTTCCGAGCTTCAGGAGGTACTCCAGTACTGAGAAAGTTAAAGGAGCTATTTAATTCCGTCATAGCCAATGGAACTACCCCGAAGGCGTGGAGTGAGAGCGTGGTGGCGCTGTTTTTCAAGAAAGGAGATAAAACTCTCCTGAAAAACTTTAGACCGATCGCGCTCTTAAGCCACGTCTATAAGCTGTTTTCGAGAGTCCTCCAAGCCTCCGGAACAAGCTGGGTTTCGAAATTCAGTATCGTGTACTACATCCACACAGTGAGACAGACGAGTTATACAGAAGTCGCTAGAGTATAATCAGCAAGTTTTACCACGGGAAAAATATAAAATAATAAGATAGTACTGGGCCCAGAAAATATGAGTTTTACCTTTGATACCAAGAAGAAGTGCAGGTGGAACTCTAATTAATTTTTAAAACTGTAAAAAATAACTTGCTGGTGGAACTCAAATTGTACTAGTTTTCATACAGTAAAAAAGCCTACCATTTTGATAAAAAGCAGTAAATCTGGTAGCAGGAGAGGTAAATTCAACCTTCCTTATTGCTCTAATTACTAGTTAAAAACTAATCAGCGTCAGCTAATGATTAATTACACATATTGTCATTAAATTTATCTTAAATTTTATAGTTGAGTTATCAAATCGGTCTCACTGACCCCGATTCTGATAGCCACGCTCTAAAATATAAATTAGCAAGCAAAACTTTAAATAAATATGTGGGGCGGCACGCACGGCCATCTGCTACCAAACTAAGCAGAGCTTGTACTATAGGTACCAGCCAGCTGATATAAATACATACTTATGTATAGATAAACAACAACCAAACAAAAGGCAAGCAAACACAAGTGCTCATCACACCAATGTTTGCCCTGGGCGGGTTTCAAACCCGCGACCCTGTGCGTCGGAGGCCGATACACTACCACCTGGGCTACGGAGCCGTCTTACTCCTTGTCGCCCAGGACATAAGGACACTTTAATTTTGTTAGTTTTCATGTGTTACTGCGTACACGTACGCATTATGAATATTGTAGTAATCGATGAATGATCGATTTAGATTGTTGTAAAAGTATATTTAATGACATGTGTAAGAATAAGTGTATGACAGTTTATAAAAAAAAAATAGTTTATAATCAAAATTGTTTCATTTACTGCGTAAAACGAAAAACCAAAACACTCAAGCTCCATCTTAGTTTAAGAGCATTGCAGCAGAATTAGTCCATTGCTTATTTTACATTTCCATTATAAGAAGACCTACGCCTCCGTAGATTTTGCTGCTCTAACAAGACCAGTTTATGTCGGTTCTGGTTAGGTCGTCTTGTCGTTAAATGCGGTAAATGTCTTCCTATAAAACGGCTCCCGAGCGGCGACTTCAAACAGATGCGCGCGCAGATAAAACTCGACGCGAGCGTGGGCAGGAGTCTGTGTAACCAAACCGTATATTTATAGTTCCAAAATCAAAATTAATTAATTAATTAGTTTTTAAATAATTCGTTAGATGTTAACGATCTTTTTTAACTATGTCAGCCGGCAATGAGATTTTCTGTCAATTTTCAGCACAATTCCACTTACGTTATTAGAAATGACTGTGGCGTTGAGCTTGTGACACTTGTGGTTTATAATGTCATGCATACAAAAGCATGTTCTTTTTGGTACATAAGTTTTGAATCTACAAAAGTCTTAGACAGGAGGATACGTTTATAAACTTGGGTACCCACGTCAGACTTTTTTTTTTTATTTAGGTCAACAAACAGTAACACAATTATGTATAATATTAATATACCTAATCAAACGTAAAAGCAACAAAGGCCAATAAGATTTCGACGCTCATTACGGAGGTTCCGGGTTCGATTCCCTGTGGGGACACTGTCAAGCAAAAACCTCTTTGTGAGACTTTCCCCAGTTTGGTTAGGACTTTGCACCTGATTGTCCGAAAAGAGTGCTTCGGAAGGCACGTTAAGCCGTTGGTCCCGGCTACTATCTAGTCGTTACACGAGCCGTGTCAGTGGACTTTGGCGGCTCTATAACACTGACACCAGGGTTTGTGAGGTCGGTTGCCGACCTCACAGCCCACACGACGAAGAAGATGAATAATAAATGTGATACCAGCACCGTTAACCACAAAATACTAAAGTGTCTAAAGACAAAAAGCGGCCAAGTGCGAGTCGGACTTGCCCATGAAGGGTTCCGTAGCAGCAAGTAACATAAAGTAGCCGCGGTTTACGATTTACGATTTATGACGTATTAAAAAAACTACTTACTGGATCTCGTTCAAACCAATTTTCGTTGGAAGTTTCCATGGTAATGTACATCATATATTTTTTTTAGTTTTATCATTCTCTTATTTTAGAAGTTACAGGGGGAGGGACACACATTTTACCACTTTGGAGGTGTTTCTCGCGCAAACTATTCAGTTTAGAAAAAAAATTTATTAGAAGCCTCAATATCATTTTTGAAGACCTATCCATAGACACCCCACACGTATGGGTTTGATGAAAAAAAATAATTTTGAGTTTCAGTTCTATGTATGGGGAAACCCCAAAATTTATTGTTTTTTTTCTATTTTTGTATGAAAATCTTAATGCGGTTCACAGAATACATCTACTTGCCAAGTTTCAACAGTATAGTTTTTATAGTTTCCGAAAAAAGTGGCTGTGACATACGGACGGACAGACAGACAGACAGACAGACATGACGAATCCATAAGGGTTCCGTTTTTTGTCATTTGGCTACGGAACCCTAAAAAAGACAAAGATGGTAGTATTTAAAGTATATATTCAGTCATGATAAAAAGTTTTCTAATTTACAATGGAGACTATGCATGAATGACAGATTGGGTTATCATTCGCTTGAAACTACCGATACGTGTATTTGTAATATCGATCACATTAATTACTGTCGTGCAAGTGAACAAGTTGATATAGCGGTGAACGCTTACTTTTTGTAGGACCGATAATCGGGCCGATTTTTCCTCCTATATTTTATTACCTTATTTCCGGCCGACTTTTTGTAGGACATGTGCGACGTGCGTTGCACTATTGCAATCAGTACGTTCCAATTTTCTCCTATAAAAAGTCGGTTACCGATTACCAGACGAGGGCGGGCACCCTTAACGTTTCGTTTTATACGTTTCTGTGAAAAAAAAACTGTCTATTTACATAAATAGCATTTTGTTTTTTTTTTTATCTATTAGCATCATTAACAACGTCCCCCCCCACTGAGGGGCTCGAGCTTACCCTGAATTAAGGCTAACAGGCTCTAGTCGAGCTTACCCTATTGTGTACTTCACATTTCTGAGAAAACAGTTTACAATTTAACGGATCACTTAATAGTAATACAATCCTAATTAATGTAAATTTTCATTAACTTGTGCCAATTTTACAGCAATAGTAATTAAAAGCTATTTTCGTTTTTAATTAATTTAATTTTCACCTCAAACACGCGAAATAACATAAAATGACAATTTAAATTTAGAATCATCGCGTATTCATTTGTTGGTGCCGCTTTAAAACAAAACAATAAAAGTCGGGTTCCGAGATTTTTTTAATTCGTTTTACTAATTAAAAATTGCATTCGCATTATAATAAAATAAAGGAAATATAACTTTGATTGCAATATTGTTGCAGTAACATTGTTTTTTACGAGCGAAAGGATGAGTTTATACCGTAAGTAATACGTCATTAAAATTCCAAATTAAGGCGGGAAATAAAACTGCAATTAAATCTGTATTAGGTCTTAACAAAGGCTGTTAAAGGATGATGATTGTTGCCCTCTTTACGCATGCCTATATCATTATTCATTTATTTGAGTCTTAACCGTCCAAGGCTGGAAAAGGATTTTGGTTGCTCACTACTCCAAGAATACAATAGAAAAAATAACTCTTACGTATTTTTTTCAACTTGTTGAAATGTTCGTGGTAGACAATTAGGGGATCGGACTGTTCCTAAATTTACCACATTTTATTAATTGTTTTTAAAATATAGATTAGTAGCAGACGATTTGCGAAGAAAAAAGCAGAATCGGTTGAAAAACAAATTTACAGTGATTTTTTAAATTTCAATATGTCTGTCTCTTTCAAAAACGATTTTTTGTATGGAGATTGTATGGCGTTACTAACAAATGACGTCACAAGTGGGTATATGCTTCTCTGTCTAATCTTGAATTTCAAACCTGTATAAGTCGGTCAATTTTAAAGATAGAGCAAAAATTATTTTAGTGTTCGACAGAGAAACTAAGAAGTTTAGATTTATAAGATAAAATAAAAGTAATCCGATCCCCTATTGTAGAAAGGGCACACATTAAAATTGGCACAACATTATAAGGAATAATTATTATTGTATTTGTTTTAAAGGACTGGATTTATACGAAATGATACGAATATTATATAATCAAATCAAAATTTTCCAATTCAGAAATCACTTAATAAGAAAATACTTAATGTTCATACAAAAATAAAAAAATAGAAAAAATATCTTTCACTTTCATTGCTTTCTCGTTTTTCTTTTATTTTAACAACATTAACAACATTTTTTTTCAGCTTTTGTTCAAATTTAATGAACTCGTTTTGCATAAACCCGTCCAGTCCGTCAGTCACGGCACATGCGTTCTGATGCACAATGCAAGTGTTAAATCATTGCAGATCTACTGATAAATATGATAATAGAACGAGAATTAACAAGACGCGCGGGTTCGAATGAGGGTGTTGACTTCCTTTTGATGTGAGAATTATCGTAAAAAAATCTGATTTAGTAAAAAAATACATTTTTGGCATGTTACAAAAATAACACCCGTTTGATGAATTTATCCATTTATAAACAGTAGGTACTTGCTTACCTACATAAATATCACCTAGGTAAAAAAGAACATACTATCTATTGGCTTGGCCAAAATTGCTTTTGTATGTCTGTCTGTCTGTTTCACTCTACAGGTCTCGTTTCTCAACTGATTCTTGTCAAATTTTGTGAGTAGGTTCGATAAAATTAATCAATTTTTTTTGTCAAGTCAGTTTTTGGAAATTTAAAAAAATGACGGAGTTATGGGGGTTGCCAGCTTACAACATCCACCGCTGAAGCTGTTGTCCTCTACAGTCACATATCTCAACCAATAAAACATTAAATAAAATGAAATTAAAAAAAAAGAAAAAGAAATAACGTAAAAAAATCATATATCAGCCATTAAAAAAAAAGTCTCGCGAGGTCTACGGCTCACAACGTTATGAAAAACATTATAATTATTTACATATCCTAAGATATCATCATCGTTATAAACTATTTATTTACGAAATTATCTAAACACAAAACCGTATTCTATTCTCCCAAAACATTAGTAAAAAAAAGAGACACTTTAAAAGAAAGAGATGGATGCATTCTCTCAGCTGTGTCAAGAGCAGACAGGGCGGTACGTGCTCTAGCCACGCCCACCGAATATATCGATTTTGTTGGCGAAAAGATAATTTATTCATAATTCTCTTATTATTGCCTCAAAACTTGCCTTTTTGCCTTGTTTTGTTAGAAAACACAGGTTTATGGGTTTAGTCGCCGTCCTCTTTCGTGGATGGAATTCCGGATACCTGATTTGGGTAGCTTTATCTGACATTTTGTGATTTAAACATCGTTAAAATTGATAATGCTGTTGTTATAAATGGTTTGGGCTATAAAATGTTCGGGAGTTTAAAATATTTCAGTAATAAGAAACAAATGATATTTTTAGATCCATTTTTATGGGCTAGTGTTTATCTTTAGTCTTATCTGATGAAAATGACGACGTGGTCGAAGGTAGAACACTCGTACTTATAAATTTCCTCTTGCCTTAAAATAAAATTGCAAGGGTTGTACGATTCTCATGAATAGAATAGAACGAATATATGAATAGATGAATATTACGAGGAAGGGGTTGGATCTATTGATCACAACGGCAAAATTCTAGTAAGATCTAATACAACTAACCAAACATGCAAACCAACAGCAAGAAGAAGCTGGCGGATGATATGCAGCTGAGGGTCGGGTCATACTTATCGACGGTGCTCGACGACGACGACGGTCCGCCTATCGATGCGAAAGGATTTCCATACTTTGCGCGCGTTTTTGACCGAGCGAGCGAAGCGTTTTGTATGTCCATCTGTTTGTTTGTTTCACTCCACAGGTCGCGTTTCCCAACCCATTCTCGTGAAATTTTGTGAGCAGGTTCGATAAATTAATCGATTTTTTTGTCGAGTCAGTTTTTGGAAATTTTTAAAAATGACTTAGTTATGGGGGTTGTCAGCTTACAAGGTCTACCGCTGAGGCTGTTTTCCTCTACAGGTCACATTTCTTAACCAATAAAATAAAATAAGATAAAAAAATAATTAAATAATAATAATACATAAAATTAAAAAAAAAAATCAAGGGGTTGGGGATGTTTATGGACAAAAAAATAAAAATCAATATGAAAAGATATACAGACTCGCGAGGTCTACAGCTCACAGAGCCGCTAGTGTAGGCAGAGTCTGGAATTCTTGAATGACCAAGTTCGTTGGACCCTCACAGCCGTTCGTACTAAAAAGGGCGTGTCGTAATGTAAAGCAGAGATTTTCGTCATCAGCGCAGAATACAAGAAATCTCCAATTGACCCATCCTGTTAATAAAAAAGGACTGAAATTATTATATATTTATTAATAAATTATACTGAAATTCCGCTAATCCAACCAATCCAACCCGTGGAAAACCTCGAAATACCTAATTATTAATTATTGGACGATCTTCACGTTATTTGAATTTTTCGGTTTGGCCAGATTAGATGGTAAGTCAATAGAGACCTTAAGCATCGACACGGCGGCGAAAGGATTTCCATACTTTGCGCGCGTTTTGTATAGACAGACCGTCGTCGATCGCCGTCGATCAGTGTGGCCCTAAATGTGAGTGGAGTCAGGGATCGAATAAAACACTTTACGACACTTTGAAGACTTTCAATTCAACAACTCTTTACCTTGTCCCCAGAAAAGCTTCGGCTATCCTTGTGCGTGGGTTGCGGCGGTCAGATCCACGACCAGTACATCCTGAGGGTGGCTCCGGACCTGGAGTGGCATGCCGCCTGCCTGAAGTGCCAGGAGTGCAGGCAGTTCTTAGACGAGTCTACCACCTGCTTCGTGCGCGACGGGAAGACCTACTGCAAGAGGGATTATACTAGGTATGTGTTTTTTTTTATGTTGTTCTATATTTGTGAACCGAAGAATTGCGAGACTTAAGTGGCAGTGGGGGGGGCACATTGCACGGAGAACTGACGGACGCTTCGGCAGAAAAGTTCTCGAATGGCGACCATGCACCGGAAGACGTAGCGTGGGTAGGTGACGTCACAAGGTGGACCGACGATCTCGTGAAGGTCGCGGGAAGCCGCTGGATGCGGGCAGCGCAGGACCGGTCGTTGTGGAGATCCTTGGGGAGGCCTTTGTCCCGCAGTGGACGTCTTTCGGCTGAGATGACGACGAAAGCAATTTGGAAATTATTTCTTTCTCAGTGCTGTGACTTTTTCAATCCTGTCGTCCATCTGATGGGGTCCGCTTTCCTAATGTTACGCTTCTACTTAGCTCTATCATACGTGTACTCTTCCTTCGGTAATGTAGCAGTATTTTCTGACCACATTTTTCTGCTCTTCAGTTATAGGTTTCTAAATCCACCTCGTATCAAAGGTAATTCAAATGCCAATACCTTTATTTACGTTCTTGAAAGAAAGCGTACCGTGGAAACTATGGGTAAAATTTACACGTCTGTAAAGATATTGAAAAGTTGAGTGTGTGAGACTTTTAGTATCATGAACAGCTATTGTTTGTCTACATTGTTTATTTACTTACAAATCGATCGTTTAACACAATCTATTGACACATTTAGACCTATTTTTCCATTCTTAAATAGATACGAGTACATGCCTCAGGGAAACTTTTGAAAGGAACGACGTATCTCATTAACTGGTGAAAACAACCCAACAGAACATTCACTAATTTTAACTCGTTTACATGAACGGATTTAGACTGGTAGTGCCGGTAGTTGGCCGAGACGATAATCCAAAGACAAAAAAAATATTCATAACCAAACGTCAATCAAGCGCATCGCTCGGCGCCACTTTTGAAACAGCAAAGATGAACGCACCAAAATAGCCCAGATCTGTTTACCTTTTCACCCTTCCATTTCTCGCAGCTAAAATATAGAATTACACGTCGACAAACATTATTTTATCTATGGTTTTATTCCGAACATAACCTCAAAAGTTTTATAACTGTACAATAGGGTAGAAAATTGAGTGATGCGGTTAAGGTAATGTGTTTGACAGCGTTAGGAATGCGTGTGCTTTTGTACTGTGATGTGCCGAGAGAAAACAAACTCAGTTTGACTGAGCATTATGTGTTTGGCGCCAAAACAAACGTCGTAGTGACAGCGCGGCGGGCGGCGGCAATCCGATATGACCGAGGTCTGTTTGTTCCGTACAGCCAAGCTTAGCGGTTTTATTTTTCTTTCTTTTTTACAAAAGACGTTTTTTGAACGATTTTTCTGTAAATATTTAGACAGGTTGGTTTGATTTTGAAGCTATCTGCAAAAAATGTGTCACGCAGAAAACTGTTTAGTTTCAGTACATAGACAAAATAAAATTATTTCCTGTAAAACTGACGTTTTTTAGTTACGCTTTTTTGATCGTGATACCCATGCCATATAACTTTTTTTTAATTTAAAAACGAGTGTTTTTTTTTCTATCCTTAACTATATTTTTATGAAGCTGCCCAAGTCATTCCATAGACGTGGTTATTTTTTCAATGTCAACCCCGCAAGAAGATTTATCGTGAAGATAAACAAACGAAGCATGAAAATCGAACCGAGAACCCTTCCGTAAGGAAACGCGCAACGGAAACGCATTTGTTTATGTTTTGCTGACGATATAGAATTACTTACGGGTAGTAGAACAGTTTAAAATATCGATTTACCTCCATTCATGTTTAAATGCTTCGATCACTATAAATGTAGACGCAAAATTATAAGGATTTTGTTTTATTTTATCCATAAGTCCAATACGTAGATTTAAAAAAGTTGTAAGATCTTGGCTAATGCAGCACACTTTTTACTCCATAAAAGAATTTACTGACCATAAAATTGAATTATGCCAGAATTGTACTAGTTTGTAAGTAAATGGACATTTGCATGCTTTAAATTTAGCCTAGATATGTGCTACATTTTTAATCAGGAATCATACTAACATCTTTGTATCTACCATATCTATCGCAAATAAATATCTTTATCTTTACGATGCCTGTTTTATGATGCCTGCGTTATCTGCGATTTTTTCCGAAGCAATAAGATTTTTTCTATGGTAAAAAAATACTTCAAAATCAAAAATATTTTATTCGAATTAAGATTTTTACAAATAACTTTTCGACGCCAAAGCTATCATGGATGGCACGTTCACTACCAGTGTAGTGGTTAGGGCCGCTGCCTCCCGTCCGGGAGGCGCGGGTTCGGTCCCCACCACGTACCAATGTGTTTTCGAATTTCGAATTCATTATGAACGTTTATTCGAACTCTTACGGTGAAGGAAAACATCGTGATGAAACCTGCACACTCCTACGAAGAAATTCAAAGGTTGTGTATGATTTTGACCAACCCGCACTGGGCCAGCGTGGTCGACTAAGGCCTAATCGCTCTAATTCTAGGTAGGCTCGAGCCCATCGGTGGGGACGTATATGAGCTGTTGATGACTTTTTTGCTCGCTAAATGTGAAAGCCTTCAACAGACTTATTCATAAGTTAATCCAACACCATCAGCTCAGCCAAAATCCGTCCACTGCGTCATACAAATCATACTCCATCAGATTTTATCATCGAGTTTTTATTAGACGCTTTGTCGTCAAATAGACGATAATTTAAACTATCATCCGAGTCTCAATTCGCCCTTTTAAAGAAATATATGAACGTGAAAGTATAGAAACAGGAACGTTTAGAACTCCCTGCAATTAGCGCAATCGGACACCGAACGCGCGTCTCCCATTACGCTACCGAGTGTGTACCGTCACAGCCATTTAACACCGTTCAACTGTCACACCGCGGTTAATACATTAATTAACATGTTTAATACTTTGACTGCTTACACCTTCAATGAAAGAAGAAAGAAAAACGTATATTTAACGTTTATTAAAGAAAACAAAAATAGTGTTAAATTTGTTGCGATTTGGCAAGCAAAGAGGTCCCAGCTCAGCATGGTGCTATAGAGGACGCATAAAGTGCCCTCCATAACGCTGGTCTTCCACCACTTACGAAGTTCTGTTCCACCATTTACGAAGATTTTATACAACACTTCTAGAACTTCACTAAAATTGTTGTCGTTGTTCACTAATGTTGTAGTTTGTTAGTGTAGTGAATAACCACGAATATTGTTAAACCATATATTTACCTCTAGAACGTTTCCAAAATGTCTTAAAACTTTTCATACAAACTAATCAACTGATCAATGTGTATTATATTTTTATAATTTTACAATATAGTTGAACAAAAATATTTTTTAAGTTTCATGGTCTGAAATATCGAATTATTTCGTTTATATTGAGTTTCGATAGTGACGAGTCGAGAGGTTTTCTTAATTCTAAAGCCTTTGTATTTAAATAAATAAAGACAACAGAGAGTCGGAACAGGGCAAACAACAGTCATTAAAGATACGCTGTTGTAAGTACTCCGTAGATAGATAGATGGCTCTGTGACTGAGCGGTATAGTGTGAGGTTCCGGGTTCGATCCCTTGTGGACACAATCAATCAATCAATCAGCCATTGCAGTCCACTGCTGAACGTGTGCCTCCCCTTGGGTACGCCAAAGCGCACGATCACCCGCTTTCCTCATCCAGCCACCACCAGCAACCTTCCTCAGGTCATCAGTCCACCTGGCAGGGGGGCGTCCCACACTACGTTTCTCGAGACGTGGTGGTCGTGAAAACACAGGTAAAATAAAATCACTTTTCCCAGTTTGGTTGGGAGTTGGGATTGATTGGGACATTAGAAATCACCTATGGTCTGAAAATTAAGATGATTCCGCTTTTCGGATGGCACGTGCGACATCTACGAAAAAAATCACTACATGAGGCCTTTGGTGCCTCCATAGTTCTGGCTGGCTCCAAGAGGAATAGAAAGGCTAATGTTGGCTTGATACAGCAATATTTTAGTCCCAGATTGAAAACAGCCAAGAAATTCGCAATCATTTCAGAAGAACCTCATTATTTTGACATTCGTCCCACAACTAAATTCCGAAGACATCCATCCAACACATCTGTCCCAGTGTGTGGTCTGGATGTTTGCACAGCCGCGCATGCGTGAGCGATGTGCCAATCACGCGCAACTCTACACTGTGAAAATAATACGCATTCCGCAAATTATACTGGCTGGTTATATTTAGATTCCGTTCTGCCAGGCTGTCTGTGTTTTGATCTGGTGAAGATGTTAAAATTATATTCATGTAAGTACGCCCAGGATTAAACAAATCTAACAATTTAAAAAACAGTGGGAATAAGACTTTCCCGTAAAAAGTATCCTATGTGTTAATCCAAGGTACAAACTATCTCCACTCCAAATTTAATCGGAATCCGTTCAATAGTTGAGGCTCAAACATCCAAACATCTAAACATCCAAATATATTTTCACATTTAAAATATTAGTGTTCCACGTCTGCTAACTGATCAATTTATTATGAGAAACGAGAAGGTTTATCTAGCAACTATTTTTTTTTAAGTTTCATACATACATACATAAAACCACGCGTCTATTCCTTAAAGAAAAGCGCAGCAGAACAGGCAGTTGGCTGGCATTTACTAAAACCATGTTTTATTTTCAAACATTTTAATTTTCACCTAATGTTTATAGAATCTAAAATATACAACTAAGTTCAGCCATGTATACGTTTAAACCATTACATGAATTACCAAAATCCCATTCATCGGCCCTTCAAAATCCATTCAAAATCCTTTTCAAAACTCAAAACCTAAACTCCTCTGTATCGACCTCACTTTCCCTACCCCAAAAAGAGGTCGCCCTTGTGGAAAAACCTTAAAAGCCTTAACAAACGTTTTTAAAACACCCCTGTGGGTCGTCGACCGGCACTTAGAGGAATGAAACACCCCCAACACCCCCTAACACCCCCACACCCTCTGGTAATATTGCTAAAAGCAATGTGATGTAGGTAGGTAGGTAGGGTTGTATGGGGAGAAATGTGTACCTATAGGGGCCGATTCACGGAGTCATACGGAGTTATAGAATAGAGTTGACTGCTTAAATCACCTTTTAGGGTTTAAGCAATAACTTTTGGAAACATAAAGCAAATGGGAAATAACATACGAGTAATTATCGAAAAAATAACTAGTAAAATAATGATAAAGGAATGAAAGTTTTCATAATACATATATAGCTTCATAATTATCGTACTAAGTCAGCTCATATACGTCCCTACCAAGGGGCTCGAGCCTACCCTGAATTAGGGCGATTAGGCCTTAGTCGACCACGCTGGCCCAGTGCGCGTTGGTTGTCTTCACACACAACCTTTGATTTTCTTCGCAGGAGTGTGCAGGTTTCATTACGATGTTTTCTTTCACTGTAAGAGCGTCGAATAAACGTACATATGAATTCGAAATCACATTGGTACGTGGTGGGGATCGAATCCGTGTTTTCCGGACGAAAGACAGCGGGACTAGCCACTAGACCACCGATGCTGTACGCACCGAAAAGCACTAGATGCTCAAGATAATCTTGCGATACGATGAAACAATTTTTTTTACTTACATTATAATCTTATCAAAATCAACGATAAGTTTTTTCTAGTTGTATCTTGTTACGTAAATATCTATTTTATTTTATTGATCTGATTAAGAAATCAATAAAGTGCTTTTTATTGGTTTCTCAGCATGGAATATTGTATTTTTAATACGTCAGTGGTGCAACGGCTGACGTCAGGGCCTTCCGAATGAGCGGTAGTGGTTCGAAATTTACACATTTTATTACGTCCCCACCGAGAGGCTCGAGCATACCCTGAATTAGGGCGATCAGGCGCTGGTCCAGTGTGGGTTGGTCGACTTCACACGCAACCTTTGAATTTCTTCGCAGGAATGTGCAGGTTTCATCACGATGTTTCCTTCACCGTAAGAGCGTCGAATAAACGTATGTGGTGGGGATCGAACCCGCGTCTCCCGGACGGGAGGCAGCGGTCCTAGCCACTAGACCACCGACACTCTCCGATATTTTATTAATAGGGAGGTCCCTAGTAAATAGTTTTATTTCTTCCAGCAAAGAGTACAGGTTTGTTTATGTTATTCCGTCACATCTGTACAAAATCTCGAATATAAAAATAAAGAATTTGTTGTCTTCATCTTTAGGTATATTAAGACTCTGTGTTCCAAAAGAAACAAAACGATATAATTGACTCTTTTGATTAGTATCATAAAAAATAAATAATTTTTATTTTTTCATGTGTGGCGGGTTCGATTCCCGGTTCATATTATTTTTAAAATCAAAGTTAAATCTTTTTTCATTATTATAATAATTGCCTATCCACAGTATTTCAAGCACTATCACTTCATGTGACATAGTTGTGGAACGAAAAGTCCGTCTGGAGCAGATCCGCCGCGATAAGGCCGCCTTTACGCACATTTTATTATGAAGATTCATCATCTCTCATGCGTTATGAAATAAAAGTGTTACTTTTTGATGTGGATGTCTAAAAACATGTTTTTATAAAGCTCTGTTCAACTTGTCCACAGATTATTCGGTACGAAATGCGACAAGTGCGGTTCGTCCTTCAGTAAAAACGACTTCGTGATGCGAGCGAAAACGAAAATATACCACATCGACTGCTTCCGGTGCTGCGCGTGCGCTAGACAACTTATCCCTGGTGAGTCACCATCATCGTCGTCATGGATCACGTTCTTCATCGTGTGGGCTGTAAGGTCGACAACTGAGCCTTGGTGCCTTGGTGTCAACCTCGTAATACGAGTACTTGAATCAAATGGTACAGGGGAAAACATGTCTAGTCACAAAAGTAACTTCACGAGATATCGCGTTGTATGGGATTTTTTGAAAGTGAAATATAAAAGATATATTAATACTTACATCTTTATTAAAAGCGGACAATAATAGTTCATTGAAAAGATTACATTTGAGGTATAAATCCTATTTTGAAAAGACATGTTTTTTCCCTGTACCCTTCATATTATAAAACGCTGGTGGTGGCTGGATGAGGAAAGCGGGTGATCGTGGGCTTTGGCGTGCCCTTGGGGAGGCCTTCATCTAGCAGTGGACTGCAATAGGCTGATTGATTGAAAAGTACAATTTGCTTTATTGTAAAAACTAGTAACGCAGATAGTGGATGTGTGGTCGAATTCCGAAGTGGCCCGGTGTTACAGAGCCACCAAGTCACCGACTTGGCTCATGCAACGACTGCTTCCGTAGATAGCAACCGAAAGCCACGGCTTAACGTGCCTTCCGAAGCACGGAATGATCATTATTTGAGCCCAAGCCACACAGAGCGGGAGCGGCGCGGTCCGGGGCCGGGAAAGCGGGACGGTGTTACGGACAAGTTGTCTTAGCTTAAGAACCACTACCAACGACTTCTTTCCATTGTACCTATTTTTTATCTATACAGTAGCTGGTTAAGGAAACATGATGATAATAGGGGATCAGACTACTTTTTTTTAATTTATAAATACAAACTTCTTAGTTTCTGCTATCAAAAACTAAAATAATATTAGCTCTATCTTTAAAATTGACCGAGTAATAAAGGTTTGAAAGTTTAGACAGAGAGGCACATACCCACTTGTGATGTCATTTGTTAATAACGCCATATAATCTCCAAAATCGTTTTTGAAAGAGACAGACATATTGAAACTTTAAAAAATCACTGTAAATTCGTTTTTCAACCGATTCTGTTTTTTTCTTCGCGAATCGTCTGCTACTAATCTAAGTATATTTTAAAAATAATTAATAAAATATGGTAAATTTAGGAACAGTCTTATTTATTTATTTTTTATTGTCCACAGGTGATGAATTCGCGTTAAGAGAAGGAGGTGCTTTATATTGTAGAGAAGACCACGATGTTTTAGAAAAAGTGAGTACAGTAAGTGTTATTTAATAATAACGGAACTCAACTCCGTACCATATATTTAAATATTATTTTATTTTCATAAAAGACATACGTAGTCACTTACAAGAAAATACAAATTTCGTTCTTTATGAAATTGTGCGCTATGTCAAACATCTACAAATACCTATGCAGAAAAATATACACAGTATTTACAAATACAAGAAATCTTCCTAAAACCTTTGAAGATTGCAACCGGTTTCACTACATATGAGTAGGTATTGTACGGATCACCTGACGAATCTAATAAAACTGGTTTTGGGCTCTAAAAATTGATTAAAATAGAGAAAAGGAACCGGCCAAATGTCCGTCGGAAGCCCACGCGAAGGGAAACGAAACGGGACTTTCCGGGTCGAAAAACGCCGAAAAGTCACGTTTCTTGTTTATTTAAGCCCAAGAGCCGTGCCGGGGGCGGTCCGGGGCCGGGAAAGCGGGACGGTGCTATGGCGCGCCATAGCACCGTCCCGCTTGTCCCGGCCCCGGACCGCGCCGCTCCCGCTCTGTGTGACTCGGGCTTTACTGTTGTTACTAAGACTGACACATTTTTTTTACTTGCAGAGTGCAAACACAAGCGGAAGTAGCGGGAATGCGGAGAGCAACAACAACACGACACTTAGCAACAACAATTCACACCATCCACACGAGCTCGGCTCTATGTCCGGTGAGTGCACGCACACGAGTGAAATGAGCGTGAATCGTAACCACGAGTGAAGCAAGCGCTGGGTACTGTAACGACTCTCCTACAGAGAGCCGCCACTTAAAATATAAAAAGACACTTCTTTAAAATAATAATTGTTTTTAATAAATCAAATATCACAGAACTTGTACTGAAAGACATACAATCGTCCGCACATGACAGCGGACGGCAGGTGAGAACCTCAAATCTCTACGGCCCAGCCCGTATGAAGTTTCTATCGCTCTCTTTCTAAACTGAATAGTTAAAAAGAGAACGAATATATTATAAAAAGAATATTATCGCCAGTATCAAACTACATGGCACACAGACCAACGAGGCCCGATGCTACAGTACAATTAATTAGAACGCGACAGTAGTAATTTTCATCATGCTTATCTCGACTTTTTTTCTGGTAAGTACACGAGAAAAACGAGCGGCAGTAAGCCCGAGTGAAGCGAGCGCTAGGTGCAAAAAGAAGCAAAAGAGCTAACGCACACACACACACACACACACACACACACACACACACACACACACACACACACACACACACACATCACATCACACTCACACTCCTGGCGTTTTGTAACCAATAGGTTATCACTATTATCATAAAAAAAAAAAAAAGTTTGTTATATTACATAGGTAATAGTTGTAAGAAGAGCGGTGCCTCCTGACACAGGTTTATAACTTAATAGGAGACACCTGCCCCTGGTGAAATGTAACCGCTGTTACAAATAAAGATATTTTATATATTTTTATATTTTAAAAAGAATGATAATCTACACTATCCAGAAGAAGATGGCTCTTGTCATCTGAGTACACGAGTGATGCGAGTGCTATTTAAGAATTAATAAGACATCTGCACCATTCACACGAGCTGGGATCTATGTCCGGAGTGAGTAGACAAGTGAAACGAGCAATTAGCACGAGTGTAGTAAGTTATCTATATATATAAAAGAAGAAACTGACTGACTGACTGACTGACATATCAACGCACAGCCCAAACCGCTGGGTCTAGAGATTCTAAATTTGGCACGTAGGTTCCTTGAGAGGTCTAGGGGTGCACTAAGAAAGGATTTTTCAAAATTCACCTCCTAATGGGGTGAAACGGGGGTGCAAAGTTTGTACGGGGAAACCAGATTAGTTACACTATTTTATTCGAAACTTCACAGGAGTACTCCTATCAATCAATAAATGAGTAAATACGTGTTTCAGGTTTTTTCAGAATTTAACCCTTAAAAGAGGGAAATGACGTGACAAAGTCTGAAAATCAACATGAGTACCTAACGTTTGTATGGTTTATCGGGTCGCTGATTACGAAAACAATAACGATTTTAAAATCCTTCATGTACGTGTAAGGTACGTGTAGGGTACGTGCAGGGTAGGTTAGGTGTATAGGGTAAGTCAAAGTCAAAGTCAAATTAATTTATTTCCATAGGATGTTATTACATCACTTAGATCCGTCATTACATTTTTTTGGGTGAGTTCACTAACACAATGGCGGAATCTGTGGAGAAGAGCTCACCGAAGAAACTCCACAGTCGTCGCATCTTTTGCGTTTCCTTTTTAAAATAAAAAATTAAAATATTACAAAATTAATGCTAATTAAATATCGAAAAGGCCTGCCACTCAAGCAATCTATTCCCATGGACATCTGTCCTCTAAGTAATCAGATATCCTATAGTAACCTTTTTTATACAATTTCTGTTTTATAATTATTTTAAACTTGTCTAAAGGCAAGTTTTTAATATCAGTAGGGACCTTATTGTAATAGCGTATACAATTGCCTTTAAAAGAATTACTAATTTTATGTAGTCGGCTGACATAAGCAACCAACTTGTCTTTATTTCTAGTATTAAAATTGTGTATATCACTGTACTTCTGAAAATTACTCATATTTCGTTTTACATACACAAGATTGTCATAGATATATTGAGACACAAATGTCAGGTAGGTTAGGTGTATAGGGTATGGTAGGTGTAGTGTATTTTGCCTTAGTTCGGTCGTCGCGGGCATAACTATTTCCACGCGGACGAAGTCGCGGGCAACAGCTAGTAAGCTATAAAAGACGAGCACGAGCAAATAAGCGTTGGTTAATTAAGACAGATATTACGTTTTTCAGTATAAGATTCTTGTGGATGATTATTAGTAATACAAATACAAAAACAAAACAAAAACAAGCTGAAAATGGAAAAGCACAAAATTTGTTTTTCCTCGCTTTTAGTGTGATCCATTAATTTGAAAATTTCATCGGTTGAATCATCATTAGATCTGGTGGCTTTCCGTGACAACAGCTTTGTGTGCTTTGGCCACGAAGCGTCGGTTAGTTTAGTGCCCTTTCAAAACTCATTGACTTTCTATGTCTATTATCTTTATCGCCATATTTAAAGGTCAATTCGTTCCCATACCTTGAATTAAAAAATGCAGCCACCAAATATTGGTTTAAACTTATCTCGCACATTCATAATTAGTTTGCCTATCGATAACTATCGATACAGATTCGATTTTTCGAGTGTCGATGTCGATAAGGATTCGCGTTCGCGCCGTGATTGCTCGGTAATCGTTCTTTGATGTCGCCGACAAAGGCGCCGCCGCTTTTGAAGTAGCCGCCGAAAAATATGGAGTGTTCAGCTATCTCGATGTTTTAGACTGAAATTGCGGTGAATATGCGTGTAGATTTTCGAGTGGTTTCGGTACTTTCAGGAAAATGTGATTTTTATCTCTCTTTGGCGGCTACGTAGCTTAGTTGGTGGTACGCCTGCCTGCGAAGCTCAGGGTCGTGCGATTGAATTCCGCCGAAGTCAAACATTTTGTTTGATGAGCTAGTGTTTGCCTTGTATCTAAAAATATTAATTATCTATCCCTACAAGGAGATCTCTTTCAGCCAACCTGTAGGTAAGTTAAAAAGAGGGATACTTTAGAGACCGACTCCTGTGTATACCTTCTTTTTTTTCATCATATGGATTGTAAGGTCGACAACCGACCTCACAAACCCTGGTGTCAGTGTTATAGAGCCGCCAAAGGCCACTGACTTGGCTCGTGCAACCACTACCTCCGTAGGTAGCATCCGAGACACATAGCTTAACGTGCCTTCCGAAGCACGGCATCATCTCTCTTTTTATTTATTTACAAATTATTGTAAACACAAGTTAATTACAATTACAAATAACAAAATATGAAGAAAACAACACAACAGGTAGGTAGTTATGTCCCCACAACCCTTAAGAACTATCGCTGTCAATGCATAAATGCTGTCAGGTCAGCATATCACGGGTGGCATGATTCCTGGACTCAGTAGATAAGAAATAAACGTTAGTTAGCCCTAAGCATTTTATTTTCATTCGTGTCGCGCATCAAACTCTGTGTACACGTCTCACCTAGTTTAGCAGTTTAAATAAAAACTGATTTAATTATAATTTTAGTTTTTTTAAAAACATACTCCCGAGCTCCCGAGAGTTGACTGGCGCAGACGGTAGGATTCGCTTTCCTATACCGTGCGCTTCGCTCTATTTCGCGAAAAGTGGACTAAAATCGCCCGCGTTGTGGAAAAAGTGCGTGAGTGCCGGACTAAGCGAATCTTGCGAACAAATAAATTTGTCACACATCGGTCTAAGTGAAAAGTGGAGATATTTGGAGATGGGCGCTGTTGGGAAATGGTGAGTAAAACTTTTCGCCTCCCTTCTAGTCCCTATTACGTGTACTTGAGATCGAACCTCTCTCATTTCAAACGTGATCTGAATTAAATAATATTAAGCTTATAAATAAGAGTACATAAATATAAAAAGTATAACTTGTGATTTAAAATTGTTGATTGATTTTTTTAAAGTGTTATTGTATAAGTTAATTAGTAATTTATAGACATGGCGGAGGTTAATTTGGTTGTGATTCCTGGTGAATTTGTAAAAATCATCCCCCTCTTTAGTGGTGATCGCAGGCAACTTAATCTATTTTTTAGAAAGTGCGAGTATATTATTGAAAGGTTTCAAGGCAATCGTGCCCAAAATGAGTACGTTATGCAAGTTATTACGAGCAGACTTACCGAGAATGCCGCTGCACTGATAAGCGAGCGCGCGGACATAGAGACGTGGGCGGAGTTCAAAGAATTATTGCAGATACATTTCGGAGATCCTCGGACAGAGGAATGTATAGCCATAGCACTAGAATCATTAAAAATTAAAACAGGTGAATCTTATTTAGATTTTTGCAGTCGCGTACAATCTGTAAGAGCCAATCTTATTGCCAAGGTTAACTTGTTAGATGATGCTGAGATGATAAATAGTAAAATTACAATTTATAACAAAACGGCACTAAATGTGTTCCTTTACAACTTACCAGAAAACATGGTGAGAATAGTGCGCCTCAATAAACCTAATACATTAGAAGAAGCTCTTAGCGTAGTTCTAGAAGAAACAAATTTCCACGATCAATACCAGACTAAAAATAGATCAAACACTTCTTCATACTCAAAACCTCAGGTCCCACTTGTACCTACTCCACAATTTAAATTTGGTATGAATCATTCTCAAAACTATGGTGCACGGCCGCAGCAAAATCAATACGTGAATAATCCTCAAAATCAATTTAAGTTTGGGACGCCTCAATTTAAATTTCAAGTACCAAATAAATTTTATAATCGTCCGCCCCAGCCCGTACAATTTGGATACAGGCCTCAACAAAATCAACAGGTAGCTCGTCCTTCACCCTATGGTTTTAGACCAGTGGGCTTGCAACAAATGCCCCCTATGCGACCCCAGCAATTTGGGCAACAACAAGGTTACAGACCCCTGCAACAAAATGTTCAACCGTCTTACCCCTCTGACGTAACCATGCGCACCGCGCCTCACGCGTACCCTGCTAGACAAGGTTTTCAATTAAATGAAACTGAACTTTACGAAACCAACGACTCGTATTGTATGGAAGACCCCTACACATATGAGTATGCGTCGTACAGTGAAGATCCCTATTCTTATTATCCAAGTTCAAGTTCATTCGATATGAATGAGCAACCAACACCCACGCTTGCCTTAGAGGAAGCAAGCGCCGATAAGCCGCAGTACGATGTTATGGCTCCGGAGCAAAATTGTCAAGTTGATAACAAACAGGTGCAAAATTTTCACGTACAGGCCTCGATAGGCAGAAAGAAAGTATAGAGCTGAATTGTGATAGAAAATTAAAATTACCATATATTTACTTACCGGAAATTGACTCTAAATTTATGATTGATACCGGTAGTACCCGATCATTCATAAGCCCTCGGAAGGCTTATCAGTATTTTGCATCGTGTGTGACTCGCGAACCATTTGAAGTCATAAGTACACATGCTAGTTCACAACATGACGAAGTTATTCAGGTTCCATTAATGGCAACATTTAATTATCCAGCGATACACAAATTTTACTTATATGAAGTAGACTCACGCTATGATGGTTTGATTGGAAACGATCTTTTAAAATCAGTAGACGCTATCATCAACCTCAAGGATGAAGTGCTAAGGACAAAATTCTCGGACATACCTATTATTCATCACTCTGACACTTATGTCCTGACGATACCCCCACGTGCGGAAACCAGAGTTAAAATTCCAACAAACATGTACTCGGGCGAAGCAATTCTAAATTTTACGAAATTTTGTGATGGTATGCGAATGCCCGATGCATTAGTTAATTGCGTCAAAGGCTATGCAACCACTGTCATTCAAAGTACTTTGGAAGAGGAATTGGAGTTGGTAATTACAGCCCCTTTTGAAGTTACAGAATATATCCCTAGTGAAAGTAATCTAAATTTTATTGACAACAATATGCATGAAAACTTAGATTCACAATTGACACACAACTTGTCCAAATTACGACTCGACCATATGAACCCTGAGGAACGCGCGTGTATTTCTAAATTATGTAATGAATATAAGGATATATTTTATTGTGAGGAAGTGCCACTTACATTCACAAACCAAGTCAAACATTTCATAAGGACAAAAAACGAAGACCCCATTTACATAAAGCCTTATAGACAACCTCCAACGGTAACAGAAGAAATTAGGAGACAGGTCGACAAGCTTTTAGAAGACAATATTATACAGGAATCGCACTCACCTTGGAACGCACCCGTACATTTGGTGCCAAAAAAAATGGACGCCTCCGGTCAGACAAAGTATCGGATGGTGGTCGATTATAGGCGATTAAATGAGATTACAATCGACGACAAATACCCGCTACCCAACATTACAGACCTGTTTGACAAACTGGGAAAAAGTACATATTTTACAACGCTTGACCTTGCTAGTGGATACCATCAGATAGAAGTTGACAAGAGTGACAGACAAAAGACAGCCTTCAGCACACAAGCAGGACACTATGAATTTCATAGAATGCCGTTCGGCTTGAAAACGGCTCCTGCCACCTTCCAGAGAACCATGGACAATGTACTACGTGGTTTACAAGGTTTGCATTGCCTTGTATACTTGGACGACATAATTATATTTTCGACTAGCTTACAAGAACACCTAACACAACTCAGAACTGTATTTGACAGACTACGACAGACCAATCTCAAGGTTCAGCTGGATAAGTCAGAGTTCATCAGAAAGGAAGTGCTATACTTGGGTCACACCATAACCAAAAACGGCCTTAGGCCAAATGACGACAAAATATCCGCTGTTCTGAATTACCCTTTACCAAACACGACAACAGAGATTAAAAGTTTCCTAGGCCTCATTGGGTATTATAGGCGCTTTATAAAAGATTTTGCCAAGATCACACAACCTTTGACAGCTTGCTTAAAAAAACGAAACAAAATAGTACACGATCAGAAATTTATCGATGCTTTTGAAAAATGTAAGGAACTTTTAACAAGCGCACCACTATTACAATTTCCTGACCCTACAAAACCTTACATTTTGACAACAGACGCGTCCAATGTGGCCTTAGGAGCTGTGCTCTCACAGGGCCCCATAGGACAAGACAAACCAGTAGCGTACGCAAGTAGGACACTTAGTGACACCGAGTCACGTTACAGCACTATTGAGAAGGAACTTCTCGCCGTAGTATGGGCGACAAAACACTTTCGGCCCTACCTATATGGTAATAAATTTGACATATACACCGATCATAAGCCACTCGAATGGCTAAATTCATTAAAAGAACCAAACTCCAAATTAATACGCTGGCGACTGAGGTTACAGGAATTCGACTATAACATCAAATATAAAAAAGGAAAACAGAACGCCAATGCCGATTCTCTTTCGCGAATAAAACTAAACGCTTTAGATTCTGATGAAGAAGACGTGGTGAATGATGACATATCTATGAAAGTGCATGTTGATAAAAAGGAAAGATCAGAAGACCCTATGAAAGAGTTAGAAAACAAAATTTTAGAAATAGAAAATAAACGCGCGAAACGTCTCGATAGTAGTGAGACAATAACAATTTCTGATTCATCAGAAACGATGTCTGTATCAGAAATATTAGGACGTAATATTTCAGAAACAGAATTTCCTATACTTTCGGACACAAGTTCTACTGATACAGTTCATTCTGCTCAAGAAACGGAATCTTTCGGTATTCCCATTCTCCATGAAGCGATAGATACGAAACCGAACCAAATCTTTATTTTTCAGTGGTTTAAAAATGAAATGCAAGTCGCAAACCTTTCTAGACAGAAACAAAAAATTTTAGAGGCATTTTTACCTATTAATAATGACGATATAATAAAGCAATTTTTGAAAGAATATATAAAGCCAAAATGTAAATATTTTATCTATTTCGAAAACGAAACTTTCAGAAAAGACTTCTCTAGAATTGTAATAGAACTGTTTAAAAAAGGAATGGTAGAGTTTTATGAATGTACTGAAAGGGTTGTATACGTGGAAGATGAAAAAGAGCAGAAAGCAATCATTACTAAGTATCATGAAGGTCCCACCTGCCATCGTGGAATTAAAGAAACAACAACCAGAATCCGCAGAAATTATTATTGGGAAAACATGATAAATATAGTAGCCGCAGTAATAAACGGATGTGAGGCATGCCGCAAAATGAAATATGATCGTAAACCATTAAAACCCACTCTACAACTTACCCAAACTCAAGACGCGCCGTTTCAAGAAGTATTTATGGATGTATTCTCAATCGAAGGGAAACATTATTTAACACTGGTAGATGCTTTCAGCAAGCTTGCACAGGCATTTGAAATTCCGAATCGTTCAACCCCGGAAGTGGTAAGGGCGTTGACTAAGTATTTCTCTTTGTACGGAGTGCCCTGTAAAATTTCAAGTGACCCGGGTAGCGAGTTCAACAATGAACTCATGAAAGAGCTCATGAACCTTCATAAAATTAAACTCCATATCACCACTCCAAATAACCCTAACTCTACAGGTATAGTAGAGCGGTTTCATTCGACTCTAATTGAAATATATCGTTTAGCCCGTTATGAACAGAAATATACCGATGCTGCTTCCATTATGGTTTATTCGATAATGGCTTATAATAATACAATCCACTCGACAACCAATCTTACACCGTTCGAAGCGGTTTTTGGCCACACTAGTTCAAACCAAGTCTTTAATTGTGATTTTGAAAAGGCTTACACACAACATTTATTAAAAGATCATAGTAAAAGAATGAAATATCTTTATGGGTACATTTGCGAAAATGCCTTAGCGAAAAAAGAAAAAGCTAGGGGAGCCAAAGGCGGAGAAGGTGAACCGACCTTTGAGATTGGAGATGTGATCTTTGCTAAAGATGTCAATAAAAGGAAGGCAAAGGATAAGGATAGGTATCAAAAAGCGATAGTAATAGGCAAACCAATAAGGAACGTATTACCAGTGCGCATAGGAACAAGGGAAACTAAAGTACCCATTAAAAATGTCAAACGTCCTCCGCAGGTGCTGGTTGAGCCTGACGCTGATGATGATGGCACGAGGCATTTACGCCCTTCAACTTCAACATATTGACAAAAATCCTGGCATTCTACCTGTTAAACTGGGTCAAGCATACCGACAGGAAGATAAATGGACAATCGTAAAGATTTTAGATTTAAGCTGTTTAGAAGATGATTTTATTTTTAACTCTCTTAAGTTTAAGGAATTTAATAGATTAGTTGATAGTAATAACCCCTATGAGAAGGAGTTTTACAACACTAAGTTGCAGGCTCAAAACTTGCACGATGTAACCATACAAAAATTCAAACAAATCATACCGTACAGTAGAGTTAAAAGAGGTCTTATAAATCCTCTTGGTTCTTTCATAAAAATAGTTACAGGAAACCTCGATCACGAAGATGCTCTAAGATATGACAAATTAATCTCCCAAATAAAAAGCAATGAAGTAAAAACAGAAAGTAAGTTAACAATTATTTCAAAAATGTTAGACAGTATGATAAATAGTACCGAGACCTTACATAATAACACCCTTATAATGAACGAACGTCTTAATCGTGTGGAAACAATTATTAAATACATAGCTACCAAAGAAAATAATTCGATTTATACTGTATACATATTAAATCTATATCACCTTTTTATGAGTAAATTTCATTCAATTTACCTTACCGTAAGTGAAATCGAAACAGCATTAGCATTAAGTAAAGTCTCAGTACTCCATCAGTCTATTATAAACTCAGAAGAACTCTTGACTATTTCAGAATCTATAAGTAAGGTTAGCAAGTTAGTTTACCCTGTTAATATTAATAATTTAGTTAATATTGAAAGAACTTTTACTGTTAAGGCTTATATTAGGAAAACTCAGATTACGTTTGTTATGGAGGTCCCTTTAATTGATGGTCATATATACAATTATTTAAAAATCTATTCCTTACCTATTTTCAATCCAGTCCAAAACCTTACCTCTGTGATAATTCCAAAATACCCATACCTTTTGGCGAAAGGTTTGAAATACCTGCCCTTAGATAGCCCCTGTGAAGAAATAGCCACTGAACAGTTTCTATGCAAAGATGGCGATGTAGTCGCATATCCAGAGTCTACATGTGTTGAACAATTGATGAAATTTGAAGAAGAGCTTCCACTCTGCAAGTTGCACACAGTTGAAATTGAAGATGTCAAAATTCAACGTATTGGTCCCAAGAATTGGATAGTCTACAGCCGTACCAGCCACATTATGACGGAGAGGTGCCATGATGACATCATAAGAAGACAGGTGCAGGGAACTTACCTTATTATCACAGATGACAACTGCGACCTCTACTTAGAAGACATAAAGTTAGACCGCCGACGGACTGCAGCTTTAGACACTAGTATCAGGATAACCCCAATCACTAGCCTACCAGAGATAAAGAAGATAAACGTTAGTGAAGAAGCTAAGGTGAACATTAAAGGCGTTAATTTGGACAATCTAAAACTACTCTCTAACGTGTTAAAAAGTGTCAGTTTAAACAGTGATTTCGATAAAGGAAACGCATTTATAGATATGCGAAGTGTTAGCCTAGCAACTGTATTCATTTATATAATCATAGCATTAAGTTGTATAGGTTTCCTTGTATGGAAATGTAAGATAATTCGAAATCGTCTCGACTCAAAATCGTCAGACAATTTCGAACTTAATGAGGGAGGAGTTATGTCCCCACAACCCTTAAGAACTATCGCTGTCAATGCATAAATGCTGTCAGGTCAGCATATCACGGGTGGCATGATTCCTGGACTCAGTAGATAAGAAATAAACGTTAGTTAGCCCTAAGCATTTTATTTTCATTCGTGTCGCGCATCAAACTCTGTGTACACGTCTCACCTAGTTTAGCAGTTTAAATAAAAACTGATTTAATTATAATTTTAGTTTTTTTAAAAACATACTCCCGAGCTCCCGAGAGTTGACTAGGTACTACTTATTTCTAAAGAAACATCTTCCAGCATATCTAACGGAAGAAACAAGATTTTTAATTAATTAGGCAAATGCTTTACCTCAATATATTTACTAAATTGCAGTCTCTAAGCTACATGACCACTGGCCAACGACACATCATCAAAAGTGTCACTTCTAATTTTAACCCTTTGCCTGCCCATCTCATCCCACTTAACACCTCGCCTGACTCGCTAACTCCATAATCCCGGGTTTTAGTAGCGAGTGGTCATCGCGTGCTTCTCTTTGGTCAGCCATTTTGTAATTAATAATTAGCTAGGGATATTTGGGATTAGAGGGATTGGGGTGGAAAGTGACAGTCTTACCCCATTGAATGATTAAAAAATTTTTTTGCGAAATATGAATTGGAAGAGCGTTAGGTGGTTTAATGGCTAAGGCCGCTGTCTCTCGTTCAGGAGTCGCGGTTTGATTCCCACCACGTACTAATATGTTTTGAATTTCAAATTCAGATATTACGTTTATTCGACACTCCCGGCGCGCGCCGCGGCTATACGTAATTTGTGCTCCTACGGTGAAGGAAAAAAAATAAAGCGGAAGGATAAATGTCTTATTATTATTATTAAAACATCGTGAGTAAATTTGCATACTCCTGTGAAGTAATTCAAAGGTTTAATCATCATCATCATCAACAGCTCATATACGTCCCCACTGGGGGGCTCGAGCCTACCCTGAATTAGGGCGATTAGGCCTTAGTCGACCACGCTGGCCCAGAGCGGGTTGGTCGACTTCACACACAACCTTTGAATTTTTACGCAGGAGTGTGCAGGTTTCATCACGATGTTTTCCTTCTCCGTAAGAGCGTCCAATAAACGTACACGTGAATTCGAAATTCGAAAACACATTGGTACGTGGTGGAGGTCGAACCCGCGTCTCCCGGACGGGAGGCAGTGGCCCTAGTCACTAGACCACCGACACTCTATGATTTTTTGTTTAATCAATCAATCAAATAAAAAAAAATATTCGAGTTAAGATTTTTACAAATCATTTTTCGACGTTAAAGCAACCATAACAAGGACAAGGAAAGGTTGTTCATGGTTGGCTCGTTCACTATTATTTGGTTGTACGTGAAGTTGACCAACCCGCACTGGGCCAACGTGGTCACCTAAAGGCCTGATCGCCCTGATTCTGGGTAGGTTCGAGTCCCTCAAATCAAAAATATTTTATTCGAATTAGGATTTTTACAAATCATTTTTCGACGTCAAAGCTATCATGGATGGCACGTTCACTACCAGTGTACGCCCTCTGTGGAGAAGAACGGCCAGAAGAAACTCCACAGGAATTGTATCTTTTGTACTTTTCTTTTAAATATATAAAGAATCATACATGAGTCATAATTACAATCTACTCCGCTAATTTGGAACAACAGTTGACCAAGGACGTTTAAACAGCAGTTGACTTGACCAGACGTTTTTATCATCGTAATCATTTATCGTATAGGCCTTAGAACATAAAATACTTTTTGTTTTAGTTTTGGCTGTCGGACAGATTTACAATCGGTGGGGACCTATATGAGAATAGAATAGAATAGAATAGAAAAGCATTTGATGAGCGGTTGATGACACCGAACTTTACGTTTTTTAGTGCATAGTGCGTTTTTTAGGGTTGCCAGCGTATTTTATTTAAAGGAAACGCAAAAGATGCGTGGACTGTGGAGTTTCTTTGGTGAGTTTGGTGAGAGACAGTTTCCGCCATAGTGTTAGTGAACTCACCCAAAGCAAATAAAATAATGACGAATCTAAGTGATGTACAATCATACTATGGATAATAAAGTGCTTGACTTTTGACTTTTTGATGGGGACGTAATTATAAGCTAAACAGAAATGAGTATTTTTTTTATAATTTCTCTAAATCTTGGTTTCAGATTCCGGCAGCGAGTCAGGCTCCCACAAGTCGGGCCGCGCGCGCACGTCAGCCGGCGCGGCGGACGGCAAGCCGACGCGCGTGCGCACCGTGCTCAACGAAAAGCAGCTGCACACACTTAGGTACGTACTTTACTACCGGACTATATCTCTGCTGCTGGCCTGTGCTATCATCGCGCGTCTTGCGGATCAGCGGAACCCACACCGTGTTTCTTCAATGATAAAAGATAAAAGATAATTTATTTTTGAAAAAGTCTTAAATTACTAGTAAGATGGGGTCTCCATTTAAGCAAAACATTGCCTGTGTTTGGAGGCCCCGCTCTTCCATAACAATAAGAAGGCTGTCTGTATTCCTGCTTAGTAGTAACGTTAGTACAACTAACACTAAAACATCACGGGATCTGGGTGAACAAAAGCACTGAAAAATTAAGGTAAGAAATAAGTGTGTACCTATGTGTGTGCGTGTGGATGGAGGAGGAGAGGAACTGTTGAGTGGTTAGCCCTACGACTTACGTCTCGGGGTCGGGTTTTATAAACAGTACGTTACTATTGTATGTATTGTCCACTAACCAGTCAACAGCTCCTCTGTGTGTGTGCGTATGTGTGTGTGTGTGTGTGTGTGTGCGTGTGTGCGTGCGCGTGTAGATGGAGGAGAGGAGGAACTGTTGAGTGGTTAGCCCTACGACTCTTACGTCTCGGGATCGGGTTTTAATATACAATACGTTACTATTGCATGTATTGTGTAGTATTGTCCACTAACCAGTCAACAGCTCCATGTGTGTGTGTGTGCGAGTGTGTGCGAGTGTGTGCGAGTATAGTATATGTTTATAATATAATATATGTGTAATATATGTGAGACTAAGCTGTTAAATATTAGTTATTATTAGATTCATAGAAAACAACCAAAAACGTAAACCTTCCGGCGCGCGGCGGGACTTGAACCCACAACCTTCAGCCTATGCGCAGCCAACGTGCTTACCAACTACACCACGAAGGGCATAACGGCAGCGCCCGAAATCCGTTCTTGCTTGTTTTCTATGAAATCATAACGTCACCACAATAGGCAACCACTTGCCACGTTACAGCGTGCTTAGAGACTAAGCTGCTCTACGTTTAGTCTTCAGCCATGTCAGAGTCGGCTTACAAATTCTCGACAACAGATTGCGCCAGCCGACACAGGATGAAAGAAAATCTTCAGTGTCGCCTACTGTTTATCTTCGTTTTCTAACTTATATTTCGCATGATGTTGTAGGTAACCAATATCGATATATTTTTAGATGCCGAACCCTGCCTAATATTTACTTTTCTTCAAGCGTAAAAAAGTCTGCCATTCTGAAATAAAATACCCTTAAAATGAAATTCTCGTAGCCGTAGCGTGCTACGAGCGTAGCACCTGCGTAGTATTTGCTCTACGCGTTTTGCTACGGTGGTGTACAGCTAGCGGCATGGCGGCACGTATCTTTAGCTCTGACCGAGCGGTGACTCTCTTTCTCGCATAGGGTAAGGGTGGGGTGACTGAGAGAGAGGAACCGCTCGCTCAGAGCTAAAGATATGTGCCGCTAGCTGTAGTTTGTTGTTTGTTTCTCTTTTTTTCTCTCATACAACTTCTGAGCTTTATATTTTTAATAAAACTAACATAGCAAAGGTAAGTCACTGCTTTTTTTTTATTATATTGTTTAACGGCTCTGGGTTCGGAGCCCTTTTGAGCCGGTAGTAATGTCACTGCATTGGCACGGTGTTGCCATAAAGCCCTCCAAAAAGGTATTCCGTGGTAGAGTCTGGCCGTAATGTCAGCTTCAGGGCATTTTGCTTTTTAAAATATTTTTTTATAATATTCACCTGATTCCCATTTTAAATTGTTTAAGCCACTTTGGCTGATAAATAAATATGTGATAAATCTGAAGGCCAGACTCTACTTGGAATTTCGTTTAAGGGGTCGAGCCGGCTCGTCCAAGGAAGGCGACGGGAAGACCACGCGGGTTCGCACCGTGTTCACTGAGAAAAAGCTACAAACCCTAAGGTATTTCAGAGCAAATTTTCTGTAGTATTTTACGAACTTTTGTTGAAATTCTGTTTAGTTAGTGGTAGCCCTGTGCTTAGTTTAGTAGTCAGTAAAGAATAGGTATGAATATGCTGAGAAGTAAATATTTATATCAAGTGACAATACGATAAATCTGGTAATCAGATCTTTGAGAGGAACCTGCACCCTTCTGCGGCGTAATTCAAAGATTGTGTGTGAAATTGACCAACCCGCACTGGGCCAGTGCAGCAACGCCTGATCGCCTTAATTCAGGGTAGGCTTGGGCCCCTCGGTGGGGACGTATTATAAGCTGAACAAAGGCACCAAACTCACAGAATTTTTATCGCCCGTTTCGCTCAGAAAACTCTACACGTCCTAGTAGAAATTTATATCCCAGAGAAATCGATAGTTTATATAAAGTTAGACACTACACAGTAATTTCCTGAAAGGAAAATACCATTATTTTATTCATGGGTGAAAAGATAAACACTCTAAATTGAAAATACACGCGTGGCTCTAAGTATTTTATTTCCTCTGCCGTCGTCTGCCTTATCAATTAAAAACAAAAAACAGTATTGCCATATTCGTAATGTTTACCTAAAAATTTGGAAAAACAATTTAAATTTGTGACTAACCTACATGATTGAACTATTTACATAACCACTCAAGCGTTTCATGTATTGTCAGCCAAGAAAGTGGTTTACCATTTTTCATTCAGTTTCCTAGTTATCGAAAATTTCAATAAGATTCATACTCGGCTTCTGACAGATAGATCTGCAAACGAAAATACAGAATGAAATAATCAATGTAGTCTATAATTTGCAACTGACATTCAAAGTCAAAGTCAAAATAATTTATTTCCATAGGATGTTATTACATCACTTAGATCCGTCATTACATTTTTTTGGGTGAGTTCACTAACACTAACACCTTAGGATGGTAAACCTATTTTGTGGTCGACCTTACAAATGAAAGGAACGAGCTAGAACGCAAAGTGTCGTCATCAGCAGCTCATAATATGAACTGCTGTAATATTATTAATATTATTACGTCCTCACCAAGGGAGGCTAACCGAATTAGGGTGATTCGACATTGGTCAACAACCGCTGCGCGTGCCAAGAAACTAGGACCGCTAACAAAGTGATTTACCAAGAACCCAGTATTGACCAAACCCCTTTTCCCACAGAACCTGTTACGCAGCCAACCCTCGCCCCGACGCGCTTATGAAGGAGCAGCTGGTGGAGATGACCGGCCTCAGTCCAAGGGTCATCAGAGTCTGGTTCCAGAACAAACGCTGCAAAGACAAGAAGAAGACCATCCAGCTGAAGATGCAAATGCAACAGGAGAAGGTGGTAATTAACGCAGGGTCTAACTTTTTCTACTAACGCTTTTGCTTTCTGAAAATTCCTAACTTAGTCTTGCAGCTTTGATATTATGAAGATTCTGGATTTGAATCCTGGTGGTGACAGTACCAGAGTTACATGAAAATTACTTCTCAGTTTGGTAAAGACACAGTAAGATAAATTCCGTGGACATCGGAATAGTAGCATGGTTTTGTGCTATGGAAGATACGTTAAGTTGTTGTTAGAATGAACCATATAGCGTTTGTGGGCTTATATATCACTGAAGTCAGGGTTCTAAGAAATAATAGATTGTAACGATGATAATATTATGATGAAGAGTTGATGAATTTAGGGTCGGTGTTGTATTGGTTAGGGCTGCTGCCTCCCGTTTGTGAGACGTGGGTTCGATCCCCACCACGTACTAATGTGTTTTCGAATTTCCATATGTTTTATTTTATTTATTTTATTTTATTTATAAAGACAAACAGCCACATACATAAATTATTCAACAAAGTCTATACTAGTTGAAAGCCTATAGTCTTCTGTATTTAACAAAATTGTACATCTCTAATTATTTATACAATGGTATGAAAAAACCAGTAACTAATCAGTGCATGAAATTTTTTGCATGACACATTTCTTAAAGACAGAAAATGATGGGCAAAACATGTCTACTTCAGCTAAATTGTCATTATAGAGACGGCATTATATGTACGTTTATTCGACGCTGATACGGTGAAGAAAAACATCGTGAGGAAACCTGCAAAGAAATTCAAAGGTTGTGTGTGAAGTTGACCAACCCGCACTGCGCTCCACGCTGCTGATCGCCCTGATACATGGTAGGATCGAGCCTCTCGGTGGGGACGTATGTGAGCTGTTGATGAATTGATGAATAAAAATAATAAATCTCGCTCATTTCTTATATTTAGGGACTCTAGCTTGGATTGCTAGAATTTATTATGATCAAATTCGTAGTAAGTATCGATATTTGTACCCACACAGTGAGACTTACAGATAACCTCTGTTTTCAACAGGAAGGCCGCCGCATGGGCTACATGTCTATGGGAGTACCACTCGTAGCCGGTTCTCCTGTACGACACGAGCCCAATGGGCCTCTGCCCCTCGAGGTGACGGCGTACCAGCCCCCCTGGAAGGCGCTCTCAGACTTCGCCCTCCACGCGGACTTGGATCGAGCCCCGCATCATAGCGCGGCTTTCCAGCAGCTCGTGAATCAGGTGAGAATGAGGAAAGAACTTTGAGGGTCCACGGGTCCACACTATACAAACAGTTCTCATTTAAGCTGATAAAAAAAGCTTTACTTATCAGTTTGAATGAGGGATTTTCTGACAGCTCTTTAAAAAATAAAAATAATAGTTCTAATTAAGACAATAGATGGCGCCAGGTGTACTTGGTGGTTTCTTTTTATTTTAAATACTTTTATGGCCCTTGGTGATTCGCCGGATTTCTTCGGATCCACGAATCGTCACCGCCATCTACCGAAGTTTTATGAACAATTTTTTTTTAATTGGATGTTGGAAAATCCCCTATTTAGCTCGTAATAGTTTTAGGGCGCATTCCGAATCAGACTTTCAGCGCTAGCGATCAGAAAAGCTAAAAACATTTTGTCTCCGTGTAAAAAACGTATGAGTTTTGACAGCTGACAGTAATTCGGTACGCGATTACGGGTGCTTTATAGATTCCAGGGTTAGTGTGTGTTCTTTGGGAGTCCACTAAAGCTCTGCTCATTTCTTTGAGGATGGTTCATGACCTTTTTGTATGTATGAATTGAATTGTAACGATGAAATTCTGACTGTATTTTATACGTATGTATTGCACTGTTGTGATGCAGTTGAAAAGATACAATCAGAGTGCAGTTCATCAAACTACGTTCTAGCTGCACTTTGACTGCTTCATAAGATTCTCAGTTGATTGTTTTTTCAATTCCGCGCCTGTTTTAATAGTGACAATAAATGACATAGTAAAAAATGATTTATTTTTTATCTTTTCTTTCCAAGCCACCACAAATAGTTTTAATAAAAAGCTAAGCTTTCATAAAAATGTTACAAACATTTCCAGATGCACGGCTACGACGTCCCCTGCCTCCCGCCTCCGCGGCCCCCCCACAGCGAAGGGGGGGACAACTACGTCACCTACCTCGAGAGCGACGAGAGCCTGCCCCCGTCACCCTAGTGTCGTCTCAGCTAATGCCCTTGGTTTGGATTTGGTAGTGAATGGAGATACTTCGATCAGTGATGTTGCGTGAAAGTGATAGAAAAAGAGATGATAGAAATGGTGAGCAGTTTTTTTTTGCAATGGCAACACAGGATGTGCTAACATTGATTGGTTGTGAAACCGCAGGAAGTGACAATGATTGGTTGAGGGCGCATTCCGAATCAGACTTGCAGCGCTGTCGGCGATCAGAAAAGCAAAAAAATGTGTGGCTGACAGTGATACAGAACGCGATTACGGGTACTTTAATCGATTCCAGCGCGTCTCGGAACGCAGGGTGAGATTTTAACAGTGTTGCCAAATAAATAAATTCTGCACAGTGCTCACATTTTTGTCAACTCTTTTGTAACACACTGTAACATAGAACACACAAAAGTGATGGAAATGATTAAGCAAAATTCGTTGTCAACACTACAATACACCTAATAATATAATATTAGGTATCAGTCTGAAGTAAAAAAGTGTGTAAAAATGTTTTTGAGTTTTATTTAAATACCTACTAACTTACATCAAGAATTAGTAATAAAATATTACTTGCATCTTTAAAACCTGAAGCTGACCAAATAAAAATAAAGTCTGTTAAATATCGCAATCAGAAATCTCATGATAAGTATTTTGATTACGTTAATTAAACAAACTTGTTGATCAGGTGTGATGAATATTTTTAATAGGAATACTACATTTTTGACTAAAATTTTACGCAAAGATAGATTTAAGGAAATCAAGATAAAAAATTTACAATGAATGAAGTGTGTTGATCGAAAACCTACTATTACTAGCAAATTCACATGCATTGAGAAATCAAGGGCAAAATACTTAAACTAATTAACTTTTTGTGATGTTTACCATTAGATTTATTTTATATTTAACTTACCTCCGAGTATAATATTTTATGTTTTATAGATCTGTTAGCGTATTGTACATAGGAGTTGTTGTATCATATTGTATATAAACACATGACTTAAGTATGTGCTGATTATTCCCTAAGTCTTATTGTAAAACTTTGAATGAAGTCTGTAAAATAAATTACAATATTTACTTCTACCAATAGCTTAATTGTACCTACAACTGTATTATTTTTCTTAAGTCTATCAACCGATAATCGTTTTTTACGTTTATATGAGACATTTAAAATAGGGAAATTTGAAAATGTAAAATATTTAAATGTTTATAGAGATTACCTGGTTTTTAAGTTATTAGTAGTTAATACTATACACTACCTATAATGTGAGCATAATAATAAAATTATTAAGTACTCTAAGCGTTGTTTTATTATTTTAACCTAATCATTTTTCAATCATTGCTTTGTAGAGCAAGAGTCCTGAGCATTTTTTTTTAATAATGATACAATTGTAGGTATCTCTACATCTTAGAAATTTTATAGGTAGTATGAATTTGAAGTCTTCAAAAACAACTTTCCCATCATCAACAGCTCACTATATTATGTACCTACGTCCCCACCGAGGGGCTCAAGCCTACCCTGAATTCAAACGATCGGGCCTTATACGACCACGCTCCGACCTTCCAGGACGGATGGGTCCACTTCACTCATAACATAACACAGCATTATATAATAGTACTAGTACATTATTTGTGTGATTTTCCTAGACCCAAGGTTGCCTGGAAGAGATTGCTACCTTAGAATTAAGGCCACCTGCTGACTCTTATGTTTTTATGTTTCTGTTATGTTTTCCTGTTTTGTTTTCGTTTGATGTCAATAAAGTATATTTGTATTGTATTGTACTAGGTATATAATCTTTAAATTTCTTCGCAGGAGTGTGCAAGTTCCTCATGATTACCGAGGATTGTGAAACAAATAGCTTCCTTACCAAATAGGCCACTAGTATATTAATTCTGTGCCACTAGTCTCCAGTACTTACAAAAATAGGAAGTAGCTAAGGTACCTGTATATTTCCTTCTGTGCAATAAAATATAATTCAAATCTAATCGAACGCATTAATTTTAAAGAAATTATAATTAAATATGTTCTGGCAAAATTCATGAAGTTAATAATTTTATCAAAATAGAAAATTAAAAGAAACGCCCGATAATTTAGCGTGAGCAAAAATAACTTTGCTTGTTGTACGAATCACTAATTAATTCAGTACAGGCGTTACTTATTCGGAAAAAGAATCCGAAACATTGATCACAAACATAACGAAATAAATAATCAATAATAAGAAAATAGTAGTTTTGAATAAACTAACGGTATATTTCGCTGGCTGAATGCAATAGTGGCACAACTCAAAATTTTAGGTATCTAAGTTAGACCCGGATTCATATTCAAAAAAGCGTACTTTATTTTATGCAATAACGAAACATTGCAATATTTGGCGGAATTGTCAATAGATGGCGTTAAGTGCCACTACTGCATTAGTAGGAATCCACTGTCTCTGTTATGCAACAGTGAACCTTTTTAGTTGTGCCAGTGTTGAATAAACTTTACGAAATACTTTTTACTTGTGCCAGTAATTGCAGATTGCAGTTCAAAAATGAATACAAATTAAAAAGAGATGAAATAAGTGTAAATTAAAACCTTTACAGTAAATATCCACGTTAAGTATCAATATTATAAAAAATGAAACGGAAAAATGAATTTATTTGCAATAAGTTTACATACAATAGGTATGTGTTCTAATCCTTGCACTAGGATTCACTGTATTGCAAGGACTAGACTACCTATAACTTATAACTATAACTCCAAATCATGAAAAGTACAGAAAAGAAAAGGGCAAACAATGCTAGGGCGTCCCCCTCAAGCGACGACAACAGTGATGGAAATGCAGCAAATGCTAGGGCGTACCCCCAAAGTGACGCAAATGTCATCAGAACACCCGGGATATCACCCACGACGCGCATAGCGAGCTGGAACGTGGGCTCGATGACAGGACGCAGCTCAGAACTCAGCGAAGTATTACATCGAAGACGCATCAACATTTGTTGCATCTAGGAGACGAAGTGGAAGGGGTCCAATTCGCGTAATATCGGGTATAACTACAAGCTGATTTATCATGGATCAAGGGCGCAGAATGGAGTCGGCATTGTAGTAGATAAACACTTTCAAGATCGCGTAGTTGAAGTAAATAGAGTAAGCGAAAAACTAATGTCAATCAAGCTTGCCCTGGACGATCAACCGTGCATGAACATCATATGGGCATACGCCCCTCAGTCCGGAACCCCAAGTTTGGAAAAAGAAACTTTCTGGGAAGAAATCAGCGATCTGCTGCAGTCTATACCAAACTATGAGTCGAAGTTCATCGGCGGCGACTTGAACGGCCACGTTGGTGAGAAAACTACCACTTACCAGAGAATACGTGGCAACTTCGGATATGGTAAAATCAACCCGGAGGGAGAGAGCATCCTTCAAATGGCACTGGCACACGACCTTGCAATTATTAATACTTTCTTCACAAAACCTGTAGAACATCTAGTAACCTATAAAAGCGGCGGGGCATGCACTCAGATAGACTACATTCTGACTGATAGAAAACAACTAAAAACATGCAATGACTGCAAAGTCATACCCGGGGAACCTCTTACCTCACAGCATAGAATACTAGTGGCAGAGTTCAAAATGCCAAAAACATTCAAAGTCAAGAAGAAGAGAATCATAAGAACACGGTGGCATAAATAGGAGGGTGAGGAAGGTTTCAGACTATGTGAAGACATTGCACAACACCTTCAGGAGCAGCAGGATGATACAGCCGATGCAATGTGGAGAGATTTTCATCTATACTGCAATGAAAAAGTAAAACAATATTTAGGAAAATCTAAAGGTGCCATCAATAATAACAAGGATACTAGCTGGTGGAATGAAGAAGTGAGAGACAAACTGGAGACTAAGAAAACACTCTTCAAACTATGGCAGCAGACGAAAGACGATGCTGATCACCAAGCTTATAAAATTGCTAAGAAAATCGCAAAACGAGCCGTCGCACAGGCCAAGGCAACCGCCAGGGATGATTTCTATGCTAAACTTGAAATTGCTTCTAACGATAAAGAAATCTTTATGTTGGCAAAACGCAAACACCAGAGTAGTAAAGATACTGCCACAAACAAATTTATCAAAAATGAACAAGAAAAACTACTAACATCAAACGAAGATATCAGAGACCGCTGGAATTCTTTCCAGCGGTCTATAATATTTGTTACTACACAGAATTACTAAATGAGGTATTCCCTAGTGAGGCACTACAAGATATCCCTGCTACGGAAGGCCCTATCCCATGTATAAGGCCTGAGGAGATAACTCTGGCAATCAAACGAATGGCAAATAACAAAGCCTCTGGCCCTGACGATATCCCTGCTGAATTCTGAAAGCGAATAGGAGATACCGGCGTACTGTTCCTGATGAAACTTTTCAACAAGTTCCTGGCTGATGGAATCCCCGACGAATGGCGAAAGAGCTTTCTCCTCCCTTTCTATAAACATAAAGGTGATATAAGACTCTGCGGTAACTACAGAGCTATAAAGCTAATCTCACATACCTTCAAAATATGGGAAAGAGTCATCAACAAAAGGCTACTTGATATAACTAACGTCACTGAAAACCAATGCGCATTCGTCGCCGGTAGATGTGAACAACCTACAGCAGGTTTTAGAAAAGTGGAGGGAAACTATGGAAAATCAGGTCTGCGAATAAGCAGAGAGAAGACCGAGTACATGCATTGCAATTTTAGTGGCGTCAACAGCAAACACACCATCTGTCTGCAGAACACCCAACTAAAAGAAGTGGACCATTTCAAGTACCTAGGGGTCAGTCATCAGCAAAGATGGGTCAAAATATTTGTTACTACTATAAAGTAGAATATAAAAGTATAATTAGGAGACGTGCTATTTAATTTGATATTGTTTTTACCTACTGGATACTTAAATCTAATTATGCAACTCTTATAAAACTTTACATAAGATAAAACATTATAAATGTGACTGAATTTCATACAGTAAATAACAATATATGTGTCTGTTGAATAAATGTGTGATTTTCAAGAGTTGTTTTGCTTTTTATTTAATCTACATACAAAATTACTAATTGAAACGATGGTAACAACTCAAAATGGGGCATTTGTTTTTATGCAGTACTGGCATAACTCCAAATACCTGAGTTTGCCCCCCTATTACATAATTCCAATTATCCGGAAAAAAAAATCTGTATCTAATCATATGAAGTATATCATAAGGAATTAAAAAAACTTTACTTCATCGGTATCTTTTATAAAATAAATCAATTATCACAGCTTTTCCATGCACTCGCTATATTTCAGAAACTTTAAACAGTTTTTTCCAAAATTATGCTATTTTGAGTTGTGCCACTATTGCATTCAGTCAGCGATTTACCCTTTCATGCGTGGGTGCTGATCACATCATGGCAACATTTTTTGATAACAACTGTCAGTGTCAACAGTGTCAAGTCTGATAACAGCACAAATTTCAGAGCCGCTTTTTGCTCTTTCAATGCAATTTATCGCTATTTTTGCCTTTCTTATTGAATCCTCAACAAATTCATGAATTAACATAAGTATTGAATCTAAATTTTCATTGAGTTTTCATACAAAAATGAGTGCCGACGAGAGTGATGCCGTAAACATAAAAACAGGAACATATCCAGTAAGTTATAAAAAAAAAAGTAATTTATTATCTTTTCTGTTACTATTACACCTTTAAAAGCCTATTTAATTTAAATAGTATTTTTATAGAGAACAATGTAATTATATATAGGTAACCTAACCGTTCTTAGTTCACGCAATTATTTCTTAGATCCCTGTTTTTTTAACCTGTTTCTTAATCTTTCTCAGTAATTAAGCACACAATTTCCTACCTTTCTCTCTATCCTGTATCCTCAGCTCATATTCTTTTAAATTACCTAATACTTCCTCTTTGCCTTTTATTTTCTCTGTTTTCATTTTCTTGACTGTCTTATTTGTTTGTCTATTTAGTTTTACTTTAAACTGGTTATCTAAATAAAGTTTTGAAAGGGTCTGCTGACTGCTCGCTGCAAGACTTTACTAAATTATGATAACGTTGTTCTTAACCACCAAGCTCTGGAACATTGTTTCATTTCATTTCAAAAGTAAGTATTTTTATTTTTCTCACAAAGAAGATACTGAACTTATAAAAGTAGGTATGTGTATAGACTTCATTGTAGCAAAATTTTATTAATTTCCCTTTCATAAAGAAAGAAAGAAATACAATTTATTCAAGGCATCACATATTACAAATTGCTTTATTACAAGTCTAAGAACATTATGAATGAAATTAAAAGTATTGAGTCAGACAGGTGTGTATGGTAGATTAGTAGCTATAGATAAAAAAGATAACAATTGCAAAATCAATAATCATTCGTAGGAAAATGTTTGTCTAACACATTATACCTGGGTTTTACTATAGGAAGAGCTCTGACAGATTATAATTTTAAAAACTATTGAATATTATTTCGTTTATTTATTTATTTATTAAGTAAAATCACTGTATCAAGATAAAATAAGAGGTGAAGTTACTTTTTTTCAGTTTACAAATAGCAATTGTGGTTCGTAAACTGAATATTGTTAACGTCATATGAAGAATTTTGAAGCTGTCAGAGCTCTTCCTATATTAATCCTGGTATAGTACATTCAGCGTCAATATTGGTTACATTTTTCCAACTGACTCATAATACCTTTGATATAATTAGTGTAGCAAGGTCTAATTTTATACTGATTGTCAGAAAAAATATTGAATCAGGCAACTGTTGAACAACTATAAATTTTCTATTTGCCTCATTTTTCTCCTCCGATAACCAAGTTGGTTCTGGCTGGCTAATATAGCAGATAGTGGTTGTTAAGAATTTTCATCTAGGCTGGTCGTTAGATTGACAAAGCATTTACAATATAGGCATTCCATCCATTATTTTTATTTTTATTATAAATTTTCTTAATTTACATTATGAACTGTGTACAGTTATATCTGGTGCATTTTAGATAAAATGGTTGTAAAATAGTTACTGGTGGGCCCATTCAGTATGTAGGTTCTGTCACTGAGCATAGTAGTACTACATACAGAACGGCCACTCACGCCCCCCGCCAATCCCAGACACCTGCCTACCCCGCAGTTCGGGGGCGAGTTGGGAAACAGAATAGTACAGCGCGCGCCACGATAACCCTAGAAGCTTTGTGCGCTCTGTACTAGGAAATGCAGTAGCAGACATTTAAAAAGAGATAATAGGGGATCGGACTGTTCACCATATTTTATGAATTTATCATATTTTATAAATTATTTTTAAAATATAGATTAGTAGCAGACGATTCGCGAAAATAAAAACAAAATCGGTTGAAAAGCGAATTTACAGTGTTTTTTTAAAGTTTCAATATGTCCGTCTCTTTCAAAAACGATTTTTTGTTTAGAGATTATATGGCGTTGCTAACAAATGACGTCACAAGTGGGTATGTGGCTCTCTGTCTAATCTTGAATTTCAAACCTTTATAACTCGGTCAAATTTAAAGATAGAGCAAAAATTCTTTTAGTGTTTGATAGCAGAAACTAAGAAGTTGGGATTTATAAAATAAAAAAAAAGTAGTCCGATCCCCTATTACACAAATGATCCTTAATTTAAGTTCGTGTCCTTTTCACCTTTCAAAGATTAAAAAGGGACAGGAGATGGCCATTCTAATGTTAGAGCTGTCAAACATCGAATTTGAACCTTATGGACGCGTCGATTGCACAATTTTAGAGAGCACGTAAAACTTCCTTAAGCCTCAGCCACAATGAGCGGGAGCGGCGCGGTCCGGGGCCGGGAAAGCGGGACGGGGGGTGTTACGCCGCGTCATACAAAGTCCCGCTTTCCCGGCCCCGGACCGCGCCGCTCCCGTTCTTGGGCTTTAAAACTTAAAAATCTTATATTGACAGCTAATGCCTAAGGGCATTATTAGGTTATCATTAATTGAAAATGATATCATTCGTTCATCTGTATTCATCACCTCTCTTTCATTTGGTCATAAAAACGAAAATGATAAATGGATTTTAAAATTACAATTAGAGCATGACTTCCCGAATCGGGGCCAATATCAAACTTCAATTCAATTCAATTCTTGGGTGAATGGCGTTTCCGTGGTGATTTCGCCAATGTCAAGTTTTATTGATGACTCTGCTTGGACATAGGCTTCGAAACTTCGAACCTTGAATTCTGGCGACTTCTTTGGTATTCTGAAGTAATTATGTTTACCGCCAACCGGATTTGCGAACTACCTTCAAATTGGTAATAAAACAATTCAATTGCTATTTTTATTAGTTTACAATTACATGAATAGTTGAAATTGGCCTTGATAGCTACTGATAGCGTTGTTTCGGCATTTCCTTGGTTATTTTATGGGTCTACTTCTATTGCGTCAAGCTTAGAAGGGTTACACGTGCGAGATTGTGCGTTTTCCGTGCTTCAGAATTCAGAAAACAATGTGGTCGTGCGCTTTGGCGTGCCCAAGGGGAGACTTACGTCCAGCAGTGGACTGCGTAGGCTGATTGATTGATTGATTGATAGTCCCAGCAGCAGATAGGCGATCAACCTGTAACTATGTGCACTTAAAAAACATAAAGTACCGTATGCCTTTATTAAAACTGTAATAAAACACTATAAATTGAATTTTCAACTGATTGTGTTGTTTTTTCGCTAATCGTCTGCTATAGGTACTTATAAGTATTTATATAAATTTAAAACATGTTGCAACTACAACGTTGTGTGTGGTCAGTGATGCACTGTGTCAGTAATCGTTTAATGCATTAATTTATAGTCCGTTATCTTGAGGAGATAATTCTCCTATATACCTACTCGTATAGTATTATAGAATACTAGCATTCCGCCCGCAACTTTTTCCGCGTGGTTTTCGTTTAAACCTACTAATATTATAAATGCGAAAGTTTGGATGTTTGTTGCCGAATCACGCTTGAACCACTGGACGGATCGGGATGAAACTTGGCACACATTTAGGTTAGGCCCTGGAATAGGATATAGGCTACTTTTTACCGCGGAAAAACACTTCATTCTTACGAGAAAACTCATTAAACGCGGGTGAAACCTCGGGCGGAAAGCTGAATCGACATAGCACTCGCTGCATAAATCTATAAAGGAAGATTAGGAAGATAAATAAGGAAGAAGGAAGAAGGAGATTCTATATTAGAAAGATTTAAAGATAAATAAATATAGAGAGAATAACAGAAATAGAAGAGTAACGATTTTTTTATCCTCCTTAGAGAGGGAACTTCCAGAAATACCTTTATAATGCTTGCCTATACCTATACCCCAATTTTAAGTACTCGGCTCTGCGATCCTTCGGTCAATCGGTCACTTTTTCCTTTAATATTGGTAGAGATTGATGTTCGTTATTTTCAAAGTCCTTTCTTCCAGTAGCTATCATTCAGGACAACAATCCTACTCCGTTTATATTCTATCCCCTTTTGTTACGGAGGTTTTTGGTTCCAATCCCGTTGGAGACACTAGGAAACAAAATCGCTTTGTAACACAGTTCCCTTTTTGGTTAATATATGGCTGAATAATCTTGATTCCCCGATGAGTCACATCAGAGTTCCATAAGAAGTTCAATAATATCAAAATTCATTTTAAAACTAACGATGCCTGTTTAAAATTCATAATTCACTGTTATTGTGTGTAACAGAATGACTGGTTTACCGTTTATCCTTAGCGTAGACGTTGAATCGTGTTTATAAAACATCAAGTACTGATTACAGTCCCACAGTCAGACAGAATAGCGACTCGTCCCAGCCTCGCAGTTCGCACGGATAGTTAAGCCAGCGCAAACAATGTAAGCGCCCATAAATATATTTTTTGACGACTTAATTTAAAAACATTAAATTTTCTCTACTAATTTAAAACTTATTTATAATGTTATATACATTTAAATCTTCCTCATGAATCTCGTCGTCCATTGGTGGAACACGCATCAAATTCCATCGCGTGGTTTACGGGGAGTTAGCGAGATACAGACAGACAGACGCGAATAGCGACTTTGTTTTATACTATGCAGAGAAGAGATACCTAGAGAAGAAAGAACTCTCTTTTGTGTAGTGAGATCTATGTCTGAATGAGGCCTTAGTTTTAAAATATTTGCATATTGCACTGAATGTTTGAAATAAAATACCATATATATATAAAATGATACTTAGGAAAACAAACTCAGTCAACGCTATGTGACCAACTTGTCTACGCGGCAGGAATTTTCAGTTTGTGTCTGCCGTTGTATCAGCTTACATGTGTACAATTTCATTTGAACATTAATTGTGTTATTCTGTAATACGGTGATAAATAATTATTTTAAACTATATTTTTCTCGTTCATTATATATAACTTTGGATAATTTAGGTATACTATTTCGGGAGTATAAATGCTCTGGCCTGAATATCATCCACATAAAAAATCTTCCTTTTAGAACAGGGACGTTTTTAACTAGCATCTTTTTTTGTTTTTCAGGGATGTTTTGTCTAAAACTGTGTCGTTATACTCCACGGACTTACAAATGAAAGTGTAACAAACGCAAGAGCGTAACAATTCCTTCTGTAGATAAAAAAAAACAATAAGTAGTATATTGTGTTGATTAAGTAAATACAGTTCCTTAACATCGGCTGTAAAAGTTATGACCGTTCTCTTGATAACTGCCATAAATACTTCAGCATTATCATCAGATACTAGAAAATGATTGAAGACTTCAGTTATTTGGGGACTTTTGTGATGTTAGTACACTTGTAGACGGTAAAAATATCACTTCACTATAGCGGAATAAAGGTGTCAAAGTCGAATTGTTAAAATTGACGTGTAGTTCATTGTATGAAGGTGATATTTGGATGTGGTTAGTGTCGAAAATGGAAGCAGAAAGTGAATCAAAGTTGACTCAAAGGAAGAAGACTAAATTTGGGAAGGTAGGTCATGTTAGTCGGTCGTGAGGAGTAACGCCCTAGGAAATAAACTGATACCAGTGATCTCCGAACACTAATCTTTCTCGAAATAAGAATTGCGACTGTATTTATTTATTAAGGGTCCTACCCAAGCCTACTCGCAGTTATTGAAAGCCTAAGGCTCGTAAACGAGCAAGCAGAAAATTCCAGAAAACATATATATTAAACTTGGATATATAACCTTTATTTCGCGCAGGTCAAGCTGATCCTATTGTTAAATTCGCTACTGCTTCTAATTACAACAGACGCGGACACGATTCCTACGGGATATTATTGGCAATTCATTTATCTTACATCCGTAATTTAATCATAGGTAGTTCAAGAAAAAAGTAAAAAAAACGAGTTTTTCGCACGATTCCTGCACAGTGTCGGACATAACTACCGTGAAGCATCGCACGCTAATATAAACGTTATTTCTGTAGTGCGTCGGTTGAACTTTCAGCTAAAGCGCGTTGAGTTGCTAATTTTGCCATTTTATGCCCCTTAAGTGAGTCCAGTGGTAGTTACATTTAAAATCTTACACTTAACTAATAACTAAGGGTGCATTCCGAATCAGACTTTCAGCGCTGTCAGCGATCAGAAAAGCAAAAAAATGTAAGGATGACAGTGATTCGGAACGCGATTACGGGTACTTTAATCGTTTTCAGCGCATCTCGGAACACAGGGAAAATGTGGTACAAATCACCAGGTACAAATGCACTGCCTTTAGGTGCCGCAACATGCTTATTAGAAATAAAACTTATTGTCTAGGTACCAATTAAAAATGACGATCATGTTTTTATACTGTAATTGTCATTTTGTTAATTTTGAGTTTGTAAGTATTTTAGGGTAGGCCCCTTTATGGGGGCGGCGTATAGCGAGCTGTTGGTGCAGTAATTATTTGTTAGAGCTATTCACTTTTTATTTTCAAAGCGACAAAGTAATTAGTTTCTATGAATTATTAGATTATTGTTTTATTTGTCTTTTATACAAATTGTAATAAAAAAAAGTGGGGCCCTGAGGCTAAAATGTTTCTGGCTGATATCTCTGCGCGTCTCCGCGAGGTATCGGGTGACCCAAGAGCTGGTAGCTACTTTGCCCAGAGAATAGCAATAGCGATACAGAGAGGGAATGCTGCCAGTCTTGTGGGAACTCTGCCGCGGGGAGACGCGCTAGAGAATACCTTTTATTTGTGATTTTAATAGTTGTATTGTTTGATTTTTATTTGGTACCTGAATAAATTGCTATAAAAAATAATATTTTGTAATGGTTTATAGTTTAGGCAATAGAGGGTGAGGCTCTACAGACTTTGACTTCGTATCACATCATAAATCATTACACCAACCTTCTGTATTTACCTTAGCACTTGACTCTGTGAAACAATACGCTGCTTATCTCTGTTCTGCTTCATAAGAGATCGATTGTTACTGTTGGACAAGATCTGAGTCTGATTCGAGAATAGCTTTGTAACGAGGCACTCTTCCTCTTTCTGGTTCTATGACTGGCAACCTTTCTTGCTGGCAGTTTTATCTTTCATTTTAAATTCATTTTCAAATCTAGATTTCTTACGTTTCGATATTGTCTTTTTTCTGCTAAATTTCTCACTTCACGTTCTGATCTCTAACTGTGAAAAGCTCAGTTAACCGTTTACCATTTCAAATCCTTGTTACCATTTTTCAGTTTTTATAATATACCTAGTCAGGTCATAAATTCTGTCACATGTTTAATATAAAATAATTTAAACAAGTTTATTAATTATGTAACCATTTATATACCAAAATGAACTTAACAAAACATAGATTCTTACACTGACACTAAAGTTTATTCAAAATGACCTCCGTGATTTTGAATACAGGCCTTCAATCTGCGCGGCCAGTCGTCTATCGCAGCACGAACGAGGTCCATGTCAATATCGGCGGCTGCCTTAATCAAGGATGTCTTGAGTGACTCCAAATTGGGATGAGGCTTTGAGCACGCCTTTTCCTCCAAGTGTTGCCATATCTTGTAATCTAGCGGATTCAAATCTGGACTGGAGGAGGGCCAGTCTTCGTGCCGGATGAAGTCGATTTCACGCGCCACCAGCCAGTCTTGTGTGCTCTTCGCTCTATGAGCTGGCGCCGAATCTTGTTGGAATACCCAGTGCCTGTTATTGAACATGGTATGAGAAACAGGTTCCACAGGGTTTGTCAGGACTGTATTTTGATACACAACTGCATTCGTTTTTACACCTTTCTCACAAAAATGTACCTCTGTTAAGCCCCAATAAGACACTCCCAACCATACCATGAGCGAGGATGGAAAATGACCTCGTTGGACACGCGGAATACGGTTGCTCGCTTCTTCACTACTGTGTGCGTACACCTTATCATTTTGTTTGTTGTAGCTCTCTTCTACGGTAAAAATTTTTTCATCCGAAAAAAGAATTTCCCGATATTTTTTTCCCGCGTACCGCTTCAACAAAGCGCGGCATCTCTTCAGTCTCAGGTCCATTAGACGAGCATTCAAATGATGTCCTGTTTTTCTTCGATATGCCCGAAGCCCTAAGTCTTCATTTAACACCCTTTTCACCGTGGTTCTGCTTAATCCCATCTGAAGGGCCAACAGTTTCTGCTTACGTTTGGGATTTCTTTGAATTCGCGCCTTCACAGCTTTTATCACTGCTGGAGTCCTAACAGACCGAGGGCGACCACTTCTTGACCTGTCATCTACACTAGAGTCTTCATTGTATCGTTTGATGGTACGATAAACGAATCTTTTGGTTATATTCAAATTTTTCAGTATGTCAAAAATTTGAATTGGCGCGTAACCGCAACGATGCAACGCAATAACTGCAACACGGTCTTCTTTAAGCGTCCACTCCATATTTAAAAATGAGTAAAATTCTAAAAAGTATACATTTTTATTTTCATGTACAATTCGAAATTCGAATTCAATAAACTTTTTTGTGGCCAGCATTCTAAAAGAAAAGTTTTTACTGTGTGACAATACTTATGACCTGACTAAGTAAATTATATAAATACATAAATAAATACCTTTTCCTACGGACTGAACCCTGTTTTTGCCACGTTTTATATTAAAATACTCTACAACATCCTTTGTGTGGTGTTCAGCAGCTTTGTGGCGGCTGGGCCATAGCTTTATTTCAATACAGGATTAATGGATCTTGTATAGATTGTCAGTCTAAAACCCCGCATCTCGAATAGATTTCAGATAATACAAAAATTGCGTGAAATTAATTCGCGCTGGGCCTAAATGTAATTTTATGTAGGCTGAAACTCCTTGATGGAGACGTATCAATTGAACTGACATGATAATGTTGTTTAGAACCACTAACAATAATAATTCTATTCTATTACGTATATTCTAACATTAAATGATGTCACAGGTGGGTATGTGCAAAAATGACTAATTGAAGCCTATATTATTCCGAATTGTTCTTCGTATGAGTTAAATAATATACTTACATACCTTAAGTAAAAAAATGATAAGTAGTAATGACTTGCTGAAGCAGTAACATTTTTTTAAATGAATTTCTCAGTTTATTTGTATAGGTTTCCCCTTCCTGCACCTTATCTCTTGTGTTTGTTTCCTACCTTCTTTCATCTTACTTTATTATATATAAAAATACTAGTTACATACACTCTCTCTGTTTGTTCTCCCTTCAGAAGAAGTTCTAAAGGGCCCCGGAGACGGTCAAACCTTACGTGTTTGATCAAACCGTTTGAACGGTTTGTCAAACGGCTCTGCGCAGTCTGATTCTGTACGCTGTCGTACGTAATTACACTTCTGACGCGTCAAACACAACAAAAATATGAAATTGCATCAAACATGCTTCAAACACGTAATTGTTTGACAAACCGTTCAAACCACCTTTGTAAACGATCAAAATGGCTTGAGTCAAACCAAACTTTACGTGTTTGAATCAAACCGTTTGACCGTCTCCGGGGCCCTTAAGTATTTCGTTGTTTTCGTCATTTCTATCCTATTATATACATACATTGTTTTTATATATTTTCAGAATATATACAGTGGGGTCCCGACGATCGAGTATGACGAAGATCGACACGAAAAGCCCTGGCAGCGGGTTAACTTCTTTCATTTACTTCTTCATTTCATTTCGTAATTCAATTCAGTTTTCATTGCTTTCATATGTTACTACTTAATCATCTGTATAATTTTATTTCTTACTTAACTGTTCTCAGATTGAGAAAAAGCCTGGATTCCCAATTACAAACTTGTAATGTGAAGCTGGCTTGTCTCGATGATCGTAGGCAAAAATATGTCGTTTTATTATTTTCAAAGCTTTTTGCTGTCAGACAAACTTGACTTTTTCTAGCATAAAGACGTCACAGATAAAAGAATTATCAAAATCGGTTTACAAAAATAAATAAAAAAAATACAGCCGAATTGACAACCTCCTTTCTTTGAAGTCGGTTAAAAACTATAATATTCACGATCGCGTCAATCGTGTAACCAAAAAAATATCTTTGTGTGAAAAGCTTAGTTGAAATTGCAGTTTTAACACACCGCACGAAAAATTCTTTTTGGCGGTTGAGTGCAGTTAGAACTGAAACTCAAGACTTCAGATGTGGCGATCTGTGCCTCCTGTAAGCTCTGGAGTTTTTTTAATGACTAGATACATTCTATTTATTTATTATTACAGAACAATCAGTAGCTATTTACAGTTACAGATCCATCACATCATTTAACATCCTAAAATATTTATTTGTGGTATTCACGCCACATACTCGACACAATATCTAGACTATTTCTTGGTTTGAGTTCTTTATCTCATTTTCATCACATTTAGTTGCTAATACTTCAACTTGGTTGGTGATTTTACTAAAATCTAACTGAATCACTAATCATCAACACTTTTCATCAACAACGCCACAAAATATATAGTAGACAAATAGTTAGTTTAAAAAAAGTATTTTTATTTTTAAAATCTTTGAAAGGTATAATAATACTCTCAATTTCATGACAAGCACTTTTTTTATAAATAGACACAACTTATAGACAATTTGAATTCACAGCAGCCATTGAGGCTTTTCTTGCTTCTAATTTACCTTATAATATTTATCTACTTAGGTATAGGGAACCAAAAGTTTCGGAGTTATAACATATTTGAAAGATACTTAAATAAATAGTCAGGAATTTACATACATATTATCATTTCGGCATTATGTTTACATTTGGTTGAAATTTTTAGGTGTTTTCGGAAGTGACTAGAAAAGGGGGTCATTTGTATGAGCCTGTAAAATCAGTGAGTACTTGTATGAGGGTTTTACTGGGTGTATCACTCTGGGTGTATTTGTGTCAATCTTTGGGATTCGATGTTATAAACATTGATTTAATTATTTTACTATGCACTGGGCTGTTATGTGTTGTTATCGCGCAAAAAGATCTACAAATGGGTTGCTATTTATTTATGTAAATATGGATGTGTAATTTATTTGCACAGTATGTTATTTTTATTTTTTGTGTATTAAGTATCTGAGTATTTATTTGCAAAACTATTGTATATTTTTATATTAAAGAAACGCACCTATTGTATAACATGTGTTTCCGTACATTTTACATTACCTAATTTCTTCCTTTAGCGATTTTCTTTGAACTAAAAATATCAAGAAGCGTGTCTATAAATAAATATCTGTATGTCATTTTTGTCAAAATATTATCACCAAGTTCATACTTAAATAATCGTCATACTAATCTTTGCTAATATCGTAATGTCTCGAATATTATCACATTAATTTAATACCATTTGGGATCATACTAAACCGTTTTACGATCATGTTTTTTTTTTCTTTCTAACTCTTTTGTAACTGCCATTTTGTTACAAACTTAACACTTTTAATTTTGAGTACCTATCGCATCGTAAGAATGCCGTCCTGACAGCTGTCATACGCGTACAATTTCTTTTCTGTCTCTTTTGCACCCATTTGGTTTTCATATTTCCTGCCTGCTGTCAGGACGGCATTCTTATCTTACGATGCGATTACTTATAAGTGGTTTTTCGGTAGTCTAGAGCCCTCGGTGGAGAGACGTTATATGAGATTTTGAGAAAGTAATTATTTGTTCAAACTATTTACTTTTACTCGAGAAGGCGACGAATTAATTTGGTAATTTCTATGAAATATTTTTTTGGAAGAATATTAATTACATAAATATAAAGTCTCTCGGTTGGTGGCTCAGACTCAGACCATCAAACTGAACAACTTTTGTGTTTGAACTTTTTCAAAATCTTAAAAAAAACATTTTTGGATTTTTCACACAAATTGTCTTTGAGAGCGTCGGTGGTTTAGTGGCTAGAGCCGCTGCCTCCCGTCCGGGAGACGCAGGTTCAAATTCCACGACGTACTAATGTGTTTTTGAATTTCGAATTCATATGTACGTTTATTCGACGCTCTTACGGTGAAGGAAAACATCGTGATGAAACCTGCACACTCCTGCAAAGAAATTCAAAGGCTGTGTGTGAAGTCGACCAAACCGCACGGGGCCAGCGTGGTCGACTAAGGCCTAATCGCTCTAATTTAGGGTAGGCTCAAGCCCCTCGGTGGGGACGTATAATCGACCTTACAACCCACTCGATATTCGTATGATGATTACATTGTTTGAATATAAATTGTTGCGTATATTTATTACCTTTCATTCACAAAAATTACAAAACGCGCTCCTAAAATTTAAATTTCCGTTTTCAAATTATCGAATCGATGACTATCAGTCGCCATTCGCTGTCTAACAATAGACGCATTCTTGTAATCTCTACTTGTATGATATTTATCTTATCTGTTTCGATTCTGTAGAATTCAGTTACGAACCTACCAACTTATCTGTGAAATGAGAGGCGGCGCTAGTAGTAATACAAAATTTGATGATAAATTGTCATTTCCATAGTAATGGCTGTAGTTCCAATTTTGGCCGTTTACCAGATACTTTGGTAGGTCTGCTTGGTTTGGTGTGGTTTGTTTGATGTGCAAATCTTTCAGTCCTTTTGGTATGTATTTCAAACTTTATGATATGCGGGGATTGAATTTGTTAGGATTTTATATGTGCTTATGTGTCGTTTTCTCTTTTTGAAATGATAAAAGGGAGTCTCCCTTTTTCTCTTTGTTGTATCTATCTCTTGAGATACTGTTGTAATGTCTGCTGGGTCTAAATATTCAATATTTGCCGATTTTTAAATCAACCTAGATATTTAAAAAAAAAGTACTTGAAAAAACAAACTGATATTGAGATGTGATGTAAACAATGAATCTAATTAATTATGGATGGCAACATTTACAAAACTCAAATAATAATAAAAAATACCACTCGCTTTAACTGGATATTGAGTGAGTGAGAGGTGATTAAATATATTGCCATTTCAAGTAGGTATCTTTCTTTAATTGATTTGCTTATATTTTTCCTACTCGTTTTTACATTTTATACATGGATGGATTAATAAAAATTTAATACTCACAACTTTCCTAAGAAACATTAGACAAAATGGCAAGTCTTTATAACTTAGAATTTTTTTAATGAATGAATGAACCCTAAACCGACCGTTGTTTCTTAGTAAAAATATTATCCTGTTTCATCAAACTTCCTCGGTTTTTGTTTAGATTAATAAGAGTATCAAGGATTCCATAAAATCCCAAGGGGTATTCTATTTTCTGGCTTGCTATTTATTTCTACTCCTTACTGAAAACATTTAGTGATATTATGACAAATCACTAAAATATACTTACTTTCAGAAAAAAATGCAATATTTTCACTTGTACCTTCTTCAATGTTTTTTTTTCTAGTTCAAAAAGTAACCAGTATTTGTGTTCAGGTATCCAGTACGTTAATACTGGTGCTGCTAGGGCTGTACCTGTTACTTGCGTATCTGACTCAACTGGTCGAAGATGACATGCCCAGAGTCATCACAGAAGCTGAAGTTAGCCCCACGGTAAGTATAATCTAGTTTGTCAATATAAACAACCATTACACTGTGAAAGCTTTCTCAGTCTTGGGCCAGGAGACGCATTTCATTATTGAATCACTCGTACTTCAATTCACATTCGAAATCACGACAAACGTATGCGATTTCCTAAAATTCGTATTTTGAAAATTCATTCCGCGATATCTGCAACGAGTGGTACCATCCACTCGTTTTTTTCATTTCTATTACAGACCTACATAAAGAAATTGACAGAACAGTTGTCGATGTTCTACCATTTGTCTCTATTTTGTCATTAATTGACGTTCCGTTCGGTTTTTATAATTTGTATGGAATGTCAATTGACATTTTTTGATTCAAGTGACGTATTTTTGATTCACTCGTATCTAGATCCTAATTCAAGATAAGCTTGACCTCCCCCCCCCCATGTGGATATGCGCATGTTTTACTTTTGAGGAAAGTCAAAATCCCTAAAACTTTATGACACCGCTAGGAGCGCCCTTATACGGATATCAGATCAAGAATTTATTACTCATAGAAAAACAAACGAAGGCGAAGTGACTGAGCATGACAACTTTTTTAAACAAAAAAAACAATTCACATTTTCAGGACGCATACACATTCAGTGAAGAAACCGCGTGGAAATACCTGAATACAATTCTTGGAGACGAGCCTCGAGTTTCCGGCACTGCATACCACTTACAGAAGACCAGGGATCTCAAAGCCTTGGTGGACTCGGTGGCTAGTCAAGGCTCTTTGCCAGTGCAGACTGAGTGGCAGTTTGCTGCTGGTAAGTCAAGAATGAGAAGCATATTCTCTAGCACTCACAACGTGGACTCACGTTCTGGTGAAAATCGTGAAAAGTCGCTGGATATGGGCTGCGCAGGACCGGTCATTGTGGAGATCCTCGGGGAAGACTTTAATTTAGCAGTGGACGTTTTTCAGCTGAGATTATAATGATCTTGACTTCATAAGAATGAGAATATAGTTTTTGGACTGCATACCACTTTCAGAAAACCCTGGATCTCAAAACCCTGTGCAGTCTACATAAAAAATTAAATTAAAATTCATTTATTTCAGACCATTGATCCATAAATAAAATAAAAACAATTACAAACAATTATAAAAACAAAAACAATTTTAAAAACAATATCAATTAAAAACAAAATTAAAAATGAAATCAAATCAAATTACATCAAATTAAATCAAATCAAAAATTTAAATGTCATAATACATAAGCCCACTTTAAGGGGCTACCTGACGGCGCACTAGCGCCACTTCGAAAAAAAATCATAACTCCGAAAAAACTAAATCTATAAAAAAAGTGGACGATCATTTTAAAGTGCAGGTACTTAAGTATTTTTAGAAATAGCGAACTTTATAAAATCTTATACGGTGTAGTAAGAGATAGCGAAAGTGCTAAAAACGGCCGTTATTAGCACTTTCGCTATCTGTTACTACAATTAACAATAGATAACTGAATTTATCAATTCTAAAAATACAACAAGACTAATGAAACAATTTGATCGTTAATATTTTTGATATTTTGTGTTTTCACTAAGTTATGATTTTTTTATCCAAGTGGCGCTAGTGTTCATATACCCCCTTAAGCCTAAGACATTAGCTTGCATGATATAGAACATTAGGGACTAAAATTTTGATGGATTAGAAGGCCAATCGAGAGACGCGGCCTATAAAAACTGTTGTAAAGTCAAATAGGTTAAATATTTTACATTGCTTCATGTTTTTTAATATTTTATATGCGGCGCTTATTAGTGATGTAATGAATATTCGCATTCGCGAATGTCGGTAGCAGATATTTGCATTCGTATTCGCATCCACGAATGTTCATAAAATGACATTCGTTACATCACTAGGGCTTATCGTTGCCTGCGCCGCTGCGTCAATACGTCTTGACAGCCGCATACAAAGCGTTTAACCGTGTATTTATGAAAATTCTATGATGTTTTCAGGTGACTACTGGATAACTTTCTCCCCCGCATACGTGAACCTGTATCGGAATGTGTCGAACATCATCGCCAGGATAGAGGGAGAAAGAAACACTTCCTTGCTGGTCAACTGTCATTACGACTCGGTACCTTTCGCCATGGGTGAGTTCGATTTTCAAAATCAGCGAGTTTGTTTATTGAAAAGATGTTGACTTTATTTCTCAACAGATGGCGTTAAACGTAATCTGTTAAATATATGGCTCTGTTGTATAGTGAGACATGAAATAGTTGATGATGAACAAAAGCAGCATTAGGTTGTTGGATTGGATGGATAGCTAGATGATTGGCTGAAAATTAAACAAAAGTAATATCTTTGTACAGCGCCCCCATTTATTTCATACCTAATCTTTTACATTTTAAATTTAAAAGATAAAAATTCGTCACATTCGACCCTTTAGTCATTTTATTTTACGATTAAGCAATATATTTCTTTTTAATCAGGTAAAATTCATATTCATATTGTCATAATATAGTAGATATGTTTTTACTTAAGATTTCTAACCAAATTTGTATTGTTTCATCAAAGTCAAAGTCAAAATAATTTATTTCCATAGGATGTTATTACATCACTTAGATCCGTCATTACATTTTTTTGGGTGAGTTCACTAACACAATGGCGGAATCTGTGGAGAAGAGCTCACCGAAGAAACTCCAAATCAAATTGAATTTACACTCTTATCAATTTGAAAGCTGTTTTTTTTTTAATCATATTCTACCTATAGATACAGGACAGGAGGGTTTTAATTTTGCGACTTTTTTCATACGTACCTAATTCTTTAAACATTTATTTCATGCTCTGCCGATGTTGCTAAAATATGTCCGAAAAGAAAATTAAAATAATGAATTATGTTTAAATCTGTTAATTATAAATAGGTGCCTCAGATGACGCTATATTCTGTGGTATAATGGTGGAGATGTTGCATAGACTCTCCCGTAGAGGGCAGCGCTTCAAACACAACATTGTGTTCGTCTTCAACGGGGGCGAAGAGAACGGCCTTCACGTGAGTAAAGCTTGGGTTACCTGGGAGAAATCGCTGCAACACCCCCTTTGCATGATATTGTATTTTTGTATAATTTATTTATTTGGTAGGTAGGTATGTAGGTATACTGTCTTGATGCTTTCTTATTACTTAAATAAAGTGTCAAAACGTTTAAAAGAATTGCGATTTTAAAAATCTTTCAAAATAAATCTATAGAAAAAAAAGTAAATTGACAAATAATTATTTCCGTCAAGTTTCTACTTCCACTACTTCAAAAATGGCGGACAATCTGTCATCTCCAATGTTTACCTTTTCACTCATTCTGGTGTTGGATGCAGGCTTGCGTTTACTCTATTTGTTAATGTTGGTTTTGTCCGTTTTTTGTTTTGTTTCTTGTTATTTATCTAATTCCTTTTCTATGTAGGAAAATAAATCGTGAACTCTACTACATGACCACTGCCACTGGTTCGAACCGACAGACCTAGTGGGAGAACAAAATAACCGAAACTTTGATATTTTACCACTATCCCTAACGTTAGTGGGAAAGAAAGAGATGCCAATACTTTGTTATTCGATCACTAGTTAAAACCGACTGTACTAGTGTAAGTACAGAAAACCAATACGTTTCTTAATTAATCAATATACTATATTACTACGGTTACTTTGGATAACATTTAGAAATACTTGAGTCACATTTTAGACATATACTTTTCTGAATTTTTAATGACTGACAATTCAGCATTGTAGACAATCTTTATATATGTTAAGATGGTATATATGTTAAGATTTTCATGGTTGTTCACTATACTAAAATAACAACAACAATATTATACACGACAACGACGACGATTTTTTTTTATTATCGAGGTAGCATTATTAAATATTACCGTACTAACAAACCCAATAATTGTGTCAATTTTAGTGTAACCTTTTCAGTGCCATAACCTTCTTGATTTTCTGATGTTATCTAAAAATTACGTATAATAATTTGTAACCGATAGTACCAACAGAAACCAATATTTTGTGATTCGATCACTAGTTCAAACCGACTGCACTAGTGAAAGGCTAAAATAACCATTTGAATAAGTACTAATATCTTACTAGTATTTATTCCTTGCTACTAGTTCAAACAGACAGTTTTAGTGAGAAGGAATAAAATCAGTACTCTGACGACTGCAAATGAAAGAGATAGAATACCGATACTCTGGTGATTGATTATTCATACTAGATGGCGCTGGTACGTATCGCCACGTTAATAAAAGAAAACTATTGACAGTTTTTTTCCGGAAGGTCTTTACACTGACATCTAGTAACAATTTCAGAACTAAAGATTATTTATGAATCATATTAAGTTAGATGAAGAATATAAGCTAGCTAGCTTGGTTAAATTATAAAAAATAGGATAAACAATCAGCATATTATTATAAGATTCACAGAGTCCTCACTGATAATAACTTTCTCTCAGACAACTCAAACTTAACTTATATGAAGACTTTTAAGTACTTATGTTATATTTTTGTTTAAAACCTTATTTTTTTCTATCATTAGCACATAAAATATTGCGTTATCTCATTTTGTTAGGCTTATGTTTAGGTTTAGGTTCACTAAATTGACATGCCAATTTATGATCCGGACGCCAAATCATAACAGAATCAAAAGTGAAAGGAGGGTTGTAAATATCTGTGCATGAGTAGCATGCGTTAGTATGTCGTCTAAATATACCTGTGGCCCGCAGAGTAAACTTTTTCATGGCAAATAAAAGTTACGGGGTCCAAATCAAATAGCGATTTGTTTAAAATTTTCATGCTCAGGACAGACCTTTTAACAATTTATTTCCTAGTGAATATCAATTACAAATCCTTTTCCAATTATAAATAACATACGATGGCATAACAGCTTCTTTAAAGGTTGTGTGTGAAGTCAACCAATCTGCACTGGGGCCAGCTCAGCATGGTCAATTATAGCCTGATTCAGGGTAGGCTCGAGCCTCCCCGTGAGCTCAATTTGGGGTCTTAGATCGATCACGAAGTAAATTGGGATTTCTTCTATAGGTGCGTCAGACAATGCAATATTTTGCGCGGTAATGATGGAAGTGTTACATAGAATGTCTCATAGACGGCGACGCTTTAAAAATAGCGTCATATTTTTGTTCAATGGCGCTGAAGAAAATCCACTGCAAGTAAGTATTGCAATAAACTCGCTTTTTATATTTTTTCCCGTCTTTATTTATCGATATTTGTAATTATTTGTGTGTAATATACTAGATGATAGATAACTAACTAATAACGCATAATCTTTATATGGTGGTACTTAAGGCGGGGTTATGTGGAAATAGCGCCCATAGTTGCTACTTTGACGATCAAATACCAGCACTTCTATTGATTTTATAAATGTAAAAAAATATATGCTAACAGAATATATTCTTAATTAAATTTTAAATCGAGTAGAATTTTTAAATACATTATAACAATTTAGAAATAAAAAGCACAAGTATTTAAAAAAAAGCAGCAAAAAAACTTTTTGGCGTCCTAGATCTCGTAACTTAAAGCGATAACCATAGTTTTTTTCCCGTAAATATAACTTGCCAATTACTGACTTAGATTTTAAATCGATCACATTTTTCATAAACTTTGCCATTTTCTGTAAATAAGCAAAAGAGTTCAAGAAAAACGAGTTTTTCGCACGATTCCTGCGCAGTGTCGGACGTAACCACCGTGGAGCATCGCACGCTAATATGAACGTTATTTCAGTAATGCGTCGATTGAACTTTCAACTAAACCGCGTTGAGTTGCTAATTTTTGCAATAACCCGGCCTTAACTACTAACTATACATTTCCAAAACAGTTAATTATCATTTTGTAAAATGAATTAGGGTTTTATGTGTTTATTATATGTATATAGATCTATAGATTATAAAGTCTGTTGCCTTGTGTGTATGTGTTTGTTTGTTTATACAATTTTATACAGACTTGTTTATCAATAATTTTATTGGTGTTTTTTTTTTTATTTCATTTAGATCCAATTGATTAGCAGCAAAAAAAACAGGATGATCTTTCTTAGTTAATGGAACGTTGTTGCTGCAATAAATTGTAATTTTTTGTTGTTTATAAATTATGTTTTAAATTTTATATTAATTCAGCAACGTTCTACTTTTTTGTTAACACTCTTGACTCGGTGAACAGTAATTATATTATGTCCCACTAGATGGCGCTGCTGATTTTAACAATTTAAGCTACAATGAATGACTTCACCTTACATACGTCAATCAAACAAATAAAAAATAAACAATGGCCTCGATTCGAGATGTCATGATCTAATTCTAATTTTAAAATCCAGCTATCCTTTTCGTTTTTATTACCAATGAAAGAGAGGTGATGAACGAATGATATTCATTTGAACGAATGATATTCATTTGAACGAATGATAACCTAAAATAAAGGCATAGCTGTCAGTTTAATAGATTTTAAGTCACATGTTTTAAGTGCTCTCTAAAATTGTGCAATCGACTCTGTCATAAGGTTCAAATTCGATGTTTGACAGCTCTAATATTAGGATGGCCATCTCCTGTCCCTTTTCAATCTTTAAAAGGTAAAAAGGACGGACTAACTTGAACGAATGATATTCATTTGAACGAATGATAACCTAAAATAAAGGCATAGCTGTCAGTTTAATAGATTTTAAGTCACATGTTTTAAGTGCTCTCTAAAATTGTGCAATCGACTCTGTCATAAGGTTCAAATTCGATGTTTGACAGCTCTAATATTAGGATGGCCATCTCCTGTCCCTTTTCAATCTTTAAAAGGTAAAAAGGACGGACTAACTTAAATTAATTAAGGATTAGAGCGTGACATCCCGAATCGAGGCCATTGCCAGTTTTTCAATAAGTCTTTAGCACAAAACACAATAAACCACATCGACATATCTACACAATAAAACACTGACATCTAGTGAGAACTTGAGAACTAACGTGTACATGTATTGTTTATGACATCATCACAATAATATGTTACAGGGTAGCCACGGATTTCTGCAACACGAGTGGTCTTATGACGTCACAAATGTCATCAACTTAGACGCAGCGGGGATGAACGGGAAACCTCTAGTTTTTCAGGTAATTCTTGCCAAATTAATTTTCTTTTAATTACTTAATAATTAATTGAAAATCACGTAGCCAACTCGATTAATAATATATAAATTTAAACTTTCGCGTTCAATATCATAACAACAAAAATCAAAAATAATACCAACAAACAAAAACATTATCGCGGTAAGCCCGTAAAATGTCTCATAAATGTTCGAATAATAATTACTCGTTAGTAAATAATTTCGTGCCAAGTCTTTACCCGCCTGCCAAGCGTGGGGATTACGGCAACACCTCTCTTTCAAGGGAGCGGCTTTTAAAGTGCAACGGGGGCTGCATGACGACCGTAGATAAAATAAGCCGCGCGACATAAAACGTAACTAGTAACGTACTTCTTATCTTCGCTCGATTACACTTGAATATTATTGGCGGTCACTTTATATGTCGCGCGGTATATTTTATCGACGGTGGTCATGCAGCGGGGGCTGCAGTGGACTATTATAGGTTGTAGTAGTCTAATCAAATCAAAGGCCCGTTACAGTCCACTGCTGGACTATGAGCCTCCTCCCCTGAAGTGTTTGGTTTTGCCATAATCTCCACGCTTGGCAGGCGGGTTGGAGATCGCAGATTATAGGTTACTGTATCAGAGAGCGCTGCTGCCCGTTCCCTGTTCAATGTGTAGTCCCTAAGTCGCCTCTTACGACACCCACGGGAAGAGTAGGGGTTGGTGACTAATGTATTCTACTCTGCCGTCACCACGCGGCGGCGGCACGGTTGTAGTAGAAAATAATTTCGTGTGTTGGGAGACCAAAATTTCGTGCTGTCTTCCGTCTGGGAGACGCGGGTTCGATCCCCACCACGTCCCAATGTGTTTTAGAATTTAGAATTCATATGTACGTCTTACGGTAAAGGAAGGGCCTAGAGTGTCACTGAGGGAAAAGTTTAAAGAAATCAATATTCTGACATTTGTGTCTCAATATATCTATGACAATCTTGTGTATATAAAACGAAATATAAGTAATTTTCAGAAGCACAGTGATATACACAATTTTAATACTAGAAATAAAGACAAGTTGGTTGCTTATGTCAGCCGACTACATAAAATTTGTAATTCTTTTAAAGGCAATTGTATACGCTATTACAATAAGGTCCCTACTGATATTAAAACTTGCCTTTAGACAAGTTTGAAATAATTATAAAACAGAAATTGTATAAAAAAGGTTACTATAGGATATCTGATTACTTAGAAGACAGGTGTCCATGGGAATAGATTGTTTGAGTAGCAGGCTTTTTCGATATGTAATAAGCATTAATTTTGTAATTGACAATATTTTATTTAAAAAAGGAAACGCTAAAGATGCGACGACTGTGGAGTTTCTTCGGTGAGCTCTTCTCCACAGATTCCGCCATTGTGTTAGTGAACTCACCCAAAAAAATGTAATGACGGATCTAAGTGATGTAATAACATCCTATGGAAATAAATTATTTTGACTTTGACTTTGACTTTGGAAAACATCGTGATGAAACCTGCACACGCGGTACTGGGCCAGCGTTCGACTAAGGCCTAATCGCCCTAATTCAGGGCAGGCTCGAGGCCCTCGTATATGACGTGTTGATGATGATAAAGATTAATGTAATTACGATTCATCCATTGCAAAATAAACGTTGTAATTTTAATTTTTACACAGGTGACGGATCCTCGGCTGTTGAACGCATACAAGCGCAGCGTGAGCAGACCCGCGGGCCAGAGCATAGGCGAGTTCCTGTTCAGGACCGGGATCATTCCCTCGGACACCGACTTCAGGATATGGAGGGACTTCGGAGACATCCATGGTCAGTGGAGGGATTTATATCCGCGTGTTTACTACAAAGCTCTTCCGCTGAGATATAGATTAACACCTTCTGCGGCTGAGTGGTCGAGATTTCGACGCTCATAACGGAGCTTCTGAGTTCGATTCCCGGTGGAGACACTGTCAGGCAAAAATCTCTCTGTGAGACTTTCCCCAGTTTGGTTAGGACATTGCAGGCTGAATCACCTGATTGTCCGAAAAGAAAGATGATTCCGTGCTTCGGAAGGCACTTTAAGCCGTTGGTCCCGGCTACTGTCTAGTCGTTACACGAGCCATGTCAGTGACCTTTAGCGGCTCTGTAACATTAACACCAGGGATTTCGAGGTCGGTTGTCAACCTTACAACCCACTCTATAAAGAAGTCTATTTACAGCCTTCCTTTTAAAATCCCCCTTTTCCCCCCTCCAGGTCTAGACATAGCATTTGTGAAGTGGAGTCACGTCTACCACACGCGGTACGACCACCCTGATCTGGTTCGAACCGGCGTCATCCAGAATGCTGGCAACACTCTACTCTCATTAATAACAACACTGGCTGATATGGAGGAGCTGGAGTCACAGGTGAGTGAACAAATTAATGAGTGAGTGAGTGATTGAATTAGTAAATAACATTGAAGAAAGTACTATGAGATCGTAACAACACTGGCTGATATGGAGGAGCTGGAGTTACAGGTGAGTGAACAAATGAATGAGTGAGTGATTGAATTAGTAAACATCATTAAAGAAAGTAACATAAGAGCGTTGGTGGTATAGTGGCTAGGGTTGCTGCCTCCCATCCGGGAGACGCGTGTCGATTCTTGTCACGTTTATAAGCTCTTCTTCTTCAAAGCTATTTATAAATCACTACACCAAAAAACACTACTAAAGTAAGTGAGATAATAAATGATAGAGTAACTGAGGGATCTGGCTCGAACTGACGTCATTACTCTGCTGGCAATACTTTGCTGTCATTGGTGGCCACACTGGCTGATATGGAAGAGCTGATTACTTGACACTGGCTAAATAGCAAATCAGCAGAAGCCATTAAAAAAAAAGGTGAGTAAGTGAATGAATGAATGCTGCTCTGAACTGAACAATATGCTCTTTGGTGGTCACACTAAACGTCATGGTGAAGTTAGGCCCGGTTTCCACCAAAGCGGAAAGGAGAGGAGATGTGTTTGAATAACCAATCAGATTTCGTTATTTCCACATCTCCTCTCCGCTTAGCTTCAGTGGAAATGGATCAAGCGGAGAGGAGAGGAGAAGTCTAATTATTCTATAGAATCTTGTGCCGCAAGCAAGCGGGGCGCGGCCGAGCGGAGATGTGTATAGCCGGGCGGCGAGCGGCGCACGGCGGCGGCGCCCCGCTGCTTTATGCCCGCGTTTCACACACCCGCTACACACATCAAAAGGTTACTGTATCAGAGAGCGCTGCTGCCCGTTCCCTGTTCAATGTGTAGTCCCTAAGTCGCCTCTTACGACACCCACGGGAAGAGTAGGGGTTGGTGACTAATGTATTCTACTCTGCCGTCACCACACGGCTCATTACGTTATTGACCTTACTGTACATATACTACCCACATTATATAATAGTGAAAGATATATATTTTTGTATTTTTTCAGGTGAAGCCTTCAGCGGCAGTTTACTACGACTACTTATATTGGTTCATGGTGACGTATTCGTTCTCTGCGGCCGTGGCGGTCGACATACTAGTGTCGCTGTTGGCTTTGGTCAGCGTGGCGTATTACGTGTGGCTCGTTGGACTGAGTGAGTTGTTCAATCATTCATTTACCTCATTTCTTCATTACTCATTCGTTCATTTATTTTTTGGTGTTCAATTATTCGCTTACTCCATCATTGATTCACTCATTTGTTCGTTCATTCTACTATTTCATTATTTACTCATTCGCTCTACTGTCGTTTTGATCATTCACTCATTCGCACACTATAATTCATTCATCTACTCTTTCGCTCTCTATCGTGAGTTCATTTACTCATTTGTTCACTCTATCATTATTTCACTTGTCCCGTCAGTTCTTTTTTAATTTCTCATATAAAGAGTAAAAATTAATAGGGGCGCCACCACCTTTGCAGTGTTGCCATTTTATATGATGCTATCCTGCTCTGACTTATGGATATTTCTGAAAGGAAAGATTAGTTCCGTTTCTACTCTTTTTAGACAGACTGTACTTGTATTGGTTCATGGTGACTTATTCATTAACATTAATTAATTTATCTACTCTCATATCGTAAAATTCGAATTACAAAATCCAAATCGGTTTTATATTGGCACACTTTATAAACGCATGTACATAAAATTAAAAATAAAACTCATTATAGTACCGCTATTTTTTTTTTTTTTTTTATTTTTTTTTTTTTTTTTGGACCACCAGTAGAAATTACAATAATACTTACAATAATAAAAACAATTACAAAATATCTAAAACTGAATGCATTTCTTGTTAAGGTAGCCACATCATTCACAAATACAGGTAGGTATGCATCGTGCTATAAAAGTAGGGGTAGTTTTTTAGTTAGACTAAGTAAGTACATATTAAAAATAATAGTAACATATTAACCACAAGTAAAAAGGAGAAAGAGACGTTGCCCTATGCTAACTCCTAACAATGGACAGGACTTTGGATCTGAAGCAACTAATAGAATCGTTAAAGATGTCTACTGTATCCCCCAAAGAGTTGTAGTTGCGGCTTAATCTAGATATGGGTGAGTATTTCCTGAGGTTAGTTTTAGAGAATGGCGTCACGAACAGACCAGTGGGGCGACGAGGACAGCGACGCGGAACGTATATTTGGAAGCTACGTACGAGTTTTGGACAGTCAAAATGACCTCTGAAGATTTTGTAGAGAAAAACTAAGTCTATGTATAGTCTTCTCGTTGATAGTTTATCTACTTTATAATATTCAAGTCTCTTTACATAGGAGGTAAGTTGTTTATATTTGTTACCACAAAAAGCTAAGTGTTTGAGAAAACGTTTTTGTATGCGTTCAATACGCAGTTGATGTACATTATAGTTAGGCGCCCACACCACACAGCAGTACTCTAGAATACTACGAACATAAGCATTATAAATGATGATTTTGGTAGACGGTTTTTTAAAAAGTTTGGTATTTCTAATCACAAAACCAAGCACTTTACTAGCTTTATTGATGATTTGGTCCATATGTGGGAGAAAGGTTAATTTGCTATCAAACAAGACACCCAAATCACGGATCACAGAAACCTCTCCTAAAGTGACACCATTAATATTGTAGCTAGAGTTATAATAGTTGTGTTTTCGAGTGAATTTAATGTGGAAACATTTTCCCGTATTAAGAGACATGCCATTCACTATGCACCATCTGGCAAGAGAGTCAATATCCTGCTGCAAAAGTCCACTATCTTGCCTGTTTTCGACAACTCTGGCCAGTTTAAGGTCGTCTGCAAAAAGATAGACTTTGCTGAATTCAAAAATGCCCGTGATGTCGTTTATGAACAAATTAAAAAGCCATGGGCCGAGAATTGACCCTTGAGGAACGCCAGATTTTGCAACATAACAATGGGATTTAAAACCTTTGGCAACCACATACTGATATCGGTCTCTTAGATAAGTACGAAACCAATTAAGAATGGAACTGTGGATGCCGTACTTTGACAACTTAAATATAAGCACATCATGGCAAACCCTATCAAAGGCTTTAGAAAAGTCTGTGTATATGGCATCGACTTGTTTGCCACTATCCACTGCTTGTACGAGGTAGTTATTGTAGCTTACAAGATTAGTATTTGTGGATCTTGAACTGACGAAACCATGCTGATATTCCGTTAGCGATTGCTTAAAGAAATATTGCAAGTGCGGATAAACTAATGCCTCAAACACTTTGGCAAAAATTGACAAAATTGAAATTGGCCTGTAGTTGGCAACATCATTTGCGTCGCCACCCTTAAAAAAAATAGGCACAACCTTGGCCATCTTCCAGACTCCAGGAAATACGCCTGTGCTGAGTGAGGCATTATAAATATAGTACAATGGTACACTAAGAGCTGAGGCGCATCTAATAACGAACAAAGGAGGTATGTTGTCGGGACCGGCACCCTTGGTTAAGTCAAGTCTTTTTAATTTTTTGAGTATCACTTTTTGTGTAATGTGGATATTGCCAATATGGTGAACCGAATGATTTTCGGGAATATGAAAATTGGTCAAGTGAGAATCAGCAAAAACTGATGAAAAATGTGTAGCAAACAAATGGCAGATACCTGTACCGTCACTAGCCGATTTGTCGTTATGAAACATTTTAGCTGGTAGTGGGTTTGTAGAGCTACGCTTTGATTTCGAGTATGACCAGAAATACTTTGGGTTACTGCTGATGCTGCTTTCGATTTTACTAATGTAGTCATTATAACAGATAAGAGACAAACTTTCACATCTTTTACTAATAATTTTTAATGAGATTTGATCTAACGGATTTTTAAATATTTTACACTTTTTTAGAATTTTTTCTTTTTCCTTTAATAGTTTGATTAATTTTTGTGTAGACCAAGGTGCTTTTCTGTGATTTCTTAATTTAGACTTAGGTACGTGTACTTTAATAATATCGTCTAGTTTATTATAAAATAATTTAACCATATCACTAACATTTGAACATAATTTAAATTCTAGCGCCCAATCTATCTCATCCAATTTCTTTATTAACAATTCATAATCAGCCTTAAAATAGTTTAGTTTATATTCTTCCGTGTTAACTTTGAGTGTAGGAGACGAAGTTAATGGTATCTCTATATCTAAGGGTGGGTGTTGAGGGTCTATTTTGACTAAAGGATTATTACACAAATGGATTTTGACATTATGAAAACTGCTTAAAACTAGATCCAAAATCCTGTTCCTATTGTTCAAAATATCATTATACTGAAAAAGATTATTTAAAGAAATAAAATCAGTCAATATATGTGCTAAAGAAGAACCATTGCAATTATACGACAGAGACAAGGCACTATCGGATTTAGTCCAAGTAATACAAGTAAGATTAAAATCACCAGCTAAAAAAACATTATTCAAGTTAACGGCCACATTGTTGAAGGCATCAACAAAACATTCCAATATTTCACGTCTAATTGGCGGAGGCAAATACACCGCACAAATCTGTATGCTGACTCCCCTCGACAACTCGACGCTGACCCATAGGTCTTCACAAGAACTCTCGTAATTTAGCAAGCGAGATGAATTAAATTTTGCCGAGACAGCGAGTAACACACCTCCGCCTTCTTTATTTTTATTGAAAATTGATGACTCACGGTCGCGCCGATAAACAACATAGTTGTTGTCGAAAAGTTCAGCATCAGAGACACTACTGTTTAGCCATGTTTCTGTTAGTATAACAACATCATAGCTACAATTTGATACACTTCTTATAAAATCATGAGTTTTGGTGCGGATACCTCTGACATTCTGATAATACATATTTAGGGAATGGAATTCTAAAAAATTATAAGACCAGAACAAGCTAATATGTTAAAGGAAAATTAACATTGTAAATTATCTAGCACCGACTGGTTCTTAACGTAAATGTACTCCGAATCATTAGTTTTGCGCATAAAGACTTTGCCCTGCTTCACCCAGACATATTTGTAGCCCTTCTCTTTCCCTTTTAATCTCGCTTGAGCGTGCAAGGACCGGTTGGCCGAAGAAAGGTGCTCCGAGACGTAGATAGGTCTCTTATCGCCAGCCATCCCAATGTGCGAGGTATTCAACATGTTATCTCGGTTTTCTTTGTTGTTCGGTTTTTTTTATTCATTAAACTAGTCTATGGTTTTAGGCTGAATACGAAAAAAAAAAGGCGCACGCATGCGCTGAGACGCGCTGAAATCTATTATAGCACCCGTAATTGCGTTCCGAATCACTGTCAGCCATACATTTTTTTGCTTTTCTGACCGCTGAAAGTCTGATTCGGAATGCGCCCAAAATGTTGTCTGTGGAGCGCCCGCTTTAGCGCATGCGTAGTGCTATGCTGGCTGGGTTTTGGTTGGTTCTGTGGTTTTGGCGCCATTCTTGTTTTCTTGTACTGAATTTGGTAGAAATATTGTTATTTTTGCGTAAAAATGTCCGATAGCAGTGTTTGTGAAGAGAATTTGACTCCGCCCGATATCTCAAATGCGGCGACGGAAATGCCTCATAATCTTTTACCAGCAAAGTCAAGAAAATATATGATAAATGCTATGAAGATTTTATGGAATGGAAAATGCAAAAAAAGGTACTTCGTTTTTGTTCAACACCAATGTATGAGAGTAGATAAAGTAGTGTATGAAACTGCACATAACTAGGTATTAAAACACTCGTGTGCATCTATTAAAAACCTCGCCTTTAATACCCCTCATTATGCAACAATTTCATAAACTACTACTACACGTTTATTCAATTCTATTAATTAATTCACTCATCCGCTCTTTTATCATTTGTTCATTCACACATTCGATCTTCTTTTTTTTTTCATTTACTCGTTCGCTCCTTATCATTAGAATTATAATTCTACTCGTCTGCTCTCTGTCATTATTTCACTCACTATCATTCTTTTTACTCATTTGCTATAAGGATGTCATTCATTCATTTACTTATTTATTTAGTCTGCCATACATTATCTTAATGTATTTATTTAATTTAATGAATTTATTTATTTAGAATCGAATATACCTATTGTCTGCGCCATCAGAACGCGCTCTGACAACGCCAACAAAACGCGCCTTACAACTTTCTGGCAACACTGCACTAACGTCACTTCTCTACTTCTCTACCATCTCAAGCGCAGCAAGTCGTTCTGCCGTTACAATTTCCTATAAAAAAACTTGTAATAATTACTCAAAATGTTTGTATATAATAAACCAGTTGTATCAAGAAGAATAAGTTTAATTAACATCAAAAACCCACTAGTTGCAATACTAATTTTGCAACACCTATTCTATTTATTGCACACAAGAAAGATACAGAAAAAAACACGGTTGAAATAATTGTGTACAGATAGGCGGTAGGCTAAGGTAGCAATTTCTTCCAGCACCTCGTTTCACGAAGCAACAAGCTATAATTTGATATTCATTGCGTAGCCAATTCGCCTAAACTGTATACCCTTATCGTTTTATCTTTTTGTCGACGCAATGTACATCGAATTGTACTTGTAATTTGTAACTTGTAGCTTCGTGAAACGGCCCCCAGGCAGTCTTGATATATCTCATGTTGCCTTTCTTTCAGGATGGTCATCAGTAGTCGAGCTGCTGCACTCAGTGCTGGGTCGCATCACGAGCATGGCGGCGGGCGTCGCGCTCACCGCCATGCTCGTGCCGCTCATGGTCCTCACCACCACGCAACTCAGGTGAGTCCAGTCAACTCGTATTGCAAGTGTAACCATAATACATTAAGAGATTATCATCATCATCATCATCAACAACAGCTCATATGTTCTGTTTCCACCTTTTCCACCACCTTGTAGGTTGGCTGAAAGAGATCTCTTATAGAGATCAGCTCGCCTTTATAACTAATTTTAATAATTATCCTGTAAATTTAAGTGTGCAATAAAGAATAATTATGATTAGGGCGATTGAGCCTTAGTCGACCACGGTGGCGCAGTGCGGGTTGGTCGACTTCATACACAACCTTTCAATATCTTCGCAGGAGTTTGCAGGTGCAAAGGCCTATTACACTGGCTGGGTTAATACGTTGAACTGCAATGGAATGGGTTCTCCGTGTTTCGAAAGGCACATTAGCAAGCAACCACTCGCCTCCTGTTCGCCGTCACTCTAATAGCTCTCACTTGCTAAGGGTTGCACATACGACCTTTGAATTTCTTCGCAGGAGTGTGCAGGTTTCATCACGATGTTTTCCTTCACCGTAAGAGCGTCGAATAAACGTACATATGTATTCGAAATTCGGAAACACATTGGGACGTGGTGGGAATCGAACCCGCGTCTCCCGGACGGAAGACAGCTGCCCTAACCACCAGATCACCGACGCTCTCCTTAAGAGATACATCAAAATAGTTTTCTTAATGACATTCGTGCGAAGCCGGGGCGGGTCGCTTAGTCGCTAGGTACATAATATTTTGTTGTGCTGAGAAATGGACCAAAAAGTGCTTTCATGGAAACCAAAAGAGACCAAAAGATCCACCAAAACGATGATGGGTGCACGACATCAAGAAATACCGACTGTAACTCGATGCAGCGTCGAGATTTCGACGCCCATTACGGAGGTTCCGGGTTCGATTCCCGGTGGGAACACTGTCAAGAAAAAAATTCTTTGTGAGACTATCCCCAGTTTGATTAGGACATTGCAGGCTGAATTACCTGATTGTCCGAAAAGAAAGATGATTCCGTGCTTCGGAAGGCACGTTAAGCCGTTGGTCCCGGCTACTATCTAGTCGTTACACGAGCCAAGTCAGTGGCCTTTGGCGGCTCTATAACACTGACACCAGGGTTTGTGAGGTCGCTTGTCGGATGCAAGTGGCAGAAGTACGATGAAGGAGGCCTATGTCCAAAGACATAATATATGACGGCTCCGTAGCCCAGGTGGTAGTATGTCTGCCTCCGACGCACACGGTCGCGGGTTCGAATCCCGCCCAGGGCAAACATTCGTGTTATGAGCACTTGTGTTTGCCTTGTGTTTGGTTGTTGTTTATCTATATAAGTATGTATTTATCTATTTATGTAATGTATATCAGCTGTCTGGTACCCATAGTACAAGCTCTGTTCAGTTTGGGATCAGATGGATAGATAGATAGATAGATAAATCGTTTAATTGTAAATGCAATACACAGTTTTTGCAGCATGCTAAAAATATTAAATATAACATAAGACTTAAGCGAGTGTACCACATCCACAAAACGGCCCTAACTCAGCATGTTGCAGTGACGCGGTTAGCACAGTGCCACTGCGCTGTTATGGGCGTGTGTGAAGATGTCCCCACATATTTATTTATTTATTTATAATATTTTGTTCCAGGTATCTGACTCAGCCGTGGATAGTGGTCGCCCACTACTGGCTCCCGTACGTCGTGACAGCCGTGTGCGTGTCACAACTCCACGACAGCTGGAGGACTAAGAAGGTACATCTATGGCTTTACTTTTAATCTAATACTATTACTATCTCATGCAGGTTGACAAATGTACCTTCGATCAATGATAGAGAATATGCATAAAAAAATAATTAGTTTTTTTCATAGTTCATCTGAGAGTAAAAATAGAATACTGACAGTCAAAACAGAATCGAAATTGATCGAAAAACAAACTAGATACAACAGTATTAAACAAATATATCTGTCCCTCTTTACGAAAACAAAATTTTCACATGTCACGTCGGACCTCTCTGTCTAACCATCAACTTTGAAGCCTTATTACTTTGTTTTAGAGCAAGATATAAAAAAAATACATCTTTTCTATTTAGCAAATCCGTTGAATACTTTAAGCGCGAAGGCAGAACAAACATCTAAACACACAGACAGACAGAGTTACTTTCGCATTTATAATATTAATAGGGATTAATCGGTTTTGTAGTTAATCAAATTAACGATTAATGATTGACTATTACTTAATTTAATCGCGATGGAATTTAATCGCGATTAATTTATTCGATTAATAATTTTTTGAGCCAGCGGAGTAAGTAGTAAGTAAAGTAAGTAATTATTTTATTAATCTGATTAATAAATTAATCGATTGATGCCAACACTGATGGTGATCTTTTTTAATCTTTAAATTCCTAAAGAACTCCAATAAACGAGTAATATATTCAGACCTAGAAATTAAGAGATGTCCATGGGAATAGATTGTTTGAGTGCCAGGCTTTTTCGATATATACGAGTAATAAGCATTAATTTTGTAATTGACAATATTTTATTTAAAAATGGAAACGCAAAAGATGCGACGACTGTGGAGTTTCTTCGGTGAGCTCTTCTCCACAGATTCCGCCATTGTGTTAGTGAACTCACCCAAAAAAATGTGATGACGGATCTAAGTGATGTAATAACGTCCTATGGAAATAAATAATTTTGACTTTAACCGAACTCGTTATGCCGCGTTGTAGAACTTCGTTGCATAAGAGAAATTGCTTTATAATGACGACCAAGGTGTATAACACTACCTGCTACACTCCGAATGTTACCAACAAACATGTTTATAATTAAACTAAAGAAATGGCTTGGAGAAAAATGTTTCTATAGTATTAATGAATTTTTTGCGAATAATGATGGTTGACTGACAAGATGGGTACCAAAATGTTTGCATGCCATGCCAATGGTAGAATATACAGGGTTACCTCGGAGACAGTGCGCATATTTTTTCCATGCTATCAGTATCGTTAATAGAACACATTTTACGAAAAATAATCATATGTTTTTTTTTTTTTTTGCGAACTATTAGTTTATCTCCCGCAAAAAAACAAATATCATGGTCACTCTACACGCGGGCTGTGGTACGGGCGTGCAAGGGGGTGAGGGCGCGGCGCGCGGGCGAACGCTCGTCGTAACTACGTAGAGTGACCATGATACTGGTTTTGGTGTGGATATTTTCATACGATGTTTTTTTTATATTTTTGTTTGAAACATGTTAAAACGAAAAACACGTGTCTTTTAATTTTTTTAAACCTTTCTATACGTAAAATTTGCGCACTGTTTCCGAAGAAATCATATGTAACATACATATTAAGATCTGTTGTACGTGCATTCTAAGCAAATAATAATAAAAAAATATATGTTTATTTCTTTAAACAGACAGCCTTATTAATCTATTGAAGTTTGGGACCTCCCTTTAAGCTACAAAGTTGCCTGTATTGGGAGGTACCACTCTTCCATTAATGATGAGGTCACTTATACACATTTAAGGCGTAAGCTGCACTTAGTTATAATATATATTTGCATTAATACTATTATTAGCTTAAAAATATTCTATTCTATTATTCATTAATTTATAATCTAAGTTATATATGTTCCTTTCTAGAGTGGTCTGAACCGTTCCATCCGCACTCTCCAAGCGCAGGCGGCCACTCGCCTCTTGCTCGCCGTCACTCTACTCGCTCTCACCTGCATCCCCGCATTGACCACCATGAGGTAAGTTCCAGAGTGGTCTGAACCGTTCCATCCGCACTCTCCAAGCGCAGGCGGCCACTCGCCTCTTGCTCGCCGTCACTCTACTCGCTCTCACCTGCATCCCCGCATTGACCACCATGAGGTAAGTTCCAGAGTGGTCTGAACCGTTCCATCCGCACTCTCCAAGCGCAGGCGGCCACTCGCCTCTTGCTCGCCGTCACTCTACTCGCTCTCACCTGCATCCCCGCATTGACCACCATGAGGTAAGTTCCAGAGTGGTCTGAACCGTTCCATCCGCACTCTCCAAGCGCAGGCGGCCACTCGCCTCTTGCTCGCCGTCACTCTACTCGCTCTCACCTGCATCCCCGCATTGACCACCATGAGGTAAGTTCCAGAGTGGTCTGAACCATTCCATCCGCACTCTCCAAGCGCAGGCGGCCACTCGCCTCTTGCTCGCCGTCACTCTACTCGCTCTCACCTGCATCCCCGCATTGACCACCATGAGGTAAGTTCCAGAGTGGTCTGAACCGTTCCATCCGCACTCTCCAAGCGCAGGCGGCCACTCGCCTCTTGCTCGCCGTCACTCTACTCGCTCTCACCTGCATCCCCGCATTGACCACCATGAGGTAAGTTCCAGAGTGGTCTGAACCGTTCCATCCGCACTCTCCAAGCGCAGGCGGCCACTCGCCTCTTGCTCGCCGTCACTCTACTCGCTCTCACCTGCATCCCCGCATTGACCACCATGAGGTAAGTTCCAGAGTGGTCTGAACCGTTCCATCCGCACTCTCCAAGCGCAGGCGGCCACTCGCCTCTTGCTCGCCGTCACTCTACTCGCTCTCACCTGCATCCCCGCATTGACCACCATGAGGTAAGTTCCAGAGTGGTCTGAACCGTTCCATCCGCACTCTCCAAGCGCAGGCGGCCACTCGCCTCTTGCTCGCCGTCACTCTACTCGCTCTCACCTGCATCCCCGCATTGACCACCATGAGGTAAGTTCCAGAGTGGTCTGAACCGTTCCATCCGCACTCTCCAAGCGCAGGCGGCCACTCGCCTCTTGCTCGCCGTCACTCTACTCGCTCTCACCTGCATCCCCGCATTGACCACCATGAGGTAAGTTCCAGAGTGGTCTGAACCGTTCCATCCGCACTCTCCAAGCGCAGGCGGCCACTCGCCTCTTGCTCGCCGTCACTCTACTCGCTCTCACCTGCATCCCCGCATTGACCACCATGAGGTAAGTTCCAGAGTGGTCTGAACCGTTCCATCCGCACTCTCCAAGCGCAGGCGGCCACTCGCCTCTTGCTCGCCGTCACTCTACTCGCTCTCACCTGCATCCCCGCATTGACCACCATGAGGTAAGTTCCAGAGTGGTCTGAACCGTTCCATCCGCACTCTCCAAGCGCAGGCGGCCACTCGCCTCTTGCTCGCCGTCACTCTACTCGCTCTCACCTGCATCCCCGCATTGACCACCATGAGGTAAGTTCCAGAGTGGTCTGAACCGTTCCATCCGCACTCTCCAAGCGCAGGCGGCCACTCGCCTCTTGCTCGCCGTCACTCTACTCGCTCTCACCTGATCGGGTGCGGGTTGGTCAACTTCACCACAACCTTTGAATTTCTTCGCAGGAGTGTGCAGGTTTCATCACGATGTTTTCAATAAACGTACATATGAATTCAAAATTCAAAAACGCATTGGTACAGAGGACAAAGGATATAGTCAGGCAGGTCGCTTGAAACGGTTTGAATTTTCTCGAGATTTTTTTTATTTTAATATGAAATTTTGTTTACATATATAGTTTACATCGGACTGATCCTAAATTTACCACACTTTATGAATTATTTTTAAAATATAGATTAGTAGCAGACGATTCGCGAAAAAAAAATCAGAATCGGTTGAAAAACTAATTTACTGTGATTTTTTAAAGTTACAGTATATTGTCTGTCTCTTTCAAAAATGATTTTTTGTATGGAGATTATATGGCGTTATTAACAAATGACGTCACAAGTGGGTATGTGCCTCTCTGTCTAATCTTGAATTTCAAACCTTTACAACTCGGTCAATTTTAAAGATAGAGCAAAAATTCTTTTAGTGTCCGATAGCAGAAACTAAGAAGTTTAGATTTATAAAATAAAAAAAAGTAGTCGATCTCCTATTACACGGTCTGTTAGACCGGGATGCGAACCTGAATTATTTTAGTGTTCGATAACTAAGAAGATTGGATTTATAAAATAATAAAAAAAGTAGTCCAATCCCCTATTATGCGAAATTTCATGACAAAGCTTAAATAATTACAAGAGGAAACCTAATCCGTTTCAAGCAGCCTGGCTTGATTATATCCTATGTCCTCTGTACGTGGTGGGGATCGAACCCGCGTCTCCCGGACGAGAGGCAGCGGCCCTAGCCACTAGACCACCGACGCCTCTGTATACATAAATTAAATTTCATCACCGGCCCGTTACAGTCCACTGCTGGACTATGAGCCTCCTCCACTCCGCGTGTTTGGTTTTGCCATAATCTCCACGCTTGGCAGGCGGGTTGGAGATCGCAGATTAAAGGGTTGCTGTATCAGAGAGCGCTGCTGCCCGTTCCCTGTTCAATGTGTAGTCCCTAAGTCGCCTCTTACGACACCCACGGGAAGAGTAGGGGTTGGTGACTAATGTAAAATACTCTGCCGTCACCACACGGCAATTAAATTTAGGTTCTAATAAATTAATGCATTTTCAGGTACATGGTGACGGTGCCTCTGTTCATAATGTCTGTGTTCGGCATCGTGTCGCTAACTGTCGTTCGATACGTACGGCTTAAAGGTAAGTTTTTTTATTTGTTTTTTGAAGTAAATTCGAATAGGTATAGTGTATAGTAATCAAACTAAACAAGTGGATTAAAACAGCAAAACAAAAATAACAAAGAAAAGACAAAATCAAACCTTTAGAGACAATAGAAACCACAGATTCCACTATACATATTATACACCACATACATACAACATACACACACACACACACATATTATGTATACTTAGTGGAATCTGTGGTTTCTGTTCACAGAAGAAATTTGATAAACTTTTGCCTGAACCTATTTTTTTTTTGTTTGAACCGAATACGAAGAACTTCGGCTGAATATTCGTTTAAAATAAAATTCGGCCAAAATTTAGTTTTTTCGAGAGCTCTTCTACTAAGTTAATTTTAATTTTTGTTTCAATTTGATGTATATTTAATTAAGCAAAGATTTATAAGACCCTTCAATGAAGAAAAACAAATTTTATTTTATTTTTTAGTACTTTATTTCTTAATACAAACACAAAGGGCAAATGAAACAATAACTTTATATTTTTATAATAGTTATAAAGGCCTAATTTTATGAAAAGCTTTGGATAGATCGCAGAATCCATTCCATTCATTGTTTAAAATATTTAAAAGTTTAAGAGTAAATATAAATAAATGTGTTTGAATTTGTTTATCACGTCGCGTCTCTATATTAAAAGCCTGATGCGCCTTATTACATACATAAAACTTTATTGCTAAGTGGTGGCCCATTATGGTGACGTCATAATTTCATAGAAAACAAGTAGAACGAATTTCGGCGGTGCCAGTATGCCCTCCGTGGTGTAGTTGGTAAGCACGTTGGCTGCGTACAAGGCCGAAGGTCGTGGGTTCAAGTCCCGCCGGAAGGTTGTTTTTTTTGTTGTTTTTGGTTGTTTTCCATGAATCTAAAATATTTATTACATTTAGGTTTCACAAAATCTTGATTATTTTCCAGCATGGCACCAACTGGTAATGGAGTTCTTATTCTCGCTGCCCTCAACGATGTTCCTGATGTCTCTGTGCCTGCGGTTCGACGCGATCATGCTGCCCACCATGGGGCGCAGTCCGCTCGACAACCCGGACGTGACCATCGCCGTTATTAACGTGGCGCTGGCCGTGCTGGTCGGCGGCACTGCGGTGAGTGGACGCTACCCCAGCAATAAGGCCGCATTTTGACTCTTCTGGGGGCCGTTTCACGAAGCTACAAGCTACAAATTACAAGTATAATTTGATGTACATTGCGTAGACATAGAAGTAAAACGATAAGGGCCTCCAGTTTTGGCTAATTGGCTACGCAATGAATATCAAATTGTAATTTTTATTTTATTATTTATTGTACACAATAAAATGATCACATAGAAAAAGGACACAACAGGCACTGCTTATTTCTAACGAAATGTCTTACAGCAGACCTTGGAAGTGAGAATTTAGAAAAGAAGCGGATAGTAACGTGCACAACAGTTTCAATTAATAATACTCGTATATACCTACACATACATACATGATAAACCTACCTACATAAAATAAAACCTAAAAAAGTATAATAAATATAATATAGACTAATAAATACATAACTAAATTATAATACATACAAATATAAACAATTACATATATAAATACAACAACCTAACACGGATTATTCGCACAGAGAAAGATAATGTTCCTTCACTCGTCTTGTAACTTGTTGCTTACTAGTAAATTGTTGCTTCGTGAAACGGGGCACTGTTCTATGTCTTATTTTATCCTGTTGTGTAATTTTGTTGTCAATAAAGAACATTGTATTGTGAGTGCGCGCGCGCAAAGTTAGTTCTACGACACGCGCCAAGCGATACTGGTTTTGGCCGCAGCGAAACTAAATTTCAATTTTATATTCGTTTTGACACTTTCTGACCCACGACCATGAAAAGGGACGGGAGATTGTCGGCTCTTTTGAACGTCAAATTTTATGTCACAAACGTCAATTTTAAACAGGATCCTAAAACAAGCCGTTTAAAATTACATTGCACACGTCAAAACTTGACATTTGCGCTATAAAATTTGGTGCTCACAATGGTTGACAATCTCCTGTCCTTTTTCATCGTCGTGGGTCAGAAAGTGACAAGAATAAGATAAAATTTTAAGTCAACACTTTGACTTATCAATGTTATGATATTTCTGCTTTAGTCGGTTCTGATTTTGTACCGACTCCAAACGATGGGATAAGGGTAAGAAAATGACGTTGATTTCTGTTCCAGTCGGGCATCGAACTGCTGTTCTCCCGCAAGCGGCTTTGGCTGCCAGTGGTTCCGGTGGCGATCACCTGTTTCATCCTCCTGTTCATCCCGTTCAGTCCGTACCAGGATGAAGGACCTTCGGTGCAGAGGCATTACTGGTTTGTAAGTGTCATGTAGAAATCATCCGGCAGAGGACCAAAGTAGTTGATATCGACCAGAAATGTAGCAAGCTGAAGTGTTTGTGGGCTGGCCACGTCTGTCGCAGAACCGACGAGCGCTGGAGCAGACGGGTTCTCGAATGGAGACCGCGTCTCGGGAAACCCCCTGACAGGGGGACTGATGACCTGAGGAAGGTCGCTGGTGGTGGCTGGATGAGGAGAGCGGGTGATCGTGCGCTTTGGCGTGCCCGAGGGGAGGCACGCGTCCAGCAGTGGACTGCAATTAGGCTAATTGATGTCGTTTTTTCATTTTGTTTTTGTTGTATTCTTATGTTTATCTGTCTCTTTCTGCATCTTTCTGCCCCGTTTTGTCTCTATGTATAAAAAAAAAAACTATTTCTTTTTCCTCTCCAGCACTCGGAGATAATCTCGTACAACTTGAACGGCGAAGTGACGGACCGCGTGTCGGGGATACTGGTGACGAGGCACGACGCGTACACCACGCGGAGAGTGCAGCCGGAGCTCAGAAAGAGAGGTCAGTGTTGCCGTCTTTGTCTTCATCGCCAGTGATCGCAATGGGCTGAATGTTCGTGGCCAGGACCGCAATGCCGCGGTAACCACAGCTAGCACGTAACACAAAAAATAGAATAGAATAGAATATACTTTATTGCACACAAAAAAAAAAAAATATACAATTAACAAAAATAAGCTGTAGAAAATAATTGCGATCTTCTATTTTTTTTTATAAGATGATGTCGGCATATTTTTTTCTTTATGTAATTATTGAAGAATAAATTACACAATGACAACTACATTTTATTACTTTTTAAAGGAGTAAATTTATCGTTCCGGACCGTAATGTTGAAATTGCAAAATGTTGAATTTGCAATATGGTTTATTCCAAAATGTTGAATTTGCAAAATTTTGAACTGTAAATACCATAATGTTGAATTTGCAAAATGTTGAACGGTAATTCCAAAATGTTGAATTTGCAAAATGTTGAACTGTAAATCGCAAAATGTTGAGCTGTAGTTATAAGTTCTTCTTCATCGTGTGAGTTGTAAGGTCGACAACCCTAGTGTCAGTGTTATAGAGCCGCCAAAGGCCACTGACTTGGCGCGTGTAATGATGAGATAGTAGCCGGGACCAACGGCTTAACGTGCCTTCCGAAGCACGGAATCATCTTTCTTTTCGGACAATCAGGTGATTCAGCCTGCAGAGTCCTAACCAAACTGGGGAAAGTCTCACAAAGAGATTTTTGCCTGACAATCACAACTAAGGATGCCGAAGACCGGGCAAGGTGGAGAAGATTGAGTAGGAAAGTGGACCCCAGAATTAGGCCGGGAAAACGCTAGGACGAAGAAGAAGTGTCCCCGCCGGGTATCGAACCCGAAACCTCCGTAATGAGCGGCAAAATCTCGACCACTCGGCCACAGAGGCTGTTATAAGTTGAGTTATATATTTGTATGTTAAGAACTGTATATTTGTGTGCCAGGTGTGAACCTGGTCGCTCGCACGGAGTGGTCGGCGGACTGCGAGCGGTACACGCACTGCAACCTGCCGCTGTTCAGACTCAGGTTCGGGGCGTATCTGTAAGTGGGGCTAACCGATGTTTTTACTAATTTATTTTTATGTTTGTTACATGTTTGTCTCTATCTTTTATTTTATAGGTTAATAGGTAAGTAGTTTTACAGGGTTATTTTTTATTCAGTGCACAAACTTTAATAATATGTTGTTCAGACCATGAAACTGAACAACTTTCCCCAAGAAACATGGGTCCGGAAATGAATGAAAATTATACTAATAGGGGATCGGACTGTTCACCATATTTGGTGAATTTACCATATTTTATGAATTATTTTTAAAATATAGATTACGAAGAAAAAAACAGAATCGGTTGAAAAACGAATTTACAGTGATTTTTCAAAGTTTCAATATGTCTGTCTCTTTCAAAAACGATTTTTTGTATGGAGATTATATGGCGTTACTAACAAATGACGTCACAAGTGGGTATGTGCCTCTCTGTCTAATCTTGAATTTCAAACCTCTATAACTCGGTCAATTTTAAAAATTCTTTTAAGTGTTCGATAGCAAAAACTAAGAAGTTGGGATTTATAAAATATAAAAAAAGTAGTCCGATCTCCTATTGCCGAGTTGGCTGCGGCAGTTTCGAATGAGAGATCGAATTTTTTTTTTCATTTCCTGACCTATTTTTTTAGAAGTTACATGGTCTGAATGACTTTTTAAAGTTTGTGCACTGAATAAAATATAACCCTGCATAGGTAAATACTGAAAGGTCCCCACAGACATATTTTGTGTTTGTCTCGTTGTGTTTTTTGGCGTGAATCATCTGTTTTTTGAAGTAACTTTTTTAATATAAGTTTGTGACGATTTGTAATAAACAGCGTTGTTTAGAAATGAAATTTAAAATGAAAAATGCATATATTGTTGTCGATTCGGCATACGCCCAACTAAACTTAGTCCTGTCACTTTCTGTCATTTTTAATTGAAAAGGGACCGAAGATCATCGGTTTTGTTTTTGTCTTTGACTTCAGACTGTCGGATTTAGTCTTATTTTAGTGGCTTTTTATTCGTCATGGTGTAATTAGGTAGGCACTAAAACAAGGCTAAATTTAACAGTTAGTCACGACTGAAAGACAAAAACAAACCCGATTATCTTCGGTACCTTTTCAATTAAAAATGATAGAAAGTGACATGACTAATTTTAGTTTAGTTTAGTTGGGCGTATGCCGAATCGACACCATTATCATTTTAGACCTAAGTTTGATTGAGTGTCATGTCAAATGATACGGTAATAAATCTTATTTGCTATAGATTTAAAGTATGTAGTTGAACTTCTTGAACAGAAATAAAAATGCTGGTACTAACGAAGTTTCTAAACAACAGCAAAACACTACTTTTTTATTTTATTTAATACTGTTGGTTTAAGATTTAAACTTACTTCTTTAATTGTATTATTTAATTATTTTTAAATACCACCAGGGGTCGCTGTCCAGTTTATTCCTATTTGGGGAAAAGAAAAACCATTTGTGTTTGGTTCGAATATTTATTTTTTAATTTTATAGTAGGTCTATAGGTGTCGAGTAGTCTACAAACCAGTAAGTAGTTTTGGTCATATTTAAGTATTAATTAGGTATTAAAGTGTGAAGAGGTGCATTTTGAGTGGTAAAAAAAAACAGACGTCAGTTATTGAAAAGAGAACTTTGTGATATGATGTAAGTAAATATTAGTTAGACTACTAGTACTTCCCAGGTATTATCTATACTGTGGTTTTATGCACTTCTTTATTTATTATTTGGGTATTAATATTAATACTTGTAACTAAACAAAATATCTAGAGTGGTATTAGAAGTTGCATGATCCGTCTAGTACTTAGTTAATTAGCTATAGAACTTTAATAGACTAGCTGTCCGCTCGCGGCTACGCGTGCATTGTTAGTGGATTTTCCGTTTTTAAAACTAGCAATGCCATCTGTGCATGCGAAGGGAGAAACACTTATCGTTCCGAGTTAGGACGACAGATGGCGCTGTTACTTTTAGTAATCTTTAGAGGCGAAATGCTACACCGTGGAAATCCCGCATCTGCCCGCGGTAAAAAGTATCCTTTGTCCGTCTTGGGGTATCACCAAACCATATTTGTATCATATCTCACCAAAATCGGTTCCAGTAGTTTAACTGCGTCCAAAAAGAGAAGAAACAAAGAAGAGGTACTACTATAGGGGATCGGACTGTTCTACATATTTATGAATTTACCATATTTTATTAACTATTTTTAAAATATAGATTAGTAGCAGACGATTCGCGAAGAAAAAAACAGAATCGGTTGAAAAACTAATTTACGGTGATTTTTTAAAGTTTCAATATGTCTGTCTCTTTCAAAAACGATTTTTTGTATGGAGATTATATGGCGTTACTAACAAATGACGTCACAAGTGAGTATGCGCCTCTCTGTCTAACCTTGAATTTCAAATCTTTATAACTCGATCAATTTTAAAGATAGACCAAAAATTCTTTTAGTGTTCGATAGCAGAAACTAAGAAGTTTGGATCTATAAAATAAAAAAAAGTAGTCCGATCCCCTATTATAATGTTGTCCCGTTTTCATGTTTGAAAGAGTCGACACTATAGCATTCCCACTTTTTAATTTCTACTCTTGAATGTACTCGGACATATACGAATTATTTTCGCATGTTATTAACATGGACACGACAATGGCAACATAAAAAATAATAATTATGATTTTGTGTAAAATTCCAGCAAAGACAGTCTGTTCCTGTCGACGGGACCTCCGGCGCCTTTTAACCCCGACCCCTCCGTGGTGGTGGAGAACCGCTCGTGTGTCGGGGAGACTTGCACACTCAACTTGCTCATGACAGGTAACACGTCAACATCACCGGCCCGTTACAGTCCACTGCTGGACTATGAGCCTCCTCCACTCCGCGTGTTTGGTTTTGTCATAATCTCCACGCTTGGCAGGCGGGTTGGAGATCGCAGATTAAAAGGTTACTGTATCAGAGAGCGCTGCTGCCCGTTCCCTGTTCAATGTGTAGTCCCTAAGTCGCCTCTTACGACACCCACGGGGAGAGTAGGGGTTGGTGACTAATGTAGAATACTCTGCCGTCACCACTTAAAAGGAAAAGAAAATAGAGTATTTTTCTTTTTTCTTTCTTTTTTAATTACTACATCTTCTATTGCGTAGTCGATGATTATTGCCACATAATTCGTTGACCGAGCGAGCGTGGTGCGGCCCCACTTCAGCTTGGCCAAAATTAATTTTGTATGTCCAATGTCCATCTGTCCATCTGTTTGTTCTCTAGAGGTCACATTTCTCAACCGATAAATATAAAAAATATAAATTCATCAATTTTAGTGACAGTTTTTCTTGTCACTAATATCGATGACATAATTCCTTAGAACAAATCTTTTTGAGTTACCCATACTGATCCATTTAAATGGGCCATCCTAGAGTACATGATTATTAATCTGAGATAACAAAGACAAATTTTAATCTAGATTTTTATATTTTTGACCTTGCATGTGTTTTCTTCTTAACGAGCCAAGAGTTTGTCAACGCCATCTACTGCATTTTTATGAACTTTGTGATCAGCTGCCAGGAAACACTTCATTCATCAATAATAATAATGGGAGAAAAAAAAAATGATAATACAGTTTTTACAAAATTTACGGTGAGATTTCAACCGCACTTGGTTGTATTCGTCCCCAGGTCCCGCCCACAACATGCTGACCATCTGGCCGCGCGCCAACATCACCCTCCGCTCGTGGAGCCTGCAGGCCCCGCTCCGGGAGACCTTCTACCAGCTCGGCCGCCCCGTCTACGTCATCGTGGAGTCCACGCCAACTTACAGAGAGCCGCTGCTGCCGCTCCGGGCCACTGTGGAGCTCACAGTGAGTAGATCTACTTATGCTGGTCGGGCTACGTCATCGTGGAGTCCACGACAACTTACAGAGAGCCGCTGCTGCCGCTCCGGGCCACTGTGGAGCTCACAGTGAGTAGATCTACTTATGCTGGTCGGGCTACGTCATCGTGGAGTCCACGACAACTTACAGAGAGCCGCTGCTGCCGCTCCGGGCCACTGTGGAGCTCACAGTGAGTAGATCTACTTATGCTGGTCGGGCTACGTCATCGTGGAGTCCACGACAACTTACAGAGAGCCGCTGCTGCCGCTCCGGGCCACTGTGGAGCTCAAGTGAGTAGATCTACTTATGCTGGTCGGGCTACGTCATCGTGGAGTCCACGACAACTTACAGAGAGCCGCTGCTGCCGCTCCGGGCCACTGTGGAGCTCAAGTGAGTAGATCTACTTATGCTGGTCGGGCTACGTCATCGTGGAGTCCACGCCAACTTACAGAGAGCCGCTGCTGCCGCTCCGGGCCACTGTGGAGCTCACAGTGAGTAGATCTACTTATGCTGGTCGAGCTACGTCATCGTGGAGTCCACGCCAACTTACAGAGAGCCGCTGCTGCCGCTCCGGGCCACTGTGGAGCTCACAGTGAGTAGATCTACTTATGCTGGTCGGGCTACGTCATCGTGGAGTCCACGACAACTTACAGAGAGCCGCTGCTGCCGCTCCGGGCCACTGTGGAGCTCAAGTGAGTAGATCTACTTATGCTGGTCGGGCTACGTCATCGTGGAGTCCACGACAACTTACAGAAAGCCGCTGCTGCCGCTCCGGGCCACTGTGGAGCTCACAGTGAGTAGATCTACTTATGCTGGTCGAGCTACGTCATCGTGGAGTCCACGCCAACTTACAGAGAGCCGCTGCTGCCGCTCCGGGCCACTGTGGAGCTCACAGTGAGTAGATCTACTTATGCTGGTCGGGCTACGTCATCGTGGAGTCCACGACAACTTACAGAGAGCCGCTGCTGCCGCTCCGGGCCACTGTGGAGCTCAAGTGAGTAGATCTACTTATGCTGGTCGGGCTACGTCATCGTGGAGTCCACGACAACTTACAGAGAGCCGCTGCTGCCGCTCCGGGCCACTGTGGAGCTCAAGTGAGTAGATCTACTTATGCTGGTCGGGCTACGTCATCGTGGAGTCCACGACAACTTACAGAGAGCCGCTGCTGCCGCTCCGGGCCACTGTGGAGCTCACAGTGAGTAGATCTACTTATGCTGGTCGGGCTACGTCATCGTGGAGTCCACGACAACTTACAGAGAGCCGCTGCTGCCGCTCCGGGCCACTGTGGAGCTCACAGTGAGTAGATCTACTTATGCTGGTCGGGCTACGTCATCGTGGAGTCCACGACAACTTACAGAGAGCCGCTGCTGCCGCTCCGGGCCACTGTGGAGCTCAAGTGAGTAGATCTACTTATGCTGGTCGGGCTACGTCATCGTGGAGTCCACGACAACTTACAGAGAGCCGCTGCTGCCGCTCCGGGCCACTGTGGAGCTCAAGTGAGTAGATCTACTTATGCTGGTCGGGCTACGTCATCGTGGAGTCCACGACAACTTACAGAGAGCCGCTGCTGCCGCTCCGGGCCACTGTGGAGCTCAAGTGAGTAGATCTACTTATGCTGGTCGGGCTACGTCATCGTGGAGTCCACGACAACTTACAGAGAGCCGCTGCTGCCGCTCCGGGCCACTGTGGAGCTCAAGTGAGTAGATCTACTTATGCTGGTCGGGCTACGTCATCGTGGAGTCCACGACAACTTACAGAGAGCCGCTGCTGCCGCTCCGGGCCACTGTGGAGCTCACAGTGAGTAGATCTACTTATGCTGGTGGCGGGGTTGATTTAATGGTGTCTTTTTAGGTGTTCAAGTGTCTTCTGAGGCGTTTATCGGTCTTTTTAATGATCAACAATTTTTTTAGATGTTCAACTGTCCGTTTAGATGTTTAAGTGTCTTCTGAGGCGTTTATCTGACTTCTCAATGTTCAACTGTCTTTTTAATGATCAACTTTTTTTTTAGATGTTCGAATGTGTTTTTGGATAAACAAGTGTCTTTTACATGGCATGTGATTTTCAGAAATAATCTTGAGTTTCTGTTGGAAAACTGTTTAGTAAAAATGTTCTCTCAGAAGGTTAATATTGTAATCTTCTTCATTATTATTATGGGTTTTAATAATAGAATAGAATATACTTAAAATAAGATCTGCAACCGACCTCGAAAACCCGGCGACAGTGAAATTACCTTGCACAGCAAAAAAAAATTCTAAGTTTATGGAAATTACCATTAGTTTAAATTGTATTGATATTTAAATCTCTTGCCGCCAGGTGCCGCTCTCTCTGCAATCCCGGCCGATACTGGACCTCTCCCACCACGCGCACAAAGTTCACCACCCCCAAGACTACACGGCGGAGTACCGCCGCATCATCGCCGCCACGCCCAAATACTTCAACATAGCACACAACCTCAGCATCAGGAAGAATTACGTGTTTTAGAAAGAACTCTCTAATATTGTATTTCGATTATGTGTCTTCGTTAACTAGAACTGAATTGAATTTGAACTAAAGTTCCGTCGAGCGACGTTTAACTAACTTTGCGTAACAAAGTACACTCATCAGAAAAGGGATTAACTTTTTTTTTCTATACTCACCGGCACATCTAACCGCCCACCTTTCATTTCAGGGAATACTCGTGATTCTTTATAATTCTATTAGTTACAGCTGACGTTAGTTAAAAATTTGTTAATTTAACGTTTATTTAAGTGTGCTTAATTTATCGTAAAATTATCAATAAATCAATTGTAATAACAATAAGCGTAGTTTAAAATGAACTCGAAATACAAGGGTGGGCGGTTAGATGTGCCGGTGAGTGTATTTTTTTACAAATGGCGACACATCTTATGTAGACGTATTTCGCCAGTGTCGAGTGATATTTGTATGTTTAAGATATATCCTTGGATGATTGTTCGGTGAACTGGGCTCAGTAATGTGATAGCACAATTACTGAAGCCACCACGAGGCCTCTTGGCATCATCTAAAAATGTCAGCAAAGTGTAAGCGATTCAATTGTTCTATTAGTTTATAGTCCCGAAACATTCACTGGATAATGCACTAAACACTTCAATAAACTAAAATAAAAAAAAAAAACACGAAGACACGTCCGCCATTGTCAGATGCTGACAAAAAACTCGGGATTAACTTTATTTAGTCACAAAACAGTAATAATACATGTACTGTACCTTCTTAATTTAAACTGTCCCTCACTCAGAGCCCTCTGTTTACTCTTTCAGAATTTGAAGAAGGCAGAAAATGGATTGAAGCTGATCACTGGCAGTTACATTTTATTTTTACTAACAGTCCGCCCGCGGCTACGCTCGCGCTATGTAAGATTATCCCGTGGGAATAAAATTTTTCCCGATAAAAAGTATCCTATGTGTTAATCCAGGTTACAAACTATCTTCATTCCAAATTTCGTCCAAATCCGTCCAGTAGTTTTTGCGTGAAAGCGGAACAAACATCCAAACATCTAAATATATTTTCACATTTATAATATTAGTGTGAAGAAAATAAGTTAATCCCTAGACATTTGTTATGAGTGTAGTAGAAATTAAATTATGGATTATACACTAATGACAACACCAAACGAACCGGCGGTGATTGGTGGCCAGCTACCGGAAGTGGCAATGATTGGCGAAATTCCGTACAGCGCTCTCATTTTTTGTCTTAGCAGCGTATTATGACCAAAATAAAGTCTGCCAAATATTAAGCTATTTTTTGACACTACTGGGCTGACTACTAAGACTGTAACAGCCCTTTTAGATCGAGAGGCAGCCCTACTATTTATTTTACGTTTAATTTCTAGTTAAGTTGTTAGCGGGTTCATGATGGCAGCGCCCATGTTCTTATAAAGGTTGGTAATTCTAACTGTGGCAACTATTTAAATAGTCCTAAGTTTTTGACTCCAGTGGTGCCAATGGTTTGATACTAATTCTCCAGTCGTATTTGTAATACTTATTTTTAGATACTTTATTTTTTATTATAATAAATAAACAAAAGGACAAAAAAGCAATAGGTTATTTGACTATAGATTATTTTTTGTTTAAAGCTTTTGCTTTCTTTTCCATTTTTTGTTTCTTAGGAATTTTATTTGTTATTATTGTTGAATTAATCTGCCGAAATGTGTAGAAATTATGTTGTGAGCTCAATTTGAAAAAAAAAAAACCGAGAAATAATTTATTAGAAAAATTGTGGTCAACCTTTCAGCAACAGAAGACAATGGAATTCTAATTTCTTTTCCAATGGCAACATTAGGTAATGATTGGGCTAATTTAACAGTAGCCAGTTACAGACAGTGCCTTCATTTCTTGTCTACTTTTCTGTTGCACTGTAGCAGTTTATTGTTCAACAAAGGCTATGTTATATTGAATTTATATTATTAGTATTGTGTCAAAACTGGCGAATTTTCTATTGGTAGTAAGTATGACGAACTACTTATATTAATTTATTTTTAGATAAGTATTTTAAGGAGATCGTGCATGGGGATGTGAAATAAAATTTTTTATATTTTATAACGATGTCTTTTATTTATTGATTTATTCAGTCTTTGGTTTTTCGATCTACATGCTCAAAAATAAGATAAAAAAAATCATATTTTTGAGTATATAGAAACAGATTTATTTTACACAAAAGTGCAAACTGGATCTTAAATTAATAACAGAATTAAACATTCTTATAAAATAGGGTGTAAATTAAACTTATGTACAAATAAAATTAAAACACATTTTGATTCTTTTTTAAATAAAACCTTGCATTTTATTCGAGATCACATAAAAGGTGTTAATTTAAACGATTTTACATTTTCAACAGTTTTATTTGACAATATTCTAGCCCCTTCTACATGCTACTATGTTTTTAACAATAAAAAGAAAAGAAAAACTTATCCTAATTTTATATTTTGCTTCATTTTTGGTGTGATCTAAAATACAGAACTATTTGTAGTAATAATTCCGCAATTTGTGTATAAATCTTTTAGTATATGGAGATGGACATAAAATGATAATTTAATACAACTTCGTATTTGTAGGGCGAACATAAAAATACCTCTCGAAGCTTTATAGAAGGAATAATCATAAGATTTCCGGCACACCACGTAAACGTATGATTTTATAAATCATGAAAGTATTTCAAAATTTCTGGTAGAATATACTTTTCTGCCACACTCTTTAATTATAAACAATTTTATTTAGACACTTAAATTATTTAAAAAGTCTAGCTCTTACTTTTAAAAGACATTAAAAACATGATATTGAGCTTCATTCAATCGTGTAATTAAATTATTTCTATTTTAAAATAATCATTTAAAATTAATAATAAAAAGTTGCAACACATTTTTAGTAACAGAATTGGAAATATTTTTGTCATTTAGAGATGTATTTATTGGTCAATTAGATGGCGCGACTTTCAATACACTTTAGAACTCACACACTCAAATTAGGTACAATACAGGTTTATCAAGTCTCATACTACAGATAAGTTAAGACAGAGTTAGATAGACTTTTGGGCCGGGAATGCCCCGGGGTGGGCTTTTCGAGTAGCTCTTGACTGTCAATAATATTTTTATATTATTGTTTTAAAATATATATATATATCAGATAAGTTTAATTATTTTTTATATTCTCAAAGAAAAGTGGCGCCTCTAGTGGCGAAAAGCAACAATCTTACATAAACTTTTTACATGACATGAAGTTAAACAGTACTAGTATAAATTCGTAACTTTACAGCATTGGTACATACATTTAGCTAGAAATATGCATTTAAAATGATACAATATAATAAACATCTGACTACACTAAAATACACAAAAAAAATCTAATCAATTTAGCTTGAAAACTAAAACCATATCTACTTGCAATACAACGTGTTACAAAAAATACCGAAAAAAAGAATATTTTTATCAAAGGCATTTAATTGAAATTTTCCCATCTCTAATTGAATTTTTCCTATCAGCTGTGTCAAAGAATATTCGGACCAGATATGTAATTTTAGGTCCATGTGCCTATTTTTACCGCTATGGTTAAAAATGTTTACGTACTACTTGTATCATAACATTCACATTAGAACAATTAATTTCAAAATTAAAAATCTACAAATAAATAAAAAAAGCTTTGTTAAATAATTGTTATGAAATAATAAATTAATGAAATAGTGAACTAAATAGTTCAAAATAATATTTATGTTTGTAAATACTTAAACAAGAATTTGAATTTGTTCACCATTTGTGCCTACATTTTTAAAAGAGATGTACTTAAATCAATCAATTGATGTTGTTTGGTGTACAAATACTTTTCCGTTCTGATAATCGATAGTCTATATTTTAGGTGTCAATTGACACTAGAGATGGGAAATTTTTAATTTAATGCCTGTGATGAAGAATATTCTTTTTTTTGTAACACGTATAAGGAAATCAGCTTGATATAAAATTATATAATTTTAAAATCAATGATTTTGTGAAAATACGGTTTCAGCAATACCGCTTTAAATATACTATATCTTTAATCACGCATGACCCTATATTCAATACAAGATAAAATATTTAAAATCAAGGTTAACGTACGAAGTGGCATACATATTTAAAATACACCATTTTACAGTAAATTACTATGGACAGTGGAAATGTAACTAAACATTTCAAAATAATATTACTGAACATCAGAAAAATAGCTAAAGTATACAAGGTATTACGTTCTGTGGTACCAAACAAAATATTTTAAAATTAAAACTACAATTATCAGTAATATCAGGACAGAATATGAAAAAACAAAAATCACTTATGTATTTATCTATCTATTTAAAAGAAGTAAGCGAAATTAAAAGTTGTTTAGATTCTATGCCACTAATAGTTTTACACATCTTAAAATTAAACGTTAAACGTAAGTTTTCATTACGTTTATATTATGAAATACATAATCAAGACTGTGGCCTCGATTCGGGACGTCACGCTCTAAGCCTTCATTTAAGTTCGTCCGTCCTTTTTACCTTTTAAAGATTGAAAAGGGACAGGAGATGGCCATCCTAATATTAGAGCTGTCAAACATCGAATTTGAACCTTATGGCCGTGTCGATTGCACAATTTTAGAGAGCACTTAAAACATGCGACTTAAAAATCTCTTAAACTGACAGCTATGCTCTTATTTTAAGTTATCATTCGTTGAAATTAATATCATTCGTTCATCACCTCTCTTTCATTGGTCATAAAAACGAAAAGGATAGCTGGATTTTAAAATTAGAGCATGACATCCCGAATCGAGGCCAGTGTAGTATTATGATATTTTACGCTAAAATCTTATGAACAAAGTCTAGAAGTATTCTACAAAATCAGTATTACATCTGTACGAACAATTTTTTAAATTTTGAACATTTTTATCTTCGTTGCAAATATTTCTATGTACTTATATAAAAAGATTCTATGGTCCTTTTTTTATTTTCTGTGTAGAAAATGCTTTCTGCTCTAAGTGCTAGTGCGCGGTGTTACAGGAAAAACTAGTTTAATATGTAGATCAAAGTCTAGCTGGCTATAAGTATTGATTAAGTAAATAAATTGACTATTTTGAGTTATATAAACATTGCTTTTAGCGGTTCCATTCCATTTTATACATAAACAATACCATAAAATATTGTTTTTATTTAATTACAAAACTTAATTAAACAAAGTTTTATAACATACAATATTATCTGAAATTTTCCCTAAAACCAGAAATCATGAAACAGAAACTAAAAAATACACAATACACCCTTATATGCATCAAAGTGAACATAATGATTCCTATTTCTAATACATTAGAAAGCAGTCGTAATAAACAATTGCAAACTGATCGACATAGTAATGAAAATCTTCCAATGGGCAGGTGTGTTTTAAATGATACAAAATATTACGAAACTAAACAACTTTCTTGAAGAAACTACTATATTGAAGTACTTGATGATATCACCACTTGTATGCGGCTGTCAAGACGTATTGACGCAGCGGCGCAGACAAGGGAATGTTACAACATCGCGCGCGCCGCATATCAGCTAATCAGTATTTTTTCTTTGTTATTTTTTTTTATCTCACCATGTTACTTGGTGAAAGCTGTTCAGTTTCATTTTAAGTAATATGCTTTATTGTTACATCCTTTATAAGAGTAAAACATCCTAACTAGTCAAAGTTAGAGTTTAAAGAAAAACACTCCACATTCGGCTAACTCTACGTAATATATGACTAAATGAATATAACTATGATAATAACCGATGGTTATACATTAAACAACATCGCATCATAAGTTAGGGTGCGATAAAAATTATATTAATTGTATAATAATGGAACTACAGTGCGACACAAAAGACAAGAAATTAAACAATAAATAAACACTTAGGTTTTCGTGGTTGTTAATATAAAAAAAATCGTGGTAATAACCCGGTAGGTATGTATGTTTATGTTATTAATAATTATAAAGCAGAAAATGTTTTTTTTTCACAAAAAATCAATCTCAACAATAGTAATCTATAATTAAACAATAACTGAACTAAATTTTACACCAGATAGTCCGGCAATGATTGGTAACCGACCACAGTTATAAGTGGCAATGATTGGTTTAAAATCAACAGTGTTAAAAAATTTACTCCTTACAGAGCGACTTACTATTATTTTTAACCACACAATATTATTTGTGAAATCTTCTGTGTCGCACTCTAGGTAAATTAGTTGGCAACACCACACAATTGTGTGCCCACAGCAAATGGCTATGATTGGCTGAAATTGCCAAACGCTCCTCGTTTGTTTCACTTTATTTTATGACATTTATTCATTTTGTAAACAAACATTTTCTAAAATAACATCTCACTATTTCCTATTTTCAAGCGTGAAATGAAGATGGTAAGGTTTACAATTTTTAACAACGTCGATGAAAATAAATCAGTATGATTTATCAACTAATAAAAAAATAGAAGTGATGTAAAAAAACTAGTTGTTGTTTAAACAATTAAGACAATTTCACACATCATAAGGTAAACTAAAAAGTATAAAATAGTTTTTGTTATATAGGCAAGTATTAATATAAAAAACATCTTATGACCGCTGCTATATTGACCATATAGGTATTTAAAATATCATATCAAGCCGTCAAATGGAAATACTCTTTTCGTTAACATTTTTTTGTTTAGTTCACCCAATCTTCTTTTACAATTCACAATTATGTAATTTATTACAATTTGTATCGTATTTTCTTTTCATATAAATGTAATTCATATGTTAACATTATGTGATTGTGTTCAAACAGAATGTTGTTATGTTGAGACATATTGTTGTTACGTCAACACATGTTGTTGTGTCGTCGACACACGTTGTTGTGACACTAACGCAGAGAGACGGCGAGGCGACTGGCGGCAACCATTTTGTTGTTGAATTTCTTCTTAAAGTGTTCGGCGGCTACCGTCGTTTTGAATGTTATTTTGGCGCTGCGATCTTCTTTATCCAAAGTCAAACTCTGGAACATCAAGCCGTGGGTTTTGTACTCTCTGTACGTTGTACTAATAGTAACTATTCTATGTTAAAATTAGGCTTGCTTAATATAATTATTAACTATAATATCACATGTTTTACATAAAATGTTTATGAAAAATACGAAAAATGTTAAGTGTAGTTTTTACAATATATACGCATTTTTCAACAACCATAATACAATGTTGTTATGCGATGCATAGTTTTAACCTGCACATTATTAATGTACGAGTCACAATATTGGCAAAAAACATTTTAATTTTATCATATTTTTACATAGGTCATTCTAACTGTTTGCGACATATGAAAAAACTGATCAAGCACACGGCAGAAGTCACAAACTGCTTCGCTCTAAAAGCTTAATAATATGATTGGTTACAGCTCCCTGTAGATTTCTTTATAAATAATAACACTATTAGACATAGCAGCAAAGTAATTATACAAATAACAGTGCATGTAACATACACTTGTACATATGGGTTGAAACAAAAATCCCATACGTCTTATTGAAGGGGTACCAGACTGCACACTAGTGCTACCTTAATTTTAGAAATCATCCGAGAAAACATAATATATATAAAAATCTGGTGGATAAAATTATTTCCTAAGTCTTGTGGTATTTTTAGAACTAATCATCATCAACAGTTCATATACGTCCCCACCGAGGGGCTCGAGCCTACCCTGAATTAATTAAGGCGATTAGGCTTTAGTCGACCACGCTGGCCCAGTGCGGGTTTGTCGACTTCACACACAACCTTTGAAATGTGCAGGTTTCATCACGATGTTTGTACATATGAATTCGAAAACATATTGGTACGTGATGGGGATCGAACCCGCGTGTCCCGGACGGGAGGCAGCGGCCCTAGCCACTAGACCACCGACGCTCTTCTTAGAACTAATAAATTTTATAAAATCTTATACACTGGTGACAAAAGTGCAAAAAACGTCCGTAGCACTTTCTCTGTCTGTAACTACAATTAACATATTTCATTAAATTGATCAGTTCCAAAAATACTACAAGACCTATGAAACAATTTTGTCTACCAGATTTTTGTTTTCTCGGAGTTATGTTTTTTTTGTGTAGGGCTAGTGTGCCGACAGTAAATAAAACAACAATTTTACCGAAAAAACATTTGTCGAAATGATGATGATGATGATGATGATGATATAAAGAAGAAAACTTCAGAATAATAAATTTTCGTTTCCTTATTTCGACCCATGTTTTCTGGGGAATGTCGTTTTTATCTGCTCTAGCTAATTAAACATCTTTCTTACTTTGTCTACATAAAATAATAGTTTTACATATTTACTTTTGTTGCACACAACAAAAAACAAAAACTTCACATTTGAGATAAACAAAATAATGTGTATAGCACTTAACACTTAACACTTTTCATATTTTTTTAATGATCAATTTTAATATGATGCATTAGATCATATCACAAACTTTTACAATATTCTTAGGAGTAGACAAACATGTACAAAACTACATATTCATTAAAAATTACAAAAAATTTGCATCTTTTCTTTCTAAAGCAAATACAAATCTTTCACATTCAACTACACAAACGAAAAAAAAAAACAAATATTTAAACATCATATTAAAATTGCATCTGTTACTTCACAGCAAAAGTTTGTACAAGTAGCATTCAGTACATTATTATAGTGAACACTATAATACAAGCAAGGCAAAATAATATATAATATAGGTAAAAATATAATGACATTTAGTCATCATCATCACAATGATCAGGATATTGAGCTATACGTTTGAAAATCTCGAGCTTATCGTATTTAAAAGTCAAAGTAGTTATGTCACACTTATCTGCCGGTATCACATATTATATTACAAGACGTAATATTGCAACTCAATCGTATGTATGTATGTATGTATGTATAAGGGGGGACTTCTGCGAGGAGCGCAGACGGGCGACCTGGTCTATATCCCGGACGGGAGGCAGCGGCCGTAGCCACTAAACCCCGCGCAGGAATGAGCGAAGTTCACTCAACCGCCAAAAAAATAAAAATTCTTACTGGAGTATCTTTTTTCTTTTACATAAAAATATACTTGTAAATAATAAATAATGTGCTCCAAAATTACACCGAATACTTTGGTTGATAACTTTATGGACATGAACAAGCTAGGCTTTCTTGGATAGTCAGCAAACAAGTGTAACATTAATGTGTATTTCTTTAAGGGAAGATTGTATCCTTTTTAAGTTTTTACTATGATATTTTTATTTATTTCGACAATGATTTTACTAATATTATAAATGCGGAAGCGCGTTTGATTGTTATTTATACAACAGCTTGTTTGTACTCGTATAGTTTACTTCCACTACCCCATATTATTAAAAAATCCTGTATCCAGTTTCCTGGAAGAAATAGCTATAAGAACCTACCTGTCTAGTTCCCACTGTTTTGTTTTTTATTACTATACATATAATTTACATATTTATCGATGTGTTTATATTAAAAATAAAAGCATTAAGAGTAAAAGAGTTATAAATATGACGACGTCATAAATTGGCATGTTCACTAACACTAATACTTACAGGATCAGTCGTCGACCTTACAATGCTCACGATATTATAAATGACGACTAACATAATGTACAACAAAGCTCCTAAAAGATTTCTAAATAATATAATCGTCCCTTAAAGAATATAACGAAATACGAAGTAAATAGTCTTATGGTAAAAAAGTATGTACATAAATAAGTAAATAATATAATATAATTAGGTACAAGAAATTCACAAATCATTACCTAGTAAAATAATAATAAAATTAAAATGTTTGTGGTGCTTCAAATGAGATGGTTGGAAAACAACTTTTATGTTTCAATAAGATTGAGATGTTGCCACATATAAGAAATGTTTGTTAGCCAATATTGGAACATGAGCACAGTTTTTTTCAGCTCAAGGTTGAAATTATTGTTTTTTCTTTTGTTTTTAAATAACTTAAAGTACTTTTTTTTGTTGTCACGGTTTTTAAAAAATAAGCCACTTTTTACTATTGTCACAAAGGGCGCTTTTATTTTGTGCTATTGTCATTTCATTTTATAACTTATTCTGTTCACTGTACTATTTTGCATGTCATTGTCGCCTATAATTGGAGTTACAATTAGGCTAGTATCCTATGCATATTTATTTCGTTGTAAGTATTATTGCTATCTCTGTTGGTGACCTAACAAAAAAAAGATTATTCGTTCGATTTGATTGTATTGTATAAACCTTTTCAATCCTTTTTTTTTACTTTCCATACAAACTGATCATCTGACTTCAAAACAACAGTTTGATTTGTCATAAAATAAAGTATATAATAAAAATAAACTGATTTAATTCGACTAGTCAGCTAACCACACAAAAAATTAATTTGATTGATATCAGCAACAATATCAGCCTATATTTCTATTGACGGACCTACCCTAACATTACTTAGCCCGTTGGCCCAGTGCGGGTTGGTCTACTTTGCAGATGTGTGCAGGTTTCCTCACGATATTTTCCAGAGCGACGAATAAATTAAGATTTAGTTTTCGTGATAAAAAAGGATATCGGTATGCGATCAAAATTATACAGGCGTAGGCAGTTTAAAATATATCGGCACGCGGTCTAAAATTGTATCAGTGTGCGGTCTAAAATGTATCGGTGTGCGGTCTAAAATGTATCAGTGTGCGGTCTAAAATGTATCGGTGTGCGGTCTAAAAAACTATCGGTGTGCGGTTTAAAATGTATCAGTGTGCAGTCTAAAATGTATCGGTGTGCGGTCTAAAAAAGTATCGGTGTGCGGTCTAAAGTATATCGGTGTGCGGTCTAAAATATATCAGTGTGCGGTCTAAAATATATCGGCGCGCGGTCTAAAAAAGTATCGGTGTGCGGTCTAAAGTATATCGGTGTGCGGTCAAAAATATATTCGGCGCGCGGTCTAAAAAAGTATCGGTGTGCGGTCTAAAGTATATCGGTGTGCGGTCTAAAATATATCGGTGTGCGGTCTAAAATATATCGGCGCGCGGTCTAAAAAAGTATCGGTGTGCGGTCTAAAGTATATCGGTGTGCGGTCAAAAATAAATTCGGCGCGCGGTCTAAAATAGTATCGGTGTGCGGTCTAAAGTATATCGGTGTGCGGTCTAAAATCGGTGTGCGGTCTAAAGTATATTCGGCGCGCGGTCTAAAAATGTATCGGTGTGCGGTCTAAAATGTATCGGTGTGCGGTCTAAAAATGTATCAGTGTGCGGTCTAAAATGTATCGGTGTGCGGTCTAAAAATGTATCAGTGTGCGGTCTAAAATGTATCGGTGTGCGGTCTAAAATGTATCGGTGTGCGGTCTAAAGTATATCGGTGTGCGGTCTAAAATATATCGGCGCGCGGTCTAAAATATACAGGTTCAGTTGGAATCAAATTCAAATAATTTCAAATTCTTTCGCATGTTAAGATAAATCTATGACATTGAAAATTATTTATTTAAAAAAAAACGTACCTAATAGACTAGTTTTTTAACTGTTTAAAAACAGATTTTAATATTCGAATTGAGATATTACAAAATCATATTTCGATTTTCGGCATAGTTTCGAGCTAGGAAATATCCATTATTAAGCCTAAGCTAGCCTATCTGAGCCTACAACGTCAAATGCTTTCCGAAGCACGGCATGGTGCCATTCAAAGTTATAGAAGCAGATTTAAAGCTAGTTTTAAAGATCATGTAAAATATCCTAGATACGTGAGACAAGTCGTAAAATACTACTTTGATAAAGTTTGCTAAGCCATAGCTTAGACGCTGTGGTATCTTACTGTAGAAGCGTATTCAATTTCCCATATACTGAAGAAACGATATTTCGAAACCACCACGTCAGTTAAAGATCTGCCATCCTTGTCTAATTCAACAGAAACACCTCCTAAAGACAGGGACGACAATAGACCATCCTTTGCGTCAGCATTTTCAAGATCTTCACCTTTATACATCAATGCATCTCTTTCACGGAACCCTAAAGACAAGGACGGCCACACATTGGAAGCACCACACATATAAACATTTACCTGCACGTCGTTTCCAGCCAAAGTCTTCAACCTTGTATCGGTCATTCCGTGCGGCAAGTTGCTAACCAACGCCAGGTTCCCAACCTCCTCTTCTAGAAGCCTGTCTTCGTCCACGGACGAGTCGGACTCGTACTCTACCTGCGGCTCGTCCTGCTTCTTGGCGACGAGCCGGGGCTTCTCCGCGCCCAGGGTGCGCACGGCGCGCGAGAATATGCCGGGGTTGGGCTTGGTGGGGTCGGCCTTGACCTCGATCCTGGTGAACACGGACTTGTCTGTCTGCGAGACCTTGCGCTGCAGGATGACGCGGCGGTTCGAGAACTGGGCCTTGGGTGCGTCTTTCTCTTTCTCTTTCTCCTTCTGTTGTTTCTCTTTTTCGGCCTGTCGGGGCAGGTTGGTTTAGTTAGTAGAGAGACGGCAATAGTAGATTGTAGCATCGAGCGCAAAGTAGGTTATTAATGCACGAGTGTTATGTTACTAAATTAGCACGAGTGCATAATTAACTCACTTCAGCGAGGTGCGTAATCTACTTTTGTTTTTAGAGCTGTAAAACATACATTTGAGTTGAACATGGTTTTATTTGGGACGTAAATACATCACACTAAAAAAAATATTACGCCCTGAATTTAACCCTCAAATGCAGGACTTTTTATTTTTTAATATTACTCGGCAATTAAGCTTGTTTTTGGCCCAGAAAAAAGGGAAAATTAAAAATACTTTACATTTTTTCGTGTTTTTCTTTTATTTTTTCTATTTATTTTTATAAAGCTATAGGGGTGCAACATTTAAGACTAAAGTTACAAAAAGAGAATATTATCAGAATTACCCCAAATTTAAGATTCAAAAATCCCAATAATGGAGCAAAAAACCAGTATGGATTGGATTCACACTGGTATTGCTTCTGCTTTACCGAAAAAAATAAACAAAACACTATCGGTCAAATAAAACAAGACAGCTTCTCGTAATATTTCCCTCTCACCTCTCTCTGTTCAAAAGTGATTCTCTGTCTCGCGGACATCTTCTCTTTGAGAGGCGGCGTCCTCTCCTTGCTCTGTAACAAATAAATATACACACTTATATATAAGTCTGCCAATTAAACTCATATACAAGGTGCCTAATATCATCATCATCGTGTGGGTCGTAAGGTCGACAACCGACTTCACAAACCCTGGAGTCAGTGTTATAGAGCCGCCAAAGGCCACTGACTTGGCTCGTGTAACGACTAGACAGTAGCCGGGACCAACGGCTTAACGTGCCTTCCGAAGCACGGAATCACCTTTCTTTTCGGATAATCAGGTGATTCAGCCTGCAATGTCCTAATCAAACCGGGGAGTCTCAAAAAGAAATTTTTGCTTGACGGTGTCCCCACCGGGAATCGAACCCGGAACCTTCGTAATGGGCGTCGAAATCTCGTCCACTCGGCCACGGAGGCTGTTGGCTGATGGCCTATTAAAATGGGTCAGTATGGATAACTCCGAAACTATAGCACTTAGAAAGATCTGTTCTAAGAAACTATGCTAAAGATTTTAGTAAAAAGAAACGAGTGTTCATAGATTAAAAAAAGCAGTTCGGGTATTGAAGTAAAACCAGTACAGTGGTACCATCAATGGTACAAGACAAGATGGTACCATCAATAGTACAGAAATGGCGATAAGGGCCCCTACCTTCGTGCGGGTGTCTTCCCGGGCGGCGCGCGGCGGCGCCCTGTCCCCGCGGGCCGGCTGGTCGGCCCCGAACACGATGCGCTGTTTGGGAGGCTTCTTCTCGGAGCTCTTGGAAGGCTTCGGCGGCAGCTTGGAGCGCAGGTCCGTCTGAGGTTTGGAGGGCTTCGGGGGGTCCGGCCTGAAACATATCAATACATCAAAGTTACTTACCATCCGTCAACCAATATTCTTATAATCTTCATTAACACCAAAGAAATACATGTAAAATAATGCCGGGTGTTCTAAAAGGGTGTTGGCAGTTTATACCCAAAAATTATATATGAAAAATATATCATTTCATAATTTTATTACTATTTGCAAAAAGTACATACAATGGAAAGTTTATTTGTTCAAATGACGTACATCTTAATCCATTTTCTAATGATATTCGCACTGGGAGATCAAGAAATGTCCCGTACATTGAACTGCGCGCGATGTAAGCGGCGAGCTGTTATTACCGAATTATTGTTTTGATAATAAGCTCGTACACAAAATGCGCGCTGAGCTCCGATATACGAATCCATTGCAACTAAATTTACAATAAATTTCACTTATGATATTATTATTTTTTGCTATCTACCCTCATTAAGACGATTTATCGATATTTTAAAGTGCAAATACCCTTTTTGGACACCCGATACTAAAGTTAAATCATGGCGGCTTTATTGCTAAGATAGCAATTCTATCTGGCAACCTTGTTTTATCGTTAATTACTTTAATGTACTTAAAATGTTGAATATTGTGCTTTAGCCCAACGGATCTTGTTTTCATAGAATGTCATGTGTTATCAGCAAAATATTATAAGTATTTCAAGCACACAGTCCCATGACATGTGTATCAGCACTTTATATGGTAAATAAAATAATAAAATGTCAAGTGTAATAGAATGACAACATAAAATATCAGTTAAGTAAAGAATTTCACTGTAAAATGTCATGAATTTACAATGAAATGTCACCATAGAATATCATGTGTTTAGCATCAAATGACACCATACAATGTCACATAGTTAAGTACGGAATGCCATATATTATATCATGTATTGTAGCACAGAATGTCCCAATGTCCCAGTGTAAGGTATATAGTTGTGGCACTGACTGGCTGGGCCCCTTGAAGCGGCCGGAGTCGTCGTCGTCGGAGAGGATGCCATCGATGTCCCCGAGGATCAGGTCCAGGTCGTCGTCCGAGTCCGCCAGGGGCCGCAGCGGGGGAGTCAGCCCCTCTGCAAAGCAAAAACAACATTTTCAAGGTTAAGCCTATTAACACAGCCAGCGACATCTGTTGTTTCGCTTCTGAACTATTACATTAGCTGTGCATGTGGCCACGTATCGACCGTGCCTTCATGCGCTATTTTTTGTGTTAGTTCGGGTGGATCACGATAGATGGCGGTGTAGTTGTAAATATTTTTTCCTTTGTTATATTTGCTAAAATTCTCGAATATTCCATAAACTGAGATCATGGTTTAAGTACGTATCCTGTCGTTTTATTCGTCACTCAAATTTACAGGCCTATGAATAAAGACTAGAATACACTTAGAATTAAAATAAGCCTTCCAGGGGGCCGTTTCACGAAGCTACAAGTTACAAATTACAAGTACAATTCGACGTACATTGCGTAGACGATTAGATAAAACGATAAGGGCTTACAGTTTAGACGAATTGGCTACGCAATTTATATCAAATTGTAACTTGTTGTTTCGTGAAACGAGGCCCAGTAGTCTCTGGGCAAAGCCGCGGACAGACAGACAGACGGAAATGGCGAAACTATAAGGGTTCCTTGTTGAAACGGAACCCTAAAAACGATGTGACGTTACATATAAATACTAAAGATAATCTGGCTAGTCAAGGATTGTAATTTTTTGAAATAGCGCCTATTGCAATTTTGATACATTGGCCTCGATTCGGGATGTCATGCTCTAATTCTAATTTTAAAATACAGCTATCCTTTTCGTTTTTATGACCAATGAAAGACAGGTGATGAACGAATGATATTAATTTCAACGAATGATAACTTAAAATAAGAGCATAGCTGTCAGTTTAAGAGATTTTTAAGTCGCATGTTTTAAGTGCTCTCTAAAATCGTGCAATCGACGCGGCCATAAGGTTCAAATTCGATGTTTGACAGATCTAATATAAGAATGGCCATCTCCTGTCCCTTTTCAATTTTTAAAAGGTAAAAAGGACAGACTAACTTAAATTAAGGATTAGAGCGTGACAGTGTGAATCGGGGCAATGCCCCAAAAAGATTATAAATAAAACTGACCACAAGTAGAATTAACTTCGGCCTCTTCCTCCTTCCTAACGGGCGACCTTTCCCTCTCCTTCTCCTTAACCGGTAACTCTTGCACCTTAACCGGTTTTTCCTGAATCTTAACCGGTTTCTCGGGCGCCTTGACCGGTTTCTCGTGGGTCTTCTCCGGCGACGTGCGGGTGGTATCCGGTTCGGGCTCCATGGGTTCCGGTTTGTGAACCGGTTTGTGTTCCGGTCGCCGGTCGACCGGTTTGACGTCCTTCTCTCTTTCTTTGTCGAGACGTTCGCGGTCTCTGTAGTGAAAAAAGTTTTAATTAGATCATTATTAGATACTAATATCGCTAGCGGTACCGTTGTGTAAGATTTTCCCGTGGGAATAAGACTTTTTTCCGTAAAAAGTATCCTATGTGTTAATCACAATTACAAACTATCTCCAATTCAAATTTCATCCAAATCCGTTGAGTACTTTAAGCGTGACAGCGGAACAAACATCCAAATATATTTTCACATTTATAATATTAGTGTGATAACTTTTCGTTTGATTGTGGTTTCATTAGCACCCGCTTAATTAGCTACATTTCTATACTTTACTAATTCTGTAAGACTTTACTTATTGTTAAATATGAAGTTGGTTGGAACCAGTTGCACAATTTGCTCGCAATAGGGGATCGGACTGTTCTACATATTTATGAATTTACCATATTTTATGAATTATTTTTAAAATATAGATTAGTAGCAGACGATTCGCGAAGAAAAAAACAGAATCGGTTGAAAAACGAATTTACAGTAATTTTTTAAAGTTTCAATATGTCTGTCTCTTTCAAAAACGATTTTTTGTATGGAAATAATATGGCGATACTAACAAATGACGTCACAAGTGGGTATGTGCCTCTCTGTCTAATCTTGAATTTCAAACCTTTATAACTCGGTCGATAGCAGAAACTTAGAAGTTTGGATTTATAAAATAAAAATAAAAAGTAGTCCGATCCCCTATTACACAGTCTGTCAGACCGGGATGCGAACCTGGGAGCTCTATGATGAAGCCTCACCTGTTGTCCCTGTGCGTGTTGTGCGGTGTGACGGCGGCCACGGCCCTCTTCCTGCGCCGCGCCTCCTTGGCTCGCATTACACGGTCAGACCGGGATGCGAACCTGGGAGCTCTATGATGAAGCCTCACCTGTTGTCCCTGTGCGTGTTGTGCGGTGTGACGGCGGCCACGGCCCTCTTCCTGCGCCGCGCCTCCTTGGCTCGCATTACACGGTCGCGTAGCGCCTCTTGTTCGCGCATGCGCCTTCTGTAATGGACGAAGAAGCAATATTTTATAGATACAAATAAACTTACTGCATAAAATACACTTATAGACTATTGGTCTCATGAATAAGCTCAAGGTCGCCCAGCGTGCTCCATCGCACTGCTATGCTCGGAGTCTCACTACGTGATCGAATCAGAAATAAGGAGATACGTAGAAAGACCATTGTCATCGACATAGCTTTCAGGATAAGTAAGTTGAAGTGGCAATGGGCAGGCCATATAGCTCGACGAACTGATGACCGATGGGGAAGGAAGGTTCTCTCCTGGCTTGCGCGGGCCGGAAGGCGGAGTGCTGGACGGCCTCCACGAGGTGGGCAGGTGACTTGGTGAAGGTTGCGGGCGCCGGTGGATGCAAGTGGCGCAGGACCGCTCACGGTGGAGGCCTGTGGGGGAGGCCTATGTTCAGCAGTGGACGTCTCCCAGCTGAGATGATGATGATTTGACTTTGACTTTGATTGACGATTGTCGACCTTACAACCTACACAATGAAATAGAAAAAATAATAGCACTTCACCAAGATCCACTAGTCAGATCATCATTCGCTTGCCCTTATCCCATCATTTGGGGTCGGCGCAGTATGTTTTCTTCCTCCATTCATCCCTATCAGCCGTCATTTCAACACTCACATTCTTCCTGAACATATCATCTTTTACACAATCCATCCATCTTTTCTTTGGTCGTCTTCTCCCAACATATCCATCCACATTCAAATTCAATACCTTTTTCCCTACGTAACATTCATTTCTCCGCATGAAACAGGTCATGACGACAGGTCGTATAATTGTCTTATAAATTTTGCCTTTTAACTTAAGAGGCATTCGGGGGTCGCATGTTGTGCCCGTGACCTGCCGCCATTTCATCCATCCTGAGTTAATTCTATGCTTTACATCCCGGTCTATCTCGCCATCTCCCTGAATCAGTGAACCGAGGTACTTGAAGTCGGAACAGACCGGTAATGGAACCCCATCAAGGGACAAGGCTACAGAGCTGGATAATATGCGAAGTGTAAAAATGGCATCCGTCGTTCCTCGACCAGACATAAATCCAAACTGGTTCTGGGTTATTTCACTGTCTTCTTTCAATTATTTTCTCCCAAACTTTCATGGTGTGTGACATAAGCTTTATTCCTCTATAGTTATTGCATTCTTGTACATCACCCTTATTTTTAAAGATGGGTACCAGTAAGCTGTTACACCTGTCATATTCTACCTGTAACTGTACCTACCTTATTTCTAAAGATGGGTACCAGTAAGCTGTTACACCTGTCATATTCTACCTGTAACTGTACCTAAGTGTTTGTTTTGTATTTGTCTTTATTGTATGTTACCTGTATTCCCCGTCCTCTTCATCAGGCTCCCCCCTGGCATCCACCCTGGCTCTGGTCCGCGGCGGGGAGGGCGAGCGGCGCGGGGAGGGCGAGCGGCGCGGGGAGGGCGAGCGGCGGGGCGGGGGCGGCGGCGTTGGGGACCGCATCCTGCAACAATGTCATTATTTACGTAAGTATGCAAGCGTCGGTGGTCTAGTGGCTAGGGCCGCTATCTTCTGTTTGGAAAACGCGAGTTCGATCCCCACCACTTACCGATGTGTTTTCAAATTTCCAATTCATATGTACGTTTTTTATGGTGACGCCCTTACGGTGAAGGAAAACATCGTGATGAAACCTACACATTTTGGCGAAGAAATTCAAAGGTTGTGTGAAGTCGACCAACCCGCACTGGGCCAGCGTGGTCGACTGAGGCCTAATCGCTCTAGGTCAGGGTAGGCTTCAGCCCATCCATCTACACCCTTACAGTCATCATAATACAAAGTGAGCATAATATAGGTAAATAATTGCCAGTGACGTCACAAGTCTTGATATTATACAGTACTAAATAACAGGAAATAAGCATAATTAAAAATCCTTTTTAAACAAGGTTTTAAAGCCGTGGAGTGGAGTATCTTCGTAAAGACAAATCCAACGAGCCCAAACACGACTAGGTTGTGCTGTGTATTAGAGGAGTTCCTATGGCCACCTTCCGTCTCCATCATCAGATCAGCTCCATGATACCATAATATTTCATTGTCATCGCGGTTACATAAGTGTACCAAATTTCAGCAAAATCCAATGGCAGCAAGTGCTTCAAAATTGAGTTGCAAGATTTCGCCCGAACATAAACCCACATGCAGTGCAAGCTAAATAAAGCTTGTAAAAATTGAACTTCACTGTCCGTCCGTCTCTCTGTCTGTCTGTTTACCTCCTCCGCAGTCCGGCCCGGTTGGCGTTGATGAACTCCTCCTGTCTCCGTAGCAGGTCGTCGTCCTCACTGCGCCTGCGCGGTAGACAGGCCAAATCGTTCTCTATCTCTATAGTCGTGTTCTCTACGTATCTGCAATACAAATAATATAGTCATTTACAAAATTCATGCATGTTGAAATAGCCTGTCATCCAAGAAATCTATTCCCATGGATATCTGTCCTCTAAATAGTCAGATATTCCATAATTTATTTATTTATTTATTTTATTTTATTCCATTTGGTACAATAACAGACAACAGATCGAATACTCTAAAAATACATAAAAAACTTAACAATAAAACACTCTAAACCTGAAGTCCAATTAAAATAATTATAAGCTTTTTTGCATAACAATAGCTTTGAATCAATCAATCAATCAGCCTATTGCAGTCCACTGCTGGACGTAGGCCTCCCCAAGGGTACGCCAAAGCGCACGATCACCCGCTTTCCTCATCCAGCCACCACCAGCGACCTGCCTCAGGTCACTCCACCTGGCAGGGGGGCGTCCCACACTACGTTTCCCGAGACGCGGTCTCCATTCGAGAACCCGTCTGCTCCAACGCTCATCGGTTCTGCGACAGACGTGGCCAGCCCACAAACACTTCACGAAGCTACACTTCTGGACGATATCAACTACCTTGGTCCTCTGCCGGATGATGTCGTTTCGGATTTTATCCCGTAGCGAAATACCAAGCATAGATCTTTCCATGGGTCGCTGAGTGACATGTAGCCGATGGGCCAGCTTCACCGTCATGTTCCACGTCTCGGCTCCGTATGTCAATACGGGTAGGACACACTGATTATACGCTTTGAATTTATCTAAAGGTATTTTTTGTAGGGATTTCATCGGGAGATTTAAAGCAACGTACCTCTGTGGCGATCTTCTTGGCGGGAATTTCCTAGTGGCGGCGCGTGCTAAGGCATTCCTTTGTTCCGCTATGAACCGCTCCGCCGCGTCGTCGATGTCCTTCACTGGACCTACAAACTCAACTATTAATATTGGCCCCGATTCGTAGTCATGCTCTAATTCTAATTTTAAAATTCAGCTATCCTTTTCGTTTTTATGACCAATGAAAGATGAAATGAAATGGTGATGAATTCAGGTGAACGAATGATATTATTTTGAGTGAATGACAACTTAAAATAAGGGCATAGCTGTCAGATTAAGAGATTTTGTGTGCTCTCTAAAATTGTGCAATCGACGCGTCTATAAGGTTCAAATTCGATGTTTGTCAGCTTTAATATTAAAGTAATCGCATCGTAAGAATGCCGTCCTGACAACAGGCAGGAAATATTAAAACCAAATGGGTGCAAAAGAGACAGAAGAAAAATTGCACGTGTATGACAGCTGTCAGGACGGCATTCTTAGGATGCGATAGGTATAGGATGGCCATCTCCTGTCTCTTTTTAATCTTTCAAAGGTGATAAAGACGGACGAACTTTTATAGAGCATGACTGTGTGCACCACTACCGTTACCTAGTCTAACTAAGAGATGGCTGCGTACGTACACAAATAAATATATTACGTGCAAAAATTTAGAAAGTGAAGTAATTAAATGCTAAGCTATATAAATATTCGATATGCAAAAATAAAACTGAAATAAAATAATTTGTTCAGCAAAAGTTTATTTGGCTCGCCACACTCATTCGGCGTAAAAATCTTCGATCATACCTTAAAATCATCATCATCAACAGCTCATATACGTCCCCACCAAGGGGCTCGAGCCTACCCTGAATTAGGGCGAAATACCTTAAGAAACAAATATTTTTTCTGCTGAAAAAATTCTTGATTATTTGCTGAGCGTTTAATTCATACCAAATAAAAAGTCGCCTTGGCACTTGAATTAAATAAATAGCCTAGTAAACTTGATGAATGTTATACAGGGTGTAAATTCATTAGCGCACAATATTTTAACGGAGGAACCTACCCATGAAACTGAAGGAACGTAGGCTGAAATATTAAAAAAAATCTAATCAGCTGATCACATCACCGCGCCTGTCGCTTCTACTTTAGTCATTATTTCTGTGCGCGCTCGCTACCGCTTTACGTGTGCGCGGGGCGACACAAAGGACGGAGTCAAGATTACGCACAGAAATGGTAAAATTTTCTAATTGATAGACATGTCGTGTTTTTTCTGATCAGTGTTTTTTTCATATTTCAGCCTACGTTCCTTCAGTTTCATGGGTAGGTTCCTGCATTAAAATATTGTGCGTTAATTAATTTACACCCTATAAAAGAAAACAATTATATATCTACTCTATCATAAACACTATTAATCGTAATGGAGAATATCATAATTGAAGCGAACATTCCAAGAAAGTTGATGCAAATCAAATAAAACTGTGCATAAATAAAATACAGTACCAATACTACCAAATAGTAAAATTATTCACAATCCACGCACGTGCAACAATCAAAATGTTCTATATTATTTTCTATAGTAGGAAAAAATCTAAATCGACTTTTCAGGACTTTTGTGTGATAAACTGAACAAAACTATCGAAGATACTTATTGCAAATAAATATTTTAAATAGTATTATTATTATAAAAAACAATAATATATTTTCAGGTGCCAGTTTAAAATGAGCCTTCTACGATTCTTGGAAAAAGTTGTTCAAACTCAAAATGTCCTTGAAACTGTGTCAGTAGGTTTGGATTTCATCCTTTACTAGTCAACACTACTTGGCCAGCATCAGACTTACTATCAAAGTTTGAGCAAACATTTAGTTCGTTACTAGGTTCGAGCAGAGGTTATTTATAGCTTCATGATATAAGGTATAATATGTTATTAAAATAAACGTGATCTGAGGTACGTGTTTCTTTGAAATTACATATATTTTTCTCGTGGAATGGAAACGGCTAGAGGAGCAATAAAATAAAGAAGCATCAAATTTGTGAACAACTTGTACTGTACCGGGTTGTATGTATTGTCAAAATTGTGTTTATTGTTGTCCTAATAAAAGCTTTATTATCATTATTTTTTCATGGACAGAGAAAGTATTTAGGTGGCTATTCGACCACAAAAACTCGACCAACGGCCGAGTAGCCTCTTTATGAATGTCGGTATTATCGATAGAGTAGATTTTTTAGATAAAACTACCGAAAGTTTGGCAAAACTTCTTAATAACCTCATCGTTTTTTTTTTCAAAAAGTGTACTTGACAATGACTATAACGGTTAGGGTTTCGGTTTTCAATAGATGGCAAAATATCCGCTCAATCTTTGAATTAGTCTATTTATTTATGTATCTAACAATGCCAACATTATCCAAATGTTTACCGAATTTCTCTTCCAGAGTGGGACTGAGCGGCGGCGACTTTTGAATCCGGGTCGGGATATAGAGCGGCGTGCTCGTCAACACTACAGCACACAACCAGCTTTAGTACCAGGGAAGGCTCTGTTTCTAGTGATATTCTACCCATTTGAGGTTCGGATTTTAACAGCCAATTATGGGTCTGTACCAGGGACCGAAAAACCGGATATTCGTTAAACTGGTAAAATCCAGAACCCTTTCTTAAGGGCATCGCGTTAGCCGTATGAAGATTAACCTTGTGCGTTAGGCGTATAGCACAACCAGAGTCGAGGCACAGTCGAGGATCGGGCGCGCGCCTCTTCTAACTTTTGTTAAAAATTGTACAGGTAGACAGGTAGTATCGCACACAGCACGCGTCGAGGCGGAGGCAGCTGTGCGGCGCGGGCGAGTCGACGCGCAGGCGGCGCGGGGGTTTACAGACAGAGCGGGGCGAGTAGCAGCGTGCGCCGAGCGTTCGTCGCCATTTTGTTTCGAACTTTTGGCGCATTCACTACGCTAGCGTGAAGTTCAAGTATATTTGACGTACACAAATATGCAAGAAGACGCTGAAACTAATGTAAAATCGACGAAGACATTTTGAGCATTTGATTGCGTGTAAACAGAGCACGCGCGTCTCACGTGGTGCGGCTAGTGTGCCGTGCGGCGCAACGCAGCCTCGACTCTTGTAGTGTGCTATACGCCTTAGGCGCAGGACAAACACAAGCGGCGTGGCGCGGCGCCGCTTTCATACGAATTGTATAGAAGTGGCGCGGCGCGGGAGTCATTTTGTATGAAACAGGCGCCGCGCATGCGCCTCGCCCGCGCCACGCCACTTGTGTTTGTCCTGCGCCTTACTTACCGCTTAATCTGTATGGCGCCCATTACAGGGTCAATCCAGATCGTGATCTGGGTCAAGGTCACGGATCGCAATAGATTGATATACTTGATTTGCCTGGTTGTACAACACGATCTGAATTGAACGTGTAATGGGCGCCTATGACAATGTAGATTAATGGGAAAGAATAGGACAGAACATTTGGTTGTTTTTGCTTTCTCCCTCTGACATACGAAACAAATGGATACATAAGGCTGATTCAGCGGTATTATTCTTCTAACCAAATCCTTATTAACTCAAAACTTTACGATCCCTGGTCCATCCACGGTAAGGTACCAAATAAATAATTTGGATAAGAACCTAACGTAGCAAAATAGAGGAATATAATGTTCGACACAGACGAGTAAAACTTATAATGATATAATTTAATTCTTTGCCAACACCACAAAAGTCAGAAGAAGTTAGTTTTAAAGTAAGTAGAAATGATTGAATGCATAGTGACTTGTTTTTTTTATTATTTTGTGTCAAACATAAACTTCAAAATCCACTAAATTAAATTGACATTCTTTTAGAATAAGCTTATTAAGTAACACAAGAAGAAGTTTTCTCAAGAAGTGTATGCTAACAACCGATTAAAATAATTGTCCTTTTATACAAAATTGTGCGGTCAGTAGGATAAGCTGTATAATGGGGGATTTTCTGAAAGCTCTTTAAAAATTAAGAAATAATAGTTCTAATTAAGACGATAGATGGCGCCAGGTGTACTTCGTGGATTCTTTTTTTTAATCCTTGACCCTGCCTTACCCTGGGTGACTCGCCGGATTTCTTCATCCACGAATCGTCAACGCCATCTATCGAAGTTTTATGAACTATTTTATTTTTAATTGGCTGTCGGAAAATCCCCCATTATATCAGTTTTTCATCTGATGACTTATATTCCTTGTGGGAAGTTACCCTAAAACACGTCGACACGTCGTCACGTATCTCAATCAGAGATTCCCATGTTATAGTTGGGTTACTGCAGTAGGATGAGCTCTGACAGATTAAAATTTTTAAAACTTTTTAATATTATTTCGTTTGTTTATTTATTTACTAAGTAAAACTACATACTGTTTAATGATAAAATAAGAGGTGAAGTTGCTTTATTTTTATTTATTAGCTATTATGGTTTTTAAACCGAAAAATATTATAAAAAAAGTTGTTAACGTCGTATGAAGAATTTTGAAGCTGCCAGAACTCATCCTATAATAACCCAACTTTAAGAAACATTTTGTTAGAAAAAGTAAAGAAAAAATAAAAACTCATTAATTTGAAAAGATAAAGTACCAAAAAGTTACTCTTACCTTCAACAGGTGGCTGGAAATTCCCCTTGAAGTGCGGATTGATCAGCACCTTCTTCCCCTGCAATCCCCCGGGGACGGGAGGTAGTTGCACCGGCAACATCCTCACTTCTTGCTTCCTCTCCGGCGGGACCCCGTGCCTGATCGTCACTTGCGGCAACTGATTCATGTTAGGAGCCACCTCCCTCATTGGGGGGAACGGTCTGAAAGGCCTCTGGTATCCGAAAGGCTCAAATCCAGGGCGAATGTTGGGGTTGAAATGCCGCGGTTCTTCCATTCCTGGACGAAATTGGAAGCGGAAAGGAGGACGAACCTCCATCGGTCTGAATGGCTCCATGATTAGCCCTTCTGGGGGTAAGTCTTGGCCGGGGGGTAGGGGCAAATCTGGACGCATTTCCGGGTGGAATTCCGGACGAGGTAAGTTCGGATTTAGAGGTAAGTTTTCTGGTAACTCTTGCCGGATGTTTGGGGGGATTCCTGGGCGAATCCTTGGAATTTCTGGACGAATATTTGGGGGTAAATCTGGATGATTTGGGGGTAAATCTGGGCGAATATTCGGGGGTAAATCCGGGCGAAGGTTTGGAGGTAAATCAGGGTGGAGGTTTGGAGGTAATTCCGGTCGAACGTTAGGGGGCAAGTCGGGTCGGATATCCGGCCTCATTGGGGGTTGACTTGGCCGAACGTTTTGGGGCATTTGCGGCGCGTTTGGGCGAATGTTGCGCGGCGGGGGGAATTGCGCACGGGGATTGAAGTGTCCCTAAAAAAAGCAAGTTTAGTTGTTTTTTATAGTCTTTTTGTTTTTTTTTTGTTGTTTGTTTTTAATGTTGTTAAATAATATGTTAGGAGTAAAACTTGGTGAATATTTTTAATAATTCTGAGCGAATTTTATGGGAGAATTTGGGCAAATGTTATGGGTAATTTATGACAACTAATCTGGGTATAGGAAAATCTGGACATATTTTAGGGGTGATTCTTGATAAATATTTGGGATTAAATATTGACGAATGTAATACGAAAATCTGGGTAAATTTTTTGAATAAATATTAGTAAGTTTGAGGGGTAATTCTAGAGGAATCTGAGTGGTAAACTCACCCGATGCATGTTGTTCCTCCGGTATTGGTTGTGGAAGCGCGCGTGGTAGTGCGGGTTGCGCCACGAGGTGCGCCCGCGCCCGCCTCGAGGCATGCCGCCCACGAACACTTTATCTGGGGAAGAAAGGCACATCTAAATCATAGTAGAGTTAAATTGGACTGCGTTATGTAATATCGACCAACCTGCAATGGAAAAGGATAGCCGCAGGGCAAACAGATGGAAAAGAACAAGAAACAAACTGAAGCAATAGTACATTACTGCCGCGGCCGCAAAATTAGTTATTGCTGGACGAGGGCACGTTTAAAGTCCGAGGCGCAGGCGAGGACTTTTATTGTGTACGAGTCCAGCAAGAGTTATTGCGGCCGAGGCTTGTATAGTGCTTTTCTCTGAAATAGCGAGGAAATTACAAAATACTAAAAATATTGTGGTACCTTGAATTTAGATGTCTACTTGTATCGCACTAAACTTATAATTTCTAATCTTTATCACTTTCTACTTTGATTTCTTGAACCATTCATTGTTATAATATTTCCCCAATTCAATGATTAGTTAACTCTATCATGAAAAATAAGTAACAAAATAAATACATAGTACGATAAAAATAAAAGCGGCGAAAATTAAAAACCGCCATATTGTGCACGTTTCTTTTCTTTTTGTTTTGTGCCAGTGTCATACAGAGCATACAGCCAACTCAAATTACTACGAGTCGTGTTATACGATTCATATAAAATATGAATTTAGAACATTAAACTTATGAAGAATATGCTTCAAAAACATTGAAATTTCTGAACGAAAGTTACTTTGCTGGCCTAGGCCGTTTGAGTGCACATTGCCGGCCGCTGTTTTGTATGGGGCGATGTTTCGTCCAAAAATGAGTCACTTTGCGTACTGTTTTTTTACAGTAATGATCACATTTTCGAGCGTGTCGGAGAAAATTAGTTTACTTTATTTGTTTTAAGTGAATTATAAATATACCTATTTGTAAATCTGAATAAAGGCTATAAATGTAATAAGGATTCTTAATTTAAAAAAATGCTGGCAGTTGTAAACGCTCCTTGACTAAGTTATTGTGTTCACACTGGGGTAGCATCTGATTTCAGTGTATTTTATGTCTTTTTGTTTGTAACTATACTCGTCCCAGATAGGATTGGAACAAAGTAAAAAAGGTTATTTTATACTTCGCGTAGTACGTATTTTTAATATTCACGCAGTATGTTCTAAAAAGACCTAAGAAAACAGCCGGTCACAAACATTAGTACTGATCTGCACAATTTTTAACAGATTTCGAACGCACCCTTAACGTCATGTCATGAATTTAACTGTCACTGGCAGTGATTGATAAATTCCGTTACTTCGCTCCCTCTGGCTTTTGTGGTGTGTGCTTTGCGTTGCTGAAGTCTGTTCTGCTATGAGCTACTTGTGTTATTTCTTGTTAAAGTTGTTATAATGCCAGTTTGATTAATATCAAAAAGCAACCATTACAGAAAACAAGTTAATCTAATAATTAATTAATAAGACCTACCACCTAATCCTATCCTATCTACTCTATGAATGGTTAATTTTACATGACTGCCCAAAAGAAGGAGTATAATGTGTTAGGGGTTCATTAATGTATGTATGTATGCGTGTTTTTTATTCCACTATAACTTCTAAATACCTTAACAGATTACGTCAGCCCGAAAGACACTGGCTATTATTATTGTCCTGGCTTACCGAGTGAGTCGGGTATGTCCCTGTGTTGCGGGGTGCGCGCGCCGGCCGGCCGCTCCGACACGAAACGAGAACGACCCGCGCCATCTGAAACATTACGTATATTAGAACTCTGTAACTTTAAAGAAAAAGAACTGATCTACCCCTTTTGTCAATATGAGAAGCCGGGTACTGGGAGGACCCAAAATTGCCACCCAGGAAGCCCAGGCTTCAAGCCCCTTATCGACCGTCAGCTTCTTCAGAACTGTTGGTCTAGAGCTATTTAACACCGAAGGGCTGACTACAATAGATCCATCTCGGGTTGCAGTGGTCATTGGGACATAATTTGCACAATCCCTTCTACCTAAATCATACCCTTTTGTTGTCTGTATGTCAAGTTAACTTTAGGAAGGAGATTTTGTTCAAATGTTATCCAACTAGCACAGGCTACAGGGTTCCAAGCTCACATGTAACACACTTTTAGATCAATAAAGAATTTTTATTATTATTATTATTATTGAATACTAAGGACTATTCTATCTAAATTGTAAAAAATCAAGTTTCTGTGTTTGTCTTTTGTCAACACAACCAGAGCAGCCATCAATGTCATAATTTAATTATTTCTCTAACATATTCTACCTCAGTCAAGTCAAAGTCAAAAGTCAAATTTTTTTATTCGAATTAAGATTTTTACAAATCATTTTTTGACGTCAAAGCTATCATGGATGGCACGTTCCACGGAGACAAATACAAAGAGGAGGTGCCACAAGCAACTTAGGCCCGTCTCATAGCGGACTAAGTACTCTTACTACTAGCTATTAACCACCAGGCGTCGCTTCTGTCAGTGTTACTTTGGATTTTATGGAAATGACACGAATATGACTTGGTTTGATTACATGTGTATACGTTGTCATTGGCAAAATACGTCCAATCTAGACGTGAAGCCATTTAAAAAAAAAAAACCATTTTAATTGAAATTAGTGACGCAAAAATTATATGCTGTATTGTATCGTGCAACAGTACGAGTAATACAACTATTTCTAACGAAAAAAAGACATAATTCCACTCGTATGTATTTTTTTAATGCAATTTTTAATGCTCGTAATTTATTCCTTCGAGAAAGTTCGGCGATAGCAACACCATCTATCGCCAAGTAGAATAACTTCTTGACTGTAGAAGGTTATATGACCTGTTTCATTCATGCTCATTCATTCATGTATTTTGTATAGTAAGCTCTGGGTGGCCAGATATGGAATCTAAAAAAATATATTTGTATAAAATATTTATTTTTGTAGCATACAATTAAATAATACAGATAATATTGATGAACTTATTCAATATTTATAATTGAATACATGACATCAAAATATCACATTTTGGGCAAGGAGTTTCCTTATTTTGGTAGTAAGTAAGTGATGATGTTAAAGGACTTACGTGAAATCCCATGTCAAAATTTAACAGATCTTTTTATGTCTTATAGTTTCAGAGTTACCCATACTTCCCCATCTAAATGGGCCATCCTGTATATCACAATTGCTCATATAAGGTAATCCTACAATAAAAACGACTACATAATACAAAAAAGAAGAGAGAGATATTTTTTTTAAAAATGGTCCGATTTATTTTGTTTTTTCACACTTGCCTAGCAACATTATACAGCGTAACGAACTAACGAACATAACCATCTTGTGTGTAATAGCAAAATTAAGTACGGTTCATTAGTGTCTAGCTGCAACGCTAGTTTTGCTATTGACCGCTAGATGGTTAGCAGAACTTCATCTCCCCGCACCCCCTCCCAATGGCGACCCCCGCTATCATATAGAAAACGTCTTAGGGCAGCTCCTCTTTGTATTTGTCTCCGTGGGCACATTCACTACCAGTGTACGCCCTCTGTATAATATTATAATAATAATAATAATAATAAAGTCTTTATTTGCCTTAAACACGGTATAAAGATGACACAAAACAGAAAGTACATGCATGTTCAGCTAAAAAAAATTGTAGCATGCAAATTACATATAGATAGGTAAAATATTAATATAAAAAATGACGGCGCTCTAATAATTCATTAACATTATAAAAATTCTGATTCTGCAACCACTTATACAAATGTCTCTTAAATGATGTAAAATTCATGTTTTTAAACTCATTAGGTATTTTGTCAAAAATTCTTACACACATTGTCAAACAATTTTTGTTATATTTTGCACTCTTTGGAGTCTCATTTAGCACAAGTCGATAAGGATCTCGTGTATTCCCTATTCTTTGTATAATCGTAACACCTTTAACAGTAACAGCTTTACTACTAAGTTGGTGTGAAATCATTTTTTGAATAGAAAAGGTAAAAGGCAGACTTCCTCTTTAATTATGGAATACTTACTAGGCATGGGGTCAGACATCTCTGAAGGAACTATTTGTGGTGATTCCATTGGTGCTGCTGGCTGCAACACAAACAGTGAAACTCGCATCATGTTTAAAAAATTATAATTTTAATACTCATGATAGAAATTATACTTTAGGAGCCCGAGCTTGTGTCTGTATGTGTATGTGTGTATGTTTTATAGCGTACTGTAAAAATAAAATACATAACATCGCAATAATCAAATAAAGTGTACAAATAAGCAGCTTAATAAAAGAAGCACATCAGATTCATAAACAATTATCTGTTTACAGAATATGTATAGTATGTATGTAAACACTTCATTGCACAATGAAAGATTGAGATTTTTTGTGGCAAAACTGGAAAAAAGATTCTAGTAACTTGTTTCTTACAAAGTTAAGGATTTATAAGTGTTGGAATTTAAATAAATTGTTGCTGAAGAGGAAATTGTCGAATGTAGTCGTAGATACCAAAAGAGACTCACAGAGCATGTTGAGCAACTTCAAGGAAGATGCAGTCTAGAATATGCATGTTTAAAAAGACACAGTGTACCAAATCTAACTAATTGATTTGACAAAGTATGAGGAGGAAGTCAATGGACTTTTATCTTCTAGAGATGACACATTCAGAGAGAAACCTGACATAGATTGGCTTATTGTATCCTATACAACTTGCCATGCAGCAAAAGACACAAAAAAAAAATTGTTGCCGAAAGGATTGTTCAATAACTTACCATAGCAGGTGGCACTTCAAACGTCGGCGGAGGTTCGTAAGGTGCATAGCTCGGCCGCTCCTGAGGATTAGGAACCTCTACCGTTATGTTGGGTACGACACATTCTGTGTCCGGTTGTAGGTGGTAGTGTTTGCGCTGGAAAACAGGGATTATGTTGTAATTTACTAACTAAATAGGTATGTATTTAATTTCATAGTACAAATCACAACGAAACAGCTGAGTGAACATAAAAACATGGCACCTTTAAGACAGTGAGAAAAGGCCACAAATAGAACTTTTTTTGGACAGTAGGTCCTAAGTTATCAACCGAAACTCAAAGTAATCTGTTCAGGTAGTCAGAAAAGTCAACATTGTACCAACTTGCGCAATAATTAGCACTCAAAAAGAGAAGGCTGTGGTGAGTCTGACGTAAGCTAGGTGCTAGTCAAGTCTGAGAGCAAACTAGGTCTAATTAGAGAGGTTATTATCGAACCTGGTTGGTGTATTGTACTTCGGGCTGCACGTACTCCGGGGGCACAGTGTCAACAACCTCTCCATACGAAGACATGGAAGGAGGAACATTCTGCGATCCTCCACCTTCGTAGTCATCAGCCAAGAGTTGATCCTCCTCATCGTTGCCGAGGTTATAGTCTGCTAGGCTGTGGTCGCCTAAATCATCAGCTAACAAGTCTTCACTGGAAGAAAAAAGCATTTTGTTGAAATAGTTTTATCACATGGGATGGAGACGCGATTACACATCAGAAATTTTCAGAAGAAAACAGGGTAGACTCAAATATTTTTGATTAAACGATATGCTAGGTCGCTTCTTGGTATTAAAATACTAATATTTTTGTTAAATTAATCCATATAAATAGCGTAAAATAATAAAATTCACATAAAATAACAAACTCACTTGTCCGACATATTGACAATTACCATAGACAAGACAAGATTTTTACTTTTTCTATCTTGTTTTGTGTCAAGCCTACAGACAGCATTACTTTTTGGATTGAGGGATTGTAAAAGCTTGATGTGTGGGGTTGAAAAGAAAAAGAATAATTTATTAAAAAAAGAAAAGGATAAAACAAAGATAATATAAAATGTTTTTAAGCAAGATAAGATAAGATAAGAAATAAGTCTATGTCAGGCATCGTGTCTTCAGCTTGAAATATTTAATAACACCGTTTTATGTATATACAGATCTCCTTCTTATCTTAATGCAGATAGTTTTATAAACTCATTAAGCACACACTTAGAAACACTGAATTCGATAAATAGAAACATAATCATTGCAGGTGACATAAATATTAATATAAAGCCTAAACCAATAGAACCCCAATATGAACTAAAAAATAGAACCAATTACTTGAACACGTTATCTGTCTATGGTATACTGGCTAGACACACTATACCTACTAGGGAGAAGAATTGCCTAGACCATTTTATGCTAAAGATAAATAAAACGAAGCAACATGCATTTATAGCTGTACTACATACAACTATCACAGACCATTTCACTACACTACTTATTCTATCAAAGCTTAAAAATTATCAACCTGCAAGTAAAACTAAAATAATCATCAATTTTGAAGAAGCTCTAACTCAATTAAAAAATAAAAATCTTGCTGACCTTTTATATTGTGATGATCCTGCTGTTGTAATAGATAGTCTGATATTTAAATTAAAGGAAACGCTAAAAGATAATACGCTAGTCACAGCCATACCCAAAAAATACCGCAATATTAAACCATGGATTTCTCCTGGTATATTGCGTTGTATACGAAACAGAAATAATTTACAAAAAAAAGTTCGCAGTGATCCATTTAATGACGTAAATAAAATAATATACAAACGATATAGAAATTATTGTAATAATTTAATAAAGAAACTTAAGAGAAAACATGATAGAGAACAATTAGCGAAATCGGTTAAAAATAATAAGTCACTATGGAAAAATATTAAAAGTATCACATACACGAGTAAAAATAAAAACACAAACTTAGAATTACTTAATATGAAGCCAACTCCGTCAGAATCTGCAGATTTTGTCAATAAATATTTCGCGAATGTCGGAAAAAACCTTGCGCAGCAATTGCATCCTAAGAAAAGGGCACAAAATAACTATCTAAAAAACTTACCAAACCAAATTAACTCCTTTGTTTTATCACATACTGACCATGATGAGATAAACAATATTCTTATGGGTCTTAAATCAGATAGCGCATCCGGATGGGATGAAATACCAACAAAATTCATAAAACTGGCAAAGTCTGAGATCATACCCATTTTAACTCATTTTGCTAATCTCTGCTTCGACAGCGGTACTTTTCCATGTCCTCTAAAACGATCTATTATTACGCCAGTCTACAAAGGTGGGGAGCGAGACGATATCAACAATTATAGGCCTATTTCTGTGCTACCAGCGATCTCTAAAATATTAGAAAAAATACTGAATGTAAGACTTCTAAAATACTTAGAAAAATACAAGATATTATCTCCTTCCCAGTTTGGTTTCAGACGGGGAAAATGTATTGAAGATGCAGTCTTGACACTTAGTTCGCTACTTGTAGATCACCTTGATAATCGCAAAAAGTGTATGTCAGTATTCTTGGACCTAAAGAAAGCGTTTGATACCGTCTCCCTCCCTATTCTTGTACACAAATTAGAAAGAATCGGAATACGTGGAACTCCGCTTAATATTTTTAAAGACTATATTTTGACAGAAAGAAAGCAAAGAGTTCGAATTGGGGGCTCCTCCAGTGAAGATGTGGATGTAGAATTTGGCGTACCTCAAGGAAGCGTCCTTGGACCAACACTGTTTCTAATCTACATCAACGATCTTTGTAATATGAATATTAAAAATGCTAAAATTATTTCGTACGCCGACAATACTGCCATTATCTTCGCTGGCAACTCCTGGGAATCTGTCAAAGAGTCTGCTGAGCAGGGACTGAAACTTTTAATGTATGAATTATATATGTAAAGTGATGGCGATTAATAATAAACTGATTCTTTTGTACATTTTATTTTATACACAACTTCAATCCAAAGAGCAATTCCAAAAGTCACATAATACAACCAAAGAGTATTTTTCCCAACACAGGGGGTGTTCAATGTTTAGTTTAGGATTAAACTAAACATTGCCTCAATATTAAAGAAAACAATAAAATATACAATACTGTCTTTCGGTACAAAAACAACAACATAACACCAATTAAATTAACGCATTCTCATTTCAAATTCATGCTCTAATTCTAACTAAATAAAAACAATAAACTATCGTCTTCTACAATAAGTAATAAATTTCTAACAAACAATCTTTAGCTTCTTCACAAAATAATTATGTTTAATTGCAGTCAAAGATTTGGTCATTACATCTGCAATATTATTTTCTGTCGGCACATATGATACTGAAAACACTTTTTCATTAAAACAGTCTTTTATAAAATTGAACTTTATATCAATGTGTTTTGTTCGTTTACTATTTACGTTACACTCAATCATCTTTATTGCGCTTTGATTATCTACAAGTAAATATGTATCAGTTCCATTCAGATTAAAGTTCGATAAAATACCTTTCAGATACAAAAGCTCCTGAACTGATAATGCTGCAGCAACATACTCAGCTTCAGCTGATGATAACGAAACCGTAGTTTGCTTTTTAGAAAACCAAGAAATCAAATTATTTCCATAAAATACCGTACAACCACTTACACTTTTCCTATCCTCTTTATCGCTTGCCCAATCTGCGTCTGAGTAAGCTAATAACTGTTGAAGCTGTGTTTCATTCTTTGTGTAAGTAAGACACTGATGCAGACTGTGTTTAAGATACTACTCTCTTTCCAGCTTCCCATATCGCAGCTGTAGGTTTATCAAGATATCTGCTCAAAAAAGAAGTAGCAAAAGTAATGTCTGGACGTGAAACAATCGACAAATAATTCAAACAACCTACCAGTTCTCGAAATGGTACATCATGCACTACTTCACCTGAATTATCAAATCCTTGTTCCATCGGTGTCTGAGTACCCTTGCACTCCTCCATACCAAACTTTTTAAATATTTTCTCAATCAACTTTCTTTGAGAAATTTTCATTGTGTTACTATCTCTTATTATCTCCATACCTAGATAGTCTTTCACATCTCCTAGTACTTTCACGTTAAAATCTTCTCTCAACTTTTCTATAATCTTAATTTCATTTCCCATTACTATTATGTCATCAACCCATACAAGTAACCATTCATTTTCTTTATAGTATAAACAATAATCATATTTTGACTGTTGAAACCCATTATTTGTTACGCAAGCATGAAAAGTTTCATTCCAGCTCCGTGGTGCCTCTCGTAAACCATACAACGCTTTTCTTAATCTTAATACTTTTCCTTTTCGAATTTCCACTCCTTCTGGTGGCTTAATATATATCTCTTCATTGAGATTTCCATTTAAGAAAGCAGTAGGCACATCCATTTGCTTTATCGGATAATCTTTTTGTACAGCAATACTTAACATAAGCCTTATTGATGCCATTCTGGCTACAGGCGAATAAACATCATATTTACTATCAGTTTGAAAACCCTTTGCCACTAATCTGGCCTTCTTTCTCCCGTCAGATTTAATTGTGAAAATCCACTTTGTATCAATTGCTTTCATCCCTTTTGGCAACTCTGCTTCTTCCCAAGTTTTTAAACTTTCTAATGAATTTATTTCTGAATCTACAGCCTTTATCCAAGCATCTCCTTTTTCAATTGCTTCTTTATAAGTTTTCGGTTGATCCTCAGTCAATAAACATAGTGCTATGTTTTCACTCTCATGATCACTTATTCCACTATTTTTATAAGGATCCCCTAATTCATAATCCTTCAAATATTCTGGCAACTTTTTGGTTCGCTGCTCTCTTTGATTACTAGTCTCTTCATTTATTGTTCTTTGCTCACATGATCGATGTACTTCTTCTTTTCTTTCATTTTCTATTCCTCCATCATTACAATTTTCTTCTTCTTCTTCTTCTTCCACCTCTTCTTCTACGTTTCTATATACTTGATTCTGTACTTTCTTCTCTACTACTTGTAAATATATGAAATCATTTTCATCAAATTTCACATCTCTGGAAATGATTATCTTATTTGAAATTGGGTCCCATAAACGATACCCATTAGTCGAATAACCAACCATTCGTGTAGGCAAACCACGTTGATCAAACTTTCCGGTTTTGGGCAGAACTACAGCCCAAGCTTTACAACCAAAAACTCGCATTCGCGAAAGATCATTCTGGTTCAACATTATTTGCGCTGGAGTTTTATAATCAATTGCTGAAGATGGGCAACGATTCAATTGATATGTAGCACATGCTATTGCTTCGCTCCAAAGATACCTTGGTAAATTAGTATCTAATAAAAGAGTCCTTGCTTTGTCATATAAGGTGCGATTCATACGTTCTGAAACTCCATTTTGTTGAGGGGAGTAAGGTTGTGTTAATTCCATTATAATGCCTTTCTGTTTACAGAAATTATTCATCGTGTGATTTTTAAATTCACCGCCATTATCACAACGAATTCTTTTAACCGTAACTCCTTTTGAAGTTTCTAAATTTGTAATAAACTGTATCAGGTTGGAAGTAGCTTCACTCTTGTTTTTAAGTAAATATGTATGACAAAAGTGAGAATAATCGTCTACTACAACTTGAAAGTACTGTTCTCCGTTTAAACTTGGTGTACCACATGGACCAGCAACATCAGAATATATTAAATCACCTATGTGTGACGATCTAGGTTTAGGACACGAGATAAACGGTTTTCGTGTTAACTTACCCTGCATGCAAGGATTGCAAACTTTTTGACCTACAGGCAAATTAAGCATCGTAAGACTTCTTCGATTAAGATGGCCCATACGCCTGTGCCATAAATCATCTGACGTGTTTGCCGCATAACATGTATTTAACGAACTGATGCATATTTGCGTGGATAAAATAAACAATTTACCTTTTAGAAAACCTGAAATGAAATCGCAGTTACTCCTATGAATTTTGACGCAATCATGACTAAATATAATTTTGTAACCTTTAGTAACAATCGACTTTACAGATAATAAATTAAAGGACAGATCTTTTACTATTAAAGCCTCTAGATTAATCCTTTTACTGCCGAAACGAAGTAAAATGCGACCCTTTCTACGACATAGAAAATATTTACCGTTCGCTAAGAAAAATTTTACCGGTTCCTGCAATTCTGTAACATTAGTCATGTAACTCTCGTATCTTTCTTGAATTAGGTGATGGGTACAACCCGAATCAATTACCCACTCAATATCAGTATTACTGTCGCAATTTGTAAGAGCTACATTATCGTCATCCCTCTGTGTAACAATAAAGCCAAAATCTTCAGACTGACTAGCACTTAAAGCATTAGATGGTACTTCATTTTGGCTGGTGCCTGCATCCACCTGATAACCATAACCACGACTATAAGATCCTCGGGAACGAAATCCTCTTCTGTTTGCTCTACCTCCTCTGTGCCCTCGTCTTAGATAACAATCACGAGATATGTGTCCTGGTTTTTTACAATTGTAACAAGTGACAAAAGACGTTTCGCCGGAACTCGTACAACTTTCCATCTTTTCTTTCAATTTTAATTCCTCGTCTAAAAGTCGAGCTTTTACAAATTCAAGTTTTAGGGATGTGCTATTCGTTTGTAGTAAAGACAAGTCCGTATTACACTCAATTGCCGTTATCACATTATCAAAGTCTGTACGTAAGCCAGTTAATAAACAAGCAATTTTTTCTTTATCGCATAACACTTCTTGTGTAGACTCTAACTCTCTCACTATATCGTCAAACCTCAAAAAATAATCTTCTAACCTTTCGTGTGACTCTTGTTTTAGGTTTATTAATTTTCTTCGTAAATGTATGACGGATATAATGCTCGTTCTTTGAAATATTTCTTTTAAGGTATTAATCATGGACTTAGCTGTCTTGCAATCTTTTACTAGATTAAGGTGTTTATCAGGAATACACATAACTAACACACTTTTTGCCTTCGCATTATCCTTATTGAAATCTTTTTCTTTCTCTTTGTCATCTTCAAGAACATATAATAACTGCTTCTCGTCAAGAATACATTTAATTCTAAAAAGCCAATTATTAAAATTATCAGCTTGCAATTGCGGAAAATGAGCAGTCGACGCCATCACTTTTTCTTCTTGTTGTCAAACGTATATTATATTTTTACGTGACCAAAAAAATAATTCAATTTACATTTCTTTTATATTCATATCGCCCCATAACCTTTTAATGTATGAATTATATATGTAAAGTGATGGCGATTAATAATAAACTGATTCTTTTGTACATTTTATTTTATACACAACTTCAATCCAAAGAGCAATTCCAAAAGTCACATAATACAACCAAAGAGTATTTTTCCCAACAAAAACAAGTTAGCGAATGGCTTTGTTACAATGTTCTTACACTGAACACTGCCAAGACTAATTATATATGTTACAGCATCTACAACGATGGGCAACCCAATAAAGAATTTAGTTTAAAAATACATAACTGTAACATCCCGAATAAACAAAATTGTAATTGTACTGAAATCCTAAAAGTAGCGCATACTAAATATTTGGGAGTTATTGTGGATCAGCGGCTTTCTTGGTACATGCATCTTGAATATGTGACTTCTAGAATCAGAAAACTGATTTGGATATTCAAAACGTTAAGACATGTTGTGCCAAGAATGGAGGCTGGTCCACAAAACCCATCATACCACACGGATGTTCTGGATAGGGATCTTCTGAAAGTAATATATGTCTCACTTGTGCAGTCTGTTATAAAATATTGCATTCCTATATGGGGTGGCGCCGCAAAAACGCGATTCCTGGAGTTAGAACGAGCACAACGCAATTTAATTAAGGTGTTGTACTTCAAAAAGATGAGGTTTGCTACTGAAAGTCTTTATAAAATTAGTAAACTTCTATCAGTCAGGAAACTATACATATCTAATATTATTCTAAAAAAACATAAGACATTACCTTTTGATCCTAGCACTACAAAGAAAAGAAGAAACTACACCGTTGTACAAGTACCCAGGACGAAAACCACATTTGCCAGCCGGCAATATGACAAACGCTCAGCCTATTTATACAATGTATTAAATAAGGAACTATATATATATAAGAGAACATATTTTGACTGTAGGGATACTGTATCTAAATGGCTAGAAACAAAAAATTATGAAGAGACAGAGAATTTACTTGACATTATACAATAATAAAACAATATAAAATAATCATTAACTTAATAAACATCAAAAAGTAATAATACTAACTGTGAGTTAAAGGATATTTACATGTACACAAAGTTTGTGGGAACCGATTCCAAGATAGTATCGTAGGGCTTACTATCCCCCATCATACACACACATCTACATCTACATATACATACACCCCCATATACAGACACATTTACATATAATCATATACACACAACACATACAGGCATAACACTAACACTCACAACACACACCCAATATAAACACGTACAATTTAAACACATACAACACCTTAACACGACTTGCTAATACATACACACACTTACACAGATGTAAGATATTTGATTGTTTTAAGTTTACTTATTTATAATTCGTTAGATTGAAGAGTGGTGCCTCCTATCACAGGTTTTATAAAACTTAAAAGGAGGCTCCGGTCACTTAATATTTATGTAAAACTGTTACAACGAATATTTTTTTTTTTTTATATAAGAACGGATATCATTTAACTGTTAGTATAACATTGTGGCCAACAAGATTTAAAATAAAAACTAATTAAAAAATTTGGCCAGTAGCGTGGTCGACTAAAGCCTCAGACCTCAGTCAGACGATAACCCCATGATCCCCATTTCTGTCATGCGCTTCGGGAAATCTGCTTGTAGACCATTAAAGAGCTTTAATTTTTTGTATTTTAACGTTCCTGCTTTTTCACTAAAAACTCTTTATGATCAACTTTTAAGAGCTTTTTGGCAGAAAACTTTCACATTTTGCACCTTCTAGAGTTTTCTGATTTATTTTCAATTAATGTATTTTGTGGAGAATGCTCCCATCGTCGTCGTTACTTTATACTGCATATAAATGAATGGAAGAATATAAATATTAGAAGTGAACTGTCGAAACAAAGAAAAAGAAGAAGAAAGATAGAAAATAATACAAATACATTAGGAGGATATTCATGTTTTTATAAACATGTTTTTTCTAAGTGTATACGTTAGTTTAGTACCTACTCATCCCTAATGGAGAATACCCTATTCTAAATGATTAAATTTGATAAATTAACGTCTTCAGTTTTATAATATGCTTATCCAATTTTATGAAATAATGTCCTAAATTTATATTATAGGTTTCTTGGTCTTATTTGAGTGAACAATATCTTTAATATCTGAGTCCGATTTAGATTGTAATTTTTAGGTAAATAACATGTTATTACCACATTAGATATAATAAGCTGTCAAAAAAATTATTAAAACTATAATTTAATTTTATTTACAGTATTTAATCTAAACGATAGACAGTTTTTTTAAAGAATCAAATACACAAAGCGCAGCGAAGTCGTTTTTGATTGATGATTTCGTTAACACCATCTTCCGCATTTTTATGAAATGTTCTTTCTTTCTTGAACTGATAAAGATAAAGATAAATGTGTATTTATTCGAAGTAAGATTTAACAAAATCATTTTTTCACGTCAAAGCAAGATGACCCGTTCAGTGCGCTACTAGTGTACGCCTTCTGTGGAGAAGAACTGTTATTACAACTTTGATTTTTTTAAATGGCTCTCATAAAACTCATTTCAACTCTTTTTTTCCATGCAGTAGATAGATGGATTGATACCATTGATGGTGTAGAAGCTCTTATTGTCTGTGGGTAGAGCGAACTGACTGGCGTCTTGTCTGCTGCAGTCGCTGCTGCAGTGCTGTGGCCCACAGACTACTTAGAAGAACCAGGTTCTGTGGCCTGTCTGTGCTGTCGTTGTCGTCGCTGGTCGCTTGGTCGCTGTCATTTTGAATAACATAACCTAAAATATTCGGAATTTTGCCTAATTCAACAAAAAGGATGGAAGACGATGGAGAAATAGAATACCTCGACGAAGACGAAGATCTAGTTCAGCAGTACGTTCAAAAACCACAAAGCCCTCTCCAGACTTCGGTCATAGAATCAGTTCCATTGTTAGCTGGCGAAGATCTCGAAGATCACATCGCTCCCCTTCTCGTTGAACGCAAACCAGTGGAACAAAAAAGAAAATATAAAACAGAAGACGATGATTCCGACTACGATCCGAACGAAGACTTGGCAGCTTTGGCCGTTCAGCGAAAAAAAAGAAAAGTGGCACCTAAGAAAGTGTATACAAAGCCGCAGGTAGCGCGCGTATCTGTGAATCAAGTAAAAACCGAAAAGATCACTCTGAATATGAATAGAAAATATGAAAGTAAACTGAAGAATTTACCAAATTTGACTGTCCAGAAGAAACAAGTGGGCAAAGTTGAGACACCAAGAGCTGTAGTAAAAAATGTTGTGAAGAAAATTGAAAATATCTATGAGAGAAAGAAGTTAGATATTAGGTAAGTTGAAAACTTTTGTTTTGCAGTAAATATATCATGATCATGGTCATGGTTTAAGAATGTGTTGTTACCCGAGTGATATAGAAGGAGGGTTATGTTTTTCGAGTGTATGTATGTATGTATGTATATTTCTGTGGCACGCTCTACAGCCTAAATGGCTTGATAGATTTTAGCTAAAGGGGTGTCGTTAGATTCGTCTTACTTGTGGGTGTTTGACTTTATTGTTAGTTTTTCCTTAGTACTAGGGTATAGGGCATGGAATACCGGAGTAATTTTTCATACCGGTATTGATACCGGTATTGAAATTTCAATTACCGGTATACCGAAATTTCGGTATTTTTTCGGTATTTCTTGAAATAGTGCTAGTTACTGTTTAAATGATTCCAAGAACGATTAGTAAGTCTCGTTTGCGAAAAGTTATTAAAGAAGTTTTCTACGCTGTATAGCAGAAACACTCAAACTATTTATCAACTCCCTAGATACCACAAAATGAGTAATTAAAGTAATAGGTTATTAAGAATACTAAAGAAAATACGTTCTTTGATCCAAGAATTATTTATATTGTTTCATTGGCACAAATATGACAATCAAATATTAAATTATAAAGTAAAAAATATTTTTTTAACAACACGTTTTTACGCACTAAAAAGTATAAAATAATTTTTATTGAGATTTTTATTGGTGTAGTACTCTTGTAGGATTTAAAACGAAAAACGTGGGGTGCATGGAATATATATATATATGCTAAGAAGTAGAGAACGAGGTGATGGCTGAAAAACAGCATAGCTGACGCTGTAATCTTTTCATTGTCTTATTTTCATGTCTGTCTGTACTACTTATTGATACATAACATATTGTTATTGTAATGAAAATGAATAAATGTCTTCTAAATCTTATGAGTGCCAGGGGTTGTTATGTGTTATGTCTTGAAAACTTACAAATAGATATTATTAGTATATTATTTGCAGTGCAATTCAATTGTTGTGTATTTTATTATTGGAAAGACTTGCGTTTGACCATTATTCTAGCTGATGGAAATGCATTATAAGGTGAAAGATGGACCACGCTCGCCTAGAAGATGTTTATGTTTTTTTTTATAAAAGGGCTAATCTATAGTTTTTTGAGAAACATGGTTATGCTTCAAAATCTACTCCATGCTCCCCACGTTTTTCGTTTTAAGTCCTACAAGAGTACTACGACAGTAAAAATCTCAATAAAAATTATTTTATACTTTTTAGTGCGTAAATAAAACGTGTTGTTAAAAAAATATTTTTTACTTTATAATTATTTTGTGCTTTTTAGTCCAGCGTATTTAAATGTTGCAAGATGAACATCACGTAGGACTAAATTGCTAAGACTAAAAATCCCAAGCATGCCGAGATTATGTTGTTACGATGAGATTACCTTCCGGCTTCACCATGAGACCCTGGACATCACGTATGACTAAAGATCTTGTCAAGACAAATCCAATGAGCCCGAACACGACAAGGTTATGTTGCGACGTTGAGAGAGTTCCTATGGCCACCTTCTGGTTCCGTAATGAGATCCTGAACATCACATATGACTCAAGAACTAGTCTTGACAAATCCAACGGGCCCAACAAGGCTAGGTTATGTTGAGTATTTGAGGAAATACAGCGGCCACCTTCCGGCTCCATCATGAGATCCTGGACATCACGTCACGTATGACTAAAAATCTTGTCAAGACAAATCTATAGAGCCTAAACACGACGAGATTATGTTATGTATTTTAGGAGTTTCTATGGCCACCTTCAGGCTCCATCACGACACCCTGGACATAACGTGTGACTAAATATATTATAGTCAAAACAAATCCAACGGGCCCAAACACGACTAGGTTATGTCGAGTATTTGAAGAATTCCTGTGGCCACCTCCATCATGAGACCCTGGACATTACTTATGACTAAAGATCTAGTCAAGACAAATTCAACGAGCCCAAACACGACGAGGTTGTATTGTGTATTTTAGGAGTTTCTATAGCCGCTTTTCGGCTCCATCATGAGACCCTGCATTTGTAACTAAAGATCTAGTCAAAACTATTCCAACGGGCCCAAACACGACTAGGTTATGTTGGGTATTTGAGGAATTCCTATGACCAACTTCCGGCTTCATCATGAGACCCTGGACATCACGTATAACTAAAGATCTTGTCAAGACAAATCCAATGAGTCCAAACACGACGATGTTGTGTTGTGCATTTTAGAAGTTCCTATGGCCACCTTCAGGCTCCATCACGACACCCTGGACATAACGTGTGACCAAAGATCTTTTCAAACAAATCCAATGAGTCCAAGCACGATTAGGTTGTGTTGTGCATTTTAGAAGTTCCTATGGCCACCTTCCAGCTCCATGAGACCTTGGACATCACGTATGACGAAAGATCTTGTCAAGACAAATCCAATGAGTCCAAACACGACGAGGTTGTGTTGTGTATTCTAGAAGTTCCTATGGCCACCTTCCGGCTCCATCATCAGACCAGCTCCATAGTGTCATAATATTGCATTGTCACCGAGGTTACATAAGTGTACCAAATTTCAGCACAATCGAATAACGGCACGTGCTTCAAAAATGAGTTGCAAGATTCGGACCGAACAAACCCACAAACAAACAAACAAACAGACAGACAAGAAAGCGAGTTAATAAAAACGTGTTAAAAAATAAAATGAGATGGTATAAAATCTATCAATGACTTTCCATTAGTTGAAAAACTGCCGATATTGCAAAATTAGATCACTTTTTTCGAAATACCGAAATACCGGTATTTTTTCTTCAAATACCGGTATCAAAATACCGAAAAATTTGACCGGTATACCGGTATACCGGTATCCATGCCCTACTAGGGTACTAGTTTTAATTGTCAGTGAAACTGTATGTGCTGACAAATTTTCCTGTTCTATATTCATTAATTATTTTAAGTTTAAAAACAATTCAGTATCTTTTTTAAAATTTAATATATTGTTTTTACCCATACAGGTTTTCCTAGTACGAACATCAGGTTCTCACAACAAAACGGATTCTGCTCCTTATTATAACACAAAAAAAATATATTGTATTATTGTATTGTAAAGTTAGTATCTCCTTCGGTGTCTTATTTGGTAAACAAACATGGCGATAAGGTGACCATAGACACAAAATAGTGCTTCCAAATAATAGATTTAATTGATTTAATTGAATGTAATTGAATTGGTGATTATACAAGCATTTCGGAATATCCTACGTCGTATATCTCTTACTCTAATTTGTCATCATTGACGTATTTATTGTAGTGATGGGTTAACTTAACTCGCTTTGTCTAGAGTAGGTCGAGTTGAAATGGTAGCCAACTCGAGTCGCAACTCGAGTTGACTCGACTCGAGGCGGGCGGCGGCGCGGCGCGTAAGTGCGACGTGGGGCGCATTCCGAATCAGACTTTCAGCACTGTCAGCGATCAGAAAAGCAAAAAAGTATGAGTTATGACAGCTGACAGTAATTCGGAACGCGATTACGGGTGCTTGATTTCAGCGCACTCAAAGCGTGTACCGAATTACTGTCAGCAGGCGAAACCCATACAATCTGATCGCTGACAGTTTGATTCGAAAGTCACTTAAGCGTGTATCGGAACGCGCCCGTGATTCATTCATTATAACATTTAACATAAATTTTTTAATTGCAATGGATAGAGACGTCACGTCTGACCACTTATTTGTCGAATCTATTTTTCTCTGTCTACTTATATTTTTAAAGATTCAACCAGTCTATTCCGATTAAATAATTGAATTGTGTATGAGTGCGTGATCATCTCTCATCTCTAAAATCCAAAGATAATGTAGAGATACCCGATCGAAATATGGTTTGAGGTTAGAACGATTTATTGATAGTTTTGCGAAAAACTTAAGTTTTCGATGATTAATAATTCTAACAGAATTTGTGAGTGAATGCTTGATAAGTGTTTGTTTCAGGTGTATTAATATTTTGGGCTAGTTCTATAGTGTGATCAGCCCGTAAACTTAAGATTTTGTCGAGGTAAGTGGTTTGTTTACCAAATAAGACACGGAAGGAGATACTAACCTTATTGTTTTATAGTATTTTTTTTGTACAACGCCTGCTGTGCACCTACGACGTAGGTGAAGCGTGTTTAAACTGCCTTTCACGTAAACCCGCCCCGTAGCTGCAATAATTTCCTATATGGCTGCACGGCCCCTTTGTCGTAGGTGTGCTGTTACCAAACATGCGGCCACCTACCGAGGCAGGTGGGGCGCGCATGGCTGTATTATTGCGCTTTTCTTTTCAGCAGCCAAAGTGTTAATAGGGATGATGACTACTTTTTTTCTTTGTCTTATCATTTTGGGAACGCCATTTATTTAAAAAAAAAAATTGAATTTCTTTGTCTATTAAGTAGATTATTAAAAAAGCTTTTTGTTTTTTTTTACATAATCATAAAATATATTGAGTTGAGAAAGCATACCCATATGACATCACGCTTGAGTCAATTCCAACTTTAATCTGGTTTAATTAAGTATTTTTTTTGTTAATTTGATGAAACAATAAATATGTGTCTAGTCATTAGTCATTACGGGCTGGTTTCCGCAACTCGACGTCTAATGCGCCTATTTTGCGTGTGGGTGGGAATGCGGTGTCATTCGAGCCAATCCAGCTATTCCAGGAAACCCAGTAGGCCCTTTACATTACCGGTTATCCCTGGAAGGTCCCTCGTTTGACCGAGGTATTTAGCCCTGTAGTCCGCCACTCCCGTGCACTCCATGAGGACGTGAGTGGCCGTTTCTTCTGCCTCCAAGCAGGCTCTGCAAAGGGGGCTGTCAGTAACATCTAGGACATATAGATGTTTGTTAAAAGAACCATGACCAGTTATTGCTGCAGTCACCAAACGCAAGCGTGGTTTACTTAGCCGAAACAGGGTCTTAGCGAGCCTGGCACTGGGGGTTGGCAAGGCCATCTTCGCCTGTCTACACTCTTCATGGTTCGTCCAAAGAATGGCATGTTCGTTCCTAGTTGATTCTCTAAGTAATGTACGTACCATCCTGAAGTGAAGAGGGATGATAGGCTCGGGTCCATATGCTGTTAAGCTAGAACCTCTACGAGCCAACTCATCCGCTGCATCGTTACCTCTAGATCCGCTATGTCCTTTTATCCATTGAAGGGTTACGCGGGTATGTGTCTAATATTTTGTATTACCTGACAGACAAAATTGAATTTCGTTTTCTTGACCCAGTCATCATCCCCATTGTGTACTTATTTATCAATATGTTTTTGTGAGAGCAAATAAATAACTTTCTACTTACTTTATCAAAGTGGTAATATACAACATATAACCACCGCGGACTTCACAATTCTTTTCTTCTAGAATTCCAGATTTCGAGGACCCATTATGCCTGCCGGTGCGTGCCATCCAACGTGACGGAAATGACATCAGGAAGCTCAAAATATGGAACAACCTTTGCCTGGAGCATTACAGGAGAGCAGATATTGCATTCAAGCCTCAACAGGGTGACGCTGTTAGCTCAGTCAGGACTGTCGTGTTGAGGAATATAAAGAATAAACACACAGGTCAGTGTAAGCCTTTCCTTAGGTTTTCTAGAGTTGCATACAAACTATTTAGCAGCGTGACTATGTTACAAGTAAGCTACTTACAAGCTTTTATTTAGCTTGCACTGTATGTAGTTTTTGTTTGTGGGTATGTTTGGGCGAAATTTTGCAACTCAATTTTGAAGCACTGCTTATGTAACCGCGATGACAATGCAATATTATGGTACCATGGAGCTGGTCTGATGATGGAGACGGATACTGGCCATAGGAACTCCTGTAATTCACAACACAACCTAGTCGTGTTTGGGCTCGTTGGATTCGTCTTAACAAGGTATTTAGTCATACGTGATGTCCAGGGTCTCATGATGGAGCCGGAAGGTGGCTATAGAAACTCCTTAAATACACACCACAACCTAGTCGTGTTTGCGCTCATTGGATTTGTCTTAACAAGATCTTTAGTCATACGTGATGTCCAGGGTCTCATGATGGAGCCAGAAGGTGGCCATAGGAACTCCTTAAATACACACCATAACCTAGTTGTTGAGTTTAGAACATTTATTTGGTAACTGACAATAGAATATAAAAACAAAAGATATCAAAATTGTAAATTCAAAATATTATCAAAAAAGAACATATTCACCGGCCAGTCACAATCGTCGGCAACACCAACACCCCGGTGTGAAACACCATTACGAAAGCCGACAAATTAAAATGCGCGGGCTTCCCTCTTTTAAAATATCTCATCCCGGGCAATCCGTCCCCAACAACGGTAAACAAAAAAAAAACTCTTTCAGCGAGTTCCGCGAAGAGAAGAGACCTGCAGACAGACGGATCCTCCCCTTCATAAAAAGCGGTTAAAAAATGTGACCGGGGAAATCAAAAAATCAAAACCCAAAGGAAAAGGGCTGGGAAGCGCTGAAACCATGCGGAGTGCAAAAAAGGCACAGAAAGCTTGACTGTGGGGTCACGTTGCCTGACCGACCGGGAAAAAGAAAACAAAATCTATTAAAGTTATAAAAAGACAAAATTTGTAAAAAACAGTACAAAAACAGAACGAAAATAAAAAAATCAAAAGTCTGGAGGGACAGTCGCGAGATAAAAAATTGAAAATTAACCAACAAGTACAAGCTTCCTAATAGGTCTGCGAAGTATCCCCTTTGGTCTGAACATCGACCACCCTGACCACTCCATCCTTCCCGGGATGAGTCGCAATTACGCGCCCGCGTGGCCAGGTACCCCGTGGTAAATTATCGTCTGCTATTAAGACGGGACCCACCTTAATAGAAGACTGTGACCCTTGACTTGAGTGTGGCGTCAACTGGGGAAGGTACTCCCGAACCCATCTGGCCCAGAAATGATCGGCCATTCGGAGACCCTTCCGCCAACTCACGCGACGCACAAGGTCCGCGTCATCCACTTTTGCCAAGTGCCAATAAGGCGAAGAGGTGCCAAGCAGAAAATGACTCGGAGTAAAGCCCCCTCGACCTAAGGGTCTACCGATACATGGGTCAATGGACGCGAATTAATCAAAGCTTCGGCTTCACAAAGTAAAGTGAAGAGAACCTCTTCCCTTGGAGAGCGCTCAAACGAAGTGGCGGAAAGAGCAACTTTGACGGAGCAGACAAGTCGCTCCCAGCAACCACCCATAAAAGGCGACGCGGGAGGAATAAACTTCCAACTTATATTAAGGTCAGTAACTGCTGAAATGACCTTGTCCGCCCCGACAAAAGCTGTACCATTGTCGGACATAATTATAGACGGACACCGCGTCTTGCGACAAAACGCCGTAGTGCCGTGATGGCGGAGTCTGAGGAGAGACTGCTTACGATCTCCAAATGGATTGCTTGGATGGTGAGACATGTGAATAAGGCCACCCAGCGCTTCTCGCTTCTTCGCCCAATTGAAACGGTCACTGGCCCGAAGTAATCAAGACCGGAACAGTAAACGGCCGCTCATTAATGACAAATCTTTGCTGTGGAAGGTCTCCAACTGGTGGAATGGATGGAACACCCTTCTTCATTGAACAAAACGGGCAGGATTTGGCGATAGACTTCACAACAGGGCGCAAACCAAAGACGAAATACTTCTGCCGGATCTCATTCACCACCGTCTCCTGGTTGGCATGGGCCGCCCAAATATGAAAGAGACGAACCAGAAGTTGAACAATCCGATGCCGGCCATCAAAGTACTACGGAATTGGCGACTTCCCACGGAGCTATGGCAGCAGTCCTCCCAGCAAGTCGAATCAGGCCTCTCTCGTCTAACTTCAAGGCCCACTTTTTCAAGCGACTTTGTCTCGGAATCTGGCCACCAGACTGAAGGGCTCGGTGTTCTTGAGGAAAAGAGTCCAGCTGCGCCGAAATAAGCAATCTCTCCTCTGAATCGACCAAATCACAAGCAGAAATTCGCAAACTTAAATTTGAATTTCGATCCTTTACCAAAAAACTCCGAAAAAGTTGGGCCGCCTTAAGGACCCGCGCTGTAGACCGAACCAACCTGAGCCAACTACTAAACCGCGCGGGGTCTGCAGTTATAGGAATCGGCAAAGAGGAAAGCGTAACAGAAAAAGCTTGCTCAGGCTGGCTCTTCAGCTCTTCAACCGGTAGAGCTTGTTGAACAGCTGGCTCCGTGGGCCACTCTGAAGAAGGCAGATTTGAAAATCAACAAAGGTAAATTGCACAGCTTTAGACAAACCGCCGATACAGTTTACGTCGACAGAAGACTGTGGACCAGTCGCACCAATTGCGGATGCAACCTCCGAGTCCACGAAAGTAGCCGTAGAACCATCATCCAACAAAGCAATAGTCTCGATGGAACCCGCAGGGCCAGTGAGACATACTGGGATTACCTTCAACAGTGCCCGCATTTCACCACCAGAACTGAAATGCGCCACTACAATAGACCTATCAGCAGTAGCAGAAGGAGCCGGTGAAGCTTGAACGAACGAGCTTGAAGGTTGAACGACCACGTGTGCCACTGTACTTTTTGACCTGTGGAGCAATGTGTCGTGGTTGAATTTTTGCTGACAACCAGGGACCTTACAAAAACCCTTCTTGCACCACCTAAAAGAATGTCTACCTATTTGGAAACACTTAGAACAAACCTTCTTCTCTAACACCCAACGCCACCTATCATCCACAGGAAGAACAACAAAACTGGGACACTTGACAACACTGTGGCCGTTAGACTGCTGTCAGTACAATACATTGAAGAAGGCTCGGTAGATGGCGCTGCACGCTTACGAAATGGAGTAGAATGTGCGGAAGGTGCCGACACGTAAGTCACAGGTGTCAACTCTTTGACAGAAGGCACCTCATCGACAGCCTCTGTCAAATGAACACCTAACCGAAAAGGTTGCTGCACCTCCACGAGGCCGAAACTCATGTGAAGGTCTGCCTCTCGGAACAAGAACTCCGACAAGAGTTCGAGTTTCGTTCCTGTGTGGACATGCGCAGCCGCGAAATCCACCCATCGAGTCCGTAAAAGGGGTGTAAATTTTGAAATGATAGAGTTTGCTACCTCAGGAGAGGACAAATACTCTACTTGCCCCAAAAAGCGGATCGAGTCAATACAGGTACGGACTCGACAGGCGAATTAGTTAAGATCGCTAGCACTTTCCGAAACGCCAACTTTGGGAGAGACCGGAGAAGGGCAAGTTGTTCCAATACAATTTGCTCCGGACGAGCAAAGCGCGACTCAAGAGCCCGAATTACGTCATCAGGCGAGTCGGCGGTGACGAGGAGAGTGCTAACGGCCTCGCGGGCCGCACCACGGACTGCCTTGGCGATTCTACAAATATTTGCGTCATTAGAAAAAGAACTTTTCGAAGATTAATAAATTTTCTTAAACGCAAGCCAATCCGCAGTGCGCCCATCGAACGCAGGCAAATCTACTGCAATTACTTGTTTCCCTTGGCCAAGGTCATGGATGGCCTTGGCCAAATCGCTGATAGGGTCTTGTGTAGGTGTGTGAGTGTGACAACCCTGGCTATGGCTAAAATATTTATTGGAAGAAATTGTTATAAAAAGACCTAGGTGAGTACCTATCTCATTGTCCCTACGTGAAGTATGCTGTGACCTAAAGTGCACATTTCGAGTTTCGCCGCACTGTGGGGCTTCGTGGTAGCGCGAAGACGGAGCCCCCACATTCAACAAAGACTCGTGGAGGTGCGGCGGAGGCGGCTCTGACAGGACGGCCGCCCCAGGAGACTCGCCGCACTGCGGGGCTTCATGGACACGCGAAGACGGAGCCCCCACATGCGGCAGAGCCTCGTGATGCGGCTGCCCGACGTGGACGGCCGCAGAACGCGACGCCTGGGTCACAACTGGAACCTGCGCATAGGGTCCTGGCGGCACCCACAACCCCGTGGTCGTGTCCGCCGGAAGCGCAGCTGGGACCGTCACTGGGCCGAGCGGTTGGACCTGTGACGGAAAGGTTCCCTGAATGAACGTGCTAGTGGTGGAACAGCACGAATGAATGGATCGTGACGCAGAAGAAGCTTCGAGAGCAGCGACTTGTTGCTGATATTCAAGCAGCAAGCCGCAGCAAGCCGCTCACTCTCTGCACACTTTAAAATTGCGTCTCTTTCGGACGCATGAGAAGCGCCAGCAACTGTCATACCAGGCGCCGGATCCGTGACCACAGGACAAGAAACAGCCACAGTGACGGCGGGAGGCTGAGAAGGCCGCTCCGCCTGGTCCACGACGCCGGGAATGTCGGGTGCGGCATTCGAAGTACCGGGAACGCTCTGGCCGTCACCATACTCCTTTTTTCTTGAAAAATCACCTAAAACACAAAACTAAAAAATTATTAACCACTTTTTTCACTTTTCACTTCTGACACGAATGTTGAGTTTAGAACATTTATTCGGTAACTGACAATAGAATATAAAAACAAAAGATATCAAAATTGTAAATTCAAAATATTATCAAAAAAGAACATATTCACCGGGCAGTCACAATCGTCGGCAACACTAGTCGTGTTTGGGCTCATTGGATTTGTCTTAACAAAATCTTTAGTGATGTCCAGGTTCTCATGATGGAGCCGGAAGGTGGCCATAGGAACTCCTTAAATACACACCACAACCTAGTCGTGTTTGGGCTCATTGGATTTGTCTTAACAAGATCTTTAGTCATACGTGATGTCCAGGTTCTCATGATGGAGCCGGAAGGTGGCCATAGGAACTCCTTCAATACACACCACAACCTAGTCGTGTTTGGGCTCATTAGATTTGTCTTAACAAGATCTTTAGTCATACGTGATGTCCAGGTTCTCATGATGGAGCCGGAAGGTGGCCATAGGAACTCCTTAAATACACACCACAACCTAGTCGTGTTTGGGCTCATTGGATTTGTCTTAACAAGATCTTTAGTCATACGTGATGTCCAGGTTCTCATGATGGAGCTGGAAGGTGGCCATAGGAACTCCTTAAATACACACCACAACCTAGTCGTGTTTGAGCTCATTGGATTTGTCTTAACAAGATCTTTAGTCATACGTGATGTCCAGGTTCTCATGATGGAGCTGGAAGGTGGCCATAGGAACTCCTTAAATACACACCACAACCTAGTCGTGTTTGGGCTCATTGGATTTGTCTTAACAAGATCTTTAGTCATACGTGATGTCCAGGTTCTCATGATGGAGCCGGAAGGTAGCCATAGGAACTCCTTAAATACACACCACAACCTAGTCGTGTTTGGGCTCGTTGGATTTGTCTTTACGAGGATACTCCACTCCACGGCTTTAAAAGCTTGTTTAAAAAGGATTTTTAATTATGCTTATTTTTCTCCTGAGACCGTAGTATGGAGTAACTCGCTGTTGATCTTTATGAAAAATTATTATTACTTTCTGTAGTTGGTTATTACCATGCATCACTGCCAGTTTATCTGGTATTGTCATTAATAATAACTTCCATAGTTCCATCACAATTTACTTTATATTCTTGTGTTGCACTGTCATTCGCAGAAATGGAAAATTGTCAGTCTTAAATCTTACATAAATTTAAAAAATATATTTTTAATTACAGGTAAAATCGACACATCTGTGTATGGAAAGGTCATAGTAGAGAACAAATGGGGTGAGAAGAGATCTGAAACTTACCAGGGCACCCTACCAAAATACCGGGAGAAAAAAGTGCTCAACTCCTATCCGTTACAACTGGGCTCTCAAAGGTACTATATTTTATTTTTGCCCTCCATTATTGCATAGAGGCCAATGGTGTTTTGTTTTTATAATTTGGCAAAAAGGGACATACCAATCTGACCAATATTACATTTTATTTGACCAATGTCTTAAAAATTCCCGCGCCTTCATTATTTATTTTTAAATTTTGCATATTTTATGCAAATTCTCTTATAATAATAAGCCCTTTATTCCAAATTTACAGAGTATTTACAATTTTTAGAGCCACTCCATATTCGTCCGTCCGTCTGTCACAGAGGTTCTTCTCGAAAACTACGAAACATAGAAACATAAATTTGGCATAGTGATAGATTATGATAGTGCACATAAACCATACAATGTAAGAAATAAAAAAAAAATTTAAAATAATTTGGAGAGTCAATGTGGTACCAATAAAAACAAGTTTTAATTGTATGGGGTATCCTTTAAAAGGGCCCACTTTAAGAAGTCTAAATATATATTTTTTTCAATACACCTTGCTCGAAAATTGAACTTACGAAGGCAGTAAACTGTGCGGTAAATGCGTTTTACCGAACTAGTGCGATTTTATTACATTTTTTTTTTATTCATACGGTCTTCAGAATTTATTATTCAGCCAGGATAATTTTGACAATAAAAAAATATTTAAATCGATTCATACAAAGAGAAAAGTGTTTTATATTTTTTTATTTCAACAAATTGTATCAAATATATTATCAGCCAGTAATATTTTAATTATAAATATAAAATTATACAAAGAATCAATTCGTAGAGGCTGAATGTCCGCCAGAGCCTCTTCTCCGTAATTATGCTTATAAAAAAGAAACATACTATCGTTTTTTAGTTGGCGCCAAGTTTGTAAAATTGTTATTTAATTGTTTTACATTGAATGTTGTTTTATGAGTAATTAAATGATAAATGTGAATAGTGAAGATACTCAAATCGCGTGCGATATAATATAGGTTAGTTTTTACAACTTCTACATGATCATTTTACCTGTAGTATCATAGCTTTTGTAGGGTACTATGTACCTTTCTTAACCATTTCAATTTAATTATGTACTATCAGTTTTCTCACAAGTGTATTGAAAAACGTCATACAACACACGGATCTTAGGTTTTATAACAAACTCGTGACATTATAAACCCTCGCCTGCGGCTCGGGCTTATAAAAGTCACCTCGTTTGTAATATGCCACCTACGATCCTTGTATCGTAATGTACTATATTGTAGTTAGGTCGGTTTTTTCTTAAAGGAAATCTCTTTGCTCATCATCATTATCGTGTGGGTTTTAAGGTCGACAACCGACCTCACAAACCCTGGTGTCAGTGTTATAGGCCAAAGGCCGCTGACTTGGCTCATCTCTTTGCTTGGTGTGTCTGTTTGCAAAGGCCTCCTCCGAATCGTTTTAAGGGTTCTTGTGTTGCTATGTGAAATTAAAGTGTTGTCGGTGGTTTAGTGGCTAGGGCGTCCGGGAGACGCGGGTTCGATCCCCACCACGTACCAATGTGATTTCGAATTTCGAATTCATATGTACGTTTATTCGACGCTCTTACGGTGAAGGAAAACATCGTGATGAAACTTGCACACTCCTGCGAAGAAATTCAAAGGTTGTGTGTGATGTTGACCAACCCGCACTGGGCCAGCGTGGTCGACTAATTCAGGGTTGGCTCGAGCCCCTCGGTGGGAACGTATATGAGCTGTTGATGATGGTCTAATTCCCAGCCACACCAGCCAATTCTCGTACTGATAATAATATCTATCTGGTCTCTATGTACGAAATTAGTTGTTACATAAACCATGTCAGGTAGGGCTTTCAGCGGGTCCATAACCCTTACACCAGGGTTTGTGAGGTCGGTTGTCGACCTTACAACACATAATAGGGTATTTGACTACTTTATTTTATTTTGTAAATCCAAACTTGTTAGTTTCTGCTATCGAACACTAAAATTTTTTTTGCTCTATCTTTAAAATTGACCGAGTTATAAAGGTTTGAAATTCAAGATTAGACAGAGAAGCACATATTATAATGCCATTATAATCTCCATACAAGAAATTGTTTTGGAAAGAGTCAAAAGTCAAAAAGTTAAAACTCAATTTTTTTTAAAGATACGTCACGTTCAATTGTTCCGCGACACAGACGCGCTATAAGTGCGACAGGAAATAGGCAAAGCGTAAGAGTGAAAGAGACAGCGACTACAGCTCGACTGACTGCAATGGTCATAATTAGGACCAATTCACGGCACACGTTTGGTGCGTTGGTGGCATATCTACCTCTTGCATGTATATAATACCATTGTTCGAATTAAGATTTTTACAAATCATTTTTTGACGTCAAAGCTATCATGGATGGCACGTTCCCTCAGTCAGACATATTGAAACTTTTAAAAATCACTGTACCTTAAATTTGTTTTCCAACCGATTCTGTTTTTTTTTTCGCGAATCTATATTTTTAAATTAATTCATAAAATATGGTAAATTTAGGAACAGTCATATATATAGTGGTGTCGATTCGGCATACGCTCAACTAAACTAAACTTAAAAATTAGTCCTGTCACTCTATCATTTTTAATTGAAAAGGGACCGAAGATCATCGGTTTTGTTTTTGTCTTTGACTTCACGACTAACTGTCAATTTTAGTGGCTTTTTATTCGTCATGGTGTTAGGTAGGCACTAAAACAAGACTAAATTTGACAGTTAGTCGTGAAGTCATAGACAAAAGCAAAACCGATCTTCGATCCCTTTTCAATTAAAAATGATAGAAAGTGACAGGACAAATTTTAAGTTTAGTTTAGTTGGGCGTATGCCGAATCGCTATCAGTATATAGTAATGTTAGACATTTCGCTATGTTAATAAGCAGGCCCTTCAAACACATATGCGAGGCGTTGCTGTCGAAGGAAGACCACGAGAATGGAGATACTCTGGTGGTGTACAAGCCAAGGGAGGCTGTTTCCGCTGTGTACAAATTTATCGAAAAAAGTGGGTGAGTACAAATATATTAAGTCATCTTTCTTATTTAACCATTCATCATCATCATCGTGTGGGTTGTAAGGTCGATAACCGACCTCACAAACCCTGGTGTCAGTGTTATAGAGCCGCCAAAGGCCACTGACTTGGCTCGTGTAACGACTAGATAGTAGCCGGGACCAACGGCTTAACGTGCCTTCCGAAGCACGGAATCGTCTTTTTTTTCGGACAATCAAGTGATTCAGCCTGCAAAGTCCTAACCAAACTGGGGAAAGTCTCACAAAGAGATTTTTGCTTGACAGTGTCCCCACCGGGAATCGAACTCGGAACCTCCGTAATGAGCGGCGAGATCTCGACCACCCGGCCACGGAGGCCGTTAACCATTTCAAAATGATGACACAAAAAAACAATTAAACAGGCCTACTTCATCAGCAGCTCATATACGTCCCCACCGAGGGGCTCGAGCCTACCCTAAATTAGGGCGATCAGGCCTTAGTCGACCACGCTGGTCCAGTGCGGATTGGTCGACTTCACACACAACCTTATTTCTTCGCAGGAGTGTGCAGGTTTCATCACGAACAGGCCTACTTATACCTAAAAAAATATGTTCCAGCTTACCTTGAGAAGAGAAAAGCAAGATAACAAAATCTATTTTTTAACCTTCTCAAACAAATCAGATTTTTAGTGTTCCGTAGTCAACAAGGAACCCATATACTAAACAAAACTATTTTCGCCATGTCCGTCTGTCTGTCTGTCCGCGGCTTAGCTCAGAGACTCTTAGTACTAGAAGGCTGTAATTTGGCATGGATATACATATAAATCGATCGATTGGCCGTGTGGTGACGGCAGAGTATTCTACATTAGTCACCAACCCCTACTCTTCCCGTGGGTGTCGTAAGAGGCGACTTAGGTACTACACATTGAACAGGGAACAGGCAGCAGCGCTCTCTGATACAGCAACCTTTTAATCTGCGATCTCCAACCCGCCTGCCAAGCGTGGAGATTATGGCAAAACCAAACACTTAAGTGGAGGAGGCTCATAGTCCAGCAGTGGACTGTAACGGGCCGTTGATGATCTTGATACATATTAATCATGCCGACAAAGCTGAAGAATAAAATCTTTAAAAAAAATAGGGGTTCCTCTGGTACATGTGAAGTGGGGGTTATTTTTATTCATGTCTACCTTATAGTGTGAGGTATCGTTGGATAGGTTTTTTAAAAATAAATGATTCGGGCTGATTTATTTTGTTGTTCTTATCCAGTCAAGACGACGAGTCGGAAGACGCCGTTAGAGAAGAGAAGCGCGTGGCCAAGGAGGTCGCGTGCTGTAAGGTCTGCGCACCCTGCTACCAGGCCTCCTGGCGCGGCATCAACAAGAAGAAAGAACGTAAGATACAGACTAAAACGCACTTTACAATACCACGGGGTCTCATTCCTTAGTACGGAAATTTTGTTCTAATTTAGTGATGACATCTAGTGACAACATTGGCACTACGTAGAGTCTAAGCAATCGTTATCATTAGCAGCGCTATCTATCGTCTAATAGTTATATTGTTTGTGACATATCACACATACAGCGACATCTATTATCGAATAGTTGTAATATTTATCAAACTTGGCCCTTGACACAGCGATGTTTTGTTCTTGCATTAAAACATTTTTAATGTTTCTGGATAGTAGTAATGATTTTTGAAAAGATTCAAACACTTAATAGCAAACAGAAAACAATAAAAGAAGTATATTTATAATAAAGGCGCTCTCAAGGTCGTCAACTTGGCACTAGATGGCGTATCTGCGCAATTTTGTAGGTCAGTGCGCACGTAGCACCATCTAGTGAGCTAATAGAGGAAACAAAATAGCCCGAAGAATAGCCCGAGTTTTGAGGGTACAGTTTTTTTGTATGAGATGAGGTATCTGTACGTAGTATTATATTATCTGTGACAATACTATCACATTAATAACTAGCGGTCCGCATTATGTAAGATTTTCCCGTGGGAATACGACTTTTCCCGGTAAAAAGTTTCCTATGTGTTATTCCAAGGTACAAACTATTTCTATTCCAAATTTCATCCAAATCCGTCCAGTAGTTTAGGCGTGAAAGCGGAACAAACATCTAAACATCCAAATATATTTTCACATTTATCTATCTAATACTTTAAACGAGCAATTCTTGTATATACCTATATATATATAATGAGAATCTCGGAAACGGCCGCTACGATTTCGATGAAATTTGGTATATAGGGGGTCTCGAGGGCGATAAATCGATCTAGCTAGCTTTTGTTTTTGGTAAAAGAGAATTTCCCCATGTTTACGGGCTTAAAAGAATTTGTACGCCATATCAGAGAAGGTTAATTTCACCGCTAGCCACAACGACGCGGTGGCTCTGTTGGGGAACCGGGAGGCAATGAAACCGAAGGTCAGACGATCGAATCCACATGAATGTACTTTTTTTATTTTTTTGTTCATGTTTCTTTTTTTGTTTTTAACTTTTTAATTCTTTCATTTAGTTATTTAAATACAAAAATGACAGAAATAAAAATTTCTTATTTATTACCTTATTTTTTCGTGGTCTAAATTTTTTCCAACAGATAGAGCAATTTTTATAGGTATGTTTTTTTATTTATTACTTACCGTCGTCGTCGTTGTTATTACTTATTTTTTCATTTACTTAGTTAAATTTTTCTTACACCGAAAGTTCTGCAACAGATGACACTACAACTCACACAGTGACGAAATTTTCTTCTAAAAAGCATTTAAAAGTATTTTCAGTTATTTTTTCAGATAAGTAACACAGAAATGGAAAATGATATTTTATCCACGGAGACGTTATTTTAATCCACGCAACCTCAACAAATTCAATTTTATATTACTACTAGCGCTGCCTTTACTAAATTCCGATCCTAATTTATTGTCAATGCAGGGAAATCTATTTTTACTAAAAATTAAACCTAGCTAGATCGATTTATCGCTCCCGAAACCCCATATAATGCTAAATTTCATCGATTTTATCCACGCAACCTCAATAAATGCAAATTTATATTACTACTAGCGCCGCTTTTACCACTGTATCTGTGAAGTGGCCAAAATTGGAACTACTGCTAATAAGTTGGTAGGTTAGTTGGTATGGGAATAATTTATTTTCCTATAATAATACTTTCTGAATCCTATCAAAAGTCCCATCCTATTATTTTATAATACATAATATATTCTTTTCCTCGTTTTACTCGGGCCATCTGATGGAAAACTTTCAGACCACCAAAAAATGTATCAGAAATTTTCTTTCATTTTTGTATTAAATAACTAAATGAAAGAATAAATAAAATATAAAAAAAGAAACAAACGAAAAAAGAACAAAGAAATAAAAAAAATATATTTGTCGAGATTCAAACTGCAAACTCGCGGTGTCCCGACTGAGCCAAAATTACCTTTCTATTTCAATGATATCGCGTATCAATTCTTTTAAGCCCGAAAATACGGGGAAATCTATTTTATAAGCTAGATCGATTTATTGCCCCCGAAACTAAATTAGAAATCGTTGCAGCCGTACGTTTCTGAGATCCTTATTATTCTTATCTTGCTCGTTTAAAGTATAAGAGTGGTGCTACTATGTCTAGCCGCGTGTACTTTCTTCTGAACGTATGAAGTAAGTAGAGTTTATCGAAATGCGTAGGTGTCTTACAAAAAAAATAAACGAGCTAAGCTCGGTCAACCAGGTACTAATATTAGTGTGATGTGATGTGTAAATATATTTGGATGTTTAGATGTTTGGATGTTTGTTCCGCCCTCACGCTTTAAGTACTCAACGGATATGGAGGAACACCACACATCCAAATCCGTTCAGGCATTTAGGAGTTATGGCGGTACAAAGAAACTCAAACACACACTAACACGACATGACTCTGTTACACTCCTTTGTTTTGGTAGTCGTGTAAAAATAAGACTCCTTTTATCATATTTTGCATATAATATCATATTATCAACAGCCTCCGTGGCCGAGTGGTCGAGATTTCGACGCCCATTACGGAGGTTCCAGGTTCGATTCCCGGTGGGGGCACTGTCAAGCAAAAGTCTCTTTGTGAGACTTTCCCCAGTTTGGTTAGGACATTGTAGGCTGAATCACTTGATTGTCCGAAGGAAAGATGATTCTGTGTTTCGGAAGGCACGTTAAGTCGTTGGTCCCGGCTACTATCTAGTCGTTACACGAGCCTTTGGCGGCTCTATAACACTGGCACCAAGGTTTGTGAGGTCGGTTGTCGATGGTGATGATGATGATGACCATATTTTGTCGAAATATTCTTAGCTTGTTCTTCCCCTTACTTACCTATATGTTTCTGTTTCCTTCAGACGTGGACCTGGCATGTTCTGTCTGCCACCGTACGTTCGTGAGCGTGTACAATCTCCTCACGCACCTCAACGCGAACCACACGGGCAAAGAAGTCTCTAAACACCGCTCCGCTTTAGCTAAGACTCTTGCGCAGGTGAATTCATACTTTCATTCATCTATTCGTTTATTTATTCGTTCACTCGTTCGTTTACCGCGCTGCCCTAACCAAGACTCTTGCGCAGGTGAGTTTATTTACTCATTCATTAATTTATGTGTCCATTCTATAATTCATATACTTAGGTGAGTTCAGACATTCGTTAATTTATTAATTCGTTTGTTTATCTGTTTCTTCAATGATTTATGCATTGAATGAATCATTTGTTTATTAATTCATCCATTCATTCATTTGACAATTAGTTTATCAAGTCATTTATGAACTCATTCATTCATTCATAGATTTATTAATCCTTTCATTCATTCATTCACCGGCCGCCTAGTCAAGACATAGGTGTTACACGAGTAATAGGAAAAAAAAAAATAAGTATACAAGAATAGAATACTGACAGCCAAAACAGAATCGAAATTGATCGAAAATCAAACTAGTTACAACATTATTAAACAAATATATCTGTCCTTCTTACGGAAACAAAATTTTCTACGGCGAAAGTATGGCCCGCGTGACATATGACGTCACATGTCTCGTCGGACCTCTCTGTCTAACCATCAACTTTGAAGCCTTATAACTTTGTTTCTGAGCAAGATATTTGATTAATGTATTTAAAAAAATGTGCAAATTCCCTATTTGTTTGTTGTTTGCAAGAAACTTCATTACTAGAGAAACTGCGTGATTTAGTTGGCATCGAAACAACGACGTCTTTACAGGGCAAAGTTTCGTCGTAAGGATTATAAATAAATAGAAAATAACACTCGCTGTGTCTTGTTCCAGGTGGTTGAGTACCACTACCGCTGCAGGATATGCCAGCAGCTGTTCACCAGCATCAGGCTGTTGAGGAAACACGTGACCAAGCACCAGGGTAAGTATCGTCGACCAGAAATAACACTGCATGATGCAGAAATAGTGCTACAATGTTTGTAAACTTTGAGAAAGACTGGTTTAGTTAGGTCATCATCATCTATAGCATTCTGAATTTGAACTACATTGGTGTCAATTCCCGCAGCGAAACTTAAATTTAAATATAATCTTAGTCTTGTCACTTTCTGACCAACAACCATGAAAAAGGAAGGGAGATTGTCGGCTCTTTTGAACGTCAAATTTTATGTCACAAACGTCAATTTTAAGCAGGATCCTAAAACAAGCCGTTTAAAATTACATTGCACACGTCAAAACTTGACATTTTCACTATAACATTTGGCGCTCACAATGGTTAACAATCTCCTATCCTTTTTCATCGTCGTGGGTCAGAAAGTGACAAAACTAATTTGGTTTGTACAGGTTTATTTGATTGTTTTCAGGTGTGGACGTGTTTAAATGCGAGATTGGAAACCACATGGCGAGTTGATCACACCAACCAGGGTCCCTAAAAATAGGGAGGTTTTGTATCTTATCTACAGGGAGAAGTTGTAACTCTATTTTTAGGGATTTTGTGTTTATAATTTGTATAATCTAATTTTAGTTTCTGATTAAGTTAGGCTTGTGTGACGAATTTTGTAATAAAGGAAATTATGATTGAAACATACATGCAGCTTTTGATTTTACTTCCAAAACTATATTTAACTTCTAACTTCTACTAACCACTGCTTCGCGCTCGCTCGGTCAATTAATCTTTTCTTACACGTATTATGTTCTGTCGCAGATGTTTCTTAGTGCCAAGAATATTATTTAGTGTTCTCCATTGTAGAGTATCGATAGTCTACCCATCAAATCAAATCAACGGCCCGTTACAGTCCACTGCTGGACTATGAGCCTCCTCCACTCCGCGTGTTTGGTTTTGCCATAATCTCCACGCTTGCAGGCGGGTTGGAGATCGCAGATTAAAGGGTTACTGTATCAGAGAGCGCTGCTGCCCGTTCCCTGTTCAATGTGTAGTCCCTAAGTCGCCTCTTACGACACCCACGGGAAGAGTAGGGGTTGGTGACTAATGTAGAATACTCTGCCGTCACCACACGGCGGACGCCCACTCATATTCAGGACCACATTTAGAGAAATCAAAAGAGCGCTATTATGGAAGGCATGGAAGCTAATACCAGGGGGCCGTTTCACGAAGCTACAAGTTACAAGTACAATTCGATATACATTGCGTCGACAGTGAGTTTAAAACGATAAGGCCTTACAGTTTAGTTAGGCGAATTAATTACGCAATGTATATCAAATTGTATGTTACTAGTAAATTGTTGCTTCGTGAAACGGGACCCAGGGGGCGCATAATAATAAGTATTAAATATTTATTTGTGAATAAATTAATTAAATTAATTAATTAAATTAATTAATTAAATTAATTATTTATTATTATTATTTTTTATTATTATTATTTTTTTATTTTTTTTATAGGTTAGGTACATTTTACAGGTGATGAAGTTTCATTTGTTCGCTATGTCCAACCCACTTAGTAGGTATACAAATATTCAATTAGTCACAACATCTTATTACTAATAGTTAGTAGGTATAGAATACAATTATTATGTCCTTAATTAATGTCTAGAAATTCGTTAACACTATAATAACACTTTTCAAGCAGGTAAGTCTTAAATTCCTTTTAAACATATTAATATTATTTTTCCTAATTTCCTTTGGTATTTTATTATATATTAGTGGTGCCATGCAGATAACGCTTTTTTTCAGAAGAGCTGTTTTGTACCGAGCCCTGGTGACGTCATCGTCTCGTCGGTTACGTACTATTCTGTCTGATTGTCTCATAAAAATATTTCTATTATTCTTTACAAATAGAGCAATTTCCAACATGTATAAAGAAGGCAGTGTCAATATACCGGGTGTCCAAAAAGGGTATTTGCACTTTTAAATATCAATAAATCGTCTTAATGAGGGTATATAGCAAAAACAAACATGTTGTCATACGTGGAATTTATTGGAAATTTAGTTGAAATGGATTCGTATACCGGAGCTCAGCGCGCATTTTGTGTAAGAGCTTATTATCAAAACAATAATTCGATAATAACAGCTCGCCGCTTACATCGCGCGCAGTACAATGTACGGGACATTTCTTTCCAGTGCGAATATCATTAGAAAATGGATTAAAACGTAATGGACGTCATTTGGACAATATATTTTTTTTGTCGTAAACATTCCATTGTATGTACTTTTTGCAAATAGTAATAAAATTATGAAATGATATATTTTTCATATATCATTTTTGGGTATAAACTGCCAACACCCTTTTGGGACACCCGGTATTATATTTCCTAAAATATGGTCGACAACTATCGTATTGTTTTAAATTAAACATTGCCCTTATGCATCCTTTTTGTGCTCTGAATGCTAATTCCCTATCCTAGGCGTGACTTTATGTATGTATGTAGAATTGCCCCAAAATATAACGCCGTATGTGTATCAACAATACCATAGTATGCTAATAAAAGCGCTTCTACATTTAAGACTGGTGCAAGTTTATAAAGCGCGTATGATGATTGACTAAGTTTTTTACAAAGTTCATTAATATGGGTTTTCCAATCTAACTTTTTGTTAATACCAAGAAATTTTGTACTATTTAGAATAGAATAGATTAGATAGAATAGATTTACTACTTCAATTGTTTCATTTTCATAGGTCACGTTAAAATAAGCTACTGGTTTGGGTCTTTGTTCGAAATGCATTATTTTTGTTTTATTAAGATTAACTTTGAGATTATTATTATTAAGCCAAGATATTACGGAAGTCAAAGATTTATTTATGTCATTTTTGTATTGATTCATATTATTATTCTTACATGCTATAGTTATCGTGCTGTCATCGGCAAATAATGTCATTTGTTGATAAGTACATTTAGGTATGTCATTTATGTAAATAATAAATAATAACGGGCCCAGTACACTGCCTTGAGGCACGCCGTGTGTCACAATCCTATCGTTAGAATAATTTATTTCCTCCATGTTAGTCCTGGGATTCATACTTTTAATCTGCGTGATTTGCTTTCTATTTGACAGATATGACTTAAGTAATTTTAAAATATTTCCTCTTATTCCACAAGCGTCCAGTTTATTAAGTAATATGTCGTGATTTACATGATCAAAAGCTTGCGTCATGTCGCAGTATACAGAGCACACAGGTGTTGCTGTATCCATGTTCTTATATACTTTTTCTATAAAATCATATATTGCCATGTTAATTGTTCTTTTGCGTCTAAATCCTTTCTGTTCATTAGTCAGGATATTATATTTTTCCAGAAAATTATAAATTTGTTCATATAAATATTTTTCAAATGTTTTTGAAAAAATTGGTTTACCACCAATTTTTGACCAAAAAATTGGTGGTAAAGCTATCGGTCTGAAATTGTCAATTAATTCCTTATTACCTTTCTTATGTAAGGGAGTTATTAACGCAATTTTTAATTTGTCCGGATTTATGTCCCTTGACTTATACGCAAATTCAAAATGTGACTTAAGTGTGTGGCTATTGATTTTGCTACGGATTTGACTATTGGTGTAGAAATGCCATCATATCCTACACTGTGAGTGTTCCTCAAGGATTTTATAATTTTCAAAATATCTGCAGGTATACTTGGTTTAATGAAAATAGAGTTAAAATTTTTATAAATTTTCGCAGTAGCAAAGTAATTGTAAAATAATTGTTAAATATTTGTGAAATTTTTTGCGGGCATATAATATTAGTATTATTGTATTTTATTTTTGTAATGTATTCCCGTGGCATATTGGATTTTGAAGAATTTATAATACCCCAAGTTACCTTTGATTTATTTGTTGCATTTTTTATTTTATACTTACATATTTTGAGATTTTTGTGAACGTGTAATTATATTTTTAAGAATACTACTATTGTAGCACAAGTAATAACGTTGAGCCATAAAAGTCGCAAGAAAGCAGCAAAAGTTCGAGAGATGACGAAGCATGGATGGACAGCAGGTAGCCGACGGTCGACGCAACACTTCAAGGGTGTAAAAAACATTCGTAGAAACAAATGGGCGCGTCAAGACGCGCTTGCACATGTGGTACTAGAAACTTCCACTACCAACACTGACCGACGATATAAAAGGCGTCGGACGGCCCTAAGACTGGTGTCTTCCTAATTCCGGGACACTTCCGAATTGGACCAAAGCTCTACTAAGAGAGGACGCCCTTGACTGCACCCCTGTTGGAGCAAGGTGTGACGCCATCTTAGTAAAGCGGGCCTCGCTAACTTAGCGCACGCACGTGACTGCACCTCTGTTGGAGCACGTTGTGACGGCGGGTTATGTGAGAAGCCACTCCTGGCTAAGCGTACGATAAGTCGTGACTGCACCTCTGCTGGAGCACGCTCGGGGTAAGCCAAGGAAACCCATCCGGTCCGCCGCCGCGCTACTCGCCATATCGTACCGCGCCGCGACCCCTTGAGTGACGTAGTCTGTGCCGCCGCGACCACCAAAAGGACAAAGTGCGAGAACAAAATAGTATAGACTGCTCGTGTTTTAGTGACTGACGACTGTTTCTGTTTATAAAAGTGTTAAAACTGTAACCGCCCTGTGTTTTGTGAAATAAAATTTTCTAATAAGAAGACTCTTTTCTTGTAAGATCCGAGGCATCGAACCCAACTCTCCGATACAAACAAGTAGCGGAGCCGTTATACTATACGTTTTAAATATTGTTTTATTAGCATTGTTCGGTTTACTTCTATAAATACGCAATAATTCTCGCTTTCTTCTACCTTTTATTCCTTTAGAAGCCGTGGGGCTTGCATACTGGTAAAAAAGGGGTGGCCCTTTTTCATAAAAGGCTAGTTACCGCACTGTTCAACATTGCCAACCGGTAGAATTGCCAACCATGAACATACTTTCCTTGTCTTTGGTATTTGCTAGCTTGGACGTCGATAACATATTTAGTAAAATATAATTTAAAGAAATAATAATTCTGATTTAAATAATTGTATTGCTTTCTATAGTATCGATAGTTTCTTATCCATAATATCGATAGTCTAAACCCGTAACTTGTTATGTTTAGAGCTATCTATAACATCGATAGGTAGGTACGCTATTAGAAATCTATCGATAGTCTAAACTGGTAGTTATGACACACTAGCTACTTAACACAATATTATTTTATTATTTTAACGAAATATCTAATAACTGTAAAGTGAAAAATGAAAAATTTTGTCGATCTTGGACAGGACTCGAACCTGCATCTCCTTGGCTATCAGGGTAATGCACTCCAAGCATTAAAGTAAAAAGCAGTGTCAAGTTTCGTCAACCTTTCACAGAGCTTGGCGGCATAATTAGTAATGCGACTGTTTCTGGCCCGGATAGCCAAGGAGATGCAGGTTCGAGTCCTGTCCAAGATCGACAAATTTTTTAATTTTATTGCTTTATAATTACTGGCCTCGATTCGGGATGTCATGCTCTAATTCTAATTTTAAAATCCAGCTATCTTTTTCGTTTTTATGACCAATGAAAGAGAGGTGATGAACGAATGATATTAATTTGAACGAATGATAACCTAAAATAAGGGCATAGCTGTCAGCTTAAGAGATTTTTAAGTCGCATGTTTTAAGTGCTCTCTAAAATTGTGCAATCGACACGGCCATAAGGTTCAAATTCGATGTTTGACAGCTCTAATATTAGAATGGCCATCTCCTGTCCCTTTTCAATCTTTAAAACAGACAGACTTCAGGAGAGACTAACTTAAATTAAGGATTAGAGCGTGACAGTGTGAATCGGGGCTACTGTTTACCTAATCACCATAGCAACAACACCAATAAAAACTACAACTGACATGTATGTATTTTATAAATGGGTACATGATAATGAGTACAGCACTGGATAAAGGTAGGGGTGGCCACTAATTACCATGTTGTATCACGTGACACGAGTTAATACGCACTTGGAACGTTGATATTTCGTTAATTATGTACAAGTGGGTTTAAAAATACTGTTTTTGATCCCACGGGAGTTGACTAATAAAATTTTTGTTTGCTAAGAAATTAATGAACAGGGTCTTATCTTAATATTTTAATCCAGTTCTCTATTTCGCTAACATCTAATCAGCTTGCAAATAGGGAATCGGACTGTTCACCATATTTTATGAATTATTTTTAAAATATAGATTAGTAGCAGACGATTCGCGAAGAAAAAAACATAATCGGTTGAAAAACGAATTTACTGTGATTTTTTAAAGTTTCAATATGTCTGTCTCTTTCAAAAACGATTTTATGTTTGGAGATTATATGGCGTTACTAACAAATGATGTCACAAGTGGGTATATGCCTCTCTGTCTAATCTTGAATTTCAAACCTTAATAACTCGGTTAATTTTAAAGATAGAGCAAAAATATTTAAGTGTTCGATAGCAGAAACTAAGAACTTTGGATTTATAAAATAAAAAAAGTAGACCGGTCCTCTATTGTAACTTGAGATCTAAAACTCACGACACGAACACTATAAAAAACACATTAAAAATGAATAAAATTAAAATAAAAACACTAATTTGTTTTGTCGTTAATTTAAAGAGGATCTATCGGATATCTATTTATTGACAGCACCAGCTTTCCACTCGCGACTTCATCAGCGTGATTTTTCGTTTCATAATAACTTTATCATCAACAGCTCATATACGTCCCCATCGAGGGGCTCGACTCGAGCTTACCCTGAATTTGAGCGATAGGCCCTAGTCGACTACGCTGGCCCAGTGCGGGTTGGTCGACTCAACACACAACATTTGATTTTCTTCGCAGGAGTGTGCTGGTTTCATCACGATGTTTTTCTTCACCGTAAGGTCGTCGAATAAACGTACATATGAATTCGAAATTCGAAAACACATTGGTACGTGGTGGGGATCGAACCCGTTTCTCCCGGGCGGGAGGCAGTGACCCTAACCACTAGACCACCGACGCTCTCGACATAATAACTTCAACCCAACCTTTTTCCCGGAAGAAACTTCCGGGGTTTGTCTACGTCCTAAAAACTACTTACTATTAAATATTCAAGTTTCTAGACCCAGTTACTCGTTTTTTCTGCGTTGATAACATGTCACTCAGTTCCTGTTTTGTTAATTTTTTATTCATTTTATAAACATTATAATGGCTATTATATAACATTATTGTTCTCGTGTGAGTTGTAAGGTTAATACAATAATAAATAATTTATTGTTCTGGACAGTTTCTCATATTTATTATTACTTACCTACCTATTAAATTTATTTTACTTACTTGGCTGGATTACTCACGCCGCGCCGTGTGGTGACGGCAGAGTAGAATACATTAGTCACCAACCCCTACTCTTCCCGTGGGTGTCGTAAGAGGCCACTTAGGGACTACACATTGAACAGGGAACGGGCAGCAGCGCTCTCTGATACAGTAACCTTTTAATCTGCGATCTCCAACCCGCCTGCCAAGCGTGGAGATTATGGCAAAACCAACCACCTCATAGTCCAGCAGTGGACTGTAACGGGCCGGTGATGTTGATGATGTACTTGGCTGGATATACCCATATCCTAGAGTACCTTCTCTCATTGCTCGATCTCATCTCATCCTTTCCATATGGCCTAGCCACCAAAGTAGTTAAAGTCGAAAGTCAAAACTTTATTTTTCCATAGAATGTTGCAACATCATTTCATCATCATCATCTCAGCCATAGATGAACGGTCCTGCGCTACTTGCATCCACTTCAACAACTCCACCTTGTGGAGGCCGTCCAACACTACACCTTCCGGCCCGCGCAAGCCAGGAGAGAACCTTCCTTCCCCATCGGTCATCAGTTCGTTGAGCTATATGGCCTGCCCATTGCCACTTCAACTTACTTATCCTGAAAGCTATGTCGATGATATTGGTATTTCTACGTATCTCCTCACATCATTTAGATGCGTCAAATTAAATTTTTTGGTCATCCTAAAAACACAATGGCGGAATCTGTTGAAAAGAGCTCACCAAAGACTCCGCAGTCGTTGTATTTTTATGTGTTCTTTTTTAAATAAAATATTGTCATTTACAAAATGCATGCTTATTGCTTAGCCTGTAACTCGAGCAATACTATTTCTGGATATTCCGTCCTCTAAGTCGGCAAGTTTTTATCCCCAATGTAATTAATCTTGTAGAATGTATATATGTGTATGTATGTTTATATTTACTTCTTAGTATTGTAGATTTTTTTTAAACCAATAAAACTTGGCGTAAACAGAAAACAAACCTACAATTTCGAAGTCATTCTTCTTCTTAGCGAGTCGATGGCAAGTCAAATTTTATGATGTCCAGAATGTGGCCACTTGGACGGCGGATTGTATGGCGTACATCAAATCTTGCTGCGTGCAGGTGGCAGGGCACGCAGGACATAATGATGTCAGGTGGGGTGGGCCATTGTCTGTACTTCTCCGCACACACAAGTCAGTAGGTATTATTGGAGAATACCCACCTAGACATGCTACCTACCGAAGTTATTGACCTCCACCCTTAAAATTACCCCAAAAGTACCTTACATACTAATTACATCAACCAAATTACTTACCAAAAGCCGTCCTATCAATCTACGAGCCACCCTCGCGCAAGAGTTCGATGACCTTGCGCCTATCCGGGAGGGAAGGGGTCGATGACCGGAGCTCGCGTGACGTCACAAGTTCGGGATAGGGTAGGGCCCTTATTTTAGGGGTCTCAGTACAAGGAAGGGAGATTCGCTTGAGTGTCGCTTGTTGCGAATTTCGGGGAGTTGGGTTGGTTTTTGTAGATGTTGCATAACCTTCAGTTTATGGTAAAATATTATTTTATTTATTCTGTGGTATTTAAAAAACTAGGGTATTACAAGTAAAAAAATCCGTTCTACTTAAATCGTCGCTGGACCAGTTGAAGGTACCATTGCATTGCCTAGTATTGGTACCTAAAGCTAAAGCTGGAACATATTCCCAAATGCTGGAAATGTTTGAAATTCTTACTAAAGTTTAACCACAGAGTAGGTATATACTAGGGGCTTTTTCCTCCGAGTTTAGACTTGAAGTCAGCTTGATAAAAACCTTTTTGTCACACTTACTGGTGTGATAACTTGGTGTGACTACGAATCGGCAACGGTTTGTTTAAGAAGTTAATTTATTATTGGCTGAGCTAGCACCGAGCTTTGCGTCATCGTCATTTGTAAACAATTTCTAAGGTAAGACTTATGTCACTTAGGTTAGGTACTTTCGAATCTGAATTTCTTTTCATTATGAAAAGATTTTTTTTTCTTTTCTTTTCTTTTTATTTTATTAAATGATTTGTTATTATTATTATTATTAGCTGTCCGAAATATTTTCAGCGCTATTTTCGTATGTACTCGAATATTGTGACTTAGGAATAACTTTGAACAGTTGTGAATGTGGATACGTTACATGGCGGGCTGGTGACGCTGGTGTGAATCCTTAAAGCGTAATCTCGGGATAATCTTGTTGCGGATGACTTGTATGTAACTTAATTACTGAGCTAATTTATATTTTGTCCCAAATACAAAAAAATAAAACAAAATTAATTAATTATTTCAATAAAACAAGGACGCAATAAAAATAATTACTTGTGGAATTAATAAGTCGATTCCCTTTTTTTCTACACTAGAAAGAGTCACTATCAACAGCTCATAATTGTCCCCATTAAGGGGCTGAAGCCTATCCTGAAAAAGGTTGATTTGGACTGCACGTATCAAAAAATCATCTTGATCAAAATATCATCCCCCCCATCATTTCCTTTTACTGTTTCCAGCTTTGGATTAAAAAAATATAATGAAGATACTAGGTATATGTAGGTACTTATAAACACCCTTCTATTATTCATAGGCTAATAGAAAAAAAAACAATTAAAATACAAAAAAAAAATAGGTCAGATGCCTCACACAAGTATTTTATAACATTCGATTTAAAAAAAATAAGAATAAGCACTTACTCCAGAAATGTCAAAATCCGCAACCCCTCTCGAGGATATAAGTATAGAAGAAAAAACTACAAACAAGGGGCCTACCAACGTGACAATGTTCAATTTATGGCACGCGCGCGCGCTCCCCTCGCCGATTTTTTATTAAATATTTTACCCGACGTCGGTGGAGACAAAGAGGGTTCCGTTTTAAGTGTATGTAAAGCTTCCGTCTATACTTTCCCTTTAAAAATATCAAGAACAAATAAAATTGAAAATTTTGAAAATAATTCAGCAAAGAATTTCTATTTATATATGCAACGCGTTATAATTAAATAAATAACGAAAAACCATTCAGGTTGCCTAAATAACTTGTTTCTCTATAACAACACTATAACAATGCACCAGGGTTTGTGAGGTCAGTTGTCGACCTTACATTACAACCCATTCGATGAAGAAGAAGATATAGGTACTCAACATCAACGGCCCGTTACAGTCCACTGCTGGACTATGAGCCTCCTCCACTTAGCCATAATCTCCACGCTTGGCAGGCGGGTTGGAGATCGCAGATTAAAAGGTTACTGTATCAGAGAGCGCTGCTGCCCGTTCCATGTTCAATGTGTAGTCCCTAAGTCGCCTCTTACGACACCCACGGGAAGAGTAGGGGTTGGTGACTAATGTATTCTACTCTGCCGTCACCACACGGTAAACAACATCAACGGCCCGTTACAGTCTACTGCTGGACTATCCTCCCCTTAAGTGTTTGGTTTTGCCATAATCCCCACGCTTGGCAGGCGGGTTGGAGATCGCAGATTAAAAGGTTACTGTATCAGAGAGCGCTGCTGCCCGTTCCATGTTCAATGTGTAGTCCCTAAGTCGCCTCTTACGACACCCACGGGAAGAGTAGGGGTTGGTGACTAATGTATTCTACTCTGCCATCACCACACGGTAAACAACATCAACGGCCCGTTACAGTCTACTGCTGGACTATCCTCCCCTTAAGTGTTTGGTTTTGCCATAATCCCCACGCTTGGCAGGCGGGTTGGAGATCGCAGATTAAAAGGTTACTGTATCAGAGAGCGCTGCTGCCCGTTCCATGTTCAATGTGTAGTCCCTAAGTCGCCTCTTACGACACCCACGGGAAGAGTAGGGGTTGGTGACTAATGTATTCTACTCTGCCGTCACCACACGGTAAACAACATCAACGGCCCATTACAGTCTACTGCTGGACTATCCTCCCCTTAAGTGTTTGGTTTTGCCATAATCCCCACGCTTGGCAGGCGGGTTGGAGATCGCAGATTAAAAGGTTACTGTATCAGAGAGCGCTGCTGCCCGTTCCATGTTCAATGTGTAGTCCCTAAGTCGCCTCTTACGACACCCACGGGAAGAGTAGGGGTTGGTGACTAATGTATTCTACTCTGCCGTCACCACACGGTAAACAACATCAACGGCCCGTTACAGTCTACTGCTGGACTATCCTCCCCTTAAGTGTTTGGTTTTGCCATAATCTCCACGCTTGGCAGGCGGGTTGGAGATCGCAGATTAAAAGGTTACTGTATCAGAGAGCGCTGCTGCCCGTTCCATGTTCAATGTGTAGTCCCTAAGTCGCCTCTTACGACACCCACGGGAAGAGTAGGGGTTGGTGACTAATGTATTCTACTCTGCCGTCACCACACGGTAAACAACATCAACGGCCCGTTACAGTCTACTGCTGGACTATCCTCCCCTTAAGTGTTTGGTTTTGCCATAATCTCCACGCTTGGCAGGCGGGTTGGAGATCGCAGATTAAAAGGTTACTGTATCAGAGAGCGCTGCTGCCCGTTCCATGTTCAATGTGTAGTCCCTAAGTCGCCTCTTACGACACCCACGGGAAGAGTAGGGGTTGGTGACTAATGTATTCTACTCTGCCGTCACCACACGGTAAACAACATCAACGGCCCGTTACAGTCTACTGCTGGACTATCCTCCCCTTAAGTGTTTGGTTTTGCCATAATCCCCACGCTTGGCAGGCGGGTTGGAGATCGCAGATTAAAAGGTTACTGTATCAGAGAGCGCTGCTGCCCGTTCCATGTTCAATGTGTAGTCCCTAAGTCGCCTCTTACGACACCCACGGGAAGAGTAGGGGTTGGTGACTAATGTATTCTACTCTGCCGTCACCACACGGTAAACAACATCAACGGCCCGTTACAGTCTACTGCTGGACTATCCTCCCCTTAAGTGTTTGGTTTTGCCATAATCTCCACGCTTGGCAGGCGGGTTGGAGATCGCAGATTAAAAGGTTACTGTATCAGAGAGCGCTGCTGCCCGTTCCATGTTCAATGTGTAGTCCCTAAGTCGCCTCTTACGACACCCACGGGAAGAGTAGGGGTTGGTGACTAATGTATTCTACTCTGCCGTCACCACACGGTAAACAACATCAACGGCCCGTTACAGTCTACTGCTGGACTATCCTCCCCTTAAGTGTTTGGTTTTGCCATAATCTCCACGCTTGGCAGGCGGGTTGGAGATCGCAGATTAAAAGGTTACTGTATCAGAGAGCGCTGCTGCCCGTTCCATGTTCAATGTGTAGTCCCTAAGTCGCCTCTTACGACACCCACGGGAAGAGTAGGGGTTGGTGACTAATGTATTCTACTCTGCCGTCACCACACGGTAAACAACATCAACGGCCCGTTACAGTCTACTGCTGGACTATCCTCCCCTTAAGTGTTTGGTTTTGCCATAATCTCCACGCTTGGCAGGCGGGTTGGAGATCGCAGATTAAAAGGTTACTGTATCAGAGAGCGCTGCTGCCCGTTCCATGTTCAATGTGTAGTCCCTAAGTCGCCTCTTACGACACCCACGGGAAGAGTAGGGGTTGGTGACTAATGTATTCTACTCTGCCGTCACCACACGGTAAACAACATCAACGGCCCGTTACAGTCTACTGCTGGACTATCCTCCCCTTAAGTGTTTGGTTTTGCCATAATCCCCACGCTTGGCAGGCGGGTTGGAGATCGCAGATTAAAAGGTTACTGTATCAGAGAGCGCTGCTGCCCGTTCCATGTTCAATGTGTAGTCCCTAAGTCGCCTCTTACGACACCCACGGGAAGAGTAGGGGTTGGTGACTAATGTATTCTACTCTGCCGTCACCACACGGTAAACAACATCAACGGCCCGTTACAGTCTACTGCTGGACTATCCTCCCCTTAAGTGTTTGGTTTTGCCATAATCTCCACGCTTGGCAGGCGGGTTGGAGATCGCAGATTAAAAGGTTACTGTATCAGAGAGCGCTGCTGCCCGTTCCATGTTCAATGTGTAGTCCCTAAGTCGCCTCTTACGACACCCACGGGAAGAGTAGGGGTTAGTGGCAAATTTTCTACTCTGCCGTCACCATACGGCAAATATAGGTACTATGCGGCTGAAAAATAAACCACTCTCTAAAACTGACCACAAAGCGTGTATAAATTGTCATACACAGTTAATAATATAAAGGGAATTTTAATGTAGGTGAACCCTTTATGTACAGTGTAAAGCACGTCAATGGTGGCAAGCAGTTCGACCTTGAGCGCTCTTTTGTTCTGTAGCATTAGGGGACCCTATTCGTAATGCAAGTGACTCGAGATTCACTGTGTGGCCCAGCCGCCGCTGCACCACACGAAGAATGTTGTAGAGGGTTATGTGGCTATAACCAAGGTTCAGTCCGAAGAAAAGGAATTTATATACTATATTATTTATTATATAACTGTCATGGAAAACGGTAGAAAATAGTAGATAAGCTGTTTACTATCGGAGATCAGGACATGAAGTGAGGAATTTGGCAGAAAAAAGACAAAATCGAAACGTAAGAAATCTAAATGAAAGATAAAACTGCCAGCAAGAAAGGTTGCCAGTCATAAAACAGGAAAGAGGACGAATGCCTCGTTACAACTGTATTGTATATTAAATCAAAAGCAAGTCTAAGTTTAAGATTGTTTTTGTTTTATATACTTACTATACAAACCATTATTACGTAAAGTCACGCTTCTTTCCTTGAGGGATAGACAGGACTGTTTTCTTCCACTCGCTGCGACCCAGATTTTGCTTACTCGAACTTCTTTAGCTTCATCCTTCATCACGTCGTTTTGAGTATTCTTGACCACTTTTAGGCATGGTCTCATGTTCGAGACCGCGAAAATTTAAAATTATTAAAAAATCATAAATTTTATTAAATAAATATTTATATTTCATTTGAAGGGTCTTTTGATTATAAAATAATTTTGAAAGAAAGAAAGAAAATAATTTTTTCAATAAAATATTTCATAAAATTTAATTATTTTTTTATTTTTAATCAACTTTTTTTTGCTGCCCTTAAAGTGTAATTTGTATGTAAATTTAATTATAACTACAAGTTTGTTAAACAAGTTTTATTTATTACGAGTTTTAGCGAGACAAACGAACAGCAATTGATTTTTATATATTTTTATATTTATTTATTTGCTTACAAATAAATAATATAGGTACTTATAGATTCAATTTGTGCTTTTTTTCTATGTACCATCGTATTTGCGAAAGCAATATCATCAGATTACGCATAAAACATGTATGGAATGGATGTGAAAGCTGTAAGTAACTATGTTTGCTTGATTGTCCTTTATATGTGAATAAGTCGCGAATAAGTACTTGCAAACACTTATATTTATATTTATCAATTTTATTTTTGGAAGACTAACGGCTAAATATGACAATATACAAATAAATAGGCTAAAGCTAATTTATAAATCTCCACCTATAAAATTTCTCTAAACAAGGGAATCAACATAATTCGCAGGTGTTATTATAGAGTATCAAATAAAATACAAAATATTCGGGTTTTTTATATATTTAGAACAAGAAATGTATAGTTACAACCATTGAGGATATTAAATATCATATTGTAAAAACTATTGTATAAAGTGAAGAGAATGTGACATTTTTTCATATTTTTTTTATTCAATTATAATTAATTCCAATAAATTAATAATTATAGACACATAAATTACGTGAAAATATTAATTAATAAATTACTTAAAAACAGCCAAGTAACCACTACGGATGTACATATTCGGTTATCAATGCTATAAGTACTTTAGGAATGATTATTTCAAAAATTTCTAAATCCGCACTTCAAAGAACACGGTGTGTAACAACTTTCCAAAATCCAATTCTCAAGTTTGACTTCTTAATGTCTTGAGACAACCTCAAGATGTGATTTTGGAAAATCGTACATAATTCCTTAAACAATCTTACAAATTATTGGGAGCAACATTTAGACTACAACGACACTAAAACTGACGTAAATTGGAATATTACTTGAGACATTGTCCACCTAGAGAATTAGCCCAATACGCACAAGGCCTACGAACTAAAGACCGTAAAGACGTTGACAGAATTTAAAAGATAATAGTATAATTATTATAATATTATTGCTTCTGAATTCACCAACTCTTAATCTAAAACGAGATTCTTAAGATCATGTCCTAATTCTTAAGTCTTACTTAAGACTTGAGACCTTCTCTAGATGGATACAGCCTTAAGAGATCGGTCAGGTTAATTACCGACCTATTCCACTACTATTTTCTTGTGCAAATCATAGTTTTTCCACAAAAGCTATAATGAAGTAGAGGTATATTAAACCGACACAATAAGTATATAGAAATACCTAACGATTAGGTAAATATTAACTAAATATGTTATTCCATCAACACAGACACCTATCTCTTAAATTTATACATAAAAAGGTGAAAAGAAACATCAACATTGATTTACCATACCGGAAGATCGTAAGTGTTTTTATTAACTTTTTTTTTTTCAAATTTTTTATTTTATAAAATACGTATTTGTATCAAAGTGAAGTCAGCTAGCACGAACGAGGAAATTGGCTGACCGATTTTTTCATAATCTCATTTTTTTATTTTATAAATATCATTGCTTTCATTGCCTAGACACCTTACTCTGAAGTTGGTAAAATACTTATACAATACTTTTATTTTGAGACTCTTATATATCTTACGATGCATTTTGTCTAAATTATTTTCTAGCCTTAAAGTCAGTTGGAAGTCGGGATGTATTTTTTTCAAAATTTCAACTATGTGATATCCAAATCTCGACTTTATCGTAATGTGATTATGAATGAGTATTGCCTACAGTTATGACTAGGAGTATCACATGCTACTTTGCACGAATCCGTTTGCTCCCATCGCGTGTTTTTTTAATGATTCATTTTCTCGTCTCTACAAATAGATTCAAATTTTGTATCTTCAGTGATTTTCACTTATTGACGATAAGTTTTGTATAGCTTAATTTCTTTTGTAAACCAACAGCTGTTTTCTCCCCCAGCGTAAAACGCAATTAAGTTATCTTGTTTGACTCTTTGTCTATATCTGGAAACCGAGGACGTTTTAAACGTCCATGCAGGAAACTTTAATAATTGAGTTTGTATCTACCCCGTTTGAATGAGTTAGTTTGATTTTTAGAACGCTTTAAGATCAATGGTAATGCTTGAGCTTGATGATATAAAATCATTTGATTTTTCAAAGGATTGTAACGGATTTTGTTAATGATTTCTTGACATTAACTTAGATACAAAACTTAAGCCTTCTTGAGAGACGACTCGATACGAAATGGGAACACACCGTAGTGCTGCGCAAGAGAGGAATCAACACCGAAAACGAACAAGTATCTAATAAATAGACAGTGAAATTGATATTACATGATATTTTATTTACCTTTTAAATTCGAAACTATTGGTAAATTTAATACTTCACATCAAAACTGGACTTACCATTTATTTACATATTTATTGCAATCTTGTTTTTACCCGACTTTGTCAAGCGGTAAATTAAATAAAGGTTTAAAGACTACTTTGGATAAGGGAGATCGTAGTCAAGTTCAAGTTAGTTTCTATTGCGGTTTTCACTGTCTATAATGATATTGTCAAAAAATCATGTTACGTTCTGAGTCCACGAGCCATGCTGTAAAAATATTTTTTATTTTTCTACAGCAAGAGCAAAGTTTTTTTTTTTAATTGACTCAAAATGAAACATGTTTTTTCCAACAATTTAAGTGACGATGACCACGCATAAGGAAGCGACGTATGCGCCGCTGATAACGGCTATATTTTATAAAATTATCAGTGAATATATCACCTAAAAGCTACTACTAGAGAAACGGATCCAAAAATCGAGGAAGTACGCGATGAGCAAATGTATTATAAAGAGTTATTTAATAATTTTACAAGAATATAGCCGAACAGCATTCAAAAGTGGGGTGTTGTGCATTTCTGTTTTAAATAGAAATTTTGACGTATGAAGTAATAGTAACACATTTAGTCGATGTCTCGATGCTTCTGCCGCGTGAAAAGTATTTCAGCCGTGTCGTCAGCTGATCCAATACCTGTTATAAAATAACAGAGATTCAAAAAACTGCGTCCCAACACTGATTGAGAATTTATTGAGCATTTGACTTATTCGATTTCCCACCAATGTCAAAACACAAAACCGCGATCTTTGTCAAATGAAATATTTTCACGAGCAGAACTTTTAACTTACGTATTTATTTCCTATGGAAGATTTCATTTCTTTTCTGTCTTAACTAGCGGAATCGCGTTCTTCTCGGCCACTTCTCATTTGTGCTTTGTGCATGTGTCCGAGTTTAAGGCCATTCCTATCACCTACACCAAAGCTGCTTATGCTTAGTTAAGCTACTTAGCTTTCCATACAGCACTATTTATCACCGTCTCCAGTGGACTGACGTCACTCGTAATGTCGTCGGAAAAGTCAATTGATTTACTTATTAATTATGGGCCATTAACCATTTGTACGCGTGAGTGCCTCAACCAGTCGCAAGACAAAGAAAGAGATAAAATATGTTTGAATTTCGATCTTAAGACATTTTTCGAAATTTTGGTCTTGCGGCATTATCTTCTTCGGTCTTGAGATTTAATTTAGACTTAAAAAGTTCTGTTAATTTGTACTCAAGACTCGGAACCGTTAAAAATTAAAGACGGACGAGAAATACTTTCAAATACTTTTTAGTAATTTGTAAGTTACAATCATTGGATAATTAGTGATTGCAAAAGTATTTGATTAAGATTTTCGTTTGTATCCCTTGTGTAAAAGACATTAATTGTTTTACGATAGAGTTGTTATAAATCACTAAGTGGATACTGTTACTAAGTATTTTCAAGCCGCCAATAAATAGATAATCAAATAGATTTTGCCATTTATTTTCATTTATCTCTATCGTTTTTCTTTGTCCTACGAAGCCACTTAATACGAACTTCATTTTTCTATAGATCAATCGCCTCAAAGTTTTCATTACTTTTATTTTTGCTAATTTCACAGCCTCATGTCAATTAGCCTATGCGTATTTAATGTATTGTTTCTGTGTTGCCAATTAATTACTTTTAATTTTTTTATAATATCATTATTTTTTAATTTCATAAAAATGCATCAAAACACCGTTCAAAAAGTAGCCGTTATGTTAATGATAATAGGTCTGATTATCTCTTGTCACTTAGTGGGGTTTCGACCTATCCACAGCACTACTGGACATAGTTTTGTAGATAATTATAGCTGCTATGATCAAGGCTTTAGAAATCATTGACAACAAAGATGATAACATTAAAAAATATTTTCCGGCTAGCAACACCGAAAAACAGTTGGCAACATTACGCTCATTTGACAGAATTATAGTCTAAGAGCTCGAATATAAAAACATCGCTGTCGATCAGTATTCCTAAAGTCTTGACTTTTACAATATAATTATTAGTAGAACGTTTTGCGAATCTGCCGCTTACAACTATGAAGATATGAATTACAGTATATTTTTAAAATACATATAAAAATATTAAGTTAATTATGTTGTAGCATAGTCGTGCGATTGTTAAAATTTCATCGATATTAATTATTATTGCTTTTTCAGTTACCATACTATCGGCCCGAAGACACTCTAAACTATTGAGCACTATTATTAATTTATCATTATTATCCATTTTACAATAATTACCGAAATAAGTGGGACGCACAAAACATTCTACTAATACGCCTACCTCCAAAGTGACGTCACAATAACTAGCCAAGTTCTAACACCTTCACTCCAAAATACATGCTTTCTTTAATTATTATTTATTATCTAACAAGTCGATGAGTTTACAGTAAATACTTTGGTGTTTCTTGTTTCGTTTCAAACAACGTGACATCATTTACACGAACGCGGGAACCAAGTGAAATTAATCCAAATCATATATCCAAAATTGATTAGATAAATTAATATCAACGAGTGGTTTAAAGAATTTTCACGTAATATCGATAAGATTAATCGCCCGGCCGATTCCCTAATAAATAAATCAATTTAAGTTACCTTATTAATGTCGGATCTAAATTATGTAATAATACAAAATATATTAAGTAATAAATAAGTTACATGTACACCTAGGTAGAGATATACACATAAAATACAATTAATTGCACATATTCTAAATTAAGAGAGTAAATCTATAAACAGATAATGCATGAAAATTATCAATTTTACTTTATTATTTCACATTAAATTGAATATATCATTATCAAATATTTAATATAATATTCCATATTTTGGAAATCATGACTAGTATAGTTGAAATTTTCATGCTGATTGAAGACAACACAAGATACAACAACTATTTTAACCTAAGAGACGTTCTACAAGAGTATATATTTATAAAGTAAGGTTAGCAAAACTTGTGCTTCACACGCCATCTCGTACCTAGTATTTTTGCCAACCGTAATATTATAAGTAAAATTAAAATCAAATATTATATACGTCAACTCCCTAACACCAACTTCGATAGAATTATCTACCAAAGAAACGCTTAAGAGTGGAAAGGTAACTTACGAATTTGTCTAAATTAATACAAGTACACCTAATTATAAAACATATTAATACTAAAAATCGGAACGTTATGCGTAAAGCTGCATTTTAAATCAAGCGAAAAATGTTTTTTTTTATAAGATTTTCTTAGATATTTAAAAGTAAGTTAGTGCGGATTAACAAAGGTTACAATAAATTGTAGACAAACGTGGCATAATGCACATACATTCACGCAATGTCTGCCTGCTCCTGTGTCGCCGAGTCATTCGTATGCTTGGGGAAGAAGACACGCCCGAGTAGATTGCCTTGCGACACAGGACTCCAAGCTCCTTGCAACCTCACCTAGACGGCAGACGCCCTCTAACGCCTCTCTGAGTCATTTTATTTAATATATTTTTATTAAATTACTGGCTATTAGTTATTGCACGTTTTACATTTAATAATAAATATATAAATACTTGTAAATTTTAATCTCCATCTTTGGTATGTAATGAGTACCTATTAGTTAATATCTGGAATGTTACAAAACTGTTTTTACATATATTAAGTATATATTTTTTACAAAAATCGTAGGGTCGTTAGGACGGCACGATAGTAAATCTATTCAAGTTCGATGTCCACAATAGGTCTTTGTCAGGTTATAAATACTGTGATTGATGTGGCGTGTTTTTAGACGCGGCAAGAATATTATTTTCTTTAACAACTTTTTTTTTCTATTTACAAATTTTCATTTAAACTAATACAATTAAAGCCTACTTCGAATAGACGCAGGGTCGCATCCATACATTATTATTATATAGCAGGTACCGATCATATGTTACAGACATCGATTTATTTTTGAAACGACATCGTTAGACTAGAGTATGCACCATATTTCCGCGTACGGACTCTCGTTCGCCTCTTGGCGTACGTCCTTCTCTTTCTGCCCGAGTGTGAGTGAGAGGGGGGTAGGGGGGGTTCACTCCCTCTCCCCTTTCATCCCACCGCCCCCTAGCCCAGAACAGCTCCATCGATTTTCCCTCATCTTCCTCCTACCTCTATTTATAGAGTAACGTCGTCCGATTCGCGCCTGTGCCACGGATGTACCGCATCTGACGTCTTGTAGCAAAAATCTCAAAAAACTAACCTACATACAGCTCACCCCAGCCCTCCAGGGCGTACGTCCGACTGTTTCAAATGCCCAACCGAGATCTTTTCATTTTTAAAATTTTATCAAAACCTATCACAGTTTTTGATTAGTTTTCATCCTTAATTAGATTAATATATGATTAAAATATACGTATAGATAATATATATTTTTCCAATCTTTAACAATATAACACTATTTTACTTCGATTAAGCCTGCTGTAACGGCCTACTGTTGGTGGCCGGATTGCGTTGAGTGCCGTGTGTTGTTGCGATGGCTTCGACTGAAAGAGATGGGTGGGCGCCTATAGTTCGGCGAACCGAATCCGGGGCCGGCCTAACCGCGAAACTGAACCTTACGGTACTTACGATATGATCGCATAGGTATAAAATTGGAGCATAGCATTAGGCTATTATTGCTAATATTATTTAAACTATTTCTCGATAACCACAACCGTTCATAAGCGAAGTTTAATATCATTATTTTGTTATTGACTATTTACCAATATGTTTGGTTAACGTCAGGCCAGAGTTAGCATTAGATGCCGTCGATCTAAATTTATTATTGCATGCTCGCGGCACCTTTCATTCAGCGGTCGCCATTTTATCCGGACATGCGCGTTGCGAGGCGAGGGTGTTAAATTCCGCCATTTTGATTTCCTGAAACACTTAACCCAAATTCAAGGGGGCTTATGATATACGCGCTGTAAATGGCCGCTCGCGCCGAACAAAGGGCACCGTACAAAAGAGCGAGTCAAAAACATTCGCTAGTTATAATTAATGTACAAAACCCGCTCGCCGGCCGCTAGTGGCGGGCAAGCGCTAATGTCCGGAAGACACAGTCTATAACGTCAGGTCATTGGTGTGATCTGCAGCCAAAAGCGGGTATGGGGATTTTGGCTGAGATCGTCTCGTCGCCGGAGCTGCTGCCGGCGACTTGAGTATCGTTCGAGTGAGTATGTATGGGTGCGCTCCTGCTGTGCCGTCCTACCGTCCAGCCCGGCTGATGCTGACTGCGGTACCATCTCTTTAGATGGTCTTTATCTTGTTGGTCTTGAAGCTCACTTGCAGGACTCTGTTGCCGAGAGTGTACCCGTTGAGCGACTGTATAGCGACCACCGCCTCGTCGTAGTTCGTCATCGTGATGAAGCCATAGCCTTTGCACTTGTTGGTTTGGAGGTCGCGTATAACCTTGACGCTTTGGACGGCGCCGAACGGGCCGAAGAGCTGCCACAGGACATTCTCCTCAGTCTCTGGGGCGAGATTGTAGACGAAGATGCACCATTCGGAGCCCACGGCGCCGGGCAGGACTCCGCCTAGAAGCTCGCCAGCCAGTGGGCTATAGCGCTGCAAACCCTTATTGATAGCTAGCAAAGACTTGCCTGAACTGAACCGGCCCAGCGGAGCAGGGAAACGCAGCGCCGCTGGAAGATACGCAGCAAGCGGAGCCAACGCCTTCCCATTGTTGCTCGGGTTATTCGCAAACTTCACTGTGATCGGCTCCGTCGCTCCTTTAGGCACTGTCCCATTCAACTCCTGAATAGCCCTCTCAGCTTCCACGCGCTGATCGAATCGAATAAATCCAACGCCTTTCGACATGCCCTGTTCACCGCCAGTGAATGGCCGTCCGCCGGAGTTCTCGCACAGAATCCGTGAAGTGATGATGCGACCGTACGGGCTGAACAGTCGCTCCAGCTCCTGCTGCGTCATAGTTTTTGGCAATCCAGACACGTAGAGGTTTGCCCCTTTGATGGCCTCGCTGCTCGGTCGTGCGTACGACACTTTAATAGTTTTGTTCTGGAGGCGTAATCCGTTGAGAGTGGCGATCGCCTTCTCTGCGTCCTCGGCCCTGTGGTAGTTGACAAAGGCGTAGCCTAGGCTCTGACCGCCTCCATGTAGGGCATGGTTCAAGGCATCCGGGAACGCCGCCCCTTTGTTCCTGATCAATTTGCACGATTCCACTTCCCCGATACTGGAGAACAGACTCCGAATCTCCTCCTGAGTCATGCTCTGCGGGAGATAGTTGATGATGAGGTTGGTCTTGGACTCCTCACCGGATCCATTTTGCTGTTCACCGTCGCCTTTGGACATGGTGGCGTTAAATCATAAACGGAAAGAACGAAATTAAACGAAAACGCGGTAAACTAAAACGGCACACGTCCGGAGGGGTAGCGCGCGCGGACGATATTGAGGGTTGGCTGGGGCCGGCGCGCGCATGCCCGGCGATATCGACCGGGTTATATAACTGCGTTCGTTCACCCCCCGATGGTATAGTGTCCGAAAAAACCAGATACACCCCTCGCATCGATCCTACCGGGGAAGCGGGCGCACTAGGTTCCAACAACCCGCTCTGTGACGTCAACATACATAACACCCAATTATGTTACCTTACGATTCATGACATGGGTATTTTGGGCGGTATTTTTTTAGGATATGTTAACAGTTTAAAGTTTGTGGGTTTACAAAGTTTTGAGTTTTATTTTCGGGTATAAAAAGTTTGGGTTGGACCCTCGCTTGACCTTCGACACAAAGGAGTCCCGTTTTATTTTCTTGAAATAGTTAATGAAATTAATTATATCCTTAAATGCGCAGAAATAATAACATAGGTACAAAAAAAATACCGGAAGTGAAAAATTAGACAAAGCAATTCCTTCCAACATTTTCACTTGAACACAGTTAAAAGTAACATGAATGAAAATGTAACTACGGAAAAAATCTTTCAGTTTCACATCTATAGTTTGTTGAACAAGATCAATTATATGCTTTGTGTTGTTACTTCTCGATGGAACTAATTTTTTACTGGCTTCACTTTATTTAGCATGTCAATACAAATTTGCAATCATGAGATCATCTCAGATAGTTATAAGTTTCGCAAACATTATAATATAGCTTTCAGGATAAGTAAGTTGAAGTGGCAATGGGCAGGCCTTATAGCTCGACGAACTGATGACCGATGGGGAAGAAAGGTTCTCTTCTGGCTTGCACGGACCGGAAGGTGTAGTATTGGACGGCCTCCACAAGATGGACAGATGACTTGGTGAAGGTTGCTGGGCGCCGGTGGATGCAAGTAGCGCAGGACCATTCACGGTGGAAACCTATGGGGGAGGCCTATGTTCAGCAGTGGACGTCATCCAGCTGAGATGATGATGATGATGATAATATAGCTGCTGCTCTACTACTCAGCACAGCATGAATAGAATATACTTAACCAGTTAATCTTTGATGTAACTGAAATTTTACAATTCGAAAATTCGTTTTTTTTTCAATATAGAATCAGGAGGCACGTTTTTAAGAATTAGATAGGGCAGAGTGCGTTCTATCTCGCCAGAATTTACTGTCTCCTATTGCATGCAACTAACCTCCTTCGACTCTTTTTTATTATGCATTATACTCTATAAATCTGTGCTACTTTCAAAAATAATTACACCTCACTGAGTCTAGAACTAGGTATGTCGTGAACCGTTAAATCTAGCTGTTGCACGTATCTAGGTATCTACTCCACTCACCTAATACCAGTTTTGCAAGTAAAATCGCGTGCCAAGTTTTGCCGGTTGCCGTAGGGTTGTCACTGTTGAGGATTATACCCTATCTAACGAAAGCCATTATTACTATAATTAAAAATATAAAGTAATGCTCTATGTTCAAAATCCGGTTTAGTCTTTGGAAAAGATAACCTCATTCTATTCGCTACTTTTCTCAATCTGTCCGCCATTACAATAGCGATAACGTACTGTTTTACTGTTTTATAAGCAAATTTAAATTCCTTTCAATTTTAATCAAGTGACCTTGTGTGTTGTACTTAAACTTTGTCTCCATACTTTGTGATTAAAGTATTTAGAAGCAGCTCACTGTTTTAATCTAGACACCACCACTGCGTTCGTCTGCCTAATAGTCACTAGAAGAATTATTATTTGTTATCAACATAATACGAATATAAGTACAACTACAGAAATAAAAGAATGTCGAAAGTGATGCTACCTTTCTCTCTTCTTCGGAACTAAGAATACTTTCTTTACTTTTTTTTCTAGGCAGCTAATAAAAGAGAACTTTTTTTTTCAGTTGTCTTAAAGTCGTCGCCTGTGTTTGCGTATTTGTTTACAGTTGTTGACACATCAGATATTATTAAGTTTCAACTCATCTAGTAGCCACAAAAATCACAGCTGCTTGCTTTTGTTACAACACTACGCATAGTAAGGTCAAGTTTGTAAAATCCATTATCAATCTATTGGCGTTGTGGTATATAAATCTATCTATTGTAGCGTTGTGTTACGCTTCGGTGTTCGAAACTGTTTTCGTGTTCTTCTCAGTTTTTTTTCTTTTTCAAATTTCTAATTTTGAATTCGATTTTGAAAGGCTTTTGGTTGGTTTTGTTTTTTTTCGCAATCAAATTTCTCGTCTCGTTTATGAGCTGTCGTATACGTTCTGCACAAATTGCTAAAATTGCTAAATTGCTAAAGTTTTGAGCAAATTCTATTTCGAATATAAATATTTATTACAATATTTGAAGTTATAATAGTTTGAAGTGACAAAAGCTTTAAAAGCCGCTTCTTGAAGCCGAAAGAAAGCCGATTGTTGGAGTGGGAGCCATCCTATAACCGATAGCCTTGAGGACGGGGCATCAGGCTCGAACGCGTACCCGCGTGAGCGAATAGACCTGGCCGAGTCGTCGGAGTCTGGCGCACTGGACCTGGGGTCGCTTCAGTGGTCGCACGAGTGACTGTTCCCGGCTGCAGACCCGCCGCTACATCGGAACCTGAGCTTTGGTGCATTGGGGATTGCAGCAGTTGCACGTGGGGACTGGAAGTTTGATTATAGTTTTAAGTGTACCTTTTTTTAAACGAACTTTTTGAACTCAGTTAGGAACTTCTTGTGAACCATCCCTTAAATCGGTGCGTCGCAAGTTTGGTTTGTTATTTCCTAAATTCAAACCGGCTCTCCACGCCACCGTCAACCACTCCTGGAAAAGACTTTTGGTACAAAACGTTTCACCTTACTTAGTCTATAGATTTGTTGCGCAACGATTCCCTAGACAGGTAGGGCATTATTTACTCCTCAATCTCTTACACTTGTTGAACCTTCACTAATTTTGGGGAACCGTTAGACCTTAGTTCCAAATTATTTTTGTTATAATAGTCAACTTCTACCGTGTTACCGTTCTTTGTTTTCTTGTTTTTTTTTGGTAAGTAACTTTTTATCGAATCTTGGCCTTTTTACCCTTTTTTTAAATCTAAATTATATACGTGTTAAGTAGTACTTTTCGGTTTTTATTTTTAACACTACACTATGTAATAGGTACGCCGTGTGGTGACGGCAGAGTAGAATACATTTGTCACCAACCCTTACTCTTCCCGTGGGTGTCGTAAGAGGCGACTTAGGGACTACACATTGAACAGGAACGGGCAGCAGCGCTCTCTTATACAGTAACCTTTTAATCTGCGATCTCCAACCCGCCTGCCAAGCGTGGAGATTATGGCAAAACCCTCCACTTGAGTGGAGGAGGCTCATAGTCCAGCAGTAGACTGTAACGGGCCGTTGATGTTGATGTTGATGTAATAGGTTCGTCTTGAAGTACTACACAAGTTTCAACTAATAGTATTCCAAGTATCCCAAATGTTTTGATCTCTACTGGTAAGGATACTTGGAATACTATTTTTCTATGATTTTAAACTTTCGCGAACAAAACTATTTCCTTTCGACGGTTTTCTTCCGGTTAACTTTTCGGTCTTTGTTATGTTTTACAATAAATATTTTTCTGAACACAATTTAGAAAACGTTGAACATCCCTAAGAGAACAGGAGCGAGAAATAATTTATATGCTAATGTTTCTACTGTAGGCTCTTTGTAGCTCACCACGAAGGCTTTATCAAAGAGTGGCACCTGGCACATCCATAAATTTTCTTTATAAATGATTATATTATTATGATTAGCCTAAAAACGTGCCATTGCTGGGCAAAGGATCAACACCCTATTTCCACTCGTCACGATTCCGAGAAATACAAAAATAAACACAAAAAAGGAAACATGAACAAACGAAATAAAGAAACTAAACGGCTTTTGTTTTTTAATGAACACTTTCAAAGATGTTCCATATTATTTTGATCAGCTGACTGCGCGTTTATGTGTCAATGTGATTTCGTCGTTATTACAAAATAAAAAACAAAAGAGTAATAGGGGATCGGACTGTTTCTAAATTTACTATATTTTATTAATTATTTTTAAAATATAGATTAGTTCGCAGACGATTCGCGAAGAAAAAAACAGAATCGGTTGAAAAACGAATTCACAGTGATTTTTTAAAGTTTAAATAATTATGTCTGTCTCTTTCAAAAATGTTTTTTTGTATGGAGATTATATGGCGTTACTAACAAATGACTTCACAAGTGGGTATATGACTCTCCGTCTAATCTTGAATTTCAAACCTTTATAACTCGGCCAATTTAAAAGATAGAGCAAAAATTCTTTTAGTGTTCGATAGCAGAAACTGAGAAGTTTGGATTTATAAAATAAAAAAAAAGTAGTCTGATCCCCTATTTTAGTTACTCTTTATCACTCTAACACTCTAATGTTATATGTATATGAATACTTACATGTTTAGATGTTTGGATGTTTGCTCCGCTTTCACGCCTAAACTACTGGACGGCTTTGGACGAAATTTGGAATGAAGATAGTTTGTAACCTGGATCACTGTCACTATATCATCTGATCACTAATAATGTACAGTAATACATTAATGACCGGTGACTCCTTGTAAGCTTGTAAGCCTGTGATAGGAGGCACCGCTCTTCCAATTATGGTAACAGTAATTGTTTAATACGTTCATCATCATCATCATCAATACGTTGAAGTTTGTTAAATTACTTAAACTTAGAATACAATAGAGTTGGTCTTATCAACGAGTGTGTGTGTGTCTGTGTGTGTGTGTGTGTGTGTGTGTGTGTGTATGTTACATAGGATACTTTTTACCGGGAAAAAGTCGGGCGGACCGCTAGTACTTGCATACATCCTATTTAACGTATTATGTAGTGGTACTTCGGTACTTCTGATACATACTTGTTTTAAATGGTCCGAAAGGTATATATACCTACATCCGCAGCATCTATATTTTTTACTTACCAATCGAATAGTATTTGCCTTTTTCGCAGGTTCAGAAATACGTGCCAAAACAATAAAACAATATTCCTTTACGTTTCCACGAAGAAAAAAGAAATGTTTGCGAAAAAAAAAACACAATCTATTTCCAACTCCCTTGGGAAATGTTCGTGTACTTTGGTAAAGCATGAGATAATATTATTAATTCACATTCAAAATTATACTTTATTGTTCAAACATTAAGTTGCTTTTCGCCTGCTTCAACAACGAGGAAATGTCAAATATCTTGTAAGCTTTCACTGAAAAATAAACTCTATTCTTTTAAAATTAAAGTTGCTTTTCGCTCGTCAAAGCTAAAGGAAAATCAATGTTATCTATGTACGTAACAGTGATACCGTAAAATGGTCTTAAAGGTATGTCGATAAGGTGTATATTTGCGTGGCGATATCTTCATTAGGGTGGCTACTGTTCACCACCGAGTTGTCTCTAGGGGTGGTGTTTGTTTCCATTATACGTTATTCTTTACGATAAAAAAAATTGCTTACTTGAAAACAAAAATAATAATTATATTCATCAATAGCTCATGCAAATATACGTTTCTATCGAGGGGCTCGATCTTACCCTAAAATTAAAAATTATGATCGACCATGCGCCGCTGGTCCAATGCGCGTTGGCCCACTTACACACAACCTTTAAATGTTTTCCTTGAAAATTAGAACGTCGAATACATCAACATAAACGGCCCGTTACAGTCCTCTGTTGGACTGAGCTCTTCTCCACAGATTCCGCCATTGTGTTAGTGAACTCACCCAAAAAAATGTAATGACGGATCTAAGTGAAGTAATAACATCCTATGGAAATAAATTATTTTGACTTTGACTTTGACTAAGAGCCTCCTCCACTTAAGTGTTTGGTTTTGCCATAATCTCCACGCTTGGCAGGCGGGTTGGAGATCGCAGATTAAAAGGTTACTCTATCAGAGAGCGCTCCTGCCCGTTCCCTATTCAATGTGTAGTCCCTAAGTCGCCTCTTACGACACCCACGGGGAGAGAGGGGTTGGTGACAAATGTATTCTACTCTGCCGTCACCACACGGCGAATACACGTAACCATAAATTTGAATTTCGAAAACACATTAGTGCGTAGAGGGGTTCGAACCCGCGGCTTTCGGGTGGGAGGCAGCAGCCCTAGCCACTACGCCACCGACGCTCTTAAAATAATAAAATCCTACTCAATCAATCAATCAGCCTATTGCAGTCCACTGCTGGACGTGTGCCTCCCCTCGGGCACGCCAAAGCGCACGATCACTCGCTTTCCTCATCCAGCCACCACCAGCGACCTTCCTCAGGTCATCAGTCCCCCTGGCATAAAATCCGTCTATTATTTTTAATTTATTATGGTTGTTGTCCTGCAGTTTATCATTTAGCCACTCAAGTGTAGCTACCAAGGGAACGTTTCACGAAGCTACAAGTTACAAATTACAAGTACAATTTGATGTACATTGCGTAGACAGTGAGGTAAAACGATAAGGGCTCCCAGTTTTGGCGAATTGGCTACGCAATGAATATCAAAACTTGTTACTAGTAAATTGTTGCTTCGTGAAACGGAGCCCAAGTGGTAGTAATCACTTTGTGGTCTATATACTATCTCTATGCTAGTATTCACCTCTTTGCTCCACTGCAGCGAGAAAAAAGGACAACCCAACAAACACTTTCTTATTTTAAATATTGCAGTGTATACCCTAAATTACCATAAAACTAACATTCTGTGAAAGTATTGTTATTTATGTCGTAACAAAACTGCTACGCTTACTACGGCGGCGTAGCCTAGCACTACGGCGCGTAGCAAAACTCTACGATCTACGACGTGTGGCAAAGCGTAAGTTCTAAGCTAATAACTAATTATAACTTAAAGCAAGTTACTCGATTCAAGAGTTCTATTACCTACTAAAGGGCCCCGGAGACGGTCAAACGGTTTGACTCAAACCTTACGTGTTTGATCAAACCGTTTGAGGTCGATTTGAACGGTATGTCAAACGGCTCTGCGCAGTCTGATTCTGTACGCTGTCGTAATTACACTTCTGTCAAGTCAAACACAACAAAAATATGAAATTGCATCAAACATGCTTCAAACACGTAAATGTTTGACAAACCATTCAAACCTCCTTTGTAAACGATCAAAATGGTTTGAGTCAAACCAAACTTTACGTGTTTGAATCAAACCGTTTGACCGTCTCCGGGGCCCTTAAGAAAAACTGGATGTTTTATGTCAAAAGGATTTTATCAGTGCACGGCAGTGGCGGCCAAGTCGAGTAAAAAAGCAGCACGGCCGTACCATCCTTTTCTCGAAGCAGTTCGGGCCATTTTCAACCCCCTTATAACTTTGACAACCGACCTCACAAACCCTGGTGTCAGTGTAATAGAGCCGCCAAAGGCCGCTGACTTGACTTATGTAACGACTAGATAGTAGCCGGGACCAACGGCTTAACGTGCCTTCCGAAGCACGGAATCATAATTCTTTTCGGATAATCAGGTGATTCAGCCTGCATTGTCCTAACCAAACTGGGGAAAGTCTAACAAAGAGATTTTTGCTTGACAGTGTCCCCACCGGGAATCGAGCCCGGAACCTCCGTAATGGGCGTTGAAATCTCGACCACTCAGCCATGGAGGTTGTGGTCCCTACTAGTATTGATATCCCTACTAGTAGGAGGGATAGATGGATTTTTTTTGAAGTACTGAATTGCCAGAAACAAAATAGCAGAAAAAGGTCGGATAGCATCGTGATGTTTTCCTTCACAGGAAAAGCGTCGAGTCTTGATGCTATTAATATTATTATTATTTTATGTAATCATTTATTGTACACAAAAACATTAATAAAATACAGTCACAAAGTAAAACGCTATCGTTGTGGTGAACTTGTGAAGAAACAGTAAAAAAAATATGATGAACGTCATTTGCCGTACCACCGCCTCCTCCGTCAATGGAGACACGTGATGAACGTCATTTGCCGTACCACCGCCTCCTCCGTCAATGGAGGCACGTGATGAACGTCATTTGCCGTACCACCGCCTCCTCCGTCAATGGAGACACGTGATGAACGTCATTTGCCGTACCACTGCCTCCTCCGTCAATGGAGACACGTGATGAACGTCATTTGCCGTACCACCGCCTCCTCCGTCAATGGAGACACGTACTATAACACAATCAGGGGTGCTCCTCCCTCGCCTCCCTTCGCCCCCTCGCACCTCCACAGTACTTGTCATGGCGAAGAGGTCAACGACTCGCGACCATATGGCAGTGTCGTGTTAGGTAAGGCATTGTGGTAGGGATAGGATAGGATTTGAGGATATTTTGTAAGACTTGCAATTTTATTGATATCAAACCGTGAAATTACGACAAAAAAAAAATAGAAAAATATGAAAGTTAACAGGCGACCTTATTGCTAGGGTATACAATATATGACCATCATCATCGTCGTGTGGGTTGTAATTGTAAGGTCGACAACCGACCTCACAAACCCTGGTGTCAGTGTTATAGAGCCGCTAAAGGCCACTGACTTAGCTTGTGTAACGACTAGATACTAGCCGGGACCAACGGCTTAACGTGCCTTCCGAAGCACGGAATCATCTTTCTTTTCGGACAATCAGGTGATTCAGCCTGCAATGTCCTAACCGAACTAGGGAAAGTCTCACAAAGAGATTTTTGCTTGACAGTGTCCCCACCGGGAATCGAACCCGGAACCTCCGTAATGGGCGTCGAAATCTCGACCGATCCGGACAATGGATCTTCTGAGAACGAACGATTTTGTTTACCTTCAACAACTTGACAAACCAAATTACGCAAAGTTTTCCCAACTTGCGTTTATTTTTGACCGTTTGACGTCAATCATGTTTCTTTTCTAAATCTATAATAAAGATTTGCTAAAAACAGAACTTTTCATATGGATAGCTATTTGCATCATAGCATGACGAACAATGAAAGCCCTTTTTTTATTTTTTTGACGGACCTAATCGCTATTTCTACCAGAGTGGTAATATAGTGGGCGCGGACTTGCGGGGGAGCAGAAGGCTCGTACCCCTTAGGAAATTTATGACAACGTGTCTGGGGGCGCCCTCAGACGGGCTCGGACCGCGGCCCAGAACGTTGCCAGGGCGAGAAGCGCGTCGGAGAAGAATGACCCCTACCGGGTCTTAATGAATTAATTGTACTATTAGTTCCGCGTCCCCGCCGGCGGGGGCGGTTGCTACCTGAAGGGCAACCATAAAAGCCCTTTTCCAAGTCTTCCTTTTATACAACTTTCGACAAATTACGTAGACAGCGTTTAGTCTGCAAAACTTTGATTGACTTTGCCGTTTTACTAGCTTTTTACTAAAACCAGTGGCTCTGTAGACCTCGCGAATATTTTTTTTTCGAAATGTTTGATTTGTTTTTTTTTTTAATATTCTCAACCCTATTAACTCCTATTTTTTTAAAACTTCCAAAAAATTACTCACCTATTAAATTTAATATACTTATCGAACCTGTTCATAAAATTTTACGAGAATCAGTTGAGAAACACGATCTATAGAGTGGAACAGACAGACAGACAGATGAACATACAAAAGCAATTTCGGCTAAGCTGAGACGGAGACGCTTCGCTCACTTGGTTAATTAAATAACGTCCCGCTTTTACTAATTATGGCGTTTGTGGCAACTCTATTACGATGTCTTAACATTTTTGTAAAAATCAACATCAAACATGAACGGCCCGTTACAGTCCACTGCTGGACTATGAGGTGTTTGGTTTTGCCATAATCTCCACGCTTGGCAGGCGGGTTGGAGATCGCAGATTAAAAGGTTACTGTATCAGAGAGCGCTGCTGCCCGTTCCCTGTTCAATGTGTAGTCCCTAAGTCACCTCTTACGACACCCAAAAAATAAAAAAAATAAAGTCGGCTAATAACAAAACTGCTGTCCAAAACAGTGTCTGATTGGGAATCAAACTCCGTAACATACAGTAGGCACCCTCTCAACATGTCCCGTGCAAGTTTTTTAATGCCATGCCGAATTATTCAACAGAATATAAAATATCTCGCGCTACCCTCGTTTACATATTGGACAGAGTAGAGTACAATGCAGAGACTTCTTTTCGTATTATTTTATAATATTCTCACGTCGTTGGTGTGGGGTCTGGAGCCGCTGCCTCCCTTTCGGGAGACGTAGGTTCGATCTCCACTACTACGGGGTGCTTTTGAATGTCGAATTTATTATTATGTACGTTTATTCTACGTTTTTACGGTGAAGGAAAACACATTCAACTGCATGACAACTATATTATCAACTTGCTCAACAACTTATATCTTCAGCATTAAATGTGGTGGGGATCGAACCCGCGTCTGCCGGACGGGAGACACTAGGGTCAGTGTCTCACTACACCACGGACGCTCCTCCTGTAGACTAACATCGTAATAATGAAGATGGGTTTTTAGTAGTGGATTCCATTCACTACGCTACTCTGCGCACATGTCCCCGCCGGCCGCACGCGCAGACGCCATGTGCTGATTTCATATCGCGCGCGAAACATGGCAAAGGATTTATTATACAGCATGTTTTTATGTATATCCTGTTCAGTTTTTTTTCCAATTTTGCACCTGTTGTGTCGAACTTTTCTGAATAAGTTAATCGACTTTGTGTTCCCAATTCAAATAGAACCGATCAATTCGATTTGTTTTTATTTTGAATGATTTGTGTTATACACTTTATAATAGTTTAGTACTTTTTAGGGTATCGTAGGTTACGAAGTCGTAAAACAGATTTTTACCTGTGTATCGTAATGAAATCTGTCTGCCTGTCACAACTAACTAAGTATTGTATTACTTGTGGCTCTGTGAGCTGTAGACCTCGCGAGTCTGTATACTCTTATATCTCTTAAAATTTTATTTTATTTTATCTTATCTTATCTTATCTTATTTTATTGGTTAAGAAATGTGACCTGTAGAGGAAAACAACCTTGGCAGTAGACCTTGTAAGCTGGCAACCCCCATAACTCCGATTTTTTCTAAAATTTAAAAAACTGACTCGACGAAAAAAAATCGATTAATTTATCGAACCTGCTCACAAAATTTCACGAGAATCGGTTGAGAAACGCGACCTGTAGAGTGAAACAAACAAACACACAGATGGACATACAAAAGCAAATTTGGCCAAGCTGAAACAGAGACGCTTCGCTCGCTCGGTCAATAATTAAGTATATCAAAAATAATCGTACCACCGTTTACTATAACCAAATCGAAAAATGCTTAAAGTTTTAAAAATTAATAAAAAACCAGATACAAAACGTTAATATAACACTTATTTATATTCAGTTAATTGCATGCTATCTTTGTAATTAATAATTATGAAAACGGGATTGGGCGGTTTGCCCACGCCCAGCAGCGGGACAGTAAGAAAAGAAAAATAGGTCTGTTTGAGTGTGTAAATTACTTTACGTTACTTTATAACACTTTATTGCACAATTAAACATACACAGGATAAAAAATGAATGTACCAAGGCGAGCTTATCTCTATAAGAGATCTTTTCCAGCCAACCTTCACAGTAGTGGAAAATGAGATCGCGTAGTAAACAAAAGAAAGTGCACAGAATATAAAAATGAAATTAAAGTTAGAATTAACCTCAACAACACAATAGTACATAGATATACCTATACTATTACATATTAACATACATACACTACCAATACCTACATACATAGGTAAATAAGTTACATATACATACATTACTTAAATAAAAAATACATAAAAAATACATATCCAGAAATATTTTTATAAATAAATACATGATTACTTACATGATTAAATTACTAACTCCATCTCCATACTTATCAATCTTAGTCCGTGCTGGCCCGTGCGCAATATAATTAGTTTTTGTCTCTATCTGCGCGCGGTTAGCCCTTAGTTTTCTTCGCCCCTGTTTTTTATAGGACAGGAGCCTAACATCAGTAAATTTTTAAAAAGAGCGAGTGTTTAGTTGATAGTTTCTATGTCTAGAAAATAGTCCGAATATCTTTTTAAGGGTAATTTTCTAGAAATTGTGTCTAATTTAATCTTAAATAAAGTTTACCTAGCTTTTTTGTTTTTCAGGAAAAAATATCCAGTTGATGATATTTTGTATAAAAGTTGTCAAAATATAAAAATTCATTTATCCCTTTTTCTTTTTTTTGTTACTACACGTTATTTTAATGTTTCCAGGATATAACTATAATTTATTTGCACTAATTACAATTAGATCTCTTCTTTATCTTTGAAATCTCTAATAAAGTCTCGAACTCATTAGTGGACAAACCCACTTTCTTTCTATTTAAAATTCTAAAAATATTTAACAAATGTTTCGAATAGTTTTATAACTGGTACTTTATTTAAAAATAGTGTGAAACAGGAACGAGTGGGGCGGCCCACAATCCCGACTCAAGAAAAGACGTGACCTGGTTCCAAAACAGATGATTTGCAAACATTGCTCGGCAGGTGCTACTGGCGTTTGACTGACTGCGCGGGAGTTTAGGTCTTTTACGTGTATTCAAGTTAGTTCGTGATATTTTATAAATTTTAGTGAATTGGATTTTGAATACCTGTTTCTTTTTTACCTATACTTTATCTATAAATAGTTTGCTTTGAATTTGTTTGTGTTGTTAGAAAATGTTCTTCTAAACTTAAAAAACAATAAAAAAAGAAACGGATTTTGACAGTTCGCCAACTTTTTTAAATTTCTCTTTATGCACTCAGTTTATACGAAAATCAATTTCTGAACAATTTTCTTTCAAAATTTTGAAAGATTGATTTTAAATATTTATAGTAACGTCAATCAAAATGATAAAAAAAAATTAAAGCTCGACTAATACATCATAAGTAAGACGACACATATTCATGTCATATTTTACGATTAGATAATTTTTTTACTTATCTATTTAATTTCAACTATTCAACAAAACAAAAAACAGACAAGAAACAAATACTGCATAATTTTATTAAAGTATTACAAAAATAATGTCATAATAATAAATAAAAATGGTTCTGGCTTCTAGTCTACAAAGGGTCTACAATTTTAAGTGAAGGGGTGACAGCCCTTTTTGTTCTTTCAAAGGGGTTATTTTAACACCAACTTATCTTTACTGTTCAAGCAAGCGTCTATAAACTTTATAGACTGAGAAATAAAACTGAATTTAGTTTCATGAAATCATAATGGTATCATGGTGTTGCAGCCCCTGATTAAAAAATATGATAAAAACTGACAGTCCTTGACTGCCCGAAGCGGAAAAGATAAATGTAGGTCATTCCTTACAATGTTCCATACAAAATCCAATGTTTTGTATGGAACGCGTTTGTGTCGGATAATGGACAATACGTGTTCTGAAAGAAATACTTAGTTTAATTTAAAATATGATGCTTTTGGGAATTATTAATGTCCACTTTTGAATGATCATGATGAAAGAATTACTTCAGTTAATGCAAAAAAAGAATTTCTGATATTTAGTTAAAAAAATATGCTAGATGGTGCAGTAAATAAGAAGTAAGAATAATAAATTGGGTGAGTAAAAAATTGTTGGTGACTTATAATGACATTCTATTTTTAAGAAGTAGCTTGCTTGCTACACTATTAAATTTTAAACAACACGATCATATATTTGATAATAAAGTGTAGCAATGTATCTAAATAAATGTTTGAAAAATAAAACAGATTAGTAAAGAAAAATAAACGTAGGGTGCCAAATTGATTAAACCAATTGTTCAACAGCGCTAGACAACAAACAATTGAGGGAATAATAGCTTTGGTACAATTGCGTCTTATATAACAGAGATCGATAGATATTAGGTAATTAAACGTATCAAAGCATACATCCACCGTCATTTGTCGATCAAATCGAATTCGCACTATTACAGTACTGTTGCTAACATGCACTTTTGGCACAACCTCTCTTCCTCATACCCAATTCATTGTACAAAACAACGAACGTTGCATCTATTTTTAAACCAAAACGACCTGTATTCAAAACATCGTTGGATCGAGAATCGTATGCGCAGACGCACTGACATTTTCGCGCAGACTCCCGTGGATATACAAGACAAGAATAAGTGTTCCGAAATCTCACAGAAGTCATACGCATTTAGATTTAGACGGACGTTGAAACTTTCTCTTGCGGATAAAGTGGAAGTTTAAGTTTAGTGTGTGATTTGTGGACAAAATGAATACAAAAAAGAATAAAAATAAACAGAAACAACATAAACCTCCAACTCCGCAGCCGAAACAGGAGGTTTCTGATATCGTTACCGAAAATTTGGAACAACCTGAGGTACAAGTTAAAACAGAATTAGTAAAATGTGAAGAACGTGTGCCTGAAATAGTAAGTGAAAATTTTCAACCAAGTTTGGAAAGTAAGCAATCTGAAGGCGATGCTCCAAAAAAACCTAAGAGAAATAGAGGTAAGAAGAAAAAAACAGACAAAGGCGATGAAGTAGAGTGTACTCTAGATGAACCTGTTTTAGAAGAAAACAAAAATGTTTCTGAAAGCAAAGAAATTCAAGATATGACTGAAGTAAAACCTTCAGCTACGCCTGAATTAACACCGGTAGCGCGTAAAAAGAAAAATAAAAACAAGAAAAATTTAGAACAAAGTGAAAAACCAGCTGAACAAGAAGTAAAAGTATCGTCTATCAAAAAAGGTGAAGAATTAACTGACCTTAAAATAATTACTGTTGTTCCTGTTGCAACCGAGCAATTTGAAGATTCTAAATCAAAGAAAAAGAACAAAAAAAAGAAACGTACTGATTCTGAGCGGTCCGAAAAATCAGAGGAGGTACTTTCTTGCACCACTGCTTTTCAAAAATTATTAGAGAGCAAAGATGATAAGAAAGATGTAAAAAAAGACACAAAACAGGAAAACATTTTAGAAGAAACTACCATCTTGAAAGATGTAGACCAAGGTCCATCAATAAAACCAATTGCAGACATTGGTAAAGATACATTAGTACCAGATTTGACTAAAAGGGATAAATCTACTGAATATAGAAATGAATCAAGAGAGGAAAGTGGAAAGGGAAAAAAGAAAAATAAAAAGGACAGAAAGCAACCACCAAAAGAAGAGAGTGAAGATGAAGTGTTAAAACCTTTACAAACTAAGACCGAGGTTGATAGTGAAGGTCAAACTGTTACTGTACCAGCCGAAACTGAAATTCACGCTGAAAATGTTACACAAAAAGATATGAATATTGGCCAGTTACATATAGAAAAACCATCCGAAGTGACCTTACTTCATAAAGAAAAAAGTCCGAAACCAAAAGCTAAAATTGCAAAACCTGTTGAGAAAAAACGAAAAGAAAAGCAAGATGTTTCCAGTACTGAAAATTTGTATGAAAATGTTCTTGAAAATGTATTGTCTGAAGATAAACCCAAAGCTATAGAAAGTATCTCTATTGCGAACATTGTCCCAGAAGAAAAACTAATTTTAGTTATGTCAACTGAAAAGTCTGACGTTAAAGAACAACAACAAGTAATACAAATTGACGTTGACGTTAGCTCTTCAAAACCTGAACAAGATAAGCAAGAAACACGCATTATTGATGCAATAACAACCGAAGTTCAACCAGATAATAGTATGACGATTCAACCAATAGAAGTAGCACATGAAACTGCAAAAATGGAATTACCTGAAAGTGGAACTGGTAAAAAGAGAAAAAAATCACCTAAACCAAAACCATCAAAAACTACAGAAACAACCCATCAATCATTGGAAAAACCTGAAAACATAGAAGGTTCCAATATTCAACAAGAAACTTCAATGATAAAAGAAGCCAAACAAGAGTCTGAATTTCAAGAACCAAAAATAAACGAACCGACTACTTCAAGTTTTGAATTATTAGCACCTCAAGACTTCACAAAAACTGTTATTTCAGAAAGACCGGAAATAAGTAAAGAACGAAACATATCGAAAGAAACAGTAGAAACTGCTAAAAAAGAAATACCTACTGAAAAGCAGATTGAAAAAGAAACTATACAAGTTTCTGAAGCCAATATAGGAAAGAAACGTAAAAAGTCACCAAAACCACAAAGAAAATCAGGTAAATCTGATACAAGTTCTGCAGATACTTCGAGTGTTCCAAAACAAGAACCTGAACAAAAAAACGTAAGTGGTGCTGAACAAACTATTGCATCAGTTGAAACATTACAAGATAAACCACAGGGATTGCAAATGACTGATAGTCTAGCAGATTTACCAGTATTGGAAGATATTGAAATACGCAGTGTCAAAGCAGATGAATCAGAAGGATCTGTTTGTGATATTACACCCGATATTCACTATCCAAGAGCAAGTAGTCAACTGTTAGATGATAATAATAACACAGTCATACGAGAAGTCACAGCCGCTGACGTGAAATTAAGCATTCCCATTTTGCCAGAGACTCCTTTAGTTCATGGATCGGTACAGACTCCTTTGCCACCACCTGATCGTACTCACCCCGGTGTCACAATCACAGAAGTAATCACTGCTCCTCAAGAAGAAAAACCTTCATCATTTAAATCTAGTGAACAAGAATTCTCAACTTTTAAACAGGATGAAAAAACTGATTTAAAATCAAAAGTTTTAGATGTCAATCAAGGCATGGAAGAACTAAGGCGTTCCATTGAGAGGTCTTTAGCAGAGTTATCTTCAATGGAAAAAAGTGAGAAAGAAGCTGAAGATCAGTTCTTTAAAGCCCAAGCCAAATTGGAACACATTACTCAGATGGCATCCAAAAAAAATGAGGATAAGAAAAAAGAAATTAAAACTGAGCATGTAAAAGAATCCCAATCGAAAGTAACGGAAACACAAAAAACACAAATGGAAGAAAACAATACCAAAAAGGACAACAAACAACCTGATGTAAAGCTTGCTGAAGTTTTAATGACTGTTTCAAGACCAGAAGAAAACAATACTAAGCTAACTCCAATTCAACCGCCGCCAGTTGCTACTTCTATGGATATTAACATACAAGAAACTAAATTACCTGAAAATGTTACATCTTCAGAAACTCATGGAGTGCAAACTCCACCAGTACCAGCTAGAAAAGATAACAAGGGAAAAGGCAAGAAGAAGAAGGGTAAGCAAGAACTTGAAAGTTCTTCGACAAGCACCATTGGCCAAAGTAGTAACATTAGTACTACTACTAGCGCAACTACCAGTAATACTAAAGAGCAAGCTGAAGAAACTAAGAAAGATGAAAAATCTGAACAAAAGACTGATAAAGCTCAAGAAAAAGGCAAACAACAATCCACTTCCATAGAAGATGATAAAAGTAGTAATGATGTGATGAACAATTCACTGACTGACTCTGTAAAAATGGATTTCGAACCAATAGAAAACTTTGAAGACGCCTTATATGCGAGTGTTGATGAGAACGAGCAAGATGTCAATAAGACTTTTGAAATTATTGCTAATGAGGCGACTAAATGTGATGAATCGCAAAATCCTGAAATAAATATTACTGCTCCGCGAGAAGATGAAGAAAAAGCGAATGATAAAAAAGATCATGAAAAAGTTAATCCACTTTCGCAGCCAAAAAACTTGCTAGGCCATCCCGATATTCCTGCACGATTGAATAAAACTGACTACAAAAAAGAAAAGAACAAACAAACGCCAAATACAAAGCAAGCAACAGTGAAAATTAAAGATGCAGTCCCAATAGAAGTCACAAAAGAATCTAAAGAATCACAAACTGAGAACAAACGAAGGTTTCTTAAGGACAAGACAGTCACAGAATCTATAACTTCTATAACCAGTGAAAATGAGGAATACATTTATAAATATAGCTTTAGAAAAGTGTTTTTGCCAAGTGCTTGCCATGTTTGCAAGAAGGAGTTGAAGGCGATAAGAGTTCCTTGCAACTTTTGCAATCTAATATTCTACTGCAGTCTTAAACATAAAGACGAGGATTATTCTCAGCATCAGGGCTTGTGCTTTGCTGTGTCTACAATAGTTCATTTAAGAGGTGAGTGTCATTTTAATAGACTTGACTTGTAATAATAAGTTTGTATCATCCATGCCTCATTGAGGGGCTCAATTTTATTAGACCATATTATTCTGAAGGTGTTCGGGACTTAGCATTTCACAAGTTGGGCACAGAACTTTCAAATTTGCGCACAATCTTGTGGTTTCGTTGCATGAGTGTAATAAATATTAATGATAGATTATAAAATCATATAAACGCAAACCAATATTTTATAAACTAAACATTTCAAGGTTCGAAAATATGCTGTATTTACACTAAAGTAATAATAAAAAGTTGCTATATACTTTTCAGACAAAAAGCACATTTACGCCGATGCCAAGAACATCACAGGTCATGAGTACCGTCTCCTCAGGATGCAGATGATAGTCTCTTGTGAGAAAGTCCTAAAGAGACGCCTCGTGCCTTGGGAGCAGGAAGCGTTGCTGTATCCGAGGATGTGTGCCGATGCGGCCTGTCGAGAGTGGAGGTACAACAAACTGACAGATTGTGAGGGATGTGGTCAGGTATGTTTTGTATTGTTACGATATGTGATTTCAGAAATTCCTCATTGTGTCAACCTTACACACTCTGGTGTCAGAAATTATGAAGCCGCAAAAGCCTTGGACATGGCTCATGTAACAACTATTTTCCATAGATAATAAAAGAGTTTAATAATTGAGCGAGCGAAGCGTCTCCGTTTCAGCTTGGCCCAAAATTGTTTTTGTATGTCTGTCTATCCATCTGTCTGTTTGTTCCACTCTACAGGTCGTGTTTCTCTACCGATTCTCGTGAAATTTTGTGAGCAGGTTTTTTATTGGTTGAGGAATGTGACCTAAGAGGAAAACAGCCTCAACGGTAGACCTTGTAAGCTGCCAACCCCTATAACTCAGTCATTTTTCAAAATTTCCAAAAAGTGACTCGACAAAAAAAAACCGATATATTTATCGAAATATACAAACTCGCGAGGTCTATAGCTCACAGAGACACTAGTATTACGTATTATTACTCGTCTAATGCCAATATTTTTAGTAGCATTTGATTATCACACCCACCATACAAATATACATACACAGTCTTTGACTCATTGTGGGCAGGATGCCAAACCGCTTGACTTGTTAGTAATTGAATTGTTTTTCAGTTTTTATTGCCTCTACGTTTCGTTGTAGGTACGTTGTTGGTAGGTACTTGCAAAATAATTGTAGATTAAGAATACAAGTAATTAAACAGTCTTTACGTTGTCTGAGAAAACGACTGATTAAGATAATTTCGTTGAATTTTTCATTTAGTGCTATTTCTAAAACTTTAACGCGATTCAAAATGAAATGGGAATTCCAATAGCTCTGCATTTTATATGAACAGAGTATGTAAGTTTCAAATAAACGTAATCGTACAAATTCTCAATTTATTATTTACAGATTTCGTACTGCTCTGATGATCCTACCCACCTGCCAAAGAGTCACCAAAGATGGTGCAAGTCTTACTCCTTATACAACAAGCTGGTCGTCTACCAACAAACCAAAGGAAGGCTGGAGCCCAAACTCCCCACCAAGGTCATGGCAGAGCTTTACCAGATACCAGAGAAGCTGAATGAAGTCCTAGCGTCGATGTATGAGGAGAAAATTGGTAAGAAAGATGATAAAAACCGATTCTAAAGGTTGTTAATAATTTTATTTTTCGAGAAAGACTTGATGATGACAGCGTCAACGGTATATTGTTATTCGGATCAATGGAATATAAAGTCGCTATTTTAAGTTTTATTTGTCATACTAAACCAAACCGTTTGGGTTCAACAAACTAAACTATGGCTCAAACCGTATAATGTAAATGTACATAAAGCACTTTTCAGTTTTATTTTACCTTTGATCTGATGGAAAGTGCTATTGGATATTGTCTATTTAATTTATTCTGAAAACATCATGAAAGTACGATACCAGAAATACCTTACTTCTTCATTGAGAGGGTTGTAATAAGGTCGACAATCTACATTAAGTTAGCTTTTATCAGTTACTAGCCTTCCGCCCGCGGCTACGCTCGCATTATGTAAGATTTTCCCGTGGGAATAAGTCTTATCCTGTATGTTAATACAGGGTACAGTAGTTTAGGCGTGAAACAAACATTTAAACACCCAATTATTATTTCACACTAGCGGTTCGCCCGCGGCTCCGCTCGCGTTATGTAAGATTTTTCCGTGGGAATAAGACTTTTTCCCGTAAAGAGTATTCCTTGTATTAATCCAGGTTGCAAACTATTTCCATTCCAAATTTCATCTAAATCCGTTTAGTACTTTAAGCGTGAAGGTGGAACAAACATCCAAATATCTAAACATCCAAACATCCAAATATATCACATTTATAAATTTTCACATTTATAATTTAGTGTGATTAATATTAGTGAGACTATTGTGATGTGATTTTTTGTCCAGATATGACGGACATCCAATACGCTGCGCTGACGCAGATCGCCACCGCTCCTCTGACGGCCGCCTACTGCCACCAGATTTACAACAACAAGATGAACACCATCTACGCTAATGGAGTTCTCAAGGTTAGAAAACAGATATTAAAAGAAGAGTTATTTGGTTTCAAACAATATTTTCTTCTCAAATCTCTTTACCTTTTTAAATACTTATCTAATCTTTCTAGTCAAAGTCGTTCAATTAAAGTCAAGACGACGACCTATCAAACCAGGCTTGCCTGGAAAAAATTGCTACATCAGAAATAAGGCCGCTTTATCTGTATCTGTTCTGTGTTTTTCTTGTGTGAAATAAGTTTCTATGCTATTAATAATAGTAGTAATCTTGATGAAGTCGTCGTGTGTCAGCTTACATCCAAAAAAAGTAACCCCGAGGATGATGTTAACTATACTAAAAAATCATCATTATCACCAAGCTCATATTTTTTGTCCCTACCTATCCTGAATTAGTACGATCAGGCCGTAGTCGATCACACTGGCCAGTGTGGGTTGGTCGACTTCACACAACATCTTTATTTTTTTAGCAGGTGTCTGGTTTCTTCACAAAGTTTTCCTTTACCGTTAGAGCGTCGAATAAACGTACACAATGATTTCAACATTCGAAAACGCCATGGGCTAGGGATCAAACCAGGGACGCTTCCAGAGCGGGAAGCATGCCCTTAGCCACCACTACTGATGCACTCACGACGACTAGATATAGATTTAACTTTGCTGTGGTTGTCCAGAAATCTTCCTTCACAATCCACGTGGTAGGCGCAGAGCTGCAGTTCGAAGCTGATGCTCTCAACAAGTGGGAAGTCTTCTTCTTGCACCTTCGACCTGATGTAAAGGATCTGAGGGTCGTGCTGATCGGACCAGACCTAAATCCGTCGAAGCTGCCTTTGGACTTGCTTTCGAAAATAAAGTTAGTGCAAAATTATTGAATTTGCCTGATTTTTAGAAACCCTCACCTTTAGCATAGTCGTGATTCAATGACGCATAAACAACTCAATAGATTTAGATTTTTAGTGCATAACTAGAGAAGAATAGAATAGATACGCGTACGTTTTAGAATAACAAATAGGCTAATTAGTACCCTTCCTAAGAGAAAATCCGAAAAACATGTGAGCATAACCGTAGACAAACAAATATTTTTGATACAAAATGTGTTACGTATTTTCCAGGTTATGTGAGAACTGTCGTCAGAATAAACGACGAGTCGTCTTCGACTTTCAAGATAAGAAGACCTACTACGAATACTGGTCTACTGACTTCTCTACTCCTGATTTAGGTATATTTTTTAATTTACTATAGAGATAGCTATCATCTTGAAAAATTACCTAGAAATGTAAAAGTGAGTTAAAAGCAGTTGACGACAGGGTCTGGAAGTGGAATTCTTTGCCTGCTTCTGTTTTTCCGAGTGCTTATAACCCAAGCATTTTCAAAGCTAGAGTGAACAGGCACCTTCTGGCAGTCACCTTCTCGTTCCATCATCGACCACATCTCGTCCCTCGCGGACCTGATTGTGGTCAAGAGTAAGCCCATCACTAATAAAAAAAAAGTCTAACTACTTCTTTGTATAAATATCATTTAACTACTTACAAAAAAAATGTAACATGGATCTTGCTTGTTTAATATACTTGCCTTTTTGTTCCAAAATGTTTGCCGATCTCTGTATGTGACTTCTCTAGACGCCAGTTATTTCTGTAAACTTTTTGCCATATTAGGTAATGTTGGTTAATGATTTCATTTCAGTATGCGCATTCAACCCCAGCATCCAAAGATCCTCTGTCTTCAACGGAAAAGACACCTGGCCTTCTACCGTAAAGTGCATCTTAAAACTTAAGGTGCCTTTCATAGTTACATCCTACACCATGTCTGAACTTCAAAATGATTTGTGCAGAATAAAAGAGTGCGCCGAAGTTGATGTCAATACTATTTCAGAAGCTGAGTTCAACGCTTTCGCTAGTGTTAGGCCTGACAGGAATTTCATCTCAGATGATGAAATGCCTTTGTTATTTAAGAATTACTGTTTTGCTACTGTTTGTGGTGCGTTTTAAGTTTTCGTTTTGTTGTTTGGTGAATATATAAATTGTTGTATTTAATAGAGTGTTTTTATTAATTCTTTTACTATTTGAAACAAGATGTTTGGTGAGAAGACTTGGTGTTAAATCAAGACAATATTATTATCGACCTTACCATGACTAGATTCAGGACGACATTCAGAGACCAAAACTAAGTTAAAATTGTTCTTAGAAAATGTCAAATGGCGTACTTAAATTTGTTCTTAGCCGAATCCAAGTCACCAAAGGCAGTGACGGAAAACTTAGACTTACAAAATGTTTAAATAATCTGTTCTTGAGCTTTATTCAGTTTGATATTCGAGCATGCTTAGCTTTGTTTTAGGATGTCGCCCTCAATATCTTAAAGCAGTTGCCCGTGAAAATGCAATGCTATGATAGTGAATGTAAAAGGTTATCTAGGATAAAATCAACAAGACGTTACAATCCTAGCGTTGACTTTATTTAACTAATAATTTTAACAATTTACACAACTATAATTACTAAATTAAATATTATATCACAGATATTTATTACTCACATTAAAAAGATACATTTAAGTAGTACTTTTATTCACATTGCCCATAATAGTCGCAAATACATTTCGATACTGAAAAATAGATTACTACACAAAATATGTACTTTAATCGAGATGTAGGTGCCGCAGATCCCGCTACCTATAGAAAAACAAAAATGTCGGTGAGAAAAAAAATTGTTAGTCACTTATTGAAATGAACATACCTTTTGAACCAAACAACCGTATTTTTAATAAATGTTATGAAGTGGGTGCTATATTTTAAGCCTTCTCAGCAGAAAGTATTAAACAAGAACCAAAATAGAAAATGAACTAGAATATGTAAAAAAAGAAGTGCAAACATAGAAAAACAATATGAAGACAAAGAATAGTAAAAATCATGAGATGTGATTAACTACCTGTTTTATCGTCTCTGCTGAGTAACTTTCAGGTAATAATGTAACATGTTTTGAAGAAAGGTTTTCTTTAGTTTTTTCTTCGTAATGATTCTCATAATCTATATTATCTTTGGTAGTAGTATCTAAATTTTCTAATATTTTTTCTGTTGTCATGGAGTTATTCATCTTGTTATGTATATTTTGATTAGTCTTTATAATACTTAAAGTAACTTCCGGTTCTGTAGTGTTTGACGTTGAAGTGATGTCTTCTGTTGTACTTAAGTAATTATCGCTATCATAACTTAGTAATGCTTCTATAGTTGTGAGCTCTATATTTGCTATTTTAGCTGTTATTCTGTCTATAGAATCATCGTTATTTATTTCTGTTGTACTGTTTGTTTCATTTTTAATTAAATTTGATGACCAGTTTTCAAACGTATTTGATGTAATACCTTCGGTTTCGTTTTCTCTTTCATTTTTATTACCTATATAATGTCGTAACATGTTATCTTTGGTAGTCATATTAAAATTATGTGACAGATCCTGTATTCTATCAGTTGTACTTGTATTATTATCCTCTATATTTACATATTTTGTAGTTTTGTCTGTTATTAAACTTTTGAGTCCTGATATACTAGATTCATTGTCTAGGTCTTGTGCATCATATTCGGTAGTTGGTTCTACATTCTCTGATATATTTTTGGTTGAATCTGTACTTGAAGTGGTAACTTCTTTTGTGTTAAATATTATTTCAAATAAATCGTCTGAAGTTGAAGTTTCAAAATCATAATAAACCACGTCAGACTCTTCAGTCGAATAAAAAGTACTCGTTTTACTACTTTCTGTAGTTTTAGTATTGATAAAATTAAAATCAGTTAAATTATTCATAAGTAAATCAGTTTCAATGTAAGTACTGGTCTCAAAATCATCCAGTGTTTCAAATTCTGAGTCAAGTTCAAAGTCTGATGAGTTATCTTCATTTGATCCATTCATAATTGTGACTATTGTGTTAAATATAGCTGCCCAACCGGCGACCTACAGAAAGAATATAAATATAATGTAAAAAGTGTCAAGTTAGTCACAAGTGTAATGAGTAAAATTATATATCATTAGCAAAACAAACGAGCTGCTTGCCACACTCATAGTAGAAATAAACGACGATAACATGAATCACTCCTTCACATTTTCTTGCATAAAAATAGAGACATATACACAGAAAATTAATATAGAGGGGCAGATCTTGTTATCGTAGTTCATATCTACTAGAATTCCTCGCAGAAGATGCAATGAAAACAATAGGCTTTACTAACACACACACCACACTCAAGTCCGAAACAGATACTCTATTAAAAATAACACAAAAAAGAGTAACGATAATATTATAAATATAGAAATAAAGATGTTCAGAACACAGTGCAGTAAAAAGTGTAAACAATAATGTGAATAAAAAGTAAAGCAAGAAAGCAATCAGATTTTATCTCAGAAATATCATATAATTCGGACATCCACCTGATTAATTGTTGCATCTGATGTAAAATTATCAGGTGCGGCTGTGACCGATGAAACACCTAAATCTTCAATTGTGCTTTCTTCCCTTTCATTATCATCATCTTGTTGTGCTTCGTCTTTGGTCGTGATTTCTGGGCTTTCAGTTGAATTTTCTCTTCCACCCATTATATTTATGGAAACGAAATTCTTGTTGGTTGTGATTTCAATTTTATTGTTCTTAACCGTTGTAGTTTCTAAATGATTATTAGACGTTTCTTTAGTATCATTTGTTTCAACAAATGGTGAGCTAGTAATAATATTTTCTATGGTTTCATTATAATTATTAAAATTTGTACTTGTGTCCAAATATAAAACATTCTGCGTTGTAGATTCGGCGTTGTAAATTGGTTCCAACGTTGTTACGTTGATAACAATATCATTTAATTCATTGAATGTTGTACTAGTTGTATAATTTTCTTTTATAACGTTATCGCTGTCATCAACTTTCTCATCATCGTGCAATTGATGTTCTGGCTTGTAAGATTTTTTACTTTTCACATATTTTTCTACTAAAGGTCCAAAGATTGTATAAATATACTTATGCAGATTTTCGCATTTTTCTACTGTGTTCACGTCGTTTGAACTTCCCCAGATAATTACGCCAGAGGCTTCTGATGCAGTAAAAGTGTTAAACGCGGTATATAGATCAGTCTGAAATATATAAAAAAGCATAATTAATGGGGAAGAAAAGACTACTTAATTAGTTTTTTCTAAAGCTTTCCTGATGCGCTAATAATATTACAAAACATATTTCCAGTTGAGAATTATATTAATGCCCTTTTATATAAAGAAAAAAATAGAAGACGCTTTCGTCTTGGGCAAGAAATTACCAACCATGAATAGAAAAGTTATAAAAACGGCGTTAAAAGGGTTAATTTCACAACACGGATACACGGATTGAAGAACAAAATATTTCGGTAGGGTCTTTCTCTTGACGACTTTGCCGAAAAAGATGCCCACGAGGTTCTTACAAAATGTCATAGATGGCATTAGTAGTATATTGTAGGAGTATTCGAAATAGTAAATGTACTTGTTAAAATTACAGTGAACATGTTTTACACAATACAGCTACCTATTACAGCCTTCAGATCTAGTTCTGCTTTTAGGACCTAGATTTAACTAGATAGTTGATCTCACAAGTATCAAACCTCTAATTCGAATTACAAGCAATTTGGGTGGCACTTGAGTCGCTGAATTCGTAGTACAAGATCAATGCGATTGTTATCATCCGAGATTTATGCGCGGTTTATACAGAAGTGATGTGAAGAGGACGTGTAGGGTGGTAGTGGATAGTCAAAGTAACACAATATAAACCTTAATAAATAGTACGTAGCACACACATCGTCGTTTTTGTCGTAAAGAAGACTTATGCCCGTGTCTCCAGACGACGACGTCCCGCCACTAGGTGTCGCGCCACCGCCACAAAATGGCACGCATAGACTTTATGACTACGTATATTATTAAGGTTTATATTGTGTTACTTTGACCATCCACCTCCGCCATACGTCCTCGCCACGTCACTTCTGTATAAACTGCGCCTGCGTTCTCGGCTCGTCTTATCTGTATAAACGCGCCTAAGTGAAATGGGCAGAACCGGTCAATGTGGAGATCGTCTTGGTCCCCCACCCCCTTTTGTCCAACAGTAGACGACTCCAAGCTGAACTGATGATGACAAAGCTGCTCTTGATGACTATCAAATCAAAATCAACGGCCCGTTACAGTCCACTGCTGGACTATGAGCCTCCTCCACTTAAGTGGAGGGTTTTGCCATAATCTCCACGCTTGGCAGGCGGGTTGGAGATCGCAGATTAAAAGGTTACTGTATCAGGGAGCGCTGCTGCCCGTTCCCTGTTCAATGTGTAGTCCCTAAGTCGCCTTTACGACACCCGCGGGAAGAGTAGGGGTTAGTGACAAATGTATTCTACTCTGCCGTCACCACACGATGCGTCTTTTAAAACCTTACCTCGCTAAAATATCCAGCATCTCTATACCGAAAAGAAAAGTACGGGAGTATGGTGGCGTTTTGTCTGCGAACCCTCGCGGCTTCTCGTGTCCTACCTCTGATCCTCTTCACCAGCTGGCTACCAGTCAGGTCCTGGTTGCTGTACACTGAAGGGTATAATGCTGTACTGTTCATCCAGAGCCAGTTGATTCTGGAATTAGGGAAAAAGAGGACTTGAAAAGTATAATCAAGGTTGTAATGTAACAAATTAATGTTGCATGTTTATATAAGCGGTGAAGGAAAACAACAACGTGAGGAAACCTTTTATGGCTCTGGGTGATTCGCCGGATTTCTTCGGATCCACAATCGTCAACGCCATCTACCGAAGTTTTATGAACAATTTTTTCGCTGTCGGAAAATCCCCCATTATTGGAGTAACCCTACGATCCGAGGCTTCCCAGGAGACAGTGGCCCAGGCACTACACCACCAACGCTATATCTCGGAAATTAACGATTCATCGACATCAACAGGTTAGCTGGTAGAAAATGCTATATAGCATTAAGTTCGCCTTTGTACATCCTTTTTTGGTGCAATAAAGTATATATCAATCAATCAATCAATCAACAGCTCATATACGTCCCCACCGGGAGGCTCGAGCCTACCCAGCAGGGCGATTAGGCCTTAGTGGACCACGCTAGCCCAGAGCGGATTGCTTGACTTCACATAAAACCTTTGAATTTCTTCGCAGGAGTGTCACGAAGTTTTCCTTCACCGTAAGAGCGTCGAATAAACGTACATATGAATTCGAAATTCGAAAACACGTTGATACGTGGTGGGGATCGAACTCTCCCAGACGGGAGGCAGTAGCCCTAGCCAATACACCACCGATTTAACAATTACTCACTGATTATTCTCATAGACGACCTTACTAGGACAGTCCTCGTTCATATTATTAGGCGCTGTGTTGAAACAGTACGGGAACCCGTAGTAGCCCCACTTGGCCAGCGGCCTCATCTTCCTCGCCAAGGATATGGTGTACTGCATGAAGAAGCGAGCTGACTCCTCGAAACGGCGCTTAGCCTGCAAAATGGAAAGGAATTCATCAGATATCGTTGGGTATCCGAGTAGCGACGGCTCCGTAGCCCAGGTGGTAGTGTATCTGTCTCCGACGCACAGGGTCGTGGGTTTGAATCCTGCCCAGGGCAAACATTCGTGTGATGAGCACTTGTGTTTGCCTTGTGTCTGGTTGCTGTTTATCTATATAAGTATGTATTTATCTATTTATGTAATGTATATCAGCTGCTGTCTGGTACCCATAGGTCAAGCTCTGCTTAGTTTGGGATCAGATGGTCGTGTGTGAAAGATGTCCTCACATATTTATTATTATTTATTAGTATAGGTTTTACTATGTGCCCACCAAAGGGCTATTTGAGCCTATTTTGAGTTTTTCAGGACGGTTAGACCTTAAGCAACGATTATATTTCTCTATTGTCTAATTATAAATAAATAATGAATAAAAATTGGGGATCTGACAAATGGTTAAGACAGAGCTTGTACTATGGGTATCAGACAGCAGATATACATTACATAAATATAAAAATGCGTACATGTACGTAAAACAACATCTAGAACCAAGGATTTGAGTGCTCGTCACACGAATGTTTGTGTTGGGCGGGATTCAAACCCGTGACCCTGAACAGCGTAGGCAAGCATACTACCAATTTACACTTCGTAGACATGTGAATGAACGAATGATTGAATATTTAAGAAACATTAAACACTTAAAGAAATATATGTTTACGACGACGCCTTTATAATTTCTTTAGCAGGTTCGGAACAAATATTCGGAATCGGCGAATATTCAAAAACAAAAAGTACAACTTTTCAAAGTTATAGTAACAATATCTTACTGTAAAAATCACAAAATTTGAATTTAAGAATCCTTTAAAAATTGTCGATGATTCGATTTTCAGATTATTTCAGGTAGTCTTTTTTTTTTTGACGGACCTATCACTATTTATACCAGAGTGGTAATATAGTGGGCGCGGACTTCTTCAGGTAGTCTGTTCGGTTACAGCTTATATTATCCAACATTTATTTGAATGCTTTGAAAATGCATTATAATATTACACTACAGTATATGAACATAATAAATGACATCATATGTAGTCCATTCAGTTATATACGCTTATTACAAAATTGAATTCAAAATAAAATGGGCTGATTGATAAGTTTCCGAAACGACAAAGAAAAACTTTAAAAATCTATTTAAAATAAATTTATTTCTCAACGTAGTTTCCTTCTACCTCGATGCATTTAGTCCAGCGCTTCTCCAATGCCGTTACACCAGTTTGATAAAATGTTTTCTCCAACCCCTCAAAATACTCGTCCACGGCAATAATGACTTCTTCATTTGATGAAAATCTCTGGCCACCTAACCATTTCTTCAGGTTTGGGAATAAGTGGAAGTCACACGGGGCCAGATCCGGGGAATAGGGTGGATGCGGTAGCAATTCGAACCGCAATTCATGGAGTTTGGCGACTGCAACCATTGACGTGTGTGCAGGTGCGTTGTCATGGTGGAACAAAACTTTTTTCTTGGCAAAATGTGGTCGTTTTTTCTGGATTTCTTCACTTAATTTTTGCAGCAAGCTTGCGTAGTACTCTCCATTTATTGTTTTTCCTTTTTGCAGATAATCCACTAAAATAATCCCTCGAGCATCCCAAAAAACAGTCGCCATCACTTTGCCGGCCGACAAAACCGTTTTTGCTTTCTTCGGCGCAGGTCTTCCGCTCTCAGTCCACTGCTTAGATTGTTCTTTTGTCTCGGGAGTATAATGATGTATCCAGGTTTCATCGACTGTTACATAACGCCGCGAAAACTCGTTAGGATCTCGGTTAAACAGCGCCAAACACTCCGATGAATCGTCCACTCGACGTTGCTTTTGGTCAACAGTGAGCAAACGCGGCACCCATCGCGCGCAAAGCTTTTTCATTCCCAAATGTTGGTGCAAAATATTAAAAACGCGTTCAGATGAAATGCTCACCATCTCTGCTATCTCTCGCAACTTCAAGCGCCGATCATTCGATACAATTTTGTGAATTTTTTTTATCATGTCCGGATTCGTGACTTCATTTGGACGGCCAGACCTGTGGGCGTCTTCGCAGCTCTGTCTTCCACGTTTAAAATCAGTTACCCAGGTGTGGATTGTACTCAATGCAGGAGCAGAATTACCTAAAACACTGTCTAGCTTGGTTTTAATCTGGGTTGCTGTTTTCTGTTTTAAAACGTAAAACTTTATCACCGCACGAATTTCGTTTCTTTCCATTGTTAAGAAAATTTACGACAGAGAAAGTTCTACGTCCTATCAAACAAATTCCACCAGTTCGATTAAATTCAAATTTGGCGTTCTATTTTCAAAAAGATGCCAAAATATAATGTAATATTTTTATTTTGCGTATCATTTTTTTAAGTTCGTCGTTTCGGCCAGTTATCAATCAGCCCAGGTATTGTAACTTGGTTATACAGCATCATAAGAAATAAGTGACGCAATTCAAAACAAAGAAGCAAATGCAGTCAGTTGCACAATGCAACGAGTCAATGAGGTTTAACTAGGGCAGGGCCCTGATTAAGGGAACGAGCGAAGCTTTAAAGTGCTTAATTTAAGATGTGTTACTCTGTAATGAAGAAATGAATAAAATGCGTTATAAAATAACAGACTACATAAGAGGATAAATTATCTTTGATGGCAGAGAATGCATTGCATGAGTAACTATTTACATTATTTATTATTAGCCTGAGGTGTACCACTGTAGGGCAGAGGCCTCCTTCGCCTCCTTCCATTTATCCCGATTCTGGGCCAAACTTTCCCACTCGCCACAGTTGGCAACGAGCTCATCTCGCCACCTCTTGCGGGGATTCTTACACTTCTAACTCTGTCCCAGATAGGATTGGAAAGAAGTAAAAAACTAGTAAAAATGTTACGTTACGTACACACTTCGCGTAGTACGTATTTTTAATATTCACGCAGTGTGTCCTAAAAAGACCTAAGAAGACAGCGGTCACAAACATTAGTACTGACATGCACAATTTTTAACAGATTTCGAACGCACCCTTAAAGTCATGTCATAAAATATTGAACTGTCACTGTCAGTGATTGATAAATTTCGTCACTTCACTACTCTCTGGCTTTTGTGGTGTTTGTTTTGCGTTGCTGAAGTCTGTTCTGCTATGAGCTACCCGTGTTATTTCTTGTTAAGTTGTTAGAATGCCGGTTTGATTAATATCAAAAGGCAACCATTTCAGAAAACAACTTAATCTAATAGTTCATTAATAAAACCTACCTGAGCCTATCTACTCTTAATATTTAAAACTTGTGCTAAAATGTTTACTGTCACTGCTTCTTTTTTCCAATGTTATATGAAATGGAGGGTAGATACAGGCCGATAGATCTTTGAACCGGCAAGTCGCGCTTTTACGCTATACAGTTTCCGTGTTGTGATTTAATTTAATTCCGAATTTTCTACTTATATTATTATGATAAGTAATATAAACTTTACTTACACATACCTATATTTGGATGGATCTTTATTACTGGTTTTATCTAGACTCGACAGTCAAATACTGCCATTGAATAAGTATCTTATTTTCATACCTACGTATTTTCAAAATTTCAACTATTAGTGTATTTATTTTCATGGGAATGAGTTTCATATCGCATCTATTTTAGTTTAGATCTCTGTGCGCACGCGTTCAATTTATCGTTCAGTTAAGAGAACAAGGAAGTGTCTGTTATGTAAGTGGACCACGGCGCTTCGTGCTTTTATATGTAGGTAATCAAAATATTGTGTAGATCTGTTGAATTTATAATGTGATGGATAAACCAAATCTATAGGTAAATCACTGAGAAAATTATATGTTACTAGCGGTCCGCCCGCGGCTACGCTCGCGTTATGTAAGATTTTCCCTTGGGAATAAGACTTTTCCCGGTCAAAAGTATCCTATGTGTTAATCCAGGTTACAAACTATCGTCATTCCAAATTTCGTCCAAATCCGTCCAGTTGTTTAGGGGAACAAACATCCAAATATATTTTCACATTTATAATATTAGTGTGATTTGATGAAAATTATATGTTATTGCTTACTAAAAAAACCTGCACCATCCTGTACGTACGTACTTATTTACAAGTCAAAAAGATATCCCATTCGACAAGTATAAACAAAACTTTTGGTACCTATTGCTAGTAAAATTTTACTAATTTTTAATTTTTAGTTGTACTTATAAGTAACAAAATCTGAGCGTTTGACTTTCAAGCCAGATGTTCTGGGTTCAATTCCCGGTTTTATCCCTAATTGACTTACGGCCCTTTTCTACGAAAGTAGTGCGCTGCCTTGCAGACTCTGTATAACAAAATCACTTTGTAAGACTGTCTCCAGTTCGACCATAGTAAAAAGAGTGCAAAGTAGGCCATAGTATTTTTTTTGAGTGTGCGTGGCGCACACATACAAGCCGCGCGCGGTTATGAAGATCCTACCTTGTATCTTTCTTCTATGGTTCGACTGACACTGAACCACCTGATTCCTCTGGACTCTAGAAGTAAGGATCCCGTGCTTCGGTTCCGAGGTCACTGGCCCCCAATAGGTAGGTACTGCAATCAGCTCATCAAGCTGTATCGGGATATCTTGCGAATTGGTAATAACGTTTCAAATCAAATCAACGGCCCGTTACAGTCCACTGCTGGACCATGAGCCTCCACTTAAGTGGACGGTTTTGCCATAATCTCCACGCTTGGCAGGCGGGTTGGCGATCGCATACTAAAAGGTTACTGTATCAGAGAGCGCTGCTGCCCATTCCAAGTTCAATGTGTAGTCCCTAAGTCGCCTCTTACGACATCGGGAAGAGTAGGGGTTGGTGACAAATGTAATCTACTCTGCCGTCACCACACGGCGCGTTTAGTTTGCCACAAAAATGTATAGCTTGATGTGTACTGACCTCTTCCTTGATCATCTTCTCCGTCCAGAACCAGTGCCTCCTCCTCTCTATATCGTAGGAGACGGACTGGTACGGCAATACTTCCCCGAAGTTCTGCCGGAAGATTGGCCTCCAGGACTCGAAGTCTATGATGCCCACTCCTGGAACGGGCAGATGAATATGTGTCATTAAAAATGTACAAATATAGGTAGGTAGATAGATATATTGTTTGATAAAAACACGGACATTTCACAAGACTTCAAGCATATATATTTTTTAAGTTTACGAAGTTAATTTAAAAATTATATAATAGGGAACATGCACATTTTTTTAAAATTCATTAATAGAAATATTTTAAGTTCCAGATAAACATATATTTTTTTTTTTTTTCAAATATCTTGCTCAGAAACAAAGTTATAAGGCTTCAAGTTGATGGTTAGACAGAGAGGTCTGACATGACCATTGACGTCATTGGTCACGTGGGCCATACATCCGCCATAGAAAATTTTGTTTTCGTTGATGATGAAAGAGGGACAGATATATTTGTTTAATACTGTTGTATGTAGTTTGTTTTTCGATCAATTTCGATTCTGTTTTGACTGTCAGTATTCTATTTTTGTATACTTTCAGTTGAACTATGAAAAAATCTAATATTTTTTTATGCATATTCCCTATTATAAACTAACGGCGCGTTCACAATCTTACGGTGACATAATTATATAACATCATTGATATATTTTGTTAGTTCCCCTTATAAAAATAATAGCCAACTGATTTAGGCCAACAATAAGGCAAGGGACTTAACGGTTCCATCCTTCATAGATTTGCCCATGCTAGGCCATGGTCACAAAATAGACCAGCATCCCGAGTACAATAACACACATGCGGGCTGGCATTGGGCTGGAATCCCATTAACCGTATCACGGTCACGGTGTTTACAACTGTTGACGTGATCGCATCTGGCTACTGGACTATTTCAGATGGTACCGTAGTAGCCAGCAGATACAGCTAGTTAAGAATAATCGCGTTAAGAATAACTTCATCAACAGCTCATATACGCCCCCACCGAGGGGCTCGAGCCTACCCTGGATTAATCTGATTAGACCTTAGTCGACCACGCTAGCCCAGTGCGGGTTGGTCGACTTCACACACAACCTTTGAATTTATTCGAAGGAGTGTGCAGGTTTCATCACGATGTTTTCCTTCACCGTAAGAGCGTCGAATAAACGCATATGAATTCGAAATTCGAAAACACATTGTGTTAGGTATGTGTTCATACCTATACGCCTCAGCCTCGTTGGTTATTGCTGGCAGTAAATACTTATAGAATCGTCGGGTTTATTTGAATTTAGAAGAAACAAATATGTTCCGAACGCTCAAGAGCTGATTCTATTGTAGACTGTCCTCTCGAATGCTTGTGTTTTGAGGAGATAAAAATATTAAATAAATTGTCCTTCTTGCAACTAATCTAATCTTTTATTATACCGCCTCCACCCTTTTCGCACATTGGTACGTGGTGGGGATCGAAACCCGCGTCTCCCGGACGGGAGGCAGCGGCCCTAGCCATTAGACCACCGACGCTCTTAGTGCTTCGAAATAAAGGCGAGAAAAGTGTTCATCATCATCGTGTGGGTTGTAAGGTCAACCCTTTGCACGTCTAATGTCCAAAAGGAAAAATGTCCAAAGCTTATATCCAACCATAAAATTGACCAATCATGAAAATAACCAATATTACAAATCCTGGCGTTATACAGCCACCACCCATCACTGGCTTGACTCGTGTAACTGATTCTTTAGATAGCAGTCGGGCAATGATATTATAATAGTATAATATCAATGCAGTCGTGCTTTCCGAAGCACGGAATCATCTTTCTTTTCTGACAATCAGGTGATTCAGAAACTGGGGAAAATGTCACAAACATTTTTTTTTTGTGTCAGTGTCCAAACCGGGATTCGAACCCGCAACCTGCTTATTGAGAGTTAAATGCACAACCACTCGGTCACGGAGCAACTGTATTTACAAATCTTTTTTTTCCAGAGCTACAGGCGTAGTGGAGACGTTTGTACCTATTCCTCAAAAGGCGAAATATCTAGAAAGAACTTCTAATTTAGAAGTAAGAAACGGGGCAAACGGGCCTCGATTCGGGATGTCATGCTCTAATTCTAATTTTAAAATCCAGCTATCCTTTTCGTTTTTATGACCAATGAAAGAGAGGTGATGAACGAATGATATTAATTTGAACGAATGATAACCTAAAATAAAGGCATAGCTGTCAGTTTAAGAGATTTTTAAGTAGCATATTTTAAGTGCTCTCTAAAATTGTGCAATCGACACGGCCATGAGGTTCAAATTCGATGTTTGACAGCTCTAATATTAGAATGGCCATCTCCTGTCCCTTTTCAATCTTTAAAAGGTAAAAAGGACAGAAATTTAAATTAAGGATTAGAACGTGACAGTGTGAACCGGGGCCAATATGTGGGTTAATGATGATGAATAGGTAACCGTGTAATGAATGGCATCAACGAGACCCCATAGGGTACTTAGACAATGCAATTAATAACAATACAATGCGAAGGTCGCACACATCCTACGATATCTCGTACTTCCTCAAGTGATTGGGAATATTCCAAACCAAACTACGTACAAACTTCATAAGAATTAAGCTAACTCGTGTACCTACGTAATTAACCCTTAAATGCATGAGTTTTTATTTTTTAATAATACTTGGTAATTAAACTTGTTTTTAGTCCAAAAAAATGGGAAAAGTACAAACAATTTTTGTTTCTTTCGGTTAATTTTAAATAATACTGTTAAATAATAAGAACAATCTTTATTTTTTTTCGTGTTTTTCTTTAATTTTTTCTAATTTTTGTTTTGAAAAATAAAAATCTATTTTATTCCCTACTCAATATAATTTGGTATCAATAGGACATTTTGAAAGTATTGTTTAAATTTGGAATTCGATTTCAGACTTCGTTTTGGCATGTTCTACAAAAATGTTCGATTTTTTTTGGTACTAAAGAAGATCACCAAAGCTGATAAAAACAAAAAATAAATATTAAACAACATTTAAGGGTTAATAAAAGACATCTGAACTAGCGGCAAGCACAGGAGACGCACTAATTTTGTGACCTAGAGCATACATAAAACATGTACTCCTATATGAGGACTAACGGTCTAAAGTGTGTTTTTTTGACGGACTAATAGTACGTCCGCCCGTCTAAGACCGATATCATCAACATTTCTGGTGGTTTTCTTCATGATATTTGGAAAGAACGCCAAAAGTGCTCGTAAAATTATCATTTAGTCTGGTGAACGATTTTGCTATTACCTATACCCCTTAGAAAATGACAACACATCTCGGGGCGCCCTCAGACAGACGGGCAAGGACCTCGGCCCAGAACGTGGCCACGGTGAAAAACGCGTCGGAGTAGGGCCTAAAGTGTCTGCGAAGTGCGGAAAACTCAGCGGTTGCTTACGTTAGTAATGAAAAATGAAATTAAATAAAATTTATTATTTGCATCAGAAAGACTCGTCTCTGCAAAACTTCAAAAGGAAATAAAAAATTGTTCAACTACCTACCAACTCAAATGAAAATATTATTTATCATATAATTTTATCTATAAATTAAATTTTATTTGTATCTTAGTATGATGATCTATCCGACCGATTTCGGCCATGGCGACCACTTCTACTCCTAGTCAGTCGGGCGCTGGTGCACCCGAAGATGGCTTATGTAGCCGATCTTCGCAGCAAACTCCCGTGCACAGTGAGGGCACGTGAGCACGCCCATTACACTCCCGTGCACAGTGAGGGCACGTGAGCACGCCCATTACAGTATAAATAACCATTTAAGCTAATTTTAAGGAGGTTTCTATTAAATTCTATTTCAATTCAACATCAACAGCTCATACACGTCCCCTGCGAGGGGCTCGAGCCTACCCTGAAGTAAAGTGATCTGGATTCAGGCCTTAGTCGACCACGCTGGCCCAGTGCGGGTTGGTCGACTTCACTCTCAATCACAACCTTTGCATTTCTTCGCAGGAGTGTGCGAGTGTGCATGATTCCTCACGATGATGTTTTCCTTCACCGCAAGAGCGTCGAATAAACGTATTCTATTTATTTTGATGAGATGATTTTTGTGTAGTATTCGATATCGCTAAGTCTTAATGGCGGCCCCGTAGCCTAGTTGGTAGAACGCTTGCCTTCGAAGCACAGGGTCGCGGGTTCGAACCCCGCCCAGGGCAAACATTCATGAGCACTTGTGTTTGCCTTGTGTCTGGTTGTTGTTTATCTATATACGTATGTATTTATCTATTTATTTAATGTATATCAGCTGTCTGGTACCCATAGTACAAGCTCTGCTTAGTTTGGGATCAGATGGCCGTGTGTGAAGATGTCACATATTTATTTATTTATTTAATCTATGCAAAATATCGCAAACAAACCGTGGGCAATAAGCTTTTTATCTACAGTAATGTTTAACCTCGTTCTCTTACATTAAAAACACATTACCGTTATCAAAGGAACTAATTTGATAACAGGTAGCTAATAAAGGAAACTATAAGACATTAGATTAGGCAAACGATGATTAACAAATAAATTGCCTTTTATTACAGACCGAGTGATAAGCGAGTGAGCGTCGACAGCGTAGCGGTTGGGGCAGCTGCTTCTCATCCGGGAGACGCGGGTTCAAATCCCACTAATGTGTTTTCGAATTTCTAATTAATATGTAAGTTTCGACGCTCTTGCGGTGAAGGAATATACAAGGAAACCTTCACACTCCTGTGAAGAAATTCAAAGGTTGTGTGTGTAATCGACCAACCCGCACTGGGCCAGAGCGTGGTGGATTAAGGCCTGATCACCCTAATTCAGGGTAGAATCGAGCCCCACGGTGGGGACCTATACGTTGATGATGATGTTGAGTAAGAAAACTGATAGATTCAGGCATTCATTACTTTGCGAAAATTTACCTACAAACAAAAGATTTTTTTTGCTACGTTGTGCTATATTTATAACTAGCTGTCCCGGCAGACGTTGTCCTGCCATTTTCCCAACACCTACCCTACACCTACCCTACACCTGCCCTACACCTGCCCTACACCTGCCCTACACCTGCCCTACACCTGCCCTACACCTGCCCTACACCTACCCTACACCTACCCTACACCTGCCCTACACCTACCCTACACCTACCCTACACCTGCCCTACACCTGCCCTACACCTGCCCTACACCTGCCCTACACCTGCCCTACACCTGCCCGACACCTGCCCTACACCTGCCCTACACCTACCCTACACCTACCCTACACCTGCCCTACACCTGCCCTACACCTGCCCTACACCTGCCCTACACCTGCCCTACACCTGCCCTACACCTGCCCTACACCTGCCCTACACCTGCCCTACACCTGCCCTACACCTGCCCTACACCTACCCTACACCTGCCCTACACCTGCCCTACACCTACCCTACACCTGCCCTACACCTGCCCTACACCTACCCTACACCTGCCCTACACCTGCCCTACACCTACCCTACACCTGCCCTACACCTGCCCTACACCTACCCTACACCTGCCCTACACCTGCCCTACACCTACCCTACACCTGCCCTACACCTGCCCTACACCTACCCTACACCTGCCCGACACCTACCCTACACCTACCCTACACCTACCCTACACCTGCCCGACACCTACCCTACACCTACCCTACACCTACCCTACACCTGCCCGACACCTACCCTACACCAACCCTACACCTGCCTTACACTTACCCTACACCTACCCTACACCTACCCTACACCTACCCTACACCTACCCTACACCTGACTTACACCTGCCTTACACCTGCCTTACACTTACCCTACACCTACCCACTATTATTATCATTTTATTTTCATAAAAACCTTCTTCTGACAGTAACGAACACATAAAAGAAAGATTTATCCAATTTGGTGCAATCGTTTGGAAGTTATGCGCGTACAAACAAGAATTGGGAAAACTAGACTTAAGAATTTTGGCGAAGATTCGCATGATTGGAAACATTTGGAGAAGACAAATTGTTTTCACAGGGATGGGAACCCAGAAAAAACGAAAATGGTAATAAAAACTCTTCTGACTCTTGCGACGGTGAGGCGTAGGCTGGCGGCATCGTTTTTCAGCGATTATTAAGTAGGTAAGATTGAAGATTGTGGAATTTCGTTATGTGTCTCATGAGCTTTAAGTTATTTTTAAGTTTTACTTGTGAACCGTGCTTCACTCTTGTGTATTTCACAACGAGGCTAGCTAAAATTAGGCGATTTCTTTTGTTTAATTCATTTTATATTAGTGAAGACCGGTAATTGGTTGTATATCTAACATTAATGTTTTTAATTATGGTTTGATAGCTGTTGGTTTTCCTGGAAATTAAAATAAAATAAAACCCCTGCCTATAATATTGCCTGAAATAAATGATTTATTATTATTATTATTATTATTATTAAAACAACAGCTTACCACTAAAGTTCCTATCCGGTATACTTGAATGCAGATCGGTGGCAAAACTCTTCAAATGCAAGTCCAAATCCCCTTCCTGCGGCACTCCGCCATTCCTATACTTCAACTCCCCACTACTGTCATTCCTCAACAACGCTGGGAAGTATCCTGGATCATATAAAATGGTGATCTCTTCTCCTCGAAACTTGTCTTCCCTATTCTGTATGATCCCAAACTGGTTCAGGTCATCAAAAGGGATCTTCTTCGACCGACATTGTTTCGTCGGCGCGTTCCAGTAGACTTTCAGACCCTCGTTTCTTGTGACCGGTGTGTCTTCCACCGGCATTTGTACTACGAAGTTTTTGCTGGAACAATAAGGGGAAATGTTACTCTTTTATTTTAAGTAGTCTCTTGGATAAAAAATAAAATAGATAAAAAGTATGTTGTTTTTTTTTAAAAAATAACAAAGATTTGTACAATTTTCTCGGTATGACAACAATGAAATTAAGCGAGCGCTCTGACTCCCAAACTAGGATTTAACCTGTATCTTGGGAGACAGTGTTCTCTTTCGAAAAAGGTTTACTTACAATGATTCTAGGAGTAGAGTGGTGACCGAAGCAAAAATGTGACATGTATAAATTAAAGTGATTTTAACTATTGAAAAAAAAACATCAATGAAATCTGGATGGATGGCTTTCCAGTACCTAGTACTATAATCCTACTAATATTATAAATGCGAAAGTTTGGATGTTGGTTACTCAACCACTGAACAGATCGGGATGAAATTTGGCACACATATGGGTTAGGTCCTGGAATAGGACATAGGCTACTTTTTACCGCGGTAAAACATTTCATTCCCACGGGAAAACTCATTTAACGCGGGTGAAACCGCGGGCGGCGGAAAGCTAGTACTTTATAATTTTACTAATCATTTAGAACTCCAGCGCCTCCAGAATGTATGTATTAGGTTTGTCTTTGGGTTGCGCAAGTTCGACCACGTGTCTGAATACCGAAAGCAACTGGGCTGGTTATCTATAAGAGATCGACGCGTCGCTCATATTCTTGCACTGGTGTACAATATTTTGAGTAGTCCAGTATCACCACCCTACCTGGCTGAGCGATTTCATTTTCTTGGGGATGAGCATGCTCGATCTTTGCGATCCAAGAGTGATAATTTGTTAAAGGCACCGTTCTCTAAGTCTGGATATTATAAAGAGTCCTTTACTGTGCAATCTACACATTTGTGAGAAGAGCTTACCGAAGAAACTCCACAGTGGTCGCATCATTTGCGTTTTCTTTTTTAAATAAAAAAATTAAATATTACAAAATTAATGCTAATTAAATATCGAAAAAGCCTGCCACTCAAGCAATCTACTAATAATATGGACATCTGTCCTCTAAGTAATCAGATATCCTATAGTAACCTTTTAAACATACCTTTTTCATTTTTTTTATACAAAGTCCAATTTACGATTCATTATTAATTTTGAAATGTTCCGTGGCATCATTTCCTTTCCATAACACCACATTCTATTGTTTTCTATAAATATTACTATTACAAGTAAACGTCATGAAATGAAATATGAAGGAAAATGTGTTTGATTGTCTGTTACGATTTGGATCATCAAAAACGCATTAGCGGCTTCATATCAAACAAAAATCGTACTAATTTAAAACCAGAAGTCGTTAGAAATATTATAGATAAAAACGAAAATATTTTATGAATAGTTTTATGTAAGAACAAAGATGTTTAATGACTAGACTACCTTCTAAACGATATAGCCAGAATAAGTAATGACACTAGCCTCGATTCGGGATGTCACGCTCTAATCCTTAATTTAAGTTAGAAGATGGCCATCCTAATATTAGAGCTGTCAAACATCAAATTTGAACCTTATGGCCGTATCGATTGCACAATTTTAGAGAGCACTTAAAACATGCGACTTAAAAATATCTTAAACTGACAGCTATGCCCTTATTTTAGGTTGTCATTCGTTCAAATGAATATCATTCGTTCATCACCTCTCTTTCATTGCTCATAAAAACGAAAAGGATAGCTGGATTTTAAAATTAGAATTAGAGCATGACATCCCGAATCGAAGCCACTATCTCAACTTACGTCATAATTATGCAGATATTTATTTAAGGAAAACGTTTTGAACCTGTCGGGTACCTTTGATACACCCGCGAAAAATTCAATAAAACTGCGTGTGTGGACGCTGTGACGTACTTGGCGCAATTTTATGAACGAATTATTGGACGCCACAATTTTGAGCAACACTGTAAAGTTATTATCAATTACTTATAAGTTGAGTTCTTTCTATAAATTGGAATCAAATTTCGAATCAAAATTCTCTCGTTGGCCGAGCGAGCGAAGCGTCTCCATTTCAGCTTGGCCAAAATTGCTTTTGTATGTCCATCTGTTTATCTTTTTGTTCCACTCCTACAAGACAGGTCGCGTTTCTCGTGAAATTTTGTGAGCAGGTTTATATATTACGGCATTAATATGGTTGTAAAATTATAATTAGCCATTATATAATCAGCCATCATAAAAAAAAAATGCTCGTAAGGTCTACACATCTCACAGAGCCACTAGTTATATTAAGGTTCCTCGTTATTTACCTTGAGCCGGTGGGAACATAATGGTAAGTAGAGTTAAGGCTGATAACAGTAACCTAGGACTTTTTAATCGTATGAAAACTAGGTCAATGAAAGGTGCATGCATTCATTAATACCTTCATGACAATTCGTTGTTCAATATGACGTTCCTTAAGCCCTCATAGTAGCCTAATCGTAACTATTCGATAATGAAAGTTGAGCTACTGTAAGAATCATCAACAGCTCATATACGTCCCCACCGAGGGGCTTGAGCCTACCCTGATTTAGAATGATTAGGCCTTAGTCGACCACGCTGGCCCAGTGCGGGTTGGTCGACTTCACACACAACCTTTGAATTTCTTCGCAAGAGTGTGCAGGTTTCATCACGATGTTTTCCTTCACCGTAAGGGCGTTTGTGCACTCATTCGTATCCGATTCTCATTCGATTCTTATCCGTTTCTGATCCGGTTTGGCCATCCTAGTAATTGTATGGACGCTTACGCACCCATACGTATCCGGTTCGTTTTCGATCCGTAAATTCTCACTCCGGATCGGTTTTTTTACGGATCAAAACCGAGTCGAAGTGGCCGCCATACAAATTGTACGTACGCTTGCGCACTAAACTCTGATTTTTAATTAGATGGACTAATGTGACGTTTGGAGTGTTGCCATTTAACGCAAAATAAAAAATGGTGAAGTAGCCCGAGTGATCCAAAGACCAAGAGTAAGTGACTTGTAACAGTATGATACATTTAGAGTTCATCAAATTTTACTGTATTCAAACAAATCAACGTAACGTAACAAGTAACAAGGAAAAATAACAAAACTTAACAACAAGTAACAACTAAAGTCGGCGTTGAAAGCGCAAGGAATATTCGTACGACCAATCGCGAGCGAAGTGGAAAGACGAATGACGCACGCGCCGGTTGGAGAGCATAATCCATCTACCCTTCATTCAAAAATTGTATGAATCATTTTTTGCTTCTATTAAAAATATTCTATGAATTATTTCATGAACGATTGGCTGACTGTCTTTAAACACGATTTAATTTTTCGATAGACAAAGCTATAGATTTTTATTTTTATTAACGTTTATTCTATACATTCCATGGGTAATTGTTCTATTCAGCTAATTCAAGAGTATTAGGTGCTACACAGGAGTTATGTTGCAATAATATATTTTTTGTATAACTTTTTTAACTATAACTCATAAATATTTGTTACAGAAGTTTTCTATAAATCAGTTCAATTTATTTTATTGTTAACTATTATTTACTTAACATTTCAAAAGTTATAAAATACATTACGTAGTTATACCTACCTATATTTGTATTACAACCATATTAAGTAAATTTAAATTTAGGTGTCTTGTTGCAACGATACAACGAATTAGCTCAATGAGTCAGTTTAATGAGTCATGTCACATCCCTATGATCTACAGCTTGCAACATTAAAAAAAAACTACCTTTGCAGCTGTCACTTTAGTCCATCTAATTAAAAATCAGAGTATACACGATTTTTTTACGGATGAAGAGTGAGGTACGGGGAGGGGAAAGCTCGCGCTGCTAGTGATGTGCCAAGTTGACTATTTTTTGATAAACAAGTATTTTAGTACTCGTTACAAAAATAATCGGATGCACACTCGAAATAAGAGACTCCAGGATTCTATTTACGTGAAACGAACTATACGAGTAATGTGAGCGACTTTATTGCGGGATCTACATTACATATGTAGGTATAATTAAAAAAGATCAACCTAGTATTCGAATTATATGAGTACCCGAAATCTATACAAACAACAAATCTATACAAGAAACAGGCGGGACAATGACGAGGTTTATGTGCCACCAGTCAAAACGGCACTTGCAAAATACAGTTTTTTATGTATGGCACCTAAAATCTATAACAGAGTTCCCAAAATTATAAGAGAACTAGACGGCCGTAGTTTTAGAAAAAAACTTACAGAATATCTGATTCAAAAGTGTATTTATAAACTAGACGATTTTTTACAAAAATAATCAGTATGTTACTTTCACTAAGGAGATATTCTTCATTAGTAAGCATTGACCTTTTGTAATTAGTTAGTAATTTTTATTTGTTATTTATAATTTTAATATTGTTTAATACAACTATATTGAACATAAATATTTGTATGTCATACTATGTGACGGGGAATGGCTGTACCATGTTTAATTTAAGATCTATTGTAATTTTACCTATTTCCAACAAATAAATTGTCTTTATCTTTATCTTTATCTTTTATACTCGAGTACAGTCGACTGCTCATCAGTCAGTGGTAAAGTGTTAACACTTTGACCTTGAACGCTTCTTGCTTCTATAGCATTATGGTCGAGATCAGCTCAGTCAGTCAGCTCGACTCGGCACATCACTACGACAATATCATGCAATATCGTCTCAAATACGAATGAAAACCGGATCGGATACGGATGAGTGCGCAAACGCTAGACGTGAATTTACCGTCCGTTTTTTTTACGGATCAAAAACGGACCGGATAAGAATCGGATACGGATGAGTGCGCAAACGCCCTAAGAGCGTCGAACGTACAATGAATTCGAAATTCGAAAACACATTGGTACGTGGTGGGGATCGAACCTACGTCTTCCGGACGGGAGGCAGCGGCCCTAACCACTAGACCACCGACGCTCTCAAGCTCTCAACTATAGGAATGATAAATGACAATTACACAAACGCGGCTACGGTTTCGCGGTTTCCTAGGTTTCGGGTTGAATAGTCTCTTCTTTTCTTCTTATTTGGATACTTTGGTAACAGGAACTAGCTCACTAAGTGCTTGCATTTAATAGTTGTTAAGCTTAACATGTATGTAATACCTAAGTATAGACTAGACACATACAAAGTAATTCATATTCATTGAAAGTCCTACCAAACCTTGACAGTGAATAGTCAATTTGTTGTCGAGGAGAATAGAACATGCTTCAATTGAAGTGCCAGTGGAAAAACGATGTAACTCACATAATTGTGATTTTGGTCGTAGTAATCAAGAGTTGATATAAATTTATTGTAATTAAAGTACTCGTATTTCATTTTATGTCCAGAAGCACCACTTACCTATACTTTATTAATTATTATTCAATTAAAGTGCCAAAAGAAAAACATTGTAATGAAACATATTTACTTAATTATTATTATTTTAGGCGTAACAATCCAGAATTGATACAATTTATAATTAAACCGCTGCTTCAAGATTGTCTATTTGGTGTTTCAATATCACCATATTGTCACAAAGTTAGTTTTAAGTTTTTTTTTGTTAATTTGCGTCTAATTCTAATTGGAGCGGTATAATATAAACTAATTTTTCGTTTTGATTATCATCAAATGATTATAGGAACGATATTTCGTTTGTCGTTAAATGAAATGAATAGTGTATTAACTTTTAGATGTTACATCTCCTAATCTTTGACGAGCCATCGACTCGAAAGAAGAAGAATCTCCTAGTTTCGTCATTACATTTTTTTGGGTGAGTTCACTGCACGATGTGCGGACTCTGTTGAAGTAATCGTGAAATGCTCAGGATGACTGAATTGCATGTTACAATGTTATTCCGCACAGCACACTCAAGTAGTGTATTGACCTATTACATCATACGAACTACTTTCAAGGTACTGCTTGGTACTGGTTCTGCTCGTCTCATATTAAACTCACAAAAAATAATTATTGTTACTGGCCTCGATTCGGGATGTCACGCTCTAATCCTTAATTTAAGTTAGTCTTGTGTAGTTGAAAAGGGACAAGAGATGGCCATCCTAATATTAGAGCTGTCAAACATCGAATTTGAACCTTATGTCCGTGTCGATTGAACAATTTTAGAGAACACTTAAAACGTGCGACTTAAAAATATCTTAAACTGACAGCTATGCCCTTATTTTAGGTTATTATTCGTTCAAATGAATATCATTCGTTCATCACCTCTCTTTCATTGGTCATATAAAAGAAAAGGATAGCTGGATTTTAAAATTAGAGGCCACTGACTTATAAAAGCTAAATGTTTTTTTTTTAGCGCTTTTTAAAAGCTTTTATTTAATTTGATTCTTTCGTGTCATGGCTTTCCAGTTCAAAATACACATATTATGAGGTAACCACGTAATCACGACGGCTCCGTAGCCCAGGTGGTAGTGTATATTCTGCCTCCGAAGCACAGGGTCGCGGGTGCGAATCCCGCCCGGGGCAAACATTCGTGTGACGAGCACTTGTGTTTGCCTTGTGTCTGGTCGTTGTTTATCTATCTAAGTAATTGTAATGTATATCAGCTGTCTGGTACCCATAGTACAAGCTCTGCTTAGTTTGGGATCAGATGGCCGCGTGTGAAGATGTCCCCACATATTTATTTATTTATCAATTTTCAAGCACTTGTTGGCATAGAGAAAACCTAAGTTACTTCGTGGACAATTCAATAACATGATCTTTTCTAGGGTGTAAGATGGACAGCAACTGCTGACCTCACAAACCCTAGTGTCAGTGTTATTGGGGGCTTCTGACATCCAATAGTGGAACAAGTATTTTAATATAGGGGCTAATTTTCAAAATATAGGGGCTAATTTTCTATGTTACGCCCTAATCCTAATTTTCAAATATAGGGGCTAATTTTCTGTTACGCCTTAATCGTAATTTTCAAATATAGGGGCTAATTTTCTATGTTACGCCCTAATCCTAATTATAAAATCCAGCTAGTCTTTTCGTTTATGACCAATGAAAGAGACAAAAGATGAATAAACCATATTATTTCAAATGAACGATGACCTAAAATTTGGACATAGCTGTCAAATTAAGATTTCCAAGTCTCCTATCTAAAATTGTGCAATCGGCGCGTCTATAACGTTCAAATTCGATGTTTGACATCTCTTATAATATTAGGATGTCCATCTTTCGCCGCAAAAAGGTCGAGAATCTTAATTGGGGTGTTAGTGGGGTTAACAGCCTCCGTGGCCCGTCGAGATTTCGACGCCATTACGGAGGTTCCGGGTTCGATTCCCGGTGGGGAACCTGTCAAGCAAAAATCTCTTTGTGCGACTTCCCCAGTTTGGTTAGGACATTACAGGCTGAATCACTTTATTGTCCGAAAGGAAAGATGATTCCGTGCTTCGGAAGGCACGTTAAGCCGTTGGTCCCGGCTACATATTATCTAGTCGTTACACGAGCCAAGTCAGTGACCTATAGAAGCTCTATGACACCAGGGTTTGTGAGGTCGGTTGTCGACCTTACAATCCACACGATTATGATGATGATGATGATAAGTGGGGTTAGCCAATGCATTCTTTAAAAAACAAATAAACTTTAAGTGAGAGACGTGATCCTGATATAAATGATTTACTTATTGTTAAATATTCGAAATTAGGGAGCCAGGCCGGGTACGACCAACAAACACGTAGCTTACACTCATAACTAAAGCTACCCACATATATAACACTTATTTATTATAATACCAAAATGTACGAACAAAAATTAAAACGTTTAATTTTTTTTTGTGCATCATTTCGCTGAACTCTGAAAGGTCAAAATCCACTTCAAACCGCTTAGCTTTCTCGCTGACAAAGCGCATTGGTTTCCGTCTACACTCAAACAATAACAAACCGGCGCGCGCGCAGATCGTGACCTCACAGTGTTATGTAATTCTACACGTACTGCACAATCGGCTTATTGTTACAGATTACAAGTAACAAATAATTATTGAGTGGTTGTGCCCCCCTGCCAGGTGGACTGATGACCTGAGGAAGGTCGCTGGTGGTGGATGCATGAGGAAAGCGGGTGATCGTGCGCTTTGGCGTGCCCTTGGGGAGGCCAACGTCCTGCAGTGGACTGCGATAGGCTGATTGATTGATTGATTGATTTGTGGCTAAGAAAGTTATAGTATGAGCTCTGTGGAATAGCAGCAGCAGTAGCAGTTGTGATAGGTACACCTTTTAGTCTACTTTGGATGGCAGGTTCTATAAGTAGTAATGTTGTATGTTGTATAACTCAAGCTCATGAAACTAAATAAATCGAAATCCTCAAAAAGGAATTAATTTATTTCGTATTATACTGAAAATGACTCGATCAGCTTTTTAGGGTTCCGTAGTCAAAAAGGAACCCTTATAGTTTCGCCATTTTGTTTTTTATAAATTGTTTGATCAGCTGCATTACTTTGGTTTTGGACTTATGGTGTAGGTGTAAGATGGCCGCCTGTGTAAGGCGAGGTCACCCGGTTGGGTTTATTTTTAATTTGTCGTTTTTTAGGTCACCCATACCAAAAGCCCAAACACCAGACATAACAATAATACAAAGTTTCTTTGTTGTTGGCGGTGTTGTATGGTAACAAAAAAGAATCGTGGTAAAATATGTTCAGGTATGTGTGCTAACTTCCTTACTGAAGCCAATAACTAACTTTTTGTGTGGTTTTTACCCAAATCTATTAAGAAAATTTTTACATACAGGCTAGCCAACTTGATCGAGGTGATTTAGATAAAAAATTATAGTACTTAACTGTTTGTTTAAAAAAAAAAAAAGTTGTGGTGCATGTTTTTTTCAGTTTCATAGGCTGAGCCGTTCAAGTTTTGCGTTACTTAAAAAAAAAGAATGAAAATGTTTTTTTCATATCTTTTTTGCATTAACTAAGTAACGCAAAACTATAGAGCAGAACACGTCTTACACTATAGTGCAGGGAGATTGCTTAATTACTATGTCATCAACGGCCAGTTACAGTCCACTGCTGGACTATGAGCCTCCTCCACTTAAGTGTTTGGTTTTGCCATAATCTCCACGCTTGGCAGGCGGGTTGGATATCGCAGATTAAAAGGTTACTGTATCAGAGAGCGCTGCTGCCCGTTTCCTGTTCAATGTGTGGTCCCTAAGTCGCCTCTTACGACACCCACGGTGACTAATGTATTCTACTCTGCCGTCACCACACGGCTAATTACTATGTACCTACGTTTAAATCCTCTAAGATTTGGTATTTGAAGGAGCAGGGGTCCCCAAACGAGGCACAGTTCATTGGAAACTATAGAACAAGGAAATATCAGAACCATGGTATTTATTAGCCATTCTATTGTTGGGTTATTATAGGATGGGTTCTGACAGCTTCAAAAATTTTCATACGACGTTAACTACTTTTTTAAATAATATTCAGTTTAAAAACCATAATAGCTAAAATATTAAAAAAAAGTAACTTCACCTCTTATTTTATCATTAAACAGTATGTAATTTCACTTAATAAATAAATAATTAAACGAAATCATTTTATAAGTTTTTAAAATTTTAATCTGTCAGAGCTCATCCTATAGTAACCCAAGTATTCACGATAAATGTTTAGGTGAACAAGATATAATCGTTATAATAAAAAATTCGCTAGCCAATGTGAACTAGATTTATTGTTTGTGTAAGTTCAATAAACATAGGAAAACGCCAAGTATCTTTTGATATCTATAGATAAATATAACAGGAAGCATTGTTATTATCAGATAAATAATAAAATTATCCGTCAGTCGGTAAACATACTAAATGTTAACAGAGTCTTAAATGCATTTTTTATTCGGATGTGAGCCTTACATATAGCAACATCGAATTTTTTGGTAAAGTCTGGTTAAATGTGTCCTTAATAAATTACGTGTAAGTACCAAAATATTATCTCAAAGCTAATGACTACAATTTTTTTTTTTGGGTGACAAAATATATTGCCATTATCTGGGAAGGGTTTTCAGAAAGTGGCAAATATGTGGCCTTAAAATACCGTAGTGAGTGGTGGCAAATAGCAGCAAGTGCAACGTAATTTTTTTCCGCCTCCGCGGTAATGTATCTTAGATAAATAGATAATTGTAAAAAAACTGCTTTAAACATTTTGGAGGGAAGAGGTGTGTCACTATTACAATGCCCACTCAAATCTGTAAGACCCTGTATATCATTATAAAGTATCGCCGTGTCGGGGTGTTTATTTATAGTGCCAATATGACCCAGTTTCGCTTGTCGCGTGAAACCGCTCCGCAAATCTTGTTTGCGCAGGATTAATGTGATTTCGGAGACACTTCGCGTGTCAAAGTGAGACCTCTCGTCTCCTAGAATTTGTATCAAGCCAGGGGTCAAGCAAAGGCTGGATTATATTTGACAGAGAGTGACAACCATTTGCTTGATACGGATTGTATGGATGGTATGAGAGGTCTTTCTTTGACTCATGTTAACGAAAAATATATCCACATCTGTAAAGCGCTGAATATAAAACTAGTGGCTCTGTGAGCTGTAGAACACGTGAGTTTATTTTTCGAAATGTCAGTTTTTTTTTACGTTTATCAACTCCATTTTGAAAAAGATCGAAAAAACAGAATCGACAAAAAAAAACAATATATTTATCAAACCTGCTCACAAAATTTCACGAGAATTGATTGAGAATCGCGACCTTTAGAGGAGTACAAACAGATAGATGGACAGATGACAGACGATGGCCAAGCTTAAACGGAGAATTTTCGCGCTCGATCGGTCAAAAATACGTATCTACTGCCACGACTTTCAACAAATCTACCATACCGCATACGTAGAATAGTGTGGATTGTAAGGTCAATAGCCGACCTCATAAACCCTAGCGCCAGAATTATGGAGTCACCCATAGAGTTCTGACATGGCTTCCGTGAAATTTACATTTAATATTATTGGAGACAGTTTGACGACAGTTTGTCAGTTTGTTTGAGTTAAATTATTTTTTACTGTAAAAAATCTTATTCCTACGGGAAAAATCTTACACAACAGGAGCGTAGCCGCGGGCGGATCGCTAGTACATGGAATAATTGGAATTATTGGTAAACATGGTGATTGCATTAAACCCCCCGGAGACTGGAAATCCAACCTAGCTTGTTTCTAGGTAATGATACGTATCATTACGTCGTAACGTAGCTACAGAATATACCTATATCTATCTACAATATTACGGGTCACAAAATTACAGGTCTAGCCAATCGATAGTACAGTGGAAAGTTAGAGATTTAGGTAAAATGTAAAGTGTCATTCAACGCAAGGTGAAGCTTTTTGAATAGTTATGAATTGTGTTGGAAAACTAACAATAGTACTGTGGCCCAGCAGCTGCCACGGTAGTAAGTTAGCGTGGCAGGGAAACAGGCCCGTTACAGTCCACTGCTGGACCATAGTCCAAACACTAAGTGGAGGAGGCTCATAAGCCTCCTCCACTTAGTGTTTGGTTTTGCCATAATCTCCACGCTTGGCAGGCGGGTTGGAAATCGCAGATTAAAAGGTTACTGTATCAGAGAGCGCTGCTGCCCGTTCCCTGTTCAATGTGTAGTCCCTAAGTCGCCTCTTACGACACCCACGGGAAGGGTAGGGGTTGGTGACAATGTATTCTACTCTGCCGTCACCACACGGCCAACAGGGTCCAGTCCAGATTAAACGTTCACAAAACGGATAATTGTTGCACAAACAGGTTTTATTGAAATATCAAACATAGAACATACTTAGTTATCAGAAGATTCATAACACTTTTAAAGGCTTCTAACGAGATACGGATATTAAATGTTAATACAGTCTGATATCTTGAGGTGCAATGTCTGGTGCAATGAGGAAATTTTGATGAAAATTACAAACCCGAAACGGATGGATTCGAAATTTGAAAATAAATTGAAAATGAATTATGAGACTGCCAGTGCTTAAAAGTACTAAGTTACCAGAAACAAAATAGCAGAAGAAGGTAGGAGCTATCCTTCCTTCTCTTTCCTTCTTAACAGTATGCTAATACTGCCACAGTATTAACATTTAATAAGTTTGGTTTTAAGAAAAACTGCATCTCAGAGTGTTTATGACGTCACAGAATATTTTCAATTATAATAAAAAAAAAACTTGAGTACCGAATGATTGATATATTTTGAATGAATGGTGATCGAGTCAATAGCTCTACAAATCACAGGTTCATTTCCTTTCGTCCCTTTTTGTAAATGCGAAAAAGATAGATTTAACTTAATTTCTTTCAAACGTTTATCTTTAAAATAAATTTGGAAATATAAATAAGCTTAAGTTTGAAATTAATACCTTTAAAAAAATATATGTTTTCAACAAAAAAATCTACAATTAGGTTTATTAATTTGAACATTTTTTTATTTTTTTATATTACTGTAAAATCACCTACCTAATAGGAAGGAAAAATTAAATATAACTACAGACATATAGTTTCCTTGACAACTCGTGAATCACAACAGTAAAAAAATAACTATTTGTAAATCACACGTTGTTAATAGTTTATACCTCTTAGGTTTATACAAAGGAAAGAGATTTCAAATGTCAATGACTCTAAAAAAATGTCGTGTTCGCCAAGAAAATAAAAACAAAGCACTTGGTAATAATATTACTATCTTTGTTTAAAGATAATTTATGATAAATTTAAATATATTTAAAGTTCTTATTCTTACCTTTCATCACATTTAACTGCACAGCCCGCCAAAACCAAAATCAATAACAAATTCATTTCGAACAACAAAATATTTCCAAACTAAAAACTAATTTAACAATACTGGCACAAAAACAACTATAAAAAACTAAACAACGACTATTTTAATACAGGCACTATCCGAAGAGGATGAAACGTCGGAAAAATATTTATTTATAAAAGTTTAAATTTGGAATATAAACTTTTTCGTATTCAGTTCCGCGCCAATTTTCGCGTTGGCGCGCTCGGACGCGTGCTCTACTCATGTGGTTATATTGTGACTGAGTTAAATACGCTACCGGTTCATGTTTTGTCATAGCAATCTCGTTTGTATTTACCTATCAGCTGTTCTGCTTGGTTCATCATTTACTACGTCATTTTTTGTGCGGTTGTCCTTTGGGTTATCCAATTAATTAATAAGTAGAGTAGGCTAAATTGGTTAAAAATTAAAAATAAATAAATATGTAATTTTTGCATATAACGAGATTAGTATGAGGTCAAGTTACTCATAACGAAATATTTTTAATGACATTATTTGCTTAAGAAAAAAGAATACTCTAATACCAGGTACTGTACGGCATATTTAATATCCAATTTTTCCTAAAGAACTGTTTATTAAATGCTTGTCGTTTTTAAAGGTGTTATGAAAAAAAAATGCTCAAATTGTATGGTGCGCGATGCACTAAATATAGCTAGAGCATGAGAGGACTTTTTAACTTACAACTATCGCAGGATTCGCAGGTAGGGTTACCATATCTCAGGATTTGTCAGGACATCTCAGGAGATTATCAAGATTTTTGGACTCTTCTCAGGATTGCGGCTGGATTTTACATGAAATCTCGGATTTTTAGAACTTTCAATAAAATATAATACATCTTACATTTTAAAGATCTCTTTTGGTAATAATTGCAGAATTAAAATCAATACTTATTTATACAAGTAGGTACCTAATCAGTTTTAACTTAATATGTGAAGATACCTTTTTAAGTAAACTGAGGTTTTTTCTTTAATTATTATTGATTTATAAAATGCCCCCCATATGTTAAACTTTTCAAATTATACTGAAAAGTATGGCTCGAACTGAAGACATCTTCCTTTCATGCGACCATTGAGCCCCCTGATAGAAAAAACTCTTTACGCATTATCTCAAAAAAATCTCATACTGGAGGAAAATCTCAGGATTTTTCAATGAAAATCAGGCCTTTTCTCAGGACTTTGATTTTTTCACCTGGTAACCCTAATCGCAGGTGTTTTACGTAGAGACTTGTCACTATGGCAATCAGAGATAGCCTTTTCGAGCCTCACAAATTCTGTCCAATGATATTAGTCAGACGCTAGACACCAGCCAGACAATGCTTACACGATTTGCATGCTTCCAATTCATTTATTTAAAAAAATATAAATTATAACTATATAATCTAGATTTTTAGTACAAAACTGACAATGACCTACCCCGTCTGAGCATTACAGTATAAATCGCGTGATCTTCAGAGCTTCGGTCTGCTGTGGGCTCCAATAAAGATAAAATGTAAGCTCGGGCAGGGCTTTTGACCTTGGCCTTTCCTCATGGCTGTAAATTAGCTATATAATGTAGTGATATCAATAGGATTTTGGGATCTGAGATTATAGAAAAAACAATCATCAACAGCTTAGATACGACCCCACCGAGGGGCTCGAGCCCACCCTGAATTAGGGCGATTAGGCCTTAGTCGACCACGCTGGCTCAGTGCGGGTCGGTCGACTTCACACACAACCTTTTAATTTCTTCGCAGGAGTGTGCAGGTTTCATCATGATGTTTTCCTTCACCGTAAGAGCGTCAAATAAACGTACAAATGAATTCGAAATTTGAAAACACATTGATACGTGGTGGGGATCGAACCCGTGTCTCCCGGACGGGAGGCAGCGGCCCTAGCCACTAGACCAGCGACACCGATAGAAAAAACTCTCTAGATCTAGATGAGAGATATTCTCAATTTTGTAGACTCCTTACCTGTTAGTTAGAACTTACTAGTTAGATAGGGAGGTCTCACAACACATAAAATTTTCAAAAGTCTACGAGTATACTAATAGACGCGGCGTATGAAAAGATTTTTTTTTGTCATTTTGACAGCTCCTGGAACAAAAAGTTGTTCAGTTTGACAGAAAAAAAAAACACCAGAGAAGTTTTGCGTTATTAATTTTCTTCTCCGACGCGCTTCTCGCCCTGGCAACGTTCTGGGCCGAGGTCCGCGGTCCGAGCCCGTTTGAGGGCGCCCCCAGTTACGTTGTCATAGATCTCCTAAGGGGTACGAGCCTTCCGCTCCCTCACCGCTATAATATTACCACTCTGGTAGAAATACAAAAATTATCTAACACATTGCAAATTGGCAAAGGCACGATATTTTATGCAAATAAGTATATCTAATTTCTGAGATTAATTTGTAAAGTTATCTCGCCGGAAGTGTAAAAAGGACATAACTAAGATATGTAAATTTTTCATGGGAAAGACCGTAAAAATTACACAATCGACAGTTAGTTACAGTAATAACATTTCAGTAGTGAATGAATCATCCGAATCGGCCAAGAACATCCGGTAATGTACTCGTAATAATTGATAGCGATTGTTTCAACCTTGCTCTTGGCTATGTATGACTGTATAGGGTTTGGGTTTTTGGACAATATGTTAGTATGATAAATAGCCCGGTCTGCTTACTGGTGGGAGCGTCAGTGGTCTAGTGGCTAAGGCCGCTACCTCCCGTTTGGGAGACGAGGGTTCGATTCCCACCACGTACCAATGTGTTTTTTAATTTTGGATTATGTAGGTACGTTTATTCGACGCTCTTACGGTGAAGGAAAACATCGTGATGAAACCTGCACACTTCTACGAAGAAATTCAAAGGTGGTGTATGAAGTCGACCAACCCGCACTGGGCCAGCGTGGTTGACTAAGGCCTAAGGCTCGAGCCCCTCGGTGGGACGTATATGAGCTGTTGATGATACTGGTGGGATACCTTAGTATTGGTACTACCTTAATAATATTCTTAATGAGCGTAGTGTGTGTTTGCATTGATTTTAAACTAGGTAAAAAGCTAATCAGCTTTAGAAATATTATTGTATCAAACCGAATCTGGAACTGAAGCAGTTTGTGTCTTAACAATTACACTGTACACTGGTAGTGAACGTGCCATCCATGATAGCTTTGACGTCGAAAAATGATTTGTAAAAATCTTATATCGAATAAAAAAATTTTGACTTTTGACTTACACCTACCGTATCACCACAGAATATACAATAATAATAGTAATAATAATATTACGTAATCACGTAGAACGTAAAAAACGCATCAAACAAAATCAAAATCGATTAGTCATTGTGTGATTAATCGATTGAAGATGCATTAAATCGGTTTTCTTGTAAAGTGTACTATTTTGTCTGGTATTTATGCTTGAAGGTGCCTAGGTCAGCAGTGATGTCATTTTACTTGCAATTTTTTAATGAACTTCCTTCCGTGTTATACGTTGTTTTTATGACTCATACAATGCAACAGATTACTTACAAGTTTATACAAGGAGAGCGTTGGTGGTCGACTAAGGTCTGATCGCCCTAATTCAGGGTAGGCTCGAGCCCCTCGGTGGGGATCTATATGAGCTTTTGATGAAATATTTTTCAACAGTCTTCTTTTTAAATAAAATTATAGCATTATTCGTTTTATGTTTACAACCTCTGCTTCTTAAGGTATTTTAAAGTGAAAGTTTTAAAGATGACTTGTTAGAATTCTAATTGAAAAATAATCTCTAATTTGTTTAAATAAATTATCAACAGCCCGTTACAGTCCACTGCTGGACTATGAGCCTCCTCCACTTAAGTGTTTGGTTTTGCCATAATCTCCACGCTGGCAGGCGGGTTGGAGATCGCAGATTAAAAGGTTACTGTATCAGAGAGCGCTGCTGCCCGTTTCCTGTTCAATGTGTAGTCCCTAACCTAGGTCGCCTCTTACGACACCCACGGGAAGAGTAGGGGTTGGTGACAAATGTATTCTACTCTGCCGTCGTCACCACACGGCGGCGGAAAAAATTTGATAAACCTAAAATCATATTTCAAACCTAGAAAGCTACCTAAACAGTCTCTCACAAAAAAATACATCTGTCTATTTCTACACTACCATGCATATGTCAGATAAGGACAGTGAAAGTGGTAAGACAGGTAGACGAATAATCGTATAGGAAATGGCTATATCCTGCTTGACTGGATGCAATTAGCGTTTAGTTTAACACTTTTACATTCACTATTTAATATAGGCACATATAAAACATGTAAACAAAATGGTAGTTCAGTCCATAAAATTAAACCACTTTTGTTTTAAAACTTTTCAAAATTCACAATTATTAATCTATTTTTTAGGGGACCGTAGTCAAAAAGGAATCCTTATAGTTTCGCCATGTTCGTCTGTCTGTCTGTCCGCGGCCTGATACTATAATACCTATCGCATCGTAAGAATGCCGTCCTGACAGCTGTCACACACGTACACATTTTTCTTCTGTCTTTTTCGCACCCATTTGGTTTTCATATTTCCTGCCGGCTTCTTACGATGCGATTATAGAAGGCTGTAATTTGGCCTGGATATACATATTAATCATGCCGACAAAGCTGAAGAATAAAACACTAAAGAAATTTTTTTTAGGGTTTCTCTGGTACACGTGAAGTTGGGGGGGGTTATTTTTTTATCACGACGACGATTTTTTTATAGTTTACCTGGATTAACACATAGAATGCTTTTTACGGGAAGAGCTTTTTCACTTGGAATGGATAGTACAAAGGGCCAATGGTCCAAAGCCCAAAGCTGAAAAATTTTACGTTTATACTGCAAATAAAGTCAAAGTCAAAGTCAAAATTATTTATTTCCATAGGATGTTATTACATCACTTAGATCCGTCATTATTTTTTTGGGTGAGTTCACTATCACAATGGCGAAATCTGTAAACTAACTGCGGAATAAACAAACTATCACTTCTAAGCCATCAGTATTGCAACTTCTACACACTATGACGTCGCACCTAGTTGCAGTATCGTCCAGAAATAGGTTGCTCTAATTCTCTGATTGCATTCCGATGACTGAAACAAAGTGTCAATCAATTCGATCAACTGAAAGATTCTTATTGGATTTGTGGGGTCGGTCGTCAACCTTACGAAAAGCTTACAACCCTTACGACTTTTTAGACGATTACTACATCTTCCAATCCCTGAACCCCGCTAGCTCGTAACAATATTGATGTTGTCTTAAATTTTTAGGGGTCTGTGCCTTCTGCTCCCCCGCAAGTCCGCGCCCGCTATATTACCACTTTGGTAGAAACTTTTTAGTAGGTCCTATTGAAAAAAAAAAAACATATTGTTGATGGAAGAGTTTCTATCCTATTAACCAAAGATTTCTGACGCGCGTCGTCGCTTCGCAGCGATCGTCTTTTATTTTCTCTGAGCTATTAACTTTCTGAATCCATCTTTGGACAGTCCACTTACGTCGATAGATTCTTCTTCAACATCATCGTGTGGGTTGTAAGGTTGCCAACCGACCTCATATACCGTGTCCGTGAATCTGAAGAACTTTTTCAAAATGTCCAAAAGAACCATTTTAATTTCAATACTAATTGATTCGCTCAGCTGATCATTTTGTATGAAAAGTTTTTTATTTTTATTTTAGAATATTTGTAGAACAAAAGTTGTACAGTTCCATTTCAAGGGCTGAATAGAGAGGTTTTGCGTTATTTGGAAACACGTCGTATAAGCATGCATGGCAATATTTCCACTGTTATTTTCCTCTTTCTCAAACTGCATAGACGTAAGGTATTGCTTTTTAATAACTAAACAATAACTTATTCATCAACAAACACGTCTTTCTACGTATGCGCAGTAAGCAAAACACTCTTGTCATTTGTTTAATGTCACGATTCACTATAGTTTAAACATACATACATAAAGTCACGCCTCTTTCCCGGAGGGGTAGGCAGAGACCACGTCCTTCCACTTGCTACGATCGAGACATATTCTATCGCTTCATCCACATTCATCAATCTCTTCACGCATGCTCATCGGTGGTACTGACCTGGGCCCCGTTTCACGAAGCAACAAGTTACTAGTAACAAGTTACAATTTGATTTACATTGCGTAGCCAATTCGCCTAAACTTTAAGCCCTTATCGTTTTATCTAATCGTTTACGCAATGTACGTCGAATTGTACTTTTAATTTGTAACTTGTAGCTTCGTGAAACGGCCTCCTGGTCTTTTTCCAGAACATCCCCGTTCTGATCGTGAAACGTTCGCCTTGGCCTTCGCTATCTAACATTTCCATTTACTCTTCTTTGTTTTGTTCACTCTTCATTCATTATCTCCCCATATAGCAACTTCATTGACCATAACAATGTAATGCGCCTGTAAGGCAATTAAACAACTAATTGTGAACCTATATATAGGATCTTTAGCCAAATAATTTGTGCCCAAATTAGCATTACAGTAGCATAAAAGAGACGTCTTTTATGCTATTATAAAACTAACTCAAAATGTGAAAACGATACAGAAGTGCCGTAAGTCGGCCTTTAGGTATAACCACTTTTTACTATAGATTGTCTACATCACACATCGTGATGTTTCCTAGAAAACACTTATTTAACCATCACACATATTAATTACTAGCTGTCCTGCGGCTGCACTCGTTTTGATTGGGATTTTTCCCGTGGGAAAAATATATATATATTTTTAAAGTAGCTGTAATTTTCCTATACATATACATTGTGAAATTTGAATCGTCTTCTAGAGAGTCTTCAGTCCATAAAGCTAATAATCTTTCCCCGAGAAACACAAGTTGTCTGATGAAAAAAAAAACAATTAATTTTGTATGAATGGGCCATTCTTTTTTGCTCGTCTAGATATTTTTGAGGATTATGAACGTATTGTTTCATCACACAAATACTCGCTTTTATGACACTGAACAGTTGGTTTATAAAACAGTCTTTTTTTCACTCAAACTGATCAATGACTCAACGCGTCAAAAAGTTATTTTACCTACAAAAAAAAAAGCGGGAAAAAGTTGTTTAGCTCGTTAAAATCGATTTATTACGCGAATTTAGTATGGATCTATGCAAGCAAGTCTATGAATAGCTAACCACTTGACTGCCCCACATATAGACTTATTTATATCGATTTAACTATAACAAATGTTATTGTTGCGGTACTACCAAATATAAATATTTATATTTGAGTAAAACCACAAGTAAAGGTGAATGGCCGAAAGATTTTTTTTATTCTCAGGCGACACTTCTGAGCTGATGTTGTATTACGTTGCTACTTTAAAATGTTACTTAATTATTATGCTAAATACACGTCATTTACTCGTTTATTTATTTGTAGGTATTGCCAATCCAGTCCAGGTCATAGAAATGTACCAGTTATAAGTTTTTTTTCTCATTTATACTAAGTTTAATAAATTCTCCATTATATCATATTATTTTTTTATAAATGAAAAAAAATTGTTTAAAAACGTGTTGGAAATAAATCAGGCCACGAAATAGCCTCTGATCGTGTCCTTTGAGGCACAGAAAATGAACAAAAACAGAAAAGAATATTTAAGGAATTTATCCCTGGTCAAAATATTAATTTCTATGTCGGATCGTAATTGATAGGTACAAGTACAAAGCTCATTCAACTGTGTGAATGATTTTTTTAAAATAATAAATAATATTTCTGGCTAGTAATGAAAAGCAAAATGGTGTTATAACCAAAAATATCGCCAAGTAAAAAGAGTCTTCTCATATGTTTATGTTTGTATTATTTAAAAATATTTGTTTGTTTGTAATTTGAAAGCTGCGTGCAGATAACCATATGGAGGAAAAGATTTGGCAGTTAACAAAATGTAAAAAACCGTTTAAAAATACGCAAGCCTGTTGGAAAATATTGATGTTTGTGAAGGTAAAGAGCAGATGGTTGTGATGTGAACGAAAGCTTTTGTTGTAATAAATATGATTTATTTTCTGATGATTGCTTAGTAACAATGGTGGATAAAAATTAGTCTATATTTGGTACATTTTTATTATATTGAAATAACAATATGTTACAATCTAAATTTATTATTCTAAATTAAGTATGTAGTAGGTTAGATAGATTTATTAAGATAATTATTGTTGATAAAACCTTATTTTTTTTTGTTAATATTGAACTCTTTACTTTTTTAATCTATGTGTCAATTTTCTCCTATTATATGGTGCTGTTGCGATTTCCATCTTTCAAGTGATTTTTATTTCCTCCTCAATTTATTATAATTATACATTTTAAATACCCTGTAAATTCAAGACATCAGAAATGGGATATTATTATATTTTTTGTCTAAGATGACATTTCTACTTATTCGTATTTCAAATACTGTATCTGTTTACTTCCTAAATATATGTATAACTCTTTTATTTTTTATTACCAACTATTCAATTCTATCGTAAATTATTACTTTGTTAAATATTCACATCTATCCTCTAAAGGGCTTGCTGAAGGAGAACCTCTCAAAAACGTACTTTCTCTTTCTCTCACATGCTCTCTTCATGTATAGCCTGCCTGACATATCTCTCTGGATGGAACCTCCTGAAGTTCCACCCTAGACTCCTCTGAGTACCATGCCTATTCAAACTTGGCGTTGAAGAATTTGAATCATTCGCTTGAGAAGACGAATCCTCTTGGCTTAAAGATATGTTCGTCATGGAGATGTTAGGAGAGTTGAGGAGGTTCCTCGAGGACTTGATGTCTTCTTCGAACTCCTTGAGGCGGCTGGCGCTGCAGAGAGGAGTTTCCACCTGCTCGACTGTGTTGAGGTTGTCCACGTCGATGATGTAGGATTCTTTGCTCTTTGAATAGCTGTGGAATAAGAGTTATTATATTTCCGGTGTAATTGATTGGCCTAGTAGTGTACTCAGGGTAACTGACAAGATTGTAAGATTGTAAGTACCCAATAACGTTTTCAAAAGGAGGAACTCGTCTTTGGTCCGAGCTTCCGTTCAATTTGACTATCCTTTCAGTAAAAAAATACTATTTCTTTTTGCACAGAAGCATGTTAATGGTATGACGATAGACAGAGAGATAATACTAATACTAACTGGAGTACATTCTTGAAGCGGTATCCCCAGATGATCTCCTTGGATAAGTATGAGGTTCTGGACTGTGTTACCGTTCCCATACTCTTCGAAGATCCAGTTAGGCAGACCACGATCTCGAATCTGAGAAGAAAAATATTCAATTTTATTCAAACAGTCTTCATCTTGTATAGGACTTGCAACTGCATTTTCTCAGACTGTCCTGGATAAGTATTTCTAAGACATAAGACACCAAGAAATTGACACCAAAATAATAAGAGTTAAAGGTGTTTAAAAAAACTCGAATTTGAATTTTGGTAGAAAAAATAGAGGTTTAAGTATTTTCCAGGTTTTTCTGTTTCAAGTCATTATATCCCTAATTTTTTATATAATAATCAAAAATAAATATATAGAAAGACCTGAAATCCATCAAATCCTGAGCAGAGAATTCGTACAAAGGACTCTCGGCGTTGATGACGTGGACGACTGTGATTGGCCAGAGCAAGAACGCGTTGGACTGCTTCAGTTTCAATTGGTGGATGTAGTGCTGAACGAATTCACCTTCGAGGGTCCTATGACAAAGATATAAGGAATTTAAAAGAGTAAAATCTATATTAAAAGAATCGCGTTATGTAAGATAATCCCGTGGGAATAAGACTTTTCCCCGTAAAAATTATCCCATGTGTTAATCCGGGGAACAGCCTCCGTGGCCGAGTGGTTGAGATTTCGACCCCCATTATGGAGGTACCGGGTTCGATTCCCGGTGGGGATACTGTCAAGCAAAAATCTCTTCCCCAGTTCCCCAGTTTGGTTAGGACATTGCAGGCTGAATCGCCTGATTGTCCGAAAAGAAAGGAGATTCCGTGCTTCGGAAGGCACTGGTCCCGGCTACTATCTAGTCGTTACAAGTGGCCTTTGGCGGCTCTATAACACTGACACCAGGGTTTGTGAGGCCGGTTGTCGACCTTAAAACTCACACGATGATGATTGTGGTTACAAAACGCACTGCGTTTTTTCGCTCTCTTGCTTGTGACGTTTTGGTCAGTGTAGAAGTTTTAACGAGCGTTTTAGTTGTAGCGTTTTTTTATAAAAATAATTGGATTAATTAACCATGGACTTTTATTATATGCTTCAGTAATCCTACGGTATCAGATTCTAATATTGATGATGATCCAGAGTACAAACTAACTGTATTCCAAAAATCTAAATCATTTGAGTACTTTAAACGTGAAGGCGGAACAAACATCCAAACATTCAAATATACAAACATCTAAAGTATTTTACATATTTATTTATTATGAATCCGATTTAAAAAAAAGGCAAAATAGGATGTTTCACCTGATGGGCTTCAGTATGTAGGCAGTTATGTTGGTGCTGACGATGTGAAGGCTCAAGAGGTCCCAAATTCTGAACTGGAGGACCAACTCACCATCCCGCAGACAGATCTGGAAGTTCAAAAGGAAACGTACATTCCAAATGTGAATTATGTGCAGTTCATGTTCATGCAGTGAAAGAGAGAGAGTGAGTGAGAGATGTAGGTTTGAGTCTTGCGATCAATAAAATATACGTTGTTTTGATTGAACTATTTTTGAATTTATTTTAAGTTTGGAAGAACTTACTGAAACTGTTCAAGAAATTACGCAGATATCATTTTGTAATGTAATTAAAACATCTAAAGGGTACCGCATATAAATTTAACATTTTTTTTCTGAATTCTGTATAATGTATTCACTTTAAGTTATGCTAAAATTGTATTATCCTAGGAGTTTTCTCTATGAAAGACATGGACACGTTATGATGATAAAGAGCAAAAAGGGTTAAACTTACAAGGGCTTTCTTGCTGAAGCCAACAGAAGAGACGTGTCTGTTGGGTCGCACAAGTTTAGTGAACAGCAAACTGGACAATCCTCCTGACATCGCTGTGCCTGCTACGATCTGAAAGGCAAGTAAAGAGTTTGTTATTTCTTAAGTCAACACATCTTTGCAGGCGTTAACGTTTACCAGTAAAGTTAAAACTTTACTAATAAAATACGAACTTAATAAATGTAATGTTGCTAGGACAATCAACAAGATGGATACTTTGACTTAAAAACCACTTTATTCCTTAATAGTAAGGAGGTCTACGAGTATCTAGTTGGTGCTGGCTACTGTACAAAGCGAATCTGTCATAGCCGTTGCAAGTACATTCATTGTAGCTTCGGATTTTTTTGGGAATTGTTAAATTTTCTGGTAGTATCACCTCCTAATTTCCCCAACCTAACAATACAAGTTGAAAATTTTAATTTAAATGAAAAATGCCCACCTCAATGACCATAACGATTATAGCTTCTGGACATTCCTCGTTTGGAAATCTGACGCCGTAGCCAATCGTCATCTGAAAAAAAAAAACAGCAGAATATAAATTCTACCCCATATAAGGGGTGAAAGTAAAAGGGTTTGCTTTGTGTTATTTCAACTTAAAACTTAATGACGCTCTTTCTTTCTGACTTTGTTATTTATCTACTTAAGCTTTCAGTACAGCAGCTGCTACCAGCTAGTGTTTCAAAAATGAGCGTGATGTGATCAAAAGCCTACCTGTGTTTCAACAGACATCATCAAGAGGCCGGCGAAGGTGGAGGTGCCATTTACACAATGCTGCCTCCCATCACCTATATAAAAATATTAAAAGTTTTAGAAGAAGAATCTTACAAAATAGCGCAGACAATAATAACAAAACGTGTATAAATATAAACTATAAACTATTTTACTTTTTTTAACGTGTAAAAAAATATAGCACGTTTTATAATAAAAGATAAGATAAGACGACGACGTCAATAATGGTGATTATAAATACTAATTTACCTATATCTTCAGCGTATGACTGCGAGACGATGTACCAGATGGTGGCAAATATCATCCAGAAACACAAGTGACTGAATACTATCAGAAGCAGGATAAAGCGCCATTTGCTGTTTATCTGTTTGTAAAAACGTGTTTTTATTTTTACAAATCATGTTTCAGTTCAACAGGCAACTCGAATCGTCTTGTACGGAAGGAAAATACAAAGCCAACCAAGTCTAAATAATATTATTGTCACTTACAACAGTGTTGACGATATCCCTCATATACTTCATGCTTTTAGCTGGTATGTTGCTGCGTATGGGCACGTTCTCCTCGCCATCTTTGAGGACGACGCGTCTTGTTCGTTTTGGACGACCGTGTTTTCGTCTGGAATAATTTGAATCATCTGACAATTTGCATTTTAAAGGCTTACTATCTCTTTTTCATATTGTTTAGGTAGATCATCTTGACTTTTTGTACAACAAAAACAAACCTAAATTGTTTTCACCATCATCGTCATCATCATCTTTTGCTTGCGTCATTCTACTAAAGAATATAATGACATGGACCTCTACCATTCAGTCGCTAGTAATCATTTCCTGCATAAGTGAGCGCTTCCGTTTCATCAAAACTAATAATTTCAATAAAAAAAGTAATTCTTTCAAGAAGACATATTTTGTGCTTGATTATTTATTTATTTAAAATACACATAGAAAACGGTATACATATAAAATTATGTTTTGGTGCTAGATAATCTAAACATTTGGTAAATGATTTTGGCAATGTACTTAAAAATGGAAATATTTGTCATCGCAAACAAGGAATCGATCATACTGATTCATTGCCGATCGATAAGCGAAGTCAATATTTTGGATTAGATAAAAAATGGGTGTCCTTCACACAAAACTATAATGATTTAGGTGAAATAGAGTCCTAAGCACAAAATGTGCTTCTTGAAAGAAAAATGAAATATATAACATGCCACAAAATTGTTGAGTGAATATTACAACAATAGAATAGCGCTTAGAAAAATTCAATGGTACTGGCCATACTGGCATAACATTTTTTTGAAAATTGACACGAAGGCAATTTCTGGAACCTATTTTATAAAAGAAGTACAATAGATGTGCAGTAGTCTGCAACATATATGTAGACTATCGCATCATTACGAAGACTGCCCCTACCACTGTAACAGGATAAAGCACTCTCAAGGTTAAAGTGTCTAGCTGTATGCGCTGCCTACTATACCAGTGATGTGACTATACCTACTCGTATATTAGAACTGCTACTAAATTCAACCTGTACAGAAATCGTCATATTATTTACTTGTGAACAATGCCTTTCCTCTTCCGTCTGCTGTAAGGAGTGGCATATCCTCCAGGTACAGTGGTGTGGCCCAGCGTGTCCTGGTCATCCAGGCTGCTGTCAGCTACGTCGATCCTATCGTAGATATTGGTCGGACCTGAACTGACAAAATCTGTTGGACCTAAAAGCGTAAAAAATTGCCTTTTATGAAACGATTCGTGTTCTTATTATTTAGTGTCATCATCAATTTTGTATAAATGGTTTAGTTTTTCAAAGTAAGTTTGTCTGTGAAATCATAATTATCAGCTCACATGACTTTCTGCTAGAACTACACTCAGAAAAAATATGTTGTATTGTTAACCTACTGTGTTGATTTTACTATGTTTATTTATGACGGGTAAGTGCAACTGTGTTCATGTTTGTGCAATAGTATATCTGTTACGCGTACCTGACTGCTTGCTTATCATAATTCATCATCATCATATATATATTGCAACGTTTCTTACTTATAATAATTTAATTACCCGAGCTGATATACGTAGGTTCAGACCCAACGTACTCATTGCCTGAGCTAACAATTTGCGTTGACATATCGGAATATCCTTTAGGACTGGAACTAGCTGGTTCCACGTCTATGGTCATCACCAAGCCTTGGTGCTCCTCCTCACTGGAGTACTGTGAAGAGTCAGTAACGAGTCCATCGCCACTTGAAGGTATAGTTTCTCTTGTGTCCACGTTGGTAATGACCGATGGAAAGGTAATCTCTTTGCCTTCGACGAAAGATTGGGAAATTCTGTAGTGTTTCTTCAGTTCTTCGTTTGTGTATACGTCTGTGTTTATTATGCTGAATAAAGGAAAAGGATTTTGAATTTAATAAAATTTAAGTACTCAGATATAGCTAATTACAAAAGTGGGAGAGCAAGTAGCCTGAGAATTTAAGATTTTCGAGACATACCAAGTTTGTTGAAAAATTATTCTGTAAAATGCTACTACGTTTTTTGAATGAATGAATGAAATATACTTTATAGCGCACAAACAGATAACAATATTAAAGTAGAATTATGTACAATTGGCGGCCTTATTGCTAAGGTAGCAATTTCTTCCAGGCAACCAATAGTGAAATAATACCTAAATAAGAATTGTTTTTTTATCTTTGATTGAGAAAGCTCTTTTGATTTGATTTTAGATGACTAAGGAAGTTTAGTTCATTTGGAACAGTAAACGTACTAATATTATCATTAACAGATCTAGCCTAGACTTTGCTTGGACTTGGCTTTAGCCTATTTTCACTATGCATTCTTGTAAAATTTCAATCTGTTAAACATACCTTGGTATCTGTATAGATGATCGCCTGGAGTCATTCCCAATGGCTTCTGAATAGCTGTATGATCGTTCGAGAACTCTGGATCGACTCCCGCGCCACTCCGGAGTATCCATTGCTAACGAGACGCTTTTGGGAAGTCTTAGAAAATCATTATGGAATGCCTAGAAGAAATTCTGTAGGTTTTGAAAAGACTCCTTAAATCGAGAATGATTTAAAGAGTCTTGTCGACTAATATCCGATATTAATTCTTCTATTGCAAGTGTCTAAGAAAAAAGAAAATAAAATTGAGCTTTAATTTGACAAATAAATTCGAAGACGAAGCAAGTTTTTGGGGAATTCTAAAAAAAGTTGTTGAGGCTAAAGCCTAAGAGAGAAGACAGATTTTTCTTACCATACAATGTAAGAATCGATAGGAAAACACTGCGCAGTATAAAATCTCAAAACAATAACACTGTTACTATAAACACCATACGCAATATTCACACTTAGTACTGACAATGAGTTTAAATTGCAACGATTTATCTTTATTTGAAACTGGCTGGTTTTAGAACATCAGTTTATACTTTTAAATAATATTTACGAAACCTTTATTTTATTGTTATTATTTTTGTTTCAAGCTTCCGTAATCTCATAATCATAACAAATCTTGGATCTGATAGTCACTATAATTATATTCAGTCCACATTTCGTTTTTATTGTACAATTTTGGTCTTATTTCACTATTGGAAACACTGAAACGTGAAACGAGTCTGTTTCTTATAACAGGTGTCTTCACACTGCAAACTACTATCTAGAACAATAGATAAGATTCCGACAATGCGTTATCTTGAATAATGTGATGTTTATTTAAAGTTAAATACCAATAATGTAACTTCGAAATTGGAAAAGACGTGTTTCTGTTTTTGTTCTTAAACGGGTAAAAAGTCTTTAACTTGTTTCGGCGTTCAAATGTGTTACCACTCAAGGTTACACAGTGTTTCAGGATTGCTTGGGAGCGGACATGTTTTAACTAATAGCATATATCGATGTAGTAAGACCTGATAACACAAACTGCAAAAGAAACTCTATGTCAATTATTCTTAGTTTTCGAGAAAAAAATTGCTAATGTTGCTAGTTCAGAGTATGTGTCAATAGTAAAAATGTATTTTTTTCTTAAAGAGTCAAAAGTAAAAGTTATTAAATATAACCACGTTTTAACACATAAAATGATATTTTATTTAAGCTTTACAACAGTTACTAAATGTAAGTAAGTAATTACGAAGATATTAGCAAAAATCGAATTTTTGTTTTTATTTTTTATTATGATAATGACATCATTTTCGCACCAAATTTTCTCCTATGAGGTAAGTTGACCTTTTGTTCTTGCTGTATAAAAAAAATCAGCAATAAAACCCGCAGCATTAAGAAGTTATTAAAAATTTAAGAAAACACTAAGCGCCTATACTTTTACAAATATCAAAAGTATTGTGTGATTTGATTTGAACTAGCAACTTTAGCATTTATTTTCTCGAAAACTTAGAATAATTGACAGAGGGTTTCATATCCAGTTTGTGTTATTAAGTCTTACTACATTGATATATGCTATTAGTTAAAACGTGTCCGCTCCCAAGCAAAAATGAAACACTGTGGGTTACCACTCTGGTCTGGCGTGGCGCTATATTACCCTCAGAGGAACAAAAGACGATCGCTTCGCTCCCTCGAGGCGACGACACGCGCGTCAGGAATCTTTGATATTACCACTCGGGTAGAAATAGCGATAAGTCCGTTAAAAAAAAACATACCAACATAATATAGTCACGGTTATATTATTTACGGGGAGAGCAGAGCTTCATGTAGCACTAGCTACAGACAGAAATTACTTTTGAAGAAATCCTTTTTAAGTATAGTTTCTTTCCTCTAGAATCTATTTATTACTATAACGTGTATTTTTTGTAAAAGATATAAATTCTGGAACTCTTCAAGAAGGTGTATATTTCGCCCTGACTTCTAAACGGGTCAACAAATAAGTTATATGCGTGAAAACATGGAAGAAATTAATAGCCTTTAAAACAGGTTAATATCTCCAGCATTTTGCTCACATTCTTTGACCCAGAAACATGACAGGGCAAAGCCTCAAGTCTCGACCTTGCAAACATTGACTGAGGCATTAGAGCTGTATTTGAACAGCCGCCGTTTTACTAGCCGCTCCGGTAGAGCAAATCATTGTCCGTTTAACATTGTCAAGGAGGATGAAAGAAAAAAGAAATATAGGTAGTAGGTAGGAATATGTCTACCTCGGGCAGACATTGCAGTTGGGTAGAGACAACTTTGAGCGTGAAATCGCAAGAAGAGTACAGTTGGGCTGGGCAGCATTCGGGAAACTGCGTCATATCTTCTCGTCGCCGCTACCGCAATGCCTGAAAAGCAGGGTTTATAACCAGTGTGTCCTACCCGTTTTGACATACGGAGCCGAGACGTGGAACATGACGGTGAAGCTGGCCCACCGGCTACATGTCACTCAGCGAGCTATGGAAAGATCTATGCTTGGTATTTCGCTACGGGATAAAATCCGAAACGAAATCATCCGGCAGAGGACCAAGGTGGTGGATATTGTCCACAAATGTAGCAAGCTGAAGTGGCAGTGGGCTGGCTACGTCTGTCGCAGAACCGATGAGCGTTGGAGCAGACGGATTCTCACGGGCAGATATTATTAGTATATTATTATTTGCAGTGCAATTCAATTGTTGTGTTTTTTATTTTTGAAAAGACTCGCGTTTGACCATTATTCTAGCTGATGGAAATTCATTATAAGGTGAAAGATGGATCACGCTCGCCTAGAAGATGTTTATGTTTTTTTTTATAAAAGGGCTAAATTCTAATCTATAGTTAAAAGAGAAACACGGTTATGCTTCAAAATCTACTCCATGCACCCCACGTTTTTCGTTTTAAGTCCTACAAGAGTTACTACACCAATAAAAATCTCAATAAAAATTATTTTATACTTTTTAGTGCGTTAAAACGTGCTGTTAAAAAAATATTTTTTACTTTATAATTATTTTGTGCTTTTTAGTCCAGCGTATTTAAATGTTGCAAGATACCCTGAACATAACGTAGGACTAAATTGCTAAGACTAAAAATTCCAAGCATGCCGAGATTATGTTGTTACGATGAGATTACCTTCCGGCTCCATCATGAGACTCTGGACATCACGTATGACTACAGATCTTGTCAAGACAAATCCAACGAGCCCAAACACGACAAGGTTATGTTGCGACGTTGAGAGAGTTCCTATGGCCACCTTCTGGTTCCATTATGAAATCCTGGAAATCACATATGACTAAAAAACTAGCCAAGATAAATGCAACAGGCCCAAACACGACTAGGTTATGTTGAGTATTTGAGGAATTCCTGTGGCCACCTTCCGGCTCCATCATGAGACCCTGGACATTACTTATGACTAAAGATCTTGTCTTGTCAAGACAAATTCAACGAGCCCAAACACGACGAGGTTGTGTTGTGTATTTTAGGAGTTTCTATATCCACTTTTCGGCTCCATCATGACACCCTGGACATCACGTGTAACTAAAGATCTAGTCAAAACAAATCCAACGGGCCCAAACACGACTAGATTATGTTGGGTGTTTGAGGAATTCCTGTGGCCACCTTCCGGATCCATCATGAGACCCTGAACATCACGTATGACTAAAGATCTTGTCTTGTCAAGACAAATTCAACGAGCCGAAATACGACGAGGTTATGTTGTGTATTTGAGGAGTTCCTATGGCCACCTTCCGGATCCATCATGAGACCCTGGACATCACGTATGACATGATATGATAAGGGTAATTTGGATAATGTAATACTGAGATATTTAGGTAAAAAAGAAAGCATTTACGATATTTGTACTAATTTTACTACAACATTTACAAAGGAGATTAAAAGTGTTAAACATTATTGTAACTCAAACTTCTTAAACAGGCAAACCTATGTAAATGAAAGTATTGTCAGCTTTAGATATAGTGTAGTCGATCCAATAGAAATAGAAAAAATCATAAATAACTTGTCATGTGAAAAAGCACCTGGTTTGGATGGAATAAGAGTGAAAGATTTAAAATACATACGAAAACTAATAAGCCCTATTATAGCAAACTTTATTAATATGTGTATAAGTAAATGTGTATATCCAGACGAGTTAAAGCATGCGATAATTCGCCCTATTTATAAATCCGGAAACCACTTAGAGTACGTAAATTATAGACCTATTGCTATACTATCTGTGATAGACAAAATTGTGGAGAAGGTAATTGTTGGTCAAATTGGTAGGTTTTTAGAAAAATATAATATATTGTCGGATGCACAGCATGGCTTTAGGAAAGGCCGCAGCACGGTCTCGGCGCTGACACGGTTTGCGGACTACGTCAACGACAGCCTAAACTCAGGGAAACAGCTGATAGCACTCTTCATTGACTACAAGAAAGCGTTCGATACGCTGGATCATGACGTCTTGCTTCAAGCTATGGAAGAATGTGGAATCCGTGGCCCAATAAACGCCTGGTTTAGGAACTATCTAACCAACAGGAGAATACACACTGTGGTCAATGGAGTGTCTGGTAAGGAGGCTGTAGTCGACCTGGGTGTGCCGGCCGGGTCAGTGTTCGGACCTGTAGGCTGCATTATGCACGTTAATAGTGTCGCTAACGTGGTCCAAAAATGTCAAGTATATATGTATGCAGACGACATGTGCCTAGTTTACGCATCGAGGGATATTAACGAAGTTCAAACAGGTATACAAGAGGATTTTGAAAGAATTTCTAAATGGGCACATGACAATGGGATTATATTAAATATTGCAAAAACAAAATACATACATAATTATGTATGTATTTTATATGGCGAGTGTATATACACTCGCCATATAACCGTAATGCTAGAAACATAACAAAGGACCATTTAAAAGTGACAGGGCATTCATATGACTGTTTACATCTTAATAAGATAAATTGTAGTTGCACTAAATTAGAATGTGTTGAACAGTATACATACTTAGGTTTGACTGTAGATCGAAATTTTAGTTGGAAACTACACGTTAATAACGTTTGTAATAGGTTAAGGTCTGTGTTAGGAAAATTTTATCAGTTAAATAAGGCGCTTGATCAACATACTATGTTAGTGATTTATCATGCCTTAGCAGATTCTCTTCTCAGCTATGGCCTCAGTGTACGTACGTACGGTGGACGTACCTTTTCTTCTTACCTACATGACATTAAAAAAATACAAATAAGACTTATGAAATATTTAGTAAATAAGAAAATAAAAACAATGTTAAAAAACGAATATGAAAAACTATTTACTGCTGTTAAAATTTTGCCTGTGGATAGTAAAGTGCAATACTTAATAGGACTAGAACACTATTATAGTGACGAGTATAAAATAAATATATATAATACACATAATACAAGAAGCGTAAGAGAAGGGAAATTTGTTCAACATAAAATTAATAACTACTACGGAGAAAGAATGTCCAAATATATAGTGCCTAAGATATTTAATAAGATCGAACTGTTAAGAAAATGCCCTAAAATAAGTATGAATCTGTTAAAATCAAAGCTGAAGGAATCATTGCTCGGTAACGCTGACTTTATCCGAGGCAGCGTCATCGAGAAATGAGACTATTATGAAAATGTGGGTGAGTGACACTATACTATGATACTTCGTAGTGTAGTGCTACTTACTTATATTTGTATATTTATATCCCTTCGGCCTATTGGTGTTTTGGCAGATGGCGTCTGTTTGCGTTAGATATAAGTAGACAGACGTTATCTGTTAGAATACTAATAGGCGTTAGATAATGTTTTTCTTTCTTATTCATTTTTTGATATATTAAAAATAAATAAAAATTGCATATTTTGAGGCAAGTAGGTGGGGTCAACCGATAAATTGGTTTAACACTCTAAGGTTGAATGTCAGTTGCTAATTATAGAACAACAAAGACTATTTTCGTTTGCATAACGATCTGTCAGATACCGAGTATAAACCTTATTGAAATTTTCGATAACTAGGAAATTGAATGAAAAATGGTAAACCACTTTTTTTGGTCGACCTTACAAGCGTAAGTACTCGAAAGATAGGTACTACAAATAGAAAATAGAAATAAGTAAAGGTAAATGTGCGAAAACGAGCGCGTCTCGCCATCAAACTGTGAAGTTTGGCGAGTTATTTACGTTAAAAATGTAACCTTACATATATTAAAAAAAAAAAACTAAAGATCTTGTCAAGACAAATCCAACGAGTCCAAACACGACGAGGTTGTGTTGTGCATTTTAGAAGTTCCTATGGCCACCTTCCGGCTCCATCATCAGACCAGCTCCATGATATCATAATACTGCATTGTCATCAAGGTTACATAAGTGTACTAACAAACAAACAAACAGATAGACAAGAAAGCGAGTTAATAAAAACGTGATAAAATAATAGGTATTGAAATCGGGATCTTCTCTTTAAATGGTCTTGGCCCTATATTTATTTACCGTAGAGTCTAGATAGACTGTGTGTAAAGATTCTGTTTTTCGTATTGGTTCGGCGATTAGATGATACAAAATCCAATCACAGATACAGCGTTACATTTTATATGTAGCAGATAGAGATTGTGATGTATATTATTAATTATTATTATTATTACAGCTACAGCGTTATCAATGTTGAGTTTAAGGAAGGAAAAAGGAGGATAATAAACATGATTACATAATTTTATTTTATAAGTAAAATTATTTCTTATAAATGAATACATTTATGAATTATGAGAGACACAAAATAATAGGTATTATATTTTCCATCAAAAACTAACTCATCCCGTTGAACTTTATAATATCAACTGCCTACAAACTATATTGTAGTTTGGCAGAGGATGAAAACTTAGCAGAGTAAGTTTTGAAAATAAAGTGTTTATTTATTTATTTATTTAGCTATGAGAATTTGAAAATATCTGGTATACCTCTAGAAATTTTAATATGTCTCCAAGATTGTCGTATTTCTTGTTCGAGTTACATCTTCTTTTGTGTTTGTTGTTTCCTTCTTCTGTCTACTTCTTGTATCGGAAAGAAGAAGATCGTTCAATTGTGAACGCGGCAATTTGTTCGCAGAAGTTGCTTGGTGTTTGGGGACAAGTCGGGGTTGACGGGATCTTCTTTATTGAGCTGGAAATAGTAAACACAGGATTCAAGAGGTATTGAGAAAAATTCTCGTGATTGTCATAATTTAGCTGTGTCGAGACATTATCACTAGATTTTCGCTTCCTCAACAGCTGAACATAAAAACTGTGTGTGTTGATCTAGTGCTTCAAAATACTAGACTCTAAACACATCTTCCCTTCTCTACTACATAACCTAAAGTTTTTAACAGTTAAACAGGTAAAGTTTGTAAAATATTATCTCTACCTATACAATACTAAATACATTAATGACATTATTATCTGCAGATACTGGAAGATTCACAATTCTTATCTTAGGAAAAAGTAAGTACATGATATCTGAAATTCTTAGGTATTCACAAGAGTTCAAAAAATAAAAAATACAGCATTTGGAGTAATGGAAAACTCTTCCCATACATAACTTGATCTTGTTTTTGAGTAAAGCACATTGAAAACTTACCTGTAAAGATCACTAGCATTGCACAGCGGTGTCTCCACAGGTTCAGTAAAGTCCAGTTTCTTGTGCTCTATCACATACTTCTGCTTTCTGCTGTCATACCTGAGGATATACCGATCAAACTATTTATTTGTATCACCTGCTGAGTCTTTTATATAATTTCCACTTAAGTGGAGGAGGCTCATAGTCCAGCAGTGGACTGTAACGGGTCGTTGATGATGATTCTTTTTTCATGCGTGCGTACCTATGGGTTGTAGTGTAGTGTAGGTAAACATTTCCGAACTTACAAAACCCTGGTGGCAGTGCTTGCCTCTGATTGGCTTTTCGGAACACAGAGAATCTAACTTTTGGACAATAAGGTTAGCCTGCAACTTCCTAATCAAACTGGAGAAAGTCTCACATAGAGGCTTTTGGTTGTTGTTGCCATCTAAATTTGAATACAGATAATGATATCCGAACGCTGTACCGCACGGTTACAGGGGCAGTTACTGAGAACGCTTGATATCTGAGAATTTAACATGCCCATTAGGTACTTACTTGACGACAGGAGGGAAGCGATGTCCCCACAGGATCTCGCGAGGAGTGTACGAGGTCTGGCTCTGAGTGAACGTTCCCATAGACAAAGAGGCCCCCTTTAGGCTCACTGTGATTTCGTAACTGGAATGAAGGAAAATATTAGGGTTTGCAAGTAAGTATCTTCGGTAACTCTAATTCCCTGTACTTCATATCGTGTAATTTGTAAGGATGACGATCTCGCAGACTCTGGTGTTAGAATCATGAAGCCACCCCGAAGGCCTCTGATATGGTGCAATGACTACTTCCAGGATCAACGGCTTCGCGTAATTTATTCTAAAGCTCGGAATCAAACAATTCAATATTCATATAACTTTTCAAGCATCAAGGTTTACCTGCAATGTCTTAACCAAAGAGTAGACAGTTTCACAGTGTTTTTAAATGAAACCTCACAAATATGTCCCCACCGGGATTTCAATTCAAAACCTTCGGATCAAGGGCAGACATAACGCTCTGACTGCTAGACTATATAAACTGTTTTGCAGCTGTTCACTAACTTATTACTAAAAATAATACTCAAAACCTCTTCTCGGCAGTCCATGAAGCTGAATTTCACAAATTTTCAAAAGTCTCGTTTATTTTTAGAATTTCTTGAAATATCAAGAATGAAGTTGTGCAGTCTAATGGACTAACATATTGAAAACCGTCTTACTTGCTATGAGCAATGAGATGAGGTGTGAACGGGTACAACGGGCTGGTCTCATCGATGATGTGCACCAGGGTTACAGGCCACAGCAGGAAGAGGCGTTGTTGAAGAGGCAGGTTGCGGGCGTAGTACCGGATTATCTCGCCTTCTTTGGTCCTGGAAATGGCAGAATTTTGATCACTATGAAAATTGAATTTGTTATTAGATTTGCAAGGCTGAAATCCAGTTGTCAATGTATCAGTAGATGGCTACTGATACATTGACAACTATGAAAGCTTTTATCGTTTTCACGTGTAGACATATAATATATTTGCTGGACTGAAGTTTTCCCCAAAAATCTCCACAATGGCTAGCCCTATACCGCTCGTAGTACTACTCATACCTGGCGGTTTTTGCGACCTTCCCAAGATTAATGCATTCGCTGTAGCCCAAACCAACATTATTGTTTTCCATTTTGTTACACAACTTTATGTAATCGCATAGTTCAGGCGACTCAATTGGAATTGTGATGAGTTGTTTAATTTCTTATGCTAGGTGCATTAGAACTAAGACAGGAGTTTGCCAAGTTATCTGTTCAATTGAGACGTCTGACGACCAAGAAATTCTTCAAAAAATCATTACTCATCGCATTATAATTTCTTGTAATACAAGTAACTTTGCAAAGATCATACTTGTAAGTATTGACGAAGTGTGCGCTAAACTCAGAGCTGATGATGTGGTCGTAGTTGAGGTCCCAAGCGCGCATCATCAGGCAAAGATGGCCGTCACGCATGCTGATCTACAAGAAGATTATTATGGTTTAAAACAAAATTTTAATTTATTTTTAAATAGATTTAGATTTAAATACATAAAAAATGTCCTGGTTTTCTGTTTTCTAATCTAGTTTCATGAGTTACACGCAGTACAAGACAAATAAGTAACAGGAAGACGATAAAGTTAGGTACGATTTAACTTATGTAGTTAACCCTAGCACAGACATTAGTCTATTTGGGTTGCTACTATCAAACACCATAAATAGCGAATTAAGTAAGTTTTGAACCTGTCTCTGCTCTTATTATTGTCGTTTAGCAAATATGTGTATATAAATAAATAAATAAATAAAATATAAATAAATAAAAAAATAAAATAAAAAAAATTAAAAAAAATCGAATTATTGTCCTTTTAGGATGCATCTTCAATTAAGTTCTAAGTCTTGGTCAACTGATATATCTTCTTAATTTTGATAATGGATTTGATGTCGGAAACCTTAGCCAACGACGCTCTATATATTTTATGATCTGATCACTTTTCAATTGCAATAGCTTATTTTAGCTGAAATACAACTCTAAAGCCACAATTTTTCTGGAGATAGACGAGATAACAATTAATCGGTATGTTTTTCTAGAACAATAGCAGTAGCAATAAAACTCTTTAATATCGTCGTGGTATGGTATCGTTGGGTACCATAGATTGAACTTTGGAGAGCATGGAATTGTGAACCTTTTTTATCGCCTATCGAAATAGTCAGAGCAACTTTGGTATTATTATTAGAAGACGACGACGCCTGTGAAAAAGTTGTAGTTGGAATATCATCTGATAAAGTTACATTTCTTACCACAGCTTTCTTGCTGAATCCCACTCCGTATCTGGATAGCTTCTCCGGACGAGTTAGTTTAGCATACACTACACACGTCAGCACTCCTGACAGCCCAGTCCCAAGGATCAGCTGGAAGATACAAAGTTAACATAGGGTATGGTAAATTCAGGATGATTAGTATGTAAACACTTTATTGCACAATTAAAGTAAACATTACAATAGGTCAAAGTCACAAGGAAAGTTAACAGTGCAAAGGCGGACTTATTCCGTGAGGGATCTCTTCCAATCAACCTTTGAGCATCTTTAAGTAATGAGACTTGCGATTTTAGATGATAATTAAAAATAACTTTATCTATCTTTATAAGTTTTTGTAAAGTAATCTTTTGAACAATTAATTATGTTAATTACCTGCATGATAAATAAAAATATGGATTCCGGACATTCTTCGTCTATAGCTCGATCGCCAAATCCAATAGTTGTCTGAAAAACAAAAGTGTGATATTATTATGATGAAAAGTATAGGCATAAAATTGTTGTTATCTGTAGGTCTGTCAAATAACTATTCTGTAGAATCTAAATAAATATAAATAAATTCTATCGTCATGCTACCTACTGCAGAGACGTCACCAGTAGCTACTACTAAAACGCGGTACTATGTAAATAGTTCTTATAGTTACTAGATACTGAGTGTCTCAAGCCTAGTCTTAATAAAACAGACTTTTCGCCATATCGTCTCCATTGGTAGCTTTCACAAAAGAATATTAAAATTTCTTTCCGGTCATTTGCAGGTCTACCTTAAGCTTGCGTGCTCATCTAAGGCGTCTCCCTTTATTCAGAAAAGGCAAATAACAAATATGAGCTGATAAAAAAATTGAAACATATAAGTATGACTTTCTACTCCTTGCACCAATTTACAATTTCTGCTTAATTTCACAATAATGGCTCCTTAACAAGCAAATTAAAGAGCAAAAGAAACCGCTTGGATCCTGTCGGACAATTCCGCAAAAGAGGAAGCAGCTGATGACCTTGATTGACCGAAATCACCCGATAAGTGCGGTTAATAAGGAAAATGATTGGATCAAGTTTGAACAAATTTCTGTTCCTTGTTTATTGAAATTACAGAGAAGGGGTACTAGAGGTAACAGAGGGTTATGCCTTTGCTATTTCAAAGACGGTCAGAAGGATCATCCTTCTATCCATCCAATAGATTAATTGAAGGGTATTAGTAATTGTTGTTTATTGCATTTTGGTGTGCAGCTTGATGTTATAAATTATCTGTTACAGGCAAAACCAATTTTAGAATAGAATAAAAATTAAATTTTAGAATAGAATAAAAATGAAATTAAATTAAATTAGAAGACACCGACCGGGATTGACCGATGTCACTCCTTATAATCTTTAAGCAATATGGAATCAAAATTATGGTCATTAAAAATTTATTTACATTCTTTAAGGAAAAAGAATCTGTTGAGGCTATACAACGGTCTCACAATATTTAATTTCAGGTACATAAAAATAAACCAGTGATCAGAGAATTTAGAAGTCTTGTAACTAACTAACCTATACCGTTAGGTTCAATTCTGAACTTTATCATCCAACTAAATAATAATATGTCCTCATTACAAACAACGACCCCACAAATAGACCTGTGGGTTCTGTTCCGTCATTTTTCATACTTAAATAAACCAAACGAGGTAGTAATGGCAATAATTCCGAATTGTGAAATGTCATTCACTTCTAATGGTATTAAGTGACAAGCGGAACGTAGAAAAATCTAAATAAATACATACATCATTTTTTATACTATCAAAGAAAGAAAACGTGCTTTTCCTTTTTATTAAACCTCTGACCAAACCCAACCTTGTCAAACTCTACGAATATCAATCAATCAATGAACAGCCCGTTACAGTCGAATATATATTTCATATTAAACACAACATTGATGAAATTAGTTTTCTAATTAAAATTCTTGGATTATGTGGTACAACTTGGGTGTAGTGTAGACATACATACATACTTAACTCTGAATGTTTTTGATCACTGCAATAATCAATTTGACTTAGACTGTTATTGTGCAGCAAGAATGTAATATAGATGATGACTTATGAACGCGGAAAACTCCAAAGTTCATCACTCAAACCATGTCCACCTCAACACGTGGGCACAAATCGGTTGTATCCTACAGTGTAAATAGACGACGTTATTCTATAATAGATCATGTCACGATTATGCTATGGAGCTCTTTATTATGCTAACTATAAAACAAACAAACGTATTTAATTTTGTCGTCTGTTTATCTTCTAGTTGGACTTCGGCTATAGGTATAGATTGAGTATAATTATATTTTTATGTTTTACTAGCTAATGAGATTAGGTTCATGATAGGTTTTTTCTTTTGTCTTTATTCAGCCTGATAGAAAGCAACTACGTAGAGCAACGAAGTAAAAGGTAAGTAATTGTGTATGTTTAATGCAAAATTGAGGCTTTTGGCTGAGCTTTACAAATAAATAATTCAATTTCAAACATGAAAAAAAGTGTTAAAATACGCTGTTCACAATAGTAACAATAAAACATTTGATCGCCATAATATCGATACGATAAGAAGATGAATAAAACATTAAAGCTATAAATAAAGATTCCTTTCTTTTGCATATAATAGTAAATAATTGTACCTCAAGGAATCATTTTCAGTCTATTATTATTCCTTCAATAGATTCATTATTAACTTACCTGTGCTTCTACCGACGCCAAGAATATGGTAACAAAATCTTTTCCACCGGTGACGCAAGGTTTGGGTGGAGGGTTGGAAGAAAAATCTTCGTGAGCCAGGGCAGTGAGGTACCAGAACACAGCAAACACTAGCCAAATGGCAAAGTGTGTGACGATGGTACCCAGCACTATCCAACGCCAGCGTAGGTTTATCTAGAATAATAATGAACAAACAGCGTAAGATGACCCTATCCCTATTACGCAGATTTTACTACGAAAAATTCGAAACTGGATACTATTCATTTTGAAATCGATTTCTCCTAATACATTTACTTACAAAAACATTCAAAACTGTTTGAAATCGCTCTAAATACAGGTTTTAATTAAAGAATTTGTGGGTCAAAATTCGAAATATCGTTTAACACCTTTTCCTGCAAATCGTCTGATAGATGATTAATCCTAATCCACTCGACTATTAGCATAATTAACTCGCTTACCTCATCCGTAACTCATCATGCCTAGATAAAATACGGCCATGAAATTTAGGTTGTCGTCGTTTTTTTTTATTGAATACAAGAAGCTCATTTCACCAGAGTAGAGATCTTATGTACAACTTGTGTTTTACAATTTTAAAGAGCGTATTACAATAAACCTTGAGGAACTTGAATACAACCTCATAATTTTTGATGCCTCGTAGATGAAGTCCATTGGAGAGGATATTAGTTAGGTGATAGATACATTTTGATGTTCAAATGATAATAACTATAATACTAACCAAAGTATGGAAGGTATCGTTGAGGAGGCGGATCTTCTCGAAAGGCACGTTGGAGATGAGTGAAATATTCTCCATGCCCGATTTTGAGACGAGACGTTTTGGGAACTCGCCGTAAGCAGTGCGGGAGCGAATGAGGGGCTCGTGGTGGTTGCCACTAAAAACGATAGTATTTGAAGAAACAAAATTATTAGGTATTTAATTTACTTCCACACCATATTAGTTTAAAATCACGAAACAGTGGGAATTTAGATGTATAAATTATGTATCTGATTCAACCAGTCAGGTTGTTGAAAATTTTACTGAAGTTTCCCCATTATAATTAAATTGATGACAAATATTTTGTCATCGGACTGAATATAATATAAAAGGAATATAATTACTTTCTCATGAATGGGTTTGTTTTCCTTTTCCTCAATTCCCCACTATTATCTTTCTTCACTCCTTTAAGCAAACTTCCTTCGCTTTTCGTCAAAAACTTATCTTTAATCAACGCCTTTTGATCATCTTTCTTTCTGATGTCCAAGCTTGTGTTGCTTTGAGTAATAACTATCTTAGGCAGTTGTTGAGAGAGTCTTCTTAGTCTTTCTGATTTAATTTCTTTTATTACCTCATTTTCCATTGAGAAGCCAGTTTCATCTATACTATCGTTTATTGATTCTGCTGTAGTTTGTTCTACTACAATTTTTTGTAAGTTTTCAATCTTTTCAGAGGACTCGGTTTTAGTAATAATTTCATCTTGCTGATCTTTTTGTTCAGCTCTACTATTAATCGCTTCTGTTTCTGGTAATGTTTCTATAGTATCGTAATCTGCGTCTTCTTCAGTTTCATCAACATCTATGTGGAATGTATTTTTGATATTCTTGCGTCTGTTAAAACTTCTCAAGTAATCCAAACACTCATCATAAAGCTTGTCAATTTGATCAAAGTCTTTGTTTTTTATTAACAATTCTTGTTCCATGATTGACACAAATTTTCAGGCAATTTTGTGTTTCAATAATGACGAATAAGGTGAGCGTACAAGATTACAAATAGTCATAAATGTTATTCAAATATTCATCACAAAGAGTCTATATTTGCACTAGCAAATAAGACAATTTAACAAAATGAGAAAATTGTTTATTTTTGGAAATGTCTTGACGTTGCAGAAAAAAAAAGTTTATAAATTTAAATAAAACAAAAAACCATTTTGGTGCATTCTAGTGCACACTCACTTCTAAACAAAAATTCAAAAAAATATTTTTTGAAATTTTCCACACTTTCTGTTAAACCTGAACACGTTTCAGACACAACACTTAAACCAACGACGGATCTTCAGTTATCTTCGTTATCTGTTATCAGTGCTAATTATAAGCATCCTTTAAGCCCGGGCACGACGACGACTGAGGAGAGAGCGTTTCTTACTGAATGTATTACCACGTGCTACGTGGAGTGAATAGATCGGTACTTAGTACTCTAGTCTAGAGTAGGCATTGTTTGTTTGTGCTCAGTCCAATTAGCTGTGCGAACGTTCAAAACTATCTAAAAAAAGATTCTCTATAAATTGCTATCTTGAAATAGAAATAATTATAAGCTAATTTGAAGACTCAGACCAAAATATGTCCTATTTACTCCAAGTTGTGCGGGTCGCTGGAAAACTTGGCTGAAATTTGCACAGGATTGCAAAGGTTGGCACGAAAAAGAGGAGACTTATGCCCTGCAGGGGGTAGTAACAAGCTGGTGATGATGATGACTCTAAGTTTCAACATCCTCCTTTCCTTTACAAGGATGCCTTGTGTTTCATAAATTTAAATAAAATATAAATAATAGGTATCTAACTTCCATTTAAAAGATTCGAAAACTACACGAACATAGCCGAGGGGGGACTACTAGTATTGTTTATATTTGTCATACAATCTAGAGAAAATAATGGCTTAATCTTGACTTTAGTGATAAATTGAAACAAAGTAATCAAAATATTAAAACAAGTAACCTAGGTAAGGTAATTATTATTAACGAAGCGTTATGCATAAACGCCAGTGATCATACGAGTATATTTTTTTTCCAATGCGTTACTGTCAATTACATCATGCATGGCAAACGAACACGGAGATAATCAGTGAGAAGATAAGAAATGACGTTAAAAATCTATTTTCGTGGAAGGTTAATGAGTGAAATAATGTATACGATGATGCATTATTATTCGCTCCTAAATTTGCCCAATAAGAAGCCTTCAAATCAACGGCCCGTTACAGTCTTTGGTTACAGTGTTTGGTTTTGCCATAATCTCCACGCTTGGCAGGCGGGTTGGAGACCGCAGATTAAAAGGTTACTGTATCAGAGAGCGCTGCTGCCCGTTCCCTGTTCAATGTGTAGTCCCTAAGTCGCCTCTTACGACACCCACGGGAAGAGTAGGGGTTGGTGACAAATGTATTCTACTCTGCCGTCACCACACGGCATATCGCACTTATTTCTTGCTAAATGTAAAAAAAAAACCTCGTTTATTTGGCAATTTATTTATTTCACAAAAGTTTACGGCACATTTTGTAGCTTCATTTATATCTTTTATCTTTACAGATAGTAATAAAATCCATCTGTAATAAATATACAAACAATTAAAACTTAGTATGAACTGAATAAGTAAGATTTTCACCAACAGAAAACACGTCATGATCAAAGCTAACAAAACCGAAACTGAACCACTTTCCAAAAGTAATACAGAACTCTTGTATTTAGTCTTTTTTTGGAAAGTTGTAGCGTATCTTATAATACACCGTGTTTAACTGGTTGATTTTCGTTAAAACACCCCCTTTAACGAAAACCAACCAATAAAATTTCACGGTGGATAGGTGGAGTAACTTTTTGAATAATTTAGTTTGAATAAAATAAGTGTAATAATATATTTTGTTCATCATTTGTGTTTCAATTAGTTTTACACAATTATTAACGAATGGTGTTCGTATTTTTGTAAAAATAATGTGATAAGTAGGTATTTTAAAATATATATATATATATATATATATAATAATATAAATATATATAATAACCATATTATTTTTCGGAATCGCATTTTACAAAAAATCTCTTTGTTTCAATTTAGGCGCTTAAGAGGTAGCGGTTGTTGTTAATACTGAACAATTTATCTCAAAGTGAAGTATTTTACATACTATATACGTCACGGTGATTTTAAATTGTCAGTAAAATTTAAATTAATTGAATTTAATGAGGAACTCCACTCAGTTTCTCTCACTAAATCAAATGGACTAATACGTTTGAAATACAAAACACACCGACTAAGTGGACAGCATCGTCGAAAAGTTCCACTTAATGTCAATTGCATTCACAATATTAGTACTGATATTTGCAGCTAAAATGCGGATCAAATGGTAGGTCATTTGTAGATTCTAACTGATATCATTTATTCAGCGGACAAGTTGGAGTCCATTCCTCAATATGCGAGAATCACTCATAGCGATAGATATGCCTGATCACCCTAATTCAGTGCAGGCTCGAACCCCTCGGTGGTGTCTGAGCTGTTGATATTGTCCTCAAATTCCATGAGTGCAAGTGAAATAAATTGTTGTCTAGTAACAATTCTACTCGTTTTGGAATGCACTTCTAAATAAAAAAAGAGAGAAGAGGGAACGATACATTGAAAAGGTTTTGAAAAAGGATGACAAATTACATGATAAATAACAATTATATATAGGATAATGATAAAGGATTACAAATGACAAATAACAATGATACATACTGTAAAGTAAAAAGCTTAAAAAATGTATCAGATTATTTAGATAGAGATAATATTATTAGGCCGCGATCAGATGGAGTTTGATCTTGACGATAATGGTGTAAAAATGGCAAAATGGATCTGTCAATTTAGCCAAATGATAATAATACATGTATTTTACTCAACTCTTATTTTTTTTGTTAACAAACATCAAACAATTATTTAGCACGTTCTACATGCTTTCACTTTAAACTATCTAAAACTGTTTTTACAATGTAAATATCGTAATATTAGTGACATGACATTTAATGTTATATTTTTAAGAAAAAAAATTACAACAGGGATAGATTTTATTACCTAGAATTGAAATAAGCTTAATGAAGTTTATCATAAACAACCACTATTAAAAGGTAAGTTCTACAGTTTAGTTGACAGATCATTTAAAAAATAAAAAGTGTCATTCAAGTTCATGTAAGGATTCTTACGATACCCCATACATCAAAATCTGTGAAGGCATTTAAATATAATGGTGGAATAAAGAAACTCACCTACCAATATAATACCCATAAATACATACATGAACCTAACGAATTATCTATAGTCTAGACGAGTAACCGTCTAACAAAGCCCGCTAAACCATGGCACGTAATTAATGTTGACAGACGACGACGACGACAGACAGGCAGATGATGTTGCTGCTGTACATTGAAGCTTACTTTCGACGTTCTTTCTAATCGAGTCATATAAAACATCATTGCACCGCGTGTTCGAATGCCGTATGATATAAGTTTTGCTTCCTTGGTATTAATTTGATGGGTCAAGTTTGGAGCGTATATTTTGTAGACTATAGATAATTCATTGCATGAACCTTTTACCACTTTGTTAGAAATATCGATTAAGTCCAATAAAAAAAAAACACATAACACTCCTTTTTTTGGGCAGTCGTGTAATGAGACCTTCTGTTAGACCTAATTTATAAAAACCATGCTTTAAGTTTTCTGAATTAGGCTTGAAGATAGATTTTTCTTTTCAAATTTAAGTCTAGTGTTTACAAATTCAGATAATTTTACTCATAAAACTAAATTATGAATTAGGTGGTGTTTCACGTATGTTGTTTTTCTAAACTAGTATTTCATAAAATTCTAATTTTTATCTTAATTATACCTAAGAATACGAGTACAGGTACGACCAATAAAATTTGGCATTCTAAATTGACTTACTAATTTCATTTTGATTAGCGGTATCTACTTAGGATTTATTTTCTTGTATTTAAATTCTAAGTCCGAAAAGCATTGATTTAATTTGAAAATATATTTCAACGTTTTATATAGCTTTTTGTTATATTTATGCAACATTTTTGTATATAATTTAATTTCTATGTACAAGCATTTGTAAACATAATTATATTTGCAATGCTAAAACTATAAGGCGTTTGTAAAAATAAAATATAAATATTGGTCTGTCTGCTTAGCCAAAATGCCTAATCTCTTATAATTTTTCATAGGTAAATATACAAAGTTTAACAATATTATCATTGTGTAACGAGGGAAGAAAAAGTGTATTCAAACGCGTGTGCATTTGGGACTGGAGCTGCAGGCGAAGGGCTAAATTACAAATTATTAATTTTAATTTATTCATCCATTTATCGGCTGTTTTTATATTTATTTATTTATATTCTGTATTGTTTCTTTTCGTGAAACATTTTTGTGTTATATTCATAACATTTTTTATAAACACTCTGTTTAAATTATTGCTTTTAAAATATAAAACTTAATTTTATGCTAAAGCTCTACAATATTAAATAATGTATTATAACATTATTTTTAATGAGTTTAATTCTATTCAGGTAACAAAGTGACTATTATTTATTAAAAAACTAAGAAGATTACATAATAATTTAGTATTATTTACTAAATTTAGGATTATTTTTTTGTTTAGCTTTTTTACATACAAATAGGCAGGAATTATAAGGATTATTATAGATCCTCGTAGATTAATATTGACGTACTATTTTTTATATGTAGCCTATGATTTTTTATTAAATATATCATTACATTATATAAGTATTTATTAAGTTTTATATTATGAATTAATTAATCGTTTAATTAACTGGGAAAGTAAAAGAGTCGAAAATAAATATTATCAGGATTTTTGGATAAAACCGTATACAGAATATGGCTTAAAAATTTAATTATTTTTTCACAACCGTACTAATAAACTCTATTGCACAACCAGAAACTGAATCCATGTAAGGGTTTTTTTACATGTGGATAGGTTCAAATAATGAACATTTTTAAGTTAATACAAGTTTAAATATAAATTTATAGGTATATGTATTTTTAAAGAGGACGTAACATTTCAAATTAAATATCAGCACAAAACGCCCTTAATTTAATTTTTAAAACTTTCTAAGTACCTACTTACATGTACCTATTTATTAGGAATTATATTATGTCCAAAATAATGGTATGTAGTAAAAGAAAAATATATGGGTAAAGTAAATAAATAAAAAGAAAACAAAATTATAAATTATAACTTTATTGACAAAACGAAAGGTAAAAAAATATGTGAACAAAATATTTTTTTCTTACTAAAGTAAGTTAATGTATTTTACACCTTACAATATTAACTAGAAATCACAACATTTTTCTTCATTAGATTATGTTAATCTTACGAACTCTACACGCAGTACCTTAGGTACTTATATAGTAAAATTGTACTTTAATCATATTGTCAAACAAGATACAGAGAAATTAAACAAAAATACAAAATAAAAAGGCAATAAGAATTATTATGATTAATAATTACGTACCAAATTAATTGATCTTAAATAATTCATCAGAAATAAGTTTATACAGCATGAAATTTACATCGTTTTGTTCCCGCCGTGTTTTGATAGTAGCCGTCAAACTGAACAACTTTTCACGAAAAAATTTTTGGTCTGTGGCAAAAAAATTTTTGGTCTCTCCATACAAAATGGGTCGGTCGGGAGTCTCACTTTGTATGGAGAGGCCAAAATTTTTTTTGTCACAGGGATTTTTTTTTCGCGAAAAGTTGTTCAGTTTGACGAGTATTACAAGTGTGCAGTAACAATAGGTAGTTCAGTAAAAGAAAAAAAACATGACCAACTATCTACTTATATCATAAGTTTGTTCTATACTTAGATAATATTAATGTTATCAATTGTTCTGCAGAGCTGAGCAGAAACAGCAACAAAATAGTAATAAATAAATTATGATTACAATTTATATAATATAAAGCAAGATTAATGTCTTCTACATATGAATACAATTAAATACTAAATAAAAAATATTGAATGTTAAAAATTAATAGACACAAGAAATTAAAAAGTTAAATGTCAAAAATAAAGTTTTAAGAAATCAACTCCTAATAAGTAATTATAGTAATTATTTTTATGTATCGCTGGATTGAAATATCGCGACAGTCTACAAGATAAGTATTTGTAAGAATCACAATAATAAAAATAAAAGTTGTCAACAAAAGTCTATTATTATTTTATAATATTCTTATAACTAAGATCACTTATGGCTGCATCACACTTGGTAGATATTTCTTGGGCTGAATGCGGCATTTCTGAAAATATTATCAGTCCATGACAATTTATATTATATGGCTTTATTTGCATATAATTTTCTGTCATCATGCATACAAAAAGATACCAGATAGGTACTTAAAAATATATAAAAAGGCGACATATTATTTAGTTTTTTTTTTATTTGCATGTCAAACTTTTGTAAAAATGACTTAACGGGATTTTCCTGTAGCTGTATAATTTTCCACTAGGTGGCGCCAGAGTGTATCTCCTCACGAGACTCACCAAATAAGAAAACACTAATAAAATAAAATATACTTATATAAAAATAAGAAAAAGAAAAGCTCCCATTTTCAAGTTATGTCTTTGTTCTCTAACCTTCATTTTAGTAAAAAGTTCAGAATTTTAAAATAATTATAACTACAATGAAAGCATACCAACTATTTACAAGCCTCTTTTTAGAATGCATTGCGGCTTTTGAAGAAGCATTCGGCTACACGTCTGTTGTGTACCTGCAATGGGAAGCGAAGCGTTAGAGTTTGCACCTTGTCATATAGAAGGCCAAACTAAACACTAAAATTCCGATATAAAAGGAATCTTATAAAAATAAAATAAAAACGGGTGTTAAGCAACGAATTATCTAGTATAGAGTACATTCTAGAAGAGTAACCGTCTAACAAAGCCCGCTAAAACATGGCACCTAATTAATGTTGACAGACGACGACGACGACAGACAGGCAGATGATGTCGCTGCTGCACATTGAAGCTTACTTTCGACGTTCTTACAAACCAAGTCATATAAAACATCATTGTACCGCGTATTCGAATGTCGTATGGTATAGTTTTGCTTCTTTGTTATTCATTTGGTGGGGACAAGTTTGAAGCGTAGTTACTCTTCTAGATTATGAATAATTCTTTTGTGTTAAGGTATAGGTAGGTACTCAGACGGACAGCGTTTCAACTAAAGTTCATACTACATGCGGCTGCTTCAAAATAGAACACTGAATATGTTATTTTCATCAAATACTCTTTTTTCTTATATGGATTTATTATGTTGAATTCTACGAGTACCATAATAACTAAGATCCTTTAGCAATAACATTTAAAACGACTGAGAAAATCAAGCTGCAGAAAAAAACGCCATTTCAATTCAATCGATACTATAATCCACATCATTGATTGATGTTGATGACTCTTTATTCTTTCAAAAACACGCACGGTATATGCCAGGATTGTTTATGGCAAAAAACGCTACATCAATATAAGTACGTTGATATGATAGCCGAGGAATCCATAGGTAAAATACATAACCAATCTATTCTAATCAACAATAAAATATAAGTTAATAAAGTCATTTAAAATTTTAGAACAGCCGAAGGTAGAAGAGCAGCCAATCAGAACACTGCTAGAATTCTGTCACAAACTGCACGAAATGCAGAATGAAGATTTACAATAAACTGCGCTCTGACTGATTCAAACTGCTATTTCTAGCAGCTAGAGCTAGAATATTGTTCAAATATAGTTCGTCTGTAAGCGAAATATAACATCCGTTTTATTTCATATTTCAAGCCATGCCAATGAACAAACAGACTCACCGGTCTATCGGGGCGATGTTGTCCTCATCCGAGTCGATTTCTAAGAGTTCGTCTCGAGCATAACTCCTGTTCGCTAAGCCACCCAGGTCCACTGAAATAGTATTAGAATGCAATTAGCATAAAAAAGGAACAAAATAATGTATTTCTTTTTACAAGTTAACGTCTAGGTTAACCCTGAGTTTAGGAATCTCTTTTTAGTCTTATATAGGATACATAAAAACAGTGCGCGATTGGAAGACGCATTCCTGAATTCTTCACGGAATTGGAAAGCATTTAGAACAACAAACCCACGCGTATTTTGAGGCAGTGTTGGCTCGTACATAGAAACGAAAACACGCAGCCCGGGACAAATGAATTTGACGAATTACGTTATTTGACCCACGACACGCCTGCTATGCACCGCACCTACGACGTAGGTGGAGCGTGTTTGGACTGCCGTGCGCGTAAACCCGCCTCGTACGTGCAATAATTTCCTATATGACTGCGCGGCCCCTACGTCGTATACAAGCGCTGTTACCAAACGCGTATGCGGCCACCTAGCGAGGCGGGTGGGGGGCGCATGGCTGTATTATTGCGTTTTTCTTTTTATTTTGATGTGTGTCTGCGAAAACGAATGTCTTCCGAAGTACAGTTACTTTTTGGAGAATCAGGTGATTCAGCTATTATGTCCTATAACAACGTAATATAATGTTTGATCACGGTGTTCTTAAGGTAAGGTAAGGTAGACTTTTTATAAACACCTAGCGGCCAGCCCCGGCTTCAACAGATACATAATTTACGACTTTTCCCGTGGAAATTACAATAAATTTCTACTGCTCCATCTGTCAAACGCGCAAACTTTTAAAAGTCCTCGGCAACTTTTTTGCGTCTTAACAATATACACGACACTCAGTCCATCGACGACTACACGTTAATAGCAAAATCGTTCAGATAAACAAGCATTTTTGGCGTTTTTCACTCCTCCATAAAAACTGTTGCGGCGGATTGCGCCCTCTAAGGCCCGGTTTCCACCAAAGCGGAGAGGAGAGGAGATGTGTTGAGATGTGCTGCGAAGCTGGCAGGCTATTTCCACCAAAGCGGAGAGGAGATGTGAGCTGTGCGTGCGTAGCAGCGAAGCGCGGGCATTAGCGGGGCGGGGAGTGGGAGCGCGGGTGCCGTCGTCGCAAGGCTTCGCGCGCCGCTCGCCGCCCGGCTACACACACAGACATCTTCGCTCGGCCGCGCTTCGCTTGAAAAATTTGACATCTCCTCTCCGCTCCGCTTGATCTATTTCCACTGAAGCTAAGCGGAGAGGAGATGTGGAAATAACGAAATCTGATTGGTTATTCAAACACATCTCCTCTCCTCTCCGCTTTGGTGGAAACCGGGCCTCAGACTCAGCTTTATGAGATCACGAGAGCGTGTTCTTTCCAAATATCATGAAGAAAACCACCAGAAATGTTGATGATATCTGGCGGACGTACTATTAATTTTACCTGAAATTTTCCAATTATGCTGAATTTTCTTCATTTTTCTTGAAGTGAAAACCTTTTATAACGTACTATTAGAAAAAAGGTTATTGAAGTCGGTACAGTCGGTTTCAAATTATGGCGTGACCAAGGGAAAAAGAGATTGATCGAGAGTTTAGTTTTCTATTTTCTGATATTTTCTGAAGAATGTTCCTTCCGCGTTTTCAGCGTCATTATAAACACTTCCTAAAACTTTTCAAGTGTTTCCCTTACCTCTGGTAGTGTCGTCGTATTTGGAGTCAGCCCATTTGTAGTCGTTGTCGGCGTAGAGTGGAGGCAGGGGCTGATGAGGAGTAGGGTACAAGTCCAACCCGCACTTGCCTTGGCTCAGGCTGTTTGTATCAAACTCCTTCATTCTGAAAAAAAAGAAACAAATAAATATTTATATTTTGTAGCATAAGTGACATCCACGGCCACATGAAAATTGACCGAAATATAGAAAACATGATCTAAGAAAAAAATTGACCTAATAGAACCTATAGGACATTTTTACACCGGCTGCATAGAAAGTTTAATGTTTACCGTTGATAATATTTAGGGTTCTACTATGAGCTGTCTTTTCTTCGGAGAGTCTCCGATCATTTATTTTCTATTCAAATTCGTCTAGATAATTCTAAAAACTTAAAAAATTGCTTCGAGGAAAACACTCTCAAGCAAACTTTTAGAATTCTAAGGCATCATCAAGGCACTGAACTACAATAAGTTATCCAGGTTATGCTAATGATTAAAAATCTTACCGAGAGTATCCTTCGAAGCAGCTGAAACGCCACAGCGCGAAGCCAAGAATGGTAGCCGCAATGAAGATCCCCATACCCAACACAGCCCACATCATGATTATGTGGTTGTCGTTCGGCACAGCGAACTCCTGGAAATTGTACAGAAGTCAGATTAAGAAAAGAGCTCACTCTGTAGTGGCACAGACACAAATATATATTACAACTATGCTTTGTTCGGTAGTAATAAAAATAAGAACACGACAGACAATAATTAGATATTACTGAGTTTAGTTGTAACAAGTCTGAACGTTGTCTTTGAACGTACCAGTATTTATTTTTCTGTATTTAACTCTAAAATGCTGTACAGTACAATGCTCTTTTTAAAGATGAAATGTCAAAATCATCTTTTAATTCATCAACAGCTCATATACGTCCCCACCGACAGGCCCGAGCCTATCCTGAATTAGGGCGATCAGGCCTTAATCGACCACGCTGGCCCAGTGCGGGTTGGTCGACTTTACACACACCGTTTGAATTTCTTCGCAGGAGTGTGCAGGTTTCGTCACGATGTTTTCCTTCACCGTAATCGTTTAATTGTTTCGTACGAATTATCATTTTCAGTTGATAATAAATCTAATTAGATGCTTGGAACTTTAATAGATTTTAATCACAGATTTTAATCTGTGCCAGTTTTGATAAGTTACCAGGGTTACATAAAAACAAGGTTCTGAAAGACTTACCGTGATACCCAGCACTCTCAACCTCGCAGCGAAAGGATCCTGCTTCACGTAAGTCATCCACATAGCGATCAGGTCGTCCTGGTTTAGTCTGACGTCATGGTGGAACTGTGAGTCCACTTCGTAAAACAGAGGCACTCCGAAGGTAACGGCGACACATTCCTCGTAGCTCGGCCAGTTGACGTTGCAGGATGCTATGTTGGTGATCTGGGTTGCCTCTAACCTGATAAATATAGTTTCGATATTATTATTAACTTTATCATTGAAAGTGGAAATTATTAGTGAAAGTTTTATCCGGAAGTATTACAAAAAAACATTAACATCAGTTATAATTAACCATCCATTAATGAACAGTTTGTAAAAAAAAAGTACAACTTCGACACTAATCTTTAGCATCGATCGACGACTAATAATAGTATATTAAATAAAACAAAAGCTGAACAGGCCTGAACTAAGCTTAATATGTTCTGTTTTTTACATCTTTCTGATTCATGAGGAAAAACAGATGTTTTTTTTACCGTTAGATGAATAATACTATAGCCTCTATTGTAAATATGCGTAAGACCATTCTAAAAGATTTAAAAGAATTTGAAGTATAGATGTACAAAATTTATTTAATTGCTAATTTTATGGGATTCCACCGCTCAAGTTAAAATGTAAAATATATGTTCAGTTGTTCCCTATCTAAGCTGGAATCCAGTTAAACAAATGACTACCTCTTATCTATCCAGCTATCTTCCTCCATTGCGGTGAACCCTTACAACAGATGGTAAATGTGTTCGTCGCTGTTGGCAAGAGGCCAATGCTTTCTACTGAACTGCAAACAAATAGATCATTCTGAATGCATTTGGCCTTGTTTGTGACTCAGAATGATGAATTGTTATGAGAATATGGACGTTCTTTCGTAGCGTTCTAGTGATATTTTTGAGGAAAACGTGGATTGTTTACTTGGTTTCCGATGTTCTAGTAAACGTTTATAAATATTTAATTAGGTATAAATATAAAGGTAATAAAGCTATGAAAAGGATAGGTATGGTTGCCTACAATAATTTAAGCGGAAAAATTAAATTATGACTACAAATTGAGAAAATTGCTTGATATCGTACATCATACTCCTAGATACGGATTATGTATGTAAATCATTGTACTTTTTTATCAATCACGTATGAATATTAGCAGTCAGGTACAAAATGTTGGAATGTTGTTATATTTAATTGTATATTGTATATAGTTGTATTAATTTGTTGTTGTAAACATTTTTTGTTCTTTTATAAAATAAATGTGTGAAAATGTTGGAAAATTAGATAATCTCAAAAATCAGGTCTTAGAAAAAATGAATAACATAACCGAGTTAGTATAGGTATAATAATATGGAAAATATGAAAAAGACACCGATTGTTTATTTGAAGGACGGTATTTAAAATGAGTCATTGGTGTAGACAAAACATGTTTGCTTTATTCTGCGAAACAATGAAAGATAATGTTTTTCATGAGTAGGTATTATTATCAAGGTAAATGCACACCTGACTTTCTTCACACACTTCAACTAGAGAGATGGTTCTGAATAAAGATAATTATTATCTTTTCTAATCCTTGTCATTTTCTGTGGTTATGATGAATATAAGCGAGTCGGAATGATATTTTTAATTAAAGAACAGAATAAATTGACAAAAAAAACATTTATAAAAAAGCATCAAGCATTAAGTTCGCCTTTGTACTGTACACCCTTTTTTGGTGCAATAAAGTATAATATCAATCAATCAATCAAAAGAATGAGCGTTATCAAGGTGGAGTATTTTTATAACTTACCTAGTATTAGCGTAAGGCTGAATATCCTTTAGGAACATCTATATTATACATTTCGTACACTATATTACTTGTTTTATGAACTATAATATCTATTCAAGACGGATTTGGGACTCCACTATCTTTGGATAAGTCATAAACTATCGAACAATACACTTATTTATCTAGATAGAACGACTTGTACAATTTCATATCGACAAACGAAGAGCTCTTTACAATAAACATTTTGTTTCACAACTTGTGTTTAAAATTTTATATATATTCCTTTCTTTTTATATATCATGTCCAGTCTTGTATATTCATATTATATATTTACAACATTTCATACGACGATATGTCTGGTTTGACCCGGGCGGGCCTAAGTCTCTGATGCCAGAGCCTTGAGAAGAGAAAGTGCATGGAAAAAAATTGTATCTCCAACCCTCATACAAGCTTTTCTTCTGTAAACTTCACAGGGTTCTTCAAAATTTCAATAGTATTGTCTGCTTTGACAACACAGTTCACTTTGGCATTAATTTTGAGGTCTCCATTAGATTTCACATTGTGACTGGTATTACCAGTATTACTAGTATTACCATTACTTTCCTCGGTAATAGTCACTTTTGTTTCATGATTCTCAGAGGAGACATCGTTATTATTATCTATTTGAGTTTCTTCTATTAAATTAAGATCAGATTTCTTAGTTGCTACTGTTTGGGGCTTTTCGTTAGACTTATTATGCATTTGAGGATAGTGATGTAAAATAGCTGTAGTGTTAAAGGTTATTTTGCCATATTTTACAAATTCTGTTGGTCGTTTTGGCTTATCTTGACTAGTGCTAGGACCTGCTTCTACGTCTATGTCATTTGGACTGTATTTTTTAATTTTTTTTTCATCTTCGCAAATATCTTTTGCATCTTCTAGTAGGCCTAGAGCTATTCGTTTGCTTTTCTTTAAATTCTCCATATAGCTATTATACATATTCATATCTACAGTGTTACTTTGTTTCAATGGCAATGAATTTGGCAATCGCTTCTGAGGTTTCTCCTCAGCTGTGTATCACAACTGCTTGTTTCCACTTTGGCCTTTATAGTTGTGAGTGTCGGGTTTAGCCGGCGTGACGTCACGCGCGGCGTGCGTTAGCTATGTTTGCGACTGCACCATCGATATACTGGTCGTCTCAGTGACAATAGTTGGGGCAGGGAAATCATCACCAGTCGAATCGTACATCGGTAGTTCACAACACAGTATAAACTTCAAAAACCTCGGCACTTCTACGTAAATTGCTGGCGGGATCGGTATCAGTGGTGACGTTGACGCCTTATAATACAAATAATCTGGGTTATCTCTGTATTTTTCGTCCGCCGATCGTTCTAGTAAAGGTATTCCAGATAAGAACAATATTATAGCTGTAGTGAACAAAGGCGATAGGATTGCCACCCATTCTACGCCTTCAATAACATTCATGGCTATAATGAAAATTCCCCACCAGAGCACAACTTCTCCAAAGTAGTTCGGATGTCTCGAAAGTCGCCAAAGACCGTCATTGCACCATTTACCTTGATTCTCAGGCTCTTGACGAAATGCAAACTTCTGTAAGTCTGCATACGTTTCTATTAACAGCCCAATGACAAAAATACCGGCCCCAGCAGAGTCTAAAGTTGTCATCGTTTTAGGAGACTTTGGATACGCATGATGAGGAGAATTAATAATAATTACTGGTAAGCTCACAACGTAAACCCAGACAGCTTGGAAAGTATAGTATACAAGGTAGCGTATAGTATTGCTTTTTCGATCTTCAAACTGTTTATCTCTGCCTATGTGGTATATTCTGTAGATCAAGTACCCAGACAGTCGTGCGCCCCAAACGCAAACAAATGCTGTGACCATGAGCTGCCTGCTGTCATAGCTCTTCAAGTGGCTCGACCCTTGACCTAGGAAGAACGTTAGGAGAGCTATAATGATAAAGTTGGCTCCTCCAGTGAAGTCAGTTAGCTTGTCCGTTTGGAACAGAGAAGCGACAGTGAAGAAGAGTATCTGCATTGCCACAGCCACCATAGCGCTTATGGCGAAGTTGTTTCTATCTATTAAAGGCTCCATGATTTGTAAATTTGACACTATATAATTTGGAGTTTGGCATCGAGGAATACTGCCCGCATCGATCTCTGCTTGTCGCAATGCCGCATTTTGTTTTTGAGCACTAATATGCTTATCTTGTTAATTTTAATAGCACTGTATCGTTTTGTCACATTTTTAAATAATTACGCTTTTGATTCACTGTAAAATGGAACTAAGGCACGGGTAATGATTTTTCTAATGGTTTTTACTAAAGTTTTGTTCGTGAATTCGGTTTGGAAAGCGCTGCGGTGTGGAAGCTCGTCCCGCAAGCTTGCGCTACTGAAATAGACTTGACGTTTGTAGGGCGCATGCCCAAAGCAAACTTTCACGCATGCGCGATACGCTCTACCTCCTGAGGTGTTATTAAATTAATATTTATTATTCTTCTCCTTATAGAAATAATTTGCTTTTTGTAAGAGCTATTTATAATTTCATCAAGCAAAAATTTACTAAGACTGAAGATTTATATTATTAGAAAGTTAGATTAGAGGTCGTGATTATGGCTCAACTTGTCTAAACTAGGTCAAAGTGACGTCAAAGGAAAAGGTGATGTGACCTCCGCATCGCGTTAACCTGTATTCGATTCACGAAATATGGACACGAACTTTATTAATGAATGCGTAGTGTTTCTGAAGTTAAAGTAAAAATTACCTAAAAACAACAAATATGGACAGTGAATCCATACTAATTAATAAATATCAAATATTACTATTTTGGTGAAAGTAGTAATTAGGTCAGTTAGGTGAACAATACTAATTAATAAATGTTAAAGTCTGTCTAAAAGCGAATAAAAAAATAAATTTTGATGCAAAGATAATTATTGCACCTATATGACGAACTAGTTTTTTTCTGTTGAACTCAGGAAAAGCCTTATTCCAAAGGGAAAACTAGATGTAGTCGCCGGACAGTTAGTTTGATTTCTTCGGCTGATATTGCTAATTTAATTACCGATGATTTTAAAAGATTTTAAAAGTCTCACCTTTGTTGTCGACCTTACAACCCACACGATGTAGCAAGAGAAAGGTAACGTCAAGCCCCTTGGTGGGGCATAGATTAACTCAAAAGTGTGTACAAACTAAAGGTTTAGTAGGTATGTCGTCATTGTTTTTTGTTAATCATTCCAGAATCAAGAATACGAACACTCATATTTGGTTTATTAAAGTTCTTATCTATCAATATAGACCGGTAAGCAGGCATTATAATTTTATGAAACAACGGAAATGAACATGATATGTTGATAAAAATGTATTACTAATCTTCAGTAAAATAATTGGAAATTGGCTTGTTATAATTTTCCTGTTATTTCTCAATTTTGACTATATTGGTTATACCGAACTTACTTATTCGTGGAGTCGCAAAACACGTAAAAAATGCTTTAATATCATTGTTAAAGAACATTTTTCATGCAATATTTTAAATCACCATTCTATACGGAAAATCCATTACCAGGATGTTATTTTTGTGTGTAATAAAGTGTATGACTTACTTATTTTTTCTTGAACAAAGGACGTTCAAGAAAAAATAAGTCAATGCCATAATCGGAGCCTTTTGCCAGCTAAATGACTCTGACACCAAAATCTAAGAATGGCCTGCAACCCACATGGAAGATGATTGTAGATATAAAAGACACTTACGTGGTATTTATGCCAGGATCGATGCTGTTAGCGTTGATGTACATAGTGGCCATGTCAGCTACGATGCGGCGGAAGATGTCCTTGACTTCGTAGAAGTAAGGGTACCGTAAACCACCCAGGTTCACAGTCAAGGTCGCTGCTGGAGCTGGGAGGAGAGCTTCAGGGTTTGGCAAGTCTTCTTCTTCATCGGATGATAGCGACCCTGAAATAATTTTGATTTCTTTCTTGCGAAATGGCATAGACTGGTGATTGATTTCTATTCTATCAAGTCTCTTTTTTATAGTTATTCCATAGATACCTATTTATTTTGTTTTTGGAGTTAATAGTTATAATATTTAGTGATTCAAGCAATACGAGAGCCTTACGTAAATTCCGTAAAACGCTCAATGAAAACGTTGAAAATTTGTGAATTGGCTAGGAATAGGAAATAATGACTGAAAGGAAGGTTCATTCGCGGAATTACAATTTAACAATGTTATTCTTCTGTTCACAGATAAGTTGGAAGGCCTGTATAGTAGTAAATAGTGTATTGGTTACCAACCTGCAGGGCTTTAATTTTTGTGTTCATTTGTTTCATCAATGTAATGATAAAGGCTAGCTATATTCGTCTATTATAGTTGTTAACTCACAGATCGGTTTGACCGTCAGTCTGAAGCCAGGCAGGAAGTTCAGACCAGCTCCAGCATTGAACCTGATGTAGAGACGGTTCGTTGAGGTGAAGCGATACTGACGAAGATTTGCCTGGGCCGGCAAATGGTACGAGAAGAGTAGGCCTTGCCCATCCCTCGCGCCTCCTGGGAAACGAAGAATTTTAATTTTCAATGAAACACTTTGCTTCCCTTCAAACGCAATGAGCTCCATATAATTAAAAGTATTTTTTTTTGTTTGCGATGAAGTAAAAGCGAAAGACAGAAAATTTTCGTTTATATCCATTAGTTTTACAAATCACCAATCATTTCGGTATTTATCTATTATTTTAAAAAGCGTTATCATAGATTAATATTAAATATCTATGTTGTTGTAGAGATAGTTTCTTGCGATTTTTTTACATATTGAAAAGTAAAGATAATGTTTTAAATGCGTACCTGGATTGACCAACAAGTAGTCTCCTTGAGCGCCCCTCAGGTCTAAATCTGTAATATTAACTTCGATGCCTTGCACACCTTCTTCGCCTTCAAGTATCCAATCCACAACATTATTTGCAGGGTAAGCGTCGGGATAGTTGGGTGAAGCAATCTCTATAGTTTTATCGGCTTCTAACGTCATGTAAATAGGAGAAACGGATTCTTCTTGTACGTTTGTTGCAATTTCGTCATGGTGGTCGATCGAGAATTCATAAATCAGGTTAGCATATTCTTTTTCAGTTACATCATCTACATCTGACGCCTTTTCAGGTGCTTGTTTGGTTTTTATTTCTTCTTCTTTTTTGTCATCCATATAATTGATTATAGGTATACCGGTAATATACTTAGGTGTAGTATTTACTTTCCCATCTACCTTAGATATATCGTTTGATGTGTTTTCATCTTCTTGGCTCAAGTATCGACTTAGATCAACAATGCTGGGCACATATTTATCTGAATCACTATCTTTATTTTCGATAATTGAATCGATAACATCATCATAGTTTTCAGGGTTAAAGTTATCCCTCTGATTTAAAACCACTCCTTCTTTGTATGGTCTGCCATATTTTTCTTCATACTCCTCAATGCTTAGACCATTTTCATCACTTGTCTCTTCTGATGATAGTTTTGAATCGTCTGATGTAAGTTTATCCCAAGTAGCAAATAGTTTGTCCAAATCAGCGTTAAGATCTTGGTATACTTTATCTACAGTGTCCTCATCATCATCATCGCCGAAATCCTGTTCCTTTTCATCATTGTCTTCTTGTTCTGAACTGTTTATATTTTCATCATTTGCATCTGTTTCACCTGGATCAATCATGTCATTTCCATATTTTTTCAATAAAGTTATGTCTTCAAAACCACTGTCAACATCTTCGTCATTATTTTCATATTCATTTGATTTGTCTTTTTCCATTTCATTTATAAAACTTTCGACAATATTTTCTAATCTTTCTTTAGTATCATCGTTATCAATGTTATCTAATTCTGATAAATTTGTGTCTTTATTTTTGTCTTCTGATAAAACTAAGTCTGTACCCTCAATATCTTCTTCATAAGCGCCATTCTCTTCCTCTAGAATCTTTTCAGCATCTTCTACTATTTGACTTGGTACATCTGGGGACTGATCATTTTTAAATTCAATGTTTTCCAAATTTTCATCAAATTCATTAGGGTAAATTTCTACATCTAAATTCATGTAGTCTTTAAGCGTGTCATCGTTATTGATTGCGTCATCATTTTTTGCTGTATCTTCATCTTTGACGTCAGATCTATTATCTTCAACCAGGTAGTCATTATCATCAATTTCTTTATTTGGCTTTTCATTAACGTTCTCGGACTCCTTATCTCCGTCTGATGAAGCATTTTTATCTTCCAATACACTGTCGTATTTAATAGCCTGCCTTAATTCATCCCAACTTACGTTTTCATCATTGGCCACAACTCCCTCTGGAATTATTTTTTCATCACTTGATTTAGAGTTTTCCGAATCATTTAAAATTGATAGTAATGGCGCGACATGATCATCACTTTCCTCTTCCTCCTTTTTTTGAGCATTATCGGGTGTTTCATCAGAAGTATCATAAAAGGAGTAATCGCCTTGGTCATTGTCAACTAGTTTATCAATTGCTGAATCAACGATTCCCAAATCAGCTGAAGGAACTTCTTGTGACCACCAGCCATCGTATGAGTCGTAATCATCTTCTGTAAAAAAAAACAGTATTTAATACATTTAAAATATCACCCAACGAATAAGGATGAAATAGGAGGATGTAATAAAAAGTAGGCTCGAGACCAAAGGCTAAGTTTAAGATGATCAAAAGTTAAATATTACACTAAGCTTATGCAAAATCTACCAAGATTGTAGAAAATTAATTCACAATCTTACAATATACTTAAATACTAAGTAAAAATCGTTATCAATATGATAAGAATCAGTAAACCGATAACAGCAATAGCTAATTATTCCTAAACGTGTCGAGATTGGTTGGAAATGTAATTTTGTATTACTACTAGCGCCGCTGTTCATTTCACAAATAAGTTCTGTAAATGTTCTCTCTAAAATTGTGCAATCGACGCGTTCATAAGGTTTAAATTCGATGTTTGATAGATCTAATATTAGTATGGCCGTCTCCTGTCCTTTTTTAATCTTTAAAAGGTGATAAGGACGGATGAACTTAAAATAAGGATTATAGCATGACTGTGTAAATTTCTACTACTATTCCTCTAAAATAAGATAATTTTAAAATATTCTTCTTCTTGTCGAGTCGATTTGATGACTATATGGTGGAAGACCAGTACTCCGCCACGGACGGCTGCGTCAGTGGCATTGTACAGGACCTCGCGTGTCCGGGTGCTAGGACGCGCTGGGCAGGATAATAAATGGGTCATTGTTTGAGGAGAGATGCCGAACAGACATTCACTATCTGAGCAATAACCCCACCTTTGCATGTTTTCTTTACTTCGGCCGACTTGGGTCCGGAGTCTGTTTAAAGACTTCCAAGTCGGCAAAGACAAGATCATGCTCAGGGGGTAAAAGATAAAAAAGATAAAAGTGTCTTTATTCGAAGTAAGATTTAACAAAATCATTTTCGACGTCAAAGCAAGATGGCCCGTTCACTACAAGTGTACGCCTTCTGTGGAGAAGAAACTCCACTCGTAGCCAGAAGAAACAAACTCGTATTTTTTGTACTTTTCTTTTTTTTAAATAAAATATTGTTTACAATAGTCAATGTTGTTAATGTTTCCTGTGCCGAGCTGGACCATCCGAACACCAAGCACCTTTGTCATTTACATAATCAACTAATTTACCTATAGCTAGCTTTAATACACAGCGTCTGTTTTACACAATTCTTAAACCTTTTTTCTGGTAAAACTTAGATCTCAGCTAATAATTCTTAAATCTTTTTTCTTGTAAAACGAAGATTGGGTAGACTCTCTGTAAAGGGATTTATCCTTGTTCGTGGGATTATTAATTTTAGAATCACATAATGCACTTAGCTCTTCTAGTAAAGCAGTGTTTTATTGTTCGTAGAAGATTGCTTCGCCAGTTGATACTCTTCTGAAGTTGACATCGTCATAGTAATAATTATAATAATATTCTTTATTTTAGACTAAATAATAATGTCTATAGGTAGGTGTCCAGCACTGGACTGTAACGGGCCGTTAATGTTGATAATGTCCATAGGTATATAGTGGGATAGTAACAAAATCTTCTTATAATCAACCGAAAATTGGAATCTAGTACCATAAGTGATCCTTAACCACCCTAATTCAGGGTAGGCTCGAGCCCCTCGGTGGGGGCGTATATGAGCTGTTGATGACCTAGCCACGGAGCTTGTTGACTCGATTCTATCATAAACAGCTTATATACGTCCCCACCGAGGGGCTCGAGCCTACCCAGAATTTGGGCTATCAAGCCTTCACACACAAACTTGGAATTTCTTCGCAGGAGAATGCAAGTTTCATCATAATGTTTTCCTTCACCGTAAAAGCGTCGAATAAACTAACAATGAATTCGAAACTCGAAAACATATTGGTACGTGGTGGGGATGGTATATACCCGCATCTCCCGGACGGAAGACAGCGGCCCTAGCCAACACATCACTGACGACGCTCCATACCATAATCATAAAAAAAAAAAAATTTTTCTTAAGAGTTCTTATTTTTTTCTAAAATATGTTGGATCCGCGTAACGGTTCAACCAGATAAAAAAAAGTTTCTGTAATGGTTCTAGAATGAAATCATTGATTTATCTATTATTATTTTGTAGATAAAACTGACCCCAGTAAATGTGACAAACGTGCATAGATCAACAAAGTGACAGAGCCCGCGCGCAAGTGACGTACAACAGCTTAAACAACAGGGTTTTAAGACAAAATTTTTTTTTCACCATGTTTATAAGGAATGCACACACTCTTACGACTGAATGATTTAATCACAAAAAATGAAAATTATATTTTTTTACGTAACTTTTTCCCTACACATCTGCTATAATTACCACTTTACATAATATAACAGTTAGGGAAGAAGAGCAAAAAAGAAAAGGTAAGTTACAAGCGTAGGTATAAAGTTTACTTTTATTTTGTATGTCCAGCACATCTCATGAACTGTGCGACGTATGTAGTTTTTAAACGGATAGACAGATACTGATGCTGGTTTGACTGCGATGGTCATTTACTATGTTTGATTATTTCTTCGGTGAGCTCTTCTCCGCAGATACCGCCATTGTTTTAGTGAACTCATAAAAAAAATGTAATGACGGATCTAAGTGATGTAATAACATACTATGGAAATAAATAATTTTCGAATTTAGAAAATTTTGCTGTTAAATATAATTAAATTATTGCTTTGAGACAATTTATTAATTTCCATTTGGGGCAACTCGACACGGAACTCATGCGCGTGCTTTCTTAATAATAATTATTATTTTGTTAGTAATTAGGTACTTACATAGAAATGCAGAACGATTGATAAATAAGTAGACTGTTTATATCATAAGTACCAACAAGATAACAGAACGTTTGATCAGCCGGAAATATCGTGGAATTGTAGTTTGAATTTATTATTATCACTAGAACACTGCAACGGGGATTTCCAGTGTTTTTTTTCCATATGAATAAAAATATTTTCTCGCAGCTTATAATACTCTATTGAGTCTCCTATCTTTTTGCCTTTAAGTATGGGTACTATTCGTCCAGAAGCAGATTGCACCATAGTCGAAAAAATCGAATCATCAAATTCTATGAAATGTACTAGGTGTTTAATAATTCCAGTATCTATATCAAGTTGTTGAGCTAAAATAGGAATAGGAAAACAGAACGACTCCATTGAGGGGCTATAACTTGAATTTACACTCGTGGCCCCATCAGGGGGACAAATAAGGGAGACCACGTGGAAACAAGAAACAAATCAATGAATCAGAAATAAATACTTTAAATCAAATAAAATCTAAACCATCATCATCATCATCAAACCAAAAAACCCACCACCAACCAACCAACCATCACCATCCACCAACCAACCAACCGACCATAAATTTTTTAAATATCTTTTTTGATTGAAGAGTCGCTCTAATATTTTATTTCATACAATAAGAGTTCCTACGATACAATTAGGTATTATTTAATAATAATGTATTAGAAAATATTGTGTTCCATTTTAATAACGACAACACGCAATGACCGAAGTTTTAAATTACAATCAGTCAGCAACAATAAAGTTAAAATACGAACCCAGTACCCACCTAAAATAATTATAATAAAATACACCTAGGTACATCAACAGCTCATATACGTCCCCACCGAGGGGCTCGAGCCTACCCTGAATTAGGGTGATTAGGCCCTAGTCGACCACGCTGGCTAAGTCAAAGTCAAGTCAAAGTCAATTACAAACAATACAATTTGTTTACTACTAGCGCCGCTATTAATTTCACGGATAAGTTAGTAACTACGAAGAAGAATAAGAATAAAGTCAAAGTCAAAGTCAAAATAATTTATTTCCATAGGATGTTATTACATCACTTAGATCCATCATTACATTTTTTTGGGTGAGTTCACTAACACAATGGCGGAATCTGTGGAGAAGAGCTAACGCAATAACGCAAGACTTCTTATTTATCTCGTGCGACGTTCAGCTCATGTAACAAAACCACATAAAACTATAAGATTTAGTCAACTTGTTGAAGCTGTTCAAGAAACAATCATCTTATGTGTAGGTAATAAAAATAAATATGGTGTAGAAGTTAGTAAAACGGTACATCGTCAAAACTTATCGTCTCCTGCAGATTTGACTCACTTTGGTCAAACGAGCTACATACTGTAGCGTTGTGTTACGCTTCGGTGTTCGAAACTTTTATCGTGTTCTTCTCAGTTTTTTTCTTTTTTAAATTTCTAATTTTGAATTCGATTTTAAAAGGCTTTTGGTTGGTTTTGTTTTTTTGGCATTCAATTTCTGGTCTCGTTTATGAGCGTTATACGTTCTGCACAAATTGCTTAAATTGCTAAATTGCTAAAGTTTTGTGCTAATTCAATTTCGAATATAAATATTTATTACAATATTTGAAGTTATAATAGTTTGAAGTGAAAAGCCGCTTCTTGAAGCCGAAAGAAAGCCGATTGTTGGAGTGGGAGCAGAGGAGAGCCATCCTATAACCGATAGCCTTGAGGACGGGGCATCAGGCTCGAACGCGTACCCACGTGAGCGAATAGACCTAGCCGAGTCGTCGGAGTCTGGCGCACTGGACCTGGGGTCGCTTCAGTGGTCGCACGAGTGACTGTTCCCGGCTGCAGACCCGCCGCTACATCGGAACCTGAGCTTTGGTGCCTTGGGGATTGCAGCAGTTGCACGTGCGGACTGGAAGTTTGGTTATAGTTTTAAGTGTACCTTTTTTTAACGAACTTTTTGAACACAGTTAGTTCCTTCTTGTGAACCATCCCTTAAATTGGTGCGTTGCAAGTTTGGTTTGTTATTTCCTAAATTCAAACCGGCTCTCCACGCCACCGTCAACCACTCCTGGCAAAGACTTTTGGTACAAAACGTTTCTCCCTACTTAGTCTATAGATTTGTTGCTCAACGATTCCCTAGACAGGTAGGGCATTATTTACTCCTCTATCTCTTACACTTGTTGAACCTTCACTAATTTTGGGGAACCGTTAGTCAATTTCTACCGTGTTACCGTTCTTTGTTTTCTGTTTTTTGTTTGTGTTCTATATTTTGCTATTTCGGTAAGTAACCTTTTATCTGATCATGGCCTTTTTACCGTTTTTTAAAATTTAAATTATATACGTGTAAAGTAGTATTTTTCGGTTTTTATTTTTAACACTACAATACATACTGTTCAGAAAGATAACTGCTACACTGGCCTCAATTCGGGAAGTCATCTTCTTATTCTAATTTTAAAATCCAGCTATCCTTTTCGTTTTTATGACCAATGAAAGAGAGGTGATGAATTCAGACGAACGAGTGACATTATTTTGAATGAATGATAACCTAAAATAAGGGCATAGTTGTCAGATTAAGAGATCTCTCTAAAATTGTGCAATCAACGCGTCTATAAGGTTCAAATTCGATATTTGACAGCTCTAATATTAGGATGGCCATCTCCTGTCCCTTTTTAATCTTTAAAAGATGAAAAGGACTGACGAACTTAAATTAAGGATTAGAGTGTGACTGTGTGAATCGTGACCATTATTCATCAATGTCAATGTCAACGCTATGACGTCACTCCTTGAATATTGCCGGTACAATGTTGCCGTGTTCCGACTGCTCTGTACAGTCAAAAACACATCGAATGTAACTGTGTATCTCTTGTATTACGATTATAGTCCTAATTGCTGCAGAGGCGGCGACAGGCGGTGAAAATGTCTCATGGGCCTCAGAAAAACAAAAGACGATCGCTTTGCTCCGACGACGTGCGTCAGAAATTTTGTCATGGGCACAGAATCACACTTTAAAATTACTTGAAAATAATATGTTTGGATGTTTAGATGTTTGGATGTTTGTTCCATTGTCACGCCTAAACTATTGGACGGATTTGGATGACATTTAAAATAAATATAGTTCGTACCCTGGATTACGACTGGGAATACGACTTTTTCCGGTAAAAATTATCCTATGTGTTGGATACTTTTTACCGGAAAAAGTCGTATTCCCACGGGAAAATCTTAGATAACGCGAGCGTAGCCGCGGTTGGACCGCTAGTTAATACATAATAGCTGCTAACCCCCTCCCGCCGATCCATGCTTCCTCACCCCGCCCTTTAGTGGCCTTGGTTGGGGGGCGAGATGGGGTATCAGAAAAAGATGGCCGCGCGCGCTGTCAGTCGCACAGCGTATCATATCAGCGCATCCTTGGCACGCCGATATCGAACAGTAGACACATAAAATTTTTGTATTGCATAGAGTGGCCAAGGTGTGACATGGGAGAGTATTGTAAGAAACAAGTACTCATGTCTATTTTGAAAATAGCAATGCCAATTATGGCGTCATTTATACATAAACATTACATAGATCTATTGGTTATTCAATAATTACTCGCGTTGTGTAATAATTTCCTGTGGGAATAAGACTTCATCCTGTAAAAAGTATTCTATAGTTAATCCAGGTTACAAACTATCTCCATTCCATATTCCATCCAAATCCGCTGAGTACTTTAAGCGTGAAGGTGGGACAAACATCCATACATCTAAACATCCAAACATTTATAATATTAGTGTGATTACAGTGCACTGCTACGACCGTAGACCATTGGCTACGACGTAGCGAGCGTAGCTTTGCGGCTACGGTTTTAGAATATCATAATATAATAAATTATTTATGAACTCTTACCACTTTTGAATTAAAAGTAGTTTCGTTTCTGAACTTCTGACGCTAATTCATTTCTTCCCGTTGTATGCGTATAGCGGGAAGTTACTCGACGTAGTAGGGCGCATTCCGAATCAGACTTTTAGCGCTGTCAGCGAACAGAAAAGCAAAAAAATGTATTGCTGACAGTGATTCGGAACACGATTACAGGTGCCAGCGCGTCTCGGAACGCAGGGTAGTACTCGGCCTGTGGTCCGCGCGCTGCTTGGTGTTACTGGCTATTTTTGGCATTGATTTCAGATGAGACAATCAGTTTCAAAACGGTTTAGAAATGGTTTTTCAGTCTAGCCTTGAGAGGTTGTGAATAAATCGATTTCCCGGTAAAAAAATAAACAAGATTCCTTTACAAAAACTAGCTCTCCCCCAAGTCCTTACTGTACATACTTAGGTATAACAACAGTAAAAATAAAATTGAAGTTCTCCGTATTGCACAAAAACAGTTACAAAGTCCAGAATATGTACCTAGGCGTGTTCCCGCCCGTACACTCGGCCACGTGTACCGTAATAAACAAACTGGCTAATAATAGAGCCCGCGTGGAGGCGGCTTCCCGACGTACCTAACCAAAGACCTTGAAAACTCCCCTTTATACTAACCAGCTGTGTGAAAAAACATGTCTTCTGATTTTTTTATTGCTGTAATATGCAAGATCTTAAAAAATCTTCGCAACATAGACAGTTTTGGCAAAATACTCAGCCTGCAAAACTGAAAAACTTACAAAATTTTAAAAAAGTTAGATTCCAACTGATTGGCTGACAAAGACAGTAATGAAGATACGATTCATTATTATCAACTGAGTCAAAATGCCCTAATTCAGGGTAGGCTCAAGCCCCTCGGTGGGGACGATGAGCTGTTGATGAGTCAAAATGCCCTAATTCAGGGTAGGCTCGAGCCCCTCAGTGGGGACGATGAGCTGTTGATAAGTCAAAATGACCTAATTCAGGGTAGGCTCAAGCCCCTCGGTGGGGACGATGAGCTGTTGATGAGTCAAAATGCACTAATTCAGGGTAGGCTCGAGCCCCTCGGTGATGTGGGGACGTATGAGCTGTTGATGATGAGTCAAAATGCCCTAATTCAGGGTAGGCTCAAGCCCCTCGGTGGGGACGTATGAGCTGTTGATGATGAGTCAAAATGCCCTAATTCAAGGTAGGCTCGAGCCCATCGGTGGGGACGTATGAGCTGTTGATGATGAGTCAAAATGTGAATTCGTAAAAAAAAGTTGTTCAGTTTCGTGGGGTGAAGTGCCGCACTGGAGGCTTAGTTCGAATAAGTTATTTTTGAGTAAGTAACTGTTGGGGACGTATAATGAGCTGTCGATGATGATGATGATGATGAAGTAATGTAGTAAGAATAATTTTTATCTTCCGCTGGCCTCTACTTGCACTCTTTATCAAGAAACTGATAAAAGAACTGCTTTTTGCATACCTACTTACTTCCTTTTGATACAGTTGATCGGGTAAATTGTGAAAAATCAATTTAGCAATTTTTAAAACTAGTGGTTAGTCAAAATATTTGTATTTGATAAACAAATTATACTCATTCCAAACGATAATTTATTTTATGTTTAAGGCCAGGTGAAGATAAAAAATATTCTTACTACATTACTTCATCATCATCATCATCATCGACAGCTCATTATACGTCCCCAACAGTTACTTACTCAAAAATAACTTATTCGAACTATTTTATTTTATAAGCAATTTGATATTGTTTTTAATCCTGTGGAGTTTCTTTTGGCCGTTCTTCTCCACAGAAGGCGTACACTTGTAGTGAAAGGGCCATCTCACTTTGACGTCGAAAAATGATTTTGTTAAATCTTACTTCGAATAAAGACACTTTTATCTTTTATCTTTAATGTTACAATATACAAGGTGTCCAAAAAGGGTATTTGCACTTTTAAATATCAATAAATCGTCTTAATTAGGGTAGGTAACAAAAAAAATATATAATGTCATACGTGGAATTTATTGGAAATTTAGTTGCAATGGATTCGTACACCGGAGCTTAGCGTGCATTTTGTGTACGAGTTTATTATCAAAACAATAATTCGATAATAACAGCTCGCCGCTTACATCACGCGCTGTTCAATGTACGGGACATTTCTTTATCTCCCAGTGCGAATATCATTAGAAAATGGATTAAGACATTTGAGGCTACACGGTCAACTTTAAAAAACTTTGATTGCGGACGTCCGAGAGAAATAAGGCTACCTGCAGTTATTCAAGAAGTTCACGAGTCGGTAAGGCAAGATCCCTCACTATCACTGCGAAAGCGAAGTCCGAACGTTTTATGTGAACGTGTCTTAGGCAATTTACGGCCACGACTTGAAGAGTGTCAAAATCGTAATGGACGTCATTTGGACAACATAATTTTTTCGTCGTAAACTTTCCATTGTATGTACTTTTTGCAAATAGTAATAAAATTATGAAATGATATATTTTTCACTTATGATTTTCGTATATAAACTGCCAACACCCTTTTTGGACACCCAGTAATTATTATTATATTGTTAATTCTAGCTTAGTCTGGTATTTGGTAATTTGTTATTTCTGCAAGCTAAGTCACATGTATAAACCTTGTTGTATGGACCATTTATTTATTAGTGTACCTATATGATATGTGTTTTGCTGGAGTACCAAAAAAAAATTAAAAACAATATTCGTAATACAAATATCTAGCATTATTTATATACAATGTTTAATACAAGTAAATGATCAGTTGAATTGTCTTTCTTTACAATATTAGAATGAAATTTGTAGTCTGGTATATTACCTACTACAGTGATAATAGTACAATTACGTGTTAGCTTGTCGAGATGAGGACGTGAGATGACGAATGCGATACCTATTGTTTTGGCAGGACTGGCAATGCATAAAAATATTTATGGCCATTGCAATTAAAGTATTATTGTGTTTCAAAACAGTATGGCAATTAAGGATACAAGTGTTTTTCCTTCCATGTACAGTATACGCAACGTCAAGCGTCATAACTTTTGGAGTGCCATTGTTCCCTAATGATTATAATATATAGATAAATATTATAATGGCCTCGATTCGGGATGTCACGCTCTAATCCTTAACTTAAGTAAGTTTGTCCTTTTTACCTTTCAAAGATTGAAAAGGGACAGGAGATGGCCATTCTAATATTAGAGCTGTCAAACATCGAATTTGAACCTTATGGCCGTGTCGATTGTACAATTTTAGAGAGCACTTCAAACATGCGACTTAAAAATCTCTTAAACTGACAACTATTCCCTTATTTTAGGTTATCATTCGTTCAAATTAATATCATTCGTTCATCACCTCTCTTTCATTGGTCATAAAAACGAAAACGATAGCTAGATTTTAAAATTAGAGGTAGAGCATGACATTCCGAATCGAGGCCAATATCTATATTATAGATATTATCGTTTATCTTTGTAAAGTTTATACAATAACAAACTAATTAACTAACTTTACTTTATTGACACCAAAAACTAAAACATACAGAACAAGACTAATTGAAACCACGATGGTCTACTGGCGACCTTATTGCTAGGGTAGCAATTTTTTTCAGGCAACCTTAAGATGCAGGAAAACAATATTTATAAAGTTAAAGCGATGCTAAACTTTATTTAACTTTATTTACTTAACTACAACGTGTTTTAAGAATTTGATGATTTTTTCATGGATTTCATGTGTTGTTTATTTGTATTGTGTCTTGTAGTTGTTATATGGGAACACCGCGAAAGTTCGTAAGTAGATACTTACAGAAAGATGATTCTTACTAACAAAAAAGAATGATGACACGATTTCAACAACGTAGTAAAGCGAATAATCGTTGAATACATAAATCAGCTGCATGCGCATGCGGGCAGCGCAGCCCCCGCTGCATGACGACAGTCGATAAAACAATCCGCGCGACATATGAAGTGACCGCCAATAGTATCCAACTTTATATCGCGCGAAGATTAGAACTACGTTACGTTTTATGTCGCGCGGTATATTTTATCTACGGCCGTCATGCAGCAGGGGGGTGGGGTGGGGTGGCAGGACCGCTCTTTGTCATTGTCACACTCATTGAGTGGAGATCCTTGGAGGGGCTTTGTCCAGCAACTTACTTCTTTCGGCTGGAATGATGATGATATACCATCATCATTATAAAAACACACAAGTTTTTATTTGACATTTTTGCGTAGATGCGGTAGTGTGCTAAGAGATGTAACAAACAAAGGTGAATAAACTATCCATTTTATTTAATTTCATTAACTATAAATCTCATAATCACGGTAAAAAAAAACCCCACAAGAAAACAAAAACCAAACGACTACAAACGCGGGTGGACTTGTTTGTTCTTAGAGTGTTACGTTTGTCGTGCTGTAGACTGTACGTACATTATTATGTAAGTATTATTTTTCTGTGGTTTGCTCCAATTCTGATAAAACTTGAAAAGTTGGCTCAGTTCTTTAACTCTTTTATAATATAATAACGAAATCTAAATAAACACTGTTTTCAACGGTCAAGTCAAGTCAAGATTGGTTACCGTATGGATTCATTGAATATCTTTGCTTTGAAATGCACGTAACAAGCCAAGCCAGATTAAATTGTTTAAGCTCGAAAATCCTGGAAAATTTGGTCTTGCTACTTTACTGACAAAACTCTTGTGATCAATCTGATCATGTCAATTAATGTACTTATAGAGTAAATAAGTATGTCCCATGTCATACTTACCAGAGACAGCTGACGCAGAGACAGCTAAACACACAAAAAACAACAATTTCAGTCCCATCTTCACAGTTTTCAATAACTTTTGAACAAAAAACGTGCGCACGACCGACTCACGCGCAAGTCTCGAACGAACTGACGTTATGACGCGGAATGATAAACATATAAAATTATTCAAGATGTTTTTCAATGCGTACTGATAGATAATTCGTTGGTACTAATAGATAAATGATAAGACGTTTTGGCCGGTACTAAAACCGCGGTTACATGGATTTAGTGAAATTCTAATTACATTGCTGCGTGTGTGTCGCACTTTGACGGTAAACTGGTACTGCAACAGCAATACGTGCATAATTCGATATTCAGATATTATTTCGCTGTTTTATGCTAATGTAAATTTCTGTTTAATTTTTTTGTGTGTAAAAATAAACAGAAATTAATATTATTTTCTCCAAGAAATATAAAAATCATTCCTTGAAGAACGCGATAGGTAAAGTTTTACTTTGGGCCTTTTAAGTTTTATGTGCGGCTATATTTTAGATGTACTTACTTAATGAATGTTTGTGTAATGTTTGTGTGATAACCTTCTGTTATGTTCTATTATGTTTATATTGAATTATTTGTATTTGTTTTTGTTTGTTCATCAGTTAAGAAGAGCAGTGCCTCCCAACATAGGTTTTTCAAGCTTACCGGGAGTCCACTTGCCATTTTGTTTGTAAAAATTTGTTTTTGAATTAAATAAACATATATTATTTTTATTTTTACATTTTTATATTTCCGATTTTAAAATGTCCCCATATTTGAATGCAGGTTTTTCCTTCACTGTAGCATCTATATACTTATAAAGGTAAGTACCTACATAGTGGATTTCGAAAACACATAACGGTTTTGAAGGTGAGAAAATGAAAAATAAAAATTGATAATGGCGCCAGGGAGAATTTATAAATTGAGAGAAATATAGATTTGCTTGGTATTGTAAAAAGATCATTCTAATCTGTAAATCACACTTCACATCACATCAGACTAATAAATGTTTCCTCATCTTTTCCTATTCTTATTTTATTCTATCTAAAATTTCTAATATTATATTACTATTACTAACTTTAATTATAAACGCGAAAGTTTGTATGGATGGATGTTTGTAACTTTTCACGCTAAAACTACTGAACGGATTTGTATGAAATTTGGAATGGAGATAGTTTGTAACCTGCATTAACACATAGGATACTTTTATGGGAAAAAATCTTATTCCCACGGGAACATCTTACACAACGCGAGTGTAGCCACGGACGGACCGCTAGATACTCATCATCAACATCAACGGCCCGTTACAGTCCACTGCTGGACTATGAGCCTCCTCCACTTAAGTGTTTCGTTTTACCATAATCTCCACGCTTGGCAGGCGGGTTGGAGATCGCAGATTAAAAGGTTACTGTATCAGAGAGCGCTGCTGCCCGTTCCCTGTTCAATGTGTAGTCCCTAAGTCGCCTCTTACGACACCCACGGGAAGAGTAGGGGTTGGTGACTAATGTATTCTACTCTGCCGTCACCACACAGCTCAATACGGCTCGATACTCATAATTATGATAGTATAAATTTGCTTTAAAGTAAACACTGATTTTAATATCCAAGCAAGTCACATTTCCAGATAAACAGTTATATAATGATTTTACTGCATACTTAGTACTCATACTGACGATATTGCATTAAATGACAGTTACAAAGGTCATGCATCCGTATGTCATTCATTATATTATATAAGTGCATGGTATATTGTTAAGTATGTAGGAGTTGGTTTCTTTTTATGTAGCCTGTAATGTGTCCCACTGCTGGGCAAAGGCCTCCCCTCTATTTTTCCACCGTTCATGATCTTTAGCTTCCGTCTGCCACTCTGTCAGAAACGTGTCCAGGTCATCTCGCCAACGTCTTCGTCGGCGGCCATTGTCTGGCAAGGCAACCAATCTGTGGTCATCCTCGCCCATCTATCAGGATGCATACGAGCAGCATGCCCTGCCCAAACCCACTTCAGCCGCGCGGAGTTCATCCCGACATCCGTTATGCCAGTTTTAGAGCGCAGGGTGACGTTAATGACTCGATCAGTCCTTTTCACGCCTATCCATGGCGCGTTGGAAAACCTTGAGTTTGGACTTTTGACCTTCTGTAAGGGAACATGTCTGCGCACCGTAGGTTAGAATGGGCAGAAGGAGTTGGTCATATACCATTATTCGTGCGTATTCAAAATGAGACATAACTGTCACCAACCTTTTTCAAGAAACACACTGTGTTGTTTATCGGTCGATTTCAATGAAATTCGATTTTAGGCACTATCTTGTTTTTGACTAGCGAGATTGTGGCCACTTTGAATAAGTCCTATAATATGTCTTGATAAACGGAAAACGTTCTCAACTTCTGTAAAATTCTTTGTGACTAAAATGCCATAAAACATGATTTTTATAATAATAATAATACTTAATAATAAGAAGAAGTTTCCCCAAAATAAACTATCATTTATTATACAGCATTTTTATTATGAATTTATAATATTTACTTACTCAGAACGGTTGATTCGAGTTAATATTATGATTCAAATACTGATGATGAATACATAATAAAGATAACGATTTTATAATGCGATAGACTCCGATAACTCGGTTAGCTAAATATTTACAAGTACCTATCTACTTATAAACTATTGTACTTAAATAATAATGAATTATGTAATATACAAGGATGCTGGTGCTTCCTAGAGCGAACACCAAATTATTTCTCAATTCCTTTTCGGTGCGAGCAGCCAAGCTGTGGAACAGGCTGCCTAAGGTTATTCAAAGCAGCCAAACTGTCCACTCTCTTAAAAAAAGAGTAAAAGAGCACTTCATCTCTCAGTTATTATAAGTTATTTATGTTTATGTAAGTATATTGTAGTATTTATACATATTGAGTAGGTATATGTTTATTATATTTGGGTAGGTATATATAAATGTATTTATGTAGTCTATTAGCATGTATGTATGTATTAATTAAGTATGTTAAATTCTAGTACACGTTCTTGTCATCCCACTTTAATTAAGTGTCTTTCACAACACATTGGTTGGCTGGTAGAAATCTCTCTTTAGAAGTATTAATAATATCATTTCTGTATAGTGTACCTACTGTTGCAATAAAGAATATTATATTAAAATATGTATTCATAATTTAAGACTCATTGATATTTCTCATGTTTTAGAACGTATTAATTTCAAGTGTACCCCGCATCGGTAGCAAACTCCAAAATCGTTTGACCTTTCAACTTCCCCTGTGTAGAACCAATCTTGGTCAGCATTTTATAGTACACTAGCTTTCCGCCCGCGGTTTCACCCGCGTTTAATGAGTTTTCCCGTAGGAATGAAGTCTTTTCCCGCGGTAAAAAGTAGCTTATGTCCTATTTCAGGACCTAACCTATATGTGTGCCAAGTTTTATCCTGATCCGTCCAGTGGTTAAAGCGTGATTCGGCAACAAACATCCAAATATCCAAACTTTCGCATTTATAATATTAGTAGGATTATGTGCGTATCAGGGTTACTGGTCAAGCTAGTAACAATATGCTGAGTCGACACCTTATTAACATAGTTACTTTTATTAATATTGATGTTGTTCCTTGAGTACGTACATTTGTGTTTAACCTGTGTCGTTCTGTTTTAAATGTTAATTCAATTCTATTTTATGCTATAGAAATAAAATTGATATCTTTTCGGGTTCTTTAGATTAATTCCACTCATCAACATCAACGGGCCGTTACAGTCAACTGCTGGAGTATGCGCCTCCTCCACTTATTTGGAGGGTTTTGCCATAATCTCCACGCTTGGCAGGCGGGTTGGAGATCGCAGATTAAAAGGTTACTGTATCAGAGAGCGCTGCTGCCCGTTTCCTGTTCAATGTGTAGTCCCTAAGTCGCCTCTTACGACACCCACGGGAAGAGTAGGGGTTGGTGACAAATGTATTCTACTCTGCTGTCACCACACGGCTCCACTTATCTCCACTTAATTCCACTAATCTCACTAATGTTATAAATACGAAAGTTTGGATGTTTGTTACTCTATCACGCTTCAACCACTGGACGGATTGGGATTAAACTTTGCACACATATAGGTTAGGTCCTGAAATACCTTTACCGCAGGAAAACACTTCATGCCCACAGGAAAACCACGGACGGAAAGCTAGTTTCGTAATAAGTTGCACACTTCTTGTTTACTGGTATAGTAATAGTGTAGGTAGATGATAGGCAGTTGTTTGTTACCTTGTTAAAAATAAAAACCGAAAAGTACTACTTTACACGTATATAATTTAGATTTAAAAAAAGGGTAAAAAGGCCAAGATTTGATAAAAAGTTACTTACCAAAATAGCAAAATACCAAAATAGAACACAAACAAAAAACAGAAAACAAAGGCTCTCCTCTGCTCCCACTCAAACAATGCTTCAAGAAGCGGCTTTACCAAGCTTTTGACTATTTAATCTAGAGCTTCAGAAATTGAATCTGCACAAAATTTTAAAAAAAGGTGCAGCACAAACACCACAGCTCAAAAACGAGACAAGAAATTCAATGCCAAAAAAAAAACAAAACCAACCAAAAGCCTTTCAAAATCGAATTCAAATTTAGAAATTTGAAAAAGAAAAAAACAGAAGAACACGAAAAAAGTTTCGAACACCGAAGCGTAACACAACGCTACGACTTTTATTCCAAATTATTTTTCTTATAATAGTCATCTTCTACCGTGTTACCGTTCTTTGTTTTCTGTTTTTGTTTGTGTTCTATTTTGGTATTTTGCTATTTTGATAAGTAACTTTTTATCAAATCTTGGCCTTTTTACCCTTTTTTTAAATCTAAATTATATACGTGTAAAGTAGTACTTTTCGGTTTTTATTTTTAACACTACAACTTGTACTGAACTGATTCATCATGTTGTCCACTCTTCCTTATAATATATTATTTTTATAGATTATTATTGTTACAGAAAACGTCTGTTAACAAAATAATAATTATAAAGCAAAAATTTTGAAAAATTTTGTCGATTTTGGACAGAGCTGGGTGGCATAATTGGTAATGCGCCTGTTTCTGGCCCGGGTAGCCAAGGAGATGCAGGTTCGAGTCCTGTCCAAGATCATCAAAATTATTCATTTTCCGCTTTATAATTAATAGATTATTTTTATATCTTAAATTAAGATTTATTGTTATTTAAATACACTTAAATACCCTAAGAATATTTTTTTTCTGAGATATTCTGCTGTGCATGTTGTGTCTACGTCTAGATTGATGGTTACAGTCCATAATATTGTACTTTCTTTGGATGTTGTATTTATCCGGTTTTATAGAACTAACTTATTAAAACAAAAATAACGAGAAAGTCGGTCTGTCTTTGGCTTTCACATTGAGGCTAATTTACTGCACCAATTTTAATGAAATTTCAGCACCTCAGATAGTTTGGCTTGACACCCAAACGGAGACATAGCGTAGTAGCCACCAGACAGACAAACCAAATTCTACTAATGGCTATTTGACATTGTTGTATGTTTTGGGATTTTGGCTATGCTATGGATGCTAAAATATAGCGCCATCTATGAAACGTATTTAGTACTAGGTAGGACCATTGTTCCATTGATGGCACAAGTTTGACACTGCAGAGGAGCTACATGCTCTATTTATTATAACGTCAGTAGTTTAGGTATAAGCAAATAGATGGCGCTAGCGTATCGGAAATTTTAAACCCCTTTGAAACCCTTGGAACCTCACCACTAAGAGTTTTCAATACTCGGAAAGCTAGGTCTGAAGTTGCCTGAGGAGCGGATTGAAGGTAATACTTTTCAGCCCGGAGGGAGAATCGTTTTCAACTGACAGCTGTCAAATTATAAAAAGAAAACTATACATTTTTCAATGATGGAAATAAAAAATAATGGCTCAAAGGCTGGCCGGCTCGGACACAGAAAAAAAAAATAGACGGGAAAGCAGTGATTATCATTTGTTTCTCGAGTAGTAGGGTTTTGTTTACAATGAATTCATCTGATTATGTCACTCATTTTTTCTGTAGCTGATTCGTGTTTTTATTTTTACTTTCCTTGTATTCGTAATGAAAAAAACAGTATTTATCTCAGGTTTAAGACTTATTTACCATGGAGCGTGTAACCGTTCCGAAATATCGAGGTAACAATATTAGATATTACCGTGGTAACAAACCCGCGAATTGAGAGAATGTTAGTTTAGTGAACAACCACGAAAACCTTAAAACATAGACTTATTTAGTTGTTTTCGTTACGCTCAGGCCCCAAACCCCGTCTCGGCGATACATAAATTACTTTCACCCCTCGTATAACAATGTACGGGCCGTTGATGATGATGATAATGTAATACTTTGATCCGAGTTTTAAAATGAAAATAAATAATAACAGATGCTGAAAATTAAATAATATATTCTATTAGATTCTTTACAAAAATATAAATTTTATTCTTACGTCTATGAGCATTTTCATCTAGATTGGTAACTGTTTTTTAACCAAATAAGTAGAAATAGTGCCTACTTATTAAAAATATTAATTACTTACTTAAATACTACATTTACTTTAAAAGCGTTTAATAAAGTAGGAGTGAAGACTTAGTTTGTATATTGTGGGATATTTGTATCAAGCAGCGAGGTACTTAGTGGAATTTTTCTATTGAAGTTATTTGAAGCCTTTTTATAAATATTCAAAACTGTCTTAGCACTGGTTTCAATATAAATATATCTGTAAGTTAAGAATTACTAGGTACTCGTTTATATAGAAAATGAAGAGCTAACGTAAGTATTACTTTTGTAATGTGAGTTATTGGTGTCGATTCGGCATACGCCCAACTAAACTAAACTTAAAATTAGTCCTGTCACTTTCTATCATTTTTAATTGAAAAGGGGCCGAAGATCATCGGTTTAGTTTTTGTCTTTGACTTCACGACTAACTGTCAATTTTAGTGGCTTTTTATTCGTCACGGTGTTAGGGAGGCACTAAAACAAGACTAAATTTGACAGTTAGTCGTGAAGTCATAGACAAAAACAAAACCGATGATTTCGGTCTTTTTTCAATTAAAAATGATAGAAAGTGACAGGACTAATTTTAAGTTTAGTTTAGTTGGGCGTATGCCGAATCGACACCGTTGTGATCATAAAAGAATAAAATTATAAGTATTATAAAATTACAAAATAAATAGTATACAAAACAAAAAAAAAAGTATTAATATAACAAATGAACGAACACAGACCTTGATTAAATCACTAATAATGATCTTAGGAGCAGTACACTTTCAAAACTTAGGCAAACTAAGGTATTTCATAATTTACAGTACTTTTAATAATATTATAGACACAATCGTAAAATTTCTCAGGTTGCTAAATCAACCACAAGATCAATTTTTATTTTTCTTTAGCCGGTCATTTAATAAACTTCCTTTTTCTAACAGTTGAAGTCGAAGTGATCGTATTTGACCCTAAAATATTCTATTGACTTGTTGAAGTTTGTTGTAGAACATGTTATTTTCTTTCTTTCTAACATGTTACCTGATCTTTTCTATTAAATGAAAATATTAATTCAAACTAGTCGTATTTGACTCTTAAGGTCAATATCCAGATAAAACTTTATTTATTTACTTTTCACAGTTACAGCTGATGCTTTTAGTAAAAAAGTACCTTATAAATTGTAATATCGGGTTGAATTTTGTAATAGAACATTGTTAGTGTTTTTTTGAACTAACACTAGTCGCACACCACATCAATATCCTAAACACTTCATTTATTTACATCTGGAGTCAGAAACCATTGACGGCTCAATAACTGACACTAAGGTTTGTGAAGTCGGCCATTGACCGTACAACCCACATGGTAATGTTAGCGATGAGCTGTTTAAAAGACTTCCTTCCTAAAGTTGAACCCGAACTGGTCGCACTTGACCCTGAGTATCCTGGCCAGCTGAGGAGGGCCGCAGTAAAAAACGGTGACTTTCCCCTTGTGTTGCTCCTGCAGTTGTTGGAACACCTTATCCCAGTTGGGGCGACCAGCATTGGTGCGAGTCTTTAGGCCAGTTATCAGGTCCCGTTTCTCCTAGAAACACAAGATGTTTTTTTTTGTTATTTCAAGCATATGAGATGGAAGACTTGAGAATCTTCAAATACATATAAGGTTTTTTCTATTATCTCTTCTTTTTGGTGTCATACCGACTGTCCCTTCTGACAAAGCGCCTAGTCCAAGAAGTCATAAATAATATTCTCTGCTTTTGTTTTGTATCTCTAATTCTAATTTAACAATCGTAACTGTGTGGCTCCAGAGACAAATCTGTGTCTACACAACTATATATAGCTAACAACCTAAGCTCCCGAGAGCGTTTGCAAACCATCCAAAAAAGAAAAGTGGTGTATCTGGGCCACATACTTAGACACGAGCGATACCAGATACTCCAAACAATAATGACGGGCAAGATAGAAAGAAAAAGAAGCGTCGGCAGACCTAAGATTTCGTGGCTCGAGAACATTAAAAACTGGACAGGCGTCGTCGCCACAGTAGAAGAACTATTCCATTTGGCGGCTGACTGCCAACCTCCAGTAATGGAGAAGAATACGAAGAAGACGAAGAAGAAGAAGAAGAAGAAGCTAAGCTAGCAATATGTTTCCAACTATCGTATACTTATACAGTTGTATATTTACCTTCTCATGCAGCAGATCCAAAGCCAGCTGTAAACCCACAGCCTTCATGTCGGTCTTCTGCAGTGCACTGGTAATGTACATGTGCATCTCGAGGAATCTCTCAGCTCCGCCTAATTCTGCCTGTTCGATTTCCAGCTGTGACAGCAGGGACACGAACCACTCAAACGAACGCTGCTCACGGTTTATCCAGAAGAAGTCCACCTGGAGAAAAGTAAAGTTCAAAGTTTATTGAGAAGATTTTTTTTCATGGTAGAAGTTATGCAAGATGTTTGCATTTTGTAATGTCCAGCAGATGGCAGCTGATACGCGTTGACGATGGAGTCACTTGAAGTTCTTACGGTAATCAATGAATTCATCTATTTATAACCTAATCTTCTTTCTTTCTTTCTTTTCTTTATGGTTGCATTGGGGCAAAAGCTTCTTCTGATTCTAGTACGCTGGAGGTTGAAAGCGAAAAGGTGATGCTGAATGCCGATACACGCTGGCACTTCTTATATAATGAATGTATTTATGACCTCACCTTCCTAAGACTCATGGTATTCTGCGGCAGATCCTTAGCCCAAGTATGGCTGCACTTGGGGCACGTGGTTCTCTGGCTCCAGTACCGGTACATGATGGATTGGAGGATGGAAGCGAAGGGGGTAACGCCAATACCAGCGGCGATGAGGGCCGCGTGCTGGGCGCGGAATATGTGGGAGGACGCCGCGCCGTACGGACCGTCTAGGTAGATCTGGTAAGTAAGGTAACAATTATATTTATATGTTTTTTTTTATGAGACAATTCTGTCGATTACTTAGAAGTAAGTAACGCTCCAAGTTAAACTTCGTCCGCCTATTTCAAATTAAAAATTAATATAAGAGACAAGAGATGAATGCAATTAGAATGGGTAGAAGTAAATATTTTATATCAGATGAATCTGAAAGACAGGTTACTTAATCAGCCATCAGAGGGATAATTCAGCTGGATGGACATCAACAAACACGAACGAAATAAACTATTCTATCAATGATTTTTGTATAATTAACAAGTATATTTCAAACTTCTTGTATTTCTTTCAGTAACTCAGAAAATCTAAAAAGACTTCGAGGCTTAGAGCAATACTTACTACAGAAATCAGTAAAAGAACAAAAATACAAACAATATTATGTTAATACAATTTTGAGATAAACTTGTAGATATCGGCATATTAAAACAACATTAATAAATAATAATAATAATAATAAAAATACTTTTATTACTACATAACATAATACATTACATAATACATACATAATACTTACATTGACTATAATATTAGCAAAGCATTAGCAAAAACGAACAGCATCAGCTCCGATCTTTGAGTTTAAGAGTTAATAAGTAGTCTCACTCCGTGTTTTTGTCTGGACGGACCATATTAACAACATTGAAATCATTATTTCAGAAGCTCACAACATAAACACATCGACATGACAGTGAAAGACCTCCATCTCGTCTCCGAGCGAAGGGAACTGCTGAGTGGTGTCACGACTGAGGTACCGGACGTACTGCCGGGCAGGGAACGTCCTCATTCTTTTCATCATTATCGTCTGGATGATCCACAAAAAGTGATACCTCAGTAAATCTTTTGGTTTATAATCATAAAGTTACTCGTATGAGACGTATTGAAAATGGCAAAAACTACCTTAGGCGTTTTGCTATTTTATCTTGCAGTTGGTAAACAAACTAAAAACCAGGTATAAACTCGTAAATAGATTTAATGAAAGGATTGCCGTTTATTTACAAATTGTAAAGTTATTATTATTGAAATAAAATTCCTTACTAATGTTAAGAATTCCTGGATTTTCTGAGAAAAAAACTATAACAAGTCGCATATTCTTATTAAAAACCCGTAACAAGAGATCATTAAGCTCTTACCTCTAGCGGCTTTCCAACTGGATAGTTTGCAAACACAGATTCAGAGGTTGACTCGTCAATCGTGGAAGGACTGATGACGTTGATCATCGGATTCTCAATGTCCTTGTCTGGAGACAGACTCTTGGAGAGACGTCTGCGAGCTAGAGAAGAAAATATCAACTGGTATTAGGATAGATCCAGGCTATAAGGTCAAATAGAATCTGTCGTCGTGGGGAAAGAAATAAAGAAACAATACGGAAGAGTTACAAGCAATATTACGAAGTCTAAGTATTTGGAATATTCATTTGCCCTACATCAATACAGATGTCAAAATATATGTTGAAATCAATAAAATACATAATTTTAGGATTAGTAGTTGACCTCGAAGTAGAAGCGACATAGAAACAAGAGAATACTACGGAAATGATGAATAAATTACGTTACGTTGGCATGATGATTATATAGGTAAATAAACTAACAAGTAGATGTCATATACAGGTTGGCCAACTTGGAGGTATACAACTTTTTTTAGCCGCCATTTTGTTTTGGCGGTAAATATGACAGTTGTTGCATGTTACTTTGTGTAGATACGGCAAATTTATTATGGAGCGTTTTACGACGGAACAACGTGTTTTGCCACATGTCACACGGCACGAGTTACAATAGAAACATTAAAAAGAATGTTTCCCGGTCGATTAATATCGAGAAACGTTGACATTGATTGGCCCCCAAGATCGCCTGATTTAACAGTTCCTGACTTTTTTCTGTGGGGCTATCTAAAGGGACGTGTCTATGCTAACAGGCCAATGAACTTTCAGCAATTAAAACAAAATATTTGAGACACAGTCACTGAGATAACGCAGGAAATGTGTGAAAAACGCGATGAAAAGGGTTCACATCTGTGATGCTGCTAGAGGTGGACATTTGTCTGACATTATTTTCCATGTTTAACTGCCGGCCCTAAATATTATATTTAACAAGGAATACTTGATATATTTTATATTTCATAGAATAAAATTACAAGACTAAAGTGGTATGCAGGACAGGACGGATATTAAAACCAAACCAAATTCTTGGTGGGCAGATCTTTCGTTTAATGTTTTTAAAATTGGAGTTCAAGCTCGGTACAGGACGTGTACAACTTCTCTACTTCTTTTCATGTCAATTGAATATTATTTACTAGACCAGCCCACTATACTTGTTACACTAAATTATGAACTTTAATTTAGCTATAAAACTGAAATGATAGTCTATTTTACAACTTTGTCTTCTTCTCTCATTTTATATGCTAAATATACTTACTGCAGGAAATTTTGGAAGCGTTCATCTATTCCTTGTGTAGGAAGTAACTCACAGTATTTGAATTACCGTCATTTAGAGAAGGAAAATAACTTACCAAGTGTAAGAATGCTGTCATTACTCCGCCGGCGCTCACAGTCATCCATGCTAGGGGTTTTGAAGGCGATTATGGTGGGTTTGGTCCTCATATAGCGGAAGCTGTGGGCCAGGGATTTGTTCTGAGGACTCCGGTAAGCCAAGCCCAGGGCGCGGAGGTGGGCTCGACGCATCTCGCATTGGTCAAAGCTGTTCTCGGACTCAGAACGCATGTAGTCTCGAAGCCTGGGGAAATTTAGTATTGGAAATAAGTAATGACTGTGAAGTTTAAAAAAAAAACATCCATCAAACAAAACTGTTTGTGGAATGCAGAAATAAACGTGAATTATTAATAGGCTGTTTCAGAAAAGACACAAAGTTTGAATCTGCTTACAACATCAAAGATGGTCAGTAGACTGATACGAGTACAATGTTCATTCATTCATCGCTTGAAGATAACTCATTCCAAAAACTTCATTCAAGAAAATTTTCACGGTACCTAATACGAGAAAAAAAATATACTCACGCCTGTAACCGCTGCTTGGTTTTATCCTTATTATGAACATCTGGCATGGACCGCGATTTCTCCAGCAGTTTGGCCTGCAGCGGGGCGAGCAGACCTGGACTGCGGGCCAGGCGGAGCGGGGGAGGTGAGTGGGCTGCGATTTGAACAAGGAAGAAATCAAATTACTGACGTACCTGCAATCGTGGGCTGTTGACCTGCCGCCGTTTATGCCTTAGTTTAGATGCGTATAGGCTGAATATTACCAAATGTGGTTAAATTCAAAATTCAAGGTCAAACTCGTTTATTTTTACACAATTAATAGTTACAACATTACATAATTACATAGATATGGATAGGCATGGACATTGGACGTCACACGGTTAAAAGTAACACGATAAGATTATGAAGTAGAGTAGTGCAAAAAACGCACAAGCACAGCAAATATGCTAATTTTAAACCCATCCTTGGTCATTAAGTGAGTAGAGTAGTTAATCTAAATGCAATGCAAATGTGTGTGCAATTTTTAGAAGTTTACTTAAGCTCTGCTTACCCCATCAGGGATAAGGTCATATCTTGTGTGTGTAAGAGAAATCAGTTAAAAAGTTTTGGTTTATATCTTACAAAATAATGCATTTTCAACATCATAATAATATCATCTGGTCCGTACCCGTTTTATTACCACTCTGGTAGAAATAGCGATTAGTCCGTTCAAAAAAAAACATCTCATCACAGTCAAATTTAAAATCAAAAATTATTAATTTCCATAGGATGTTATTACATCACTTACGTCATTAAATTTTCTTGGGTGAGTTCACTAACACACAGTATTGACAGACATCCACAGTTGAACAATAAGGTCTCCAACAATGACCGCTCCTTTAGTTTAACTACTCCATAATATAACTGTCGTTGATATACCTTTAAAATCTGCAATGGTCTTCTCCTCTTCGATGCTGAAGGCGTCGTTGGTGAAGGCGACGGGGGAGAAGTCCACTGACCGCTTCTTGCCGCTCGACATGGAACTCTTGCGCTTGCTTTTGGCGCTCTGGTTGGAGCTCGTGCGGATCAGCTTGCTGGGGAGGAATAAAAGTCAGATTTCTCATTTCTTACATAATGAAGACGGAAAATATCTGTGTGAGTTTTGAATTGTAAATTTTATTGGCGTCAAGAATTGCAAGATGAGGTCAGCTGGTGTCTTAGAAGCACTCCAAGAGGATCTTGGCGTCAGAACTCTAAAAGGCTCCAAATATTATGATCCAACACTTCTTGACGCCACTTGGCAACTTTAAAATTAAACAAGTCAGAAATTATTAGTCGCTACAGAATAAATAAGGCGAGTTTATGAATAAAAGACCAGATTAAATATCTATTTGACAAAATGAAAATTATTGTAAATAAGACTCTCACTCGTGACCGTTATCAGCACCATGTGGAGAAACCTCGCCAGCATGTAACCTCGCCTGCTGCATTTCGAAGTAGGAGTACAGTCTGTTGGTCCACTCGCCTACTCCGCGAATGTGGAGCCAGATGTAGTCTGGAACAAGAGCAATAAGGCATATCATTATTTGGTTTTATTTGTTAAGCATTTTGTTTTGTGTGTGGTAGGTTCAAGCGGTAGGAAGAGGGGCGTGATATGAAGAGTCGTAACAAAACTGTGTCACTATATTTTTAAAGCAATGACAACATTTGACTGAAGTCCGTAGTCGTATTATACATAGGGTATCAATGTAAATTGGTGCCAAATTAGCACTTGAAAGCAGCCGAAGAAGAAGAAAGTACAGTGGGATCAAAGGATGACATTAATTTTACCACAGTTACTTTTTTTATTCAGAAGTAGTTAAATTTTTTTATTCAGGTACAAATAAAAAACAAACAATACAACTATTAAAATCACAAATAAAATATATTCTCTAGCGCGTCTCCCCGCGGCAGAGTTCCCACAAGACTGGCAGCATTCCCCCTCTGTATCGCTATTGCTATTCTCTGGGCAAAGTAGCTACCAGCTCTTGGGTCACCCGATACCTCGCGGAGACGCGCAGAGATATCAGTCAGAAACATTTTAGCCTCAAGGCCCCACGGGCCCCGGACTACAGTTACTACCTTCCTGATCAGGAGCACTGCTGATGGTGAATGGATGCCACTCGTAGGTGGCGATGTCGGGGATGTTGACGAATGCGTAGTCCCCAGCACGAAACTCGAAGTGAGGCGGTCGACGAATGACCAGGTGAGTCACTTTGGACGGCAGGAGGATACCTGAGGAGATGTAGGTCTTGCCGTGTTCCGACCTAATGGAGAATTGATGAAAATGCATAGAAAGAAAAGAGGCAAAGTACAAACATTGATTCTTTAAAATAATTTGAATAAAAAGGCTGTTCAGCTATGAATGTATTGAAATTAAACGTTACAAGTATATAGGTATGAAGCCAACTTATTCGTTGTATGACGCATTATAACTTATTTATTGTAGTTGATTTTTGGTTGGACCATTTTTCAGCTTATATTTTTATAATAACTATATTCATTAGTTGGCCTAATCGCCCTGCTCCAGGATAAACTCGAGCCCCTCAGTGGGGACTTATATGAGCTGTTGATGATGAAAAATTACGATTTTAGATTTTTACAGGTTTACCTCATCCACACAACCCTGAGGATTCTCTCCGCGACGTAGACGCTGCCAGGCAGGACGAACCACTTCCAGAAGTTGGGAGCGTGGAAGATAACCAGCAGCCAGAATGGAAAATACAGAAGGTGAGTCCAGTAGAACACCTGGAAAACGATAGAGATTTAATTCGTTGGCCAGTTTGGATGGTAGTTGGTGTTGTTTACTTAGTTTTCCTATTAACCGCGTTCGTTAAATGTAAAATGAAAGAGAGAGACAAGATTCATATAAAGTGAGTTCGACTATAAAATACTAATTTATTTTTCCTTTATTCTTTCTGTATCTATTTGTTTTATTGCATTTTATTATGTCTTCCTATTGCCCTATTCCTAGTGCCCTTGGGGAGGCCTACATCCAGCAGTGGACTGCAATAGTCTGATTGATTGATGTCTTCCTAATACAATTTCAGAATTACCATGCACCTTCAATTCTACGTGTTCTTTATCTATGATGATACTGGGTGACACTGCTCTGTCTTAATGATACTGTGTGTCTGTTTCCGAGCACGACGAGTGGTGTTATGATTATGATTTGTTGGGAAGGGGTCGGTCATTCAAGTCTCGATGACCCCTGCGACCTGAGAAGGGCGTATTTTAATAGCCTCCCCCAGACGAATAGCTTTGAAGCCACTGTCACTTGATAAGAAATTCAAGGCCTGGGCTTCATGGATGCTAATTTTAGGTTCTCCCATCACCCGGCTTCTCTTATTGACAAAGGCATCGCATTCATTTAAAGTATATTTCATTCATTCACATAGGATGTGAAGCGGAGTCTCCGTGTCATCTGCACAGAATCTACTGAAAGGGTTTTCAGATAGGCCCATCTTGTTTAGATACTTATTAAGAGTGGTACTAACCTCAAAACTCCCCCCTCTCCTGATGAAGGGCTGGCTGCAGATATACATGACGGCGAGGATGATGACGAGCGCTATTCCTGTCGGGTTGGCGCATCCACCGACCAGCCCGAAGAGCCCAGGCCTTTCCGTCAGAAGCCATTCGTAGAGGGTATAGTTCGCTTGATTTACTACTGGATCGTTTACCACAACTATGCCTGTAAAAAGAAGTGTTCCATATCAGCTCGTCTATAAATTACAACAGATGAAGTGCCGATGGGTCTACCTCATAAATGTTTTTGGATTTATTCACAGATTTGTGCAGTTCTGATGGTCTGTGATGTTTTCCTCAAAACGTCAAATGTTACATTTCATTAGTGAAGTGGTTTGAACTGTAAGATTCTTTTAAAATAGCAGCTAGTCGTATGCCACTGACGTATTATAGAAATTAATACACGACGTAAAATTTACTTACTGAAGTTACAAAGATGCATGAAGGTATGTACGACACTGTAAACGGCTATCATGACACCGGTTAGTTTGTGCAGGTAGATGTGGTGGTCAAGAGGCAGGATGGAGCTGAGTCCTCGAGCTCGCAGCCAAGTCAAGCAGCCTCGCAGCATCAGGACTAGAACCCACGCGCAGTTGAAGTTGAGACATTGACCTGTATAACATTACATTGTATGTATGTGATCAAAATGTTTGTGAAACTATTGATCTTGATAAACAGGTAAAAAATAGGTTTGTCACCAATTTTTTTACTAGTTCCACTTATATTATATTCACCCGACTGGTTTCGATCAACGGATCATCTTCACAGGGTTATTAATTACTTAATTTAGATCAATAACGACCGTCCAACCCAACATAAACAACAGTATAATTCAAAATAAATTTTATTAAATATGTGTAACAAGTTCCATCAAGTGCTGACAATCGCAAGTATCAATTGTTGTCACCATTTCCTTCAATAATATCTAACTAGCACTGCACGACACAATATCAGATAACATAAAGTTTCTCTTACTTGTATTGTGAAACCGAGCAGTTAGTTGAAATGATTGTCTAATCTCATTTCAATCAGCTGAAATGATGTTATCAAAAAAGCTTTCTCACCACAACCTCTGGCCAGGATCACAAAACCATTGGAATCCCGATACTGAATACACCTGGACACGAACAATCCAATGTTGACGAGAAAGAAGATGGCCAGGTACACGAGGAATACGTAATTGTTTCTGAAGTATGGCAACGAGAGCTGGTAGGGCTTTAACTTGGCAAGCTTGTGAAGGAAGGACGTCGGTTCAGGCTCGGGCTTTGGAGGGACCAGCCAGCGGTCTATACTGTGGAAGAAGAAAATTTTGGATACAGTAAATAATAATATGCCGCATTAATGCATAATGATACTGAAAGAGAAGTATTTTAGTAGGCTCTAACAATTACTATACAGAAGGATATAGGTTGAGACGATTCCAATCGGATACCAAACGACAAATACAGACCTGATAGACAAATTCTCCAACAGTCCCCCATGATTATTCAGTTGTGTCTTCAAGGCTTCGTACGTGATGGCTCCTCTTCGTTCAGTGTCAGCGTCTTCAAACATGGCGCTGGTGAGCTCCAGTAGCTGGTCATCGCTGAACTGCATGCCATTTTCTTCCATGCACGCTCTCATCACATGCTGGAGCTCTCGGTGTTGTATTAAGCCGTCGCCTACAAAACTCAAGCTGTTAGTATAACATAATTATAGGTATGGGTTAGTATACAAATATTGAAACATCTTAATATTATCTTACATGAATCTCAAGCTATCCTTAAAGTTAATTTTTAAACCGTGTTTTTGAAGAAGGGAAGTCTCTCTGATAGAGATTCAGATAACACCAAAACATACCAAATCATGGTGACATACTTTAAGCATTCCTATTTACAATTAAAGCAAATTTCTATAGGGCAAATTCTGCTCTTGACTATTTATCAAATAATAGCCTAGTTATTGCTCTTGGCACCGGTGGTGGACGCAAGTAGCGCAGGACCGTTCACGTTGGAAACTTATGGGAGAGGCCTATCTTCAGCAGTAAACGTCGTCATTTGGCTAAGACGATGATGATGGTGGTGATATTGCTTACCATCTAAATCATAAACCTTAAACAAAAACCGCAGCTTGTCGTCAGGAGTTTGTCCCGCAAACCGGTGAACAGCTGCAATGAACTCCTGGAGCGAGATGGTGCCGGAGTCGTCTTCGTCGAAGATCTGGAAGACTCTCTCCGTAAAGAACGGCTGCGGAAAGAAATAATAAATAATAGAATAGTCTCCTGAGTGGACAATGTCCTTTTATGTTCCTATCGCGCCTGCGTGATTGAAGTAAGATTGGGCATATTGTGCCTAAAGCTTTTCATCCAGTTGCTAATAAAAAAACACAGGTTGCCAGACGATGTCGGTTGACAAAGTAATATGCCCTGGACATATTTTTGAGAGAAATTGGATATGATTCTAGAAAAGCGAATGAATGAATGAAATATACTTTATTGCACACAAATACAAACAGATAACAAACAGACGAAAAACGAAAAGTGACTTGAGGACAACTTGTACTACTCTACTTCTAGCAAAAGAAGAATAGTTGTGTAAATGGTTCGTCAACTTACATTTTTCGACACAACAATCCTCTGGAACTGCTCTCTGGTGATCTCTTGCTGGTCTCCGACGGTCCTCCTGAACAGATCCTCGAGCCAATCCACGCTGTGTCTGTCGAAACCGGCCCTGGACCTGCTGCTGGTGACGGTAGAGAGGAACTCCATGATCTCTTCAGCTGTGACGAACCCGTCGCTGTCCCTGTCCACGACTTTGAAGAGTTTATTTGTCACCTGAAATATAATTTATTCATAATTTACAAAGGAAATGGCAAGAAGTTTGTTTTGTGTTTAAATTATACATTCAGACGAACAATATTTGAATAATAGAACATAGACAGCCAAACGTAAATAATCACTTACGACTTTATTCTGTATGATGTGCTGGAAGATGTCCAGGGTAATCTCTCCACTGCCACACAGCACATACGCCACGCTTTCCACTTGCTCCACAAACTCTATCTGCTTCTCTTCTCTGTCACAAATAAGAAAATAATACCACAGAATAAATAGGGTCGTTTGCCAACATCCGGTAATGGCTGACCATGTTTTTGGTTTAATTCTGTTACTTTAGTTTATTTAAGTGTTTAGTGTAAATTTTAGATACTGTATTTATCCATTGAATGACTCTGAACTACAAACTTATCATCATCCCTATTAGATAGACCGAAAGGAAAGTGGTAAATAATTGGCTAAAGTTAGCAAGAGTTAGTGTGAAAATACGCCGTGTGGTGACGGCAGAGTAGAATACATTTGTCACCAACCCCTGCTCTTCCCGTGAGTGTCGTAAGAGGTGACTTAGGGACTACACATTGAACAGGGAACGGGCAGCAGCGCTCTCTGATACAGTAACCTTTTAATCTGCGATCTCCAACCCGCCTGCCAAGCGTGGAGATTATGGCAAAACCCTCCACTTAAGCGGAGGAGGCTCATAGTCCAGCAGTGGACTGTAACGGGCCGTTGATGTTGATGATGAGTATGAAAATGAAGAAGCTTAATGGCATTGGTAACAATAAGCTTCAGACATGATATTACCTATTATATATAGTGATGGGAGGCAAAGATGTGAAAATTATAGCATCATAGTACTCACGTGAGCCTCTCCTTAAGAAACTCGATCCAGTCTTCCTGCACAAGGTAGTCCTGGCGGTCTACGTCGAATAGCCGGAAGATCCGCTCCAGTAGGTCCTGGAACAACAATCCAACCATGTAAGATAATCTTGACTATATTGACTGCATCATCATTCTCTCTCTGCTGGGTATAGTTTGACCATAATATCTTATGTTCTGGAAGTAAAATATCCATCTCATAAGATAAAACATGACAGCCTCCGTGGCCGAGTGGTCGAGATTTGACGCCCATTACGGAGGTTCCGGGTTCGGTTCCCGGTGGGGACACTGTCAAGCAAAAATCTCTTTGTGAGACTTTCCTCAGTTTGGTTAGGACATAGCAGGCTGAATCGCCTGATTGTCGGAAAAGAAAGATGATTCCGTGCTTCGGAAGGCACGGCAAGCCGTTGGTCCCGGCTACTATCTAGTCGTTACACGAGCCAAGTCAGTGGCCTTTGGCGGCTCTATAACACTGACACTGGGTTTGTGAGGTCGGTGGTCGACCTTACACCCACACGATGATTATGATGATAAGATACATAAATTTGATTATAAGGTACCCGAGGGGTTTGGGCCTACTCTTTATTAGGGTGATCGGGCCCTAGTCGATCACGCTGACCAAGAATAGGTTGAAATGGGTTTATGCTGAGTTGGGGACTTTTTATGGGTGCGGTACATTTAAATCAATTTTTATTGTTTTTAGTTAAATGCCTAATCTGTCTGTACTGTCACCCAAAATAAACGTTATATCTATCTATCTATCTAAATCTCAGGCGCGCGCAGATTTCATCACAATATTTCCTTCACTGTGCTGTCAATTTTGTTTTATCTAAGTTTCCTATTCTTTCCCACGTTACTTTCATCATCATCATCTTGGACAACTAGTTTGGTAATCAACTGTTGAAAATGTGGAATAAGTGTTAGACCACAATTATCATCTCACAGCTGCGTCAGAGTCTTATTTTATTATTTGTAAGATTTAAGTTTTTTTGTCATTAAGATCTTTGTATAATATTGGTCCAGACCAAAAGAAGTAGGCATAAACAGTATGTGTGTAAACACTTTATTGCACAATGAAAGTTAACATTACAATAAGAAGTCACAGGGAAAATTTACAGTGCAAAGGCGGACTTATCCCGTGTGGGATCTCTTCCAGTCAACCTTTGAGCATCCAGGAAGAAATTTAAGCGAGTGGCAGGCCCTGTACGTGACTGTCTGTAAACAAAGTTCTTATACTGACAAACACACAGTATTTTAACAACACTAATGCAGTGTAGTTTCGTGCCATTTGTACCATCGATGGTACTAGTGGGACGAATCGGTGCCAATTGTACCATCAATGGTACTGGCTAATGGTACAACTGGTCCGGCGAGATTATATACCTTTGAGTCTCGGAGTAAACAAAACAGTCTACACAGTAACCAGAGTCCTAAAAACCATATACCTATGTAACGAGGCATTCGTCCTCTTTCCTGTTTTATGACTGGCAACATTTCTTACTGGCAGTTTTATCTTTCATTTTAAATTCTTTTCAAATTTAGATTTCTTGCGTTTCGATTTTGTCTTTTATCTGCCTGATTCTTCACTTCATGTCCTGATCTCCAACAGTAGACTTACCCATGTTACTATTTCCTACGTTAGTTATTTAATATATAGCAAATAATATATAAATACATAAATAAATACCTTTAGACAGAGCCCTGGTTATTTGCCACGCTTTATTTTATCATCGTCTACAACACTCTTCGTGTGGTGCCCAGCAGCTCCGTGGCGGCTGCTGACACACCTATAACGTACATACAACGAGTACTTACACTAGTTAACACTTTGCTTCACACAAAATCATAGCACTTGTTCTTTGTTAATATTTTTTACGATTTTTATCTAGCCTTACGATTTTATGAATGTAGCACGTTTACATCTTTATATTAGGTGATATTTTACTACGTTTTTCTAAACTACCCTCTGTTTGGTATGAGTGAGGTAAGAGGTAAACACAAACACAGAATAAAAATATTACTAGTTCCGAATCAGATGTTCAACGCCGTTAGCGAACAGAAAAGCAAAAAAACGTATGAGTTTTGCCTGCTAACAATAATTTGGCGTCTCGGAACGCAGGGTAATTCAGTACTACTGTCACTGCGCGTAATTTGAATGCATTCGTAGCCATAGTACGAGTAGTCACATACATCAAAACTTCAGAACGCGCGCGAACTTTAGTTGCCAAAAAGCCTTTGTTCCCACTAGTTCAGTTGTTCAGTTCAGTTGTTCAGTTGACTGAAGCATCATGTAAATATATAAATAGTCTGGTAATTAAGGTTTTTTATGAACGATTTTTTTTATAATAGGGGATCGGACTGTTCGCCATATTTTATGAATTTACCATATTTTATGGATTATTTTTAAATATAGATTAGTAGCTGACGATTCGCGAAGAAAAAAAACAGAATCGGTTATTTTTAACCGATTCTGTTTTTTACAGTGATTTTTTAAAGTTTCAATATGTCTGTCTTTATCAAAAACGATTTTTTGTATGGAGATTATATGGCGTTACTAACAAATGACGTCACAAGTGGGTAAGTGCCTCTCTGTCTAATCTTGAATTTCAAACCTTTATAACTCGGTCAATTTTAAAGATAGAACAAAAATTATTTTAGTGTTCGATAGCAGAAACTAAAAAGTTTGGATTTATAAAATAAAAACAAGGTAGTCCGATCCCCTATTGCTATTTCTACCAAAGTGGTAATTTAGCGGGCGCGGACGGACGTGAACTAAACTGTGAAACGGGAAAAAGTGGGCTTTCTTTTGTTACGAAAGAGATTGGGCTGTATCAACCTTATTACCACTGCAACCCAAAGGGATTTATTGTAGTCAGCTTCAATAATAACTAACTAACTGGCACTGGCTGATAATTAATATTTACCTCCAAGCCAACAGTTATTTATTAACTTACATTTTTTTGTGCCAGTGTTTAAATGCCTATATATAAAAAAATACTACTAAAACAACGTAAAGCACTGCACACACTGAGGGTTGACTTTCAACTGCCTTTGGCTGTTAATGTGGACTAGCCATATTCATCGAACTAGGCTATTGAGACTATAACAATTTAGTCTAGGGCGATATCATATTAAATACTAAGGTTCTATATAAACCGACTGCATACAGACAGCCTCCGTGGCCGAGTGGTCGAGATTTCGCCGCTCATTACGGAGGTTCCGGGTTCGATTCCTAGTGGGTACACTGTCAAGCAAAAATCTTTTTGTGAGACTTTCCCCAGTTTGGATAGGACTTTGCAGGCTAAATCACCTGATTGTCCGAAAAGAAAGATGATTCCGTGCTTCGGAAGGCACGTTAAGCCGTTGGTCCCGGCTACTATCTAGTCGTTACACGAGCCATGACAGTGGCTTTTGGCGGCTCTATAACACTGACACTAGGGTTTGTGGGGTCGGTTGTCGACCCTACAACCTACACGATGAAGAAGAATAAGCATGAATGTCCTAAATAAACTGGGAAAAGTATCACAAAGAGATTTTTGTTTGATAGAAAGAAAGAAGAAAGGAAGAAAGAAAAAACGTTTATTTGCTTACAATATTAAAGAAAACAAAAATAAAATTATATTTGTTGCGATTTGGCAAGCAAAGAGGTCTCAGCTCAGCGTGGTGCTATGGAGGACACATAAAGTGCCCTCCATAACGCTGGTCTTCCGCGGAACACTCGGAATTTGAACCCGGTAACCTCCGTGATGAGGTGGAACTCCTAACCGCTCAGCCAGATTTTTAATGGAGATACATTTTTTTCTTCTATATACGTACAAGAGGTAGATATGCCACCAACGCACCAAACGCGTGCCGTGAATTGGTCCTAATTGTGACCATTGCAGTCAGTCGAACTGTGATCGCTGTCTCTTTTACTCTTACGCTTTGTTTATTTCCTGTCGCACTTATAGCGTGTCTGTGTCGCGGAACAATTTATGTTGCGCGTGCAGTATGAACGTGACGTATTTTTCTAATATCATTGCTATAGTTGGGTTACTGTAGGATGAGCTCTGACAGATTAAAATTTAAAAAGCTTTTACTATTATTTCGTTAATTAATTTATTTAGAAAAATTACATAAAGTTAAGTTACTTTATTTTTAATTATTAGCTATTATGGTTTTTAAACTGAATATTATAAAAAAAAAGTTGTTAATGTCGTATTAAGAATTTTGAAGCTGTCAGAACTTATCCTATAATAACCCAACTATAGCTACTGTATTAAGTTCCTTGGGGAAAATTGTTAAGTTTCTACACATACTCTTGGAGAGATTTGTACATGTTACATTTCACAGCATAAAACTGCACTACGACTGCCGTTTTGCAACTATAATGCAGTTGCAAAAGAGTATATTTGTTCATTCAAAAGCAGTCCGTCGGCATAGATCCTTAGTTCAGTATGTTTTCCTTAACGTGTCCCTTAATCGGTGTCATATTATTATAATTATAAGTTTTTAATAACCGGTATCAGTCGGTATCAAAACCGAACGTAGGCAGATTTGTTTCCAAATACAAAATACAATATACAAAAAGGGAACATGCACATTTTTTTTTAAATTCATTAATCGAAATATTTTATGTTCCAGAAAAACACAAAAAATAATTTTCCAAATATCTTGCTCTGAAACAAAGTTATAAGGCTTCAAAGTTGATGGTTAGACAGAGAGGTCCGACGAGACATGTGACGTCATTATGTTTCGCGGGCCATACATCCGCCATTTTTAGGGTTCCGTAGCCAAATGGCAAAAAACGGAATCCTTATGGATTCGTCATGTCTGTCTGTCTGTCTGTCTGTCTGTCTGTCCGTCCGTATGTCACAACCACTTTTTTCGGAAACTATAAGAACTATACTGTTGAAACTTGGCAAGTAGATGTATTCTGTGAACCGCATTAAGATTTTCATACAAAAATAGAAAAAAAAAACAATAAATTTTGGGTGTTTCCCCATACATAGAACTGAAACTCAATTTTTTTTTTCATCAAACCCATACGTGTGGGATGTCTATGGATAGGTCTTCAAAAATGATATTGAGGTTTCTAATACCATTTTTTTCTAAACTGAATAGTTTGCGCGAGAGACACTTCCAAAGTGGTAAAATGTGTGTCCCTCCCCCTGTAACTTCTAAAATAAGAGAATGATAAAACTAATAAAAATATATGATGTACATTACCATGGAAACTTCCAACGAAAATTGGTTTGAACGAGATCCAGTAAGTAGTTTTTTTTAATACGTCATAAATCGTAAATCGTAAACCGCGGCTACTATCTAGTCGTTACACGAGCCAAGTCAGTGGCCTTTGGCGGCTCTATAATTGTCGACTTTACAACCCACACGATGAAGAAGAAGAACCGCGATTTACCTTTCATTAAATCAACCAATTCAAATGTAAAAAATTAAAAGCAAAAAAACATTTTTAAAAACAAGCTTTTATTTAAATGCGCTAAAAAGAATAAAATAAACTTTACCTTAAAAACTTTTATTATCAACCAAAAACGTCATTACACAATTTATTATGTAATAAAAGCTTGTCGCGAGATTAACCCTAATAATCAAGAAAATTAAAATAATGACTTGAACTGATTCAATTTAATTTTTAGAATTTTCATACTAAGCAAATATGAGTATTTGAATCTCGCGACAAGCTTTTATTACATATTAAATTGTGTAATGACGTTTTTGGTTGATAGTAAAAGTTTTTAAGGTAAAGTTTATTTTATTCTTTTTAGCGCATTAAAATAAAAGCTTGTTTTTAAAAATGTTTTTTACTTTTAGTTTATTTTTTACTTTTTAGTTATTGCTGGACAGGTTTCTCAATCAGTTCATCTCATTCAACGCATCATTGTTGAAGGTCGTGTGTAAAATTGTGCAAGATACCTGAACATAATTGCTTTTTAACACAAGTCTCTGAAGCCCAAGCACGACGAGATTATGTTGTAAGAACTTTTATGTTACTTGCTGCTACGGAACCCTTCATGGGCGAGTCCGACTCGCACTTGGCCGCTTTTTAATCTTTCAAATCATTTTTAAAATGGTCATATATGATTTTACAAGCAGCTGTGATAATTTTATTGTAAATATTTATTTTCTGTGATTTAGTACGATTTTTATTTAGTAAAAATTTTCTTTTTTTGTTGTTGTTTTTGTAGATTTTTTATATTAATCTGTAATGTTTAAGTTTTATCAATACATTTTTAATTTATTATATTTTTAACTATTAAAACACAGCAGTAATTTAAGCTTAAATACATGAGGCAAAGTGAAATGCATAATAGTTAAAACTATGCTTAAATGATAATTTAAACTTGTTGTGATTTAGAAATGGAGATTTATATTTTTTTGTAAATAGCAGCTGTGATAATTGATTTGTTAACAATTTTGATCTGTGATTTTTAGTTAAGGATTTTATTTTTAGTGAGAAAATTTATTATTTTTATTTTTGTTGATTTTGCTGATGGGTGATTTTTGAATTCTTATATTCTAATGTGCAATGTTTTTCATTTCGAAAAGTTGATTCTGAAGATCTGATGAGGAAAAGTTGTTCATTGCGATGGATACATACAAGTGAAAATAAAAACATTCTCAGTAATACATAGTGTTTTACTTGTAATACATCTAACAAAGCTTTGTTTTCTGACTGTACTCACTGTTAAAAGACGCGGCGTCTGGAGACGCGACGTAGTTAGACGCGGCGCCAGGAGACGCGGCGTTCTGAGACGCGACGTGCATGGAATAATTCTAAAATTTTGTTTTCGTAAAGAGGGACACATATATTTGTTGTTGTTACTAGTTTGTTCTTCGATTCTGTTTTGACTGTCAGTATTCTAGTTTTGTATACTTTCAGATGAACTATGAAAAAAGCTAATATTTTTTTATGCATGTTCCTTATATACCTACTAGTAGTAAGTATACTAGTTTTAAGCGAGCGCATCGGTGGTGGTGTATTGGTTAGGACTGCTGCCTCTCGCCCGGTAAACGCGGATTCGATCCCCACCACGTTCCAATGTGTTTTCGAATTTCGAATTCATGTGCAGGAGTACGTTTATTTAGTTACTGTTTTAAGACATGTGGGTTAGTTTTCTGCTATCTAAAGTCAATGTTTGGAGGGCACCCGTAACACAGGATACGGGTGTTACTTTATTGTTAAACATGTGTATGTTTTCATCGTTTACTAAAGATTTATTATTATTAATTTACCATTTTTTATCATTTTATAATAGTTAACAAATAACCTACAATTTGGTGTATAATTAGAGATGCTATATACCTTTTTAGTACATTAATTAAAATATTAATTGAAAAAAATAAGAAAAGATATTCATTTTCGTTACTTTTTGGCAACTTTGCCGTAGAAAATATAAGTGGATATAAAAGTAACAAAATAAATTCCTTACAAATAGTTTTCCACTTTGTTACCAATTGTTCCTTTTTTGTTACTGTCCCATAAAAAAATCCTCAAAATTTCTGTTTTATTATCTGTATAATGATATAAGATTGGTGTTTTATCATAAAAAATTCAAAATATCAAAAATATAGTTTATTTGCATAGAATAGGTGTACATGGTCTTATAAAGTAAAAAAGTTCTCTATTCCGCCAACATACATTAGCATGCAAAATAAAATAAGATTCATCTATTCTATATCATCTATTTTATTAAGTAAGAACACACGCAAACTTGTATATTTTACTCAAAACTTTTCACCTAATTTGTTAACACAGTACCAAAATTAAAATTAAAATTTTAGAAAAATAATCTTACTTTTATTATTATTTTTTTGCGTCATTGTAATCAATCGATCATATTAATCGTTTGAGAAATTTACTATTTTCAATATGTTTTTATTTTAAATAATTAGTAACAAAATTGGAACGCCAAGTCTATCCTTCTTCCAATACAATGGTACGTGAAACTGAAAACTTTAGTTCAAAAATATCCAAATAATTTATAAAAAAAATATTTCGCAAAAAAATCCTCTTTCACATTTTGGAAAAGTTTTAAAATTTAAACGTTTGGAGCTGTTTTTGCGTTATTTAGTAAACACACTGTAGATCTTTCAAAAGCTAATGACTAATAGTAATAGCAACACTTGTCCGACCTCCGATCTGGATCACATTGCGCCATAGATCACGGATCATGTGTGACACTGCGCAGAACATTGTCATGACACAATTTATCGGCGGTTATAATAACGTGCGCGTGATGTGGCGATTAGGTGTTGTTTTCGTTTGATTATAACGTAAGATAAGTAGGTATTATGTGTTTGCTATACATTCGTTTGTGTCACTTGAATGAATGAATGAATGAATGAAATATACATGCAAAGAAGGTCAAACACAAAGCTCCTGCAAACTTATGTTTTTACATTTCAAGGGAAGTACGGAACGTCGTCGTCGGTAGTGTAGTAACATATTCATTCTGTGGTAGTGGTTGGTTAGGGCCTGCCTTTTGTCCGGGAGACGCGGGTTCAAACACCACCACGTACTAATGTGTTTTAAAATTCTTTTCTTACGCTGAAGGAAAACATTCTGAGGAAACTTGCACACTTCTGCAAAGAAATTGAAAGTTTGTGTGTGAAGTTGACCAAACCGCACTGGGCCAACCTCCAACGTAGTAATTCTGGGTAGGCACTACTCCTGCAGGGTCAGCATAATGATCGTAGATAAAATAAACCACGCGACATAAAATGTAACCAGCAAACACAGTTCTTGTTTTCCAGGATATTATTGGCGGCGCGGTCATTTTGTATATCGCGGGGGTTTATTTAATTTACGGTAGTTATGCTGTCCCTGCTGGGAACGTATATCAGCTAATGACGATGACGTTTACAATAAAACAAATGAATAAAAAAAACAAGAAGAGTCACTCATTCACTTAATAACTCAACTGCATCTTACGGTTGCATCTTAAAATTTCATTCACAGTGCTATGACGAAACACACATCAATCATACACTCACTTACCAATTATTATGAATGGGTTTTACTTGGGCTTGCTTCAGCCTATAATAATAACAACTGCGTTCAAAAACTGATGTTATCAAAGCTAAGGCAATTCTTATGAGACCTGTTGATGGCGGTATACGGGACGATGAGAAATAAGTGAAAATAAATGCGCTGGAAAGTCGAGCTTAATAAAAAATACCTATCACTTTTAGTTATTAATAAAAATCAGCGACGTATTTTAGGAGTTTTTCTGCGAGAACGAATCAGTATCATTCAGGGTAACAGCACAAAAAAGACGTCTATTGGCGCGGGTTCGGTCCCCATCACGTACCAATTAGTTTTAAATTTAAATTTTACATGTGCGGTTATTCGACGTTCTAATAAGTGAAGGAAATCATCGCGAAGACACCTGCTCACGCCTGCAAAGAAATTAAAAGATTGTGTGTAAGTCCAACCCTGCACTGAACCAGCCAACAGCGCGTCGGCTAAGGCCTTGGTCACTCCAACTCAGGGAAGCCTTGAACTCCTTGGTGAGGCTTATGAGCTGTTGATGATGATTTTAAGATGTTTGAGACTCAGGCCCGGTTTTCACCAAAGCGGAGAGGAGGAGATGGGTAGAGCTGAGATGCGAAGCTGGCTGGCTATTTCCACCAAAGCGGAGAGGAGATGTGAGCTGTGCGTCCGTAGGGGCGAAGCGCGGGCATCAGCGGGGCGGGGAGTGGGAGCGCGGGCGCGCCGTCCGGCTACACACATCTTCGCACAGCCGCGCCTCGCTTGCTATAGAAAAATTAGACATCTCCTCTCCGCTCCGCTCGATTCATTTCCACTGAAGCTAAGCGGAGAGATTCGGAGATGTGGAAATAACGAAGTCTGATTGGTTATTCAAACACATCTTCTCTCCGCTCAGCTTTGGTGGAAACCGGGCCTCAATCAATCAATCAGCCTATTGCAGTCCACTGCTGGACGTGTGCCTCCCCCCGGGCACGCCAAAGCGCACGGCACGATCACCCGCTTTCCTCATTCAGCCACCACCAGTGACCTTCCTCAGGTCATCAGTCCACTTGGCAGGGGGGCGTCCCACACTACGTTTCCCGAGACGTGGTCTCCATTCAAGAACCCGTCTGCTCCAACGCTCGTCGGTTCTACGACAGACGTGGCCAGCCCACTGCCGCTTCAGCTTGCTACACTGTTTGAGACTGCTACTCGTATTTAAAAAAGAAACTCACTGTATAATTCCAGCATGTTTTGTTTATCGCGATGCGACCTATGGCCGGTAACTACGATCGTTATTGATGGCGTTTCATTGTCTTGTCAAAGCAAAGGCCTTTTATGATTTATTGCAGCAAATGATAGTGTAACCATTATGAAAATATAACGGCTAGGGCGGTTGTCTCGTATTCGGGAGGACGAAGGTTTGAATCCCAACTCGTATTAGTACCTGGTTGATCTGAAAATGTGTCAACCAATCGCAGATACTAAGTATATGGTAGACATAAAATATGGGCATTAAGGATTTGTGGATTTGTGGATTTACTAGTTTTCCACTCGCAGTTACGCTCGCGTTTTGTGAGATTTTCCCGTGGGAATAAGGCTTTTTCCCGTAAAAAAAAAATCCTGCTACAAACTATCTCCATTCTAAATTTCATCCAAATCCGTTCAGTAGTTAAAGAGTGAAAGCGGAACAAACATCCAAATATATTTTCACATTTATAATAATAGTGTGATTTACTAAGAAGAACAGCCTCAATAGTAGCCAGTTTTGGGTTCCCGTTGGGGACAAACAATCAAAAACCCTTTTTGAGATTGTTTTCGGTTTGGGTAAGACCTTGCAGGCTGCATCACTCGATTGCCCAGGATTCAGATGATTCTATTCTACAAATATAATACCGAATCTTAACCCTATTGAGCGACATCAGTGGCTGATATCATTACGTCTGTCTGGTGTGACTGGCTGATGATGAAGAAAAAACCCAACATTTATTGAAACGTAGTTTTAAAGCATACACTAAACAGCTTAGCTCTTTAGGGTTAACAGCGAGACTTTATGTATTATGTATAAAGAAGAAAAATCACTAAGTACATAAAGTTTTCTTAACTCCAATGCCCTTACCCACCCATAACTTTCAAATCACCTTCTGCACAGCCGAGCCCTGTGATTGGTCAGTTTCGACCTTAGCTGTCAAACGTTCCAGAAATCGACCAATGGCGTGGCGCTTACTCACTCGATAACTGCAAAGCGAGATCATAGATCAGACCACGATAAGACTTGACATGTGTGGTCGTGAAGGGTGTGTGTGGTGAAGGTCAAATTGGACATGATTTTGACGTAAGTCTGTTACTAAATTAAACTGTTGGTATTAATAGCTGGAACAGGTGATTGTGTTTTGTTAGGAATTTGCAGGGTACAATTTAGAAAATCACCTGATTGTCTGATGTTGAAGGTTTCAGGATTGCGAGGTCTGTTGATGACCTTACAACCCACACGTCAAAAAGATCCTAGGAGAAAGAAAGACTCAAGATGAGAGAGAAGAAAATCTTTGCTTAGAGAGAGGAAAAATCGCGCAAAACACGCAAGACACTAGTAGAAAATAACTTTGGCGAACTTTGTACAAAACCCTTAAAACAAACAAACAACGCCTATCTTAGGGCTTAGTGCACTATTCTTAATGTGAATTATATTTACACTCATATTCGTTCCGCTATCAATTCTCTAATAGCATTACTTATCTAACTGACAGTCGGTTAAGTGAACATTATAAGAAGTACTAGTGGTTCTCATCTACTTGCTTTAATGTGAGTTGAGCTTCGGAAAGTGAGTTGTGATTTAAATCACGTTTAAATGTTTTTTTTTATAGCGCACGTACACAATGATGGGCATCCTAGAAATGTAAAATAAGTATCTTGTAAAATGGTTTAAGAACTAAAACGGTTTAAGAATAAACAAGTAAAGGGTTTCTGCACTTAGTTGAGACACCCCTTTGTCGCACGAAGCCCTTTCAATCATCTTTTATTATGCGCACGGCCAAGGAGTGGAATTCTTTGCCTGCTTCTGTTTTTCCGAGTGCTAATAACCCAAGCATTTTCAAAGCTAGAGTGAACAGGCACCTTCTGGGCGAACTCGTTCCATCATCGACCGCATCTCGTCCCTCGCGGACCTGATTGTGGTCAAGAGTAGGCCCATCAACTAATAATAATAAAAAAAGAGTTCTAAAAACCGCCAATAGTCTTCCAATATCCAAAAAATATTCCAATAAACAGAAAAAAAGTGTGAGTTTATATTGAATAGAAAGGATACGAAAATTAAGTGAGAAACAAAACTCATAGTACCACTGCAACTAGTTTTACAGGACTTGCATAAGCTCGTGCGTGTTGCATTTAATTATACCACAGATTAAATATGGTCCGTCTCGGCTTAGACGGCTATAGACCTATCCATTTATCATTGAACCTTTACCCCATACATTAGCATACGCAGCTAGAGACCTCTGATGACTGGTCGTTTATAGGCCCTGTCACGACTTGGAAATAATTTATGGAATATGAAAATTGACGCAAGGTATTATTTACATGATAGTTTAATGGACATATCCGCTGCTGGGTAAATTGTGGATAGAAGATATTTTAATAGAAAATGTTGAGCCTATATAATTAAAAAATAAATTGGAATTAAGAATTTACATATAAAAATATTTTCCCATCTGGAATAAATGGATAGAAAAAAATATGTGGATTGTCAGGTTAATGATCGATCATACAAGTCCATGGAGTCAAAATTGCATTTTTTTCGGTAATGATTATAATTTATAGTAAGTTTTATTTGACATCACAATAATCATTCGGGCAAATTAAAATACATAATCACATCAAATATAAATGGACCATCACAATTATATGCCAGGGAATAAGCTGTGCATCTGCACCAAGAAACGCACTAAAAAATTATAAATTATAAATTATTAATAGGATATGGTAATTTAGGTATGGTATTCATGTATGTACTTTATGTACCTATTTATAGGATGTATTTATATGTAAGTGTTATTTATCATGTATTGACCTATGTACATAATTATTATTATACATATGATTATTATGTAATTATAATAATTTTATGTAATTAGTGTATAAATCTACTTATATTTTATACGTAAATTATATAACGCACTATCCCGCAGTGTTCGTTGCGTTTTTGCTGTACCTGAAGGTTGCCTAGAAGAAATTGCTACCTTAGCAATAAAGCCGCCTATCTGTACACTATTATTTGAACTGCTTTTTTCTGTATATCTTTTTGTGTATAATAAAATATATTCTATTTTAATAAAAATATGTATCTATCTATCTATCTATACTGAAATGAAATAGGTTTATTTGAATAAACATCAAAAAGTAGTGAAAACGACATACTCCTTGTTCGTGTTCTCGAAAATGGAGAAAAACGAAGTGCGAGCCGTTATTAAATACCTCTGTTTAAAAAAGTTAACGACTCAAGAGATTCATTGCGATTTGGAGGCAACATTGGGAGAGTCTGCTCCGCCGTATTCTACTGGTGGGCTTCTCAATTTCGAGTAAGGAGAACGAGCACGGAAGACGAACATCGTTGGGGCCGTCCATCGACGTCAGTCACCCAAGAAAATGTTGCGAAAATCGAGAAAATTGTATTGAGCGATCGAAGAGTTACCATCCGATACTTAATTCAAGAAACGGGCATTTCATATGGAGGTATTCAATCCATATTGAAACAATCTTTGAATATGAGAAAAGTTTCCGCAAGATGGGTGCCGAGAATGTTAACCGACAGTCAGAAACAAAATCGACTTGACATTTCGAAGATATTGTTGGACAAGTTTCAAGAAGATTCTGAGAACTTTTTGTCTCGTTTCGTAACAATGGACGAAACATGGGTCTGCGACCGATAAGTTTTCTTCCATTTTTATCGAAGGTACTGGAAAGGGTGGTTTCTTACCAAGTGGTAAAATTCTGTGAGACGTTTGGTGTTTTTTCGGATCTATAGTCGGGTTTCCGCAAGGGACGTAGCACTGATACAGCCCTATTGGACGTTATCGATAACTTGTTGACTGCTTAAGATGAGGGACACGGCTCTGTAATGGTATTGCTTGATTACTCCCGTGCTTTTGATTCCATCCACACATCTCTTCTTTTATCAAAGCTCTCATATTATGGATTTGACCACGTTACGTTGAAATGGTTCGACAGTTATTTAAGCGATCGCTCTCAACAAGTTGTCATTTCTAAACCTGATGGTTCTCGTGTATTTTCGGCTGCTGAACCTATATCTCGCGGTGTCCCACAAGGCTCTATTTTGGGTCCAATATTGTACTGTATTTATACAGCAGATCTTCCTCGCCATATACTTAATTGCAATTACCACATGTATGCTGACGATGTCCAATTATATCTTCCGATTGATCTCAATGACTGTCAGGCATCTGTCCTTAAAATCAATCAAATCAAATCAAATCTGGATCGCATTGCAAATTGGTCGGCGAGGAACTCTCTGCTTCTAAACCCGATGAAGTCCAAGGTTCTAATCACCGGTTCGAAAAACCAAATACGAAATCTGGAGGCTTGCCATCTGGGCGTTGAGATCCTGGGTGAACCGGTCGAGCGGGTACAGCTTGCTAAAAATTTGGGTTTGCTAATGGACGGGAATTTAAAATTTGAAAGACACTGCTTAGATCTTGTTCGAAACTGTTTTTACAGACTCAAAATCCTATATAAAATCCGACCTTATATTAATACTGAGCTGCGCATTAGATTATGTGATTCACTGATACTTTCAAAATTTAACCACTGTATTTCGGTCTATGGCAACTGTATTTTTGGAAAGACTTTAGCACTTATTCAAAGGGTTCAGAATGCTTGTGCTCGTTATTGTTTCGTCATACCACCACTCGATCACACGTGACACCATTTTTTAACTCATCAAATATACTTAAGCTTAATGGTCGCATCAAGTTGCAACTCGCGAATATATTATTCGACGTGGTGAAGAGTGGTAAATCTAAGTATCTTTACAGCAAACTCGTCTGGAGGCACTCAAAAAGACTCGCTTCACATGTGCTGGTCACACCACGGCACCATACAGCAGCCTTCCGCGGAAGCTTCAAATTTCTAGCCACCAAGTGTTGGAATGACCTTCCTCCGCCACTTAGATCAATAACAGTCAAACGTAATTTTAAAAACGAAGTACGTAAGCACTTTTTAATGCAGCAGAAGGCTGTGCAGTAGATAACAACAGCTAGATTTTAAAATTACTTCACCCGCAATTCATTTCATTTTATATATCATTTTTCTGACAGGTAGGTGGGCAGATGGTTGAGTGTGAGTTTGACTACATTTTTGTCATTAGTTTAAGCGTGTGAACTTGAATTTTCAATAACTTGTGGAAAATATTAATATTGAGCATTTGTTCATTTACATATATATATATCATTATTTTATATTATCTACCCACTTCACTTTTATCAAGTATATATAATAGTAAAATCTTTGACTCCATTCTGATGACGCACTCGCACTGCTACGGGCACTAACAGAATATCAGCGCTGTGACGCGACTAGTGTCGCAGCATTATGCTGAGTTAGGGCCTCTTTGGGGGTGCAGTACACAGCACAACATGGATAATATGTGTTAAACTGTTTTTTATTCAGATACCTGTTTTGTTGTGTTTGTACTGTATCACTAAATAAACGATTTATCTATCTATCTATCTATCTATCATTTTGATCCTGAGACAAAACAGCAATCTTCGCAATGGAAACGGCCATCATCACCGACCCCGAAGAAGTTTCGTGCCGTGGCATCGGCTGGCAAGTTTATGGCCTCAATATTTTGGGACTCAGAAGGGATATTGTTGATTGATTACCTGGAGCGTGGAACCACTATTACAGGCCAATATTATGCAGCTTCAATTCCCAAGTTGAGGAATGCCATCAAAGAGAAAAGGAGAGGGAAACTTCGAAGGGGCGTGCTGTTTCATCACGACAACGCACCCGCGCACAGGTCGGAAGTTGCGATGGCTGCCATTCAGCAAGCTGGCTTCGAATAAGGGGAGTCCCTTATTCACCAGATCTGGCGCCTAGCGATTTTTATCTGTTCCCCAAATTGAAAGAATACTTAAGGGGAAACAGGTACGAAGACGATAACGAGGTGATGGATGCCGTGGAGAGCTTTTTGCAGGACCAAGGCAAAACTTTTTTTATAAAGGGATTGAAGCCTTGGAAAAGCGCTGGACTCGGTGTGCAGAGAGATTCGGAGACTATGTAGAAAAATAAATTGTTAAGTTATCAATTAGTCATTATATTCTATTTCATTCTCACTACTGTTTGATCCCTCCTCGTAGTAATGCGATGTTACAATTATTTTGCATATTTAACCTGTGTCCAAATTTTAAATAATAAAGTTATTTTAGTTAATTTTCTAAGAAGTCTTTCACATCGTAAAATCATTTATCCAATAGCCAGTTTATCAGAGTTTTTTAAAAAGTTTTATTACCTATCTAAGGTTTTGAATTCGTTGGGAAGATGATTAAAAATGATATAAAGATAGCAGTGGCGAAGGGTGAAATTTTGACAAAGGTAAGCCGGAAGAGCGCGGCTTACCTAACTAAATGACATGCTGTGAGTTCGGAAAATGGAATTCATCGCTACACACACAAGTAGTCAAGTACCTAGTCAGTTGATCAGTAAACCATATGGTGCCATAATAGCATATAGAACTCACAACACTCACTCAACAACTTACCGTATTGAACAGATCGTGTTAACACAGTAAAAACAACAATTTCACTGTTTACAAACAAGCACACACTAAATTGGCGGACACGTACGTTAATTAAATTTATTATATAACTTTACTTCCCCATATAAATCATAATTTAACCAATCACACAACATCACACTTCAAAATTAAATAAAAATGTTGACCCCCGCGATGTATTTTTAACCGACTTCAAAAAAGGAGGTTCTCAATTTGTACCACCGACTCCAAAAGGAAGTACAAAATTCTAAATATTTACTTAATACACTACCTATCTACTTAATTGAGGATATTGGCAATATTTTTTTTCATGTTCCATCTGGAATGTTATTTTATTTGTTACTTTTTAGAGGAGATAAGGGCGCTCGTGCGCAAATAAACATCAGTCTCCGTGTCTTTTTTTATTTAAATTGTTTTAAACAACAAATACTTTACTTTAACTAGTGATATCGGTAAACCATGTAGGGTTTCTCGATCAATAACTGTTATCCGTGCCAGATAAATAGTATACAAGAAGATTTTAACAAGTTAAAATGAGTGTTGTTTTTCGTCAATATTTCAAATTTTAGTGTGTAATTTTTCAATGTGAATAACTTTTGAACAGTGTTACAATACCTACTATATACACGGACAAGATTTTGCTGAACTTCGGTGAGGATAACATAATTTTATAAAAACAAAATAAAGCCATACAACAAAATTCAAAACTTGCAAATTAACGACCAATAAGAAATCAATTTCTTACTACACATAGCGCCATCTATAATTTGGCTGTGATATTAAAGTGACGATCTTTGAACCCTTAACCATTGAGCTTCATCCATCAGTAGTACGTGCCACTAACCACTAGAGGGCAGTGAAATAATTAAATATATTACTTCTTTGGCACGAATTGAGAAGAAAATGGCTAACAACAACAAAAAAAATTCGTGTGCACACTGCCGCCACGAAATTAAAACTAGACAATACCTATCGTGCAACCAATGTAAACAAATGTATGATCTGCCATGCACTAATGTTTCTGAAACTAGATTTTACATGATGACTACTGAACGAAAAAAAACGTGGCGTTGTAAAATCTGCCTTGACCACGCTTATGAAGCAAACAGTAAAAAGTTACAGAAAAATTCACCGAAAATTACTACAGACAGCAATGAGTCGTCTATATGTGACAAAACAAATGAAGATGAAAGTATTCTAGGTGATACGATAATATCACCGATTATTAGCAAACAAATAAAAAATAAACAATTAAAAATTGAACCGACGCCCAATATAACACTCGAACAAATAAGCAATCTTTTAGACCTAAAGTTGGCTGAAAACAAAACTGCAATTATATCCCAAATTAAAGCAGATTTTAAAAATATTTTCCAAGATGAAATTCAACAGGCCATGATAAATATAAAGCAGGAAGTGAATGATAATCTATTGTGCATCACTACGGAGCAAAAAAATCTGAAGACTGAGATCGACATCTTAAATAATAAAATACAGAAGTTAGATGCTGAATGCAAACTGCTTAAAGAAAACACACATTGTACAAATGAGAATAATTACAAAGTATCTAGGCAACCCCCCCCTACAAATAATAACAAAAAGTTTGTATTGTATGGACTTGAAGAATCAAGATGGGAATCGGAAGACGAGATCTACCAACGCGTGACAGCTATCTTCCGTGAAGTGATGAATATCAATTTGGAAGGTTTAATTGAAGATGTGACCAGGCTAGGGAAAAGAGGCTACAGGAGACCATTGGTTATAGAGCTGATCAGCAAACGTATGTCAAGTTATATTCTGCAAAACCGTCGCGCGTTTATGAGAACCGGATTAGCTGTAAACGATTTTCTTGATGAAGAGTCTTTGAATAAAAGAAATGAGCTGAGAAACGTCCTAAAAGAAGCAAGAAAGGAAGGAAAACACGCGGTTTTCAATGGAAATAAACTAATGATTAACGGAAAAGAATACATACCTAAGTCCAAAATGGAGGAACAAAATAATAATCACACACACCAAACAATTAAAAGCTCCTTTTATATAAATAACAACAACACCTCTAGCTCAACAATAAACTCTCAACATTGTCCTAAAAATAATACCGGAAGGAACCCAAGCAAGCAGACATTTCGAGACTGACTTTACCATGCTGCTGCAAAACACACAAAGCATTAATAATAAACTATACATTCTGGAAGACCTACTACAAGACAAACAATATCAAGCTGTGTGCTTAACTGAAACATGGATCTCAGAGGCCCAACGACAATACGTACAAGTTGACGGATACGACATTGGTGCAGCCTTTTGCAGAAGCAAGCGAAGGGGTGGTGGTGTAGCCACAATTTTACCAAAAGGACTGCACTATAGCACTCGTGAAGATTTAATAGACTTGTCTATAGATTATATTGTTGAATGCTGTGCCGTTGAAATATATCCTAATATATTATTAATTAATCTATATAGAGCAGATCGTGATATGGAGATATTTTTTGATTTCATAAGCAAATTGTTAACTAAAATAAAACCCAGCTATCATAACAAACATGTCATCATATCTGGTGACTTTAATATATGTGCAATAAAAAACAATAACAACTATAAAAGATTGGTAAATCAGATGATGGAATGTAACCTTTATCAAATAGTAAATAAGCCTACAAGAGTAACAAAAAATAGTCAGAGTTGTATAGATTTGATATTTACAAATAACAAAGATTATCACATAGATGTTGAGGACCTAGGCATTTCCGATCATAGATCTGTTTCATATAGCTTTAAAATATGTAGTACTCAAACACAACCTAAACCAATTTACACTAACAAAAGAATTTTTAGCAAAAAAAACATGATGTCATTTAAAACAGAACTCAGGAAAATAAATTGGTGCGAAGTAATATCTTCATTTAATGATATAAATTCAAATTATAATTTATTTAATGAAAAAATCAAACAAATATTGGACAGTACTATTCCAAAGAAACGAATAAAACTTAGTCCTAAACAAAAATTAAATTGGTTAACTAATGGCCTAAAAACTTCATGTAAAAATAAAAGACTTTTAAAAATACTAATAACTCAGACAAATGACAAAACTTTAAAGAAATATTATAAAGTATACTCAAAGACACTGAAACGAAGTGTAAAATTAGCTAAAAAACTTGCTTATACTAAAGAAATGAAGGTTTCTGAAAACAAAACAAAAACAATGTGGAGAATTACTAACAGAATAACATCCAAGTCAAAAAATAAACTACATCGAAATATAAATGTCAGATTTAATAACCAAATCATACAACGTCCTAAATCAGTAGCTAATATTTTTAACAAATTCTTTGTCTCAGTGGGAAATCCAACTTCAACTCGGCCAAACGGAAATAATGCACATCTACCTCAAAATTGTAAAGTTAAAACACCTTCCGTGAACTCTTTGTTTCTAGAACCAGTATCAGAGCGAGAAATACACAATCTTATACGCAAATCTCCTAATAAAATGAGCTGCGGTATAGATGATATACCTTTAACACTTATTAAAATTTGTATAGAAGAACTGACCCCTCCACTCACATATTTAATCAACCAATCATTTGAAGAAGGCACATTCCCCGAAATACTCAAGATAGCCAAGATTAAACCTATTTTAAAAAAATGCCGTATATCTGACGACCCAGGTCAATATAGGCCTATCGCACTCCTCCCTACGCTATCAAAATTATTTGAAAAGACTATGACCAACCGAATTTACAACTTTTTAGAAAAATATAATCTGTTCAATAACAACCAATACGGCTTTAGAAAAAAACGATCCACTACCCATGCTGTTTATACATATATACAAGAAATACTTACATATATTAAAGATAAATATTATGCGGTAGGTGTACTACTTGATATGTCGAAAGCATACGATAGAGTCTCACACACAATCTTACTTAGTAAACTATATGATTTAGGCATAAGATCCAACGCTTATAAATGGATTCAATCATACCTTCGTGATCGAAAACAATGTGTCCAGATAGATCATCTTGATGAGGACACTGGTGAGCTAAAAAGTATATTATCTGATGTTGAAGAGACCAACTGTTCTATCCCTCAAGGAAGCGTTATAGGATGTATTTTGTTTCTTATCTATATAAACGACCTGCCCAATATTTCAAATCCACTTTGTGTACTATTTGCAGATGATGTCTCTCTTCTATTTAAATGTGAAAAAATAGACCATAACAGCACTAATCAAATTACAGACACATATAACGATACTAAACAATGGCTAAAAGACCATAATTTAGATATTAATGACAACAAAACCAAAATAATTCAATTCAAACCATACCAAAAACAACAATTGGACCTCACAAATATATCTAATAACCTTAAAATAGATGAAACTAATAATTTTACACTATTAGGAATTACAATAGACACACACCTAAATTGGAAAAATCACATAGAAAAAATTAAAGCTAAACTCTCACAGTTCATATACGCTCTAACTGTAATAAAATTAAATACCAATCGCGAATGCGCTCTATCTGCCTACTACGCATACGCTTATGCTTGGCTCCGCTATGGTGTAATGCTGTGGGGACATAGCACGGATGCAAATGACTTATTCATTTTACAAAAAAAATGTTTACGTATTGTAAATAATATAAAACCTAGAGCTTCCTGCAGGACTCATTTTAAAAATAATAAAATCTTGACCTTACCAAGCATTTACATACTAGAGACCGCTATGTTTGTTAGACAGCATACGGATCTCTTTGAGTTTGTAAAAAGCGGCCGCCGCAAAAATAAATTAGTCCTCCCTACTCCTAGGTTGGAAATGTTCCGAAATAGTCCACTATACAGATGCATACAAATTTATAACAAAATACCAGACAGCCTAAAAATAGAAGATGATAAAATTTTTAAAAACAAACTTAAACATATATTATTAAATAAATCCTACTATAATATAGAAGAGTTCATGACAGATAAAAACATAATAGCCCATACATAATAAATGTTATATTAATTTATTTAATATATAAAAAAACATATTTGATTTAGAGGTAAGATAAATAAATGTGTAAATAAGTAAGTAAATACTTAAATATAAGTAAGTATAATTAATAATATTAAGAAATTATTAGTCAAAATAATAAGATAAGACTGTTATCCATATTTGCTGCACCCTTACAGGGTATATGTACATGACACTTAGTTTTTAAGACTTCATGTGTATATTAGCATTAAATAAATAAATAAATAAATAAATAAATAAATAATCATATAAGGTAATTTGAAGGAGGTTTCTATTTTTTTGTTAAAATTATTTCTTACTGCAACTCTACTTTTTCAATTTTGCTATCTTTTCAATTCCTCTCTCGCGTATGCGTTATGCGTTAGAAAGAGAAATAAATTATGGGAAGCCGACCCGACTCGGCTTCTATTGCACCATTTTATGGGTGTGTTTCAAATCAAACTGACAGCGCCGGCAACATGCGAGTGAGCAGGCAAATATGGAAGTAAACCCTCGGTCGGTCGCGTGACTCGTGCGTGATCGAATATACATTGACGCGCTTGTAGAGCGCCGTCCGCCTCGACTTGTATTAAAAAAGCAATGTTGCGCTCGCGTGTAAGTAAATTACTATCAGCATTAGAGGCTGGATTTTCGAAAGGTAAGCCGATGGGTATCGGCTTGTATGGACCCTTCGCCACTGAAAGATAGGTAGATACATACATATTGAACCTCAGCCCTAGAATGGTTTGATTGACACCAGGGTCTGTGGGGTTGGTCGTCAACTTTACAACCCTTACGATAATAAGATGAACTACTGCTACTGCTGTACTGCTGGACTGCTGCCTCCCCTCGGGCACGCCAAAGCGCACGATCACCCGCTCTCCTCATCCAGCCACCACCAGCGACCTTCCATAGGTCATCAGTCCACCTGGCTACGCTCGCATTGTGTAATTTTTTTATGGTGGGATCCTTTGCTTTAATCCAAGGTACAAAATATCTCTATTCCAAATTTCATCCAAATCCGTCCAGTAGTTTAGGCGTGAAAGCAGAATAAACATCCAAATATATTTTCACATTTATATTATGAGTGCGATGTGATGTATGTATGTACATAATTATGTGGCCCATACATCTCCCTAGCTGCAGCAGGAGCCATGAGACTGGTTGTTCAGGTTCCACCGATGATCTTGATTCCGGTCCAAACTACTTGAATATCAAACAATGGGTTCAGTATCAAGTTATTATTGTGTCTTGAACAGGTCTAGCAAAGGCCCTTGATGGGGATCGCGTTTGGAAATATTTTGATAAATTATTCACGATACAAACAGGGACGATTTGGAGCAAAACTATGACATCATACTTACAGATAATGTTAAAATTTCACCCTAAAACTAACCGTGAGTATTAGAAACACCACAATTACAGGACATAGGACATTTAGGACATTTTATCATTGCATCATCACATCAACAGCTCAAATATAACTCACCGAAGGACTCGAGCCTACCTTGAATTATTAGGGCGACCGGCCTTTGTCGACCACGCTGGCCCATCGACTTTATTAACTTTTTTTTTAACCTTTGATTATTATGTACACACTCTCATGCACGCCGATAAACACGCATGTCAGCATAATTTTACTTATTTTTGTTAAACAACCGAGATTGTTTTGTATAGTTTTTTAGATTCATCTTTTTCTTATAATATTTCGCAGTATATAACGTTAATGGGTATCATTTACATTGTATAATATTGCAAAGCAAGAACGGAGTCTCCTGCCGCAAGTATTGTTAATACTTACTGGGTAGATTCCGGCCTCGGAATATAGCTTGTACGTACCCTTTTATCGAAATAAACTATTTTTATTTATATTTATTTTTATGATTGGAATCTCTTCGCAGGGGTGTGTAGGTTTCATCACGATGTTTTGCTTCACCGTAAGATCGTCAAATAAACGTACAATACTCGTATAAGTACAAAATTGGAAATCACATTGGTAGCTGGGCATCGAACCCGCGCCCGTCTTCTGAACGGAAGACAGCGGCCCTGGCCAATACATTACCGACGCTCTTGCTTACAGTGCTATTTTTTTTTAAGTCATCAATCAAAGTAGATTGCAATTAGTACACGATTCGGTTTAGTGTTAATATCCTGTGGCAATGGTCTAGACTAGACAGCTGAGGCGCATGCGTCTTGGCTAATTCTGATCGATTATCGGATCAGATCTTATTATGTTTTGAAATAACTTGTCTGCAGTTGATATCTAAAAACATCCTAACTTAGGATTTCTCACAAGCAATAAACGTTGTAACAAACTTTTCTGTTGCTGATCAAATAATTACTTTTTAATTATTGAACGATACGTGATACGTGATGTTAATACGATTTTTATTTGAATTTCAGATGTTTGTTTTTTAATTTTTTTTTAACGATGTAATAGGTATCTACCTTATATTGCAATTGATATTGTCAACTTTATTTGTTTATATAGTTTAAATAAAACTGTACTATTTGCACACAGTGTAAACGGTTTTTGAAAAATGAAAGATTTAAAAGGAAAATCTATTTATATGCAGTCTCAGTTGTACCCACTGAGTTGTACCTTCAAAAAAACAGTGCAAATGGTCTGGTATTTATCGGTTTACTAAATTAACTCCTGAATTACATCCTCGGCGGGAACGACATGTGAGTTGTTGGTCATGATACTTCTTCAACTAGCAAATTGTTGCCTCATAGGTCATGTACATTCTTTTGAATGATCACATTTAAAACTACGTAGGTTGTATATGAAACATGTAAGTAGGTACTTGCTTCGGTAGCTGTAACACATGTAACATTAGAATATAATAGCAACCACCTCTGTGGCTGCTTCAAGTGCTTGACGCGTTGTTTTGCATATTGATCCGTCATCCATCATCAGGGATTATAAACGAAGACAAGATGAGACCAGACGCTGGTATTATTTACTGGTATTATTAACAGCCTCCGTGGCCGAGTGGTTGCGATTTTGACGCCCATTACGGAGGTTCCGGGTTCGATTCCCAGTGGGGGACACAGTCAAGCTAAAATCTCTTTATTGTTCTGTCACGCACGACGCATTGCGGGATTTTCCTTGCGGGAGACGCTTCAGCTTGACCGCTGCTACAAAGTGCCTTCTGAAGCATGGAATCACCTTTTTTTGGACAAAGATAATTAAGCTTGCAATGTCTCAACCCAACTAAAAAGCCTCACAAAAAGATTTTTGTTTGACAGTGTTCGGGATCTGAACCCAGACCCTCCGTAATGAGGCTAAGGAGGCTGTTGCAGGAATCGTTAGCTATACCTATATTTATCTGTTTTATAACAGCATTGTCCCACACAGTAGGTTATCCTGCGATCAGCACAATGCTGAGCGACCTACTTGCGTGCTGCACGACATGGTCTATGTGCTGGCTATATCAATACATCAACCACACGAATGTCTGATACCATATCGTACCATTAGGCTACGTGGAGTATGTACAGTCGATCTCAAAGAGATGAAGACAAATATTAATGTTGCTGAAAAAAAAAATACGTTGGCATCAAGGCTATTTTAACTCCCCCATTTTCTGTATTTTCTGCTGTGTATATTTATTAACAAGTCGACCAACCCGCACTGGGCCAGCGTGGTCGACTAAGGCCTAATCGCCTTAATTCAGGGTAGGCTTGAGCCCTTCGGTGGGGACGTATATGAGCTGTTGATGATATTTATTAACATTTGTGTTATAAAGTATAAAGGTGGTTTCGCCAGCTATGTCTTAACCGAACTGGGGATGGTCACTTAAAGTTAAAGAAATAAAAATAAACATGTATGTTAAAAGTTTATTATTTGGCAATTTTACGACACGTTCAATATCTAGGAAAAGTCATGAAAAGAATTGCAAAATACCTGATACGAAATATTCAAAAACTGCGCATCATAAAAGGCAAGATAACGTGAATTTTTCAGGATTTGCTTTGGACCTTTATTTTTCACGTGTAGATAGCACAGACTAGGGATAAATAAAGACCATTATTATAGTTGGCGTGCCCACTGTCGATAATACTTACACAACGTATCAAGTCTATCTACAAATAAGCTTAATCACATTAGGTATTAATAAATGCAGCTTTTTTCCTTTAAAGATAACGTTTTTAGTCCAATTTACTTGCTGGGGCATGTCGCAAACACTAACGAGTCGTTTTGACGACTAAATCCGCTGTAACCGTTCACACAGCGCCCTTTTCTGTAAGTGTGCACGGTAGAGATGTCAAGTTCTCTAAATAAAACTGCAAGGTCCAGCATATTAATGACCCTAGAAAAATTTTACCGCGCGACATAAAACGTAACCGCCAATAGTAACGTAGTTCTTGTCTACGTGCGACAAAAACTTGGATGCTATTGGCGGTCACTTTGTATGTCGCGCGAGTTCCTGCTGGAAGTGTCACTTAAGAACCTTGTTTTTTTTTTAAATTAAAGAAATATTCATTGTTTACATGACTGCCCAAAAAAGAGTATTTTTTTGAGGGTTCATGTTATGTATACGAGTATGTATGAGATTCTTAATTCCACCGTGACTTCTAAGTATGAGTTATAGTTAGAATTCTTGGATTGTCCCGTCTCAAGCCATTTAAAAAAAAATATGGATGTATGGCGCCATTTTCAGAAATTAAAAAAAAATCTATTAATTTGTTTTTGTTTAATATCTTGGGTAACATTTCATACTTCCAAATAGTTTATACCCAAATTTTAATAGGTCGAAAACGTTTCTCAGAAGTTTTAGCTCCCATTTGTATTATTTTCCAGAACATCATAATCCTATAAAAACAGTAACCAGAAGTATCTTTTCCCAGAATAACTATAACCATATTCTTAAAACAACATTTTTTTGTTTGCTAGCTGTATCATTCCATATATTTTCATTTTCTATAAGTTTAAATAACCGAAATTACTATTTTCATAAGTTAACATGTCCTAAATTATATTTTCCAGATTCGACGTTTCATCATTTCAAAATAATATCACTTGCATTATGTAAAGAAATATTATTTGTTATTTGCCTTTGTTAAAACTAGAATTAACTAACGTTTAAAATCAGGGCAGGTGCGAGCGAGCACGGGAGTTCGGGGAACCCCGAGACATTAGGTTAGAAGGGGATGGCGGAATAATAATAAATAATTTACTAGTCTTACATTATATAACATGCAATCTTATATTATGTCATAATTAACAATAAATAATTTAATAATCTAAAAACATATTTCTAACTCTTATAAATCAAAACAAAGGTCATTTAAATAAAATATTAAACAAACATCTGGGAAATAATAATATGGGTAAAAAATTAATAGGGAAGGTGAAAAAATGGAAATCGTTTTCGGTAAAATATTATTCGGTTATTTCGGATATAAGATAGGTAACCAATATCTTTCGAAAATCTGCACAAAGTTTGATGTTCAGTTTAGGCCATTAGTTGAACTTGTATCAATTTTAGTAAATTTTAACCTTGCACGTAGTTTAACATCATGTTTACGCGTGAATAGTTCGCTATGCAATCAAAAGGCTCAAAGTCAAAGTCAAAGTCAAAGTCAAAATAATTTATTTCCATAGGATGTTATTACATCACTTAGATCCGTCATTACATTTTTTTTTGGGTGAGTTCACTAACACAATGGCGGAATCTGTGGAGAAGAGCTCACCGAAGAAACTCCACAGTCGTCGCATCTTTTGCGTTTCCTTTTTTAAATAAAATATTGTCAATTACAAAATTAATGCTTATTACATATCGAAAAAGCCTGCTACTCAAACAATCTATTCCCATGGACACCTGTCTTCTAAGTAATCAGATATCCTATAGTAACCTTTTTTATACAATTTCTGTTTTATAATTATTTTAAACTTGTCTAAAGGCAAGTTTTTAATATCAGTAGGGACCTTATTGTAATAGCGTATACAATTGCCTTTAAAAGAATTACTAATTTTATGTAGTCGGCTGACATAAGCAACCAACTTGTCTTTATTTCTAGTATTAAAATTGTGTATATCACTGTGCTTCTGAAAATTACTTATATTTCGTTTTATATACACAAGATTGTCATAGATATATTGAGACACAAATGTCAGAATATTGATTTCTTTAAATTTTTCCCTCAGTGACACTCTAGGCCCTAATCTATAAATTGCACGAACAGCCCGTTTCTGCAAAATAAATATACTATTAGCATTCGCAGCGTGACCCCACAATAAAATACCATAGGTCATTAGACTATGAAAGTAACTGAAGTAGACTAGTCTAGCGGTGTCTACGTCGGTAAGGGCTCTAATTTTTTTAACTGCGAACGCTGCTGAACTCAGTCGGTTCGACAATTTATTTATATGAGAATCCCATTGTAGTTTGGCATCTAAAGTAATGCCCAAAAAGACAGTCGAATCTACAAGGTCCAATTTCTGTCCTTTTATAAATATATCTGTAGTTACCGGTTTCACATTGGGTAATACGAATTTAATACATTTAGTTTTCTTTTCATTAAGTAATAGATTACTAACAGTAAACCAATTCACTATACTAGAGATAGCATTGTTTACGTCGTCATAGTTTGATTGTTGTCTTTTAACTTTAAATATCAAAGAAGTATCATCGGCAAACAATACTAACCCATGTTTTGCTTTAACAAGATAAGGTAAATCATTAATATATACTAAAAACAAGAAAGGTCCAAGAATTGAACCCTGCGGGACGCCCATACTTATTGAAGATCCGGGTGATCTTTTCCCATTAACATCGACCATCTGAACCCTATCTGTTAGATATGACTCCAGAAGGCCAAGAGCCTGATCTTTTACACCATAATGGCGTAGCTTCCTGACAAGAATGTCATGATGGGCTCTTATTAGGAACAAAAAATTCCCATTAAAGTTGCCATATAATGGTTAGATGAGTATTTGCAACCAATGAGTTCGGGTTTACTGATGGACTGATTTTAAATTAAATTTTGCAGTTATTATAGTGTTAGAGTTCAAACTTCCATTTTGCAGTTGATTTCTGTAGCTTAGCGCCTTTTTTTACAATCTATAATTTTTTTAAATGAAATGAAATAAGTTTATTTGCATGAACACAGTAACTAACTAACTTTAACTTTGTATCTATTTAAATACGTCACCGCATTGTTATTTTTTTAAATGAGGTTACATTTTCGTTAATATTATATTTTTATTGCGTTATTTTTAAGACCTTTTTTTATTAAGTGTAACTTGTCCAAGAAGGTACTTGCTTTCCATTTCAATTTTAAAATTAAGTACTGTGCTCTGTAATATAAAAAGTACTATTGGAAATAAAAAACTTGCCCAGTTTTTACAGCACGACATTTCTCAAAGATTATTTTATGTAATTAAAAACTTCTCCAAAATAGGCAACGGACAGACAGACGAGTGATTGATAGTTTTAATTTTTACGTAAACCTGCGCGTAAACCGGTTTGCGTCGCACACGCACGTGATCTACGATCCGCGCACGATCTATAGATCTGGATCAATGATTTACTCCTACGCTCGATGCATGTTTATTCAACGGGTACTTGGAAAGAGTAAGGGCTAAGTAAGGGACAAATAATGGTGAGGAACTTTGTTTTTGTAAAAGGCTCTATTGAGTTATCGTCTGATTCGACATGTGTTGCCAACTTAATGTTGCAAACCCGAGGAAAATTTCCGAATTCTATGTAGTCTATGGTAATAAAGTAATTTAGGTTTACGCACCTCAACTTTTGTATAAAAGACTGTACCACTAAACTCCGACTCAAGCTACTTAAACAAAACCACAACAAAACATTGCTCCGACAGAACAATATTTCAACAAGATAATACTCGCAATACTCCTTAAAGCCATACATCTGTATGAAAAGTCTGAAATTTATATTTTGTAAAAAATCAACTTTGCAATGGAAAGAACTATGCTCGGATTTTCCCTGTGAAATCGAATCAGAAATGATGAGATTCGCAGACAAACCAAAGTTGCTGACCTATGTCTGAAGAATTGCGAGATTTAAGGGGCAGGGGGCGGGGCACATCGCACGGAGAACCGACCGACACGCTTCGGCAGAAAAGTTCTCGAATGGCGACCACGCACCGGACAACGCAGCGCGGGTAGGTTATCTTTATCTTATCTTTTATCTTTAGACATAGACAACTTTTATTTGACATTAAACACAACACAACAATCACAGAAACAAATTACAAATTACATACAAAACAAATACAATTACACAAACTCGGGATAAGTGAATACAACTCAATACACCCTATTAGTGACCCAAGTGGAGATGTGGTGCGATGCCAAACAGGGCTAAGTCTCGGCGAGCGCTGCGGCCGGAGCCACACAGGGTCGTTGTGGAGATCTTTGGGGCATGCCTATGTCCAGCAGTGGCTGTCTTTCGGCTGAGATAATGATGAAAAATTCTATAACAAGGTCAGTTCCATAGATTGAGCTGAGATCCGACAGAGCTTGCGTTATTTTAGTAAACACGTTGTATTATATATGAGAGCCTGGTGATCTGTCATACAGGGAAACCTAGTATAGACACCAGCTCTCACCACAAAGGATTTATTTGTACCTACTCAGATAAATTAGTGTAATTACTTGTTGATACTTCTTACCTTTGTGATGAGAGAAATAAAGATTTTTAATTATATTATTATTACATTTTATTCAACGCTCCTGCGCATCGCGAGGGAACCTGCTTACGCCGGCGCATACTCATACGTTTAGTTAAGCAGTTTATTAACATAGAAAATAAATATTTCAAATTTATAAATGCTGTAGCTTGTATAACTGCTTGCTTTTGCAATCGTGTGCATTGCTTTTATGATTAAATTAACTAGCTTTAGTCGCAGTCATATTGATTTTTCTAAGATTTTTTCCCCGAGTAAAAAAGGGTTTGTCGTTGTACTGAGGCGGATTTTTATACATTTTATAAAAATTTTAAGTAAGCAATAGTACCTTATCGCTATCTATTCTTTTAGATACAGCTGATTTAGTATGGAAGGTGCAATTTTATTTTCGTCTGACAACTGATGTTTTTGGGGACAGTTGTTCGGTTTCTTGTTTTCTCTTTAAGGATAGCAACGAGTTAAATTTTATTTTAAGATATCTGATGGCTAAGTGTTGCATTCTGAGAGAGAGAGAGAGAGAGAGAGAGAGAAGAGAGAGAAGCCCTGCTAACCCCGTAAGGGGTAAGATTTTGTTTACAACAGCCGTCACACGATGAATGAGTGTATATGTTTTAACCAACCACGCAGACGTATTCGTGGACGAAAAGTTAGTTAGTCTCTCTGCTGACTCCGGAAAGGACGTGAGCGTGATAATCATGAGTTGTGTAAGTCTCGAATGGACTGTGCAAGCGTCGACATTAGCAATATCGATTTGAATGCTCGAATCGAGACCTGTTCCGAACTTAATCGATCCACTTTCGATCACTCAGCGAGATCGATAGCGGCTCCTGATTTTAATGTGCTATTGATTATTCAAATATACAGGGTGGTAATGATTTTTTTGGTTATAGTAGTCTAGATAAATATTAGGCGCTATACCGCGGCAATTTACCTAACAAAAACGTAGACGAAGTAAATATTAAAACCGTTTATTGGCCAAACGACAAACAATAACTAGTAATAAAAAAACAATATAAAAAACACAGACAGACGGACGGACGCGTCAAACATTTTGCGCCAGTATGTTACTAGTGATATACACAGAACATAAAAAAAAAACAAATTTAAGCGAATAGTCTTATTGCTAAAGCAACCTTTCTGGCGATATACTTTAAATCCAAACTTAGAAGAAACATTTTTTATCAGTGAATGAAAACGCGATGACGACGACGCTCGCGTTGAAGTCTTTTGTATGACGGCGCGGGCGCTACGAACAAACTACGAGTAAATTACAGTTCACACTTTAGTTAGTAAACGAACAGTTTTTTTTTTCTCTCCGTAAGATATCAAATACCAGATACATCAGAAAAGGCTCTACTGACTTCCTACTTCACTCAAAGATCGACCGAGCTTCCGAAAAGTTTTGTAATAATAAAAATAATAAAATGTCATACCTTCTTATACTCTACAGTTGGAATAGAATAAAATAGAATAAAAAAAACAATGATAAAAAAACATTTTGTTATTTATTTATTTATTAATAATAGGAAGACCAACAGCTAAAGTTAACTTGATAGTAAAATACAGTAATACCAAAAAGCCATTTACAGGTCTCCACATGTAGATGCCAGAACATAAAAAAACACATAAGGTCATACACTCATAGGCCTGAATACTAGCTCGCAAACAGATTGTTCAGTTACAAAAAAAATTTTCTATTTAGCAGACGTCTCGCCGAATCGGAACCAGTATTAAACAGGTCCAGGTCAAATCCTTGGCACAATTTATTAAAATTGCTGCTTGCACGCAAAAGAAATGCATTTTGAATTTTATATTAATTGTAATAGTTGTAAGAAGAGCGGTGCCTCCTAATACAAGTTTAGTTAGGAGGAGACACCTGCCCCTGGTGAAAGGTAACCGCTGTTACAAATGAAGATATTTTATTTTATTTTTTATTTTTCTTCCGAAAAGAAAGATGATTCCGTGCTTCGGAAGGCCCGTTAAGCCATTGGCCCGGCAACTATCTAGTCGTTACATTAGCCACCAGGGTTTGTGAGGTCGGTTGTCGACTTTACAACCCTCACGATGATGATAATTTGGGATCGCCCAGTCTTATCCTCATTTAATCACATTTCATGTGACTCTCATCTAAACTAATTAAACCGATTACACTTCACGTGATCACCCATCACTCGGCCCGACTCGTTAAAATTGTGATTGGTATCTCTGTGCGCCCGCGCCGCACCGACCCGTCTGATCAGTGTCAAAACAGACTGATACGATCTCGACAGTCGAAGCGTCAACATTTGGTGGTACGAGTAGTAATGTGTTGGAGAACTGAGAATATTATTATGTTCTCCAATACCAATCGTCAACAGCTACCAAGTGGCCCGAGCCCACCCTGAACTAAGGCGATTAGGTCTTCGACGACCATGCTGGCCCAGTGCAGGTTGGTCGACTTCACATACAACATTTGAAATTTTTCATAGGAATGTGCAGTTTGTGCAAGTATCAGGGTCAGCCATCAAATGGTGCTGGTATGGGTAAGGGGCCCACATAATACTACGGCAGTTATAGAGAATTAAAGATAATTTTACAAGCTTGAATTTTGTCTCAGACCATTTTTCCCTATGACGCACCGTTATTGATTAAATGTGACCCCTCCCCACTCCGGCGCAGTTCCTAGACATCAGGACTTTTAGAATGTTCACTTCCTTAGTCCTCTTAACCAATTTCTAAGAGAATTGCATAAAAAAAATATTCGTGTTTTTCATAGTTCATCTGAAAGTATACAAAAATAGAATACTGACAGTCAAAACAGAATCGAAATTGATTGAAAAACAAACTAGTTACAACATTATTAAATATCAGTCCCTCTTTTCATCAACAACGAAAACAAAATTTTCTATGGCGGATGTATGGCCCGCGTGACCAATGACGTCAATGGTCATGTCGGACCTCTCTGTCTAACCATCAACTTTGAAGCCTTATAACTTTGTTTCTGAGCAAGATATTTGAAAAAATATTTTTTGTGTGTTTATCTGGAACTTGAAATATTTCGATTAATGAATTTAAAAAAATGTGCATATTCCCTAATTGTCACCGTAAGATTGTGAACGCCATTACTTTATAATCTTAGTTGCGATATTATAAACTTACGGAAAATTGTGAACTGAAACCAACCATTTACAATTTTACGTATTATTTCTCGTTAGTTATAATCTTAGCTTCTTCGGTTATGGACTATACAAAAATGTCCTTATTTTTTATTTATTTTATTTTGTATTATTTTGTATTTATTATTTTGTATAGCAGCTTAAATACATTATAATGTATTAAAGCTGCTATATTATAATGTATTACAATGTATTTAAGCTGCCATAGTCCATATTTTTTAGAGTATACAATACTCTAAAAAATATTTTTTGTTACTGCTTTTCTTTTTTAAACTGTGTTTTTTTATTATTATTTGGTTAGCATGCTTTGTATTGTGTTTTGTCCTTTTAATTTGTTTTTCTTATATTTTTCCACAATGTATTTTATAAACAATTAGCTCTAGCACAGGCATGTATGAAATAACTAAAATTATGTCTACAATAAGAGCCCAAAGTTCGGCCACGGAGTCTTTTTCTTTTTAGATGAAGTTATCGATATCGATATTTTAATTGGTAGAAGGGAAAATGTATCTCAAAAACTAATTACTAAATACTTTTCCAAACTAAATTCTTTACAAAATGTAGATAAAATAATCTTATTTGCGTTTCCCTTCAGCCAATCTTTGTCGCAACATGAGAATTATATAAGACATGATTATAATACATTTATACACACATTGACATGTCGACATACTGAAAAATTTCATTTCATAGACACCAATATTTGTATTGGAAAATATTTTTATTTGACTAAGGATAGGTATTACCTATCTAGATTTTATACAAAACAGATAGCAGAGTTGCTATCTTATTTTATTTTGAACTCAGTCAATTTTTTGACTAATGAAACGCCTGCTTTTATTGAGCAGAGTAATAATAATGACATATACCCCTTGGAATCTGTTCCAAGTTCTTTAAATTAACCCATAGGACAACAGAGAGTAACTCTGGCAGTAGCCCTAATATTTGTATAAATATACCTTCATCTTGCCCATTAAATCAAGTTACTAGTAATAAATGTAAAAGCAAGAATATTTTAAACGTGGTTCATCAAAATATACAGGGCATATTAAGCAAGGAATTAGAAGTTGAGTTGTTCATGAACTGTAATAATATTGATATTTTATGTATTACAGAGCACTTTTTAAAAAGTTATCAGTTCATGTTCAGCTTTAATAACCACCACGTAGCTAGTTCGTTCAACAGAAAAAAAGCAGAACGCGGTGGCTCCTTAATACTTGTTGATAATAGTTTTAAATATAAGGAACGAGTTGACAAAGTGAGCCTGTCTGTTGAGCGTACTATTGAAATAGCCTGTATTGAACTTGAACAACTTATTGTAATGAGCGTATACAGACCACCAGATTCATCTTTTGATTTATTCGAAAAGATAATGGATGAAGCGTTGACTAAAATCAGCGATAAAAACAAAATTTTTATAATTTGTGGTGATTTTAATGTTAATCTGTTAGAGGATAATAATACTTGTACTAGATTTAAATCTTTATTTTTATGTCACAACATGAACTATCTTTTTTTGGAGCCTACTAGAATTACTGCAACATCTGCTACTTGCATTGATAATATATTTTCTAACATTACGCCTACTTACAAATCGGTCATCAATAAATTAACCTCTGATCACTCTGGTCAGATAGGTATATTCAATATTAAAATAAAAAAGGACCAAAAAGAGAATATTACATGTGTCCCCATTAGTGACACTCGGCTAGAACACTATAGGAATAATATTTTAGATAAATTATCGGAAATACCATACAGTGACGATCCAAATTTATTGTATAACTCAGTATTTAACTTTGTCAAAAATGAATATGATACGGTATTTAAATCAAAAACTATAAAAGTTAATAACAAAGCTTTGTTTAGTGATTGGGCGACAGCGGGAATTCATAGGAGCAGACGAAAATTATATGAACTCTATGAAGAGAAATCATATAACAAAAGTACGGCCTTTCTAGATTATGTTCGTAGTTATTCAAAAATGTTTAAACGCGTTTGTGCCGTAGCTAAATCCAATTTCATTAAAAACAAAATTGAATCTAGTAGCAATGTAATGAAAACGACATGGAAAATTATAAATAGCGAGACTGGAAAGGCCAAAGCTACACATAATAACTTCAAGCTTAAAATAGATAATCAATTGTTAAGTACAGACCTAGAAGTAGCAAAAGCCTTTGAAAATTTCTTTACGGACATTCCAGTTTCAACAACCAAGTCTTTAAATTCATCTCCCGCTGCTGCTGAATCTATACTTAAGCAGAACTTTGAGGAATGTAAAACAGATTTTAAATTTAGGCACGTAAATAATGAGGACATTGTAAAAGCGTTTAAATCCCTGGAAATGAAAAAGACGGCTGACGTCCATGGTCTATCTGTAAAAATTATAAGTTCCATTATAGATTGTATCGCACCTCACCTTTGTTGCATATTTAATCAATGTATAGATAATGGTGTGTTTCCTGACTTGATGAAACTAAGTAAAGTGATACCTTTATTCAAAGCCGGTAGTACATCAGACTCCACAAATTTTAGACCTATATCGATACTACCAACTCTTAGCAAAATATTTGAAAAACTCATACTTAATCAATTGCAGAGTCATTTTTATGTCAATAATTTAATTCATGTTGCTCAGTTTGGTTTCACAAGGGGTCGTTCAACAGCCGACGCTGGTGTTGAGCTAATTGACAATGTTTTTGGTGCCTGGGAAGACGCAATGGATGCAATAGGTGTATTCTGCGATCTATCCAAGGCTTTTGATTGCGTCCATCATGACATTCTTGTCAGGAAGCTACGCCATTATGGTGTAAAAGATCAGGCTCTTGGCCTTCTGGAGTCATATCTAACAGATAGGGTTCAGATGGTCGATGTTAATGGGAAAAGATCACCCGGATCTTCAATAAGTATGGGCGTCCCGCAGGGTTCAATTCTTGAACCTTTCTTGTTTTTAGTATATATTAATGATTTACCTTATCTTGTTAAAGCAAAACATGGGTTAGTATTGTTTGCCGATGATACTTCTTTGATATTTAAAGTTAAAAGACAACAATCAAACTATGACGACGTAAACAATGCTATCTCTAGTATAGTGAATTGGTTTACTGTTAATAATCTATTACTTAATGAAAAGAAAACTAAATGTATTAAATTCGTATTACCCAATGTGAAACCGGTAACTACAGATATATTTATAAAAGGACAGAAATTGGACCTTGTAGATTCGACTGTCTTTTTGGGCATTACTTTAGATGCCAAACTACAATGGGATTCTCATATAAATAAATTGTCGAACCGACTGAGTTCAGCAGCGTTCGCAGTTAAAAAAATTAGTGCCCTTACCGACGTAGACACCGCTAGACTAGTCTACTTCAGTTACTTTCATAGTCTAATGACCTATGGTATTTTATTGTGGGGTCACGCTGCGAATGCTAATAGTATATTTATTTTGCAGAAACGGGCTGTTCGTGCAATTTATAGATTAGGGCCTAGAGTGTCACTGAGGGAAAAATTTAAAGAAATCAATATTCTGACATTTGTGTCTCAATATATCTATGACAATCTTGTGTATATAAAACGAAATATAAGTAATTTTCAGAAGCACAGTGATATACACAATTTTAATACTAGAAATAAAGACAAGTTGGTTGCTTATGTCAGCCGACTACATAAAATTAGTAATTCTTTTAAAGGCAATTGTATACGCTATTACAATAAGGTCCCTACTGATATTAAAAACTTGCCTTTAGACAAGTTTAAAATAATTATAAAACAGAAATTGTATAAAAAAGGTTACTATAGGATATCTGATTACTTAGAAGATAGGTGTCCATGGGAATAGATTGTTTGAGTAGCAGGCTTTTTCGATATGTAATAAGCATTAATTTTGTAATTGATAATATTTTATTTAAAAAAGGAAACGCAAAAGATGCGACGACTGTGGAGTTTCTTCGGTGAGCTCTTCTCCACAGATTCCGCCATTGTGTTAGTGAACTCACCCAAAAAAAATGTAATGACGGATCTAAGTGATGTAATAACATCCTATGGAAATAAATTATTTTGACTTTGACTTTGATAGTATGGCAACACTAGTTCTTCTTCTTCATTGTTGTTAGTTTGCCAACCGACCTCAGAAACCTTGCTACATGTGCTACATACTCACACCCACTTAGAAATCTCTTTCTTTATTAATTTGAAAGAGATTTAAAAAAATACGTAAATAGAGTGCCGAAGGCACTTTCCGTGCGTGCGTAGAACGTTATGACAAGGAATAAGTACGTTATATAGTAACGAAAAGACAAGTCGTTAGCGAGTTTTAAAAAACGCATGCTGCCATCTATTAGTTGTGAGTGTAACTAAATAACTACCGTAATGCCTGAACAGCAAGGTGTATAACCCCTGCTTTAACATACGGGGCCGAGACGTTGAAAATCATCCGGCAGAGGACCAAGGTAGTTGATATCGTTCAGAAGTGTAGCAAGCTGAAGTGGCAGTGGACTGGCCACGTATTTCGTACAAGCAATGAGCGTTGGAGCAGACGGGTCTCGAATGGAACGTGCCAGGTGGACTGATGACCTGAAAAAGGTCGCTGGTGGTGGCTGGATGAGGAAAGCGGGTGACTGTGCGCTTTGGCGTGCCCTTGGGGCGACCTACGTCCAGCAGTGGACTGCAATAGGCTGATCCGCGATTGATTGATTGCCGTAGATTTTAGCCGGGATTTACGGCGCAACGTGCCTTTTGGACAGATTCATCTCAGACAATCAGGTGTAACAGCTTGCAATGTCCTAACCATACTTGGGAGAGTCTCGTAGGGAATCAAACCCGGAACATCCAGAATGTGAGGCGAACGTTCTACCCCTCAACCATGGAAGCTGGACTTTGAAGTTTATGCCACAGCCTCCGTGGGCGGTCTTACGACTGCACGACTCTCAGTCTGAAAATTCTATGTTCAAATCCCGACGGGGACATGTTATTTGACGGCTCCGTAGCCCAGGTGGTAGTGTATCTGCCTCAGACGCACATGGTCGCGGGTTCGAATGCTGCCCAGGGCAAACATTCGTGTGATGAGCACTTGTGTTTGCCTTGTGTCTGGTTGTTGTGTATCTGTATAAGTATGTATTTATCTATTTATGTAATGTATATCAGCTGTCTGATACCCATAGTACAAGCTCTGCTTAGTTTGGGATCAGATGGCCGTGTGTGATGATGTCCTCCCACATACATTTTATTTAGTGCATAAAAACAGTGTTCAGAAGAACAAAAAACATAGTATTGTCTTACTCGCAGAGGTAACGTCCCGAGGGAATTATTTAGAACGTTGAAAATGCATTCTGAAAAAAAACACTCTGTGCATGATCCATCACTCGCCGACTGAAATGACATCATTACCGCTGCGTGTACGACGCTATGATCTATAGCTGTGGATCAATAATAAAACGATCGTAAAAACTGGGAGCGTGCCGCCTTGTTGAGTGGTGTTGGTACATGATCGATCAGTTTTTGAACGCATTCGTATATTCATATGTGGGGTAACGGTTCAAGTTGCTGGCTTCGGAACGGAAGACAATGGGTTTGTTATCTCGAGACTACTCTGAATTAGATCTTTAAAAAACATTAATCTGTTAAAGTTGAGTGTATGGGAAGCATTATCCTTTTCTTTTAAAAACAAACTTAACGTAGTCTATGATAGGTTATGGTTGTATATGACACTCCCGGTCTACTTTGTCTCTGCCCCATCTTCTTTGTTCGTCTCGTCCGTCTCGTGTCTGCTATTTTTTGGACCCTCAGCTTGATTTGTATCGTGAAGAATATAGTGCATCTAAGTTGAATCTGTTGTTTTAATTGACGCCCCTGCTGCCCGCACCACACAATCGTCACTGCAGTAATATCACACCACATAAATTATTGTAACATAATCTTGGATTTTTTTCGCAGGTGTGTGCAGGTTTTTTTCGTAGGTATGTTTTTCTTCATCGGAAGGGCGTCAAAGACATCAAAGGTACAGTGGACGACACCATATCAAACTTTACATTATTGTTAGTTACAAGACGTTATTACCAAAGGCACAAGATACCGGTATATACGAGTAGCTTGATGTGCTATTTACTGTACTAATAATAATAATACCCTCTAACGCTACTATAAAATGAACGATGAATTATTATAATTATAATTATAGATGAATTATTTGTATGCATGTATGTAAACAGTTTATTGCACAATAAAAGTAACATTACAATAAGAAGTCACAAGGAAAGTTTACAGTGCAAAGGCGGACTTATCCCGTGAGGGATCTCTTCCAGTCAACCTCTGAGCATCCAGGAGGAAAAATGTGAGTGGCAGGCACTGTACACAAAGTGCTTATACTGACATAACAGATTGGCTACGTGAAATAAAATAACTACACTCTAAAATAAAATACTAAACTATACATGATTTTTATTCATAATTCTTCACTATTTTCGTCGCAGCGCTCTTAAACCACCATCAACAGCTCATATACGTCCCCACCGAGACCCAACCCTATATATTAAGGTGATCAGGACTTAGTCGACCACCTGGCCCAATGCGGGTTGATCGAAACCTTTGAATTTGTTCGCAGGACTGTGCAGGTATCCTCACTATGTTTCCCTATATAAGAGAACGAATTAACGTGAATTCGACAATAATACATTGGTACGCGGTGGGGACCAAAAATTGTATTAAAAAGCTTATTATATGAGTAGAATATTTGACTACTTAGAGGACACAATATTCATTAAAAAAAACGCAAAATATGCGACGCATGTGGAGTTTCTTTGGTGAGTTCTTCTCCACAGAGTCCGCACATCGTGTAGTGCCCTCACCCAAAAAAATGTAATGACGAAACTAAGAGATGTTACATCCAAAAGTTAATAAACAATTAATTTCATTTCACCCCTAGCCACTAGACCACAGACGATTGTAAACCACAGCTATGGCTATTAACTTTTTGGATCCATATTTTTTCGCAGTTTTTTTTTACAGCACCACAGACTAGCACATAGCATGTTGAACAGTGCTACCGACAGCCACTTACCAGAGCTGCCGTTGCCATAACTGCAGTAATAGCACTAGACGTTGATTTACTTCGCCGATCGAAGCTGAATGCGCTTCTAGTACCTACACATAGTTTGTATAAAGCGACTGCACATGTTCTGGACTTCGGATCGATGTTGAAGTTAATTTGGTTCGGATTTAGAGCCACTTGGAGATTTTGACAAAATTGTAAGTTTTGGTGTGGTTTTATGTAAATTGGTAGTATTAAATAAAAAATAAAGTAAGTTAGATACCAAAAACTCATTCTAAAAATGAAACGAAACTATTCTTTTGGCAACCTTAAAAACAATACGAATTGAAATAATCAATTGATTAATTGATATATTTTTTTCGTGTTAAGTTCCGCTCTAAAAAGGGAAAGAGGTATTTTGGATGCACAGTACAGTATCTCGCTGGTTTGATGACGTTGTCCAAGGAAGCTCTACAATCACTCATCGACATCTATCGATCCCGGCTTCCGGCCCATGATAGTGTAAAGACCCCCTAATCTAGCAAATGTAGACCGAACCTATTTCCCAGTACCCTTAATTGTGATCAATGAGATCTTTCTCGCTCTGAGTGCGTTTTTTTTGCGATTAATTCCAAATACGATGCCAATTACGCGTCCATATATAAAGCAAGAGCTGCGATTTTTTGTCGCAAATCGCAGGAGACGCTAACTGCGACTTCCGCTGGAATGTGACGACAAAAAGTCGCGGGTCGTTAGTGCGACTCTCGCGCTTCGATCGATTATAAAAGGACTTGTGGAGGTTTATGGCGGTTCTGGAGATGGATGATCGGATGTCGCATTGGCCTTTGGTAGACCAAATAGCCAACAGAGTATCATCATCATCTTAGCTGAAAGACGTCCACTGTATGCATGCGGATAGGCTTTATTTACGCCTTTAGGGTTAATAGTGTGATTTTGTGTTCGTGTCAAACGCATGCCAGAGGAAAAAAAATTACGAAAATCTGCGTACGTTGAATTTATTATTACGTATACCAGACAACTTTTAAAAATACAGAGGGCGATGATTTTACTTACTTAGCGAATCCACTTTATACCGGCGAAATAAAGGCCTAATCGCTCTAATTCAGGGTAGGCTCGAGCCCCTCGGTGGGGACGTATATGAGCTGTTGATGAAGATGATCACATATTTTTGCACTCGTATCAAGACCAAAACTTACGAAATGCAACCATCTAATTCAACATATAATTTACAAAATAAATAATTGACATAGCTTAATTTCCGCTCTTTCAATCAAACTGACACCGAGATTGAATTGATAGATGCGCGGGAGTTGGAGAGCACGTTCCATGTTTGAATCGGCCCCTCGTCGTGTCGATTCCGGCCGACAGTTGTATCGGCGTGTTGTGTCAATTCCGACCGACAGTTGTATGGGACGAACGGTGTAGGAAACTATATGAATGGTTTTTTTTTTAATATATAGGTAGAGAGAAATAATTGAGTCTAGTTGAAGTTAGGTAGAAATGTAGCTATATAAACTCGTATAAACATGGTAAGATTTTAAATCTAGGTATCTTTGGAAAACTACAGTACAACTATGCTGACTTAGAAATGTAAAAACATTTTTTACATTTTTGCGTAATAATAACTAAATGTAAAACTGCTCGCGTTGATGTCTTTTAAATGAAAACAATTTCTTTTTCTTTGACTGTTTGGTTGGCACAACTAACTTTCTACTGCACTGACATTAAACTTCTAACAAAACTTAATGATGATGGAATTTATTTTGGCACCATTGAGCTGATATGATTAATGAAGCTAGGAGGTGGAGAGAAGAAATCTTCAATAGCCTGAAGTAAAATTATATGAGATTAAAGTTTATCTGGTTTGTTTTGACAAATGAAAGTATTGTAATACTAATATTATACAAAAAAAAATATAAGTAGTAATTTTACAGGAGTAATATACCTTTGATGTGCACAATAAAGATTATATCGAAAAATGTAAACACCTTTCATACGAAGAAAACCTTACCCACAGAAATCAATCAGTAGCTTTATCTTGAGCGATCATTTGAAAAACAATTGACATTCGACAGTGAGGGATTGCGATTGGCCGCCCCAGTTTACCCGCCGACCAATCAGAGGTCGTAAATCTTGCCACAGGCTGCAATTGACCCAGATAACTGTTACACACTATGTTATACCTAAACGTGTGACCGGTGATCCAGTGTGATTTGGTCATAGTCGATTTTGGACATAGCTTTGCTGTTTGTGTTACAATTGGTCATAGTGAAGTCTTTGGAGGTCAAAAGAGATGATTATGTTAAAAAATAAGGGACAAACAAACTTTTTTGGTCAATAATATTAGCTAGCTTTGATATCGAAGTTTTTTGTTGTTATATCTTACTTTATATTATTTATCTTATTTATCTTACTTCGATGTCATCATCAAAATCATCAATGACCCGTTACAGTCCACTGCTGGACTATGAGCCTCCTCCACTTAAGTGGAGGGGTTTGCCATAATTTCTACGCTTGGCAGGCGGGTTGGAGATCGCAGATTAAAAGGTTACTGTAACAGAGAGCGCTGCTGCCCGTTCCCTGTTCAATGTGTTGTCCTTAAGTCGCCTCTTACGACACCCACGGCAAGAGTAGGGGTTGGTGACAAATGTATTCTACTCTGCCGTCACCATTCGGCTTATAACGGCTCGATATATAACCAGTCCTGAATTTTGAAGCCAGTAAATAGTATCTTCTGTATACACTGAACTTTCATTTTGTTTAAGTACTGTACAACTTCTTAATTTGATCGTAATATTACAATATTATGTCAATTTTCATCTCAATCTTGGAAAATGGTCCAAAATAGACTATGGCCAAACGATACCAACACTATGCTATACTTAAACATGACCGGTGACATTACGCACGTAGATCTACGTTGATATGTGAAGGTTAATTGTCTTGAGATCTCAACGCTATCAACATTTTGGTTACACTTCTTACAAGTTATATTAATTACAAATTGTGATAAATAGTCTATAGACTATTAATTTTAAAGGATTAGGTGTTCCTTTTAAGGTAGGTGTTACAAATTGAATGGACATAATATAGACAAACAATAGGTTAGTTAAACTGTTGTGTTTTCGGATTATTAGTACGAATTATTAGTTCGGATTAATAGTACGAATAAAGGATGACTAGATAATAAGATTGCTTTTATCTACTTAATGAGATTAACAACAGTGGTATAAAAAGCCTACACATTTTCAAAGGAGTTATTTTTATTACAGCTAAAGTATTTTAAAAAAATCTACTAAGAGTAGGGTTAATGAGGGATATTTTTTTTTAAATAGGTATGATCAATTTCTCAAAAACAAATCATATCAAATAAATAACTAAATATAGTGCAGAGCCTAGAGCATTCCAAATAGATACATTGCAAGGAAGGAGTTACTTTGGTAATGAAATTAATATCAAAGAAAAGAGTTTTGGAAATTCTTCCCCTGAGGGTTCACAGGGAAGAACATGCAGTTTGTTCGTAACTCGTTCTTTTAATTTAGTAGTCCTGCCTGATGGAAATCCCTTACAGTCAAGTAATAAACTACTTATTATAAAATTTATGTAAATTTTTTTACCGCAAAAATTACTGGAAATCATAGAAAAGACCACCCTTGCGCTCTAGAAGCTTTTTTCCTTTTGTGCCTACAATAAACAATATATCCATCCATCTAATGATCTAGAATCAATCACATCTAAAGACGTTTGAAACGTCCATCGTCGTCTAGAACTCAATCCGAAACGCCGCGTGATACGGTTTTTGTCAGCATAATCGACTCCGGCGCAACGAAAAAGGCGCATGAATAAAACATCGATGCCGAGCCGCGTCTGCGCCGCCCTAATGATCTACGGTTGATCGATGATCTATGATCTATGGAAGCAGTGAAGTGTGGTTGAGGTGTGGTGGAAGTGTTGTAATGGTTAATAAGGGAAGTTTTGGCACATGCTTAAATTAAATCTTGACTCTTCAAATTCTATTTGGACTTGAAAAGAAAGAAGAAAGAAAGATTTGGATAAAATAAATGCAAGATTATTTTTTGCAAATTTTAAAAAGTTGCTGAACATAAAATATAGTTTTTAGGGGTATGAGCTTTCCGCTCCCCTAAAAGTCCGGTTTCGCGTTATATCCTTTAGTCTTGCATTAATTTTGCAACACAAGCGGTCCATTGAACAGAAAGTATACACAGTTTCACGGGCTGACCTACCAATATGTTTTACGTTATTTAGTTAAAACATTATATGTAACCAATTTAACTAAACAGGTTGCAAGTGTTCGTCGTAATCCATACTAAAGTGGGTCGAGGCATCAGCTTCCAATTTGCCAGTTCGGGTGGCCTTCGCAAAGGCTTTTATAATGCTCCGAAATAAGACCCTAGAGCAAAAGAAACTATAGATGCGCTTGCGTTATCACAAGATATTACGTGAACTCACCCGAAAAATGTGATGAGGGAACTATGAGATGTAACATCTAGTAAACGATTCATTCATTCATTCACGGTTCTCGTCAAAAATAACGCTGGGTGAAATGGAGGGTATGTGTTTAAAATGCTTACAGTAGCCTGAGACAATGGGATATAAAAGTTTTTATTTATTGATTCTAAGATTTTATATTATACAAATGGGAAACAGGTACACGTCTAAGATGCTTTAGTGCGAGCGAGACAGTGCCCGTTAGATGCTTTAGTGCGAGCAAGACAGTGCCCGTTAGATGCTTTAGTGCGAGTCAGACATTGCTCGTTAGATGCTATAGTGCGAGCGAGACAGTGCCCGTTAGATGCTTTAGTGCGAGCAAGACAGTGCCCGTTAGATGCTTTAGTGCAAGCAAGACAGTGCCCGTTAGATGCTTTAGTGCGAGCGAGACAGTGCCCGTTAGATGCTCTAGTGCGAGCAAGACAGTGCCCGTTAGATGCTTTAGTGCGAGTCAGACAGTGCCCGTTAGATGCTCTAGTGCGAGCAAGACAGTGCCCGTTAGATGCTTTAGTGCGAGCAAGACAGTGCCCGTTAGATGCTTTAGTGCGAGCAAGACAGTGCCCGTTAGATGCTTTAGTGCAAGCAAGACAGTGCCCGTTAGATGCTTTAGTGCGAGCGAGACAGTGCCCGTTAGATGCTCTAGTGCGAGCGAGACAGTGCCCATTAGATATTTGTTACTTCCCGCAAAAACGGCTAAAAGAACTTATATAAAAGACAAAGATTATCAAATAAGTATTTTAGATTCCATCTGACCCCCTTGATCCATAAACCTTATGGTGACGTCATAGAAAACAAGCAAGAACGAATTTCGGCGCTGCTGTCACTATGTCCTCCGTGGTGTAGTTGGTAAGCACGTTGGCTGCGTATAGTCCAAAAGTCGTGGGTTCAAGTCCCGCCGGAAGGTTTACGTTTGTGGTTGTTTTCTATGAATCTAAAATATTTAATATCTTTTTAGTGTTTGAATACTTATACTGAAGTTTTTAAAAATATTATCAACTCGATTACCACATAGGGTATTTTATTATTTAGGGGGCTTATACCAACGACAAAAAAAAAATACACAACGCAAGCGTAAACGCGAGCGGTCAGCGTTTATGGTTTTTAAAAAAGCTCACAAAATTGTATTCATCAGCCGACGTCGCGTCAGTTTAGTGCCGGCCAATGTCCCAAACTTCTGCTGTTCAGAATGCTTTGCTACCAGTACATATCTTTGATTGTTTTAATCGTGTGCTAATATTAGTTGCAAGTTTAACACTTTTAACTGAGGATCGCACGCGCGTCGTTAACCTTCATTTGACCTGCGCGTGAGTCGGCCCACGAGACACGAGACTGGAGGAACTAACGGGTAAAAATGAACTATGGATAAAATAAACGGATAAAATATAAACGAATAAAATATGGAATAAAAATGTCTTTATTCGAAGTGATATGTAACAAAATACTCATAATGAATAAATAAAATAACCTCGGTACATAATACGAGTACCAACTCGAAAACGTTAACCTTCCGGCGGGACTTGAACCCACGACCTTCGGCCTATACGCAGCCAATGTGCTTACCAACTACACTGGATAGTTTCTTTTTCCTCATACGTGGTTTTCGTGCTCCACCCCTTTGGGGATATGCGCGTGATATTATGTATGTATGTAAAATATTTAAGCACTTACTCGCACACAAATTTTTCTTTGGCGTAACAACTAAAATAAAACTTTAAAAGTTTGTAACAGGCTTAACGTGCCTTCCGAAGCAATCATCTTTATTTTTCGGACAATCAGGTGATTCAGCCTGCAATGTCCTAACCAAACTGGGGAAAGTCTCACAAAGAGAATTTTGCTTGAAAGTGTCCCCACCGGGAATCGAACCCGGTACCTCCGTTATGTGCGTCGAAATCTCGACCACTCGGCCGCGGAGGCTGTTAGTTGATAGAATTAATTCGTATTACAGTTCAAAAATATTTTTTTGCGAATTTTATATACTCGTAGTTGTGGAACAAAAGTAGTTTAGTTGCATGGGCTGACCACCACCCGAGAGGTTTTGCGTTCTTTGTTAACACGTAGCGTTGCTGTTTTAATGGCTCCACACGCAAGCAGTAGGGTACAATAAAAGTTTTACGAGGTGTTGCTTGATTTTGCTAAATAGTCGCTTCTGCCTTGAACTTACAGAAAGTAAGAATCTTTGCTACCATTATAACAGTGATTGTAAAACCAATAATTATAATAATAGGAACTTTTTTTCGGCTTTGATCCACACCACGTAACGATGAGCTTGCGTTTAGTCTTATGGTCAAAATTTATGTGTGAAGTCCAAGGCCTTGTCATCCTAAATCAAGATAGGCTCGAGCCCCTCAGTGGGGACATATGAGCTGCTAATGAAGCAGGTACCGTGGTACAGGTATCGTTTAAGTTTGAAAGCGATAATGTCTAATTCTTAAACAAAAACCATGATGGACGGTCACCTTTGACTTATTTTTGAGAAAAAAATACTGAACCTAATAAATAAATAAGTTTGCTTGAACTATCATTACTTTTTAACCAAGATATTATTATAAAGATGACATGTCATGGTCATTTACAGAGAACATTTACTTCACCTTTACTATAAATGGTGAAATAGACTCAAACATACCCTTACACTTTCATGTACCACCTAATTATGATGAGAGCGGGTGTAGATTCGTCATTTTATCAGAAGACAACTGAATGAAAGACTGGCGAATATCATTACATCTTATTCCCACGGGAAAATCCTAAAGCCGCGCAAAGGTGCAGGTAGATATATTATTACTATAAGAAAAATATCCATTACTATACTATTACTAGTACAAGAAGACTAGCAAGGCTATGTGCAAAAGCAATAGTGCTAATTTCACTCTCCAATGCTCCAGATACTTAACTGTAACAGCTATTGTCCGCACGACCTTGATACAGATACTAACAATGACAGACAGACAGACAGACAGATCGCATTAAGTGCTGCAGATTTACCGGTTGTCATGTTATATGCGTCCGCGCAACTTGTCGGACTATTGTTACTTGAACTTTTAGTATTGATTGTTGTTTTACCAGTCCTAGGCATACATGAAAACAACAATTATAATACTAGAATAGAATAGAATATACTTTACTATGTAAGAAAGAACTGCTGAGCACAGAATACTAAAATCTGCTTTTGTAAGCAAGGCAAGCGCTTAAACAGAAATTTCAGACATTAAAAAATTAATTATACATACATATAAAAATTACATATAAAAATTATTAAATGTTGGTTAGAAAGATGATTCCGTGAGGTTATTATTTGCACTTGTTCCAGGATTCATATAAAAGTGGAATTATTCTCTTGGAGAGGAAAGAGAGAAATAAGAAACTTGAACCTCCATAATACGAATATTTCAAAAGCTGTAAGCAAAACTGCTGGTGGAGCTAATTAAATTGTCTTTTATTTGGTTTCAGATTATAATAAAAAAAAAGAAGTCGAAGGGCACAGAATTAGATACCGTTCATTAAAAATAAACTGATTCGTATAGACGTTAGTTATGTGCTATCTGTTTCCTCCGAGTGTGCTATAGGTACCTTATTGAGCATTTGGAGTATATTGATAGACATCTCAAGCTCATAGTCCAGCAGTGGACTGTAACGGGTCGTTGACGATGTTGTTGATAGACATTATTAATGATGGTTTATAATTACTATTCCATCACCAACTTAGTTTATTTTAAGTTCATCACAACAGGCATCTATTTATTTGGGTCAAAACTGTTATGTCTAATTTAGTATTACCTATAGAAGAACACCTTGTACATTTCGAAGTCTGATTCACGTGTATACGTACATGTTTTTAATAATTTATGACTGCTCTGTTTACGATTGTAAACGGATTTCCGGAATGGCGCAACTTGTTGCCACACTTTACTTAGATTTGATTACTGTGACGACTAAATAAATCTCTACTATAAGAAAAGGAAATGGAATAAATTTTTCGTCATAAAATAAAAAAATCTGGGTTTTTTATTTTGTTTCACCAAAAAGTTTTACCTAGGTTCCTAAGTTCGTATTAAAATCATCACGAAAAGAGTACTAAGATGTTGGTTTTAGGCCCTATTATACCATTTTCAACATAAATAATAGAAGAAAATAGGATTTTTTCATTAAGGTACTTACTTTATAATTAAATGAAAAATCCGACTTACCTCATCCTGAAATGTCTTTTGAAGACTCTCCTTGTTGTATTTCTGGTCGCCTTGCTTCAAAATTGCCGAACATTGTTTCAGAAGAGACAGTCTCATTCTTTCCTTTGCACTTTCTTCCTCCATAAACGACATTCTTGGACCATTCGTTGGAACCCCCAGCAAATCTTTACAATCAGCTGTAAGAGAACGGCCATTTTGTTTTTCACTTTTGTCAAAATCAGCTGTTGTTGTATCACCATTTTGTATTTTACCTAGTATAATTCCTCCATTTTCTTTTGCTGTTATGATTTGTAAGTTGATTTCATCAAATTTTGCTGATTTTAAATTGCTGTTCGGTTTTGGTTCAGAATCTTTGTCAACACTGATAACAATATTACTGGGTGCTTTCTCGTTATCAAATTTAAGTTTGAGCGATTCAACGTTATTATTTTCTTTGACGTCAATTTTATTTTCAAGTCTTGTCTGATCCTTATCTTCTGTCGTTGTATTTGTTTCTTTATCAACTGCTTCTCCGTTGTTTTTTTCAGGCATGTATCCATTTTTAGTAGCCATGTTTATTTTTATTTTTAATCGTTCTGTGACTAATTCACCTTATTTTTATTAACATTCTCAATGTTTAACGTTTCTCTTTGTGCCTTATTTTGTTTTATGGTCTGCTAACTGGAATTTTATGGAACATTAAATTCGGATCAAAGAGTGTTTGCGTCTTTATTATTTTGTGTTAATTATAGGTAGGAGTGCGTCGGTGGTCTAGTGACTAGGGCCGCTGTCTCCCGTCCGGGAGACGCGGGTTTGATCCCCACCACGTACCAATGTTTTTTCGAATTTCAAATTCATATGTACGTTTATTCGACGCTCTTACCCTATGCGCGCACTAGCGACTTTTGTCGCGACGACAGTATGCCTCTCTCGTCAAGTTTACTAGAGTGCGAAAGAGAGGCACATACTGTCGCCGCGACAAAATGTCGCTAGTGCGCACATAGGGTTACGGTGAAGAAAAACATCGTAATGAAACCTGCACACTCCTGCGAAGATATTCAAAGGTTGTGCGTGAAGTTGACCAACCCGCACTGGACCAGCCGTGGTCGACTAAGGCCTAATTCAGGGTAGGCTCGAGCCCCTCGGGGGGACTTATATGAGCTGTTGATGAATTATAGGTAATGTTTAAGGTTGAATATATGCTTATCGTGACCAAGCGAGTATGGAATGTTATAATGGTAGGTTGTTTAACTTTACACAACTCTTTTGGAAAGTAAAAAAAAACTTCTGTCGTCTTCAGACTTATTATGTTTGGATGGAAGGAAAGAAACTATTGAGTACAATTTTATTTTAATATATTTATTCCTTGGTAAGTATAATATTCTGATTTCTGCAAGATAAGGTAAGTGTTATACTCGTAAGCTAAGCTATTGTTCTACATTTGACTACTATCAGAAGAATCTCAGCAGGTGTCTATTTGGGTCAAAATGGTTTTATTTTCTATGAAGATGTCAACCTAAATGCAAAACCCATTTTCATGAAAAACAAATTATAATATTTGGCATCTCCATTCATCTTTACGAAACAATCCAGTTCTACAATTAAGCAGAGATTACCAACTTTCAATACAAAGTGATGAACTCATCGGCCAATTGGACGTGATTCGGTTTTGATGTATGTAATCAAAATAATTACGATGGCTAATCATTTGAGTGGGCGGGGGCTTAGCTTGACCAATTTTAGGTTAAGGTTGTCCATACCTCTGGTCAGATGGTTCTGCTCAAAAGCTTGAATTTTCATAGCTCCAGAATCCCAAAGATTCTTATTTACATAAAATTTACATAATTATATTGACATAAAATTATATGGTACGCAGCATACGTTTAAGTTATTGAATGATTTTTAAGAAGATCTGACTACCTAAGTACTTTAAGTAAAGACATAGGTTTGGTTTTCACGTTCGTGTTATATTTAAATAAAGTAAGGTTGGTAATGCTGTTGGAAGTTAAGTTTTAAGTTATGCTTGAATATGTGTGTTTCATTTATCTCCGTTCGGTGGGGACGCATATTAGTTGTTAATGATGATTGATCAATCAAATGAGAGCGCCTTTTGTCGTCTCTTTTACGCTTTTGCCAATGATATAAGATCGATCTTGTTCGTATTATAAGATCTGTGATACGTAGATTTTTAGCAACATTTGTGGACCCCTAATACTGGTAACGTTAAGATTTGTTTATTCACTTAATGGCTATAAATTATTGACGTAAATCATGCTTTGGAAGTGAAAGTTGACTACGGCATCGTTGTTTAGCAACGTGTGGTGGGATTCTACTAGTTTAGCTGGTGGGTTAACCGCTTGCAAATACAGGGCTGGCCATATCGAAAATATGGTGAAATGGTGCTTCATAGTATAGACACTACAATTGATTATCTTATTAATTTCACCGTGTGGTGACGGCAGAGTAGAATACATTTGTCACCAACCCCTACTCTTCCCGTGGGTGTCGTAAGAGGCGACTTAGGGACTACACATTGAACAGGGAACGAGCAGCAGCGCTCTCTGATACAGTAACCTTTTAATCTACGATCTCCAACCGGCCTGCCAAGCGCGGAGTTTATGGCAAAACCCTCCACTTAAGGAGGAGGCTCATAGTCCAGCCACGGAGTCTCCGTGAGTCCAGCAGTGGGCTGTAACGGGCCGTTGATGATTGATTATCTATAAAATTATCGTGTGATTCCTTTCTTAAAAATAGGGTATGGGTAGGCCCAATATCTTCTTGTGTGTGTCGTGAACCATACACAACTCTGCTTTGATCTAGAGTCTCTAGAAATAGAAAGATCAGCTTACCGTCGTAAAGTTGCGTTTTTCGACAAAATTTGTAATAGTAATAATATACTTATAGTAGTACGTAGATTTAACGTCATTTTAACGTGTGATATTTGTGCGCTTACTAAAACCCTGCTCACCCCTTAAGGGGCTACCCTGTGTGAACACTAGCGCCACATCGATAAACAAATCATAACTTGGTTACACACAAAATATAAAAAATCCGTACGATAAATTTAAAGCGTAGGTATTTTAGTATTTTTATTATAATACCCTATATACTGTAGTAAGACAGCAAACAGCCGTTTTTAGCACTTTCGCTACCTGTAACTACAATTACCCATAGTTCGTTCCAGTTTACTGAAATAATTGGTGCTCGAGCTATAGCTGTAAGTAGCTAAGTTTGGTTGGCAGTATCTAAAAATATGTCGGTGGGGGGGGACGTATAGGTATATGAGCAGTTGACGGTGATGATGATTTAAAATATTGGTTTCACCTCAGTCCAAAAAATAATATAAATAATCGTCAGCCAATATATGCGCATAATTTAATCTTAAAGTTATTTATTTACAACCGCTTAGTGATAGATAATATAGTTTATAAAACATTAGTAGTTCTCTGTCAATATTTATGACTTCGGAATAGTTAATGACCAAAATTATATACTTATTTGATGCTATTTTTGTACCTCACTGGGTTATTGGAATAAGTCTCTTCTGATTTAAAATTAAATCTGCTAGCACGTTAGATTATACAATTTTCGTCAACTAATTTAAGACTCGTATTCACTTGTAGTAAATAAATTATACTAAACTCGTTTCAGTTGCAAAACAGTCACTTTTGATAAAACTTGCTCAGCTTGCGGTCTTTTAGGATGATATTCAGAGAAGACAACTAAGCTAAGCTTGTCCTTAGAAAATTTCAAAAGGCGTACCTACTTAAATAGAGAATATCAAATCAATCAACGGCCCGTTACAGTCCACTGCTGGACTATGAGCCTCCTCCACTTAGTGGAGGATTTTGCCATAATCTCCACGCTTGGCAGGCGGGTTGGAGATCGCAGATTAAAAGGTTACTGTATCAGAGAGCGCTGCTGCTCGTTCCCTGTTCAATGTGTAGTCCCTAAGTCGCCTCTTACGACACCCACGGGAAGAGTAGGGGTTGGAGACAAATGTATTCTACTCTGCCGTCACCACACTGCGTAGCAATAGAGAATATGCCTCAGAGGAAATAAAAGACGATCGCTTAAGCGCGAGACGACGCGCGTCGGAAATCTTTGGAAAATGCACTTTTTTTTAAAACTCATTGATCGAAATATTCCAAGTTCCAGATAAACACATATTAATTTTCTTTTTCAAATATCTTGCTCAGAAACAAAGTTATAAGGCTTCAAAGTTTATAGCTAGACAGAGAGGTCCGACGTGAACATTTTGTTTTCGTAAGTTGAGCGACAGATATATTTGTTTAATAACGTTGTATCTAGTTTGGTTTTCGATCAATTTCGATTCTGTTTTGACTGTCAGTATTCTATTTTTGTATACTTTCAGATGAATCATCATCAACATAATCAACGGGCCGTACAGTCCACTTCTGGACTATGAGCCTCCTCCACTTAAGTGTTTGGTTTTGCCATAATCTCCACGCTTGGCAGGCGAGTTGGAGATCGCAGATTAAAAGGTTACTGTATCAGAGAGCGCTGCTGCCCGTTCCCTGTTCAATGTGTAGTCCCTAAGTCGCCTCTTACGACATCCACGGGAAAAGTAGGGGTTGGTGACAAATGTATTCTACTCTGCCGTCACCACACGGCTTACACACAATCTAAGAATTCCTTGCAGGAGTGAGCAGATTTCCTCACGATATTTTCCTTCACCGTCCAGCTCGTTTTACTAAACGAAAAATGCTTAGAAGTAGTATGAAGTCGTATAACCCAGTTCATGGAATAAATTTCATCCCAATAATAAATTCAAACAGTTATCTGATTCTTTGCGCTGCTAGAAGAATTTGCAAAGGTTTGCACATTGCTGCAGAGGTTAGTATGAAAAAGAGTACTTCGGCTGCGAAGCCTCACAGTGGGGACCATAAGGATGATAATGATTTAAATATAGCATTTTCGTTGTTTAGGTTTAGTTTTACGTTTCTTAGTATTGTATTTGGTTTTGAATAGGTATAATAAATTTATTTTAGACGGATTTCCCTCATGGAAGAAATAACCTGTAAGGTGTTTTGGGATCTGCTATTATAGGGAAGAAATTGTTTTATTTTTTTACGAAATAGCCAATCTTAGGTATAATCTATGAATTTAATAAGAATTGCAACCGGTAAGATGACCGTACAAGAAAGACATTTAAGAAAAAATACATGTTAAGAACAAATTATAGAAGCCATTTTTAGATTTTTTAAAACAACCGCACGAAATTGGATGCAGTTTTAGAATAGAATAGAATAGAAAAAACTTCACACAGTTCTATTGCTAGAGGTCAAACTTCAAAACTAGTGGATCTTGATGCTGCTTATAGAAGCCGAGTTATCTTCATTTTTGGCATTTCAGAAATGCAAAGAATTGAATAGAATTATCTCTTCTTCAACTAAATAATTATCCTTAAATATTGAATCAAGATAAATCTTTAATTTTCCATACTAAAAGCTTTGAAAACCTGTTTTGTGTTATTGTATTTGCATGGTAAGAGCGTCTGTGGTCTAGTGGCTACCAGTGGCGAAGGGTCCATACAAGCCGATTCCCATCGGCTTACTCGAAAATCCGCTCCAACAGCCTAACGCTGAAAGTAATTTACGTACACGCGAGCGCAAGATATATTGCTTTTTTTAATACAAGTCGAGGCGGACGGCGCTCTACAAACACGTCAATGTAAGTATATTCGATCACGCACGAGTCGCACGACCGACCGAGTTCGTGAATTGCCAGTATACTCTGTCTCTGGCGCTCCAAGGGTTTACTTCCATATTTGCCTTCTCACTCGCATGTTGCCGGCGCTGTCAGTTTGATTTGAAACACACCCATAAAATGGCGTCATAGAAGCCGAGTCGGGTCGGCTTCCCATAATTTCTTTCTCTTTCTAACGTATAACGTATACACGAGAGAGGAATTGATAAGGTAGCAAAATTGAAAAAGAAGAATTGCAGTAAGAAAATACATCGCGGGGTCGAAATTTTTATTTAATTTTGAAGTGTGATTGGTTAAATTAGGATTTATATGGGGGAGTAAAGTGATACAATAAATTTAGTTAGTGCGTGTCCGCCAATTCAGTGTATGCTTGTTTGTAAACAGTGAAATTGTTGTTTTTACTGTGTTTTCACGATCTGTTCAATAGGGTAAGTTGTTGAGTGGTTCTGTATGCTATTATGGCATTAATTCATATGGATTGCTGTTCAACTGACTATTTGACTACTTGTGTAGCGATGAATTTCATCACCTTTGTCAAAATTTCACCCTTCGCCACTGGTGGCCAGCGTCACTGCGCGAGCCAGGAGACGCGGGTTTGATCCCCACCACGTACCAATGTGTTTTTGAATTTCGAATTCATATGTCGTTTATTCGACGCTCTTACGGTGAAGGAAAACATCGTGATGAAACCTGCACACTCCTGCGAAGAAATTCAAAAGTTGTGTGAAGTTGACCAACCCGCACTGGGCCAGCGTGGTCGACTAAGGCTTAATCGCCCTAATTCAGGGTAGGCTCGAGCCCCTCGGTGGGGACGTATATGAGCTGTTAATGAGTTGCATGGCATGATCATTTTCAAAAGCTATGTGTAGATTCGGCCAATTCGCACTGGACCAACGTCCATATAGCCCTATAGATTTGATCCAAAGTAAACTTTCTTAAATATAAGTTGATAGCAGCTACTCATTGCTAATTGTCATTTTAATAGAAAGAAAGAAAGAAAGAAAGAAAAAATTTATTTGCATCAGTATGTGTACACAAAAAGGTCTTAATTTAAAATACATTTAGTTCCAACATATGAAGCCAGCAAGCTAGCATGCAAATTTTTAGTATGTTAAATCTACATGTCCTATTTTAAATTCGCCAAACTAATACATTATTTTATTTTTTATTCATGCAAACACATTCTACATATTACAATTACTACTTAATTCTATTATATTTCTTCAATCGTCATGTTATATTCTTACTAGGTAAATATTCGTTAACACTATAAAACCCTTTTTCCGACAACCATAATGTCAATGAATATTTAAACTTATGTCCATCTAATATTTTAATATCGTCAGGTAAATTATTATAAATTAGAATACTCATGTTGTATACGTTTTTCTTATAGATAGCATTATGGCACGGAGGCTGATATAACAGGTTTTTATAATTGGTCCTTTGTGTTCTAGTCGACATTTCTGAAATAGTTTTAATCGAATATTAGTCGCCAGGTTACAGGTACAACAATAGCTGCTTCATTCATGGTAGGCTTGAGTCCTTCTGTAGGTTCGCAGATAACAGTAAATCCCTAGGGAAAACGATCTTAAAAATATCTTTCTTTTTTTTGGGCGATTCATTTACTTTTTTAGATATTAATGGTCCTTAACTTAGTCCAAAAGTGATATTATTCTTTTGCTAGATGCTCGATTGTTTTATTATAGAATCCGTAGCTAATTTGAATACATTATACAACAGCAGACAGCCGGACTTCGTAAACTATAAAAAACCAATGTTGATGACCTCTGTTAACTATTTTAAAATTCTACGGATATTATTTGATTTTAGTGGTTTGAGACATGATAAATGTTGCTTGCTATTCTTTATTTCTTATTTCAATTTCTTATTATTATTTATTACCAATTACCATCCTAGAAAAAGAATGACGGGGAGAGCTGACCTCAAATGAGATAAGGCTAGGCCGAGAGAGGTTTATTATTATTCTCATTACACACTTTGAGATTCACATCGTTTTGTTCCCGCCGCCGCCGTGTGGTGACGGCAGAGTAGAATACATTTGTCACCAACCCCTACTCTTCCCGTGGGCGACTTAGGGACTACACATTGAACAGGGAACGGGCAGCAGTGCTCTCTGATACAGTAACATTTTAATCTGCGATCTCCAACCCGCCTGCCAAGCGTGGAGATTGTGGCAAAACTAAACACTTGAGGGGAGGAGGCTCATAGTCCAGCAGTGGACTGTAACGGGCCGTTGATGTTCCCACCGTGTAATGATAGTACCCGTCAAACTGAACAACTTTTCACGAAAAAAAACCTGCGACATAAAAATTTTGGTCTCTCTATACAAAGTGTGACTCCCGACCGACCCATTTTGCATGGAAAGCATAGAAATACTTTTATCGAAGGAATTTCTTTTTTCGTGAAGTTGTTCAGTTTGACGGGTACTATCACTACACGGCGGGAACAAAACGATGTATATTTCACGTTGCAGTGTGGGTTTAAGGTCAACGACCGACCCCACAAACTAGTGTCAGGAGCGTTGAATTGAGCCATGTCAACGAATATATCCGTAAGTATAATATTAGCCAAGGACAATGGGTTAAAATGCTTTCCGAAGAACGGAACCATCTTACCACAGAGTACTATAGTACTATCTTACCTTTCATAATATATATAAAAACCCCTCCCTCCTCCATTCCTGTCTACCTCAATTATATTGATAAATATTTAAGGGAACTTGGTATACTAATCAAAATATAGACAGACTCCTAAGAACAATTTTTATGTATCCTCAATCGTGATTCGAACTCAGAACTTTTGAAATGAAAGTTGAATGCTCTACAACTTCGGCCATGGTGGCAGTCTAAACAAAATTCTGTGGTTGTATTATGTTTTTCTGGTTTTTTTAGTCTATCTGCATCGGCATTCCCGACTACTTCCTTACAGGTAAACTAATAAACAATTTTATCCAGAAAATTTTGTATCGGGCTCTTTTTATAGACAAAACGACAGACGAGTTAGTATAACATTCTTTTTCATTGCACAAATTATTAAATTAAACTATCTTTATTAATATACACACCATGGACACACAGACACCTTTAACGGCTCTGTAATCCTGGTATCAGGGTTTGTGGGGTCGGTTAACGACCTATATACTAAACACTTATTCTTCCATTCTGTAATTAAATCATAATTTTAGATGAAAGACGTTTACAAACAGTTTAAAATAATAAATGGTTTTAATAATACGTGACGTGATCAATTATAATATTATCTTTGAGTTAAAGTTCATTTAATATGACTTTGAAAAATATGAACCATTTGTAACGTAATAAGCAGCAGTACAGATATTGCAAACATTTTGCTTTTCTCGTAAAATTGTGTCATTTTAACTTCGACACACAATTGATTCCAAGTTTGCTATTTCTAAATAGTAAAATAAGAGTTTTGAGACATAACAGGTGTTATGTAGATACAAACTACTCTTTTAGGTTCTCCAGGTCATTGAGAGTGCAGATTTTTCTATAACATACTAAGAATATATAGTCACGCGTGAGAAGAACATCATGCACACACTGACAGACACCACATATGACAAGAAATGTTTGGTTGAGATTCGGTTTATACGAAAGCAGGCCGATCTTCGTGTTTCATAGAGTACCGCATAGTGATCATCAGCCCACGACTAGGTATCCTAATACCGTACTTTATTTAAGTAAGTAATTAAAACTTTAAAGAATTGCGTAATTTAACCTTAATATTAGATAGTGCGCAAAGGTTGTCGAAAAATGATTTGTAAAAATCTTAATTCGAATAAAAAAAATTTGACTTTGACTTTGACTTTGACTTTGAAGGCTGTCTTATTAAAACTGCATCTTTGAGAAAATACTAGAGTAGCATTCAAAATCAAGGAATCGCACGGAAATTTTAGTGAAATTATATCGGCATAAAAGTATTTATAAAAACAGCAATTCATTGCATACACAAACTTACACCAACAATTTTTTTTTTATAATATATAAAATATTTGAATATTTTTCGGCGTGCGTACGTACGTTGTGTTAAATTCACCTCTGTCGAACGCTGTTACGCAAAATACTCTTCAATCCGAATTTAAAGACCACTTAGAATTTTTTTCAACTAATTTATAATTCACTTTCACTATTCATACCTAATCACTGTCACTTTTGAATAAAAAAAACGCTAATTAGGTGTTGTAAAAAAATAAACTCTTTGCGGTTATTAGTATAACAAAAAATGTTATTAACATCTGGCTCGAATTAATTAGGTTACGTTTTTGCTGGTAAAATATATATTTTAATTATGGGGAAACTTCTTTAGTTATTTTTATTATTATTATTATTGTCAATACTGAAAAAGTAAAGATGTTTTTAAATTATGAAGAATGTTTTTTTTTTCACATTTTGACACTTTTTATAAACACTTCTTACACAAATAAAATGTAAAAGATAAATGTACACAATGTTTCTTGTTATGCCGACAATACTATTATTTTCCCTAAAAAAAAAAACTTTTATCACCACTATCAATCCAAAAATAATAATTAATAACTTTATAAGCTGCTTGTCTGACGCTACACTATACTATTTATTTCCGGCTTGTCATGCTGTCCGTACTCGCGTCGCGTTCGACCGATGCTCGCGGCGTTTCTTGTCACACTAGAGAGTTGTATGTTAGAGCTGCGTTGTATGGTTGTATGGTAAGGTTGTATGGGAGCGTTGCTATTGTAGATAGACTTGCTATGAAGCAGGTGTGATAGATGTGTTTGAAACTACCTGAAAAGTAAATCTGTGGCTTGATAAGAGTCCATTTATATAATTAAACATTTTAGAAGGATCTCATGTCTACTTTCGTTATGCTATGCAAGTCGTAGAATTATAATGCTTTATTATCTTTCCCAAAGGTACAGTTCGATTACAGGTACAGTTGAGTGTCGTCGGTGGTCTAGTGGTTAGGGCCGCTGCCTCCCGTCCGGGAGACGCGGGTTTGATCCCCACCACGTACCAATGTGTTTTCGAATTTTGGAATTCATTATGTACGTTTATTCGACGCTCTTACGGTAAAGGAAAACATCGTGATGAAACCTGCACACTCCTGCGAAGAAAATCAAAGGTTGTGTGTGAAGTCGACCAACCCGCACTGGGCCAGCGTGGTCGACTAAGGCTTAACCGCTCTAATTCAGGGTAGGCTCGAGACCTTCGGTGGGGACGTATATGAGCTGTTGATGATGAATAAGGCCGGATTTGGTGAAGGGTAAGAGCCTCCCGCTCCCTCGAAAGTCCGGTTACGCTTAATATGTTGATTTTACAAGCATTAGGTCCATGTAAAAAAAAACCATTGTAAGCAACAAAGACAATATCAACAGCTCATTAACGTCCCCACCGAGGGGCTCGAGCCTACCCTGAATCAGGGCGATTAGGCCTCGACCACGCTGGCACTGGCCCGGCCTTATTTCTTCATAGCTTATTCTTTCAAATTTAATGTACAATGTGTCTTATAGAATTCTTCAAGAATATCAAGATGCAGAGTAATTGCTTAATTCACTTTACCGATACGAGTCGATATTTCAACGCTGCGCCCGCGCTCGCGGCGTTAAGGTTAAGTGGCCATCAGTATAATTATTATAGCAGTCAGTGGTTGACGTTAGACCAATCTGTTGGCTGTTATTAGCTGTCGCCAGCGACTCTGCTTGCAATCCTTGTTATTCGAAATGATTCTTGGAGACTAAGGAATGTAGAATTGTATATTTTTACGCTTATATGACGCAAGCGCCCAACCCCCTCACCTGATAAGTAGCGTCACTTATAATCATAAGTCATATATTATGACTAATATTAATATAATATAATATTATGACTCATAATATTGATGGAGAGACTAAATGGTGAAAGAATGACCGTGATTTTCGAAATTAAAAAAACTATTATTTTAACTTTGTTTCTTTTAATCATCTATATTTTTAGCGTGTAATCATATAATATTTGAGCGTGTTCTATTTTTAAATAATGGCAGTTTAGCTCAGTCTTTGAATGAGTGGCGGTTTGTATGAATTGATATTTTTATTAACTTCATTGTTATTTCTACTTAATATTTAACTACTACTGCTATATTTATCACAAATATTACGTGCTTAATCTCTCTTATGGGACACATTTTCGTGCCCACATTTCTATTTGAAGCAATTTATTATGCAACCATAAATTATGAGAATTGAGTGATAGGAACGTCTTACACATTAAAAATAGGAACAAAATATTATGGATTGCGGTACGGAATCCCAAAATTCAAAAACCTAAATCACTGTAAGTCAAACGAACGAAATCCGAAAAACATCTTTGAATGAATGAATGAATGAATGAATGAAAAAAATATATATATTTCAGAACAGTTGTTCAAAGTCAAGCAATAAATTCGAATCTTTACCCAAATCACTGTGTTGTTTTTCACTATACATAGATATTCATATGTTTTATTTAATAATCTTGTCTTGACAGTAGAATAAGACCCGCTAAAGAAAGAGACCAATTTTTATGGCGCCAAATTACAATACAAATGACAGTAAATCGTGATTTTTATGATTTCAATTCGTATTATGTTAAATATTTCAATGGCGTCCACTAAAGGAGTGAAGGGTTGCTCTGATCTGATTTTGAAGAGCGACCGGTTAGTATTAAGCGAAATTCTTGAAATTTGCACCACTTGTTTCTTAAAATCGGTTGTAATTATGACAATTTATTTTTGTTTGAGTTATGCCGACGTGGTTGTTTTATTAATAAAGTTAACCACGATTTTACAACGTTCTTTTGTTTTGAACAGATGAAAATTTTAGATTGGACGTGACTCTACCACATTTTGATGAAAGTTTTTACGCATTGTCATGTGTTATGTGTGCTGTAGCATATCAAACTATAGTAAAGTTCTAACTTGAACATGTTTCATAGATCTTTTTAAAAAGATAGGTAAGTTTTGAAAATAAGTAAACAAAATGAATTGTAAAAACCAAAAAGCTCACGTTGCGTTGGTGTCTTTTATAGTGACAGATTATGACTTGAAAGAAATCAATTTCATTTTTTCTGATTATTATATTACATAACAAGAATTCATGTCAATCCAATATTAAACACAAGGCTCGATGCTCTCTATGTGGAATCATATCCAAAAAAAGAAGCATTTTCTTTCTATGGAATTATTATCCTTATAGCAGACCAACGACGTCACGTCAATATTTTGCTTGTGCGATTTCCAGAACTACGAGCAATCATACTATTTTGGCACAAGAAGTTATAGCACTAACATCCTACTAAATCAGGTTGTCTCAATGTTTCTTTTTAGGAATTGATTTACAACTTCACTTCTAATTGGTTTATAGTTAGATGTTATATTGTTTGATTTTGTTGTGACAACATTTGAATTTCACTTTAAATGTTGTCACAATTTCAAACTGAACTGAAATTTTATATTTCATTTGAAAATATCTGAATGACGTCACGCCATACGGGATTTTACTGGTAATAGTCAGTCAGTTCAACGTCCATCTGATCTAGATTAGAATGAAGTGTCAATCATCTTAACGAGAAATATCTTCTTCTTCTTCATCGTGTGGGTTCATTACAATGTCGACAACCGACCTCACAAACCCTAGTATCAGTGTTAGAGAGCCGCCAAAGGCCACTGACATGGCTCGTGTAACGACTAGATAGTAGCCGGGACCAACGGCTTAACGTGTCTTCCGAAGCACGGAATCATCTTTCTTTTCGGACAATCAGGTGATTCAGCTTCAGTCTGCAGTCCTAACCAAACTGGGGAGGAGAGATTTTTCCTTGACAGTAATGAGCGGCGAAATCTCGACCACTCGGCCATGGAGGCTGTTACGAGGACTATGCTGGGTGAGAAAGGGAATAAGGCTCCTATCAGCTCACATCATCATCATCATCATCATCAGCTCATATACTTCCTCACAGTGAGGCTCGAACCTACCCTGAATTGGAGCGATCAGGCCGTAGTTGACCACGACCAGTACGAATTATTCGACTTCACACACGACCTTGGAATTGCTTCGTAGAAGTGTGCAGGTTTCCTCCTAAGTTTTTCTTGTCTCTCGAACAACTTCTTGGAAATCTATAATATAAAAATGAATCGCAAAATGTGTTGGTAAGCGCATAACTCAACAACGCCTGGACCAATTTGGCCAAATCTTTTTTTAAAATGTTCGTTGAAGTTCAAGGATGGTTTTTACGGGGGTGTAGGGTAGGTGTAGGGTAGGTGTAGGGTAGGTGTAGGGTAGGTGTAGGGTAGGTGTAGGGTAGGTGTAGGGTAGGTGTAGGGTAGGTGTAGGGTAGGTGTAGGTTAGGTGTAGGTTAGGTGTAGGGTAGGTGTAGGGTAGGTGTAGGGTAGGTGTAGGGTAGGTGTAGGGTAGGTGTAGGGTAGGTGTAGGGTAGGTGTAGGGTAGGTGTAGGGTAGGTGTAGGGTAGGTGTAGGGTAGGTGTAGGGTAGGTGTAGGGTAGGTGTAGGGTAGGTGTAGGTTAGGTGTAGGTTAGGTGTAGGGTAGGTGTAGGGTAGGTGTAGGGTAGGTGTAGGGTAGGTGTAGGGTAGGTGTAGGGTAGGTGTAGGGTAGGTGTAGGGTAGGTGTAGGGTAGGTGTAGGGTAGGTGTAGGGTAGGTGTAGGGTAGGTGTAGGGTAGGTGTAGGGTAGGTGTAGGGAAAAATGGCAGGACAACGTCTGCGGGGTCAGCTAGTATTATTATAAATAATTAATTATTGTGTTATGATTAACAACTAAAGCCAGCTCGTGGTCAAGCATTCGTGCCTTCCGAAGCACGGAATCGTTTTTCTTTTTGGATAATCAGGTAAGTCAGCCTGCAATGTTCCGACCAGACCGGGGAAAGTCTTACAAAGAGATATTTTTATAACAAGGATTCGAACCCGGTACCTTCGGAAAGAGAGTCGATCGCTCGACCAGTCAGCCACGGAGGATGTAATCTCTATCTAGTTAGAAGGTACAGAATAAGTAAAATGGTGATTCAAATTAACTATCTGTCATTTAAACCAAGGCTTACACTTAATCCGATTATTTGTAAGTGAAGTAACTACAAATTAAATATTCAAATTATTATAATTGCAGGCTTCATACGTTTACAAATTAATTATTTTCATATTACGTTACACTAATCCCAAATGCAAAACGTGTTGGTATTAAATGGATTGGTTTCTAATGACAGAGTATTAATTTTAAAATAAATAAATGCAGTAAGAAAATTAAAAGTGATCCTAAATTATCATAAACTGACATTAATTCCATTGCATAAGATCAAAGTTTGATGGATGGGTGGCCGGTAACATAAAAGCTAGATTGTATCACTTCACGAAGTTGAAAAACATAAATTCTTGAAAAATAAATTATTTCTAGTTTAATTTTAATCTTAACTGTCATCTTTCATGTTAAATATACAATTTCACTAGAATTTTATTCACTGTGTCATGAAAACATTAATGAGATCATAATCGGTCCGCCCGCGGCAACGCTCGCGTCATGTATGATTTTCCCGTGGGAATATGACTTATTCCCGTAAAAAGTATCTTATGTGTTAATCCAAGTTACAAACTATCTTTATTCCAAATTTCATACAAATCCGTTTTGTAGTTTTTGCGAAAGTGTAACAAACATCCATCCATACGAACTTTCGCATTTATAATATGACGAGTAGTATGGATAGCCCGAGATAATAATCTATGTTATATTATCTGACAAATTCTCGTTCTTTTCAGCCAGTAGACGTAGCTAGATTGAAAAGTATCCAAGGATCTCCACAATGTAAGTCTAACACATACCAATCAATCAATCAATCAGCCTATTGCAGTCCACTGCAGGACGTGTGCCTCCCCTTGGGCACGCTAAAGCGCACGATGACCCGCTTTCCTCATCCAGCCACCACCAGCGACCTTCCTCAGGTCATCAGTCCACCTGGCAGGGGGGCGTCCCACACTACGTTTCCCGAGACGCGGTCTCCATTCGAGAACCCGTCTGCTCCAACGCTCGTCGGTTCTGTGACAGACGAGGCCAGCCCACTGCCACTTCAGCTCCGAAATTAATACCAAAGGAAAAATAACACAAAAATATAGTTTTTATTTAAAAGCCAATTTCCAAAAGACATATAAAACACCGATTAAGTTGGCAATGCAAAGCACGGCTTCGTCCTTGTGTCTGCTATATATAATATCGTATATATAGGTAAATGTAAGATGTAAGTAATGTAAGTATTGACCAGGATGATATTTACCGAGTAATTAATATGAGTTCAGCGCGGACCGGCTGTACTTAACACGATACCTACCAATATGTCGGGCCGTGTGCTGAATCACAAGTTAAAATACAGTCTGTGAAATATTTAGGTTAACATGAACAGTGGGAAGTCACTCGTTCTCTTCCCGTAGAAAATCAGCTTCACTTCGGGAATAGTTTTTTTTTTACTAGCCTACGCGATCCCACTGCTGGGCAAAGGCCTCCCCCGATTTCTTCCACCGCTCTCTCTCCTGCGCATGTTCTAGCCAATCTACGCAAAAGGCATCTAATTCATCGGAACAGTTTTAAATAATCAAATTTAACGTGGACAGCGGGAATCAAACTATTTTCTAAACTTAGAAAGTTTGTTCTTTTACGCAGAAACGAGCGACGGAGGTTCTAATATATAGGCGAAATCAAACTAAAATTAACTTTATTAAATTCACAGTCATATTGTTTGGAAAAGATCACATTCTTACACAATACGCAATTGAGCATTCCTCTGTAGCAAGAATTTGCCAAAAAATCTTCACAGGCGTTAGGATTTTAGCTGTTTTTAGCTCACTTTTCTTTTAACTCTCTCTTCCTTCAAATCGCATGAGTGCGAGTGAAACAGAATACTATCAAGTAATAGCTCATACTACAAGATTTCTACTATACAACAATCTTGTCGTCCATAATTTTTTGGAATTATAACTTTTTATGGAAGTGATACCTGCGTAGTATGGTGACGGCAGAGTAGAATACATTTGTCACCAACCCCTACTCTTCCCGTGGGTGTCGTAAGAGGCGATATAGAGACTACACATTGAACAGGGAACGGGCAGCAGCGCTCTCTGATACAGTAACCTTTTAATCTGCGATCTTCAACCCGCCTGCCAAGCGTGGAGATTATGGCAAAACCAAACACTTAAGTGGAGGAAGCTCATAGTCCAGCAGTGGACTGTAACGGGCCATTGATGTTGATGATACTTGCGATATTGGCTCTTTTAAATATTTGCTTACATGTAGAGGAGGACTAGGACTTGTGTGATGCTGACTGTACTAATATGGAATCATCAGCAGCTCGTTTAATTGATCTCAATCAGTCTGCATTCGGCCTATCACGATCCGCGTAGATCATTTCAAAAGATCAATATTACTATACTACATCTATACCGCATAAACAGCGATAATTTATACAATTAATGTAGCTATCAGTAACATTAATGTATTTATACAATTGATATAGTAATCTTGAAAAGGATAGAACATCAGCTCTTATATGTTCCCACTGAGGGGCTCGAGCCTACCCTAAATTAGGGCGATTGACCACGCTGGCCCAGTGCGGGTTGGTCTTGAATTTCTTCGCAGAGGTGTGTATAAGTGGAACTCTGTTCATACTCTGAAATCAAGCCCTTACAATCTACCTACACCTACAAGAATGCCAACCTGGACCCACCGTTTCGAGTCCCAGTGCATTATTCAGTAATAGGATTTATCTAGGAATCGAACCCGCGGCCCGCCGTCACCATTGTATGGTAAACTGTGCACACTACACACACCAGGTGGGTAAAACGCGGCTGGTTTATCACATCACACTAATATTTATAATAAAATTGTGAAAGTATGTTTGGATATTTGTATGTTAGAGATGTTTGAATGTTTGTTCCGCTTTCACGCCTAAACTTAATACTGAACGGATTTGGATGACATTTGGAATGGAGATAGTTTGTACCCTGAATTAACACATAATAAGATATTTTTACGGGGAAAATCTTACACAACGTAACAGATTTAAATAAAAGCTTATTATTATCATACTAACGTGAAACTACTCGTGTACTAGCTGGTCATTATGTTTTAGGTACATTACGGATGTAGGATTTGGGGAGGCCTTTGTCGAGTCTTTCGGCTGAGAAGATGATAATGTTAACATTATAATTTATTAAGTATCGGGTTATTTCTAAACTAGTTGACCGAGCGAGCGAAGCTTCTCCGTTTCAGCTTGGCCAAAATTTATTTTGTCTGTCTGTCCATTTGTCTATTTCTTCCACTCTACAGGTCGCGTCTCTCAACCGATTCTCGTGAAATTTTGGGAGCAGGTTCAATTCGATTTTTTTGTCGAGTCAGTTTTAAGATTTTTTTTAAATGACGGAGTTATGGGAGTTGCCAGCTTACAAGGTATACTGCTGAGGCTATTTTTCTTTACAGGTCACATTTCTCATCCAATACAAAAATAAAAATAAAAAAATATTTGAGATAAATAAATTTCAAGGGGTCGGGGATGTTTGTGGAGAACAAATAAAAATAAATATAAATAGATATACAGACTCGTGAGGTCTACAGCTCACAGAGCCACTAGTACGTGCTTGGTGGGTATTATTTTTTTATTAGATAGCTTTGATGGCAAAATATATTTTATAAAATGCTACTTCGAAAGAAGAGTTTTTCTCTCTGTTCTTTTTTCCTACCTTTTTTCTTATTGCCACAGTTACAGCACGATGTTACTCCTACGCCGACGTTTTGTATTAAAAACCGCCGCGTTTTCCTTCCTCTTGTGTCCAAAATATTATCAACTCGTCTATACCGTATTGGGGCAGGTTAATAACGCGGTTTAGCGCACTCGCTATCGGTTTAGTCAACTCGACCAGATATTCCACTGGCACGAGATATTTATCAGAACCTCTGGAATACCGGAGTGCCAGCAGCATAGCGAGCTAACAACATGCGACATTTTTGTATATTTCTGTATTTCCGATTGGTAGAAAATCGTGATAATATTACTTCGTGTTATCACAATCTCCATGGCCGAGTAGTAGAGTGCGTTGGGTTTTTATTACTAAGGGTTAGGTTCGAATCCTAGTGGGACTCTGTGGTCAAATAAAACTTGATATTTGAGACTGCTCCGAGTTTGGTTAAAATATTACAGGTTGACTTTATTGTCCAAACAAATAAGGGTTGCTCCAAAAAATAGTCGTTACATAGTGTCCGTTTTACGGAGCTACCGATGAACTAACATGGCTCTTGTTACGACCATTCTCCGTAGATAACAGCTGGGACCAACGGTATTTAATGCCTTTCGAAGTACAGACCTGATTCCGACAATCAGGTAATTCAGCATCAATCAAATTATGGACTTATCTAGAAAACCAAACGCTCTTGACCACAGAGAGATCGGACTACGTTTTATTTAATAAATTCCTTATAGTTTCTGCTATCGAACACTAAAAGAATTTTTGCTCTATCTTTAAAATTGACCGAGTTTTAAAGGTTTGAAATTCAAGATTAGACAGAGAGGCACATACCCACTTGTGACGTCATTTGTTAGTAACGCCATATAATCTCCATACAAAAAATCGTTTTGGAAAGAGACAGACAACATATTGAAATTTTAAAAAATCATTGTAAAATCGTTTTTAACCGATTCTGTTTGCTTCTTCGCAAATCGTCTGCTACTAATATATGTTTTAAAAATAATTCATAAAATATGGTAAATTTAGGAACAGTCCGATACCCTATTGTGGGGATGTCACCTTCAATACTAAAACCAGCGACCCTGGAACTTCACCGATGCAAAAATTACTCAGAAGTCAGAAGATATAACTTTATCGCATCCCACACGTACCTACCCATCATTACTTGTAAACGATCAGCTAATTATGATTTCAACAAACTGCGACGACGTCGCCATCTTAGGAGCAGCGCGCGCCGTTTCGCCTCGATTTAAGGACTCATTAAGATCCGCACTCCCATTAACAAATATAAAGAATGGCTGAGATATTACACATTGCTATTGGAGAAGTTTCAAGAATTGAGACTTCTGTATGCATCACTAACTTTATTACCGTTTGGGGTTCCGTAAAAAAGATGACGAGTCTACAGCGTTTTAGCTGCTATATTTGCAGTCAGAAAATATATGATTCGTGGTTTGGGAGTGCACACTAGATTGTTGTTTCCGGCTATGTATGTACATGAGCTTGGCGTTTAGCAGTTCAATAACTTTTACACCAGGGTCGGTGAGGTCGGTCGTTAATCTAACCTTATAATCTACACGAGAAGCTTTTCCTAAATCAATGCTGTAAATAAATAAATAAAAAATATGTAGGGACATCTTCACACACGGCCATCTGATCCCAAACTAAGCAGAGCTTGTACTATGGGTACCAGACAGCTGATATACATTACATAAATAGATAAATACATATATAGATAAACAACAACCAGACACAAGGCAAACACAAGTGCTCATCACACGAATGTTTGCCCTGGGCGGGATTCGAACCCGCGACCATGTGCGTCGGAGGCAGATACACTACCACCTGGGCTACGGAGCCGTCAAATTTTCAGGCTTTTGTATTTATGGAGTAGAGTATACGGCTGTTTGTTAAAAGTATGTTTGCTTGCAAATGTGCACAGTCAATTACCACACTTGGACGATGTAATTTTTCAGATTCCCAACTATAACTTACAATATAGAACGAATTCAAAATGGTAAATAAAAAAAACATAAGAAACTCCATCCATATTCCCTTGTCAGAAAGAGCGTCGAACAGGACTGACAACCTCGGCCGATAAAACCTGATTTTAGCACCATCCGACTAGAGAAATTAAAGTTTTAAATTTATTAAAATAGCCAAAAATACTTCTGAATATTTAGTTTAAATCCCTGAACATAAGTACAGTAAATAAATGTTATGATGCATCAATCTATCAAAATGAAAAGAAAGTTTGTTAAAAACCGTAATTTTGAGCCAACATAATTTGTGAACGCACCACAACAGCTGATTTCAAGCTGTCAAATGATCGTAAACAAGTTTCCGTGCAGTGTTGATTAAAATATAAAAATCCTTTAAAAATGCAAAACAGCGTTACAAATGTATATTACTTTCGTATGTTGCTGTCTCCGGCCACTTTACACATTTAAAACACATCCTCTCCATTTCATCTAAAGTTCTTTTGAACCTTGATTGTATCATCTTGTGAATAATCCTAGTTTCGAACTAGCCGATTTCTAAACCCCATTCAACGGAACAATGATATTGTCGACTCGCACTTGGCAGTCCATTAATAATTTCACAGGCCTGTCTTGAAACAAGACCGCTTCAACTGTCGATATTTGAATTGAGCCGTTTCCGAGAACCACCTGCTCAATGTATCTGTATGGACTGGTTGCCCTTTGGATGAGACAATTTGGTTGGAAATTTAAGAGCAAAGGTACTCAAGAATATAACAAGAGATGCTTCGCGAGTTGATAAAATTGGATGCTTATTTGGATGCGAGTTCAATAGGTCATAATTATTGCTCTCACTAATTATAAACTCGGCATGGACACAAAATAAACCGCGCAGTTTTACCTACTTTGTGGTACCTATGGATGTTCATACAGGGTAGTACATTCAGACATTCTGACCCTAATTACACTGTTTCTTTCCAGAAAATTGTTGTTTTTAAAGTTGGTTCTTCCGGTTTTGTGCATAATATCAATATTACGAGTTAATAACGGTATTGTAATGTTTGTTGTGTGTTTCAATTTATAAAGTTTTTTGAGCAAGTATTAACAAACATAATAAATATTTATTAATATCCATACTATAGTCAATATACAAATAAAAACTCAAAAATAATTATATGTCAAAAATAAAATAACAAAATAAATATCTAATTAAAGACAGTCAAAAAGGCCGCCCCGAATCGCACCCGGAGGGAATGTACCCATTACACTGGCAGCATTTCCTCGCTGAATGGCCAGCGAAATGTGCTGCCTTAGGTACGATTCGGCGCGGGGGTTCAAACTGTATTAATGCCCTCTTATTATTTTTTTATGAAATTTGGCACACCTGTTGGTAACCAACATAGTCAATGATAGTAAACAAAATGGAAATACATTTAGCCGTGTGGTGTAATGTATAAGACAAATGTTTGAATAAACTAGGAATCGGATTTAAATATCTTTTATTTTAAACTAAGTGAACAGCGTCAACAACAACATTGGTTTAGTAGTAGTTTCCCATCATTATATTATTATATATTCGAAATATCAATGTTTATTAGACGAAACAAACAATTGTTCAGTAAAGTAACTACTTAGTACACGTCGTCGCAGACACGATTTAGGAACAAGGGCGGGTAAAACCGCTTTGTACAGGGCAAGTGTAATTAGGATGGCCCCGAAGATTTATAATAAATTACCTTTAGATATAAGACGATGTGACCAGTTAATGAAATTTAAACGTAAGTTGACTAATTATTTAATTGAAAAAACACTTTTCACCTCTCCACCTCGGAAAGTTAGCTTTTAATGCCTGAAAATAGGGCCGAAAATCGCTTATTCATTTCTAGACATGCAATCCATTGTCATGTCTAGAGAGGAAAATTATTTTGAATTTCGAACATTATCTTTTTTTTTTTTTTTTTTTTTTTAAATGGCTTAAAAAAGTTTTCATATATCCGCGCGTAAAATAATTGACGTGAGGCATTTTTTTATTGGGTGTATTCCGAATCAAACTGTCAGAGCCGTCAGCAGCGATCAGAAAACCAAAAGATTGTATGGGTTTCGCCTGCCTTTGAGTGCGCTAAAATCGATTTAAGCGCGTCTCGGAACGCAGGGATAGGTTTTCATACAATTTTGGAATGCACCCTAGAAAATTATAACCTAAAAGTTTGTTTATTATTTTGGTTGTTTATTTTTATCTTCTTAACTAAAAATTTAAAAGTATTATGATGAAATACAGTAATGAAATCTCAACTTATAGAATTATATCGAAAATAAGAGAACTCTTGTACATTTTAAGTACCAATATTTACGTAGGTAAGTAAATAGTTAAATGATTTCCTTGCCGGAACAGGTAAAAATAATGTGTTGGGTTTGAGAGGAATCTTATTCTCACCTCGAACCTTAGAATCCCTCGCGAGCTTCAGGAGTCTGTTTTAGAAACACTCGCTTCGCTCGTGCTTCAGAGAACTGATATTGAATCCAGAGCATGCGAAGGAGTTTGTAATAACAAACTCCTTCGCATGCTCTGGATTCAATATCAGTTCTCTGAGGAAAAATCAACATTCCTCTCTTACCTAACAAATAACTATTACTCAATTCATGAATTTTTAAATGACTCTTAATGTAATTATAAAATAATTTATTTTGATTTAATTATATAAATTGTGACATTGAACTTTTGATATTATGTACTTTAAGATTTATATGTTGTCATAATTTAATTTCAAATTTTTATAAATTCGTATACCGGAAGGTGCGACATAGTGCGACATAATAATATTGTACCAACCTTTTTACCTACGTTGACGAATAAATGATTTGAATTTGAATTAGTTTTCAAGCATTGGACTGTATAAAAGAAGGATTTTAATTTTAGGAGTTATTTATATAACCAATCCTACCTTTTAAAAAAGCCGACAGAGCTATCAGATAGTTCCCAGGACAAAAACTGTGGGAAACCAAACTATTCACTTTACTCCGGGTCTAGACATGGAACCTATTTAGATCCCAGATAGACCTAAAAGTACAGGCAATAAAATTTTACTTTAAAGGCAAACCTGTGTACGTACAGTCGGCAACATGTTCGCAAGATTCTAATCGAGACGACAACGTAAGAGGCTCATCCATCTCAATCGAAAACAATTGAGACCTTAATTCCTTTTTTATCTTTTCAGGAAAAAAATATCATGAACGTTTGTTTTGTTAAATTAAAAACACCCACTATAGGAGCAATGTGTTTTTAAAGTTTCAAACTCTTTGGTTTAAAGATATCAATATAGAATCAAAAATAAATAAACTTACAGGTTCTTTATAATCTATACTAATATTATAGAGAGAGAAGTCCGTACTGATTGTTGAATGACTGATTGATGACTTTTTTTATTGACTCATCAGCGCACAGCTGAAACTACTGAATCTAGAAACACCTTATGACGTAGACAAGCAATAAGAAGGGATTTCGTAAAATTCCCCCTCTGAGGAGGGAAAAAAGGGGATTATTTTTTTATAATGATTGAAAGGACAACTTGATTTTTCGATCTCTGTACCAATGTAACGCAATCAGATTTTATTGAACTAAAAAGCTTATGTTATCCAGAACTAAACCACTTCGTGTTTATTCTTTATTACCTGTAGTCGTATTTAAAAGGGAAAGTTTTTAATATATTTATATTTATCTTTTTGGCGTAGCTGGCGATAACGTAACATTTAGCTCAGTCGGGAAACCGTGCGAATTTTATGGCTAAGATCTTAAGTTCGAATCCTCAATTTCTTTTTATTTATGTTTTTTACATTACATTGCACGCTAGTAAGTAGTAGTCAATAAATAACATTGAGTAACATTTTTGTATTTCACTTGGCATCCGTCCAGGCGTCCAGTCTACACCAATCGCTTTTGAAAATAGTCTCACTATGAAAAAAATAGGAGTTATGAGTTAAAAAATGGATGCTCCACGAGCAAAGCTCGGTCACCCAGGTGAAGACATCCAGATACAAGGCAAACACAAATATTCATGCTCCGAATTCAAAACACTTTCTAGCCTGCTAAAACCTACTTTGGGCACACTTATGCGAACCAATCGTCACTTTTTGAATAGATGGGATGAAAAATCACTTACAATGTACTTTTATTTTGCCTAATGTTTAGAGGGCCTTTTTAAAACAATACGGATTTAAAATAAAATACAATGTAATAGGAAAATTAACAAAATCGAGTATACAAATATTATATTGATGGGTGGGGTTTTTTCCCTGAAAGCATGGGTTTCAGTTATTTTTAAAATCGAGTTTTTGTATGTGAGAGTGTGCCCAGGCACTTCACGATCTTATCCCGCCATCCACCTTCGCCACCGGAGTATGCGGCGCCGGGGACGTTTCCACCCTCACGTGGTTGAATTTCCCGTAGTCCGCACTAAACATTTTGCGTCGTCTTTCTTGGTGCGTACAGCACGAGAGTGGAATGCTCTTCCGGCGTCTGTGTTTCCGGAGTCTTATAATCTTGGTGTATTCAAGGCAAGAGTGAATAGGTATCTTTTGAGTGAGCGTGTATCATCTTCGACCTCATCATCACTTTCCATCAGGTGAGACTGTGGTCAAACGCGAACCCATTTAAAAAAAAAAAAAAAAAAGTGTATGGCGGTGTCCAGTTTAATTTTGCATCAATTACTAAGGCAAGTAGCGTCAAAATATTTATAGTTTTTGTTGAACGAGAAAAATGGCTTCCGACGCATAATGAGATTATACCTACTCCTAATGGCATGGTTGCAATTTACAAATATTTATCAAATAAAAAGCGTCGAACATTTATTTACTAATAGTAACATGATAAAGGGGTGGTTATCAAGGGGTGGTTGGTGGGGTAGGGGTGGTGGTGGGGGCGGGTGTTACAAATAAATTATTCTGTGTACAGTCTTTAAATTTTAATCAAATAAATAATGAAACTTTCAACATTAGTTAGTAACTACAAACGAAATTAAATTATGTCAATTTAATAAAAAAAATATATCAGATACATTTAATTTAACAATGCAAATAAACGTAATGTCAAAATTATGTAGGTTAACTATGACTAAAACTTTGAATAGTTTTTAGATTTCTTCATAGGTACTAAAATTTATCATCAGGAAACACTAAAATTATTAAAAAGACAATTTATCAGTTGCTGAACAACTATTTCTGTTTTAATTCAAAGTCAAAACACATACATAGTAACTTTCATTTAGTGAGCATTCCAGTTTCGTAATTTGTCAAACATATTACCCAACCATTTTAAAAGTAGGAATCCTATCTATTAGTTGTTATCGCCATTATCAACTCAAAATAATTATAACCTTATATGAGCCCTTATATTTAAATAGGTCAGAATCAAAGAGATAGAACATTAGACGACCTAACACCGATCCCTAGAGTAGAACAAAAATGCTTAGTTTTAATGGTAAATTTCGAAATAAATATTTTTGACAAAGTCAGTTCAGACTGTAATGTGAAATAAATAGACTAAGACATGAATTACTAAACGAAATGCCCGCTAGAACAGCTCAATTTATTTTTTCAAAATCACAAGATAACCAAGTTATTTGCTGCTTGAAATTTTGATCTACGTGCATTAAAGCTATTATTACTGCAACAACAAGTTTGTATTTCTTCTATATTTTTGCACGTTCACACAATATGTTTATAGCAGAAGAACAAATGATTATCTTGGCTTCTGGAATAAGTTAGTGAGTTTTGGTTATTTTGACAATCAAATATTCCTGTTTAGCTTCTTGTAAGGTAATCGTTGGCGATGCTCTTCCAGTCGGTCGGGTCACCTTCTTCCACGTTGGGAACTGACTTGCGGATCTTTTTGAGTATTGCCCAGCCGCCTGCCTGCACAAACATAACATTTTTTCGTTAAATTAAGTCTGTAAACTGCTTTCTTTGCAAATAATATACCAATTTTCGTACCTGCTTTAAGTGTTACGCTTGATACTGTGCGTAAGGAAAATTTAATAAAAAGCACATTGGTCAAAACGATCGTGATTATAATTCGTTTTTTAATCATAACATAGTTATTAAAAAACTTACTCTTCTCAAATTTAAATTTATAAAGCTAGTTAATAAAAAAAAACTATGATAATTTCTACATACACTTATATAAAGCCAAGATTTCCATTTATAGGTGACTGTGTGTCAATGTTGTTACCAGCATACGTTAAAAGATCGTGTTCATTGTATCAGAAATTGGTTTGCAATGAGTCTTACAAAATCATGACAAATAGTTGTGAATCAGTACCTTCTCAGTGGAGCTAATGTAGTCGTTTTTCGGGTCCTGCTCCTTGGTGTAAGCTCCGAGGATGAGGCTTTGCACCAACCGAGAGCAGATCAGAGTCTGGAATCGAACAATATAGCTTTAAACAAAGTGTGTTAGGAATAACAAATTCTTTATGTAGTACATTTTATTTCAGTTGCATCATAAGTTTTTAAAAATAAAGATGAATATTAGAAGCCGGGAAAGAACGATAAAATAGAAGACAAATAGAATAGAGAAGTAATAGAAAGGGTAGACATATCGTATATCGCAGAACATGAAACAAATACAATATTCAAAACTGATCTAATTCTTCTTCTTCTTCTTATTCTTGTGGTGCCTCTCCTACTGGAGGTTGGCGGTCAGCTCTGCATATTTGTTCTTGTTTCTTGCCAGATGAAACAGTTCTTCAACGCTGGCAATTCCCGTTCACTCCCTCACATTCCTGAACCACGACTTCCTTCTGCCAACGCGTCGCTTAACCTCTATTTTTCCCATAATTATGGTGTGGAGCAGGTGGTATCGATCGTGCCTAAGCACGTGCCCTAAAGAACTAATCTTTTTCTTTTTGATGGTCAAAATAAGTTCCCGGGGTTTATTGATGCGTCGCAGTATCATCTAATTGAAAATTATAAAAAGGACTACGTACCTTGAGTAGACGATATTCACTGTCGGGCAGGCGTCTGTTGACTGTGTACCCAGCCAGCACAAGTCCTCCAGTGCGAATGTCTCCGGAAGTCAAGATGGCGTAGGTCATGGTGATGGCCAATTCAAATACGTAATAGGAGAACTGGATATCACCAAAGTCTATGATGCCGGTGATGCGGTAGTCTGAGGATCTGGAGAAGAAGACATTGGATTTCTATTTGAAAATGTAAAGGGTTTTACACATTATATATTTATTGCTTGACATTGCTGGCTGTATTCTAAAACAAAATGATTTTACTCATTCATTCATTCAATGACTATCCATCAAATCCAACTGTTGCAATCATTTCGAATGCTTTACGTTGAATAGTTCGGTTGAATTAGATGGAAAGTCATAGAGCAGACTTTTTTGTCACATTATTTATCCGACTGCCTAGTTAGTTCAAGATTTTTTATTGAGTCAGTCACAAAAATATCCGTCCATGTCAATTTTGGACAGAATTGTGAAGAATGTAAGCCAAGAGTATCGCAAATACATTTTTTAATGTAAGCTATAGATTTGCACTAACTTGTAAAAAATAATAATTGGTGAACTTAAGTGAAATGACAAATGGGTTTAAAAAATATATCTCCACCAACAGATCAGTCAAAATAATATTATTAGTACCGGCGTAATCATGACGTGTAACACCCTCACCTATGATGTTATAATTCGAAGTCACAAAAGGATACAAAAATATTAGTCATTCTATCAGCAATGTTCTGATAATGTTTTGAGTGACCTTGGGTAGACTTTAGGTCTGCTGTCAGAAAAAAATAACAATTAAAAAGAACAATTGCAAAGAACAATTAAAAGTATAAGCGAACGAAATGCTCCATGTGGTAACGATTCCTTTTTTTAAGGTCTTAGTGATAGTAGAGACTTGATAGATGCATATCTCTTAATAAAATTACAACCAAACATAGAAGCAGAATGTTTAGTGATGCTCTTGGCTTACCTCAACATTATTCCGTCTAAGATCTGGGAGCAAATCCTCATAAGTCTTAGATTTGGTAGGCTACATTAAAACAAGAAAGTAAACCTTAGTTTTAGTTGTTTTGCATAGGAAGAAGATGATGTTGATTCAAAATATACAACCTACATAAAAAAAATAAGCAAAGATAATGACAAAATCTGAAAAATTTAAATTTATCAGTGACCAAAATAAACTGAAAGATAAGACTACAGCATGTCTTGTATTGTTTATAGACAAACAAATTATGATGCAAATCTGAAGATATGATATTGTGATGAGAAGTTGAATTTATTAAGAAGATTCAAGTACGAATATGATTTATGAACCGTTGCCTAAACCCATATTAAAAAAGAAAAAATACAAATCTTTCATATTTTTTTCATAAGTAATGACAGTTCACGTAAAATTGTGAGCTTGAAATACGTGTAAACAAAACGCCTGTAGAAGCAGTACTAGCAAAATGCATCTGCTAAAAACGCAGGCATCAAAACCGATGGATTTGCCCTTGTTTACACTGCTAACTGCATCAACTGCAGTGCTAATTTTGCCATAATTATAGCTTGCTACTAAATCTGGCATTCAGCTATTTCTCCTAACTGTCGCTGCCAGTCTCCTCAGTATATCGTTAAATTATAAGGGCAAGTCGCCTTACATTACGAATATCAATAATTTTTCTGTGGTTATCTTTTCACATTAATTTAAATAGGTCGTAACAAGGTATATGGCTAAAATATGAAAAGGTTACAACTCGTATCATTGTTCTCTTTAAATAGAACTATGTCTGACCTGCTATCTTTCTTGGTGACCAGAACGTTCATTTCGTTGACGTCTCCGTGGATCACTCCTTTCTCCAGCTCGTCCAGTTTTGGCACTATTGCGTATTTGTACTCCTCAATGACCTGAATAGTAACAAAATGTCGTATAGAAATATTATGATTGTGTCTTCTGCTATGTTTCTCAAAGCATTGTATTTTTTTCAAGGGAGAAATTGACAAAATCAAACTTGTCAAAATTATTAACAATGCTCATCAAAACGAAATGAATAAAGAAATCTTAATAAGATGGCATAAAGCTAATAATTTTAGTAAAAAGGTGATTCATTGTACTATTTACTCAAAAATTCAGGAAACTGAATTTTGGTTTTTCGATAGGTATTGTTAAACTTTAGTTAAGTACCCAAACCGACGACAGGATAGTAATAGTTGAGTTAAAGTCAACCTTTTGGCTTTGAGTCGTATATATTCTTATGGTTGTACAGAAGAAAATACAAGTTTTTAATGGCGCTCTGTTAGTAAACATGTATACTTCTATCTGTAGATAGATCGCAGCCGAGATTGCAAATACAAAAGTTCTTCGACCGGCCTTTGTAATTTTTCAACGTGATAGTCACGTCACAATGTTTACGTTCCGGTACCTAACTATTGTTTTTTGTTTGCTTAGTTTTGCAGCTGGTAAATCACCAATAACTACAGCACTAACCTCTTCAGCGAGTTCCAAATTTTGTGCGTCCTTGATCGACCCTTTGATCTTGTCCAGCTCAGGGACCTTCGTTAGCATCCACATGAACTCACGATTCACTAGGCCAGAGTGATTGAAGTGCTGGAAAGATATAACAGGCATTCGAATCTAAGACAAGACAATAGTTTTGTTTAAAAAAGGAAAACGCAAAAGATGCGAGCCTGTTGAGTTTTTTGAATGTTAATAGGTAATAGGTAGTAATAAAAAGAATGACCAAATAATATAATGAAATGTTGTGTATATTGAAATAATGGAATGAAATTGTAATGAAATGTTTAGTAGTAATAAGGTGTATTAAGAATGGAATTTAATGTAAATATTTTTTATTTTGAATGAAATTGTTGTGTATTTTATATATTGCATGAAATTTATCAGATTATTTTAGTTAGGTAAAAAAATATGTACTATTTCGGACACAAATTATTGTTAACGAATAAATAAATAATAATAATAATAATAATTTTCGGAGAGCTCGTTTCCACAGAATCTTACATCGTGTTAGTGAAACCATTCAAAAAATTTTGATTTAAAATTTTATAGTTGTTTCAATGGTATATACAGTCTATACCAATTGTAGGTGATTATTAAGTTTTTAAAAGATTAATAATGTTTATTTTGTTTACGGTATGAATAAGATACGAATACACACGTAAATAAAAAATCTGAAAAAATCATCAATTTAGTCTAAGATGCTTTAAATATATTATTTATAAACAAAAAAAAAAATATTCAAAATTAGTCGGTTAAAAATTGGACGATTTTTTTAATTTGGAAACTAACTAAAACCTTCATCTAATTTACATGTTCTAATACAAATCGTGTGACAGATGCAAATAACGTGCTATTATGTTATGTTGTCCTAGTACTCGCAGCTTGATTTGTATTTCAAGGCTCAACTAGCATATTACTGTCAGTGGATGTTCACATACATGCAATGGCGTTTCAGTGACGTCTATCTGTTTGAAAACGATGAGCTGCGTAATTTTCTTGTCAGATTTCTATGTTTGTTGTTTCAGTTTTATCTGACGAGCTGAATAACAACAAATTCCATAGAATTTTATTGAGTACCTACCTTATAATACTCCTTCTTAACGCAACATTAATATACTCCCAAATATAATGATAGTTTTCACGATATAATCTTTTGACAGACCTTCCGATTTGGGTATGTCCTTGAAAATCTTCTTGGACATAAAGCGCTATTTTTACAAAGCAATGTATCAGGCAGGAGCACAGGACTCACCTTGAGTTTGTTATCCAAATTAGCGACGAACTCTCCCAGCTGGTAGTACAAGGCTTCGGATTTGGGCGCATCCTTGAACAGTTCACCGGGAACATACTCCAAGAGACGAACAGCGTGCTGCTTTCCATCAATGCTCTCCATCGAGTGAAGGTGACCGTAGATGTTGCGGATCGGCTTGGGGCAGGTCACGTTGCGGGTGGCTGTAAATGTGTTGTGTGGTTATGGTATCCTGGTAGATTCTATGGAAATTGGGGAAGTAATTGGAATGACCCTGAGATATTCGAGTTCATTATAGCTGAACTGGTTTCAGAGACTGTATAAGATATTTTTTTTTTCATCGAAACAATTATGGTATCTTTGGGATCTCTGTCACTGTTTGACATAACGATTACAAAATATGTACCAATAATATGGGTATTTTTTTAATTCAATGACTTCCTATAATAGAGCATTGGCCATACATATCTATCTATCCATTAAAGTTGTATTAGTGGAAAACATTCCTTTGTAGAATCAAAATGGTAACTAAGAAATCTGACTGTAATCGGTATTGGATTGGAACTGGTAAGAAAAAAATCAAAGACACTCACTCAAGAAATTCATAATCTCATTCTGAGCCTCAACAACATCCACGTTTTTGGAGTCTAACGAGTTCATGATCTTCAAGACGTAGCCATGAGGGCTGTGGTTAGTGATGAGAGGGTTCTTCACGTTGGGGTCTTCGATGATCTTGTAGTTCTTGTCATCGTAGCCGTTCAGCTCGGTCAGCTCCAGGACCGAGATCCCGTAGAGGCGCTCGGCGAGGAGCTTGACGCTTTCAGTGTCGATGGTGGGACGGATGGTCAGGCCTGGCTCTATCATTTTTTTGGTGTTTCTGGAATTGGATAGTATTTTGTTTTGTTGTTCAAATGGAATGGATCGATCAGTTAAAGTGAACACTGAATAAAACAACCAAAATGGTCGAGATAGATTTATAATGTTTCTTCTCCTCTCTCCATATCCTAAGGCTTGACTATCAAGCTGCCAAATAGTAAAGACATTTCAAATTAATTATTCACGAGACTGACTGATAATTGTTATACACACGTATCGGAGTTAAGTTTACTTAACTAATTAGGTATATACTTACACATCTAAAAACTAACAAAAAATCTGTTTAGAAACTAGCAATAATGACCCTCTTAGCATATGTAAATAGGACAGTTCTTATTGTAAATAAACCTTAAAGTCTAAGTAGATTGCGTATTTTCTTCAACAAACAAGCAACTAGGTTCATGCAGAAACCTCAGTGTATTTGAAACTTGTGTGAGAGTAGAGTCGTAATCTTCACAACTAAGTTGGTCATTATAATAAATTGTCAAGTCGTTTACTTGAATGGGATTGTGAATTGGTGCGTTTCAAGCTAATATGATGTTACGTGTAGAGTATTAGTACTTTTACGTTTGCTTCACGAATTTTGAATATCATATTAAAAACAATATTAGATTTCCATAAAAAAATCAATCAGATAGTTTTGCGGTTTTGTATCCATCTAGATCAATATATATATTTTTTCGTCTGTTAGCCTACGTTCCTTGGGGAAAGTTGTTCAGTGTTATAGAGTGAAGGGAAAGAGAAAAGAATTGAGTTTTACAATGTACCTATTTTGCAGAGAGAAAATGTGAGTTTAAAACCGAGGGATAATTATAAAAAACTAGGTTTACTTGATAAAATGTCACAGATATCGATTTGTTTATTTTTATTCTGCATGGAACATGACCAATTCAAGTTAAAGTGTCTAAAATACTAGCAACAACATAAAGATTTTTATTAGTATGACCGATCACATTGTCACTATCAGTGGCGCCATCTGTCTGTTCACTTATATCACATGACACTATGACGCCGATACATACAAGCCGGTCACTCCTTCATGATATAAATTGATGTGAATTATAGTAAAATTTACTTGTATAATATAGACACGATAATGTTCTTAGAGATATATTTCTTTAGGAGTTAAAAGGGGCTCTACATTTTTTATAACGTGACAGTTAAAAGTTGAAATTAAAAGTTAGGTAATGTTTACCTAGTTATTACCTCAGTTAGAATAAATTTTATTGTATTCTATGAAATAGATATCGATTTTAATACAAATATACGTAATAGACCCGATTTCATTTATGAACAAGAAAGTTTTATATATTTATCGAAAAAAAAAACAATTCAACAAAAAATACTCTATCACATAATAAACAAATATCAATTATTTATAAACAGAATTTCTTACCCAAAACAAATAAAAGAACAACAAAAAAAAAGAACACAGTATTCCAAATTCGAATAGCTTGCGAACCGTTCGTCCCGCGCGATCACTGACAACTGACGCGACGAGGAGTATGCCTTTGCGCAACTCGCTCGCTGATAATCGAGATGAAGATCTATTACGTGTATGCAGTCAACAATATCACGCACACGTACCTTACGGGGTGAGCAGGGCTTACTGCGATGCTACACGAAAGAACTATGTGTGGTTGGGATCAAATCTTGTGGGTAAAACATTTACTGCAATATTGTTAATAGTTATATTTATTTGAAATATTTCCTCTCAACTAACGATTAATATTTTGCATGCTTGATAAGTTATGATGACACTAACTAAAATAATATAAATAACCTGATGCAGCAGCCAGGATTGTCCACTAGGGAACTCCTCAACGGTTTGTAGAATGGACTCTGGCAGAGACCATAAAGGTGTGAATGTAGCTTTCAATTCAAATTGAAAACATTAAAATATTCTTTATTGCACTTTCACACAAACACATAAGAATTTCATATGGGGAAAGAAGTAGATATAAAAAGAAGAAAGGAAAAAGGGAAGAAAGAAGGAAGTTTCTTTTCTCCGATTTCCCCTCCACCATGAACAATTTTAATGTGAAATAATTTAAGTTATATCAACACATTACACGTTTAATCTGGATCGGGATCACTGATCGCGATCGATCGCTATCTGGATTGAGGTAATGTCAACATTTTTTTTTGGCGCTCTTACGGTGAAATAAAACATCGTGATGAAACCTGCACACTCCTGCGAAGAAATTCAAAGGCTGTGTGTGAAGTCGACCAACTCGCACTGGGCCTGCGTGGTCGGTTCTATTCGCCCTAATGCAGGGTAGGCTCGAGCCCCTCGGCGGGGACGCATATGAGCTGTTGATGATCAACATTTTTTTTACAGCATCCCATAGCACCTTCCATTCGCCGCCATGGTGATACGTAATACCTCCTATTTTCATCTCAATAATCATGCGCGCGAGCATGGATATCGGGCGTCGCTCGTCCTTACTCCCGTCCCGAGTCCTTACTGAGCAGTTCACAGACAAACTAACTCTCTAGTGTATTTATTACAGTCCCTTTCAATAGAATCCGGCAATAATGTAAACAAACCAATTTAAACACGATTACTCCGTAATTACTTACATTTGAGTATCAATCCTGATCATATTTACATTTCAAGGAACCATACATTCTTCTTACAATCATTTCGCCCCCTATTAACTTATTTATGATAGTTATTTTAATTAAAAAATACTCGGACGACAAACTTTCAATAATTTGTAAAACTGCCATATTATGTTTTTACTCATCAAAGTCTTGTTTGTCTTTGGAAAGTAAGTGTCAAAAAATTATCTTGTTTATATTATTGCCGGATTCTATTTAAAGGGACCTTAGATGGTCCATAGCAGATTGTCAACGCACTTATATACAAAATGATAGGGCTAATTCAGCCCACCTATTATTTTGAATCATATTCCACTGTTTTTTTTTTTTCAATTATTATATTAGTTCATAAAATTTAAATTTCTATCCACAACACAGCACAGTGCTTTTTCAAATAAAACTGCTAGAATTAAAAAAGCGGATATGTATTATAATTAATTATGCACAAGCGCGCATTTGGCTATGCAGCGGTCGGCCACTCACTGCACGCGCATGCGTTTGCGCAGATTAGAAGCAGATGATAGAAACCTGATATTCTTAGTTTTAAGGTAACCTTCCTGAACTTTTTTCAGCGTCGAATATTTTTTGTTTTTATAATTAATAAAATATTTAGCACGATATAATTTACTAAATGAACTGTATGAGTTCGTGGCCACTTACACCCTGTATTTTATACTAATAAGGTACACTGTGTTAGTTAGTAAATAACGCCAAACTTTTCGGGTTTAATTGAAACAAATGAAACAATTCCATTTCATAAAATATATTCCGGAAACCGTATGCCAATTTTGATAAATAGAAATGTGATAATTACAAAAATCGAGCAAAGAATTTTTAACTTTCTACAAATCAAGATTTTTCTGAGTCGCATCGCAACAAAGCAGAGATCATTAAAAGTCAAACAGTAAAATGTACATTAATAACTCAATATTTCGGCACATTTTGTTTGTCCCTTCGCTAGATACTTGTAAAGTGCACAGTCACGACATTTGACGAAAGTGTCGAGATACGAATTTGACATAAACGACGGCCAGCCAGGGTTATTCCACCTCACCTTGGCGACGTCTTTGACTCTTTATCGAAGAGAGATCGTTCAACTTTTTGATAAGAAAAATCCAAATCGCGAATTTTCTTTAACTGCAAGTGTTCCTGATTTTCAAGTAAAAATATTTATCATCTTTAGTTTCCAGTTAGTCAAATAGTAAAGTGATCGACTCTCATTACAGAAGTTTCAGGTTTGAACCCCGGTAGGAACACGGCGGACAAACCAATATCTGATTGATTGATTGAGAAGGAACGTCAACAACCTGCGCTGATGACAGGTCGCCGAATACCCATTACGATTACGTAGTACACTAGCATATTACTAGGTACGACGACTTTACCGACTAGAATTGCCTCTTCGTCCTTTGCGGGTGTCATTTCATTTAAGCATCGATTACATCTCTCTAGATCTCGTGACTACTTGTGACGGTAAACTAGTACTGCGTTACAATCGCTGTTTTGTCATTTTATAGAATCTATACAGTCATAATAAAGTTGTAACTGTCATAGAAGACATTTAAGAAAACAAATGAGGGGTTTTATAGAATCTATACAGTCATAATAAAGTTGTAACTGTCATAGAAGACATTTAAGAAAACAAATGAGGGGTTTTATAGAATCTATACAGTCATAGTAACGTTTATGAACAGTCAGAAAGTGTCTAAAAAGGCCCGTCTGGCGGTTCATAGAGGGGTGCTGGTTCCGACACTAATGTTTGGGAGCGAAAGTTGGGTATGGCAGAAGAAACATGAAAGTAAAGTATGTGCTGTGGAAATGAGAGCTTTGAGAAGTATGATTGGTGTAAAATTGAATGACAGGATTAAGAATAGTGTGATAAGGGAACAATGTGGAGTGAAAGATGATGTAGTGACTAGAATAGAGAGAGGTATGTTAAGATGGTTTGGTCACTTGGAAAGAATGGATGAGAAGAGAGTAACCAAACAAATTTATGAGGCAAGTGTGAATGGAGATGTTGGAAGGGGAAGGCCAAGGCGTACGTTTCACGACCAGATCGGGGATGTACTTAAAAAAGGCCAGGTCAGGAGTACCCTAAACCGACGAGCGTGCATGAAGAGGTTGATGAATGTGAATGAAGCGAAAGAAGTATGTCTGGATCGTAGCAAGTGGAAGGAAGTGGTCTCTGCCTACCCCTCCGGGAAAAAGGCGTGACTTTATGTATGTATGTATGTATAATAACGTTGTAACTGTCATAGAAGACATTTAAGAAAACAAATGAGGGGTTTTATAGAATCTATACAGTCATAATAACGTTGTAACTGTCATAGAAGACATTTAAGAAAACAAATGAGGGGTTTTATAGAATCTATACAGTCATAATAAAGTTGTAACTGTCATAGAAGACATTTAAGAAAACAAATGAGGGGTTTTATAGAATCTATACAGTCATAATAAAGTTGTAACTGTCATAGAAGATATTTAAGAAAACAAATGAGGGGTTTTATAGAATCTATACAGTCATAATAAAGTTGTAACTGTCATAGAAGACATTTAAGAAAACAAATGAGGGGTTTTATAGAATCTATACAGTCATAATAAAGTTGTAACTGTCATAGAAGACATTTAAGAAAATAAATGAGGGGTTTTATAGAATCTATACAGTCATAATAAAGTTGTAACTGTCATAGAAGACATTTAAGAAAATAAATGAGGGGTATGGGGGACGATAGAAGCCAAACAAATTTTATTATTTTTAGATTTTTTATTTGTCTGTCTATCTGTATGATCGTGCGCGCATTACGCAGCAACTACTGAACGAAATTGGAAGCAGATTTCACAGTTGTATTGCTAGAGGTATAACTTCAAAGCTGGTGAATGTCTTATCTTGCTTGATACACCGTGGCCTAGAAGTGGAGTTATCTTATTTTTCACTCTTGTGATAAAAACAAAAAAGTCACGCAAGCAAAGTTGGGGGCAGAGGGCTAGTCTAAGTATACAAATAAAATTTTGTTTTATACAGGCAAGGTGCTGGCTGTTGATAAAATGATAAAAATTGATTGATTGATTGACTAACGTAAACAAGTGAAAAATCAAATTCCTACCTACTTGCTTATTGATAAATCTATGAACCTGTTTATGAAATTGATAATGAAAAATCTGTTTTACGACGCTATTATTACATTTTTTTAATAAACATTCTTAGTTTATGATCCTTGAAAGACCGATAGTAAATTTAAACGTAATACCTACATTACTAACTAAATAACACATAATGGTGGCGATTCAGACAGTCACGCTCTAATCCTTAATTTAAGTTCGTCCGTCCTTTTCACCCTTTAAAATCAAAAAGAGACAGGAGATGGCCATCCTAATATTAAATATGTCAAACATCGAATTTGAATCTTATGGACGCGTCGATCGCACAATTTTAGAGAGCACGTAAAACATCGGACTTGAAAATATCTTAATTTGACAGCTATGCCCTTATTTTAAGGTTATTATTCTTTCAAAGTAATATCATTCGTTCATCTGAATTCATTACCTCTCTTTCATTGGTCATAAAAATGAAAAGGATAGCTGGATTTTAAAATTAGAATTAGAGCACGACTTCCCGAATCGGGGCCAATCTCTCGGGTGCTAGTTTACTAATGTAACTTATTTTAGCTATGTAACTTATGTCCCTTCAAAATGATCATAAAATACAGATTCGAGTCAGTCAGCCAAACAGTTTTTGGAAAAGGTTTTGAATCAAAGTTGTTTACTTTCACGGATCCTAGACGTTTTACATTGTTTAGATAACACGTTGTGTGCCTAGATACAAAGAATGTTTATTTTTCAAATATTTTATCTCGAGAAGTTTCTTCACATCAGTCAAGATTATGACACGATGTGGAAGATTGTTCTCCAGGAGTCAACGACCGGACGATAGCTATGATGAATCACTTGGAGAGACGATACTAAATAAGATATGCACCACCACGCCATCTACTGGTGGTTTATAAAACTGAACCATACGACGCCATCTGTGTAGAATAGGTAGAACTTATGAAGGTAGCTTTCGGTTAAGGAACCACTGGCTGTAAAGATAACGCTATTTGACGCTAGATGGCAGTACTGGCAAGAAGATCTTCTACTTGGCAGTAGATGTCACTACCATTACGTAATGAAAGTTAAATAATCACAAGATGTGTGAAAAGATTACACCTAGACAAAATACCAAAAAACACGTCTCTGCCGGACATATGCTTCGTCCATAGACCTCTACTTATTATAAATCAATCAATGTCTACCTATTTATTTATTTTATGTAAGTACGAGACTCCACGACCGACTACCTATCTACTAGCTTAGATACTTACCTAGACTTTTAAGGGATTGAATGCCGTTCAAAGTCAAAAATATAAGTCACGCATGCCTAAGCTAACACGCTGAACTCCCGCTTAGCTAGCTGTTGTTTACTTTCGTCAATATTATTTCGCTATTTTTCCATGCAATATTTGAACTACAAATTCGTTACCCCTCCAGCAGTCTACAAATTTGCTCGTCCGCTCGGTTTCACTCGCAAACACTGGTAAACTATCCAATTATCGAGCCCTCAACCCTCGACCTCTGCTCAGACTGACACGCGTCGATGCTCGAGCCCAGGGCTCGAGATCCCTCAGTCAAAGAATTCCCTTTTGAGGGCGAGGGAAATCTTATACATGTTGAAACTTATGCAGAAGGATCTTAAGGATTTTTTACTATTTAGGTTACTAGTTATCCATCCGTTGTGAAACAAAAAACGGAGAAATAGACTTTTTTCTGCGATAAAAAGTAGCTTTATGTGTTAATTTTGTGCTTGAAGTAACTACGTATTACAAAATATCCAAATTGTAAAAGCAAATCAAAACTAGAAACAAACATCTACCCACACTTTCTCGTATATATATTTTTTACTCTACAGGTCGCGTTTCTCAACCGATTCTCGAGAAATTTTGTGAGCAGGTTCGATAAATAACTTCTTTAAAAAAATGTCCAGTCAGGTTTATGGGGGTTGCCAGACAAGGTCTACCGCTGCGCTGAGGCTGTTTTCCTCTACAGGTCACATTTCTCAACCGATAGAAATAAAAAATAAATTATAAATAATATCAACTCACAAGAAATGTAAGAGGTCTACAGCTCACAGAGCCACTAGTTTTTGTGATTCTTATTCCTATTCTTAAATTATTAGTAAATAGCTAAAAAATATTAACAGTCTCAGTCAGAGCGTCCGCCTCTCAATTCTAAAGTTCTGATCTGATCCCGCTATCAAATAACACGATACACTAATGAGACAGTGTGGTGACGGCAGAGTAAAATACATTTGTCACCAACCCCTACACTTCCCGTGGGTATCGTAAGAGGCGACTTAGGGACAACACATTGAACAGGGAACGGGCAGCAGCGCTCTCTGATACAGTAACCTTTTAATCTGCGATCTTCAACCCGCCTGCCAAGCGTGGAGATTATGGCAAAAACCTCCACTTAAGTGGAGGAGGCTCATTAGTCCAGCAGTGGACTGTAACGGGCCGTTGATGTTGATTGATATATATCGAAAAAGCCTGCTACTCAATCAAACTATTCCTATGGCCATTTGTAGTCTAGTGTAGTTTGTGCCACCTTGCGGAAGTCACCGACTCCGCAACCACCACTGCTCATCTCTCCGCGACTCCGCAAGGCCAGCACATCGCAGCACATGTACCTACCACCTACCTACCTATACACTGTAAATTTAACTGGTTGTTTTTCGTTAAATGGAGTGTTCAGTCCATTAAACTGAACAACTTTCCCCAAGGAACATGGGCTGAGAAAAACACCTGAGGTAGACATTATATGCTGCGTTGAGATGAGACCCTTTTCACTGTTGCAGGAGGGCCTGCATGCTGCGGTGTGGAAGCACAAGGTTTACTTTATTTATCTTACTTTTTTCCTGTGCTTCCTTTCATTGTTCTACAGTGCAAATAAATATGTTTTCTTTTTTTTTTATTATAAACATGAGCGAGAGAGAGTCGTTACATAACCTAGGTCAGAAACCTTAGCCGTCTCCATAGCTCTGACTCCGGGGTTTGTGCGGTTGGCCAATGACTCTACAATCCACACAATAAGGAGAATAATCAGCTAAAATTTAAAAAACACGACAGCCCTGCCAAAAAAAATATCTAGTGTTACTTGGGCTGATTTAGGATTCTAACGATACCCTACACATCCTTTGTCCAGGCATTTAGAAGTTATGGTGGAACAAAGAAACGCACATTCATACAAACAAGAACCCCGAACACGTTACCTTTTTTTGGGCAGTCGTGCAAAAACAGGGTTTAGTTTAGAAATAAGATGCCTCGGTCTGAGAAAACTGAGTACCTATGTAGGGGGGGTCTGGGTAGGGGGCGTTACTGAATCCTGTTATATCGATGTCTGCCAGAAGACAGGTTAATATTTAAAATATAGTTATATAATGAAAATCTCAATTTCCTAACCTAAATCACAGTATTTGTTCACATAAATGTCAGTATTCTTTTTTTTTTAGTTTATGATTCGGCGATTCAGTAAAACCCCCTGAACCTATCCACATACTCAGTTTTTTCAGATTGAGGAAACTTATTTCTGAATCCAACCCAAAAATCAAGTAAAATAATGCATACCTGTACACCAGTGGAATGGAGTAGAGGTCCGACGTGTTCTTCTTCACGGAGTGGCAGCTGGTGAAGCTCTTCGTCTGCATCTCGTAGAAGCCGACCTCGAAGTCTATCAGCTGCGTCATGAAGTCCATTATGGAGTCCATTTTGATCAGGTTGTGTTTATTTTTGTGACCCTTTTGGGCTTTTCTTGAGTTTGATGGTGCATATTCGATATCGTCGCTCGACATGTTTGACAAGTTTCTGGTTTGTGTTTGACAGTCATCGGACACAAGAAAAAACTCTTCAGAAAACAGCGAAAGAGTTTCTGTTGTTTCTGTTGAGGACTACCTAAATGCTTGGGCCTTAGATTTCTGAAAGGAGGACGCTATTGCTCCAATTTTTTTTATATGGCGTGGTGTGGTTTACACATCGCCACCTTTGAGTACCGTCCGGGAGGCGCAGATTCGATCCTCACCATGTTTCAATGCGTTTTTAAATTTCGAAATCATATGTACGTTTATTCGACGCTCTTATACGGTGAAGGAAAACATTGTGAGAAAACCTGCTCACTCCTGCGAAGAAATTCAAAGTTTATGTGTGAAATTGACCAATCCGCACTAGACCAGCGTGGGAGACCCCAAATTCAGGGTAGGCTCGAGCTTCTTGGTCCCCACCAACGAATATGAGCTACTGATGATAGTGAGAAAAACTAGCTCACGATATTTTTAGTTTATCGGCAAAATTATCTACATTATGCTGTTTTTTAATTAGACCTAATCGATATTTTTACCAAAGTGATACTGATAATATAGCGGGCTAAGTTGATTTCTTTCGTAAATGAGTTCGTAGATTTAACCAGTAAACTTTAATGCTAAACAATTGGAAAATCAATTGGAAATTCTACCCCTTGACACTCACAGAAATTAGGCTTATCCTCTTCCCTCTAACTGTTTAATTTGAGTTTAATTTATATTTGTAAGTTCTTGTTATAATCCTCGCCACGCGCCCCGTCACCCTGTCACCATGGCCGACTCTGCGGCGCTCCTGCTAACTACACCACGATATTCGCAGGCACATTCGATTCTAAATAGAGCAATTTTTATGGTGTACGACTGTTGGGTTTAGGGATGCGAAAGGGTTCTAATATTTTATCTAAATAATTATTTTGTTACCCTTATATTCTATTTGTTCTAGGCGTGGATGAATTCGAGATTTTGAGAGTAAAGAAACGTGCTAATATTCAGATTTTCTTTTTCAGTGAGATGTTTCTTTTATTATTTTCATGAGCATTACAATACAATCCAAATATTCTTACGTACTTATTACGTACTTAAGTACTTATTTAACAAATTGTGAGGAAATAGTACAGTACATTGGCAGTTCATTTGACGGCTCCGTAGCCCAGGTGGTAGTCTGCCTCCGACGCACAGGGTCGCGAGTTCGAATCCCGCCCAGGGCAAACATTTGTGTGATGAGCACTGTGTTTGCCTTGTGTCTGGTTGTTGTTTATCTATATAAGTATGTATTTATCTATATAAGTAATGTATATGGTACCCATAGTACAAGCTCTGCTTAGTTTGGGATCAGATGGCCGAGTGTGAAGATGTCTCCACTTTGCTACCAGTTACCTCATTTATTTATATTTTAGATCTTTTAAAGAAAACATACATAATTATGTAGCATAAAATTATTATTAGCATAAACGTATTCAATAAAAACGATAGATATTTGAAATAAACGTTTACAGACCTAATTTTAGCACAGTAGAATTAATATTGTGTATTATACCTCGACAGCAATGAATCCGGGTCATATGAAGATAGGTGAAACTATGAATGCTATCTTAGTGAAATAAATTATGTTTAATAGAAAGCATTCTTATAGTTTTCGAGATTTTCAGGTGTGTTATATATGTGAAATATGAAAACCAAATGGGTGCAAAAGAGACAGAAGAAAAATTGTACGTGTATGACAGCTGTCAGGACGGCATTCTTACGATGCGATAGGTATAGCTGCCCCGGCAGACGTTGTCTGTCCTGCCATTGTTCCCAACATCTACCCAACACCTACCCTTGGCCATTTTGTATTGGAAAACTAAATTGTAATTTTTTTTCTGTTACTTATTATTTATGTTTCTCACCGTTTAAACCTTTCCTGAACTTTCACAAATATTTCAAAATCAAAATTAGCCAAATCGGTCCAGCCATTCTCAGTTTTAGCGAGACAAACGAACAGCAATTTATTTTTATATATGTATATAGATAGACATATTATATTTAAATTAAATACTAAATGGACCACCACTCAACACTACTAAACATCTACAGCTAATTCACTACACAAGCGCTGGTTTTTAATTTGTGTTTTATGTGCGCTCGCGCGGTGTTGTATTTGACAACGGAGGGTAGATTATCCTGATCGAGGGTAGTTGAGTTCAAAACCGTTTCCTTTTCAATTGAAATTGTGATCGAAACATCTGACTGGTAATTTATTTTACAGTAAAAATAAAATGTCCTACCTATTGGTTTTATTAAAAGGTGCTATTATGATTTGATTGAATTAAATTTAATTACAGAACCAGCCAGAGTATGTACAGTTTTTTTTATTATTCTGTATTTGAGAATTATTCTAGAGCACTGGATTTGATAGTGGATAATGAGTATTATTACATTTTCTGGTAATGTCTGAGAATTCAAATTCAAAATTCAAATTCAAATAATTTATTGCTTTAAATGTGGTTAGTTAGTTACAGGTGGTTTGTAGGTACATAAGGAATAAAAAGCTATTCTAATTAAACACTACAATCACACTAAACACAATCATATTAAACAAAAAAAAAAAAAGTTCACAGTCAATTGTCAACACTATTAAATATATATGGAAGTTGAACATGCGATGTCTAACAAATTTTCAACAATTACCATTATTATAATATACAACAACAACATTCAACATTAAATATTCGTACGTCACTTAAAAACAATCGTCTAAAAAATCATTTACTTTATAGAAACATTTCTCTAGTAGCCATGCTCGTAGTTTTGTATAAAAAAATTGTTTAGGACACTGCCTTATATGAGAAGGTATGTGATTATATATTTTAATTGACATATTATAACAGTTTCTACGACTTAGTGCACTTTTGCAAAGTGGTACCATCAATAAAGTAGGATCTTTGGGCCGTAAACGGGGATTACATTTTGACACAGTAAAGAACCTAGCATAATATGTTTTGACAAAAACACAGACCTCCAGAATATACATGCACGTAAGTGGTAATATATTAAGCTTTTTGAACAATGGTCTACACGATTCCCTAGGACCAATACCACAGATTGCTCTTATACATTTTTTTTGTGTCATCTGTGCTCTTTGTACTTCTACAGAGTTTCCCCACATGACAAGTCCATAACGTAGTACCGATGCTACGTACCCGTGATACGCTGTCAGAGCTACACTTTGCCCAGCTATACATCGGAGACGTTTTAGTGCATATGTAAATCGATCCAGTTTGTTACATACGTAGTCAATATGGGCTTTCCAGCTACATTTATAATCTAATAAAATTCCTAAAAATTTTATTTCATTTACTTCTTCAATGTTTTGTCCATCATAGTCGATTTTTAAGTTCAATTTATGCGTCATATTATTCCGAAAGTGAATGAAATTTGTTTTAGTAAAGTTTACTTTTAAATTATTATTATAAAGCCAGGTTGTTATGTCCTTGATAGTATTATTAATGTCATTTGTATAATCGTCAGTTTTTAATCTATTATCATTTGATATCACAACAGAAATGTCATCAGCAAATAATGTCATTTTGTGTTTAGTGACTCTAGGAATATCATTAATATAAATAATAAATAATAATGGACCTAAAACACTTCCTTGTGGAACTCCGTTAGTATTTTTCTTACCTGATGAACGATAACTAATTACTTCGTTGGTTTCATTTAAATGTTTCAACTCAACACTTTGAACTCTATTTGAAAGGTAACTTTTTATCCATTCCAGCGATATACCTCGAATCCCATATCTTTCACATTTGTCTATTAGCGATTTGTGGTTAACGAAATCGAAAGCTTTTGTCATATCGAAATATACAGCCATAACAGGTATGCGTTTATCAATTTTCTCAGTTATTTCCTTTATAAGTGAGAAACAAGCCAAAGAAGTTGTTTTACCTTTCTGAAAACCATTTTGCTCTTCAGTAATAATTTTATGTTTACTCAAAAAGTTTATAATTCTGCTTTGCATTACTTTTTCAAAGATTTTTGAAAAAATGGGAACTAATGTGATTGGGCGATAATTATTCATATTGGTTTTTTCTCCTTTTTTATGAATAGGTTTGACTATTGAATATTTCAGTCTCGAGGGGAATTTACCTTGTGTTAGTGACTTGTTTATTAGGTGACACAAGATCGGTGCTATTATAGTGCTACAAGACTTCAATATATGAGTTGAAACACTATCAAAACCTACTGACCGTGTATTGTTTAATGAATTTATTGTTTTTATCACCTCACTCTCTGTACAGGGTGTGAGAAAAATGCTATGACTGTTAGATTGTATATTTTCCTTACAAATTTTTATGTTCTTGTTTTCTGTTATTGACTCTACAAAAAAAATATTAAAACTTTCAGCTATTTGTTTAGGATCATTAATTTTTTGGTCGTTTAATTCAATCATCTCTATATTCTCGAAACTTTTAATACTTTTAGAATTCTCCTGTATTATATTCCAACTTGTTCCACATTTATTTTTAGAAGAAAGTAATTTATTTTTATTTAAATTTAGTTGTGCCCTAGTTATACATTTTTTAAATATAGAACAATATTTTTTGTAAATATTTTTATTTTTTGTAGTCTTATCTTTGTAATATTTAAAGCGGTAATATCTCTTACTCTGACTTGATATTTTTATACCTTTGGTAATCCACTGTGGTACATTATTACTAACGGACACTCTTTTCCTTTGATCAGGGAAACATAAGTTGTATAGAGTACAAAACATGTCGTGAAACATATTAAAACTTTTATCAGCATCAGGTTCCTCTTTGACCTCTGACCAGGATAATTCAGACAAACGTTTACAAAACTTAGTAATGTTTTCCTTACTGTAATCTTTAGTTATTATGTGCCTGTGTTCTGTCTTTCGGGGTTTTTTACATTGAGGATCAAAACTAAGCAATTGACAGGTGTCATGGTCAGATAAGTACTTATATAAAACTTGTCCACTTGCTTCAGGTATATCACTTATGAAATGATCTATGCATGCTTTTTGTCGGGTAGGAATTTCAAAAAGAGATCTATTTTTTTATTCAGTAATCGTAAGACTTAAACTTTGAAATAATTTCCGTAATATATTTTGACTTCTTGTATTGTATTGTATTGTAAGAAAGCAATAAGAATAAATAACCTGAAAATTTACTGAGGGACGTGACGACGACCGACGACCGACGACGATGACCGACGACCGACGACGATGACCGACGACCGACGACGACGCGGCAAACAGATATAAACAAACTTACCTTCATTATTATTTGTGATAATATAGGGTTATGGATAACAAATTAGTTATATCCAAACCTTAAATGGTTATAGCATAGCGTGGTTATAGCACATCTACGTTGTATAACGGAAAATAGATCTGCCTTCTCTCATCAACAGCTCATAATGTCCCCGCTGAGGGACTCAAGCCTACCCTGAATTAGGGCGATTAGGCCTTAGTCGATTACGCTGGCCCAGTACGGGTGAGACGACTTCACACACAACCTTTGAATTCCTTTGCAGGAGTGTGCAGGTTTCATCACGATCTTTTCCTCCGTAAGAGCGTCGAATAAACGCACATATGAACTCGAAATTCGAAAACACATTGGTACGCGGTGGGGTCGAACCCTCATCTCCCGGACGGGAGGCAGCGGCCCTATCCACTAGACCACCGACGCTCTCAATAAGTAGATAGATTTTAAATCTGCCTTCTCTAGGAGCCGAAAAAACATCAAAAACTCAAAAACACCCAAAAAACTAATACGAAACAGAGTCGAGCGGATATCTCCAAACAAATTTCTAAAAGTTTATTCCGAAAGAGACACACGAACACACGTCCTACGCGTTAGAAAGAGACAGATGTACACTAGAGACTACAAAGCCAAGTAATTGTAGACAATGAGAACTGAAAAAGACGTTTCCTTTAACAAGATTCGTATCTTCAAGTGCCTCAGGTCCTTTATTTTCTTTTACTAGCGATCCTCTTCCTTAAAAACTAAATTTCACCTTTATCTGGCACAGAATAGGGGTGCTACATGTGAAAAATTGGATGTGAATAAACGCAAATATGAGTTGGTAATGCGTAAGAGACTTTGTGAACGTACGTCTAGCGTGAAACAAGGTTTTGTCAAAGTATAATTTTGGACCAGTTTATGTTGACATATGATGAGTGTAGAGTTTTGTTTGCAGAGAGCTCAGAATGTAATGGTCGTGGAATTTCAAGGAAGATAGAGGAAGTCGGTATTTCAAGTTGTTTTCGCATTATCTTTGACAATTTAGTGGAAAGAGCAAACGGAAAATTTAAATATTTACAGTTCGAAAATTAAAAATTATTATCTTTTCTTTCATTTACAGACGTTTCAGCTCACGAAACCTAACCTTGTCGTAGTGTGAGTGTGTCGTCTGTATACGAATGAACACGTACACAAAAATAATGTACCACTTCACCTACATACACCACAATCTTACACAGACAATACTAATACGAGTACTACTAAATAATCCACCATCGTAATTTTTTTTATTTTTCCCATGGTAATAATGTTTTCGTCGTTGTAAAAACTATCCAATGTACCTTTACATCTCCGTTGTAGTATCGAAGAAAGAAAAACAAAAACATATTTACTTTAGTATTTATAAAAATTTAATTAGTACGATTACTTTACCAATCCATTCTACTACATTTTCCACGCACACAGGTCATATTTAAGCCATACTTAGTAATTCTTAACGCCGTGTGGTGACGGCAGAGTAGAATACATTTGTCACCAACCCCTGCACTTCCCGTGGGTGTCGTAAGAGGCGACTTAGGGACTACACATTGAACAGGGAACGGGCAGCAGCGCTCTCTGATACAGTAACCTTTTAATCTGCGATCTCCAACCCGCCTGCCAAGCGTGGAGATTATGGCAAAACCAAACACTTAAGTGGAGGAGGCTCATAGTCCAGCAGTGGACTGTAACGGGCCGTTGATGTTGATGAAGTAATTCTTACAAAGATTGATTCTGACGCGCGTCGCCCAGGGAGCGAAGCGATCATCTTTTGTTCCTCTGAGAGGTTCTTAAGTCTCTTAAAAGTGTCACTAACTTAATAAAATTTCGCAGTTCCTTCATAACAATTCCCACCACAACTATCCCTTCTTCTTATTAAATATCTATACTGAAGTATGCATGTTCCCGCGGGAGGCCGCGACACGCTCCCGCATTCCGCGATATAACGATATTGAGCGATATAACGCGGCTAGCTTCGCGCCCGCTACTTCGCCCGCGTAGTTTTCCGTTCAAAAGGTTGAAATGGTATTCTAAAAAAAATTCAGCCCCTTTTTTCCCCTTTACAGAAGAAAAGGGAGCAACCAATATGTTTGACCTCTGGGCTTCAATATGAACATAAATATATTATTATAATATTGACTGTTTTGAGTTGTCTGTAATAAGGATATCACATAAATGTTGGAATTTTAGTATCAAAACAAAATAAAAAAGTTCTTATTACTTTCGTCAGAATGCACTAGTTTTGGCGTTATCAATCGATTGAAAGTCTTACAAAACATTATTTTTTATATTTAATTTGATACTCCCATATAGGCAGCTTAATTCATTATATTTCACGATGTTTCGTGATTTATTTTTTTATAAACGGCTGTTCAAGGTTAAGCCCACTTTAGTTGCTCCTCTTTCGGAAGAAATCCATTCTTAGTACCTACTTATAGAACACAATCATTTTCCGATCCAAGGACGGATTGGCACGTTCAGTACAAGTGTACGCTCACTGTGAAGGAGAACAGCCGGAACAAATTAAAAAGCATTAGTATCTTCCGTTCTTTATTCTTTGCATGCAAGTTGCAAGTTGCATGCAGGCTGCAAATTGCATGCAGGTAGTTTTGAACTTGTAAACATAATGCGCAACTGACGCTTGTCTGTGCAAGTGATATGCAAGTTGCGCGCGCAAGTGCCACAGCACGTCCTTGTCCTGGTTCGGACACTTGCATGACAATAAAAACTTGCATGCGAGGTTCAAGTTCTATAAATTAAAGTTTACAATTCAAGTATTTTGTACGCATGTGTGACGTCATACTTGCAAGCACTTGCACAATGGAAACGCGCCTTTAGCTCTAGTCTGTTGGTGTTCGGTTGGTACCATTCACAGATAATTATGAATCCTGTGGAGTTTCTTCTGGCCATCCTTTTCCACAGTAAGCGGTCTTGTAGAGAACGTGCCAACCAGCGACAAAAAACGAGTTTTTTTTAAATCTTACAGTCAGACAGCCGCAGTTTTTTTTATATATACACAACGATACCGCGATATAAACCGATATTATTGCATTCTGCCGCGAGGGGGCGTGGTGGGCGAGAACTTGCGCGTGACAGATGATTCTCAGATCGTCCGCTGTTTAGGGCTGGCGATGTTTAATATTATCAGTCATCTAAAAATTAAAAATACGACTTTGCCGCCGAATTATAGCTAGTGCGATTCTAACGCTTCCCCATACCTTACCACAACGATACCTAATCATCATCATCAAGTCATCAACAACTCATATACGTCCCCACCGAGGGGCTCGAGCCTACCCTGAATTAGAGCGATTAGACCTTAGTCGACCACGCTGACCCAGTGCGGATTGCTCGACTTCACACACAACCTTTGATTTTTTTCGCAGGAGTGTGCAGGTTTCATCACGATGTTTTCCTTCACTGTAAGAGCGTCGAATAAACGTACTTTTATGAATTCGAAAACACATTGGTATATACGTGGTGGGGATCGAACCCGCGTCTCCTGCACGCCCATTCCCAGTTGAGTTTGGCAGTTTTCTCTCCAACATCAACGATACCAGTTGGGAAAAGTCCAAACCAAAGGAAAAACTTACACAACAGCTTCAGCCAGACAGTTAGTGGACAGCTAGTTGTAATTATTTACGTGAGGATGGCATATCGTACTCATATGATGATGATGATGGTGAAAAAATGATAAACTGATGATTACTCTAACGACAACACATTATTGATTGTATGGAATGTGATTATATAGGATGGTGATTAAGGGTCAAGACGAAGAACCTTAAAATTCAAAGAGTGTGTTTAGAATTACAAACAAAAATAAGTGAAAAGTGTTTATAAAGAATGAAGAAAAATGTCACAAATTAGCTACATATAAACTCCCTGAAGAGTTGTATTTTTTTAACCCATAATATGCCCAGAACTTTGATCATTTTTGGATATATTACGTATAATGGTAACTATTTTAATGAGCTGCAGGTATTTTGCCTCATGGGCATATATGGGTAGTTTTGACAGTAACAATCCTATTTAATATTAATAACTTCCAGCTCTGTTCAACCCTAGAGCTCATATCAATAGACTGACCCCTTGAGCTGTTAAAAAGAAATAAAAAAGTAATAAAACACAAGCTATCCCCCCCTCGCGTTCTTCCACCGCCTCTGCACCCTTTGAAACCACATTAACATACGGAACCCTAATTTTTCCAAATACTTAACGTCAGTTTAAGAAACACTTTTCTGCAAAGAATATCTTCTTGATTTGCATTTTTAATATTCTTTTGAAATGTATCTGCGGAAATTTTCTTTATTCAAGGAACAAAGAAAAAAAAGCAGAAGAAAAAGTATAACTACATTTTATTGTGAAATAGCGTAAAAATATATTCTGAGAATTGTCTAATCAAATCAAACCAAAAAATATTATTTCCATAGGATGTTATTACATCACTTAGATCCAACACAATGGCGGAAGCTGTGGAGAAGAGCTCACCGAAGAAACTCCACAGTCGTCGCATCTTTTGCGTTTTCTTTTTTAAATAAAATATTGTCAATTACAAAGTTAATGCTAAGTATATATCGAAGCCGTGTGGTGACAGCAGAGTAGAATACATTTGTCACCAACCCCTACTCTTCCCGTGGGTGTCGTAAGAGGCGACTTAGGGACTACACATTGAACAGGGAACGGACAGCAGCGCTCTCTGATACAGTAACCTTTTAATCTGCGATCTCTAACCCGCCTGCCAAGCGTGGAGATTATGGCAAAACCAAACACTTAAGTGGAGGAGGCTCATAGTCCAGGTGGACTGTAACGGGCCGTTGATGTTGATTGATATATATCGAAAAAGCCTGCTACTCAAACAAACTATTCCTATGGCCATTTGTAGTCTAGTGTAGTTTGTGCCACCTTGCGGAAGTCACCGACTCCGCAACCACCACTGCTCATCTCTCCGTAACTCCGCAAGCCCAGCACATCGCAGCACATGTACCTACCACCTACCTACATATACACCGTGAAATTTAACTGGTTGTTTTTCGTTAAATGGAGTGTTCAGCCCATTAAACTGAAGAACTTTCCCCAAGGAACATGGGCTGTCTTGTCTAGCCTTTTCTTCCCTGCAACCTTATCTTACCCTCACGAGTTTATCTAGCTAGAAGGCCAGTTTTTCAGAAGGCTAGTAAAACGACAACGTAGTATGTCGAACTGGGCACCGACCGACACGGTTGAATGTTTACAGGGCCGTCTGAAGGCGGCACTCACCGTGGCAAAGGCTACATGACTGGGCTAGTGGAGTGCCGCGGCTGAACAGGGACGCATTCAGTGAAGAGGCTCAAAAGCAAACCTCAAAATTTGTCAAAATAGTTGTTTCCAAAAATGTAGTAGTAATTTAGTCGGGGCGAACCATAGTCTAGTTCCATTAATCCAGATTCAGCTAACTATAAAAAAAATGCGCCATTTTGTTGAATTCATAAACCACGTTTGTCTTCCCGTGGTAGTAAGAAAAAATTGTGAACAAATGAATACGTACTTATTTGTACTTTTCTACTAAACTGAGAAATAATAAGCCAGTGTTTTACAGAAAATTTAAGGCAAAACTGTAAAATTCTTATACGCATGGCTTAGCCATTGTACATTCAGCGCCAGAAATTAAGTTTAATGTTTGAGCAAAACGTTCATAGTTTATGCAAAACTTTTCATGAAGTTAAAAAAAAACACAAAAACGGATTTCGTTCGACACATTATCTTGAAGTTTATCTAGTCTAGACAAAAATCATCAACTTCATTACTGTTCATAAATACGTCCCTGTATTGCCACCATGCTAGTATTTTGTCAGTCGGCTGCTTTGTGTCGACTCACGCGCATCTCCCGTCTCCTTCAAACGCGAGGTGAGTGAGCGAGACGGCGATATCGTCACGGGACAATGACGCGACGTCGTGTGACAATATTTGGCCACTTATTGGTAACAATGCAACCGACGGACGATACTTGAAGAGAAATGACATTTCTAGGTTTTTTCGTTTTAAAAAGTAAAGTTAAAGAGGTTCACAATAAAACTTTTGGATCTTGCACCACGTTTTTGTAATTAATGAATAATGGAACTACTAGAAAAAAAATCCAATTAGTCCCGCCCATTAATGGAATTGTTAACATAACATCAAATTCAGGAGTAATACTAACTAAACTTATTTTTACGCAAGAATATTGATGATTATCGAGTAAATGAATGCATAAAGCTACAATTTGCGAAGTGTAAGAAGTATTAATTGTACTTTATGAACTAAGGAGTTACATTTTGCAAGTATGTATGTGTATGAATAATTATTGTCACATAATTTATATTAATTATTTCAGGAGTTGCATAGGCAATGTTATTTTTAACAAATTCGAACAACCTCTATAGTGAAAACCAAACCCTCTACCATCTCTACAGGCTCCTAATCTCACTTCACACTAATATTATTAATATAAATGTGAAAATATATTTGGATGTTTAGATGTTTGTTCCGCTTTCAGGCGTCAGTTCATACCGAGACGCGACGCGACGCTACGCGATGATACTGGCCCCACGACGACGTCGCGAGGCGCATTTTAAAATCGTTGGTAGCGCGTCGTCTCGCTGCGCAGCGAGACGACGCAGGCGCAGCGGAACGTGTCTGCGTTCGCCATTATACTGAACTGCATCAATTCTACACGAATTCGGGACGGAATAGTAAAGACAAGTCGCCACGGGGGCGCACTCAGGCAATTTGCTGCTACTACACGATTGTTTTTTCTTAGTTCTTCGACTCTTATTCCTATGGGAAAATCTTACACGACGCGAGCGTAACCGCGGGCGGAAAGCTAGTACCTTATTTTTTTTTTATATAACTAATGGCTCCTATTAGGAAACATTTAAGTAAAGGTCACGCCACACCGGTCCGCGGACAATATTTGACGACTGGCTGGCTACAATGCGGCCGCACTTGAAGCTTATTTACTCACTAAAAAGCTAGTTCGGGTTTTTAAGAGAACACTTCGAAATGTTATTTTTAATTTTAAAACTCACATTTTAGGTGTTTTTGGGCTAATGGAATACTTGAGTCGAAATTCATATTGGAATAAAAATAACTTTTGAATAAATAATTACCTACGAGTAACTGGTAAATAATTAAATATTATAGATTATTATACTTGAGGAAGGTCGCTGGCGGTGGCTGGATGAGGAGAGCGGGTGATCGTGCGCTTTGGCGTGCCCTGGGGGAGGCACACGTCCAGCAGTGGACTGCAATAGGCTGATTGATTGATTGACTGATTATTATTGTTACAGATTACGTCTCTTAACGAAATATCTAATAAATGATATCCAATTTACATTTTTCGCTTTATAATTATTAAGTAGGTAAATACTGAAGCAATTTTTTTCAACTATACCAAACTGATCATTATAATGTGATTGTTGTGTTTTATTTATCTTTCTAAAACGTCATACCCGGAACTAAGATGGACGTCTGTAAAGTACAAAATTTGAAATAACTGAATATTTACGTGGAAAGCCGATCGACACCCCTTCCAATTTTTGTATCACAATAATTCTCATCACTATCAGCCCTCCAAGAGGCTCGATCCCACCCTGAATTAGGGTGATTACTAACTAGTCCAGTGCGGATTACTCGCCTTCACTCACACACAACCTTTGAATTTCTTCACAGGAGTATGCAAGTTTCCTCTGTCTGTGTTGTCCTTCATCGTAAGAGTGTCAAATAAACGTACATAAGAATTTGGATTATGAAAACACACTGATATGCGCTTGGGATCAAACCTGCGTTTCCCGTATAGGAGGCAGCGGCTCTAGCCTCTACACTACCGACACTCTATCTCTGTCATAATTATAAAATAAAAAGTTATATTTACATTGAAACCCGAATAAATTAATCGTCCAATATTATTCCCCTGATCAAACTAACGGGCGAGGTTGGCAATAATTAAGTAAATAATACTTAGATCAACATAAACGCCTCGACGTTGATCAACTGTTTGTCTTCGGAATACGCGACCAAACGCGCATGCGCGTAGTGACAACAAAAAAATGCATTTACATCTCACAAGTTTGAGGAAGGCACGTTAAGCCGTTGGTCCCGGCTACTATCAAGTCGTTACACGAGCCATGTCAGTGGCCTTTGCTGGTTCTATAGCACTAGGGTTGTGATGTCGGTTGTCGACCTTACAATACAACCTAGACGATGAAATGAAGAAGTTTGAGAAATTCTCTTCCATACAATAGTCTACACAAATCGCACCGGTCAGTTCGCCACAAGAATATAAATAAACTGGCGCGGGTATTTACAAATTTAGTTCATTTTTTTGTTACCGCAGCGCTTGTTGTCCTCAAACAAATATGGCGTCCACAGCTGACAGCTGACCACAGGTCCATGAACGAAGAGAAATTAACTACATAATAAGTTTATTTAAATAACATAGACACAATTACTTTTTTATGGAAAAGTAATGAAGTCGTATGAAATACCAAATAAATAACATGATTAATTTCTGTTTAACAAAATACATGAGCACGTTTGCTAACGAAAATGGTTGAAAAATCTAAAGGTACGATATCACTTTTTTACTAAAATAAATACTTTTTCAACACCAGCATTCCTAAACGAAATAATTACAGTTCATTTGTCTAGTTTGTTTCCGCATAATCTACTGACACAATTTATTACAAAATCCGTTTTGCTATCCCTACATTTCATAGAAAAAGGCTAATCTATTAAAAACTGGAAAATACATTACCGATACACCCACACAATGCAAACAGACACGTACACATACAAACATTCGGGTGTCATCCATCAGTTCACATTTTGCTTAAACTAAAAAAAAAAGAATAAGTATAGTATATCATCTGTGATGTGACATACAGACTTAAATAATCTTTTTTTTTTTTTTTTTTTTATTATGGCACTAGTTGGACTTTGTGCCAGTGTCAAGTTTTATAAAAGGTAGGGAAACTATTAATGTCATAAAAGTATTTTTCTTATCTGTGACCGTGACATAAGAACGAACAAGAAGGATAAGAGTGGTGGACTAGGCGAAATTAATTTGACTACGGATCCCTACAGAATATAGAGAGATAGAGGCTCTATTCTAACCTTATGGGCAAAATTTATTTGAAATACAAATAACAAAATAATTATTTGAAATAATTTATTTCAAATAATTGTATTTTCAAATACAATTATATTGATAATTGTAAATACTTTATTTCAAATACATTTATTTCAAATAATTATTTTGTATTTTGTAATTGAAATAAATTTATATTGAGCAATTGATATTTGTGAAGTTATCTAAGTATTTAGTTTTTTTTTTTCTTTTATTTGGGTTAATAAACAGTGCACAATACATATAATATACCAAGGTACAAAAAAGAATAATAATTGTGGCACCAACACCATTAACCACGAATTATTATTTTATTTTAAGTGAGCACTTAATGAAAAGAACATTTCAACATTTTCGTTTCCAACATTTTTAACATAAACCTAAACCTAATAATACATATTAGCACGCATTTAAAAACAGCAGTTCCATTGTTGGAGTTTAAATATTTCAACGAATATTATAATTAGTATTATGTACATATTTTATGTAATCCACTAACTTTATGATTCGATGGGCTATTGAGTTGAGAAGGTGAGCGCAATCACGTGACACACACGAACACGACGCGACAAGTAATATTGCATGCAAAGTTATTTGTTATTAAAATTACACACTCTTTGATCGTGTGATATTTTTAAAGTGCTGGCTTCTGTACTTGCATCAAAATGTTGATATTAATATGGATCTTCTTAGGATTTTTAATTTCGCTAGGCGGGGAGTGCCCCGCATTTCCGCTATTGTTTTATTTTTTCTCGCAAGATATTTTGTGCGAACTACAAATGTGGCAAAGTCGCGCATGTGCGCTTTGCAACTTTCGCGATGGCAAATTACGCGATTTCTCCTGTTATTTGTAATAAAACTCTTTATTTGAAGCATATCCACTTTATTCTTTTGCCTCTAGGCACCTAATTCTCATCAGAGAATCATCATCAGATCATACGTAATTGTTTATGTAATAATAATAAACTTTTTAAATACTTTACTTGTAAAGTATTTGATCAATTACAAATAACAAATAAATTATTTGAAATAAAGTAATTCTCAAATAAATCAATTACAAATAACGTTATTTGAAATAAATTTATTTCAAATATTATTTGAAATAAAAAATTATTTAATTACGCCGAACTGAGAACTATCAACATCACTTTGTGAAAGGAAGAAAAATAATCTAGTACAGTATTCAACTTGCATTATAACTAAAAATATAAATTAATTATCATGTATAATTTAATTTTAGTTTATTATATGGGACAACTTTAATACATGCGTGTGTTTGTCTACAATTAACCCGATTCAAAGATACCAATTTCGTACAGTCGTGCCCAAAAGCATTCTATAGAAATAAGTATTAAAGTTTTACGACAAAAATATTTTTTACATATGAACGCAAAATGTAAATATTGGGCTATCCGTCTTATATTAAGCCGTATCCAGTTATAACAACCTTTTTTTCCTATCAGAATCTTGACTTATCTCAAAACAATATCGCTTGGCAAGTAATCTTTATCAAACTCATTACATTATACTAAATACAGTCGAATAAGTCTACGTCATATAATTTTAACCCGTTTTACACTTTGCCTAGCAGTGGGATATATAAAAGATTCCTTAAAAAAACACTGTCTAAAATCCAATGCTTACTACCTGTGATTGCTGCATCACAGTACCAATCAACCGTCCCAAATGCGAACCAAACAATGCAAGTATACAAAATTGGATTTTATATTTAGCCGAATTTAAATGCGTTATAAATCTAAAAAGAAATATTCTTATAATTTAAAAACAAAAACATTAAGTTCATAAACACAACGCTTTTCTCTCCACCAATCCAAGCACAGTAACATGATCAGCTCTTCGCATGGTCACCTAACCTTCTGTTTCACCCCTCCCCCCGCTGTTAGTCTACCCCCCTCTAAACCTGCGCGTGAGTGGCGAGTCGCGCGACACAATATTTGGACATTTTAGAAACTTGAATTTCCAATCGCACGAAGCCGCAGCACGTTCTGTTCGAAAACTTGATGATAGAGGCAAGTCTGATTTTGATAAAAATCTTTAGGGGTTCTCTTGATTGATCAATTTATGATGAGCAAGCAGATTTTACTATCATTATATAATTTGAAATCATTACAAAAGTAAAGAGTAGCACGATTTTTGTACCACAGGTAAATTATTACACTGCCCAGTTGCCGAAACATTGAAGTGAAATCTTAAAGTTAACTAAAAATATTTGAGGACTAAGTAGGTAATATCTTAATATCGTAATATCTTTTTTTAATCATCATCATCAATAGCTCATAACGTCCTTACCGAGGGGTTCAAGCCTCAAAATATAAAATAAAAAAGTAAATATGAAGCACAACAAATTGTAGTCTTAGTTTAGAGTACTCGGTTTTGAAGGCCACGTAGGTAATGAACGTTTTACAATCTGAATTCAATTTTGTTTCATGTTTTTTAAATTAAAAAACCTTCATTACAAGGAACCCTAATCACCTCTCAACGCCTTGAAGAAGCACATCTTCAATTTTATCTTTATCAACATTATAATAGAGGCTATTTTTTACAACACAAAGTTCTTTATGTAACGTAATATTGAGTAGTATTTACTTTATGTGTCTACGACAATGTAAAGTAAATAAAGGTGGGATCAGATTAGGTTAAGTTTAAAGATTTCACAAAAAGAAAAACAATATACGCATCATATTTCTCTACTTAAATTATTATTGTTGAAGTGTGGTGTCGATGCAAATGTTCTAAAACCAATAATTGTCTCAAACTCATAATGGCATACCTTATAATGACTTATGGCAAACTGACCTAAAACGCATGGCATTTGCCTTTGCCTGCTCAAAAAGTAGCGAAACGAAAAAAAAAGTAAAATGACCCATTAATTTGATAGCCACAGAACGCAAAAGTACTTGTGTCAAAAATTTTTGATGTCGCCTCGCGCCACTACTTTCTTTTGTTTCTCTGAAAACCATAACGTCGAGAGGGAGGGAATGTCATATAGGACAGGAGACATATAAATAATACAGATAGAAACTTAAACTATTTATTCAAATGTTTTCCTAGCAGAAAATGGAATTTATAACCTGAAGAATGATATCCGCAATGACAGGCCCTGCGCTGCCCGCATCTTGCTACTTTCGCGATCTTTTATCGATCTTTTCAAAAGGCCTATAATAGTAGGATATTCTGGAACGTTTTCATTATTAAAATGTACCTAAAAATAAGTAAGGAATAAGGAAAAAATAAGTTTCTTTTAGGTAATAGAAGTGGCTTGAATTTATATTATGTATATTGCAATAAGATTACATAAACGTACTTACACTTCTTTCTGCATTATTTTCTAATTTATGTTTACCTATTTAGATTACTCTTTAGTGTCAAATTAGCGGAGTAGATTGTAATTATGACTCATGTATGATTATTTATATATTTAAAAGAAAAGTACATAAGATACAATTCCTGTGGAGTTTCTTCTGGCCGTTCTTCTCCACAGAGGGCGTACACTGGTAGTGAACGTGCCATCCATGATAGCTTTGACGTCGAAAAATTATTTGTAAAAATCTTAATTCGAATAAAATATTTTTGATTTTGACTTTGATGATTTGTAAAAATCTTCGAATAAAATATTTTTTAATTTGGTTTTGTGTGCAATAAAAAAAGACAAAACGTTTAAAGGAAGGGATAAACTTCAGAAACATACCAAACTGCTACTTGTGAGGGCACAAAGCAACACTTGTCAACATTTTGTTCGGTTTCGTTGCCGTGGGCGTTCACACAGAGATCCAGATAAGATAGAGAATCGGCCATGTCGTGATTCTGACAGAAATAAGTGAAACAAAATACCGGTTGCCTGGAAGAAATTGCTACCTGAGCAATAATGCCGCCAATTGTACTATTTTTACTTCTGTAATTACTGTATGTTTCTGTCTGTGTGCAATAAAGTTTATTTCATTCATTCATTCATTCATTTCATTCAAAATAATTTCTTCTAGTTGGTCTAAAGAAGGCTAATTACACAACGGAGTCATCAACAGCTCATATACGTTTATTTATTTATTCGTTAACAATAATTTGTGTCCGAAATAGTACATATTTTTTAACCTAACTAAAATAATCTGATACATTTCATGCAATATATAAAATACACAACAATTTCATTCAAAATAAAAAATACCTACATTAAATTCCATTCTTAATACACCTTATTACTACTAAACATTTCATTATAACGTCCCCAGCGAGTGGCTCAAGCCTACCCTGAATTAGGATGATTAGGCCTTATTCGACCACGCTGGCCCAGTGCGGATCAGTCGACTTCACACACAACCTTTGAATTTTTTCGCAGGAGTGTGCAGTATGTTATATGTTTAAGCCACTGAAACGTGTCTACCAGAATCAGGGCATTTTTTTAAAACCACTATTGCGGCACATCGTGGTTAAAAAGTAGTGTATCAATTGCATTTCTCCCACGAATTCGTATTTTTGTATGGTTACTTAAAAAACACATACATTGTGTTTCGGTTAAAGGATAAAGCCAACAGGTGCTTGTATGGTTTTTGAAAACTAACAATGCGTATGAGTTACATGATTCGGGTTTCTGATAGGATTTTAATGTTATCAGATTTATACTATCGCGTAAAAATACGTTTTACTTTTTTTAACGATATCATGTCATGTTATCGTTTCATTGATTGTATTATTTTAATTATGAATATTATAATCTAAGTATTTATATATTGTGCACGTCTAATCCGCTTCTCTGTACTCATTCTCGCTTCCTAGGTGTGCTGTAAGACATTTCTTTAGAAATAAGCAGTACCTGTTGTGTCGTTTTACTTTTTGTTTATATTTAATTGACGACTCCGTAGCCCAGGTGGTAGTGTATCTGCCTCCGACGCACAGGGTCGCGGGTTGGAATCCCGCCCAGGGCAAACATTCGTGTGATGAGCACTTGTGTTTGCCTTGTGTCTGGTTGTTGTTTATATATATATAGTTTGGGATCAGAAATGGCTGTGTGTGAATATGTCCCTACATATTTATTTATTTATTTAATGTAATGTTTCTGTGAACAATAAATAATCAAATAAAATAAAGATGAAGAACTTCTTGTTACAAGTTAAATAAGTTTTGATAGAATTATTTGACAAAATCCAAGTCCAAATAAAACCTACCCACCTTACGAAATTTCACGAGATTTCTTTCCCTTAAAAGAACCATAAAAAACCCAATAGTCCTCTAAAAAAGCTCAGTTGCAAACAATTTGAGCTCACAAAGGAACTCCAATCAATTCGATTACACTCTCACCACAATCGCACAATACACTCACTTAACAAAGACTAAAAACTAACTCAACATTGTGCTTAACAATGCGAATCCATCCACACCGCGCCGCTCAACCGACAGCGCGCAACAAAACCTCGCCACACGACATCTATTGACGTACTCCATGTACTAATTGTTTTATTCTTTCTTTTATTGTATAGTGAAGTCAATAATGGCCCCTTATTACAAATTACTATTGAATTAAGTATACTCAAAATCTTTATGAGCTATGAATTGCTGCTGAAAAACAGTTTTGTAGTAGAAATTGAGCTTTAAACTCTTGAAAATACGAGTAGTCATAAATTTTTCAGATTTTGAAATAAGAATGGTTTTCAAATAAAATATTTTAAGTTCAAATTTGGAATTTTGTTGGGCGTGGCTACGTGGATTTATAGATGTTGTTATTAGAGGGGGGCCAATAATCATAGGTTAATGTGTTTCTAAATATTCAATTAATATTAATTTCTAGACCAAGTTTAAGCTCAAGTATTAATTCTGAGTAATTCATACATAAAAACTTAGTCTATCCATGTTTTTTAATAAAGAATAATTTTTGGAATCATGCATAGAGTAATGATAAATAAATTAAACATTTAAAAACCTCCGAAGCAAAAAAGCAAAAATTTTAAAAGTCAAAAATAATACCTACTGTTGAGACATCAAATTCGATAAAGTAACACCTATATATTTTAATTTTATTATAAAAATTGATGGATAGCACGATTAGGTTTGCTCGTTGAAATGACGCTATAATGTCGCGTCATAAATAAATGGACATGAAGTGAAGAATTTGGCAGAAAAAAGACAAAATCGAAACGTAAGAAATCTAAATTTGAAAATGAATTTAAAATGAAAGATAAAACTGCCAGCAAGAAAGGTTGCCAGTCATAAAACAGGAAAGAGGATGAATGCCTCGTTACAGTACTATCATTTCTCTTTCCTTTCTACACTTGTACGTATTTCAACTTTCTCTTATATTCGATAAAATCAGTAAAAATCTACGATTCACCAAATGCGATATGGTTCATCAGTACAATCCTTTTTAGCCCAAACAATGTTCTTTTCCCATTTTTTTTGAAGTGGCAGTTAATATAAAATACTTTTCGATATAATGTCATCCTATACGAACCTCAGCTGTGCCATTCAAACCACATTTTAAGTAATACTAATTGTACTAAAAAGAAAAAAAAAACACTTAAAACCATTGAATGAAAATTTGAACATAATAGCAGGTAAGTCCTCTCGATTCACCATTTTATAAAGGTCTCTATTTATACGATTATACGTCTGAATAGTTGAAGATTTAGAGGTCAGGTTATAATAGACTTGTGGTTATATGAAACCAGTGAACGAGTATCAATTACGCATTGTTGGGGATGATTGCAGAATCGACCGAAAAAAAAGTTTTATTATAACCTTTGTACTGAGTAAAAATATTTCTATAGACTAGCAAAGATATATTTACGATTTAAATCGACTCTATCTCTTAGAATTAAGAAACAGTTTAGTAAGTTCTCGGTTTTATTTTGTTTTGTAGTTCTTTTTTTTTACATTTTGCGTGGGAGATAGCTGTGCGGTAAAAGGATTGTTTGTTAGTTTGACTATTGAAATGTTAAGGTTCAGGTTTGACATGTGACTGGTAATTTGTTTTGTTGAACTTATTTGAATAGATGTTGTATTTGGATTTGATAGTTGGGAATAGCCCTCTTTTTGCCCAAAGCCATTTTGCTTTTGTGAACTATTGTAATGATGTATATTTTATATTATTGTGTTTGTTTTTCACATTTGTGAGTAGGTTCCTTATCATGTTGGATTCTTCTACGACTCCACTTAGAATTGTAACTGATTCTTTTTTTTAACCGTGAAGATTATTAGGTCGACAAACATAATAATCGCATAAAATCAATCTATTTTCACGAAAAAAAGCGTATTGATACATTATTTCAATTCAATCAATTTTTTAAATACATCATCTAAAAACTGCCAGAATTACTTTTTCACTCAAAAAAACTTTTAAAAAGCTAAATATTTATTCTTAATCTTCGTAAAAACTTTTTTTACTGTATCCAAGTATTTTGACACTTGATATTTGGAAATCCGCCAAATCCGCCACAATGCTAAACAGTTTACAATAGTAAATGCGGCTGTGCGCACAATTTGCGATTTTCCGAACGGTTGCGCGCGCGCAGTATCGGTTTAAATGTTTAAATTGAGAACCTTTTAGTCACGGTCGAGGGAACATTACTATTGGATACATTTTAGTTTTTTTAAGCTGTCAAAATGTAATTCCACAAATCGAATAATGCTGCGTCCGATAACACGGATTGGAACACTATTGGACTTAGTTTGACAGAAATCTAGACTTTCAAACGAACTTAAAATAGTTTTTTTTTTCAAATTCAAGCAAAACCAAGAGGATCCAGTCACAGAATATAAATGATAAGGATATTCAGCCAGCAGGTTTGATACGATAATTATGATAGGATAATAAAGACAAAAACTACTAAATTATTCGTCTTATTCATCATCAACAGCTCATATACGTCCCCACCGAGGGGCTCGAGCCTACCCTGAATTGGGGCGATTAGGCCTTAGTCGACCACGCTAGCCCAGTGTGGGTTGGTCGACTTCACACACAACCTTTGAATTTCTTCGCAGGAGTGTGCAGGTTTCACCACGATGTTTTCTCTCACCGGCGTCGAATAAAACGTACATTATGAATTCGAAATTCGAAAACACATTGGCACATGGTGGGCATCGAACCTGCGTCTCCCAGACGGGAGGCAGCGGCCCTAGCCACTAGACCACCGACACTTACATAATAAAAAAAAACACTTTTTCAATTCCTTGCAAGCATTCAGCATTCACGCACTATTGCCTCTTATTTGCAAAACATTATCATAAACAGTTCAGAAATAATAAAATTATACAAACAATATAACAAAAAAGAACACAAAAAGACCAATATAATATCAACTTACTCGCTTTTTGTACTGAATATTGAATTACCCGCATAGAAGTTTGAACAATTGAATCAAAGGTTTTTTTTTGCTTTACCAAATGCTGTTATTACTAACACTACGTACTTACTATTAGAAGAATTTTAAAGCAGTTTTCAATATTTTATTTTTGATTCTTTTGAACCTGAGTATTAATCCAGAAAAACGTAATTTAATTGAACTGAAACCATTAATTTCAGACCACGTCCACTCCCACACAAGTGTTACCTTTACAACCTTACCTACATCAAACAGCCATTGTAAACGCCGCCGGAGTGACCACGGACGGAGTGACACATAAATTAAAAAATACAGCTTTTTTAGTAATACTAAAAAAATCGTAATCTTACTTGTGAATAGAGCTGTTTTTAATAAATAAATAAATGTGTGGGGACATCTTCACACACGGCCATCTGCTCGGGCACAGCTTGTACTATAATGGGTACCAGACAGCTGATAATATTACATAAATAGATAAATACATACTTATATAGATAAATAACAACCAGACACAAGGCAAAACACAAGTGCTCATCACACGAATGTTTGCCCTGGGCGGGATTCAAACCCGCGACCCTGTGCGTCGGAGGCAGATACACCGCCGTCAATAAATTTTATATATTTTATCTGAGTGGCTGAGAAGACCAGTTTAAGACCAGAGACAAGAAAAGTCTTGCTTTTAGCGCGCATGTTAACGAAATACGTGTAATAGCATAGTACAGAATAAATAATTCCTTCTAGTATAATAAGATGTTGCATTAAGTCTATCGCTGCTTTGTTATGTATGTAATATTAGGAGTATTTTATGTGTTGCTGTTGTAAATTTGTTTTTACCCAAACCCAACTTGCATACCAACTATGGTTAAGTGTGCTTGAACTTTTAAATGTATAAAATCTTGCCTGCGTGCACCACCACTTATTGCAAATAAATGATCTATTTATTATTATTTATTTATTAAACTTTCGTGTATCTCAGCTCGGCCCAGAAAACTGATCAGCTTTTGCACCAGAACTTTCCCAAAATTTTCCAACAAACAATATTAGGTACCTACTTTTCATAGAAACTTGTCAAGGCGTCAGCTTACAATAGTAAAACTTTTTAAAAATACTACTTAGTTTACTTTAGTAGAACATAAATTGTACAGTTCCGTGAAGCTCAGCTACAACCTAAAATATTTTTTTAATTTTTCTAACATATACAATCAAAAATTTACCCTTCTTTTTTCTTCCCCCGATCGGGAAATAATCAACCCCCGGGTAGGATTATCATCCGCGTCGGGCGACAAATAAATAAAATACAAAACAAAACAATCGCGGGCCAGGGCCGGGGGGGGGGGGGGGTCAATAATAAAAATAATTACCGGGAGAGTGGCGGTGACAGCCGGCGGGCAGGAAATATGGAGAAAGATTCTTAACTAATAAGTGGTTTAAACGTTTCAAATAAAAATTTGACAGGATATCACTGGTTTTATAAAGGTTTTTTGCATAAGCAACTGAGAATTATTTTACTGAAATCGCATAGTTAACTTCGCCTAGTATTTAAAAAACAAGACTGTTGTGTTCCTAGGATACGCCGCTACTACATAAGGCCTTTTCAAGTTTTCTCTATATATTTTTTTTTTAGATAGCTTTATTCGCCCCACTGCTGGGCAATAAGCCTCCCCTATATATCTTATTAACAAAAATACGTCATAGTTATTTCAATGTTGATGATAATGTTACGGTTTGTATGTGAATCAGTCACACATAAATACCTAAACAACACTAGTACTAATTATTTTATAATAGACCGTACTAGAATTATAACGACCTGCATCTCGTTGTACAATTTACAAAATCTATGATTATTTCTCTGCTATTGGTTACTCAGGGGTAGTTTGTTATTTGCTCCACAATTTTTGTCCATTATACTGTATCTAATTTTTAAGAAATGAGCGGTTGATTACTTTAATAAAGAAAAATAATTAAAAAAACTCTATACTACGCTTTGAAGATATTGCCAATTTTAAAATAGAATAGAATAACAACAATATTCAAGTGTTATACAATCTATTTTCTAACTTAAAACTAAATAAATGTCAAACCTAACCTGAAACATGAATGTTAGCAGTTTATGCACTCTGAACATCGTGTTTAATGTTCTGAACATCTGAACATTAAACACGACGCTGATCTTTCACAAAGTTTGGTAACATAATTTAAAAAATGCACTTGTATCCGGCCCGGATTACCGACTCCAGCTCATATAATTTATTTTTATTTTCAATTATTAAATAGAAAAACTTTTAAAAAAGAGTCCATCTCCACCCTCGCTCGGTGGACGTTTCACCGCAAACATAAAATGTAAACGGTGCGAGCCACAAGTATCGCGCTCTAATTCAAACACCCCCCTCACCGCGCCCCTCGAACCCGACCTCACCCCCGCTTATCTCCAGGCTTGGACTTTCAGTATTTTGCGGTAATCTATATTCAGTATCATCATCATAATTTTAAGGCAGGTTTATACTGACTGGGTCAGCCGTCAAGTCAGAGTGAATAATTGATTTCAAGTCAGTACAGCGCTATCGAGTCAGACATCATCATCAACAACTCATATACGTCCCCACTGAGGGGCTCGAGCCTACTCTGGAGTAGGGCGATTAGGCTATAATCGGCCACGCTGGCCCAGTGCGGATTGGTCAGCTTCACACACAACCTTTAAATTTTTTCGCAGGAGTGTGCAGTTTTCCTCACGATGTTTTCCTTCACCGTAAGAACGATATGAAATTGAAATTCGAAAACACGTTACGTGGTGGGTATCGAACCCTCGTCTTTCAGACGGAAAACAGTGGCCCTACGACTACACTACCGACGACGCTTATAGTCAACCGTTAAGTCACTGCTGACCCGCTGCTGACATCATGTGAATTATTGAATTCAAGTTAGTACAGCGCTCTCTAGTCAATACTGACTTGAAATGAAATCAGTTATTTGTACGCTTCAACGCTGACTTGACAGCTGACTGACAATATTATAAACTGCCTTCCGCCGAAAGACGTCCACTGCTAGACAAAGGTCTCCTCAGGATTTTCATTTGGACCGGCCCAGGATTCTGCGTGATTTCAAAAAGTGGCTTTAAAAAGGGCCTGTTGTCGCACCAAAGCACCTTAGACCATATTGTACGAGGGCTGATTGATAAGTTTCCGAAACGACAAAGAAAAACTTTAAAAATCTATTTAAAATAAATTTATTTCTCAACGTAGTTTCCTTCTACCTCGATGCATTTAGTCCAGCGCTTCTCCAATGCCGTTACACCAGTTTGATAAAATGTTTTCTCCAACCCCTCAAAATACTCGTCCACGGCAACAATGACTTCTTCATTTGATGAAAATCTCTGGCCACCTAACCATTTCTTCAGGTTTGGGAATAAGTGGAAGTCACACGGGGCCAGATCCGGGGAATAGGGTGGATGCGGTAGCAATTCGAACCGCAATTCATGGAGTTTGGCGACTGCAACCATTGACGTGTGTGCAGGTGCGTTGTCATGGTGGAACAAAACTTTTTTCTTGGCCAAATGTGGTCGTTTTTTCTGGATTTCTTTACTTAATTTTTGCAGCAAGCTTGCGTAGTACTCTCCATTTATTGTTTTTCCTTTTTGCAGATAATCCACTAAAATAATCCCTCGAGCATCCCAAAAAACAGTCGCCATCACTTTGCCGGCCGACAAAACCGTTTTTGCTTTCTTCGGCGCAGGTCTTCCGCTCTCAGTCCACTGCTTAGATTGTTCTTTTGTCTCGGGAGTATAATGATGTATCCAGGTTTCATCGACTGTTACATAACGCCGCGAAAACTCGTTAGGATCTCGGTTAAACAGCGCCAAACACTCCGATGAATCGTCACTCGACGTTGCTTTTGGTCAACAGTGAGCAAACGCGGCACCCATCGCGCGCAAAGCTTTTTCATTCCCAAATGTTGGTGCAAAATATTAAAAACGCGTTCAGATGAAATGCTCACCATCTCTGCTATCTCTCGCAACTTCAAGCGCCGATCATTCAATACAATTTTGTGAATTTTTTTGATCATGTCCGGATTCGTGACTTCATTTGGACGGCCAGACCTGTGGGCGTCTTCGCAGCTCTGTCTTCCACGTTTAAAATCAGTTACCCAGGTGTGAATTGTACTCAATGCAGGAGCAGAATTACCTAAAACACTGTCTAGCTTGGTTTAATCTGGGTTGCTGTTTTCTGTTTTAAAACGTAAAACTTTATCACCGCACGAATTTCGTTTCTTTCCATTGTTAAGAAAATTTACCACAGAGAAAGTTCTACGTCCTATCAAACAAATTCCACCAGTTCGATTAAATTCAAATTTGGCGTTCTATTTTCAAAAAGATGCCAAAATATAATGTAATATTTTTTTTTGCGTATCATTTTTTTAAGTTCGTCGTTTCGGCCAGTTATCAATCAGCCCAGGTAATGTTACTTATTTGCAGTTATCTTAGAAATAAAAGGTAAAGTACAAATACAGCAAAGCATTCGTAACTGCAACTGCAACACATGCAACTGTCTGGCCACTGTACGCATTTTAAATTCATACCTTCACTTCATTCAGAGTTATTTTTACATGCTAGGTAAAGTAAGCCATCGTACAGCCTTCGTTGGCTCCAAGATCTTATGATAAGCTGGAAAATAGATAAAGGAACTGCTCAACTAAGATACCCATCTTTCTTGCACGCAAAGGCGTGTAAAAGTAATTTCAAATGAAAACTTATTCAATCTTCTATAGTTCTTTTTCTGAATGTTAAAACTGGAGTTAATTCTATTAGCGATATTATTCGCGAATTGCTCGACCTCTCGGCTTCCAATACTTCGCGCCAATAACTCCTAAAAGTACAATTTTAACTCGACACCTACTCTACCTCCACCCCTGCCCCCTTGAGTACAGTCAGCATAACAAAGTCATAGTCTGAATCAAAATAATTGTTCTCGTGAAAAAATTCTCAAATGAAACGAAATTAAAATAAAATAAATAAATATGTGGGATAAATACATCTCACGGGATCGGGATGGGAATCAGATGACCGGGTGGTCATCTGATTCAAATTTGGATCCAAAATTAAGCAGAGCAAAGACAAAAACACAAAATAAAACACACAAAATATTTTCAAATCAACTACTTGACGTTTGGCTTATTCAACCCATATTAGACGCTATTCACGGATCTCCTGTGCAAAGTTTTTTTTGTCTGACACTGACAGGAACGAATTTAGGCTGTCTGTCAGAGTAAATCGTATCGATTAATATTAATTGAATTCGAGTTTTACTAATTAGATCTGTTTGTTTTGTAGTTATCAAACTATTCAAACAGTTTTTATTACAATTTAATTTATTATTTTTGTAGTTTTTAAATTATTGTATGCTGACAGTACCACCCGCTCCCTCTATTAATACTGCCAATAGGACTTGGCTGCAAATTTTACACAATTTTCAATCCAACCCGAAGCTGAAACTTGGCTCAATAGATTTGTCATCTCTTTCTCGCATTGGAGTATCGTATAACACCATCTCAGATTTCAATCTAATTGTTATAGTGCTAAATCTCGAAAGTCTACCAGTATTTGAACAGAAATTTTAATATTTTAGATAGATAGATAAATAAAACGTACAAACTTATTTAAAAAAAAAAGATTTTTATTTCAATATTAGCAATAGGAAATTACAAAATTTTTGGCAGATTCAATCTATGCAAAGAAGACAAAAAATAAGCTAAGGAGTTCTGAAATTTCTTAGACTTTATAATGTGATCTTCCACTACATGCCTTTCATGAAACCATGTAGTATTTATAACTAGATGTGGTGAAGTGGCTTTAGTTAGTAATTTATTTGATTTGATTTAGTCTGCTTGTCCTTTTCTTGGGTAGGCCCCTCTATGAGGACGGTACGAACTGGTAGATTTGCTTTACCAATACTCGTGTGATCGAAGCAATTACTCCTGGTAAGATAACGTCACCCGCCTAAACGCAGCTTTGTCTCAGACTGTTCTCAGTGCGGACGCGCATGTGGGCTGCATTGTCGTCGGCCGATGGAGCTCAATGATTGCGTAGTTCCTGGCTAGATAGATAGTTTCAGTATACAGAGGTTATGGGAAAAAAAATGGAGACGATGGCTGCATGGCATATGCCTTTGCCTGCTCCAGAAAGGGGCGAACCGAAAAAATATATATATATACGAGTATATTTATAAGTATGTTAAATTAATTGAGAGATAGTAGAGAATAGTAAAAAAGGTATGTACTATCGGACTATGTATGTACTATCGGATCAGGACATGAAGTGAGGAAAAAAGACAAAATCGAATCGTAAGAAATCTAAATTTGAAAATGAATTTAAAATGAAAGAGAAACTGCTAGCAAGAAAGGTTTTTTTTTTTTGGCAAGGTTGCCAGTTATAAAACAGGAAAGAGGACGAATGCCTCGTTACAAGCCTTGGCCGATATCATCAAAATTCTTGGTGCTTTTCTTCATGATATTAAAATATCGTGATCTTATAAAGCTGAGTCTTAGGTCCCATCTCTCTCCCCGCCGCAGCCGCCCGCGCCGCCTTTGCTGAATGTTAGGTGGAAAATTTGCTATTAGCATGTTGTCCTCTTTTGCTTTTTTGCTTTAATTTAAATATTCAGTTCTAAATATTTAAATTAAATCAACAATTCAATCAGATTTAAATCGAGAACACGATTGGATCAAACTAAGTTGTCAAGTCGTATTTGTGGTGACGTCACATATTTGACGGCCACGTGATAGGCGCGTGCGTCGACCGTTTGCATGTGACGCTTCGTCAACCACGTAACTTTGCGCTGAACCCTATCTCGTTGCAGTAAAGGTCAATTTTGCTAAGCAAAGGTTAACGCTGATCGGCGGTTGATTGTACGTTTAAACCAATTGTTTGTTGGTTTTTTATTTAAATGGTTTAAAGTTTGAGGCCGGTTGCTAAATCGTTTTGAATTAATTTGTATACGTATTATTTAGCTAGTTGTGTGGGAATCGTAATTTGCAATTAACGTATTTATTATAAATATGTAGTTAGGGTAGGAACGAGCCTTTCGATGGGGACGTATATAAGCTGTTGATGATGTCATAGTCTAATGACCTATTGTTGGAAATTGTATCATTTTCTACCTATAAATACTTTAGGTTTAAATATAGCAACACTGCTCTCTCTCTCTCTTCCTTCGTTTGTATCGACAACTCGTGTCTCACAATAAATATTTTTATTAGTGAACAAAACGTCTTTGCTTCAAGAATCCCCTCAAGATCTTCAAGATCGCCACATGGTCCTTCGAAACGGTGAAAATTTCCAGCGCGGGGATCAAGTCCAGAAGCTAGAAGACGCAATTTCGGCGGGCGGCAAGACAGACGCTATCTACTTCGTCCAACTAGCCACGCTGCGTTCACTACGATTTTCAAAATACGTGAGCAATACACGCAAGATACCTACGCGATTTCAAGAGGAAGTGCATTGTAGTACGTAAACATCATTATTTCGTCGATCATCATCAATTTATAGAAGCATCATTCACGTGAGTTTGTCCTCCATTTTGATTTGTTTGGTTGCGCAAAGTTGTGCTGCAATTTCTACCAAAAACAGCAAAGCGTAAAGAGCTGGCAACACCGGTCCAAGTGCACGAAGTGTGAGCAAGAAAGGCACATTCACATCTTCGCAAGGGTGAGCAGGACAGGTGACATAGGACGACGGACGAACCACCATCGATAATTTTGCACGAAAAAACCGACTGTGAAAGCGGAACGCTGCATCGACTTCACCGCGCGAGTAAGCGAAGTAGAAGACAACGCGCTTCGGACTTTCATCGTGACGTTTACGTGACGGACGTTTACTTTGCGAGCGAATCGTGTAATGGCGGATTGCGTTCGATCTAGACCGATATTTTATTTTGACGAAATTAGTGATTAATCTTTGTTATCATATATTTCCTTGTAAAGAAAGTGGTCAAATTAAGTAATTAATTAATACGTAAACTGTTATAATGGCCGATGAAAAGGAGAAGTTGTCATCGCTTGTAGCCAAACGTGGTTACATCAAAGGTACGCTCACGCGCTTGTATAAATTTGGTTGCAATGAACACGAATTGACTGTTTCATCATCTAAATCGCAATTAGAAGCTAAATTAAGTCATTTAACAACTACTTTCGCAGAGTATGAGCGTCTAAACGGCCAAATTCTCGTTCTCGACCCAAAAGATGGCGAGGATGTGGGCGCGGTCGAAGAAAACTTCTACTTTACAAAGGCCAAGTTGCAAGACGAAATTGTAAAGCGCAACAAAACTGACACTTCTTCTAAACCTCCTCCTAACACAGGAGACTCTAGGAAACTCAAACTTCCGACAATACAAATTGATGCATTTGATGGTAAGTCCTGTGCCAAATATGTAACCTTCATAAACCTATTCAATTCCTTAGTTGATAAGGACGAAAACCTTGATAATATTCAGAAGTTACATTACCTGAGGTCATTTTTAAAAGACAAAGCGTTAGATGTCATTAAAGAACTACCACTTGCGCATAGCAGTTACTTGGAAGCCTTACAATTATTGAAAGATAGGTACTACAACAAACAAAAAATTGTCAATGAACATGTCTCTTCATTGCTAGATTTGCCAGTATTGGTGAGAGGTGGCAATATTCGAGATTTTATCTCGCAAATTAAACAAAGTATAGCGGCTTTAAAAAACCTAGACGTATCTGTTAGCAGTTGGGATCCTATACTAATTGTTATATTTATGCGCAAACTAGATGGGTACACATCCAGAGCCTTCCAACTGGAACGGGATGTCGACAAGGAGCCGACAGTTGCTGAACTATTAGGGTTCCTCGAGAAGCATGCCTTAGCTTCAGAGAATTCTGGGAATCCGGCGACATCAAGCAACTGGAAGCCTGCTGCAAGAATGGCAGTCAACCTAGCAGTCCAGGGATCAACCTGCAAGAACTGTAAGTCAACTTCACATAAAATATATAGTTGCAAAAGTTTTCAATTACTGCCATCAGCAGAGCGAATTAAGTTTGTAAAAAACAATAACTTGTGCGATGTGTGCTTAAATCAGCACAAAGGAAAATGCAGGTTTCACTTCAGATGTAACATATGCAAAGAAAACCATAACACATTGATGCATCCTGAGGAGAATAATCCTACACCTGTCACATTATTTTCAAATGTTAATAATAATGTTTTATTACCTACAGCTCGGGTAAAGTTGTTTACCAAAGACAACAGAGAGGTGCATGTCAAAGCAATACTTGACTCAGGGTCACAAGCTTCCTTGGTCACAACCAAAGTAATTGATGTGCTAAAATTAACCCCCACGCGAGCAAATACTAATATCGTGGGAGTTACAAACTCAATAAACAATATTAAATATTCCATACCTTTAGAAGTGTGTTCTTTGATATCAGATTTTAAAACTACAATAAACTTTCATGTGGTAGACAGCATCACTTGCAAGCTCCCCCAGCAACCTATAGACATGTCAAAATTGAATATCCCACCTGGTCTAGACTTGGCAGACAGCACATTCAACACTCCGTCTGAGATAAACATGCTCATGGGTGCTGACATCTTCTTCCAGGTGTTGTTGCCATCGGCGAGCCCGGAGCCGAGTCCGCAGGCGCCGAGCGCATCCAGCCGAGTGCAGCAGCATGAGGAGCCGCAACTAACGTCACCTGTCATTACTAATACCAGGTTTGGGAGGATCTTGGGTGGCGCGGTGCCAATTTTAAATAATAAAACTAACATAGTATCTTTGCACTGTCACACATGCGAAAACGATATCAGCGAGATAAATGAATCACTTAAAAACTTTTGGAAATTAGAAGATGTTCCCCAAATTGTTAACGACAAAATTAATGAATCTGAACAAGCCGAATTAATTTTTACAAACTCTGTCAAACTTGAAAATAAAAAATTCCAAGTCGATTTACCTTTAAAGATTAACTTGGATGAGGTCAATGACACTTTAGGCAGCTCTTTTGACTTGGCATTATTTAGATTTCTTAGCTTGGAAAAAAGACTTCACAAAAATATTCATTTGTTGACACAGTATCAAAATTTTATTGATGAATATATTGATTTAGGTCAAGCTCATTATGTTGATATTAATTCATACGATTTTTCTAAAGATCCAGTCTATTTCCTCCCCCACCACGCAGTGGTCAATGAGGCAAGTAAGAGCACGCCAGTCAGAGTTGTTTTTAATGGCTCTATGCAAACAAACAAAGGTGTGTCACTTAACGACATACAACTTAACGGCCCAAAGGTTCAGCGAGATCTTTTTGAAATATTGATGTTGTTTAGATTTGGTGAATACATGTTTACAACTGATATCAAAAAAATGTTTAGGAACATTAACATTAATCCTGCACATAAACCGCTTCAAAACATTCTATGGCGAAACAATACGCATGAGCCGGTTCGATGTATTTGCTTGGATACTGTTACATATGGTTTAAAAAGCTCAAGTTATCTCGCGACACGGTGCTTACTCGAGTTAGCTAATAGATATGAGCACGAACTTCCCCTTGCATCCTTTGTTTTAAAAAACTGTACTTATATTGATGACACATTGTACAGCAATACGGATTTAGGGATTTTAATCGAGACAAAACGTCAGTTGTGTGAAATGCTTAAGCTTGGCGGCTTGGAAACTCATAAATGGTCTTCAAATGACGCCAGTGTGTTGTCAGATATACCTATTCAAAAGCAGCATTTTGATAGCTTAGATTTTGAACAAGATTGCAATTTCAACATTAAAACTTTAGGTCTGCAACTAAATTTAAAAATAGATTCATTTACAATTTCAAGCCCTGATAATTACACAACCGAAAAGATTACAAAAAGTAGTATTTTGAGCTGTATTTCTCGATTTTATGACCCCCTTGGTTTTGCCAGTCCGATCATAATAAAAGCAAAGGCAATCATGCAACAATTATGGCAAGACAAGTTAGAATGGGATGCTACTCCATCCAAAGAAATTATCAATGCCTGGTTACAATTTTCTGAAAACTTAACTAGCATGCAAACTATAAACATAGATAGAAACATACCTATACCAGGGACAGCTACCGCAGTGCAGCTCGTCGGCTTTGCAGATGCTTCCTCTACTACTGGCTACGGGTGCTGCTTATACTTACGTGTGGTCGACACAACAGGTAATGCTAAAACATTCTTACTCTGTTCAAAGTCGCGAATAAACCCACTCGCAAAACCACTTACGGTACCCAGATTAGAGCTCAATGCAGCACTGTTATTGGCGAAACTTGTCTCTAAAGTATATGATACGCTTCACTTAAAAATTAAGATTGATGACGTCATTTTGCATAGTGATTCAAAGATAGTACTTGCTTGGATTGGCACAGATTTAACAAGGCTACAAGCTTATGTTTCTAACAGAGTGAGAATGATTAAGGACTTGACAGGTAGATGGCAATGGGTGTATGTTCGCTCGCAGGACAACCCAGCTGACCTCATCAGCCGCGGCGTGGATCCGCAAGCTCTTCCTGGGTGCGCCCTCTGGTGGGAAGGTCCGGCGTTCCTGAAAGAAAGGGAGTATCAATTTGAATATAATAAAATATACTTACCTTTAGAAAGCTTACCTGAAGTGAAGACTGCTCCTTCCTCGACGTCCTCCGGCGAAGTCGTGCTGCTCACACTGAAAGAAAATGAGTTCCTGCAATCGTATATAAACAGGTACTCTGACATAAATAAAATGACACGCATTATGGCCTATATTCTTAGATATCGTGACAATCTAAAGCTTAAAGTAAAAGACAAAAATATAAAGCTCGAAAAAAAACCGCTTTCTGTAAAAGAATTACAAAGAGCGTTATTAAAGATTATTAGATATGATCAAAGTATTAATTTTCATAACGAAATTCATTCACTAAAATTAAATAAAGAAATTAATGGTTCTCTGAAGCCCTTACATCCGTTTCTAGATAAAGAAAACGTCATAAGAGTAGGCGGAAGGCTTCAAAACTCTGATATTAAATATACACAAAAACATCCTATAATTTTAGTAAAAGGTTCTAATATCACAGAATTAATAATTCGTAGCGAACATATAAGATTGTTGCACGCTGGTCCCAAGCTGTTGTTATCAAGTCTCAACCAAAAGTACTGGATTGTGAACGGGATAAGAGAGGTGAAAAAGGTGACTCACAAGTGTATCGCATGCTTCAAGCTGAAAGCCTCGGCATCTAAGCAATTGATGGGTTCCTTACCCAGTGATAGAGTTGTCCAGCCCTTGCGAGCGTTCCAGAAGGTAGGCATGGATTTTGCAGGACCAGTCGAGGTAAAACAGTCTCGTATTAGGCGTTCAGTCATAGGAAAGGGGTATATTCTTGTTTTCGTTTGTTTCAGCACTAAAGCTGTACACCTCGAGTTAGCTTCAGATCTTACTACTCCTACTTTCCTTGCGTGCTTTAGAAGATTCATTTCTCGGAGAGGCTTACCAAGTGACTGCTATTGTGATAACGCTAGTACATTTCGTTGCGCAAGTTCTCAGTTGAACGATTTATACAAACTCTTAGGTTCACAAAATCATCAAATGCAAGTAAATAACTTTGCAGCACAAAATCAGATCAATTTCCATTTTATTCCATCTTACTCTCCTGTGTTTGGGGGATTATGGGAAGCAGCTGTAAAAAGTACTAAGTACCATTTAAAACGCACTGTCCAAAAAAGTTTATTAACCTATGAACAACTCAATACTGTATTAGTGCAAATTGAGGGAATACTCAATTCAAGGCCGCTTTTACCAATGACTTCAAATTGTGATGATTTTACATATTTAACGCCTGGACATTTTTTAATAGGCACGCCGTTAACTACTTATCCTGACCATGATGTTACTAATACACCTGTAAACAGATTAAAGATGTGGAATGTGTGCAATAGTATGGTACAATCCTTTTGGAAATTGTGGTATAGGCATTACCTAAATGTTTTACAATGTAGACCAAAATGGCAAGTAACTAAAAGTAATATTACAGTTGGATCTCTTGTACTTCTAATTAAAAATGACACTCCTCCTCTATCTTGGCCTATGGCTCGAATTACTCAGGTCTTCCCTGGGAACGACAACCGCGTTAGAGCGTTTGAGGTAATGACTCCTAATAAAAAAACACATACAAGGTCTATAACTAAAGTGTGTGTACTGCCCTTAGAATAAGTTTAATGTTCCTATGTTAGCATAAGATTTTTTATTACTTATGAGTAGATACTGAAATGTCCTTGAGTAGATACTTAAATGTCTTAAATAATAATAATAAAAGTTAATAATAAAGAAAGTTATACTTACATTGTACTTACCAAAACCGTATCCTTGATACTGCCTAATTGATATTAATTATGATAAAATTACTTACCTAAGTATAAGTAGGTACATTTCTAGTTATAACTATTTACTAATTTTAATAATAAGATAAATAAAACACTTTTTTTGTAATTGAAAAATGATATAATTACATTTCATGCTGCTATTCTTATAATTTACTTATAAAAGGTAATATGTCTTGCTTTCTAGGCGCCCCAGCATGTTGGAAATTGTATCATTTTCTACCTATAAATACTTTAGGTTTAAATATAGCAACACTGCTCTCTCTCTCTCTTCCTTCGTTTGTATCGACAACTCGTGTCTCACAATAAATATTTTTATTAGTGAACAAAACGTCTTTGCTTCAAGAATCCCCTCAAGATCTTCAAGATCGCCACACCTATGGTATTTTATTGTGGGGTCACGCTGCGAATGCTAATAGTATATTTATTTAGCAGAAACGGGCTGTTCGTGCAATTTATAGATTAGGGCCTAGAGTCTCACTGAGGGAAAAGTTTAAAGAAATCAATATTCTGACATTTGTGTCTCAATATATCTATGACAATCTTGTGTATATAAAACGAAATATAAGTAATTTTCAGAAGCACAGTGATATACACAATTTTAATACTAGAAATAAAGACAAGTTGGTTGCTTATGTCAGCCGACTACATAAAATTAGTAATTCTTTTAAAGGCAATTGTATACGTTATTACAATAAGGTCCCTACTGATATTAAAAATTTGCCTTTAGACAAGTTTAAAATAATTATAAAACAGAAATTGTATAAAAAAGGTTACTATAGGATATCTGATTACTTAGAAGACAGGTGTCCATGGGAATAGATTGTTTGAGTAGCAGGCTTTTTCGATATGTAATAAGCATTAATTTTGTAATTGACAATATTTTATTTAAAAAAGGAAACGCAAAAGATGCGACGACTGTAGAGTTTCTTCGGTGAGCTCTTCTCCACAGATTCCGCCATTGTGTTAGTGAACTCACCCAAAAAAATGTAATGACGGATCTAAGTGATGTAATAACATCCTATGGAAATAAATTATTTTGACTTTGACTTTGATGATATAGTTAATTCTACAGAGTGTTTTCAAAAGTTTACTGATATATTTTTCAATGAATTTTATTTTCTCGTCATGTATGGATCGGAGTGTTGGGCCATCAAAGGGATGGATGAAAGACGACTTCATGCTAGTGAAATGAGAATACTGAGATGGATGTGTGGAGTAACAAGAATGGACAAGATTAGGAATGAATATTACAAGAGGAAGTTTGAAAGTTACGCCAGTGATAGATAAAATGAGAGGAAATCGCCTTACCTGGTATGAGCGGGCACATAATGCGGAGAAATTAATGTTACGTGGGGAAAAAGGTATTGAATTTGAATGTGGATGGATATGTTGGGAGAAGACGACCAAATAAAAGATGGATGGATTGTGTAAAAGATGATATGTTCAGGAAGGATGTGAGTGTTGAAATGACGGCTGATAGGGATGAATGGAGGAAGAAAACATACTGCGCCGACCCCATATGATGGGATAAGGGCAAGCGAATGATGATGAATTTCTCTGTCAGTACAAGAGATAATAGTAGTAGAGATAATAGTAGTAGAGATAATAGTAGTAGAGATAATAGGCTGTTTATCGTTTAATTAGTTTTGAATATTCTTCCTTTTCTTTTCTTCGGGGTTTTTTTTCAGTTAGAGGCAAAAAACAAGATGGTAAAACCTTTCTTGACAACTAACCTCGCAAACCCTAGTATTAGAGTCTGAAACTACATGATTGCCCGAAAATAAAGATGATTCCATGTTTCGGAAGCCACGTTAAGCCGTGGGTCCTATCTATGTCTATTTCCGTAGCTGTTTTCTACAGCATTAGTCGTTACACGAGCTAAATCAGTGGCATTTGGAGGCTTTGGGGGTTTGTGAGGCAGTTGTTGACTTTACGACCACACATGACTAAGAAGAAAAGCCACGGACTTTCCAAATAACAGGCCTTATTTTGACATGGTTTGTTCAAATTAGCTACTCAATTCAGACTCCAATCAGCATTACGTAATATGTACCAGCACCTTTGAACATATTATACTAATCATCAACATCAACGGCCCGTTACAGTCCACTGCTGGACTATGAGCCTCCTCCACTTAAGTGGAGGGTTTTGCCATAATCTCCACGCTTGGCAGGTGGGTTGGAGATCGCAGATTAAAAGGTTACTGTATCAGAGAGCGCTGTTGCCCGTTCCCTGTTCAATGTGTAGTCTCTAAGTCGCCTCTTACGACACCCACGGGAAGAGTAGGGGTTGGTGACTAACGTATTCTACTCTGCTATTATACTAATAGCTACGCTCATACCCCTTGCGGACTAAACAGAACGGGGCGGTTCTAACGACTGTATCATGAACCCTAATAACTCAGCAACTCTCCTCCACAACTCGCCACACAATAACCCTCTTTGTCCACATTCACTGTTCACTGTGTTCCTGTTCACTGCGTCTCTTTGTTCACTGTGAACCGCTAAATTTATCGGCCTGAGTTTCGAACTTGGAACATTCTTCACAGCGGTCCAAACGGTAAGAGTTGGAGCCAGCCAAGCGGCAAGTTTAATCGTTTTTATAGTTAATTTAGTTAGAAAGTTGTGGGGTAAGTTTGTGGTTTGATATAGTGAAAAAATATGGATTTTTTTTTACGGAGCGGAATATTAAAAGCTTTGACGATCTTGGACAGGATTTGAACCTGTATCTTCTCAGCAAATAAAAAAAAATAAGCACTTAATATCAGAAGTGGTTATTTCGTAAAACAAACTCCGGCTTAGGTAACAACCTGTTTATTCACACAACCTTCTTGGCACAAAGTTACAGCAATACTGCCTCAAACGTCAAACACACTCGTATTTATAAGCTTATACTAGCGGCGGCGCCACTGGCTACCCATAGTGGCGCCAGTCGGTACCAATTTACAACTTATATTAATGGCGCCACTGACTACCAATAGTGGCGCCAAGTGGTACTATAAACTAAAATATCTTTTTAATTACTATATTTATACAATAGAATCGGTAAACTAATTCATTTAAAATAAGATAGATGGTTGACAAAATAGACAGTGAATATTAATTATTAATGTAGATATAGTTATCCAATGTTATCATGAATTACTTAATTAACCTAACACAAAAAGACAGTGTATATTAACTATTTATATAGATACAGTTATCCAATGTTATTTTGACATAATTAACATAACAGTTCGGCCATCTGACCTCAAGGAACGTCCTCGTCCCTTATTTACTACTCACTCGATTACTTTACACACTATTACACATGGTGCGTTATTCTTGGCAAAAATATCTTGTGCTAAATAAAATAGAACAATAAGTAATCATATACCTAACTTAACTAAATTAGTTTCTCTTTCGAACAGATAATAAAAATATATTTATAAAACATTGCTAGAAAACATTTTAAAATCAATTTACCAATATGTAAGTAATTCATTATTGTAAAAGTTTGCAATTATCTAAATTATTTAAATATGATATTAAATAAGGGTTTTATACAGGTCAAAAAATCAACTTATTTAGTAGGAAAAATTTTTTTTTTTTTTACTTTTGGTAATAAATCATTTAAATATGATAATGTGTTATAATTTTGTACATAATTTTGATTTTCAACAGAGTACAGGACATTTTTAAGTTTGACATCATTCAATATACCTAAAGATAATTTTACAATCTACTTCATTTTACTGATCTCATGCCGATTCCTCAAATCATCCCTTTTTAATGATCCTCATCATCGTCAGTATTTTCTTCTTCTCCTGATGAGCTATTTAAATCTGTAGTTAAATTTAACCAAGGACGCAGCTTGTCTGCAGCTATTACAGCATTGTACGGTTGATTGCGCTTCCTCGTGATTGGTGTATCCTGGACAACAAACCGATAATTTGGAAGAATTTTAGCGATTCGGTATGGTCCTTGGTATTTTGCTACAAGTTTCTTTGATTTCCCATCGTTTGACCCAATTTCTCTTTCGATACGATCAAGATCGCCTTGTTTATAATTGTGTGGCTTCTTTATTTTTTTTTATCAAACCTCTCTTTTTCTTTTTCTTGTTGTGCTTTAAGCACTTCAGCCGTTTCCTTCCTACTTTCCGCTATATCTTCCGGGGATAGTATAGACGAAGTATCGTCGATCACCTCGTTCATTATCGACTCAGAGATGTTAGTCATTCTGAACCCAAATAAAAGTTCAGAAGGACTTTTCTGTGTCGTTTTATGAACTGTGGTGTTCAATCCCATTTGTATTTCTGGTACATGTTCATCCCATGTCCTATCATCCTGACCATGAGTTTTTGTTGATAGAGCGTCTAATATTGTTCGATTGAACCGCTCTACTTGGCCATTAGCCCTGAGCGTAGCAACAGCATTAAGTATATGCTTAATGCCAGTGTTTTTGATGCAATTTTTGAAGACTTGACTCGTGAAACACGATCCACGGTCCGTAATTAGTCGTGATGGGGTACCAAAATAACTGATATGATCGCGGATTACCCTTACGGTCGTCGTAGCCTTAGTGTTTCGAACGGGCGTGATATTCACAAACTTTGTAAACCCATCCACGATTACTAACAGATAGCTATTCCCACGTTTGCTACGAACGAAAGGGCCTAAGTGATCCGCGTGAATGGTATGGAAAGGTTTTTCCACTTTTGGGATGGAGTGGAGGAACCCCTTCTTAGGGCCTCCCGCTGCTTTACGGTGTGCACATTCATACTTCATGCTGGTTTTTAGGTATTGGGAAATTCTTTACAGCTTCCGTTTTGCGACTACCAGGTTTGACGCCATCAGCTCCTATTTCAAACCCCAAAAAGTCAATGCTATTGTAAAAGAAGTGGCATTTACTCAATTTGAGGGTTAGGCCACCATCTCTGAGCAATTTCATCATCTCTCTCAACCTTGTTATCCCTTCATCAAAACTGTGTGCAGGTATAAGTATGTCATCCATATAGATAACAGCAAACTTGACCTTGGCATCAGCAAGAATCTTGTTAACTGTTCGCTGAAACACCGACGGTGCGTTGACTAGCCCAAACGGCATGCGCAAGTATTCAAACTGGCCGTCTGGTGTAACGAATGCAGTTTTGGCTACAGATTCTTCTTCAATGGGTATCTGGTAATACCCTGAAGCCAAGTCCAAAGTAATAAAGAATTATGTGTGAGAAATTTGAGGAACCCTAATAAATTAATGACGACAGTTATTCCGAAAACAGAAAATTATAAAAAGAATTGTTGTTACATGTGTGTGTCAATTTTTAATAACTTACCTCAAGGTTTGAAAGAAGAGCATCTAACATCTTTTAAAACTATACTGTTGAAATGGCTTCAATCGCAAAATTTTTATTCGGTCCAAGAATTTTTGAGTAAAAAATTTGTTAATGATATAATTGTGTAACAATTTTAGTGAGTGACAAGATATTTTATTGCTACCCATTTAGTAAACATTGTATACTTTAATTTGCATGTTACAACCTGATGTGACTGAAAATGAGCTTTTAATTTTTATGATGCTGTTCATCTGCAAAACTGTACCATTTTCTAGCAAATAAATGATTATGATTATGATTATGAAATTATGGTTTGGATTTGGGCATGACAGGACACGAAGCCGTACGATGGCCTATCTTGTAACAGTTATTACATTTTTCCAGTGGTTTAGAACATTTGAAACTAGGATGTCCTTCCGTCCCACAATTGAAGCATTTTATCGGTGGTTTGGTATTAGCTGCAACAGACTTATTGTTCGTATTAGTCTGCAAACTTTGTGGTTTCCGTTCGTCCCAATCGTAAATATCTGCACACTCTTCTACCTTAGTAAGCCAGTTGAGAATGGTTTGAGTTTTCGACATGGGATCAAATTCACGAATAACATTTGCAACAGATTTATCATGACTACCTGACTGCTTTACATTTTTGAGCGCTTCAATAAACATATTAAACATATTCGTAGGATTATTTGTAACAGATTCCCTAGTGCGAGACCTAGTCCACCGTGGTTGTGATCGTGATCGAGATCGTTCCCTTGTTGCACGACGATATTGAGAAGCTTCTCCATATTTCTCTTCATGGTTATATCTACTCGATACGCGAGATATGGATCTCCTATTATGCCGTTGCTCAAGCTCACCGACATTGTCTCGTTCTTCAGAGGTGTTAGTAGTGGAAGAACGTCGCTCAAGCTCACCGTCCGTCCACTACCAACACGGCTTTGGCCTCGATAAAAAGAACGTCGCTCATGCTCACCGTTCTGATTACGGTGACCTCTATTTCACATGTCGAGTAGACGTTGCTCATGCTCCTCGTGTACACGATTGTCATTTCAACATTGTCTCGTTCTTCAGAGGTGTTAGTAGTGGAAGAACGTCGCTCAAGCTCACCGTCCGTCCACTACCAACACGGCTTTGGCCTCGATAAAAAGAACGTCGCTCAAGCTCACCGTTCTGATTACGGTGACCTCTATTTCACATGTCGAGTAGACGTCGCTCATGCTCCTCGTCTACACGATCGTCATTTCGACATTGTCTTGTTCTTCAGAGGTGTTAGTAGTGGAAGAACGTCGCTCAAGCTCACCGTCCATCCACTACCAACACGGCTTTGGCCTCAATAAAAAGAACGTCGCTCAAGCTCACCGTTCTGATTACGGTGACCACTATTTCACATGTCGAGTAGACGTTGCTCATGCTCCTCGTCCACACGATCGTCATTTTTACTACGTATCACACCACGTTGTTCATATCCCTTATCCAAATCATATCTTGTGCCCTTCGTAGCACGTAGACCAGAAACGCTCTTATTAGGTACACGTTGTATATTAAATATGAAACTTACTTTTGGACCTCAGATCTCGATGATCACGGCCACGGTTCCTGGTTGGAGTCCGCAAGCTGCGTCTCTGACGCTCACGTCCGCTGCTCCTGCTCTGCGAACGTGATCGGCGCCACGATGGTCCAGCTGCATCATCACCTCGCAGTTCTTCATCCATTTGGAACTATTCTAGATTACGCCGACTCCTGCTACTTGGACGCCACTGAGGAGCTTTTAAATAAACTTGAGCGCCTACAGAATCTGTGCATTCAATCATTTTCGGACTGCGCAAGTACGATCATGTATCTCAATTTCGCACTCAACTCAAGTGGCTCCCAATCCGTTTCCGCAGGAATACTCATATTCTATCAGTTCTCTTCAATATTCTTCTTAATAAATCTTCTCCTGTTTATTTGCGCGAACGCTTCAATTTCATGCGTCCTGAGGGTCCCAGCCGCTCTAATATTCGTACTCTTTTATCCCTACCTTCTCATAATACTAGTTTTTACTCCCATTCGTTCGTCGTCCATGCTGCAAGGCTGTGGAACTCTCTACCATATACTGTCCGTGATTGTAGCACTATCTCTTTATTTAAAAAGCGAGTTAAAGAGCATTATCTTTCGCTGTGAGATTGATCCATTATATTTATTAAAGTATTATATTCACAACAACTAATGGGATCTCTTCCATCAGATAGAGTCAATCCATGCAGAATATTTGAAAAAGTTGGTATTGATTATGGAGGCCCTTTCAATGTTATAATGTGTAGAGTTAGGAAGCCAATGATATATAAGTCTTATATACTTTTATTCGTTTGTTTTATATCAAAGGCAGTTCATGTGGAATTAGTCACCAATTTAACAACAGAATGTTTTTTAAATGCTTTAAAAAGGTTCATTGCTCGTAGAAATAAGCCCTTAATTATATATTGTGACAATGCAAGTACATTCAAAGGAGCACAGAACCAACTGCATGATTTGTATAAATTGCAGTCTTCCACAGACCACAAAAATAAGGTAGAAATGTTTAGTGCGGACTTGGGCATTACATTTAAATTTATTCCAACATATTCGCCGGTTTTTGGTGGTCTCTGGGAGGCGGGAATTAAAAGCGTAAAGCATCATATCAAGAGGGTTGTGGGCAACGCTGTGCTGACGTATGAAGAATTAAATACGGTTATAATTCAAATAGAAGGAATCTTAAACTCTCGTCCGTTAGCGGCCTTGCCAACAACAAATTCTAATGAGATGTCCTATTTGACTCCTGGCCATTTCTTGACTGGTGCTCCGCTCACTTCATATCCTGAAGGTGATCATACTACTGTGCCTGTGAATCGTCTGAAAATCTGGCAACAATGTACTCAAGTGGTTCAAAATTTCTGAAAACAATGGAGTAAAGTGTATCTAGTTAGCTTACAAAATCGCCCTAAGTGGCATAATGTTAACCAGAATATCAGAGTTGGTTCTTTAGTAATAGTTAGGGATGAGAATATAACCCCCTTAAGGTGGCCTATGGCTAGGGTTGTTGGTGTTTTTCCAGGGCCTGATGGCAAAGTGAGCACTTTCCAATAAAAACTTCCACTGGAACTATAGTAAGAACAAGTATACATAAAGTTTGTTTGCTTCCTGTAGAATCGGAGTAGATTTATTACTTAATTGTTATTAGATTATTTTTGTTATTTTATGTTGCAAACCGTAATGCAATATTTGTAACTTTGATAGCTAGAAATACCGCATCACAGATTCGGTTTATAAAACTTTCTCTTTTATAAAATTCATAAGTTGATAGGAAAGATAGAGTTTATAAAATGTTAAACTATTAATGTTAAAAAAAACTTAAACATAAAATATATTTTTTTATATAACGATAAACTCTTATGAGCTGTCTTTACAATATTCTTAGAGATGAGCTATAAAATTTGTTAATTTTGTCCTGTTGCGGAATATGTACGAATCGCACATAAGATTTTGTCTTCCTGCGCTGTGACGTAGCGAATGTCTTTGTAATATTGAACAGTTGCACGTTTCCATCCATCGCGATCGGTTGTTCTTAGCTACTTACCTATTTTTATAATACGAACCATTGTTAAGTGGAAAATACAGTCTTTTCTTTATTATTTAAATATGTGTTTTTACTAGCGACCCGCACACTGTCTACAACGATACATTCATTATTTAGTCACAGCTATTTACTATAAAAATGGAGCAAATAAAATTGTTATCACTTCTTTATTGTGTAGATGATCAACCCTTGTCCAAGGTTATTAAACCTCAGATATGTGCTCATACAACAACAACCTCCATAGATAGCACCCGAAATCAATGTTTTATTCAGGTAATTCTTCCTGCAAAGTCTTAACCAAACTGGGGAAAGTCTCACTGGGAATCGGACCCAAAACTTTCTGGATCGTGAGTTGAACGCCGAACGTTAACTACTACTAGTCCACAGAGGCCTAATTATTGAGGTTTTCATGCAGTACTAATTATGTAGGTATAGGTACAATATTCGATTAAAATTTAAAGTAAATAGCATGGTAATTAAAGTTTCTTTATACGATAAATCAATTCTGCTACAGGAAATAAACATCTTTTTATCATCATCATTTTATTTTATTTTATTTTTATAGGAGAACCAACAGTTATTAAAAATGCAATAGGTAGACTGTAACATAGCTATTTAAAAACCAATTAAAGGTTCCCACAATTATCTATTCTTTATATATAACCAAAATCATATAGTTTCCATTTCTTTCCTATTTTAAATTTCAGCTCGTAAATTGTAATCGTTTTACATATTAATGATTGATCTATAATCATTGTTCACATATCAGAGAAATTAAATAATTATAACAAAGAAGAGAGAAAAAAAAAAGTAAAACAACACTTACGTTTTATTCCTGGGCGTGGTGAGAGACTTACAGTTCTCGTTTATCCCGCTTCTGAACTAATATCAGAAGTGGTTATTTCGTAAAACAAACTCCGGCTTAGGTAACAACCTGTTTATTCACACAACCTTCTTGGCACAAAGTTACAGCAATACTGCCTCAAACGTCAAACACACTCGTATTTATAAGCTTATACTAGCGGCGGCGCCACTGGCTACCCATAGTGGCGCCAGTCGGTACCAATTTACAACTTATATTAATGGCGCCACTGACTACCAATAGTGGCGCCAAGTGGTACTATAAACTAAAATATCTTTTTAATTACTATATTTATACAATAGAATCGGTAAACTAATTCATTTAAAATAAGATAGATGGTTGACAAAATAGACAGTGAATATTAATTATTAATGTAGATATAGTTATCCAATGTTATCATGAATTACTTAATTAACCTAACACAAAAAGACAGTGTATATTAACTATTTATATAGATACAGTTATCCAATGTTATTTTGACATAATTAACATAACACACTTTATTTTCAAAACTTACTCTGCTAAAATTTCATCCTCCTGCCAAACTACAATATAGTTTGTAGGCAGCAAGAATTGCTCCCTTTAATTTAGTAAATTATTTATCAGTAACTATTGTAGCAATCCAGGCCAGACAGTGTTGCGTGAGGTCTCTCAGATCCGAACGATCATACCACCGTCGCGATTAAAGCTGCCATTGCGTGTAGGCCAAACACTACAACAGAATGCTCTTCAGGTAGGAACCGCACTCGCCGGCGAATCTAATCGTACAATTAATAAAATTCAGTAAGGCCCGGTAGGGGTCATTCTACTCCGACGCGCTTCTCGCCCTGGCAACGTTCTGGGCCGAGGTCCGAGCCCGTCTGAGGGCGCCCCCAGATACTTTGTCATAAATTTTTAAGGGGTACGAGCAGTCCGCGCCTGCTATATTACCACTCTAGCGATTAGTCAGTTAAAAAAAAATACTAATATTGAACCTCATACAACACATTAGTTTTTTTTTAGCCTATTTTATGTCCCACGGCTGGGCAAAGGCCACGTTAGTTAAAAAACACAAAACACAAAACCTCTCAAATGATTTCGACAGTTCAACACATGATACTGGAACCATTATGTGTACTCTTAAACTAACTGAATTCTGAATTAATTTTGTATTTTGTTTTTCGTAAATTTCCAAAGTAGAAAAGTATTTCGGTTACATGGTCTTGGACTATCCGCCCTTCATGATATTTGGAAAGAACGTCTGCGGCGGATTGAGACCTCTAAGACTCAGCTTTATGAGATCATGAGAGCTTGTTCTTTCAAAATATCATGAAGGAAACACCAGAAATTTTCATGATATTATCGGTCTTAGACGGGCGAAGAATTTATCTAAGCAACCACCATTTGAAAGGTTTCACGTATTGAACTAACGCTATGTCATCAACAGCTCATATACGTCCCCACCAAGGGGCTCGAGCCTACCCTGAATTAGGGTGATTAGGCCTTAGTCGACCACGCAGGCCCAGTGCGGGTTGGTCGCACTTCACACACAACCTTTGAATTTCTTCGCAGGTTCATCACGATGTTTTCCTTTACCGTAAGAGCGTCGAATAAACGTATATATGAATTCGAAATTCGAAAACACATTGTGGTTATCGTTATATCAACTTACCCAACGTCCATCAGATTCAAACATAGAACACTAAGCCCTCCACATCCGACCACATGTCCAGTGCACAATGCTCTTTGTGCATTCAAGTGACAACCCAATCGGCTAGACGTCGAGTGACGTCAGACCGTCGATACGACTCTCGACGTCGCAAGACAAACAGCGTTGTGGACTGTGACGTCATCGTTACGTCAGACTTGTCCGGTAGCTGTGATTATAGTGAGAGACACCAAAATGTTTGAATCGATTGAGAATGTTTATGGAATTTTTATTTTGAGTTCTGCCTACATGAGTGTCGGACTATGCACTAGTAGTGGCTAGGGCCACTGTCCCATTCGACAGATGCGGTTCGAACCCCACAGCGTACCAATGTGTTTTCGAATTTCAAATTCATGTACGTAGGCTCTTCTCCACAGATTCCGCCAATGTGTTAGTGAACTCACCCAAAAAAATGAAGTGACGTATCTAAGTGATGTAATAACATCCTATGGAAATAAATAATTTTGACTTTGACTTTGTATATTCGTTGCTCTAACGGTGAAGTAGAATATCGTGAGGAAACCTGCACACTCCTATGCAGAATTTCTAAGGGTATGTGTGAAGTCGCCCAACCCGCACTGGGCCAGCGTTGTAGACTAAGGCCCGATGGCCCCAATTCATGGTGGGACGTATGTGAGCTGTATGATGCCTAAATGTTAAACGATCAGAACTACTTTGGTTTACATAGCAACTTAACCTATTCGCTTTATACTAAAACAATACTTCTTTAATTGAACATGAACGGCCCGCCATGAGCCTCCTCCACTTAAGTGTTTGGTTTTGCCATAATCTCCACGCTTGGCAGGCGGGTTGGAGATCGCAGATTAAAAGGTTACTGTATCAGAGAGCGCTGCTGCCCGTTCCCTGTTCAATGTGTAGTCCCTTAGTCGCCTCTTACGACACCCACGGAAAGAGTAGGGGTTGGTGACTATTGTATTCTACTCTGGCAATTAATTCTTTAATTAATTTATCAATAGAAAAATAATAAAAAACCATTGTTTTCATTCAAATACTTCATTTATTGATACTAATTATTTATTGTTCATACATAACATATTCGGATATGGTTCTACAAACTACTTGTTATACATTATCATTCCATCTAATACAATATTTACAAAAACTATGAAGGACCATATTATATATAATTTAAACTATCAAATGTCTATAACCTGAATATGACATTAATTAAGAAATTTCACTTTATACATAATTAACATTTGTTTTATTACCTACCTGATTGCCATAATTTAATATATTATGCTCGATCCCTTGATGGGGATATATAATAAGATGATAACATCTATTGTCCGATTTTGTTCTTGATAATATAAGAAATGTATATTTAGTTTACCTCTCAGGTGTCAGTTCAATTTACAAGACTCTTCAGAATTATTTAGGACCTGAATGTGAGAGCGTCGGTGGTCTAGTGGCTAGGGCCGCTGCGTCCCGTCCGGGAGACACGGGTTCGAACCCCACTACGTACCAATTTGTTTTCGAATTTCGAATTCATATATAGGTCGTTTATTCGATGCTCTTACAGTGAAGGAAAACGTGATGAAACCTGCACACTCCTGCGAAGAAATTTAAAGGTTGTGTGTGAAGTCGACCAATCCGCACTGGGCCAGCGTGGTCAACTAAGACCTAATCGCCCTAATTGAGGGTAGGCTCGAGCCCCTCGGTGGGGACGTATATGAGCTGTTGATGAATGTAATACATTTCCTACAAAATATCTGCGTTCTAGAAAATAATTACCTAACTTCTTAAACGAAATAGCAGCGAAAATCGACCACTGGCTTCGTCAATATCATAAGAGAAGATATTCAGCACGCATTAGCATCCGGAAAGAACTGTTACATCATTATTTGGCATTCCTAACGTTCCTAATAGAACTAGCTTAGCTAACGTAAAAACTACTTTAATCATTATAAGTACATTTAAGTATTATTTAAATTGATTCTCTATATATTTACAATTGCGTCAGACGCCTCCAATACTACATAATATCAGGCATTATTTTTAAAAGTTAATATTTACTATGAGTATGCGATCATCTTGCTAACTGGTAGTGTATGATTTTGATTAGAAATAGATGAATATTTTCTGTAAGTTTACATCGAAATTTGTATTTACATTTGGTTTATCGAAATTTATAAGAACACAAATTATTTTATGCCTAAATATTATACATTTTAGTACTTCACTCTATAAAATTTTAAAGATCATATACATACATAATCTTAAAAAAAAAAAGTCGAATTAAAGATTTTATCTCACAGACCAAATATTTGATACTATTTCGATAGTGAACTTAAGGGTTCAATTCCAATTCTAAGGAATTATATTCATAAAACAGATAACTTTTTTTTTTTATTAGTTGATGGGCTTACTCTTGACCACAATCAGGTCCGCGAGGGACGAGATGCGGTCGGTGATGGAACGAGTTCACCCAGAAGGTGCCTGTGCACTCAAACTTTGAAAATGCTTGGGTTATAAGCACTCGAAAAAGCAGAAGCAGGCAAAGAATTCCACTTCTTGGCCGTGCGCATAATAAAAGATGATTGAAAGCGCTTCGTGCGGCAAAAGGGTATGTCGACCAAGTGCGGATGCTATGCTGCAGCTTTTGAAATTCAAAACTTATTTGGTGGTAATATTACATCTCCAATTTGTTTACGCTTGAGTTCCATTAGAAAAAGATCCGCTGTCGTATGCATTATGTTCAAACAGATAAACAGAATATTATCCTCATTGACTTAATTAAAATTGGTTCACATTTCAAAGTAGAGTCAGTAAGTAGCGTAAGGTGAAGTACGTAACCACGCCATTTCAACACATTGGAGCTGACCTTAGAGCACAGTCCAGTATTTCAGGTACTAATCGGAAAACCCGTCGTTATTCGTATTGTCTGATGCTGGAGAGGTTCCTGGAGACGGCACCTGCAGCTGCCTCCCATACATTAGGTCTTGAGGAGGCATAAACCCTGACAAGTAATCAGGAGGTGGCCTGATCACTGTTGGAAGATACCCAGTTCCACTGTACGGAGGAGTTAAGAATCTTCTAGAAGGTGAGAATTTGAAGCTCTGGTTGGATAGTGGAGAGAAGGCTGATTTGGATTGGAAGTTTTGCATGTAAGGTGGGGATTCTGTCATGCTGTAGGGGTTGGAGGTATCTCCACCATTGATCATCATCTCCATCGCTGCTACAACATCTCCTTTACACCTTGCTAGGATTGTTTCAATTTCCTGACGACTTCTTCTTGGGAAGACTTTGATCAGGACGTCTACCGGAGACTTTTGAAAGCCTTGTTCCTCTGGCACGCTATCCGGCAAGCTTTCTGGCTTCCTCTCCCGTCTGAACATCTTGTATTTGAAGTCAGGGTTCTCCCATTTATCTTCTTCTTCTTTCTTGACTGAATCTTCACGGGGTTCTTTGAGGGAAAGGTTTTCTGGAGTGAGGGAGTTTTCTGATTGGTCCTCCAGTTCTTCCTCGACGTTAAGCTCGTGGTCGGAGGGCGAGCGAGGGGGTGGGGTGTTCAGAGGAGGGGTGGTGGCGGGGGTCTTGCGGTCAGCTGATGATTCTTGAGGAGGGGAGGGGCTGGAGCAGACTTCTGTGATGCGAGCGCGCTTTTGAACTGTGGACAAAAGAGAAAGGAACATTAGAAATTAATAAATATAGTTAAGTATTTTTAGCGAGATCTTGTCCACAGAAAACCACACAATATTGCGTTAAAGAACTTGCCAAAAGTATAATGAATATATTCAATATATTTATCGTTGGCAGGTTTCATATTATAGAGGTGCATTCACACAAAACGAATAAATACGTTTCGGCTGGCCCAAAAATTATCCAGATGTGTTTTAATGAAGTGAAGACCATGATATTATTCTAAACAGTAAACAAAGTATTTCAAACATTTGTTATTCAAAATGGAGATTACAAAAAACACAGCCTTGTCTTAAGTACTTTTTAAACAGTCGCTGCGAGGTACAGTCACTACTATTATATATTCTGTGGTACAGTCAGCGTCATTGTCGCAGCAATTAGTCGCCACCAGTCGCGTGTGCGAATTTAATGGCGATGTTATTGTTTTTTCGAGAGACCGGCGAAGTAGGGCTAAGAGAACAGCGGTTATGTTCCAATAAAAAAAGACACTTTCATAAGTGGAGTTTGTTTTTTGTTTTTAGTTACAGCGTATTGCAAAATGCACGTGATTATGACCCCACCAATGTTGATTCATCAGTGTATTGTTTGTAACAACATTAAAGTAAGTATTATTAGAACAGAAAAAGCAACAGAAACAACAGAAAACATAAATTATCAAGTTGTATTTACTATCGACGTTTCCTTTCCTTCTTCTCATCATGTGGTTGACAGACAGGCTGAATCACCTGATTGTCTGGAAAGAAAACTGTTTCCAAACTGCGTCATGTCCATTGGTCTAGACTCTAGCCGTCGTTACACATGTCAGAGGCTTTTGGTATGGCCATAACTCTAACAAAAGGGATCTTTATTTACTATTTTATTTACCCTGTGGCATTTTTTTTTAGTTGCCACAGTAAGAAGCTATAAACGGAGACCCGCTGCATTGAGGAACTGCTTTGCGCCGTCTGATAGTACCTTTAGGTCCTCGGCATCTCCCGTGTTCCGGGTGGCAAGGCAATCAAACACAATGTGCCGAACCGTTTGCTCCGGATGACCACATTCGCAGGCTGCTGTCTCGCTCCAGTCCCACTTGAACCATAGATATGCACAGTTGCCAACGTCTGTTTTTATGCGGTTCAATTTGCACCAAAGGTGTTTGGGTTCTTCAAAGCCTGCCGGGCGTTGCTGCGTGTTCAGCTCAAATAGGAATTCGGGGACAGATTGAGATATACTAGGCCAGGGGGCCGTTTCACGAAGCTACAAGTGACATATTACAAGTAAAATTCGACGTACATTGCGTAGACGATTAAATAAAACGTTAAGGGCTTAAAGTTTAGGCGAATTGGCTACGCAATGTATATCAAATTGTAACTTGTTAGTAGTAACTTGTTGCTTCGTGAATCGGGGCCCAGGGGTATTCCCAGTAGTATGGTGGGTCCATCACGGGTTGGTGAGGTCGGTCTTTGACCTTACAACCCAACATGACATTCGCTAGTTCTCTAGCCCCGTGGCTCGCGTGGCTTGTAGTGTGTTCAAACTGATTCGATTGCGATCGAGTGTTCTAGAATTAAATTTCGATTTCCGCTGCAGTGGACCGGCGCTCTTATTTCAAATATTCTGATAGATGTATAAAAGTAAACAAGGCAAGTACTCGTAGTTTACAATACATGCTAATTTTTGGAAATATAATTTCCATATACTGCAATATATGCAATATAAAGAAATAATAATTGTAGTATATTAGTCATATATATCGTAATTGTGTGATTCCCGTTGTCTTTTTTTGAACCATTAGGTACTTTTAATAAGAAATAAAAATTTAATTTACTTTGAAATTATGAATATATATGAAGGTGAGAACTAATTCAGGTACTGCAACAGAATTTGGTACTGCTCTAAAATGGAACCAGGGCTAAAGCAGTGAAAGTTAGTAGACTAGTTAGGTAGGCCAATATTTTCAAAGTCAATTTATTTTTAAACTTACATAACTTCAAATGTAAAAGCCCGGGTAAGAAAAAATATTTTAAGAAGAAAAAATACTTAAAAATCTTAAAACTTTTTAATAAAAGATGTAATCGAAACTGAACAAGAAAACGATCAAAATAATTCTTTATTTTACATTGAGCGGATCTTGAACACGACTGAATCAATTCATAAAACACAAAGAACGATTAAAGCAAAGCGTTTTGTTATAAAAAGCCCACAAAGAATAAAAATGTACCTCCTTTTGAACTTTTGAATAAAGAACGCCCTCGCACGAACGCAAAAAAGAGAAAAAAAGAAAAAAGATTTCATTAAAATAATCACGTTCTTTTTTCGAGCAAACACATTTCGGTTTATGAATCACAATAAAAGCACTGGCCATTTTGAATCTCATTATATTTGAGTGAGCGGGATAGATTTAATGAAACATAATGATGTTTGAAAGAGATGGATAGTTTCGTATTGGCAAATGGGTTAAATAGAGACATCTGCTGGGTATAATAGTAAATATAAATAATTTGGAGTGCATTCGTGGTTGTATAGTATAATTTGATAGCAAATTGTATTGTTGGCTTGTTTGTATTGTATATGAGTGGTAATGAGGGCGTAATCGAAACTTTATTTGAAAAGATTTCATTATTGTATTATTTGACAAGTTTGTTGCCGTGAGCAGTTTGTTTTTTTGAGTCTGGTAATTTGAAAGCACTTTGAATATTTTATGTAGAGATAATAATGTTACAATGATAATTCAATAAGAATATTTTGACAGCTTATTTTATCTCAAATCAAAGTTGGTTAGAAGAAGACAGAGGTAAAATGTGGTATTTATAAAAGAAAAGTATAATAATCAGCACTACTAAAATTTAAACAGTTTAATCAGGACAATTGAACTTAAAAGTTTCGGGTAAATTAAATTTTTACCAGAAGAAAGTTATTTGAGAATTAACAAAAAAAAAAACAGGATACCGCTCTAAAACCATTCAAAAACGAAATCAAATTCGGTTCGCTTTGAGCTAAAAGTGTTCACATATTGACCCCTTCAAAAGGCAAAACAAAATATTACTTTTTTCTTTTTACTCGTCTAGTGGAACTACAGAGTTGACCGCTCTGTGCTGCCAGTTTAATTTTGTGTTCTTTTTTTCTGGGTCCTTTTGCTTTGGCAACCTTTGTTTTGGCCGGACGCTGTTTGATGTTGTGGTTCGGTTTTTGGGCACTATTTAAGCTTATTAAGTAAGTAAGTAAAAACACTTTATTGCACACAAAAGAATCATACAAGCAGTTAAAATAACTATAACCTACCACCTAGTTTAAATACCTATACAGCATCTGAAAGATTTAGTTTTGTTTCACATTTAAAATCTTTATAATGATTAGGAACCAAACTTTTTTCCTTTATAATCGACATTAGAATTTTTCTATTAACATTTTCCTTCACTGTTATATCTGTTAAAATTCTTTTTTAGTTTCAATTCGAATCCGAACACAAAAACGCGAATATTTATAAAATCCTTTCGGCCGCACTTCCCCCACAAGACTACTTTACCCCTCTGCGAATAACAGTAAAAAAAAGAAAAGAAACAAATAAAAACAAAATGGCGGATGAAATAAAGCGGGCAGTTAGAGGAAAGTTGTGCTAATTACCGCGACCAGTGGAGTCTACATTATAACTCAATTAGAGGTCTGGGTTTTTTGTTTTATTGGGTTTTTAGGGTTCCGTAAAGTGAAATTAAAAAATACCAAAGCGTCGAGGGATATTTTTAAGTTTGACCGAAAAACAAGATGACACCAACGAATTATCTACCTATATAGTCTAGAAGAGTAACCTTCTAACAAAGCCCGCTAAACATAATTAATGTTGACAGACGACGACGACGACAAACAGGCAGATGATGTCGCTGCTGTACATTGAAGCTTACTTTCAACGTTCTTACAAACTGAGTCATATAAAACATCATTATACTGCGTATTCAAGTTTGGAGCGTAGTAGTTACTCTTCTAGACTATAGATAATTCTTTGGATGGCACCCGAAAGCCGTATTAACTTGTCATTATTTCGGACGCAAGGTATTTAAAATAAATGCGTTAGTCCTTACCTTTTAATAAAGATCTAAAATTAGGACTGATTACGTTTTATTGGCATAAAATGTTTGACTTGAATTTATTCATTTAATCATTGCAATCATGTACATTATGTCAGTTGGTGTTATTATAAGGTAAAATATAGTATGAGTACATGAACCCAGTTAAGGTATAGCAAAGTACAGTAATATTTTCTCTTTAATAGCATGCAATTTTGTTCAGTCTAATCCATTATTAGAATACAATTTTACTAAGGATTTCTAAAGTGCATGCATGATTCACAATTTCTTACATATATGATTTATTATTTTATTATTTATTATAATTATAACATACATACCTAATTACTCTATACATATTATTTATTACTTACTAACTTTGTTGTGCAGAGGAACTATTTTCCAGTCAGTTCTTTATCATTTAAATAGTCATAGATTGAATAATAGCATTTTTGCAATAGTAAACATTTAAGTTGCCTAAAAAGGGATATATCCTTTTCTATGCATCTCAGTTGTTTTGGTAATTTATTATAAACAACTATGGAGCTATAATACGGACTGTTTTTGAATAATTGTAATCCAGGTGCAGGGAGCTTTAATAAATCATTACGGCGGGCGCTCTTTATTAACTCATACAGGTGTATATGTTTCCTAACAAACTTTACTGTCTCTAAGATATATATAGACGGAAAGGTAAGTACCTTATGGTTCAAAAATAAAGGTTTGCAGCTCTCTGGCGTATATTGTAGATTATACGCATGCATTTATTCTGTTGTATGAATAGATCGTTGGCATCAGTACTATGTCCCCACAAGTTAACTCCGTATCGCAACCAAGAATAAGCATACGCGTAGTAAGCCAACAATGCGCATTGTTCGTTCGTGTTATACTTTAAGACACCGAGCGCGTAAGTGAACCGAGCCAATTTCTTTTTAATAATAATAATAGAAATAAGACATTTATTCACGGTGCACAAAACAAAACGCACACAGAGGGTACAAATCAAATAAAAATAAAAAAGGCACATCAACAAAATAAAATAACATTAAAATAAACAATAATGTACGTGCACAAATTACAGCGTGCGCTCCATTCCGCGCACCGCAAAAAGGCAATAGCTCAGCACTATGCTGCATTGCACTGCCCACCAAGTAGACACTACAAAACAGCGCTGTTTTTCAGCTATTGCCCTAATCTTAATCTTTTCCACATGGTTTTTCCAGTGTAAGTTTGAATCTATATTAAATCCCAAAAGCAAGCTTGTGTTTACTTCCTTTGATTGTATATTTTTGTTAATGAATTTAGGTGTAGGGGTTCTTTTTGGTAGGGATGAAATTGAATTATACTAGTTTTCTCATTATTAAGTTCTAAATTGTGTTGTGTTAGCCAATCTTTGATTTTATTGTATGTAGACATAATATATTGTAAATTTTCAATGTCAGGGCATTTAAAAAGCAATGAAACATCGTCCGCAAAGAGAACTGAGTAAAGCGAGTCTGATACTTTTGACAGATTATTTATGTAGACCAAAAACAGGGTGCAACCAAGGACACTACCCTGGGGGATGGAACAATTTATTACACACATATCCGATTCTATTAACTGCACCTCCCGGTCATCCTTCATGTGCTCAATCTTCACACATTGTTTCCTATCTGAAAGGTACGATCGCATCCAATTGTGTGCAGTTCCCCTAATTCTTAGGTTATACATATAGCTTTTTTAGAAGGATTGGGTGTTTCACTCTGTCATAAGCCTTGGACATATCGAGTAGTATTCCAACAGCGTAACATTTTGACCTTAAAATATTCATTATTTCCTGAACGTAAGTATATACCGCTAAATATGTTGTCGACCGATTTCTACGAAAACCATATTGGTTTTTATCTAATAAGTTAAATTTTTCCAAGAATTTATTTATACGTATTGCCATAGCCTTTTCATAGATTTTTGATACCGCTGGCAATATCGCGATTGGTCTATATTTACTAGGATCGGTTGCACTTCCACTTTTTTTAAAAACGGGTTTAATCATGGCAATTTTTAATCTATCTGGAAAAACTCCTGTCTCAAAGGACTGATTTATTAATTTAGTAATCACGGGAGCGAGTTCAAATGCACCATCTATACCACAGCTGTACTTGTTAGGTAGATTTCGCATTATCGTTAGAACCTCGCGCTCCGTGACTGGTCGTAGGTAGAAAGAATTCAACGCGCAAACAGGTTCTGGATCCGATTGTCGGCGACGGCGCGGGCGGCGCGAGCCGGCCTCAGTCGTAGCTCCGCTATCGCCAGCAGCGCTAGACGTATGCGTCTTCGACGACTTACCCACTGATGCGAAGTAGTGATTTAAATGGTTAGCTACTGAAGTCGGGCAGTCTAAGGTTATGTTATTTTCTGCTTTAATATTTATGTTTTGAATAGGTTGTTTGTTAACTACTTTTCCGGTAATTTTGTTTATGATAGACCACATAGTTTTAGTTTTATTATGGGAATAGTGCATAGCATTTACATAATTCAGTTTACAAGATATTTTAATACTTTTGCGCAGAGTTTTCCTATACATTTTAAAGTGCTTTTTTAGTGTTTTCCATTTTGTTTGATTTGTTAATATTCGTAATATTCTTTTTGCTTACATGATTTCAATAGACCTTTTGACATCCATGTTTTTTTTTTATATTTAGAGCCGATTCTTTTTTTTTTTAGGTATATAAGTGTCGATTAGTTGAATTGTTTCATTTTCAAATATATTATAGTTAGTGTTAACATCATTTGAACTATTAATTTTATTGTTCCAGTCCAAGTTTGCTAGACCCGCCTTTACCAATGCTAACTTATCAGGCCTGAAATCTCTTGATATTTTATATTTATATTTAGTGTTATTCGAAGGTATAACAGTTGTTTATAATTTAAATATATTCCACGGTGATCTGAGATACCATATTCTATGACCGAGGCATTAAGCTGTTTAATATTGGTAAATACCAAATCAATGCATCTTGCGCTTGTCTTAGTTATTCTGGTTGGTTCTTTAATTATTTGATGCAAGTTATATTCTAACATTACATTTTGTAGTCTGGTGCGGTCTGTATTTGCAGTGAGAAAATCTATATTAAAATCCCCAGCAATAATAATTTGTTTTTTATTTATGTATGGCTTTAAGTATGCTAACAATTTATCTATAAATGAAAAAAAGGATTCAATCTCGCGATCAGGTCGATAAATGGATACTAAAATTATATTTGGTTTTAATTCCAGTGCACAACATTTTATCACAAATTCTTGAGAGAGACCAGAAACTTCAGGCATATCCCTAAAAACGATACCGTTCTTAAGAACAATAGCTACCCCACCACCTTTATGTCTACCTCGATGATAATCGGAGGCGAAATTATAATCATTCAGTTGGATTAGCTGCTTCTGTTGCGGAGTTATCCACGTCTCTGACAGACAAAGTGCGTGGAAATTGTGTTCCTTTAATATGCTTTCTACAAGATGAACTTTATTTTTCAGGCTTTGAAGATTTTGTATGTAATCTTTCAGACGAGGTAGAAATAGAAAGTTTCCCATTAAATGGATTTAGAGTTGTTGAAAGATCCGATAGCTTGTAGGCTTGACTAGTTTCACTGTTTTCAGAATGTTTGATGGTATATTCCATTCCTTCGACATAAAGTTTATTATTGCGAATGATGGCGTGTTTACCTCGCCTTCTTTCTTCTCTAAGTATGTCGCTGTTTAGTTTCAGCTTTCTGGTATACAGAACCACGATCTTCTAAACGTATCTTGCTCTCACTCGTTTATATTTCTGTTTGTGTCCAGTCCAGCCAAACGGCTTTTATAATATAAAAATAATATAAGAGTTTTGGTATTACAGTTAGAAAAGTGCTCCCTCACTCATCTTATCCATATCGTAGCAAAGTGCTACGAATACTACGGCGTCGTAGCACTTTCGTAGCAGATCCTTTTGTATGTAATAAAAATAAAATCTACTTTTTTCTTTTACAAATAAATACACAGACCGAAGTAATACATAATATAAAAATTACAATTTTACAGTTACTGTTGTTTTTATTTTGTTGTGTTCTGCTGTATTTTTTTGTTAATATTCTTTTATTTTACTTGTAAATTAGTGCATGCGGACTGTTTCTAGTCCGATCACTTGTCTGATTGAATGTGAGTATTTTTTTGTTTTAGAGTTATTATAATTACATATTAAATTTTTATTAAAGATCTTTCTCTTATTCTGTTAAATTAGAACCGGTAATAACTTGTACGAACAGAAATACGATCTCTTTTATACCAGAAAATTATTACACCATTTCACATTAAAAGCGATATCTCGCCATTGTACCACGGACATTATTTACACGGAGCGAACTATCAATAAGCGATACAATGCGGTGGCGACATCGTGCGGTTCGACGTACAATGCTCGCTCTGGCCGTAATGGCCGTCCGGAGCTATATACCGGAGCATAAATCATTGATGAACACGAGCATGTTGCCGGTCGTATGCAGTTGTCACGAGATTGCGGTGGTAACAGGCCGATGAATAATTTGGTTTGATTAATTTTCGTTGTTACTGGCTGGAAATAGTTTATGAATTAAATAAAAGATGCCCTTTCGTTTTTCATTTTTGACACTGGCACAAATTGGGCACAAAATTTTGTAAGTTTTGTTTTAAAACAAAAAGGAATCGTAATCTTGTCAAAATAATTAAAAAATGTGTACAGACTTCGCGTTTTTATTACACTTTTAAATTAATTGGTGACGAATACTAATTAATTTCTACCCTTTATTTCGTTTTTCTTTTTTATTTCCAACATAAATAATATCAGTTCAAATAGATCTGTAGCGAAGAATATTTTTCCAATAAAAAGAAGGTACAGTAATTTTATCTCCTGAGTTTTTGTCATTCATCAAAAAATATTTTGAATAAGTGGGTAGTTTATTTTTTTATATTTGTACGAGTGTACGAGAGACATTTAATTTAAACCCAAACATAATAACAGAAATAGGCTCAAATATCTCAAAGCAACCCCTCCACTGATCCGATATTAATTCGCGTACAGTTTGCGACACAATGCAACAACACTACCACATCTGGTATACAACACAGTGATATACACCGTACCAATATCAACTGGTCTTGCGATTGTATAGACTGTAACAGCCTCCATGGCCGAGTGGTTAAAAGATCACATTACGGTGGTTCCAGATTTAAATCCCGGTAGAGACAGTAGCAAAAAAATCTTTGAGATATTTATCCCAGTTTGGTCAGGACTCAGGACAAGGCAGGCTGAATTACCTGATATGTCGTTTGAAAATAAAGATGATATCACGCTTCGGAAGACATAGAGTCAATCAATCAATCCAATCAATCAGCCTATTGCAGCTCACTGCTGGACGTAGGCCTCCCCAAGGGCACGCCAAAGCGCACACTTAGACATAGAGTCACCAGGGTTTAAGAGGTCGGTTTTCGATCTTACAACGACAGAAGTAGTAGATTGTGAAACACTGATTACCATGATGTGTCAGTCAAGCTGTACTGCCCGCGTTACCCTCTGGAGTACAATGTCCATTCCCTAGAATGTGCTTTTCCCAGCATTCCTAAAATGTCTCTTTCCCATAAATGTCTACATTCCTACTCATTGTTGCGAAAGCGAATCAATCTGTTCTTATGAAAATCGAAAAAGAATAAATTCCTAATTTGGATGTCTGTGTTTCAAGTAATACTGGCCAGTTATAGTAGCGAAGGTTAAACAATCAGTTGATTGATGAGAAATTGAAATAAAATATTCTTAATTTTGTATGTCGTCCTGTGCTAAGCAATACTGGCCAGTTATAGTCGCAAAGATAAAGCAATTTGTTCATTCAATGATGTTGACCTTAAAAGAAAATTCGAAAAATAATCCTAATATTAAAATCACCGTGTGTCTAATAACACTGGCCCGTTACACTCGCGAAGGTGAGTCCCCCTATTAAGCCTGACCCCCCCGGTGATTAGCGATGCGACTGTGATCCCCAGAACAGTGTTGGACGATTGTGTGCGACACCTATTATTTAGTGCAGACTGTTCCTGGTTGCACCATTATATCACTGAGTTTTGAGTTTTTTAGTGTACGTATGTATGTCTATGTATATTTTTAGACACGCTCTGTAGTCTAGCCTAAACGTCATGCTTGAGAGCTGTCATTTTATTAGCTTGTCACTTCCGCCAGCATTTTTTTTATCTTATTGCAAAAGAGCCACAAAGACAAAGATTATGCAATTTTTATATTACTAGGTACTCGTATAGTACAGCAGTTTGGTCTACTTAGTTTTAAAATGTTCGCTCTCCTACTGCTCCAACTCAAAACTCTTAAAATTCTTTAGGGTATCTTAAAATTTTGCAGGTCTAATCGTGATATGAATTAAGGCAAACCCGACGTTTTGGTTCATAATTGTAAGTTTTATAATTTCATGTTAAGTAATTTTCACTTTTAACAACTTGGAACCTTGATACCTGAATATTTGCAATGCAGATTTAGCAATAACAGTCACCTATCTACAGCTATTTGTTACCCTGACTCGAAACCGGTACCAAAAGTGTCACATTTCAAGTACCTGGGCTCAGTTATTACGGAGGACGGTAACATAGAGGAAGATGTAACGCATAGAGTTAACGTAGGTTGGCAAAAATGGCGCTCACCGACGGGAGTGCTGTGTGATGCTCACATGCCTGTTCGTACTAAGGGTAAGGTTTATAAAATGGCGGTAAGACCGACGCTGCTTTATGGATCTGAGTGTTAGCTTGTCAAAGAATCCAACGTGCAAAAACTCCACACAGCGGAAATGAAGATGCTTAGATGGTCAGGAGGTTACACGGCTGGATAAAGTCATAAATGAGTACATCCATGGCAGCTTCAAGGTAGCCCCTATACCCGAAAAGCTCACAGAAAACCGTCTGAGGTGGTACGGCCACGTGATGCGTAGGGATGAAGAGTACGTTGTGTACGCCGGAGAAAAAGAGAGGCAGAGGACGCCCGCCGTCAACATGGTGGATCAGCATGACGAAACTTATTTATAGGGAGAATCTACCCGACAACCCTCGACAGAATGGCGTGGCGCAGAATGATTAGGAGAGCCGACCCCACCTAAAGTGGGATGGAGCAAGGAAGAAGAAGAAGAACAACTTGGTACCTATCAACTATCACTAAAAACTGTCTATTCTGGAAATATAGCAAAACTATTGAAATTGATATATCATCCAGAATATTAAAAAGAGAATCCTAATAAAAAAGTTCAATATTCAGAAAAAAAGCGTGTGTGTTATAAATTTAATTTCAGGGTTTGTAACAGATAATACGGGAACAACCCTAACCCATTACAAAACACAAGCAGAAATTAACTTTAACAAGAGAACAATAGAGTTTAAAGTTCACTGGCTCAACTTATGCAGTAACTTTAGAGCAGCGGGTGGTTACTATAAAAGGGATTCTTCCTAATTCGCTATTGTAAGGGAAATTGAACATTACTCCGTTGTAATAGGGGTGTGTGTGTAACGAAGTGTTAGAGATTACGTGTGCCATTGATGAATTAGTTTTCTATTTGAATGAAATCATACGGCTTGTTAGTAGGGCTGGCAACTCTTGAATTATTTAGGTAGATTTAACGCGATGAGATAAATTTAGTTTTATAATGCATTAAGCAGTATTTGGTCATTGAGCTATTATTACTACGCATAGAGAAGACACCGCCCCATCTCAAGCGTTCCGTTCAACTGTGGCCAGCTGGCCACAGTTCACTCAGTTGCTTACTAGCTCTTGAGCGCTTCAGTCTTGTTTGTTTTAAAGCGAAAAAACGTAAAAAATAATCAAATATGCCCTCGTGTGTGTTATGATGTTGCACTAATAATTCTAGTAATACGGCGAAGTGCAAAGGAACAACTTTCCATCGGTGAAAAACTAGATAATCATTTTTAAACTTAATTCGAGCAAAATATTTAGCGGACGCCATGTTGCGTCATTTGTCATAGATGAAACAATTAAGATGTGACATTTGGGTGTGTAACAAGAGTAGATCATAATAATATCTTTTACAGTGGAAAATGATAATCTTACACATTATTTAGTAATAAAATTAGTAATAAATCAAGAAAGATGAAAAACAATTGTTTTTTTTTTATTGATCGTTTTCATTGATTGTAGATTGAGTAGATATTATTTATTTATTACGAGATATTTTGTAACATTGTATTACTTCAAGGTTTCCACGTCTGGGCCGTAAAGATAGGGAAAAATTGATAAAGTTCATCGAATATTGTTTGTTTCACAGAGTAAATTCAGTACTTATAACTAAAATAAATATTATAATTAAATTTATTTGTCAGACATCTTTAAATGTTCCCACCCAATTGAATAGGCAGAATATAAACAAAGTGTCGCGTCTATGACGGTGACATCGCATCTATGACTTATTAGCCGGCCCCCGCGCGCCCCGCACTGCCGCGCTTGTTGCACAGATTTTGTAGGCAGCGTCTTTTCTAGTACGTAGTACATTATACTTCAATGTATTTGGTAGACTTTTTTTACTATCAAGGCGTTATAAGCTGTTATTACTTTATTGCAATCATTTAACTGTACATACATTTAACAGTTGTATCTCTCATCAACAGCTCATATACGTAAAATGATAAAAAAGAAAGAATCCACGAAGTACACCTGGCGCCATCTATCGTTTTACAGCTTGGTAAAAAAGAGTTTGGAAAAATGAGGGCGCTTCTATCGCAGTTGTGGCCACCTCGTAGTCAAATAGGAAAGGAAAAATTACTTAAATTATAAAATATTATAAAATTAACGAATAAGAATCAACATGGCATACCAATGGGATAATAAAAAGCAACCCAGCATGAATGGCAGCAAACTAAATATTTAGTTCCACCTGTCACCGCTCCAAACTCTTTTTTGCCAAACTGTAACGAGAACTATTATTTTTATTTTTTAAAGAGCTGTTAGAAAATCCCTCATTTCATTGTTAAAGTTATATTAGACCAAGAATGCTTAGTAGATTGTAATATCTTTAGTATCGGCAGCCCTAGCCACGCGAAGTTAATAAAGTAGAGACAGAGGTTTAATACGCGGCCGTGCGGATTACACCCGCTATGGATCCATATTGGATCTCAACGTGATGCTATTAAAAGTTAACTACTGTTGCTTTATAGGTCCCTTACTAATAATTCTATTGACGTGAAGTCAAGGGGTATTAAATATAAGTGTACGAATTGATCGTGTTTAGAACGCTTTTTGAATTTTACATTTTATGTATTTGAATTATTGAATAATTATTTTTTTATCTGTCTTAAAAGGCACTTAATATATGCTATGCCAAAGGTCCCACCGCAAGTTCTTCATCTGTACTATAAGTGTTTTGGTGGTGGTATTTTAAAAACCAATTTGTTACACCGATCGAAACAAATTGTACTTGCATAAAATACAGTGAGTCGTTATTTTTGGTACAAATCCTACCAAATGACTTTTTTTTTCTTAGCATTCATATATTTTTTGGTGATATCTATAAAAATGCTACAAAAATATATCGTGATTTCGTTACAGTATTTTATACGATGAGTGAAATTAAAAGCTGATTCATTTGAATCATCTCTGAATTCTTATCACTGCAACCACAAATAAACAACTCCACAATTAAAATATAGCACAAAGCTAACACTATCATGAATAGGTCGGCTTGTGTCGCGCTCTGTGTGTCGCGCTGTGTCGCAGTCACGCGCACGCTCCTATAAATCTTTGCGCTATGTCGCAGCAATTTACTGGACTGTGGGCCAATTATGTTGCTTTTCTCACCCATATTTTGGCTGTTTTTTATCAATCTACAAGTTTTTTCAACCATCATTATTATTAAGTTATTTGTAAAAAATCTAACAAAACAGAAGCTGAGAAGATCCAAAGCTTACACTATCATGAATAGCTCGGCTTGTGTCGCGCTCTGTGTCGCAGTCACGCGCACGCTCCCATAAATCTCTTTGTTGTGTCGCCGTAATTCACTGCGATAGTACATTAAGGACTTCGGGCCAAATGTGTTGCTGTTACTTAACCATTATGTTGCTATTCTTAATTTTATGGCTTTTTTATTTCAAGTTTAATTAGCATACGAGCCACGTCAGTTTTGCCTTAATCTTAATTTTATTTTAATTATTGGCATTTCACAATAAGTATTTCGCCAGTATCAAGTAGTTTTGCTAAGTAAGTAGCGTAGGTTACACAGACAGCCCTAATCCTAAGACTAGGGTGTGTGTACGGTGAAGGACTCCAGTAAGTTGATAGCAGCATTACTGAAGCCACCACGTGGTCGCTGCAAGTCATCAGTATATGATAGCAAAATGCAAGCGTTTCAATTGTCCTATTAAAATTTACAGTTCAGAGTCGTTCACTGGATAATACACTATCAAAATTATACACTAAACACTCAAATAAATTTAAATAAAAGAAAACTACTTGTAAAACGAAAGCACGACGGATGCTAACAATCGACCCAGGTTGGCCTTTAGTGGCGGGCGACTCTATAACATTGATACCAGGGTTCGTAAGATCAGTTGTTGACCTGACATACATCCCACACGATGAAGAATGGAGAAGCATAGTTTATAGCGAGGAACAGACAAAACAAAAAATAAAAGCTCACATCCACGCGGACAAAGTCAAAGATTGTGCATCTAGTCAAACAATCCAAACTTCCTCATCATCAACATCACCAGCTCATATACGTCCCCACCGAGGGGCTCGAGCCTACCCTGAATTAGGGCGATTAGGCCTTAGTCAACAACGCCGGCCCAGTGCGGGTTAGTCGACTTCACACACAACATTTGAATTTCTTCGCAGGAGTGTGCAGGTTTCATCACGATGATTTCCTTCACCGTAAGAGCGTCGAATAAACGTACACATGAATTCGAAATTTGAAAACACCTTGATACGTGGTGGGGATCGAACCCGCGTCTCCCGGATGGCAGGGCCCCGCCCTAGCCACTAGACTATCGACTCTCTCATACCTACTATGGATCTACCTTTTTTTGCATAAGATTTATTTTCATAATCTCGTATTGCATAATAACGTTTGGCAAAAGTATCCTGTCGCCGAAAATCGCATCGCACAATGTCGTGTTTACTAAACTTATCTCGCATTATCTTGTACGTCCTAATAATGCTATGGCATAATTTTGATACTAATAATATTCATTTGGCTTGGACTTTGTTTCGCCATCGAATCACATAGGCTTTTATAATCTGTCCATCCAGCTCATAAAAGAGCTCAAATTCTCTCTTATGGAAATAGAGAAACTAAGCATTGGTGTCCCACCACCTGCGAAAAAAAAGAAAGTCCTGGACTATACTAATACTAACTTTATAGTTAGTATTAGTATTAGTATTGGTTTATACCATGTCTATGTCGTGGCCATATCGTAGAATTGACCACATCATGAAATTTTCGATCATTTCATGAAATGGTCGCATTTCATGATGTGGGCAACTAAATTTGACCAGATCATTAAATATGGCCATATCGTAAAAATAAGGCGTTTATGAAATATTTAATAAGAATCTAAATTATGTTTGGTACTCTTTTTTTCTTCTTCATTTTAATAATGAATTACTTACTTTTTCACTGCGAGAAATAACACGGCCGCCATGTTGGTACATAAACAAAGTGCTTCCAGCGCCTCTATCGGCAATAAATGTAATAATTTCACGATATGATCAAATAATCTTGACCATTTCATGATGTAGCTGCGTTTTTAGTTGAACATATCGACAAACGATTTCTTATCATTGATCTGGCCAATGGACAGTGAAAATTTGAAAAATGATCGAAAATTTCATGAAGTGGTCAATTCTACGCGATGGCCACGACATCTATATCGTACGTAATATATTATGTATATTTTACTTATGGACAATCTGCAATAAATTAACAAGGTAATGCCTAACTACACATTTTATACCAGCGCCGGTAAAGTGGCTTATAAATTTTGTAGTGACCCAAAAACATGAAAATATTATAATAATTTCAACTACCAGCAACTTTAATTTGAATTCATTCCCCCTTTGCCAACAGTAAACAATGTTAACCTCTTCACTGCAGGCAACAGACAATGGTGGCCGTGACCCTCGATCTGATAGCGCGCAGACCACTCGCATTGAAAGGGTTAATTAATTCGCTATTGTCGATCGATATTATGCTTCTGATAGATCTGCTGTAATTGTTTCTATGGTAGATCTAGTGACAATGTTTATGTACCTATAGCTATACATACATAATACATTGTAATTTGAGAGTAAGTCTTGCAGAATCACCTCTAAACTAAATATAACTCGTACGTTCTGTCCTTTTCGTTTTTAAAATAGTATGGTTTTTTTTCTTTGATTTGATTCTGAAACTAATTTATAGATTTATTAATCTCTGAAGATACGTTGATCGCTTTTTGTTAAAATGAGTAATGTACAAGTGTCGTTCATTTCCTTCATGGATCAAAAACAACCTCTTAACACAAAAGGATAGGTCCACCTTCCAATCCACCCGATAAGAAAAACAAACCAATTACGTGAATTTTTTAGAAAAAAATATATCACAGTTTCCAAAGATTACCCATTTTATCACAAATTTCTTATCACAGCGTCTTAGCGCTCAATCTATAATAATGCTTTATTTATGGCAGTGGATGGTTTTGATCATACCCACCTTCGTATTAACAAAATTACTTTAAAATCTTCACCACTCAAATTCAGATACGTCTTGAGCAACAAAATGAAAAATACTCGTACAAATGCACACCTCATTTTACCCACGCAATAATCTCGAACAGAAGCCAATTGAACTCGCTTGCAACAAAAATCACTGGCAACTTGAAACCAGAAATTAATCAACTCTCGACGAAGAAAAAAAGAAAAACAAAATTGGATAAAAAGAGCAAACATCGGAAAATTTAATAAAGTTGGGAAGCCATGTGATGCTGGTGTAAGGTTACTTAGAGTGCTACTGGAAAGATGTATCGGTTACGTTTGCAATATAGAGGAACACGAGGAAACTGATTCGAGAGTGAAATGCATTGTCAGCGTAAGTGTTTTAAATAAGGAACCGTATAAATATGCTCTAACGCGATTACTTTTGGAAGAAGAGGCAACCTATTGGAATGTAGGATTTGAAAGTTGGACTAGCATAATATTTAGAGTAGATAAACACACTCTGGGCAGCTTGGTCGACTAAGGCATGGTCACTCCAGGTTAGACCCGAAATATTACATGAGATAAAATGGAATGTAAAGATAATAAAGTGTTCAGAATGAAACCCGTGCGTGTCGAAATAAAAAATAACAGCCTCAATTAGATATTGACATTAGTATCCAAATTGTAACACAAAAATCAACCAATCATGAAAAAGATTTTAAGTATATTCTTGAATGATAAAAGATGCCTAAAATACAAAAAATACTTGGAGCACATGGAAACAGGAAACGAACAACAAACCTTATAGGAAACAGATAAAGTTTATTTTCGAATGGTAAATGTTTGTTAACTTTTTTTCTGAATACCCAATTGAGGTTTTTTCAACAATTCAATGAAAAGCGGTCAGTGCAAAATATCGAGGGTCATTCAAGGAAAAAGAAATACAATTTGTATGAGAGATCATTATAATTCTTTCGAAGAGTTGTTCAAGTTATTCAAAAATTTGAAATTGAGAAGAGTTTTGAGTATTGGCTTTTTATTCAATAAGTAAGAAATTTTAAAATTTCATTATTTTTGTGTTTGTAAAACTCAATAAATTTATTGCTAATGGTCTTTTCTATTGTGAAGAGATTAATGATTTTTGAGTGCCTAAGTTCGCAATGAAGTAGATACCTACCTACCTAATGGGTATATTGTTCAAATATACATAACCGACTCATTTTAATTTGATGTTATCCGTAATTTATCCAAACAGTAAAAAGAGGCATAAAACATGTTTAATAATACTAAAACTCGCGTTGAAACTAAAAACCTAAATACAGATATTCCATTCGTTAAATCCATTTAATGCCCACGGACAGAGTTAAAAAAACCAGCGCAAAAAATCCAATACTACTATTCCCTATCAAAAGGCAACCCTTCACCGACCATTGAAACCAGAAATCATACTATTTTGTACAATCACACAAATGAAACGAAGATACGGATTCGCAAACGAGCGAGTGAGAGCAAAACAGAAGTAGCACTTGAAATATAAACGGAGGTGGAAAAGAAAACAGACATCGTTTGGTGTGCGAGAGAGAGGGAGAATGAGTGGATGTTTATCCGGGTCGGAATGCGCTGGAGTGCGGGTAGTTAGTTACTGGACACTTGAAAATGAACTGAATCTTTGCAAGGGTTGAGAGACGCCTCAAGTAGCCGACGAATATAGTAAGATACGACTATTAGTGAGGGGTAGAAATGGGGATTTATGACAAATTGATGCTGCAGATGTATATTCGAAATAGTGGTACTTAAATGCAATATACCTTTTTTATAATGTTCGCATTTTATTCGGAACGTGATAAAAATATAATATTTTTTGTAATATTGAAAGTTTTATTACATGGAAAATATAAACATTAAATGACTGCAGGATCAAAACATCCAAATCGTTTAATTAATAAAGAATGCCTAACGTGAAACCTTGAGGTATTATTACAAAATCAATATTTACTATGATGTTGTAAGTAGGTATTTTCTAAAATACGTTTCAAAATCATAATGTTACTCTTGTAGTTCTTACTAAAGAGGAATATAAAAACAATGCTACAATTTTTTACCTTGGCTCATGTTTTTAAATACAAAGCCGCGTAACAAACATTGTAAAAGGCGATTTTGGTCGATCACTAAAATATAATTTTAATACTGTGTTTAATTTTACTGTTGTATTTTTGTTGATATTTTTCATGACACAAAATAATATTTCATCGAAATTCAAAACCTCAGATCCCATAAACTTAGTATAACAAACTACAATTTACGTAAGTAACCAAACTATTGTTCATTTAACGATATCCGCCCTAAAGTGACAGTTGTGGCGAAAAAGAAAAGTAAAGTGGATACTAGACTGAAACCTAATACTGTCACCATTTGGAACTATTAAAGTACACTATTACATTATTTTATAGATACAGATGACCATTTCAAAGACAATTTCACCCTCAATTTGTAGAAATAGAACAAAATGTTACTCAATAGGACCGTTTTACTGAAACACGAGACGGCGATGTTTGATGACGAAATTGAGGGTAACAGAGCAGTAAAAATGGTTATAATTTATTGCACACAACCACAAACAGAGAAACTATATTACAGAAAAGTTTAATTAAAATTGACGGCCTTACTGGTAAAGTAGCAATTTCTTCCTTGCAATCAGAAAAAAAGGGACACATGATAGCTGAGCTATTGATTCAATAAAGTATAGTAAAAACAGTTCAAACATCAAGTGAGGTGAGGTCAATCAATCCAAACTCAAACTCACTCGCAAACATGTAATCGATGTCTCGGTAATCGAATGAAGTACAGAATACGCCCCCGCCGCAGGGGTCCATTCTCAACGGCTCGAGGGTGCGTTTTTAATAAAAATAGTTTTTTCTATACTTGTTTCTATTGATTCTTCAAATTTGGGGGTGTATTTAGTGAATTTAGTGCAGTAGGGTAGAGCATTATTTTCCTGTTATTGAATTTGGTTTCAAGCGATTGACTGACAAATTGTAGAGTATGATTAATTAAATTGTGGCGTTGGTTTGACAAACAATTCTTATTAATACGTTTTTATTAACTCGCTTTCTTGTCTGTCTGTTTGTTTGTTTGTTTGTTTGTTTGTGGGTTTGTTCGGTCCGAATCTTGCAACTCATTTTTGGAGCACGTGCTGTCATTCGATTGTGCTGAAATTTGGTACACTTATGTAACCTCAATGACAATGCAATATTATGATATCATGGAGCTGGTCTGATGATGGAGCCGGAAGGTGGCCATAGGAACTTATAAAATGCACAACACAACATCGTCGTTTTTGGACTCGTTGGATTTGTCTTGACAAGATCTTTAGTCATACGTGATGTCCAGGGCCTCATGATGGAGCCGGAAGTTGGCCATAGGAACTCCTCAAAAACACAACATAACCTCGACGTGTTTGGGGTCGTTGGATTTGTTTTGACAAGATCTTTAATCATACGTAATGTCCAGGGTCTCCTGATGAAGCCGGAAGGTGGCCGCTGTATTTCCTCAAATACTCAACATAAACTAGTCATGTTTGGGCCCGTTGGATTTGTCTTGACTAGTTCTTGAGTCATATGTGATGTCCAGGATCATAATGGAACCAGAAGGTTGCCATAGGAACTCTCTCAACGTCGCAACATAACCTTGTCGTGTTTGGGCTCGTTAGATTTGTCTTGAATTTCCATCAGCTAGAATAATGGTCAAACGCAAGTCTTCCCAATAATAAAAACACAACAATTGAATTGCACTGAAAATAATATACTAATAATAACTATTTGTAAGTTTTCAAGACATAACACATAACAACCCCTGGCTCTAATAAGATTTAGAAGACATTTATTCATTGTCATTACATTAACTATAATATGTTATGTATCAATAAGTAGTACAGACAGACAAGAAAATGAGTAAGACATTGAAAAGCTTACAGCGTCAGCTATGCTGTTTTTCAGCCATCACCTCGTTCTCTACTTCTTAGAATATCTATTCCATGCACCCCACGTTTTTCGTTTTAAGTCCTACAAGAGTACTACACCAATAAAAATCTCAATAAAGATTATTTTATACTTTTTAGTGCGTAAAAACGTGTTGTTAAAAAAATATTTTTTACTTAATAATTATTTTGATTTCAATCTCAGAAATATATAATTTTGTTGAGAATGTATCATGTACCTATATTGTGTGAATTTGACCTCCTTTTTCAGCTCACTGAGCCTCTAGTTTTAACTAGGTAATTCTGTTTTTCAATATTCTAACATTATTAAGCCAGTGACATCAAAGGCAAGTTTAATAAGAGTTTATTAAGAATGTAATAGAGTCCTCTCCCCCGTTACCGCAAATGGCGATACATTTCTACCGCATTCCGATTCCACCCACACACGCCAGTAATAAAGAGTACGACCATAACTACCCTCACTCGTAAAGGATATTAGATACTCCATGGTATGTTGCTGTGCAGACCAGACGATTGCGACAAAAATATTTTTTACTTTATAATATTAGTTACAAGCCACAGACTAGCACAGTAGGCTCGTTGAGTGTCGTTGAAATCTTCTTCTTCAATGGGTTGTAAGGTCAACTACCGACCTCTCAAACCCTAATGTGTCAGTGTTATAGAGCTGCTAAAGGCCTTGTGCAAAAACTACTTGAATTGAACTATAGAATTTGAAATTGCAACAAAATGAAAATACAAAAAAAATTGAATTAAACTTTAAATAAATAAAAAAACTTACTATTTCCCTAAAACAGCTGGGACCCATGGCTTAACGTGCCTTTTTTTTTTGCTAAAAAGATACTACCTCCCCTGAAGTGTTTGGTTTTGCCATAATCTCCACGCTTGGCAGGCGGGTTGGAGATCGCAGATTAAAAGGTTACTGTATCAGAGAGCGCTGCTGCCCGTTCCCTGTTCAATGTGTAGTCCCTAAGTCGCCTCTTTTTTTTTTTTATTCAGGTAAGTATATATACAGTAAAAAGCTTATTTTCTACTCGCCAAACTATAGCGTTTGATGGCGAGACAACGCTTTTTCAATTACAATTTTTATACCTACCTATACAATGAAACAACAACACATTTGTCTACTGGCAATCCATAATATTATACAATATTATATATTATTTTATTATTATTAATATACCTCTATATAACCCTCAACTCCTTGACGACACCGAGATTCATTTTGATGTCGCTGTCGCCGAGCAGTGACGCTCTCAACTTATTTTTTAATTGACCAATACTTACTTTCGGTACTTGTCTTAACAGATTTAAACTATTAAATATCCTTGGGACCAGGACTTTAGTAACTCTTTCCCCTTAATAGTTTTTAGTTCTTGTCTGGTTTAATTTGCTTTCTCTTACACTTCTAGTATTATATTTGTTTTCTATTCTTATTTTAAACTCATCATTATAATAGTGTTCTATACCTATTAGGTATTGAAGTTTTTTGTCGACAGGCAATATTTTACAAATGGAGAATAATTGGTCTTAGTCCTTATTACAGATTTTTTTTTACATTCCTAGTAACTAAATACTTAACAAGTCTTATCTAAATCTTCTTAATTTCACTTGTATAAGTACTAAAGGTACGCCCGTAAACACTAACGCCATAACTGATTAGGGAATCTGCAAGTGCATAGTACACTACTAACATTGTATGTTTACTTAATATCCGATTGAGGTGATAAAACTTTTCTAAAATCGATCTCAGCCTGTTACATACTTCATTAACTTGCGACTTCCAATTAAAATTCTTATCTATATTTAATCTCAAGTATTTATAGCCTTCCACTACCTGCAGCTTGGTACACTTGCAATTATTTTGGTTATTGTGTAAGCATTCATAGTCTCAAGGATTCCTTATCTATATGGTTAGCACTCTGGTTATATGGTGAGTGTATATGCATGCATTTTGTTTTTGTCAAATTTAGTATAATGCCGTTATCATGTGCTCATTTGGTAATATTCTCGAAATCTGCTTGTATGTTTCGTTGGATTTCATTTATATGTTTGGCTGCATACAATACACACATGTCATCTGCATACATATACAGCTGACAATGTTTGACCACATTAGCCACACTATTAACGTGCATCACGTACCCGACCGGCCCGAACACTGACCCGGTTGGCACACCAAGCTCAACGTCAGCCTCTTCTCCCATTACGCCATTTATTGCCGTTCGAATCTTCCTGTTGCTTAAATAAATTTTAAACCAGGTGTTCGTAGGACCACGGATCCCACACTCGTCCATCTTACGACACCCACGGGAAGAGTAGGGGTTGGTGACAAATGTATTCTACTCTGCCGTCACCACACGGCATAAAAAGTTAGTACTGAAGAATACCAAATCCGTCTACCTCTATCCATTTGTATATACCATAATATACAATATCGTGTAGATGGTCTACAGTGTCATAGTCGGTCGGAATGGTGCTCACATTCCTGCACGCGTGGCAATATCGCTCGTGAGACGGCATTCCCTATAGTAAAGTATTGTCCACAGTTTTATTGCAGCTTAGAAAGGACATTTTATCCATTATTATATTATATTTTACATTTAATATGTGAAGTTTAGTGTCGCCTTTGAACGTGAGATTTCTGTTAAAGGTCTCTACTAACTAATACGACTGATCGAAGCTGTTTTAAAAAAGAGAGTTTTGATCAATTTTCGCATTTAAATACCCCTTATGAGCTATTAGAGTAAGAATGGTTTAACCATTGTGCCGAACAAATCTGCGTTGCCATTCGCCAATGGTTCGTTTATGCAGTGAATTCAATTATGTTAATAGTCAGGCACAGGATCTGGACATCTTTCATCTCACATTATTGAATTTTAAAAACAGTGTTACAAAATTAATCTGTTAACCTTTACTAATTTTAGATACTTCACTAAGTTTTATCTTAACATTTTTAATATTTTTTATTTAGTATAAGACTACCTATTTTCGTGAATGCTGCCCGCACCTGTAATAGGCATATGTATCAGATACAGTACATTTTAGTGTAATTAATTGTAATGATAAAACATGTATGCTGTTGGTGTGTCTAATAAAAAAAAAACTTTTGAAGACGAAAAGTCAGTAGATCTTTTATGATTTCGAAATATAAAATTTTAATTATTATTATTTGTTTCTTTTTTTTTTTCGTGTTGGGAAATTGTCATTGTCAGGAAACTTGCGCACGCTTAGGCCTACGATAGATTCCTCACCAAGAGACCTACTCTGGATCACAAAGTCCTAGTCCAGCGCGAACTGAAATTCACTCATGCTTTCTTCACCTTGCTGAGAGCGCCGAATAATTTGCAATAAATCACATTGGGATGTAATCCACAACAACTCTAAGATTTTCCGCTACGAATTCGGCATTTTTACCAACTACACCACCGTCGCTAGGTGTTTTCTATACCAGGTCTTTTCAGTGTTAAAAACCATGTTTAACGCATTGAGTTAATTGCAGTTTCTTTCACATTAACACTGTTTATGATCCGCTTTGCTGGCGCTTAATTTGCGTGAATTCAAACGCGATGTTAACGTTTAACTCCATCACTTTACATCGACATAATTATTTTAAGATTTTTTATTTACTTAACGAATATCAATTTAATTTTTTTTCTTCAATAGTCTAAATAATGTCAGTATCACAGAAACCGCAATAAAAAATTCTAATAAGAAGAAAATATTTAGTTCACAGTTTACGTCCTCCAAGCTAAATGTTCTTGATGTAACTTGGAGGATCTTGTGATCCGGAATGTCCCGTTATACTTTTTTTTAACTTATTGTAATCTGTGTTTTCTTTAGCATCCAATTTTTACGGAATACGTAGTCGTTTTGTTTGCTGAATTACCGATTTAATCTTTTTTTTTAACTTAACACCATTTATATTTATTATTTTTATCCATTTCATTGATCCCACTTTATTCACTATTATCAGAACATATTTTCTTCCAATGTTTATTCTTCTTCATCATCGTGTGGGTTGTAAGGTCGACAACCGACCTCACTATTCCTTGTATCAGTGTTATAGAGCCGCCAAAGGCCACTGACATGGCTCATGTAACTACCAAGATGAAGAAGAAAGAAATAAAAAGAAAGTCAGCAGCATAGCAGTCGGGACCCGTGGGTAAGCTGTAGCTTAACGCGCCTTCCGAAGCACGGAATCTTCCAATTTATTTCTTTTTCAGCAAGCATATACAGGTGTTGTGTAATAAACCAGCGTATTGGAGGTCGGCCCTTACGACTTGTTTTCCAGTGAAGTAACGTGTTCGGCTCAGTCTAAATAATTTTCTTTTCACTGCTGCTACTAAATTACTACTGGAAATGTATGAAACTAGCTTTTTGACTTAAGAAAAGTGTATGTAAGGAACACGAAAATGTTTGAATTATATTTTTTATTTAGAGGTTTCCTTTATGGCGGCTTTTTCGATTTTCAAGTCATACTAAATACATAGAAGAATAAGGCATAAAATTTATTTTAAGTATTTATCTAATTATAATAAACCACCGAATCTTTCTAATTTTGTTTTAAACTCATAATAAGTTACTTGTTCTCTTTTCATAGCGTTTAATAAACTCTAATCAAAATTCCGTCTTATAAAAAATGCATTATGAAAGATACAAACAAGAAATCAAATTCTTTTTCAGATAGGTAAGTTTAATAAATATTTAATAGCGCAATCTTATGACAACATAATCTAAATGATACATTTAGTTGCTCTTAACAAAAAACTGTTTTCCAAAAATTTCAACTTAACATCTCAAAACAAACATAACGCATTTACGCTCAGTCTCTGAAATACGATTCCACAATTTCCCTTTCTCAGTTCCGCGCGTTTCAGATTTATACCACAATAAACGCCGCGACACAGCGCAACACTTTACTCCGCGTGTTTGCCACTTTTTATTCGGTGTTATACTTTTTATCCGGTTATGAACACTTTCACCCGGTTCTACAGTTTTCAACCGGTTTCATCTGGTTTGTGGCGGCTAGGGGTGACGGCGGTGAAGTAGCAATAGCAACACTCTCAAAATGGCGCGCTGTTCGCAATTTGAATTTTTGTTTCGTTTTGTTTTAATGGCGTTTAGTGGCGCAGGGTTTTCTTTTTTGTTTTGGTTTAAGTTACTGGCTGGTTGGATTTATAGCGGTGGCGGGGTGTAAGTGGTAACACAATTTGTAAGGATTTTAATTGGCTTTCGAAATTTGGAATTTCGAATCTATTTCTTCTTCTATTTCTTCATTCTACAGTTTGTTTTATTAAGAAAATGACTGCCTGTATGAAAACTTAATTTCCACAAAGTTATGTCCGCGAGTGCGACACATTCCATTTCCTTGATAATAATAATTATACAGGAAACACTGTCAAAGTTGTGGAATTTCAGAGCCAGAAACAGGGAACTTGCAAGAAAGATCAACGACACGACATTCGCACATGACTACGAACCAATCTGTGCGGTTGAAGCGTTACCATACAACTTGAGACAAGGGTGGATTTGCGAGCACATCGTGACTGTGAGGCAATTTTATTGGAATGGGGGATTTTCCGACAGCCAATTTAAAAAAAATAGTTCTCGTGAAATTTTGTGATCAGGTTCGATAAATTAATTAAATTTTTTGTCGAGTCAGTTTTTGGAAGTTTTAAAAAATGACGGAGTTATCGGGGTAGGTCTACCGCTGAGGCTGTATTCCTTTACAGGTCACATTTTAAACCAAAAATAAATAAAAATAAAGATATTATACAAACTCGCGAGGCCTACAGCTCACAGAGCCACTAGTTTTATTCATTGTTAATAGCAACTCGTAGAAAAACACTGAAATAATTAATCTAATATAGTTAAAGAATAAAAGTCGTAGCACAAGCGTAGCAAGTTCTACGCCACGTAGCAATAGAAAATAATCGTAGCAAGTGGACCTATGTTTACTGTTTAGTGCATTCATAATTGAGCTACGTTCTAAATCTGTAATATGGTGTATGATTTTTACCCTTATTTCAACCTAGACATATTTAAAAAGTTGCATTTTACTTCGGAATCCTGTAAATTATTTCTGTGAAATGGCATCACACACAAGAATCACCAACATCAACTCATTACTCATAAGGGTACTCTTCTGGTAGTAGCAGTGAATCTAGTGAGATTCAAACAATATTATATTCTCTGTGTAGATGCAAAATCAAGACACAATAATTAGAGCGCTCGAGCGCAAACACATGCGTCTTGCTTTCTAGTTTTCATATTTTACATGAAAACTGACCGTCTTACCAAGCCATATTAATTTTGTTAAACGCATTGGGTCTGTCAACGAACTACAACAGTCAAATCGTTGATCTGTCTTAACTATTAGCCGGCGGCTGTATTCAAGTTGGAAGTGTCGTCTGCTGGTGTCATGACAGTTGCAAGACGCTCGGAGGCACGTTTAGTTGTGGAGGGTAGCGTGAAATGAGTCGTTCGCACCGCTTTGAACCTTCAAAGACTTTGTAAGTGGTCTTTGTAAGACATACAGCTTCTTCGTAAGATTATTTTATTACATACCTAATATTAATTATTATTATTAAAACGTTTTTGATTTGTTTTTCAATAAGGAATAAGATTTTTCATTTTCATTTCATTATCACTCTGCGTGGTACTTGTTTTATTTTATTTAAAGTACAATAAAGCGAGGGGCAGTAGCCAGATGGGCGCTAAGCTAAATATACGAACGCAGATGAGATATAATAGATATTTATTATTTTTTAACTCTCCAAATCAAAATATCTTCTACTCGGTAGTCCGTTGACGTCCCGAGTCATAACAACAAAAAAGAACCATTCGTATTTCAAAATATTCAAATCCAATCGAACTAAACGAACAGCCAGTCACCTCAAAGGAGACCGCTCCTTACAGTACCTACCATTGTGGCCTAAAAACAGTCAAACAATAGCATTATATTCAATGCAAAAATTACATAGCTCTGTTACTTCACTGCTTCATTAAAGAAGGGCAAACCAAACCGATAAACACGATTGCGTTTAGAAAATTTGTATGAAAAGACCTAAACTAAACCTGCCCTGCCTACTTTGGCGAGATAAGTCAGAATTGATAAGACGAGAAGTCAGTGCAGACTTGGTACAGTCATTGTGTAAAGTTGTTAAGGTAGCACTCACCAGGCGAGTCATCCGGCATGTCGTTGTAGTGGTGCGGCGGAGCTCCCCCCGGAGCGGAGTAGAGCAGGTTCAGTTCCCGGGCCTCGTTCTCCTCTTGAGCCTGCTGCCGCCTCAGCGCCACCTGGTGGAAGAAAGTGGAACGTCAAAAGGACGTCTCAAAATAGGTCGAACACTATTCATTATACAGCGATAAATGTATGAGTAAAAGAACGAGTGAATGAATAAGTGTATAAATGAGTAAAAAGAGAAAGTAATGAGAGAATGAGTAGATGGATATCCAAATGAATGATTGAATGAAAAAATGAATGAGTGAGACGCAGTTTCATCAAAATGTTTCAATGAATTAATCAATAACTTAGCAAATGAATAAATTATTGTGAGTAAATGAGTGAAAGTGAGGCTTATCCTGAATCAGGGAGATCAGACCTATATAATTATTCACTTTAGCTTGAGTGGATGAAAGAGAGAAGGAATCTTACCTGTGTGTGTAGCTTAGCTATGACGCGCTGCCTTTCCACGGTGAGGGTACATGAGTACATTTTACGCAGTTTTACCGGAATGTTTCAATGAATGAATGAGAAAATAATTTGGTGAATGATGACAGCGAATTTGACATATGTCATCGAACCCGAATGAGTGAGTGATTGATTGAATGAATGAATGAATGAGTGAACTTTTTTCTCACCTGAGCAGCCATGACGCGCTGCCTCTCCGCAATGAGCGTGCACTTGGCGCACACGCAGTCCCTCCAGCGGCAGTACCGCTTGTGCCCCTTCAGAGCCGACACCACGCCGTGGTTGCGGCACCGCGCGCATTTCGGCGTGCGCTGAGAACAGAACAACTGGCTCAATTTTAGTTAGCGCAGTCTTTGGGTCGGAAGATGGGTGACCGCTAGGGAAAATCACAAGAGAGGGTGTTCTATCCACAAACTGAGCAACTTTTTTGAAGAAAAAAAAATGCTAACAGACACAGACACAGACTCATGAAACTGATTGAATTTCCCCAGGGAAAATAGCTAGACAAATAACAAATAATAATAATAGCTATGACAAATAATGGCCTTTTTATTACAAAAATCAGCTTTTCATTACAAGAAAATTGCTGTGTTATTTTTGCCAGCTGGCTGTATTTTTCTGTGTGCCTCCTGTGTGCAATAAATTATATTCTTCTGTTCCTTTGTGGAACTTGTTCGGTTTTATAAACTGATCACTCTCTTATAATGTAAAATACTAATAAAATTTCACGGGGACAAAAGAATGATCACCGTTTCTTTCGGGAATTATTTTTTGCTATCGTTTTGTTTTCTACATTTGACAAACTTACTCAAAAAAAAACAATCCAAAATAACGTTTTTGGAATGGAGCTCCACTAATTTATTTAGTTTTTGTTTGTGGAGAGCTGTGCGTATACGCATTGAAGGTAGAGGCCGCTAATTTAAACATGTTCAACAACTTGCGCAGTGTTCAATTTGCATGCAAAAAATGCGTGCGAAGCTTTTCTACTTTGCCGTAGATGTTTTTATTTTTAGCTTACTGACAGAAAAACATACGAAGACACATAAAAGTGGTATAAATTACAACATCTAAAGTCACTATGCAATCTTATATAGTATAGAAAGAATGCAATCCAACAGCTGTATCCAGAAATTCTACTTCTGTCGTGTCAACGACTAGTTTTTGTATAATTTTTGCCCCGTATACTGCCACCCTGACTGCTTTTCAACTAAGGCTGGAAACCGGTATTTTTTTAACCTGGTGAATTTCGGTTTCAAACCAGATCCCAGGCGAATCACTCGTAAAGCGAAACCGACTTACGAGCGATATCGCTTCTGGGATAAACCTGGTTAATCCCAAGCAGCGCGTGATGAGTAAAGCGCGATGCTCTATCTCTTTCTTTCTCGTGCATAAATTGTGAATAAATGCAGCGAAAACAGATCGAGGACCAAAGAGTCTGATATTTGAGCAGGAATCAAAATGAACCGAAAAAAATACCGCTTCTTGCGAGCCGAATTGTAATGAAAAAGCTTTTCTTAATTGTATGGACATGCGCGCAAACTGGTTTGAAAATTCAACCAGGTATTCAAGCCTTGTTTTCAACATCAACGGCCCGTTACAGTCCACTGCTGGACTATGAGCCTCCTCCACTTAAGTGGAGGGTTTTGCCATAATCTCCACGCTTGACTGAGACACTGCTTTTACTGAGCAACAAAAAGGCAATCCACAAATTATCAACTGTTTAATCAATTTAGCATTTTTGTATTAAACTATCTTTAATCAAGTAAAAAATAAATATTTAAGGTACTTAGTAAATTGAAATTAAATCTAAGAAAAAATCACCAATAGCTAAAGCTGTTTTTAAACTTTGACTATGACCCTAAAAAATTATAATAAATATTTGAAATGCAACATAATATCAGATAATTCAACGTACAATAGAAAAATACACCCCAATAATAAATGCAAACACCTTAGCAACAACACCAATCATTATTCTATCAAATTACGAGCAAATGTATACTTTATACATTTGTAACCACGGTGTGTGTAATATATATTATATTGTTATACAATAATGCATTGCTACTTTGTTATTTGAAGAGCGCTATAATGTTAGTAATTAGATTCGTTATGAGGGTTAGAAGTTCCGGTTTTGTATTTCAATCCACTAATATTTGGTCATCATTTTGATTTTGGAATTTTTCCCATAATGAAATAATTATGTTTAATAAAAAGTGCCTAGTTTTTGCCATCCCTCGTTTTTACGATTCCCCCGCGATTCCCTCTCGCGAGTAAAATATCCTGATTAACAGACGAAACATTCGCAAAAATAATTGATATTTGATTTCAGTTTTCGAACAGTTTACCGACCGAAAATTCAAACAATTTTCATTCGCATTAAAAACTTGTTCAGACCGTTTTCCCGTGGTTTTATGAAGTTAACACGTTATAATAAAACCTATGTAAAATATTCTTCAAGATCAGTTTAGCCGTTGAAGCGTCAAACAAAAACTTTTTTTATATATTTATAAATAATAAGTAATATAAATAAAGATAGTTCTAGAATAAAACCCAAAACTCGTGTCGTACATTGAAAAATCATCGCCGCCACCGCGCTGCCTAAACATATTTTTTTAAATATAAATTTAGTGTTCAGGCATATAAAATTGGAAGGCAGTAAAAAAAAATCCAATCAGAAAAATATTTTAATTTCAATGTAACGGAGGATGAAGGTAGAGCGTCGGTAGTCTAGTTGCTAGAGCCACTGCCTCCCGTCCGGGAGACGCGGGTTCGATCCCCACCACGTAATGTTTTCGAATTCATATGTAAGTACGTTTATTCGACGCTCTTACGGTGAAGGAAAACATCGTGATGAAACCTGCATACTCCTGCGAAGAAATTCAAAGGTTGTGTGCGAAGTGGACCAACTCGCACGGGCCGGCGTCTTCGTCCTAATTCAGGGTAGGCTCGAGCCCCTTGGTGGGGCCGTATACGAGCTGATGATGTGGATTGTTTTGCTTAATAGTCATTGAACAACGATTTATTATTACAGATCAATTTTATCGAGAGGCAAGTCTTGTCAACTTCTATCAATGATCGACGATACATTTTAATCGGCTACTGACTATTTTAATAACTCCATAAATGACAAAAGCTATGTTCTGAGTATAAACATTTTTTTTATTTTTTTCACTAACTACATCGTGTAAGACGGATCAAATCTATGTAACATGGCCACGGAACTTAGCGTAGGTATATCAACAAATATATTTCAGCATTTGTTAACTTGTTTCCACCTTAATACCCCTAAATCACTTTTGTTAAAATTACAATTTAATTTAATTTTGCTACACTAAAAGGTTTGCTTTAAAAAAGTAGGTATACACATAAATCCCAGCTGATCCTAAAAATAACGTTAGAATGTTTGTTCGTTGAACGTTTGGTTTATTATAAAGCATAAAGTTTTTTTTTTTCATCTAGAAGTATAACCTAGTAACGAAGTGTTTAAAAGTTAAATCGGACCCGACGGCAAATTAAGTCAAACTTATTGCGTCTTTAACTAAGAACTTATATCAGTGAGTATTACCTGGTATCTTTCCGATGCTCTCAAGAAGAAGGGAGGAAGAGCAGCCAGCACGGGATGCTGGACTAATTGTGACACATCCACCCCATTCGGAAGCGACATCTCCATAATACAACCCTTCAACTGTCTTTATAAACAACAGTCCAACTCAATCACCAATCAAAACACCATAAACATTTCCAACACTATCTCCAAAAATGTCATGTTCCAAATTCAAAATTTAAAACGCCCGCGCGGTTATCGTGTTCGAAATTTGAAGAGCTTCCGTCCCGCGCCAAGTTGTTGCCAACACTGTTGCTTCAATTTTCGGCTACCAAACTGACAGTTGCGGCGATGGCGCTAGAGCGAGACGCAGCGAGAGCGAAGCGACACACTGTATTCATCATATCTCCGTCCTTGTCGCACACCAGTGTTAACTGTATATTCTGTATCATCCGGTTATATAAAATGTTGTCAGCTGAGAAGATCGCACCAGCCAATGGGGTCGCGCGAAAACCCCGCCTCTTGAACGTGATTGGTGTTCTGGAATGCTGAAACTTAATTTATAAAGGTGACTTTTTTGAGAACTCGTTTTTGTATTACCGGACAAAGCTTCTATTGTTCGAATAAAAACACAATTATGTTTATTTGCGTCGAGAATTCCGTTCTTTTTAGTGTTTTATTGTTGGCTTCGCTCATTTGTTTAGACAGTGTGGTTTTGTGTTTCTGAATGGTTTCCATAATGGTACACAATAGGTTCGAGTGTATTATTTGGTAATGAGATTGGAACTACTGATAGTTATTGTATTATAAACGTTTGCCATTATTTTCGTTTCCATGCGCACGTTCTATAGAAAGAACTCTTTCATCAACTTTCTCTATCTGCTCATCAAAACAAAAATATCATTCCGATTCTTAATTCAAATCATATTTAATTAATATCTCTTTATTAAACAGATGAGTAAACATAAAGCGGACGTTAACAGCCGCCATCTTAATTCTGTAATTTGAATTAAATTTCGAACGTCGAACGCGGGGCGGAAGGTGCGTCGAAATTGAAATATTTCAATTTAGTTGTCGACGGGAATTCGATTTAAATTACAATGAGAGGGGTGAGGTGGCGGGGAGGGCGGCGGGGGAAGAAGAAAGTAATTATCAATGTATAAAGCAATATTGGATATTCTATAAACGTAGACATTGTAGGCAGGTGAGCACAGTAGTGTGACAAAAGAGTTTTCAAAAACTGGGGGCACTTTACGGACATAATTTTCAACACTGTTCAATGTTCTGCTAAGGATATTTTGAAAAGAATAAAAAAAAACGAACTAAGACGACAAATACTTAGAAAAATAATCACATACAAAATAGATCTTTTCATTACTCATACTCGGAAAGTAGGTTAAAATAGGCGGGAAAGCAACAATCCGATTATCATTTGTTTCTCGAGTTGTAGGGTTTGGTTTACAATGAATTCATATGGAAGTCACTTAACTGAACTTTCAGTTATTTAATTTAGCTAATTCGTGTTTTTATTTTTACTTTCCTTGTATTCGTAATGAAAAGCAGTGTTTACCACGGGTTAAAGACTTATTTAGTGCCTCGAACTATTAGGGCCTAAGTTACTTTCACCCCTCGTATAGCAATGTACTATTCAGTTGTTCCATTTTTAGTGAAAGGTTGACAAACCAACAGCTTCTGTTATTCAGATGTATTTTTTTAAAGCCTCTTCATCCGATCAATTGAACGATTGACTTCACATGACAGAGGTTCTGAATTTAAATCCCGGGGTAACTGTTTAACAAAGATCACTTTGATCATCATAATTTTATTGGTAAGTAGTTTTTATGTGGAAAGTTTAAATTTTCCCCATTTTTGTTCTCAAATTGAAAAACACATTGGTACTATTTGGTACAGAGGACAATGGATGTAGTTGAAACGGATTAAGTTTTCTCTGGTAATTATTTATGCTTTGTCATTAAATTTCGCATAATTGTGCAGTTCGGTAAACTATACAAATGTAAACAACATTTCATCTAAAAATATAAAAAATCTCTTGAGAAAATTCAAACCGTTTCAAGCGGCCTGGCCTACTATATCTTATGTCCTCTGTACAAGAAGGGGATCGAACCTCTCCCGGTTGGGAGGAAGCGGCTCTAGCCACTACACCAGCGGCTCGACTGAACGAGCATAATTTGATGTTTTTTTTTTCAGCATACTTTAAGATCAACATCAACGGCCCATTACACAGTCCACTGCTGGACTATGAGCCTCCTCCACTGGAGGCTCATACTTTAAGATAGTTCGAACTAAACCCCGAGAGCGTCGCTGGTTGACCTTTTGGCTAGGACCGCAGTCCGGGCCACGTGGGTTCGATTCCCATCACGTACCAATGTGTTTGTGAATTTCGAATTCATATATAAGTACCGTTTATTTAACGCTCTTACGTTGAAGGAAAACTTCGTGAAGAAATTCGCCCAACTCGCACTGGGCTACTAGGCCTGATTGCCCTGATTTAGAGAAGGCTGAGCCCCTCGGTGGGGAGGGGGACGTATACGAGCTGTTGATGATGAGTATTAGCTAGCTTTGACGTCGAAAAAGTATTTTGTTAATTCTTACTTCAAATAAAGACATTTTTATCTTAATCTATCTGCCTGGTACGACCCAAATTCACAGGTGTATACTAAACCCCGCAAGATATCCCCTCTTCACTCCGCAGGCGAGGGAGGGGTGGTGGACCGCTGCGGGGGGAGGAGGGGTGTAAATGAGAATTCCGCAGAGACGATCACTCCGCGAAATGTTCACATTTCGCAAACGTCTCAACTTGGTAGTAGGGGTGGGGTTCGATTTTAATTGTCGATATCGATAATGTAGTACACTTTAGGAGTACATAATAGCCCCGATTGTCACGCTCTAATCCTCAATTTAAGTAAGTCTGTCCTTTTTACCTTTTAAAGATTGAAAAGGGACAGGAGATGGCCATTCTAATCTTAGAGCTGTCAAACATCGAATTTGAACCTTATGGCCGTGTCGATTGCACAATTTTAAAGAGCACTTAAAACATGCGACTTAAAAATCTCTTAAACTGACAGCTATGCCCTTATTTTTGTCACCTCTCTTTCATTGGCCATAAAAACGAAAGGGGTAACTGGATTTTAAAATTAGAATTAGAACATGACATCCCGAATCGAGGCCATATGCATTTTAAAATATTTTGCACAAAACTCGTAACAGTGTATCAAAAGTCAGGTTTAAGTTTGTACCTGCCTAAAATTTATTTTAAATTAAATGGGTAAGCATACTCACATTACACACACTTACACATTATTTTGCAATAACTATACTTAATTTTTTTTACATTAGAAAAGTCTTTCATAGGATACATTTCCAGACACATGTCAATCTCGATTAGCATTTTTTTCAATTAAAAAATAGATAAGAGAGATTTTTCAGCTGTTACGATCTTGAGATGTAATCAACATGTCAAAGTCATCTTAAATTAAATTAATTGAGGACGTATAAGTTGGTACTATATGTATGTATGTAATATAAACAAAAACAAAGATCTATTTTTGTTTACAGATAGATTTATCACATTTACGTACAGTTTAAACCTTATTGAAATTTTCGTCAACTGAAACTAAATAAAAAATAGTAAACCCATTTCTTACCTTCAAAAAGAGCAAGTACTCAAAATCTAACTTTTTCTATGTCTTTTTCTTTACACGGCTGCCCAAAAAGGAATATAAATAAATGTGTTCAGAGTACATGTATGTAGTATGTGACTTCTTGGTACCACCATAACTTCTAAATACCTAAACAGATTTGAACGCGTGTGGTATCGTCAGAATCCTTACATCAGCCCCAATGACACTGGCTATATTTTTTTTGTCGGCGCAGTCGTGTTTTTAATTTTTAGATGATTATTATCGACATCAAAGTGCCAGCCCTTCGAAGCGTGGGAGCGGCGCATATCTTCGCAAGCGTTAAAATGAAATGTTCGCAATTTGAATATCGCTCCCCCTCCCCTCCCTCGGCCGTTTGAAACCCCCTCGCCCGCTACCCCTCCGCAGATGTCCTTAGAAGGTGCAGGAGTAAACGTGCGCGCTTGGAGAAATTAGGCTTGTAATCCATATTGGTCCTTATGATGACTGGGTAAAGAAAATGAAATTTTATTTTGTCCGTCAGTCAAGTAATACAAAAATATTAGACACGTATTAATTTTATATTAAAATAATAAAAAAATACTTAAGTATTTCAACCCCATTAAAGTTGGAAAGTGGAGACTCATTACATTACAACTAGATAATAAAAAAAAATGTTTTGCCCTTTCATACAAATTAACTTGATGCGCTACATAATAAGTTTGTTTGATTTCTTTTTTGAGATATTGTGAAGCTTCTGGAACAAAAGTTGTTCAGTTTCGTGGGCTGACCTAACCAGAGAGGTTTTGCGTTACTTTGCTAACACATATTATTATATGATGATAAAAATAAACATTTGTCTGAAGCGCGTCATGATACGCGGTGCGGGCCGGGTGCGGATATTGTGTTGTTGAAGTAATTTCGCTCGTCGTCGTGTGTGCCCCGCTTTATTGTCTGCTCTCCGCTTACTTGTGCCCGCGGGTCGCTCCCAAGAATACCCTTTTTATTTTTATTTATCATACAATATCTTTGGAATGCAAGCACGGATTTATCTAACTTTTCGAGCAAACAAGTGTAACCAAGGAACCGGGCACTATAAATAACAGTGCAATGTCTTACCCTAAACCTATCTAGACAGATCAAAAAGTAAACGTTTTCTTGAATTGCTCCACGGGGATTTGAACTCTCGGAACGAGATCCAAACCACGACGCTACTGGACCACGGATATGTTATATTATGTTTTGTATTTGTTTTTGTTTTTAATGTTATGCTACCACGGTCGCTTGAGATTTGTTAAGTCGAAATATAAAGAATACATTTTGTAATGTGGTTCCTTCTTTTCTTTTCTTTTTTACTTATCATAATGCCTATTGTCAGCGGTCCATGGCGGCACTGACCCAGGATTTGTGATGTTGGTTTTCGAGTTTATGATCCAAATAATGAAGAAAATTATAAATGTCTACCTAATCATGGTTAGTACAACATTATATTTGAATCATGTTAAATACAAATTTGCTGTCAGTTCTAAAAATATAACTCTAAAAAATGCGGGGACACTTCTCACACGGCCATCTGATCCCAAACCATTCCAAACTAAACTAAACTTTTGTGAAGTTTTGCGGTATTTTTGTTAGATTGTAATTTAATAATGTTTTTCAAAAATAAATAAGCAGAGCGTAATTAAATCATTTTAATAATGTTTGTACCACTCGGTAGCTGCCTCAGTTCTGTGTGTTGCGCTTTGCAAGACTCTGAGATGACTTTTATTGCTTATCGCGGCGTGAGAGCCCCGCGGCGTCTGTATGTTTGTTTGTTTGTGTTGATGAAGTGGTTTGAGCTTTGTGGCGAAGGTACTCCTAAATTATCTCTTGTTGTCTAAGGACGTCCGTAGCCGAGTGGTAGAGCGTACTGCTCTCATGACGAAGGTTCTGAGTTCGGATCCTAGGAACTTGTCAAATAAAAAAAAATTATGGGATTTTTCCCAGTTTGGTTAAGTATTACGTGTTGGATCAGTTTGATTGTACGAAAAGTAAGATGTTTTAGGTCGTTGGTCTTAGATATTTCTACAAATACAGTCGTTTTAAGAATCATGAAAGGGTTCAATCAATGTCCCTGTTACCAGGGTTTATGAGAATGGTCAATCGACCTTCCATACAACAGACTTGATAAAGAAGAATGACGTCATGGTCTCAGTCAACTAACATCTATCTGCCCTTACCTAATTAAAAAAAAAAACAAGTCACAATGAAAGTCCATAATATTAATATCTTCCTCGTAAGGCAAACTTTATACCTCTTCACCGAAATTCAGTGTACTACATGATGCCATTGAAACTTTGAAAATTAGCATATTTAAAAAATACACAAAGAATACCCAAATACCCAAACAGAAACAGCTAGGTATTTTAATTCGTCATTAAAAAACTTGGAGCCGGAAATCGAACTCGAGATTTTTGTACAGAACGTTGCCAACTACACCAACTTGTCATTTCACAACACTATTTTAATCTCAATCTTTTTAACAGCAATACAACATAACAACATTCAGAATTACATAAGAAAATACTTTCTCGTAGAAGAGAAGAGACTACGCATAAATATGCTACGGTAACTACGCTGTAGCCCGTAGCAGTCTCGTAGCTTGACGTAGCCGCGTAGCAAATCAGTAAGACTGGTTTTGTTTTATAGAGCGTTGGTGGTGTAGTGGCTAGGGCCACTGGCTCTCACCCGGGGGACGCGTTTCCGAATTCCGAATTCAGTACGTTTATTCGACGGTTTTACGGTGTAGGAAAACATCATGCATAGTGTCTACTCCTGCAAAGATATTACAGAGATACAAGTTAATATTACATAGTAATTTCTTTCAGGCAACCTGAAAAAAATAAGTTCGATTTTCCACATATATTCATTGAAACTATAACCATACAAATAACTATAGCTTCCCATATTCACACCATCCCCTTGGACCTTCAAAGCCTACCACATCCAGTTATATCTAGATATATCCAGTTTTATCCTGGTTTCGCGATACGGCAACTGTATCAATGTTTCAGCCAATGAGCGCACGGGCAACTGTAGCAAGCTCGCTGATTGGTCGACGGCGATGTAGCAGATGTGGGGGAGTGGCCACTTCATTAAAGTCTGCGACAAAAATGTTCTGTAGCTTTTATACGTGTGAGTTAAAAGTAGGCGTAGCTTTGGATGTATTAAGATGTAACTACGTATCTAAGTGTGAAAAATGATTTATTGGACACTACCTGTCCGCCCTTGGTAAAGCTTACGTTGTATAAAATTTTCACGTAAAAATTATCCTCTGTGTTAATCCAGGGTACAAACTATCTCGATTCCTAATTTCATCCAAATCCGTTGGGTACTTTAAGCGTGAATTTTCACATTTATAATATTAGTGTGATGTGATCAAACTCTGCGTTTAGCCAAATCTATAGGCGCTCTTCCTCGATGGGTTTAACTTGATAAAATAAATAAATGAAGTCAAAGTCAAAATCAAATTTTTTTTATTCGAATTAAGATTTTTACAAATCATTTTTCGACGTCAAAGCTATCATGGATGGCACGTTCACTACCAGTGTACGCCCTCTGTGGAGAAGAACGGCCAGAAGAAACTCCACAGGAATTGTATCTTTTGTACTTTTCTTTTAAATATATAAAGAATCATACATGAGTCATAATTACAATCTACTCCGCTAATTTGGATCAACAGTTGATCAGACGTTTTTATCATCTAAGTAATCATTTATCGTATAATAGGCCTTAGAACATAAAATAGTTTTAATTTTAGCTTTAAATTGGCTATCGGACAGATTTACAATATCATCTGGTATTTTATTATAGAAGCGAATACAGTTCCCCATGAATGAATTATTAACTGTACACAGTCTAAACTTTGGGTGCGCTATTTTATTTTTATTTCTAGTATTTATATTATGTATATCAGAATTCTTAGGAAATAGCATTGTGTTCTTCCGGACATACAAGATGTTTTCAAATATGTACTGTGAGGATACCGTGAGGATATCAATTTCTTTAAACAATTCCCTTAGGGAATCGCGACCACGCAATTCATATAGGTATGGAACGTATCGCCCTCTCCTGTAACACAAAGATGTTATTTATGTTAGCAACTTGACCCCACAATAAAATTCCGTAGGACATAATGCTGTGAAAATAGCTGAAATATACAAGTCTGGCTATAGCAACGTCAGTCAGTTGACGAATCTTTCTGACTGCGTATGCCGCCGAGCTGAGCCTTGCGGATAACGAATTTAAATGAGGGTCCCATTGTAACCTTGCGTCGATAGTGATCCCCAAGAAAACTGTTTCATTTACATGTTGCAAATTTTCGTTATTCAAGACAATAGCTAAGTTGTTGTTTCTTACATTAGGCAATGAAAATTTTATACATTTTGTTTTCTTGGGATTCAACATTAAATTATTTGTCGTAAACCAATCATGGATCTGAGAAAGAGCGTCATTTACTTCGTCAATATCTTGATTATGTCTACTAGCTTTGAAAATTAGAGAAGTATCATCAGCAAATAACACTATCCTAGATCGGTTTTGTACCATAAAAGGCAGGTCATTTATATATACTAAGAATAGGAACGGTCCAAGAATTGAGCCCTGTGGCACGCCGATTTTGAGTTTAGATCCCAGTGACTTCGTGCTGTTTATTTGAACTCTTTGAATTCTATTTTCTAGATAGGAACTGATCAAATTTAGGGATCCGTCTCTCCATAATGTTCCAGCTTTATTAGCAGCGTCTCGTGATCGACGCAGTCGAAAGCTTTAGATAAGTCACAGAACACCCCAATAGCATCCTGCGATTCCTCCCAAGCCCCGTACACGTGATGTAGAGAGCAACTGCAGCGGTGGTGGTGAATATGCGGGGACATCTTCACACACGACCATAAATTGAAAAGTCACAAACATGAAGACATAGACTATTCAAAATATCCAACCCCTTTCAATCGATCAACCACTGCTGGACGTAGGCCTCCCCAAGGGCACGCCAAAGCGCACGATCACCCGCTTTCCTCATCCAGCCACCACCAGCGACCTTCCTCAGGTCATCAGTCGTCCTGGCAGGGGGGCGTCCCACACTACGTTCTCCATTCGAGCACCCGTCTGCTCCAACGCTCATCGTTTCTGCGACAGACGTGGCCAGCCCACTGCCACTTCAGCTTGCTACACTTCAGGACGATATCAACTACTTTGGTCCTCTGCCGGATGATTTCGTTTCGGATTTTATCCCGTAGCGAAATACCAAGCATAGATCTTTCCATGGCTCGCTGAGTGACATGTAGCCGGTGGGCCAGCTTCACCGTCATGTTCCACGTCTCGACTCTTAATGTCAATACGGGTAGTACCCCTAACCCCTTTCACAACTAACGAAATCATTTTCAATAAATCTAACAAAGAAAAAAAAGCGTTTTGCTGGCGAGTTCCATATTTGAATCGGAATGGCGCTGCGTCTGACGCGCTCCATCATTTTTGCGCCAAAACGAAGAGCCGCGTGCGCTGCTACGTTTTTGTTGGTCAGCGGGATTTTGGACGAAAGTATAACGTGGATGTGTTGTGTTCGCTGGACACAGCAAGGAGATTTTTGAGATTACCTTTTTTAGTCTTCAAGTAAAGCTAATCGGCACTGTTAGAGCATATTGGAGACGCTCTAACGTTGCAGTTACAACTTTATTCAAGAGCCGAAAAAAAAAACTGATGATCAGACTGCTACAAAATAAATAGAAAAGGTGTTAGATGGTCCCTTTTTGTCTATTGGCAAAGCCTGAAAATAGATAAGTCAGGCTGATTTAGCATTGATAACTAATTGTTATTACTCGCATCTGATTAAATATCTTCTTTGTGTTATTTTGTAGCAGCCTGAACCTATGTGTAATCTGTAGGATTATCTAAAATTCAATCAAAGCAAACGAATATTTAAGTAGCTGGCTAGCTATAAAAACATCATCATAATGTTATTGTAGATATATATTTCATGTAGGTTATTTAGTATAGATTATTTAGTATAAGTACAACTACATTTTGTAGCTTATACGGTATACTTGCACTATTCCGCGTTACTTTAATAGTCTCCTGTATACAAAGGTTGCCTGGAAGAAATTGCTACGAAGCAATAAGACCGCCTAACTGTACACGACTACCTGTTCTTACTTCCACTCTGTCATTTATTATTTCTGTGTGTGCAATAAAGTTTATTCATTCATTCATTCATTCATTCATAATTTCAAGATACCTAACAAAACAATTGAAAACATATTCCACTTATTAGTTGTTATATCCTTACGCCACCTTTCCCTAACCCAGTCGTCAGCATTTCAGTGCTAGTGGATAGATAGCTCCATTTCTGTCCGCTGCCACTGTCCCCCGCCCACTGCCCGCTGCCCACTGCCCACTGCCCACTGCCCACTGCGACCACTGTGCAGGCCAAGACACACATTTGTTAGCGAAATCGTGCCGAATAGAAGGGTTTGTTATTGATGTATGTATTTGCTATGGACGCCTGCACGTTATTGCCCAAATAAAGTAAACGGTTTTTGTTTAGGAAATATAATAGATTAGTGGTGGATAGTAATATTATCTGCTTTATAAAAAAACTCGTCATAGGATTTTCCTTTGCGTATATTATGCAAAGTAACATAAATCATTATATTATAATTGTTCAAGAATATCTGATTTATCAGTTTTCAAGCTACAATTAATGCACCAAGACCTAATTTGATGAATATTTTCCTTTCTATTTAATTTCATACACTTAAGGCGTGTCTCCTGCCATGTTTTGGTCTACACAATACACATAAAACATCTCAACAAAACAAAAAACAAAACATGTTTGTCCATGGTTCCTCTACACAAATTGTCTATGAAATGTTTTTCATTCCCGAAACAATGTTTTGGAAAACATCCAGGTTTGGAATCAGAGTCTATCAGAGTCTTCAAAAAATATTTTCTATGACAATCAAAAGGATTATTTTTTACAAAATATAGTACATACATCAAATCCACTTTTAATTTAACATCATTTATAGCAAACTGTATACAGTGCCTTCCTAAATAATTAAAAATAAAACTCATTGTAGTACCGCTATCTTTTTTTATTCATTAAACTAGTCTATGGTTTTAGGCTGAATACGAAAAAAAAGGCGCACGCATGCGTTCTGAGACGCGCTGGAAATCTATTTCGCATTTTAATCGCATTTTGGAATCTATTATTATCGGAATGCGCCCAAAATGTTGTCTGTGGAGCGCCCGCTTTAGCGCATGCGTTGCTGGCTGGGTTTTGGTTGGTTCTGTGGTTTTGGCGCCATTCTTGTTTTCTTGTACTGAATTTGGTAGAAATATTGTTATTTATGCGTAAAAATGACCGATAGCAGTGTTTGTGAAGAGAATTTGACTCCGCCCGATATTTTAAATGCGGCGACGGAAATGCATAATCTTTTACCAGCAAAGTCGAGAAAAATATATGATAAATGCTATGAAGATTTTATGGAATGGAAAATGCAAAAAAAGGTACTTCGTTTTTGTTCAACAAGAAGATAAAGTAGTGTATGAAACTGCACATAACTAGGTATTAAAACACTCGTGTGCATCTATTACAGACACTCATGTTTTAATACCCCTCATTATGCAACAGTTTCATAAACTACTATTATCTTTGTCATATTAATTACACAAAATACGTCCTAGTATAAATCTTACTAAATATAATCCAGGAAAAAGTATCGTATTTTTTTACGAACGATCCTGCCATTAGTATAGTACATAGTACGAACCATGAAAATATAGTACAAACACGATATTAATTTATCCTACGAAATCTAACCCTGAATACATCCCCCGTGACTTATTGACCAAAACTATCAAACCTCTTTGTCGAAACCAAAACATTTTGTCCGAAACATTTTAGAGCAGGAGACGTCGTTTGAAACATTTGATTATGTGTATGTGTAGACTGATTTGTGTAGTGTGTAGACCAAAACATTGGCAGGAGACACGCCTTTATCTGTGTTCAAATACTGAAATAACAACATGAATGTAAACGCAAAAGCGAATGTTTTGCTCTACATTCTACATTTTGTCTTCACATACACATAATTCAGACACAATGCGCCATCTATTAATGAGCAGCCGAACTAAATGTATAGCGCCATCTACTGGCGTCTAGCAGTGAAAGTACGTAGCTTATGTAGCTGTGTTGTCTATTTCATTCGTAGTACTAAGCCAATTGTACAGATGGCACTTTAATGAATATTTATTTCTATTATTTTTTGCTGCTCTCTACGCGCTCGAGTGCGGGCGCCGAACTTCATCAAATTAAAACAATAAAAATAAAACGTCAATATTTAATGTAGAATAGAAGTTTTACCAATAGGTACTAAGTACCTATTACCAAAGCTAATTACCTATTGATTGAAAAATTTAATAATCAGCTCGCCAACGTTCATACCATGTTGAAAACACCGGTTCTCGTCCGATCACCGAAGTTAAGCAACATCGGGCGTGGTCAGTACTTGGATGGGTGACCGCCTGGGAACACCACGTAATGTTGGCTTTTTGCTCAGTTTTATTGCTAATCTAGCGAATAAATAAGTGCCACTCCTCAAGCTAGAAGTTGGCGCCTGGAACCAAATTTTGGCACCCCAAGGATGGGCTCCGGTTCAATAGATTAGGAACTAGGTACCTAATACTATCATCGTGTAATTCATTTGTATATAATTATAATGTTGTGCATGAAAAACATTTTTTTAACCTCTGACCCGAATAACCTCACTTTAAAATAACTCTCACTTAAAATATGCTGGTAAGGTTACCTAAATCTTTTGAGATGAAGTCATTTTATTCTAAACAGCATTAAAATGCTACTACTACTAAAACGAAAACGTCACGAAACGAAATGTTACTACTAAAGTAAGTAGTAGGTAACGAAATTACTAAGAGATGTAACATCCAAAAGTAAACTATTAATTTCATTTCAGTACCAGAGGAACGAAACGACTAATAAATTCAGTATCCAAATAGTGTTCCCATGCACCATTTCAATATCAATGTTTCCTAAGTTTTAAATTTGTTGTTGAGAGTTAGGTAAGCTTACCCCCTTCCCACGTGAACGGTATCGCACGTGTTCTCAACACAACAAGCTAAGCAAGGCGGTGTGCATGCTGATCCTAAAATTACTTTTATTTCAAAGATTTTCTTGATGAAATATTAAGAATTAAAATGTTTCCAACCACATATAAGCGTCGCTATCATTAGCATCATCTCAGACGACCCTCCGTGGTCCAGATTTCGATGCTCATTACGGAGGTCCCGGGATCGATTCCCGGTGGGGAAACTGTCTAGGAAAAATCTCTTTAAGACTATTTTCAGTAAGTAAATAATAATCTGGACGTGGTGCTTCACAAAAGGACTTTTTCAGAGGCTTAGTGTCGCTCAGCGAGCTATGGAGAGGGCGAGATCGAGTCAGAAATGAGATCCGTAGAAGAACCAAAGTTGCTGACATAGCCCGTAGGATAAGCAAGCTGAAGTGGCAATGAGCAGGCCACATAGCGCGAAGATCAGATGGCCGATGGGGCAAGAAAGTCCTTGAATGGAGACCACGTACTGGCAAGCGCAGTGTGGGACGGCCACCTACGAGATGGACCGACGACCTGTGGAGGATCACTAGGTTTCGTTGGATACAGGTATGGCTATGGACCGGTCGCGCTAGAGTGCGATTGGAGAGGCCTATGTTCAGCAGTGGACTTTAACAGACTGAAATGATGAAATAATAATTTTGAAATTGTTCTATCACGCACGGCGAAGTATCGCAAAAACTGTCGTGTTTAAGACCTTCTATACAATTTACAGATTGCATCTTTAAGAAAAATTTCTTTTAGATAAGTTCTATACTTTCAAATCTGGGACAGTGAACTCACCCAAAAAAATGTAATGACGGATCTAAGTGATGTAATAACATCCTATGGAAATAAATAATTTTGACTTTGACTTTGACAGAAAATTATAATCTGTAGTAGGTAATGGAAGACACAGACGGTGACGTCACATTGCAAAGTTTCTTTAAGGATAATCTATATCTGACCGAATGCACAACAGATTGCTGTAAAGAAGCAGGAGATGATGGACCACACGACACCGGCACCGAGGGAATTCAGCCCTTTGCCGACCCTCTTTCCGGTGATCAACAGCGAGGGTCTGTAAAATTGTCTCGAAGTTTCCACCTTAAAAGAAGCACCTTTCATTTTAAATAACGATGACGAAGAACCTGTACTAAGATCCTATTTTAATCATTGGGACTTATAAAAAAATCACCACCAATGTGCGTCCACCTTACGTAGTAAACACCGGATGTTGGCAGCACAACACACGAAACTGTGAAACATATCGGTTCCAACACAAGTCAGTTTACAAACAAAGCCAACATTGTCGCCATTAGGAACTGGGACGCCTTTACCGACACCCGGCTTACGAGTAGAGAGGTAAGGGATACAAATCTTATTAAAATTGTAATTTTAGAAAGAAATATACTCACCGGCACATCTAACCGTCCACTCTTCATTTCAGGGAATACTCGTGATTCTTTATAATTCTATTAGTTACAGCTGATGTCAGTTAAAAAGTTGTTAATTTAACGTTTATTTAAGTGTGTTTAATTTTTCGTAAAATTATCAACAAATCAATTGTAATGTATAACAATAAGCGTAGTTAAAAATTAACCCGAAATACAAGGGTGGGCGATTAGATGTGCCGGTGAGTGTATTTTATTTTAACTATTAGTAGCGATAGCAGCCATTAAGTTATACTTTTATAGATTGTCCAAAAACTAAAGATCCAAATTCAAAGTTTATTTAATAATTTAGGAAAACGTTAAATTTCGGACTTCACTAATCTTGTGGCAACCAAACTGTTTTTTTTTTATAATAATGTACAGTCGGTTAAAAATGTAGTTTACAACCCTAAAGGGCCCCGGAGACGGTCAAACGGTTTGACTCAAACCTTACGTGTTTGATCAAACCGTTTGAGGTCGGTCTGAACGGTTTGTCAAACGGCTCTGCGCAGTCTGATTCTGTACGCTAATTACACTTCTGACGCGTCAAACACAACAAAAATATGAAATTGCATCAAACATGCTTCAAACACGTAAATGTTTGACAAACCATTCAAACCACCTTTGTAAACGATCAAAATGGTTTGAGTCAAACCAAACTTTACGTGTTTGAATCAAACCGTTTGACCGTCTCCGGGGCCCTTAAGGTTGAATGTCATGTGCAAAATAAGAACAACAAAGATTATTTTTGTTTGCAGACCGGTCTGTCAGATACCAGGATAAGCACTTTTAAAACTTTTGTTTACTAGCAAATTAAATTAGTAAACCATTATCTTGACTAACTGTACACGTATGAGACGTATTTTTTATTTCTATCTTACTCTATTTTGTGGAGGAAAGATAGGAACGTAATATACACTTTGTAAATATTGTTTATTTATTCCAGATGACATAACTGCTTTCTGTGCTGAAACTTATTGAACTATTGGCTTTACAGACTAAACTCATAGCACTTAAACTCTAGCTACTTCTAACGACGATGAAGTACGAAATCAGATGCGCAGTGCTCACTCTTCTAATATGCTCTCTCCACGCAAAGATCATGAGAAATAATGCACTGATGACAAAAATGATATCACATTTCCAACAGGACAACAACCTTTCAACCGAATCCGCAAGAGACAAAGGAGAAAGAGGTGAAAGACACAACCACAAAGAAAGACGACAAAGTCAAGACAGAGCAAATGAAATCACGCAAGCAAGACCAAATCCAGAAAAACAGCAAACGCATATAGAAGTTAAGGAACAACAGTCAGAGAAAGTACTAAATCTTATGCAAAATGTGCTTTGTAGGAATTTTCCATCCATTCCTTGCAAGATCATAATGCAAGATCATGCGTTAAGTAAGCTGATCGAACGGTCGATACATCAGATTGCTGTAAAGAAGCAGGAGATGATGGACCACACGACACCGGCACCGAGGGAATTCAGCCCTTTGCCGACCCTCTTTCCGGTGATCAACAGCGAGGATCTGTCAAATTTTCTCGAAGTTTCCAACACTGGATACTTCAAACAACAAAACATCCAAAAAAAAACAAAGAAGAAAAAACTGATAGGAGAGAAGAAAGTAAAAAATCTCTGGTCACACGAAAAACCGTCAAAAAAGAAACTGAAAGGAAGCAAGGATACCAAACATGGCACCGAGTTATTTTCTGGTAGGAAGAAGATGCGAAAGTTTTACCCTCACAAGATAAAGTATAAAGACAAGAGTTTAACTCCCGGAACATTTAGAGACTACAGAGATAACAACGATAAAGGTTCACTATCGACGGAAATGTCGGATGGAGTGGGAGGACTAGTAACGCCGAAAAACGAGCAATTAGGTTACAAAGTGGAGCTTTCTGGTTCTCCAGTTTGGAGAATAGATTACATGAAACATGGGGTGCCAAGTATGAACATGTTCGAGTTTGATGACGGGCGACTGGGAGGCAAGCTGATGAAGACCGGCTCAAACGTCATAGCTGATGAAAATGGCCTAGAACAATCCATTGTTCGGAAAGAGGTGTTGCATCCCGACGTTTATATCAAGAAAAATAACTTTGTAAGGAAAGCTGGCACTGATTTGATTAATTCTGAAGTTATGGATTAGATAAAAGAAAGTTTGTAAATAGGTTAAGTTGGTATTAAAGATTCTAAAACATTATTTCGTCTGATTGCAACTCGTATCCTAGACTTGAGTCAGCAAGAACAACATTCTGATGAGAAGAGTTTACAATACTTGATGCCACGGTATCATGTTACCGGCTTGTCTATCGCAAACATTAAACTACAATAAGTAACCTACTTCGAAAAAAAAAGGTTCTTAACTAGTCTTAATATAAGTATCTCTAGGTACTCTGCAATAATATAAATTATTTTAGTTACGTGGTCTAATAACACGAGATCCATAAAAAAATCATCAAACTTTTTTACAAAGGCATATGCACTACTTTTATTTCATTTTTAAGTAAATCAAAACACAGATCTATTGGATATACCAAAAAATATCAGAATTTCCTTGTAAAATTACTTCAATTGTTGTGTTATCTATTTTTTTTGAGTATGTTTTCCTAATAAATTTATACATTTTGTCGCATCAGATTGTAGGACTAGATTATAGATGTACATCTAACCCACGGAGACAAATCTCCGTGATCTAACCTACCTATTTATATAATTTAGGTGAAATTACACTTAAACTTTAAACTAAGAAATGCAAAGATCGATGTTTGTACCTTCGTATAGGTGCTCTGGTCACCCTTTCGGGAATAGGAGCGTGATCTTGTGTGTGTGTGTGTGACTGTTAAACTATGTTAATGCCTGTTATCATTCGCAACATTACATAATCTAGTAGGTACCTAACCTTTGAGAACAAACCAACAACACTCTTACTTATCTATCACAAATGTTTCTTTCTCACGATAACATTAGCTATCTTAAACCACAAATATAACGCTATCAAAATTAAATTGCGGTGAATCTTCCACACTACTATTATCAACGTTACCATTAATTATCTGTCGGGTTATACTATCTCTGGTTTGCGTTGACCTTTGGCACTCCATTTGGACCAGAGTCGTATTGTCTTCCTTATAAAACAGACTTGTTTTATGCAGTTATTTAGATTTTAAAATTAACTGTGTTATTTTGAACATCGTCAGTTTGATTTTATTGTCATCGTTCATTAGAAACCTCAGTATCAAGTTAAATATTTAATTATTTTTCTAGTTCGTGTTTCTTCAATCTTAAGTCAGCTAATTCTTTATTACAACTTTAAGGCATCGGCCTCTTTTATTTGCATATTTTTTAAATACAAGGACATCTTCAAAATGTCTCGACCGGTACTGTCCTCACATGTTCTCGATATATCCACTGGATCTCCAGGAGTTGGTGTGTTTGTAGAACTCTTCAAGAAAAGAAACGGTAAGTTCAGTTAAATTTGTCTAGAAGAAATTGCAATGAAGCATCAATGCCGTCAAACTGTATACTTTTTTCTGTGCTGTTAAATATTGTATGTTGTTGTACATTTTATTTGTTGTGTGTTAATAAATTTTTTAAAAGGATCCTATTTCTTACAAAAACCGCCCAAACTGGGAAAACGCTCGGTAGGCAACCAGCCCGATGGTCAGATGATAGTGGCAGTGAAAGGGAAGTACTGGATGAGAACTGCACAGTCCCGTGGAAAATGGCGCAATAAAGTAGAGGCTATATTCTATATTATAGTATATTTCACGATTTTTTCCAGATTCCTGGACGCAATGGCACAGCACGACGACCAACGGCGAGGGGCGGATCCAGTTCCCCTTCTCCAAGGAGTCCATGGCTCCTGGAGTCTACAAGCTCAAGTTCGACGTGGGGGAGTACTACAAGAAACAGGGGAAGGATACACTGTACCATTATGTTGAGGTAAGATGACTTACTCAATCGAATTGAATTATTGCACACGAAAATAATATTATTACTTACTTACTAAGATCTACAATAATTATAGTGGTTGTCATATAATTTTATCTACGTTTAAATGTATTAGATAAAAAAATGTTCTGCTGTAAAAAAATAACTGGGCCTGTTGTATCTAACTAAATATTGTTAAGTAAATAGTTATATTATCATCGAGGGGCGTGAGCCTACTCAATATCAAAGCGAATAGACCTTAGTCGACCATGCCTGGCCTCCAGGTATGCCTGAAGTCCAGGTGTAGGATCAAGCTCGTATCCCCGAAAGGGTGAGCAGAGCTTTAGTGAACTTCCAAATTGTTCAGGTTTAATTCCTTCTACGGACATTTTTAATTAAATCAACAGCTGTCCTTTGTTTGATAAGGACATTGCAGGCTGAATCTTCGTCCAAGAGTTTGATTTCGTGCTGAAAGCACGTTATTGGTCTCAACTATTATCTAGGGAGAATCAGTGGTGTCCCATACGGGAGACGCGGGTTCGATTCCCACCACGTAAAAATGTGGTTTCGAATTTCAAATTCATAAGCAGGTACGTTTATTCGACGCACTCACAGTGAAGGAAAACACCGTGAGGAGCCCTGCTCACTCCTGCGAAAAATTTAAAGGTTGTGTGTGAAATCGACCAATCCGCACTGGGCTAACGTAGTCAACTAAGGCCTGATCGCTCTTATTCAAGGCAGGCTCGAACCTCTCGGTGGCGACGTGTATGAGATGCTGTTATGACTTCTACACTTCTTTCGGCTGGTCACTGTTCCCCTAAGATACTGTTTTTACTAGTTTAGGAGAACAGGGGCTCTAATGTGTCAAGCATGTTAACCCCAATCTAGTTTTACTTATTTGTTCCCATACTTGTTTGTTTTTTGTAAATAAAGTTATTATTATTATTATTATTAAATGGTTGTTACACGAGCCATATCAGAGGGCTTTGGCGGCTCGATTAATCTAAAGCCTGACGCTTTGTGAGTTTGCGCATCACTCAAACAGTATTACGAGTATAATTATGAAGATGACTAGTTACAAAATATGTTCTGAATTCCAGATAGTCTTCGAGACGAAGGATGACCAGCACTACCACATCCCGCTGCTACTCAGCCCGTTCGGCTACTCAACTTACCGCGGTAGCTAATGGCGTCATCATTAGCCTTTATCAGCCCACTGATGGACATTATGCCCACTGTAATACCTGAAATGAAACTACCAAATAATATATTATTATGATTATAAGCCGAATTATTTTAATTTTTAGGGTTTCGTAGGGTTTTGTTCGTACCTTATAAGGAAAAACTAAACCCTAAACTAAACACTCGCGTGTCCGTCTGTCTGTACCAGAGATTTTTCATGAAGCCCATAGACTACAGGAAAACTGCAGGATTTTTCGATTTCGGAATAGTTTCGAAAAAAAAAAGCATTTTGTTATAAAAGTAGGTAGAAAATTACGATGGCTTTTTAATGTAAGTACCTACATTACAAATCAATCCCTATCAAATAGAAGACGTTCTTCATTTTAAGTTACATAAGATTAAGACCCGGCACTACAAAGAAACATCAATTTCATAGTTCAAGCATTCCAAATTCAAAATACTCGTTGCCGGCTACCTAAGGTGAAAAGCTCCTGTGCTGTTGGAAGCGTCGTTAAGTTCTTATTTCAAATTTTATCATAGGTAGTGTTTTTTTTGTCGTTTTGGCAAATGCAATGTAGGTAGTGCTAGCTTTCTTGAATGTACTTTGGCTATGTCTATCTTATCTTTATCTTGTCTTATCATGCGAGTCTATCTCGTTCTTGACAGATTTTTTTTACTAACACAGGACCTCTTTTTATAGAGAACATAGCAGCGATGACATATATCTCTCTAGATCCAGTGACTAACTCAAATTACATTGCTGAGTTTGTGTTGCATTTAGGACGGTAAAATTATTACTGCAACGCTGCAACAGCAATATTATTCGATATTTAGGAAGAAGTTATCGCTGCATTAGTAACTTTTCCTCAATTTACCATACCATCATCCCAAAGGTTTATGAGCGCATAGCAAAAGTACGGCGTGCATACTTCCCTTGCACCTTCGGGAGCTCCGTAACCCAGTCAGTTGGTAGTACGCCTGCCTTCGAAGCACAGAGTCGCGAGTTCGAATCCCGCCCAGGGTAAACATTCGTGTGATGATCACTTGTGTTTGCCTTGTGTCTGGATATTATTTATCTATATAAGTATGTATTATCTATTTATGTAATGTATATCAGCTGTCTAATACCCCACAGTACAAGCCCTGTTTAGTTTAGGAACTAACGATTTGTTATTGGGATCAGATGGACGTGTGTGAAGATGTCCCCACCCCACATATTTATTTATTTACCAGTTCAGCATATTAGAGAGAGAATTAAAGGTACTGGCCATTCAAGATTAGCGCTCACTGCTTGTGGCACTACCTGTAACAATCCTGTTATCAGCTCAAATGCCCCCACATGAGGAGCCTATGTCATCATCCATACCTCTTTATCTTTCTCTATGGCAATCCATGTATACCGGCAATCCGACCACTGACAAGAATGGTCACAAATTCCCGTTGTAAGCGTGCCGTCATGGCCGCATCGAGGCACACGTAGCGCCCTCGGACAAAAAATATCTTAAAAGAAGGTAGGTACAGTTAAATGTACATGTCCTTACATAAAATTTACAACATAACACTATAAAAAAAGAGGATAAGTTTTAAAATTTTTACTATAGAAATAGAAGAAATAGAAATTCTTTATTGGCAACACTGTTTCACGTCATACATTCAATTATAATATTTATTGCAAATGAAAATTAAAAACTTTATTATAATCATAATATTGATTTCTTAACGGCCTTTAACGGTCTTTAAAACATTTAAAGATAATGCAAAATCAACGAAAAAACGTAGTTGAGTGGTTTATAACATTTCAAAGAATTTTGTAGCACCACTAAAGTTGCCTAAAGCCTAAACAAAACACTTCAACAAGTGCAGCAGCGAGTTAAATCACCACTAAACTCGTTTGAAAAAGAAGGCAGAGCCATTTAATGCGGAAAAGGGGCCCAGCCTATTTAACTAAGTAGTTGACCTTTTTACTGTTAGCACTTTACTTTGTTTTATTTTGCTACGTATAATACGCTTACCACTAATAAAATCGCGTTTTGCTTACCCGATACTGAACCTATATACGAGGTTATTTTATCCATGCCTTTTGGAAGTATAAATTCGACTCGGTTTGTAGTTGTAGTTAGATTCGGTTTGTATACATTGAGAGTGCAACGATGCAGTCCTGAGCTGATGCATTAATTCCAACAGTCGTATTCAAGCCTTCCAGTTTAACAGTGGAGTATGTATGAATCTTGAAGCCTACAGAAAAGCAACCGTAATTTTTCTTAGCGCCCATCTCAAACCGGCCCTGTCAAGCTCCCCGTATTTCGCTATAGCACACATTTTGATCACAGAACATCAGTCGAGATACCTTGCGCGAGTCGACTGAACGCGCACTGCCTTAGACTGCTTAAAAAAAAACAAAGTGACAGGCCGAAAACGCGGGCTTTCTAAACTTTGAAGATTATTAAAGTTTTAAAATAAATTCGTTTAGTATTTTAGTTATTAAATGGTCCGGTGACTATAGAGAGTGTGTGCCCGAGTTAAAAGTGGGTCGTTTGAAATTGAAAATGGCGCGGTTTTACATTTGTTTGGTAAGTTGACTTTGTAGATGTGTCACGGTCGTTGAGTAGAAAATTAGCGTGAAAATGTTGGAGAAACTCCAAGAATACTCGTAGAATAGTATACTTAATACTGAAATTACTATTTGATGCGACTATAAAATGTTTTACGTGGTCATCGTTAGTATTTATTGAATTCTTATTTTTACAACCTTTTTTAGAGTAGAATCCCTATTCTACTAAAACCCCTGCTTTGAAAATTTGGAAAACTTTCGAAAAGGATAACATTATTATTTCAACTTACCTTCGAGAAAAATATACAAAACTTAACACCAAATGTATCACGCTAAACCAGTCCTTATACAAGATTTCCTTAGAGAGGCCATGAAAACACACAAAACACAAACTTCCTTCAGACCTGAAGCACATACTTATTAGTATTAAGCATATAGGTGTCAGCAGGGTACAAGGAGCTGGTGAAAAAGGGGGGCATACAAACAATGGTTATATGGTTATAGTAATTACAACATGCAATAATTTCAGCATCAGAAGTGCAACTCAGATACTGAATTCCTAAACAATTCCGGCCCATAATTGTTTGATTCATAGCGGACCTGCAAACATATCGATGGTGTAAAGGCTGGAGCCGCTTTCTTCCATTCAGAAGGTTTGTATCTGTTTTGTCTGCACATAAATTGCCAAATGCGCGGCAAATTAAAAAGTTCCAGTTGAAATCAACGAACCTGAACTTGACGATAGCTTGGTCAAATAATACCTGATCGATCACCCTAATTGAACTAGCCCCTCGGTGGGTTTATGAAAGCTCCGCTTTGCAATGCAGTACAATTGTTGCAGTATTTGACAGAAAAGACAACTTTCAGCTTTTCCAGTGACCCCATTCTAAAAACTATGATTGAATAAGCGAAAGAAAAGGCTTTCACTGACGACGCTATTCAGTTTTTAGCTCGACTTTCGAAAATCTATGTAATATTCTATTTTCTCCAAAACGTAGAAAAGTCCAGCGAGGTGGAAAATAAGTGTGTTTTCTTTGTGATTCGATGTTTTGAAACTTAGTACAAGCATACGACCATAATTAGATCAAGGCAATTGCTAGATTCGTTACTTTTTAAAGCATGTAACTTACCTTACTAACCCAGATTATCAGACACATACAGTCACTGTTTAGGAATTTGCTCATCAGTTTAAATATTATATCGGAAGATTTTAATTTTCTTATAATGTTACTGTTTTTTTTTTTTGCTTTGGCCAAACTTGTGACGGTTACTTTTCCAGACTATCACAAATCTATATTTGTTCTTAAAATTTTCCTGTCTGCAATTCAGCCTCTGATTTGGCTTAGCGCCCATAATTGCTTACGTTTCCATATGAATCTTTTGATACTCCAAGGACTCTCCTGATCAGAATATGAACCTAGTCCTGAACTTCTGAACCACAAGCAAATTTAATCATCATCATCATTAACAGCTCATATACTTACGTCCCGATCGAGGGGCTCGAGCCTACCCTGAATTTTAATCATCTAGGTATATATTATGAGGTATATATATCCCCAATTGGTGTCACATCAGGAGAAAACAAATGTTCTAAACGTAATGTGCGGAATGCGGCGGATGCCGTCCCGTTCCGATCTGGTGCCGTTAATACGTTGAATATTGTATGAACCAGTCAGACAGAGGCCACTGGCCTGTGGTGAAGATGAAGAACATCACACGATATTATGGTTAGGAGCGTCTAAGTGGTTGTTTAAGAGGTGGTCTTCCGAACGGAAGAAGATTGTAGGTTATCATCAGCACTTGACAGCTTGAAAAAATAACGTATCGACCTTATTAAAAGTAACTTCAAAATGTAAGGTTTACGTCGCGTCGGGTGAACAAAATTTGATGTGCCTTCAAAGTGTTATAATTATGCTAGTTACGTCAATAGCGTTTGCCAAGTCCAATGACTTTGTTGTTTGCAACTATCGACTATTTTCCTACCGCTACCTTTCAGCAGCTCTCTTTATGGACACCTGCCTATTTACAGTAGTATCACTTCTATAATATTTATTCAGAACATTGCCTATCGTTTTAGTTGTATGATGCTGAGTTAAATGACCCTTTGTACTGACTGGTCAGTCAGTGACTGGTTTAATATTTACTTTATTTTATGCTCAAATCTTTTCTACCTCGTTCTTTTTTACGGATTATTAACCCCAGTACGCTACGATAGCCTATTATTATAAACTATTAGGCTGAGATTTTCATCTTCATATAAAAATGTATTTACAACAAGGTGCATTCTTTACGTTTATTATGCCCAATTTCACTAATATTTATTGATTTATAATTAGGTAGACAGTTTCTTCATCGAAATGGCGGGAAAGTTCCACAAGTCCGGTCTCAAGCCATTTATGATTTATTTCTCAAATTGTTGCCGGATCTCAGTTTCTATCACTGAAGTCAAACTCAAGCTGCAAACGATCTAAAGACACGCTACTTCGCTTTGAGTCATTCTCGCTTAGCACATTCTGTGTTAAGATTCTTGGATAAGATAATACTTTTGAACTACAAACCTCTACTTTACATGCCTCTAAATATGAGTAAGTAAGCGGGAAACACCGTTATGAACCTTTTATTAATTTTATTAATTTGCATGCAGACAATAAATAAGCAAATGAGGGCAATGTGCGCGTGGGCACAAATGAGAGCTCTTCGAAAGGAGACACAAATTTTACGAAAGTCACGGAAAAAGATAGTGTTTACGTTTTTTTGGCGAATGCGGTCAGCACGGTTGAAGAGACTTTGTAGGTGAAGTCTTTGTACCAAGCTCGACAACAAAGGAATCAAGGAAAGTTCGGCGGCTTGTCAACGCAAAATAATGGTACTGTTGTTTTTATTTCTACTTTACAAGCGTGCTTGTTTAAGCTTTCTGCGAAGCAAAACTTAATTTAACGTTAAAACATTTATTTGGCATTCTACTGATGAAGAAACTAAAAGTACAAAATCTGAACTGTAGGTACCAATGTAACCTAAACTTATTCAAAATCTGACAATGCATCTATCGTCTCCTTAGAAACTGTACAAAAACAAAATAAGTCCAGAACACTTCCCTGAAGCACTCTTAACCAAAACAAAACTAGGCCTACGTTATTAAAACTCAAAAAAGCTTTGACAGTAATATTGTCATTTTTATGACTTTCTGGAAGTCATAAACCCTACTCTACCTAAAGCAATATAGTTACAGAATTTACAACATTCCAAGACTAACTACTATTAGTCAGTCGAAAGCCAAAACTAGGTCAAGAAACGCCTAGAACCTAGACACGCTTGTTCTTAATCCGGTGATCTAAATACTCCATTGAATAAAGCCTTTTAAAGCTTTCTTTAACAACATCGACCAACCGGATGAAATTGTATGTTTTCATTGGCAAGACGCTAAGAGCCAATCAAATATTCAATAAATAAGTGAGTAATTATAGCTGAAAAGTTTGTTTGTTGGCTATAAATCTTCTTTTATTTTACAAAATAGTAACAAGTGATAATACAAGTGTAATTTCTTGAAATAACAGTAATAAAAATAAAACGACGCTTATAATCAATTTCTAACCTATGTAATTTTCCGATCCATACACACTGGACGATTCATCGTCATCATCCATCCATTATACACAGTGGCTAATAAGAATCTAACGAACGCTAATAAATCAGCTAGCAAAACTGCAGCATACTCATCCGAATGTAGAACGAATCGTCATCACAAGCACAACAATTACGATAAAAAGCGGATGATTGATGCGTTAAATTCGGAAGATGCTTGTTGCCGGCACGCATGTCGTCGTCGCCGGCGCAGCGTTTGGTACACTTTCACCGACGCGTGCGCATTTATCATGGGTTAGAATTATTTCGTCATAAATAAAGATACAAATTAATTCATATTTATAGAGGGAAGAAATATACGAATAGCACAGGACCAGTAGGAGGGGCAGTAGAGAAGAGGTCTATAGGGTGGATGTGGGTTGCGAATGAATGATGAAGAAACATTTACGAATTTATCACAACATAGACTACACGCATCAGCAAGGCGTTCGATTAGCTCTGTATCTACCTACATAGATAAAAAAAAAACACTAAAACAAATTCAATGGATGAGTAGGTAATCTCTTTCATCAAACGACCGACCTGTCATTGTAAACTTATAATATCATCATCAACAGCTCATATATAACTTATAATATACTCTTAAGTTTTTCGATTAACCTTGTGTCCGGAAGTTTGGGTCCCGGTTCGTCAGGTCGACTCTACTTTTCCCTATATCATGATGATTTTAAATGCACTAAATAAAGTCCATCTAAGGAGCCGAAAATCTGTGGCAAAACAAAACTATGACCGAGTTCCACCAGCCCACGTGCACATTGTTCCTTGTGCAGATTAAGGTCACCTCGCAAAACATAAGGCTGGTAGATAATTGGCAGAATTAGCTGCCAACAAAGAAACAGTCTCTTTAGCCAACCCACATTCCAAGCAATTTTCTCCAAGTTGATGATGGTAGTAAACGATGGTTTGACTCAAAAATAGTTAACGACACTGGGTTAAGGTGGTATTTATTTTGTATGATTTATAAGAGAGAAAGATGGAATTTTAAGAACGTGACGGTTTTTGAATGGAAATAAACATTACCGGCCTCAATTTGCTTTCAATACCATCTGATTAAGATGTGCGGAGTGTCATAAATGAAAATACCATTGTGTTAATACTCGAAGAAAAACTTTGAAATTTGGTCAACCAAACCTAACAATATTTGGCCACTTGATGAAATTAAATTTTCCTTTGAACACACGTTGATCATACAAGCTAATATAAACAATGACTCTCCTGGAAAAGCGCATATCGTGAAATAACGTCCAATCCAAACTCCTAGTTTGACAACACAATATAATAAGGATATAGAGAAGAAAATGAGAAAGAGAGAGAAAAGAGCCGATTCAATGTGAAAAGGAAAACGGCAAGGAAGAAAAAATTATTACTTTTCTGCAGCATAAATTATATGGAAGAAAGATGAACAAAATAAAAACAAAATCAAAATATTAAACAAGAAGGGAAAGTACAGTAAGATACAGTAAGCAAACTAATATTCACAATCGATGAATGATGTACCTACCTAATACTACCTATATATTACAATCTGCTGACGGCTGGGGCAAACCTGTGACAGCTATGTATTGACTGTGTATAGATTGAATAAATTGAATTGAATTGCTTCATATTCAAATGTAAATTACAAGCTAGTCTAGCCCTATCTATTTGAAGTAGGAACGGTTTTAGTCGAGCTCATTACCATTTATCGCAGAATAAAGCACCTACGGTCCTACACTATCCTCATTCCTAACATTTAAAGACTTCGAAACCATAATAACAGATTTCCGGTTGATGCAGACTATTTTTACGAATGTGTGTCAGCCGAGGCGCCGCCTGCGCCTGCGATACTCCTGACCGGCCCAGCCACTCTGCTGGTCACTGACCTCGTCACTGGGTGAAGGTCATAACGGGACCACGTGACGTCATCATATCACTGGACTCGGGAAATTCCGATACAGTAACACACTTTCTCCACGTTAAAGGAATGAGAGTTATTATATATTGATGATGTTTTTATGGGTGTTCTTGCTGAATTTATAATGGTCAAAATGAGAAATGCGGTTTGAATGTAGAATTTGAACGATTCCGGAAAGTGATCTAGGTTAAACTCATGTTAACCTTTTTATTATTAATAGAATTCACCGTAATACTCGTAAATTAATTCGGTAAACTCGCCAAATAAAAATAAAATAGAGAAGCATAAAAAATAATGGTAACACATCGTCTGGTAATCGTAGAAGCGTTCTTAAAATACAAAAAGGAAGATCTTTAACTACATCTACATACTCTACACGAAAACAAAATTTTTTTTGCACAATAGAAAATAGACAAATTATTTATCGAAGTTAAGTAATAAACATTAAAAACATAACAACATTTCATTCAAATTAAAATCTCCCAAAGGCAGAAACAATAGGCAAATATAAAAAAGGTGATGAAATCGTGGACCTCATTACCTTCATCTTGCAAAAACCAAGATTGGTTCCAGCAACTGCCCGCACCATTGTCATCATTCACGAAATCACATTCAATTTGAAAGCCCAAGATGATGGTACTGAAGCAAACAAAGCCAGAGCCGTATTTCGAAAAAAAAACTGTCTTCTAGTAGGATTTTTAATTGAACGGAGTAATTTGACATTAGACAGAAAAATAATGTTGCCAGCTCCATAATCTTAGTGATGTTTTCAGTTCAATTCTAACTCAAGTGAGTTGAATCATTCACACTATTAAATATAAAAAAATGCTTGTTACCCCAGCCTATAAACATAGACTTCGTCTACATATCATGCAGTTCGCAATAGTTGGAATCCATCAGAATTGGTGAGTTGGTTTTAGTATTACTGGTAACAACAGTCAGGCTTTTTATGTAGGTAGGTAATAAAAGTAATTAGTGTTTTTTTATATTTCTAAGAGATAACTTGCAGCTGCGACACAAACGAATGACTCATCCATACAACTAATTTCCTATTGGATGACGGGAGAAGCGTCTATTTTTTTATTATTATTACTTTCCTATTGTTCGTCATTCGGCTTCTTACCTCCGGTCTGAGTGTTCGAATGTTTCTCTTGCCTTTGCATTTCATCGTTGAACTTTTCGTTAAGTTTTTCGTTAAGTTTTTTGTTAAGTTTTTGGTGAAGTTTTGTTTTGTTTTTGTTATTTCGTTGTTGTTTATAAAACTGTTATGGATCCTGGCCCAGGGACCTCAAGTAATGTCAATTTCATGTCTCCGAGAAAAAAGAGACCAAAGCGTGCTTTAAGTATGCTTTAAGTATGATTATTTTCATACACATAACATGCATTTTCATTGTACCAAAATAACTTTTCTAAAATACGAGTAATACACCCTCATAAAGAAAAAAGTTAAAAGCCTTTAAAAATAAAAATGAATATTTTAATTTAAGGTAGTTGATATATGTTAGCTTAGGGTAAGTCTGAAAAGCAACAGTTATGCTGAGACTCTGCCTTTTCATACCTTTGTAAATATTTTTTTGGATGAATAAATGACTTCTATCTATCTATCTATTTAGCTTAAGCATACTTACTTTGACATAGACTTAGTTTTACATAATACAAATAAAAAAATGTTTTATCTCCACACCACAAAACTAAGTATGTACATTTCAGCACAGGAGATACAATTTTTGTGGAGGGCTGTTGCCTAAACTAAGTTTAAACCTGTGTTATAGGACATTAGTCCTTCCCCCAGGAGTCCACATTACTTAGTGACCATATCACCAGGGAGCCGTTTCATGAAGCTACAAGTTACAAATTACAAGTACAATTTGATGTACATTGCGTAGACAATGAGGTAAAACGATAAGGGCTTCCAGTTTTGGCGAATTGGCTACGCAATGAATATCAAATTGTAACTTGTTACTAGTAAATTGTTGCTTCGTGAAACGTGGCCCAGATGAGTGATTGAATCAATCTTTTTAGCACAACACTATATTTTTTTCTCAAAAAAGCGGCAACCCACCATATGTCAGATTACTCCGTTCAATTAAAAATCCTACTTTAAGCACGCTTCTAAAGTTCGAAAGCCAAAGTGATATCCTCGTAAAATCAATGAAGTTAAATAAAAAGTAAAAATTAACCACGAAGTAAAAAAACGTGGAGAGATGTGATGAAATGTTAGATTATGTAACAGCAGTAGTTTTACCTGTGCTAAAAACTATAAACCATACTATTATAAAATAGGATAAGTGGAAGGAAGCGAGGGAGGCCTTTGCCCTACAGTAGGACACCTCAGGCTAATAATAAACAAATATGTAAAAAATAATTATAATGGTGCATTAGTTTTTAAGAATGCTGTTGTTATTATTGTAAATAAATAAAAAACTATTAGCCCATGAAGCTAAAACTAATGCACATGCGATCTTCGTAGAGGAAGATGACAAAGTTGTTGTGACTGTTGATGTGTGCAACAAAGAATTTGTATTGTATAAAGCCGGCACTGTTGTAAGTAGCATTACCCGTAAGAGATCTTGCGGCCACGGTCGCGCTCTGGATCACACCGTAACGGTAAACAAGAGCCATATGAGTTCACATGCCTACGACTGTTCAAATAATAGGTGGTGTATCTAGGGGCATCGCAGCTTAGAGTCGCAAGAGCCGAATCCTCGCTGCAAATATGAACCGGCAGAAAACTTGCTTTAAGTGAAAATGCACTTGCTAAAATTAGCTGCAATGTGCAAATAGGCGGTTAATCGCTGCTATAAATAGCTGCTGATTTGAAATCAGAAACATTTGCAGCTTTTTTCATTTGCTTTGTCACACGGGAAGCTTGTTACTAAAAAATAATGGTCAGTTTGAGTATAAACAAACACAACCAAACAAAAACGAAATGTAACTAAATGTAAGTCAAAGTGTGTATTTGATTTGAGCACAAATCATTCTATAGATAGAATATTATTCTATGTTCTTGCGCACCTTAAAATATCCTGCGTATCTGACCGCTTCCATCTCATCATCATCATGTTCTAGAAAACTTCATGACACTGTCGATACTATAATATTAAGCTTAATTTTAGAGATTAAATAAGTAAAGAATAATCTCTTCATGAACATGCTTTTACAGAAATATATAAGCTTTCACGGTACACAAATTACTCGCTTAATATGAAGTTAACTCTCTCAGTATTAAACGTTATGACACTTTCACTTCTATCTATCATTTACTATACTAATATCTTTGATGTTGAGTATTATGACATTCTTATTAGGTACACCGGTCATTGATACGTGTAATCTCATCAACTTTCCATATAGTTCATTATGAAATATCACGTTATCATCGGATTTATTCCCGCTGTCCATGATGAGCTCGTCCCATTAAATATCGTGAAGAAATATTCTCATGTCTACGAGTACTATACGAGTATGACTAATTTGGCGCAGCCGGTAGGATTTGCTAGTTAAATTATTTAGAAGGAAAATAAAATTTACCGTCGAAAATCTGATTAATTCAAGCTATTTTGAAACTAAATTTAGATTTGGATTTTCAACGAAATAGTTACTGCTGCCACTACTACTGCAAAATAACTTTTAGAATTAAAATCTTCAAAAAATAAGCTTACATTATACGATTAGGGCTTAGGTTATTTTTCGACAAGACGGTAAGGACATTATGCGTTTAGAAGTTAGATAATTTTGCGACAAGTTGTTTTTTTAATTTAAATTGTAAATAAGATTAGTAAGATCTCAGTCTCAAACTCGTCAAAAAACAAACTAGGTATAATGTACAAAAATTTGAGAGTGATGTAAAAAGTTATAGTACTTTTCATGGGATTAGTTGTTTTTGTCGATCCTAAACCACCTAGTCTTACTCAGGAGTCGGTATGTGTGTCAGGGCCACGGCTAACGGTGCGCAGGCGACGACGCTCCGCGACACACTTAGCGCATCAGATGTGGGATCCAGTAAGCAAAGGGGAGAAATGTGGCTTGTTCTTGGCGAAGCAGTTACTGCGTATTTCGAGCTATTTATCATAATCAGAGATCATTCGGCGGCTTGAATACTGAGTAGTGTCTTGCAAGGAATAAACTATTGGGAGTGAATTAACTATGTATTAATTATATTAAGCACTCGTATTAAAACGATGTAAGGTCACACATACGAAAGACGTAGTTTGGTCCTGTCGAACTAATAATCCATTCTATTTTAGACTTTCTATCTACAAGATGGAAGTTTAATCTTCGAATACAGTTCAAAATTAGATTTTCTGAATAGACCCTTTAGATTGTATACCTCGCCAAACCCGCTCCCACTAACACAAATACCTTTCTAAAGTTAGCCCTCAGCCCAGCCCCTGCTCAGAATACGAACATAGTTGAGGGGAAAGCAGTTCAATCCCAACGCGCTGCTCGATGCAATCCACACAAGTACGTTTATTTATATAAAATCAACTGCATAGTCAGCTAAATTGTAATCATTATCATTACCGACCGATCTCTCTAAGTCTAGACTAGTGAAGTATTCATATTATATGGCAGAGTAAGCTCATGTAACGACTATTTTCATATTATTATTTAATTCTGTGCCATGGTTAACGTCGTGCCGTGCCTCATGCCTTTTGAAACACGAAATGCCCTTAACAAACTTAGGACAGTCTTAAAAGTATTTTTTGTCGCGTGTCCCCTTCGGCATTTAAACCTAGAACCATCTAAACAAGTCGCTAAACGCGATATGATAACGAAGCTAACGTAATCTGTGCTAAAGCCTCAAGTATATAAAATGTTCTCGGGGCAAATTTCAGCTGTCTAAACTATGAATTCTCTAATTGCAGACGTTATTAGCAGCTTTAGCCCCAGGAGTGCTCCCAGAAGCGCCTTCTCCGTTCGCAACACCAGCGTCGCCGGCGGGACAGACGGCTGGACCCACGGCTGAGCCCAGGGTCGACCCGGTGGCACCAGAGGACCCGGCTGCAGAGGAACCTCCGGAGGGGTACTACGCATTTGTGGAGTCTCCTAATGCTACGCCTCCTAGGTGGGTCATTTCAAAATCTTCTCGCAACTGCCTATTTTCGACGCAATTCTTGTGCAATGTGATTTTTGTACTGGATTCGCTTCAGTATGAACAAAGCCTCCATCTCCATCATCGGTGATTTGTAGAAAGGGCGAAAGCTCCATTTCATAGCGCAATTTTAAACGTTTTTGCGTACAATATGGAATATTATGCTTCCTTTCAAAACACCGATCAATATAGGTACTTTTATTTTTTTATGGCCTTTTGAGCCTTTCGTGGTCTTCCTATTCTATCGCAAGATTAACCTTTAAATTGCCCATTAAAAAGTTGTCGAGTGAATCTCACACTCTCTTTGGTCTAATAATTTGTCACTTTCACTACTTCGTATCATGGGCTGCAGTTAAATTGTAAAGGTGCGTCGACCGATGATTTCAATAACAAAATAATCAGACTAAAGAAGAATTTTATATAGCATTAATTTAACGCCATCATTTTATTACATAAAGCAGGCAGATAATTAACTGAGTAATTACAGTCATAGAATGATTGTAATATTCTTACAATAAGGACAGTATACCTTCATCGCTTGATCAAGCGTTAAGAAAACTTTGTTTGAAAACTTGCATAACATCTAATTAACTGCGAAACTCGTCATGCTCGTTATTTACATGCTTGCTGGCTTGCAATGCTTTTCTGACGATACTGTTTGATAACAATATCGATACATTTTTTTATTCATCTTGAGCCACTCTTCGAAAAACAAGTGAATTTTGGTTTATAACGGCTGTTTCTTTTGTGGCTTCCATTTTAGCTGTTCAGTTCTCATGACGTCGTCGGTTCGGGATTCAAACCAGTTTAGTGAAGACATTGTAGGCTGAATCACAGATTGTCTGAAAAGTAAACGCGGTTGCCTGGAAGAGATTGTTACCCTAGCACTAAGGTCGTCTGTTGACTTTCATTGTTTCAATTATCTTGTTCTGTATGTTTTGTGTTTTTGGTGTCAATAAAGTATATTTGTATTGTATTGTAAAATGATTTCGTGCTTCAGAACACGTTCAGTTCGTTACACGAGCCCATGTCAGAAGCCTTTGACGATTCCATAATTTTGATACCAGAGTCAACCAATCTTACAACCTACTCGAAGAAAAAGTAGAGAAGAATAACTTTAAATTTTGAATTGCAGAGTCCGCGGTCCCCCGTACCGGCAAGTGGCGACGGATTGCGCAGGGGCCGGTGTAGCGGGGGGAGAGGTGAGGCCCCATGTGACCGCCAACAACCTCTGCGGAGACCTCAACCGGGGCCTGATACCACGGAACCCCATGGGGCAGAACCCTACTGGGGAACCTTATCCTTTGTAAGTTGTTATCAGTTCTTAACGGCTCATGTCAGTCAAAGGCCTGACACCAGAGCTTGTAAGCTTACAACTTACAAGATATCGTCGTCACATCACGTCCTTAGGACCCGTGCTTACCCTGAATTGAGTAGATCAGATAACGCCAGGCGAGGCTCTAGCCAAGTCAGTGATTGTGCCTGCTGTTTGAGCAAGGGTCGATTCCCAACAAGGTTACAACTTTGTCCTAAATGGGAGTTTTTTGTGTTTTTGTCTATCTTGTATATTAAGTTGGTAGGTAAAGTGTTAAAGCCTTCTTAGTCGACGACGCCTTTAAGCAACTTTTCCCTCTATCTCTATTAACATATCCCCCCAACACTCTCTTTCCAGCGAGCTGCTCCGCAACCATACTCTGCGCTTCCTCTCACGCACGTTGCCCGTCCTGCGCGCCGACGACACCTTACCTCGCGTCGCGCACCTCGCGCAGCCGGCGCGCGCGCATGGGCAGACGCACCCCGCAGATAACAACGAGTGAGTTCATGCAAACATGCATACGGGTCCCGTCGCGTACAGGAAACGTATCTCAAAATAATAATTTACAGAAAGAAACAGAAACATTACATCGTCTAAGATGCTTTGGTGCGAGACAGTGCTAGACCTCGTCCAGTTTGAAATGACGCGCCCCACTACTTATTTAGTTGTTTTAGATGTGCGAGTGCAATATTAACAACAACACTTATCTGTATGGGAGCGTCGACTGTTACGTGAACTACAGTCTGTATGCCTACATCATGGTCAAACACAAAAACTAAAACCTATATTATTTATATTATATTATATTATTATATATATAATATTTATAATATATATATTATATTATATTATAATTTATTTTTATTTCATAATTTTTAAACTTTATTACAAATAAATTATGATATATGAGTACAGTTATATCTAAAAGGATCACTATAAAATTGGAGAGTATTTTTTAAGAGAGTACTATTGTGCTGGATATCCTGGCTACAGCATCAGCTCATCGTGTAGCCACCATTGCATTGTATGTAGAATCAAATACTGATCAAAATGAATCCAAACACGACATAGCTGCTATTATTTTTTCAAGAGTGTACTAGAGTGCTGGATATCATGGCTGCAGCATCAGCTTATCGTGTTGCCACCATTGCATTGTATCTAGAATCAAATAATGATCAAAACGAATCCAAACACGATAAATCGGCTATTATTTTTTCAAGAGTGTAATAGAGTGCTGGATATCCTGGCTGCAACATCAGCTCATCGTGTTGCCACCATAGCAATGTATGTAGAATCAAATACTGAGCAAAACGAATCCAAACACGACATATTATTTGCTATTTTTTTTTCAAGAGTGCTGGATATCCTGGCTGCAGCATCAGACCAATAATTCTATCATCATGCAAAGTTATATAGTGAGTAATATACATGAGTTTTTCAAATTTTAGGTCACACATACGTTTAAAAGTAAAAAGTAAATGCACATTATGCGTCTAAGAACCCTACCGCAGTTACCAAAAGAGCTGATGACCTTGAAACGGTTGAACCGATTTTGATGAAACATGTCTAAGAGCCATCGCTAGAAAACCTGCTTTCAAATAAAAAAACCGCATCCAAATCGGTTGACCCGTTTAAGAGCTACTGTGACAGATACACAGGCAGACACACAGACACACAGAGCGGTCAAACTTATAACACCCCTCTTTTTTGCGTCGGGGGTTAAAAACAACAAAATTGTGTATGTAAATGCGGTGGTGGGGCGCGTCATTTCAAACTGGACAAGCTCTACCCGTTGTAAATTCCATTCGTTCGGCATTTTTTTACGTAACGCAAGCTAGCTATACATACATAAAAACACGCTACTATCCTCAAAGGGGTGGCTCTTCGTTAGAGATAGTGTTTTAAAAATACGAGTTGAGATTAAGGCAGTTAAGATACAAGCTCGAAGCGGGCTGTTAACTTGTAAGGTCGACCAAGAAAGTGGTTTACCATTTTTCATTCAATGTCCTAGTTATCGAAAATTTCAATAAGGTGCATACTCGGTATCTGACAGATAGATTTGCAAACGAAACTAATCTTTGTTGTTCTATAATTTGCAACTGACATTCAACCTTAGGGTGATAAACCAATTTATTGGTCGACCTTACCTTTAGAAAAAAGGCCGTGGATATTTCTGAAAACAAAGAACTAATGTTACCTTTGTAGCGCAGCAACTACCACACGCTGCTGGCCGCAACATTTAGAGTAGAAGTATGAAGGTAGTGAAGATGAGGTAGAAGATGTTGCTTTAAAGAAGTAGCATGGCAGAAGGAAACAGGGTTCAGTCCAGTTACACTTTTAAAAGCTTAAGAATAGCTTAGAATACTTTCGAATAAAATCAATGAAATGCGGTCAATAAGATGATCACAGTCTGATGTCTTGAGGTGGAATGAGTAAATTTTAATGAAAATGACAGAACCGAAACGGATGAATTCGAAATTTGAAAATAAATTGATAATGAATGATGAAACAGCCAGTACTTAAAAGTACTGAATTGCCAGAAATAAAATAGCAGAAGAAGGTAGGATAGCAGTACTGCTACACCTTTTCTTATAATTTTCTATATCAATATTTAGGATATTTTCCCCTCCAACCACGGCGTTTTTTCCATCCTATATTATATACGATTCTCTAGTGGTACTGTAGCCAAATGTCCACTAATACCAAAAAAGCAGGCAACCATTTGCTTCAAAGTGCTTTTTGCACGAACAACTTTAGTTGGGTTTGGCTCATTTTGGAACACCCAAACCGTTGACTGCTGTTTAGTTTCGGGATCATACGCATATATCCAAGATTCGTCTCCTGTGTAGATATTATGAACAGCTTTTGATGTACCACATTTGTATTTTTCTATCATTTTTTTGCACCAATCAACACGAGCCTGTTTTTGTTCAACTGTTAAGTTGTGCGGGATCCAACGAGAACAATTTTTTTTACAGCCAAATGTTCGTGTAATATTTTATAAATACTCGTCATACTAATGCCCAGAAATGCCTCTATCTCGCGATATGTAACATGACGGTCTTGCATTATTAGTTCGCGCACAGCATCAATATGTTGTGGTACAACAGCCGATTTAGGGCGACCTTCTTTAAAATCGTCCGCAAGCATACGACGACCACGATTAAACTCACTGAACCAGTGATACACAGTGGTTTTCGATGGGGCTTCCTCCCCAAAAGTCGACAAAAGTTGATACATGCACTGTTTTTGAGTTAATCCACGCCGAAAGTCGTAATAAATCATAGCACGAAAATTTTCACGAATCAAATCCATGGTGATGATAGACAATGAATTTTAAAAATGGCGCCACAATGTAAAAACAATTGACAGATGAATGAAACAAACTTTATTTTACAGCCAAAGAGTTCTATTTTTAAATGTTATAATTTCTTTTTAAATATTGTTTATGTAAGTGGCCAGTTCCGGATACATAAATAGCAGCCCTTGTAATGGATGCACCACCTTGATGAGAAACTGTGCCGGCTTCCCAGTACCAGTATCACCGCCACATAGGAAAGCAAGAATGCCTCTGGTGTAATAAAACATCGTATTCTACATCCCCAGGTTAGAGGAGCGCAGCAAGCGGTCCCTCGAACTAGATGCGGGTCCGGAGACGCGCGACTCAGACTCGGTGCCCTCTCACCGGCTGTCGGCCGAGCACCGCAGTGCAGACGGAGAGACGGCTCGGGAGAGCAGGAAGTTCTGCGACGGCGGTGGAGTGTGAGTACATTCACTGCTTTATCATTGGACCTTTATTTTCTTCGTCTTTTTCTAACAAATAAATATAACCGCCCGCCACCGTTGGGCATATGCTTATCCAAAGCACTTTCACTCGGCTAAATTTTCAGTTTTTCTAGTATAATAAACGTTGTTAGTCGTACAATCTAGTTGGTGCCTACGCCTCTCCTACTCAAACGTGGCCTCCATATAAAATGGGAAACTGTCTGGTTGGCTAACGGACAGTTCAACGCAGACCCTAAACTTTGAAACTTGAATTTGGAGAGAAGGTAGTTCTTCTAACGGATACCGATACTTACACTATAACATAACGACAAGATCGGCAACAAGAGAGCAAGAAGTTCTGCAGTGGAGGCGGGGGCGGAGAGTGAGAACATTCTGTACTTCTCGTAGCGATGACGGTTAAACACTGACCAAATGTTGAACACTGACCGAATGTTGAACACTGACCGAATGTTGAACACTGACCGAATGTTGAACACTGACCGAATGTTGAACACTGACCGAATGTTGAACACTGACCGAATGTTGAACACTGACCGAATGTTGAACACTGACCGAATGTTGAACACTGACCGAATGATTTTGTTACATCTTATCTTGAATAAAGACATTTTGTTGTCTGACATAATTTTTGCCAGAGCTACCGCCGTTTCATTGGCCTCATTCAGATTCTGCACGGTGCAAAAAAATCATTCATATAATAATAATAAATAATAATAATGTTACATTGAGATTTAAACAATATATCAAAACATAATTGTGATCCTTAGTACGTTTGTACAGAAACGTCAGCAATTTCTACTGGTAGATCCTTTAAATGCGAAGTGGTATTATTGATTTAATACTAGGCAACGTTTTAGGACCATTTTTATTTCTAAGATTAAAAATTATTTTAGTCAAAAGCAATGGTGTAAGGCATTGTTAAATTAGGATTTAAAAACGCAACGTTGTAAATAAATAGTTTTTATTTAACTATTAATAAATAACAAGCTTTTATAAATCTTATAAGCTTGAACAAAGTTTTACTAAATGCATTATAAAATTTTCTAAGCATAATTTAAAGTCTGTTCACACTGGTTTTCAACGTTAAGTTCACAACATTTATATCATACTTAACCGAGCAGAAAAAAATAAAAAAATAAATTATTCAACGCTAGGTATCATTACATTTTTATTATCCTTAAAAACTGAATTTGGAATATAATAATCAACAGCAAATTATAATGTTTAGTGTTAAATTTGTTTTACCTTTTATTTTTAAAAATACTAACTGCATGTGCAATAAATTATTTTACAGATTGTAAAAGAGCGTGTCTTTGTTTTGGGCATACTGTATTATATATATTTTAAAGACCCTATTCCATAAATCACTGTGTAAAATTATAATTTCTAAGAAACACAGTCGGACTTCTTACCCCTTAGTATCTGGGGGCGCCCTCAGACGGGCTCGGACCTCGGCCCAGGACGTTGCCAGGCCGAGAAGCGCGTCGGAGAAGGCCCTTGCGACATTATTCGCTAACCTAAGCCGACTGAATTCACTGACTACACGACCTCACTCGGTATAAGGCCGCTGTTCCGTCGCTCCACCATTTGTCCCGGAAGGTCGATGGCTCCATATTCCCTCAAGTCATGAAGCACCATTTCGTAACTGTCCGTCCGAGTTCCATCCACTACCTTTACATTTGGGTCGTCTTCTAGCTAAATAGAGAAAAAGTTTTCTTAGAGGCATTTGATTTAATAACCCACGGCTTAGTACTTTCTTAAAATTGTTTTTTTAAGTAAGAGCGTATTCATGTTAAACACTGTGGGTGGTGTATCCATAAAGCATAAATTGAACGACAAACAATCAAAATCGTTAATGTTTAACATCTCCTGCGATGTGAACCTTCACTAGAATACCACAAGGTGATATTCTAGGTTTGTTCTTTTTAACCGTCTACACAAATAGCTTGATGGATTGAGTCAAAATACGCTCTAAGTATTTAAGATAGAAGCTATTTAATTGACTTTTTTATGATTTGTCATATTTTTAAATGCGCTTATGAAAATTTACAAAATTTTGTAGAGCGTTTCACAGTTTTGGTGGCTTAATAAGAAATGCGGTAGGATAGGTTATTTTTTAAGAGTATCGCCTCAGCCCTGTACGGCAAATGTTCAAGCCACACGCACTTCAAATAGCCGGCTGACCTAAAATGTACTAGGGTCTCAGAAAACGTAGGAGATCTTACATGGGTCTTGCATCACTAGTAAACTGGTCTGAAATGTACTAGGGTATCAATGTATTACAGGAGTATCACCTGAGCTTTATATCACTAATGAACTAGCCTGAAATGTACCAGAGTCTCAGAACATTACAGGAGTTCTTACCTGTGCCCTGAACCGCAAGTGTTCGGGCCACACGCACGTCTCGAAGTACCCGGCGACGTCGGGCGGGTCGTACAGGCGGTGCACGCGCCGGGAGAAACACTCGCCGTATTCCAGGACGAAGTAGTACCTGGATAGATGATAGTTGGACTTGATCGAAGAGAAATGGAACATAATTAAATAAATACCACCAACACACAAAAATAGCACACAAAAAGTTAGGCATAAAATTTTGCTAATTGCTTCCAAAACTGTGCACTACTTTTGTAATTATATTGTGATCTATAATATATACACAGTGTAGGTTAACAAGCTGGAGTTTCATCTGTTTCACCTTGCAACCACAACTATCGAAGGCTACAGTTCTTTATTCGACTTAAGGCACGGCAAGTCCAGGCATCTAAAGCGTCTATATTTACGAATATGCGTCCTGGCAAGAAAACAAATGATACTGCTTTTAACGATTACTCACATTTTTTTTATATATTTATTTATTTATATATTTCAAATTACCGGTCCGCCCGCGGCTACACTCGCGTTGTGTAAGATTTTCCTGTGGGAATAAGACTTTTCCCGTAAAAATTATCCTGTGTTAATTCAGGTTACAAACTATCTCCATTTCAAATTTCATCCAAACCCGTTGAGTACTTTAAGCGTGAAGGCGGAACAAACATCCAAACATCCAAATATATTTTCAAATATAGTAATTGTAGACCCAAATGAACAAATTACCTGATGTCGCACAGGTCGTACAGCGGCCGGTAGTTGAGCGCCGAGAAGCCCTCCACGATGAGCAGGCGCCGCTCGGGCACGCGCACGCGCCCGCCGCCCGCCGGGAAGCTGCCCTCCGCGCGCGCCGACCCGTCTATGGTCGAGACCGCGTCTCTGGAAGTTTCCATTGTCATTTTTAAAGATGCGTCAGCTATGAACGCATTATTTAATACTTTTAAGTCAAAACGAAAAAATTTTAAAATTATGTTGAATTTGAACATGACTTGAAACCTGCATATGGCGCATATTTTCAAACTACGCTCGCGTTGTGTAAAATTTTCCCGTGGGAATAATACTTTTTCCCGTAAAAAGTATCCTATGTGTTAACATCCAGGTTACAAACTATCTCCATTCCAAGTTTCATCTAAATCCGTCCAGTAGTTTAGGCGTGAAAGCGGAACAAACATCCAAATATATTTTCACATTTATAATATTAGTGTGAGTGTGATTGTATCACCACTATGAAACATAAATGAATGACGAATTCATTTCTAGACCGCCATCTATCGAATTAGCTACGAATTTAAACAACACCCACATTTGATGTTGCATTTAAATTATTATGAGAATTATATCACCAACTTACAGATTGAAATTATTTATTTAAAGTACAACTTCAAAGAGTAGAACTTAAAAAACACTCCATAAACTTTGTGTAAACATTACACACATCCTATTTCTTATTGTTGTCGAAAATGGAATTTCTAAGTAAATCTTTCTAATAAGTTTTCCGTTTCAATTTAAGAGCCATTATATGAATGACGTACATGTACATCTGCTTCATGTCGAGCGCGCTGAGTATGTCGTAGTTGTTGTGCGGCGGGTCGAGCCCCGGCACGGGCACGTGGCGCGGGTGGCTGTCGGGCAGGAAGTACTTGTCTTGATGCAGCACGAAGCAGTCCTCGATGGTCGCCGTCATCTTGTTCGAGAGCGTCGTCTTGCCGCCACATGTCACTCCTTTTAATTGTCGATAAAAAAAAGTAAAAAAATAAATATGTCATATTGTTTAAAAAATTATAGCTAGCATTCGGTTTTCTTTACTTATGAATAAATGACAAAAAATGTTGAAAATAACTAATTTGAGTCTGATAATAGTGCACCTAAAGATTTATTTCTCGGCCTGTGGAAGAAAAGAGAATATTTTATAATTTTGCGTTGTCAAAGGCATTCGGTATCAATGAATTCAACAAGAAAGTCTTTCTACTCAAATTAAAACAGTAATTATTAGTAAAAGCTACTTTCTGTACTAAATAAATAAAGAAAAAACGAATAGTTATATAACATATGAATAACAATGCAAATAATGGTAAAGTTATAATGAACTTCTACAAGGTAACGTTCTGGGCCGACTATTCTAAGTGATATACATAAATGACTCACCAGATATCCCGATGACGATCCATTCGGTGCGGTGTGGTATCATGTTCTCCCAGCCTAAAAGTCTAGCGATTAGCGCCCCCAGCGTGTCGCCACGTATTTAATCTGTATTTGAATATCAATCAATCAATCAGCCTATGACTCCCCAAGGGTACGCCAAAGCGCACGATCGAATATGGATCCAGAAAATAAGTTATCAGTCTCGCATATTTATCTCTTTTAATAGTATTTTATTTTTCAATATACTTAAACTTTGGTGGAACCGAAGGTAACTAAAGAATTATTTGCATAGGAAAATAGAAAAAAAAATTGCTTGTAGCCACCACATTTTGGTTTGTAAATAGCTTAGCAAGGCAAATGTGATAATTATTCGACATTAAAATCATTTGTAAGCCGAAAATGTCCACTAAATACCCGCAAGGATGATCCACAATGACTGGTCGTTCTGTTTTGATATTTCGCTCTTTTGCTCGACTTCTCTTTTTAAATTAAGTAGAATATGTAACACCTTAAGTTTAAACTATAATTACCTGGTGTGAGTTAAGTGGTCGCGCGGCTGATGCGTCGCGCGGTCTCGCACATCAGCGCGCCGACGAAGCCCAGTCCCCACAGCGCGCAGCCCGCCAACAGCCACTGCGGCTTGAGCCACCAGGGTAATGAGGGGAATGCTGCAAGGTCACATATCGTTACCAATCATTATATCGTCGACATTCATCATTAACAGCTCATATTCGTCCCCACCGAGGAGCTTGAGCCTACCCTGAATTAGGGCGATTAGGCTTTAGTCGGCCACGCTGGCCCAATGCGGGTTGGTCGACTTCACACATAACCTTTGAATTTCTTCGCTTGAGCAACGAATAAACGTACATATGAATTTGAATTTCGAAAAATAAGTTTGAAAACTAAAACCCGATTACGGAAAAAATGAGCTCTAAAAGGCATGAAACAAGAAAATATCTTCAAATTCTTACCTATCTACTAATTAATTATTCAGTTATTTATTTAATATCTATTAAGTAAACAACTTGTTTCAATTTAACGCATACATAATTAGTGATGTTCAGAGGATAGCCGTGGTCGCACGCCTCCTTGCCTGAAGGGTATTAAACTATACATTTTAGGGTAGGTGGCATGCGACCACGGCTATTCTCTGAACATCAATAATATGCGTTAAATTGAAACATAATATAAGTTGTTTACTTATTAGATATGAAATAAATAACTCAATAATTAATTAATAGATAGGTAAGAATTTGAAGATATTTTCTATTTTATTTTTTTAGTTCTACAATATGATATTTCCATATTAATTGCCGTAGAATATTGGCCATTTCACAGATTCTATGGTAGGTCTCTATTTTTATTGTAAATTCGACTGCAAAGTTATAAAGAGATGCCGCCACTTTTTAAATAAAACTAGAAATCGGTGAAATTAACCTGTTTACAAACAAAACTAAGTAAGGTACGCAACCCTCAGTGCGGAGTCGAACTCGCACTTAGCCGTCATTTATTGTTAATAGTCCGGTAATGAGACCTTTATATCAAAGTTGTCTACGCCACTTGTTAAATAAAACTTGAAATCGGCGAAATTAACCTGTTTACAGAACAAAACTACGTAATGTACGTCAGTGCGAAGTCGGACTCGCACTTGGCCGGCTATTTTTTATGGACCGGTAATGAGACCTATAGATCAAAGTTGTCTATCAATCACGTTGCTTACCTAAACAAACATCTGCAATGTGTTTTTTTATTTATATAAATTATACGCAGTTATCGAAGTAATGCAAAAGTAACGTGCAATAGCTAGTAATATATTATATTTTTAAAATGTGCAGATTAAGCCCTTTCATTTGATACCCCACATCATACATTAATAAAAATATATTTTTTAATTCTTGTACTTTTGGTTTGATGAGTGATGTGAGGAGTGTATGCTATTATTGGTGCGCTAACCCCACTTGGAGCCGCGCAGCACAGGGCAACCTCCGTGTATCATCAGAGGGTCGGCTTTTGTCTTTAGAGGGCGCCATATTTAATTTAGTGTGACGTCACATAGCCTATAACCAGCGGGCAATTAAGACGCTTCTAACGATACCTCATTTGTTTAATTATGATAGATAGTTTAGGAGATATGTGGGAACAGACAAACATACATAGCGGATAAAATCATAACCCTCCTTTTTGCTTCGCCGTAGTCGGGTAAAAACACATCGGTACGTGGTGGGGATCGAACCCGCGTCTCCCGGACGGGAGGCAGCGGCCCTAGCCACTAGACCACATTTACGTCGACATAATTATGTAAGGTCAAAATGTGACCCCACAAACCCTAATGTCGGTGTTATAGAGCCACCAAAGGCCACTTACATGGCTCGTGTAACGACTGAATGTTGATAGATAATGAAGAACAGGTTAACGTGACTTCTGAGGAATCAAATGCTTTTCCAGCTCTCAAATGGATTAAAAGTTATTTAGATAATAGGACCCAATGCACAGAGATTTCAAACCTTAGCAAAAATTTTGAAGTTGAAACTAAAAGTTCCAAGTATAGACAAAATACTTCAGGAGTCCCACAGGGAAGCGTCCTAGGGCCGCTATTATTTTTGGCATATATTAACGATATCCCAGAGGTGACAAAATATAGAACAATTCTTTTCGCAGATGACATATCAATCGTTGTGACATCTAATAAATTTGATAACCATGAAAATGACATAAATAATATAATTAAAGCAGTAATAGAATGGATGGATAAAAATAATTTGCAAATTAATATTAATAAGACGAATTTTATAAATTTTAATAATTTAAATAAGAAACTTAACATTAAATATGACGGCAAACACATTGACGGAACTGACTGTGTAAAATTTTTAGGCTTATCACTTGATGCTGAATTTAAATGGAAAAAACAGATTGATCTAGTTTGTAACAAAATAAATAGATTCAGTTTTCCGCTCTACAAACTCTCAAAAGCATCCTCTTTAAACACTGCCTTGGCTGCATACTTCGGTTATATTGATTCCGTCGCTAGATATGGAATTCTTATCTGGGGTAATAGCGCTCATTCTAAAAGAGCATTTATCGCTCAAAAAAAATGTATTAGATCAATTTGTGGAGCTGGTCCTCGCGATTCATGCCGTCCGTTATTTAAAACTCTAAAAGTTCTTCCATTGCCGTGTCTCTATATATTTGAAGTGGCCAAATTTGTTAAGGAAAATCTATACCTCTTTAAAAAAGCAAAAGACTTAACTAATAGACCTTTGAGAAACCCGGATAAATTAGTGCAAACTGTTGTCCCTAAAACGGCAAGATACAGTCAAAACTGTGGTCCTATGTGTATTAAAATTTATAATAATCTGCCACGAACTTTAATACAAAAGCCTAAACTCGTATTTAAAAGAGAATTGTACAAATGGCTTCAATCAAAAAATTTTTACTCAGTTAAGGATTATTTAAGTGTAAAGTTTGCATGACTTGTTTGGACATTTTTAGTGTAAATTTGTGTATTGTTTTTTAAGTTATTATGACATTTATAATTTGCATGTTACTTTAAAGTGACTGAAAATGTGCTCGTTATTTACTATGCTGTACACCTGCAAACCTGTACCATTTTTCTTGGCAAATAAATCATTATCATTATCATTATCATCTTACTTTACGGACAATCAAGTGATTCTGTAATGCCCTAACCAACCGACGGACAGTCTCACAAAGTGATTTTTGTTTGACTACAACTACTTTTGTTTGTCCCCCCCTACCGGGATTCAATCCCGGGACCTTTGTAACGAAGCACATGGGAACGTTGATAGATAAATCTAATAGTTGTTCCTTCAAGAAGGGAAGAAAGTAAAAACGCTTACGATAACTTAGTATATGACTACTAGCGGCCCGCCCGCGGCTACGCTCGCGTTGTGTAAATAAGGGAATAAGGCTTTTTCCTGTAAAAAGTATCCTATGTGTTAATCCCGGTTACAAACTACCTCCATTCCAAATTTCATCCAAATCCGTTGAGTACTTTAAGCGTGAAGGTGGAACAAACATCTAAACATCCGAACATCCAAACATCCAAATATATTTTCACATTTATAACATTAGTGTGATTTAAATGTCAAGGAAGCTTATTATCAATATCCGGCACTACGGCACATTCTTCTTCACAGTGAACGTGCCAAACATGGACAAATTATTTACATTGTTAAAACATCGGTAGTAAGAAGGTTGGTCTCACCGTCTCCGATGAAGGGGTAAGTGTTGACCCAGAAGGCGAACAGTCCGAACGCGATCACGGTTACCGAGAGCACGGCTTTGCCCAGAGCTGCGTCTGGCACGTCCATACAACACACTGGGGACAATACAAACTAACATCATACTCGAGTTATTAATTTTACGGATCAAAACCGAGTCGAAGTGGTCGCCATCAAAATTGAGTTTTTTACGGATGAAGAGTGAGGTGCGGGGAGGGGAAATCTCGCGCTGCCAACGAAATCTGGTGGTGCAATACCGTCTCGGATACGGATAAATAATAAGCTTAATTAAAAATCCTTTTTAAACAAGCTTTTAAAGCCGTGGAGTGAAGTATTCTTGTTAAGACAAATCCGACGAGCCCAAACACGACTAGCTTGTGGTGTGTATTTAAGGAGTTCCTATAGACACCTTCCGGCTCCATCATGAGACCCTGGACATCACGTATGACTAAAGATCTTGTTAAGACAAATCCAACGAGCCCAAACACGACTAGGTTGTGGTGTGTATTTAAGGAGTTCCTATGGCCACCTTCCGGCTTCATCATGAGACCCTGGACATCACATATGACTAAAGATCTTGTTAAGACAAATCCAACGAGCCCAAACACGACTAGCTTGTGGTGTGTATTTAAGGAGTTCTTATGGACACCTTCCGGCTCCATCATGAGACCCTGGACATCACGTATGACTAAATATCTTGTTAAGACAAATCCAACGAGCCCAAACACGACTAGGTTGTGGTGTGTATTTAAGGAGTTCCTATGGCCAGCTTCCGGCTCCATCATGAGACCCTGGACATCACGTATGACTAAAGATCTTGTTAATACAAATCCAACGAGCCCAAACACGACTAAGTTGTGGTGTGTATTCAAGGAGTTCCTATGGCCAGCTTCCGGCTCCGTCATGAGACCCTGGACATCACGTATGACTAAAGATCTTGTTAAGACAAATCCAACGAGCCTAAACACGACTAGCCTATGGCCACCTTTTGTCTCCATCATCAGACTAGCTCCATGGTACCATAATATTGCATTGTCATCGCGGTTACATAAGTGTACAAAATTTCAGCAAAATCCAATGGCAGCAAGTGCTTCAAAATTGAGTTGCAAGATTTCGCCCGAACATAAACCCACGTACAGTGCAAGCTAAATAAAAGCTAGACGTGAATTTCCCGGACGCCTTTTTCACGGATCGAACAAGAATCGAATAAGAATCAGATACGGATGAGCTCGCAAACGCCCTAAGGCAACATTTACAGTTCTTATAACTTTGAGGCTGGTAACGCTTTCCGGCTTTCCGCTTTCAGTATTATTTTTATTGACTGGACAGGAATTACTTAGTGTAAAAAAAAATCTTAAAAATATTTGTTTGTTTTGTTTTTTTTTCTTAAACAAAACCCTTTTAAACCAGAAACTAAACTTAAATTACCACTACTACTACTGCTACTTATGTAGGAGCAAAACAGAATATTACAACTTACCAATATTGTCTTAAATACAGTATGCAATAAGGTCCAATATTAAACTAGCTGCAGAAATGTTCCTTTTCGAACTTGGAATGAGGTTCCTCGTCGGGGAATAGGATCGACTTGTATTCTTCCTTCTTCACTTCAATCTTCTCCAAGAGCGGTTTGCCTTTCACAGCCCTTTTGACAATCTGAAAGCAAATGTTATTGTTGAAATGATGACTTTATAATGTTTTAACTCATGACAATAAACTACATTGTGAATGAGGTTAGTTTTCAATTCAAAACTAAATTTATTATTAAACATAGGATACAAAAAAGATAAACACATGTCTAGTGGGGAGACGCCCGCGACGGAGCGCAGACGGGTGATCTGCTCTGTTCAGAGAATTATTTCCCCCCAAGATAAACACATACAGACTATTAATACATAAAAAATAAAAGATATGCTCTAGCGCGTCTCCTCGCGGCAGAGTTCCCACAAGACTGGCAGCATTTCCTCTTACCACCAGGGACACCTTTTTTGTTTTTCGGAGTGTTGAAAAGAATAGACAAATAATATCTTTACATTCAACAAAGATTTCTAAAGTGCTTTGTCTCCCAAGGGAGCGAAGAAAATATTAAAATGTCGAAAAATGATTTGTAAAAATCTTAATTCGAATAAAAAAATTTGACTTTGACTTTGACTTTTGACTTTAAATATCTTTACTATTGCCTTTTCATAGATTACAATTTATATTTTTGTAAACATGAAGAGTTTTATCCCATACAATTTAAAAACTAATGATTAGCAGTTTAAAAATCTGCAGTTCATCTTTAAATGATGTTAAATAAAACTCAAACACTGCACATACCTTTTCACCAATGTCCTTGTCAGCGGCCGGTCTAGACAACTCCAATAGCTTCTTAATGGTGTCCTCCACGTTCCGCTTCTGTGTTGAACTGTGTTCGGTTTTAGATCTCCTGTTTTTTTGTTTGTATGGGTGCTCTGAAATGTATAGAAAATAAAAATATAAATCTATGTGCACCAATGCAAAAGTTAAAGTGAAAATAAAATTATTTAGTGCACTATAGAACAACTCCTGATTGACTCTACTTAATGCGTGGTTGATTCAACCCTTCCCTAAGTATTGATTGTGAGTAATAATAAAATAATACAATAAAATAATAAATGCATACTCTTAACAATAATACATAGACTTCTTCATAGCTTTATTTTCCAGATGACAATTTGTAAACTGTTTACCAATTTAATAAAATTCTAATTGCATAAAAAAAAAAGCACCATATTTTCAAAACTTACTCTGCTAAAATTTCATCCTCTGCTAAACTACAAAATAGTTTGTAGGCAGCAAGAATTGCACCCTTTAATTTAGTAAATTATTTATCAGTAACTATTGTAGCATTACTAACTGCTTTTATACAATTTTGTTAGGTGCAGTGATTACAAAACAGATACCCGCACGATAAGAATCGAGACAATAATAATAATAAGAAGATAAGGTTGGCACTGCCCAGCCCCTACGATTATCTCTTGGGATCAATAACTACATACTACTACAAATTATAAATTATGAGGAGCTTTGTCTGATCAAACTACTACTTGAATTGGGAACAGTTTTATAATATAAATATAGTATTCAGTATTCAAATTACTAAGAAGTCAGTCAAGATCTCCACAAAATACTTTGAATAGCACCACTTTAATTATTCAGAATTTTTTATTGTTATCAGTTCATACTCGTCCACACTGAGCCTACACTAAACATAACCTTGCTGATGCTAAAACTGACCTTGTTTTGTCAACGTGTGTCACAATGTGGAATCAAGTAATACCGCAATAAAGATAATAAGTACCAATCACATGCCTCATGAACTGATATCTGATTGGCACCAATTCCTACACACACTGCAATAATTGGCAGAAATTTTAATAATGTCAGTTACAGAAATTGGCATTACTTGACATTTATTTACCTCATAAGCTTGGTTTTTTATTAAATATTATTATGGAAATCTTTACAGATTCCGCCATTGTGTTAGTGAACTCACCCAAAAAAATGTAATGACGGATCTAAGTGATGTAATAACATCTTAAGGAAATCAATAATTTTTGACTTTTTTGACTTTGAGATACATCTATAGAATTCAGACCTATTCAAATGTGTGTTTCAACTAAAGATATTTATTTTAATTAACTTTTTATTTATTGTACACAAGATCAGCAAATAGGCAAAAACATTAACAGTACCTAACAATATAACAGGCCTACATTTCAGCAGAGAGAGATACCACAATTAGAACAAGCAGGTTTGATAGAAAATAATCATTACACAATTTGCTACCACTGGCCCTCAATCATGTATGAACTTTCAAAGAAACATGAAAGCAACTCTAAGTTGTGTATGTACCTGATAGGTGAATCCAAAGTGTAAATTCTGATGATTATGTACCTAGGGCAGACTTGCTTGAGTCACTCAAGAGAGACGGCTAGTAAAATCAACAACTACACTCAGTCACTTGTCGCTATAAAATGCCGACTTAAGCACTAGTATATCTTTATAGTCGTATGCAAATGACGCAATAAACATAAAATTGATAAGTCATATCGTATTATTCAGTAGGTTGTTACGTGAACGCGTAACTTGACCTCGCGCTTCGAAATCAATATTATGTGTCGACGCTCTTGCTGAAAGTAAAACATTGAGGAAATCGTACGCCTCTGAAGATAATTTACGAGAACTTAAGTTGTTTCTCTATGTCCTAATTGTACGTACCTTGGCCGGCAGTGATGCGCCGCGGCGCTCCTGGACGTTTCTTATTCTTTTTGCCACCGCTCTCTGAAAAATACACGCGAAATCAAACAATAACCTCGACTAACTTCCATTAATTTTAAATTACCCAAACAAGGCGAAATATGCCCATACCTTCCTGATCCACGAATTCAAGGGCTTGTCGCACTAGAGCTGAAGACATTGTAGGCCTAAACACACAGAAAACATTTATTTCAGCACAACAAATGGAATGTTTTCACTAAAATTCTAACCTCAAAACGCCAAATGGTATGTATGTCAGTGTCAGTCAACGAATTTTTTTTTACTAGCTGGCAAGCGTTTCATTTCATGCAGTTTATTTTTGCGTTTCATTTTGTAATACTATTTTGTTTTAATAAAGTAGAAAATTAATACGAAATACCACAGGTAATTAACAATAAAAACTATGGTAGTAAATAAAAAGCAGATCGTCATTTGCAAAGTTATTTGCGGCTTGCAGGATGTATCAAAATCAAATTGACGTACTTGTATAATATTTACAAACCAAACAAAAAAAAACAGGATACCTACAGGGTCATACAAAGGGTCTTAATTCACATAAACACAAGATTATTGTAACCTCGCTACTTACATAAACATTTCTGGACCATGTAGGTTGCAGCCGTTGCAGGTATAGGTACAATACAATCAACCTCATATAGGTACCTCAATATAAAAAAAATATATATATTTACGTTAACAAAGTTTCACTTAATGCTAGTGGCAGGGTCCTCCTTTTAAGCATAAAAATGCCTGTGGCAGAAAGACCCACTCTTCTTTATCTTAAAGTACGAGTAGATAGTAGGTAACTAAGTTTAAAATATGATTAAATTATAAATATGTGGGGACTTCTCACCCACGGCCATCTGATCCCAAAACAAGCAGAGCTTATACTATGGGTGGTTACCAAACAGCTGATACAATACATAAATAGATAAATACATACTTAAATACAGATAAACAACATCCAGACACGGCCGTCGTATATAATAAGTATGTTGGTGTGTGAACCTGTCTAGTCTTTCCGACGCTATGTTTGGGCATCGGAACTATTATTTTGATCACTACGCAGGTGTATGAAAGTGTGAAGTTTGTGTGAGTAGCTGGGGGTGTGTGTCTATGTAAAGGGTGTTCGGGTGTCTAGGAGGTGAATATATTTGTATCGACTATCCTTAAATACTATTATTAGATAGCAGTATTAGAAAAGAAGAGATAGTTAATGGTCTATTGAAGTAATTGAAGGAGTGTCTCTGTATCATCATAATTTAGTTCTTTGATCCATTTCACTAATACCATCTTGCATTCAGAATAACGTTTTGCATATGTCGCAGTCATCTGGTTGAATCTCCTATTCAATTGAATGACTAGCGCGTTCATTAAATGACGACATTCAATTAAATGACTAGGCCAAACGTTGATTGAACAAGCGTCACTCAACGTCCAACTAGTTAGCGGATTGTAACATAGCCCTTTGAAAAGAGCGGACGTAAAATCAGTCAGGTGATTCAAATTAAGTTCATTTTTTTTCCCACTGCGGCGCTAGTAGTCACCAAAACAAATATGGCGTCAAACAGCTCGGACAGATAGCACTATGTTGATATTTTTATTGATTTGAATTTCTTGAATTAGTTGGTAGAAATAGGCAGTATTGCCTATCTTAAGACTTAAAATACAATATAAAATCATAATAAGGTGTGTTATGTCATGTCCTCATTTTTATTATCTAAAGTAAGGTTAAATTTTTAGTTGCGCACTTATGGTCACCCTAATCAAATATTACAAAGTCGTACAGATCCTATTTAACGAGACATTTTATAATTCATTTATTTTTATTTAAAGAAAGGTTAACTTTTAATTTGCGAACTCATAGTCACCCTAACCAAACATTACAAAGTCGGCTTTAACCCATTCAACGACTTCGCTAAATGACGTTTAGTCAAGACGTTGAACGTTACATTCAACGACTTGACGAGTTGTCCTTTAGTCATTTAATTGAATGTTGTCATTTAATGAACGCGCTAGGCATTCAATTGAATAGGAGATTCAACCAGATGACTGCGACACATATATGACGTCAACCTGCTCATTTATTTTGTTATACAGATATGCTGCACGTTTTTTGTATTGTATGCCGGCGAATACGGTTTTTGTAAATGGAACGCACACAATTTTATTAGTTCTTCTCCTATTTTTATTATTTTTGTCGTATTTTAGTTGTTTGTGTTGTTTTAATACAATATTAACAATATACGGCTGCCTAACTGTTAGTAAGTTACAGCTTTCATATAAACTTTTCGTCGAATAACGCAATCGCTTAAAAACATAATTTTCAAAAGTGCCCTTTGAGCACGTTCTACTTCCAGAAACCGCGTCTTGAATGCACCACCCCATACGGGAATACAATACATTAAAACGGACTGGACTTATGCTATATATACCTATTTCTTACCTATTCTGTAGACAAAGTGAAGCAAAGTTAAAACATTAATTTTAATTCAACGGAAGGTTTACCAGTCTTTTTTGATAAAGATGTTGATAATTGTTGAAGCTCCTTGAATATTAATCCATCCAACTTTTTATTCTTACTCAGATTCTGCATGCTGTACCGCGCGATCAACGGAGACAGCTCCTCTGCCGGCGTCGAGCGAAGGGAAGATCCTGGACCATCACCTCACACTCCCCACACTCATCCTAGATACGAAGTGAGTAGCACCAGCTTCCATGGCCGCATTTGGGCCAAAACATAAATAGTTCCCATGATACACGATACTAAATCTCCTAATTGTTACAAAATAATCAAAATTCCGTGTTTCGGAAGTTTTTGTACAGCTGTAGAGTAGGTTAGTCTAGGCTAAGTAAAATAAGATAAAAGAGACTGAAATCAATGTTTTCCTCGCCAGGGCCCACCAACTCCATGCCCAGCTCGCGTAGAGTATGCCACTCCAGTCTTCGCGCGGAACTACCAGGGAGTCTGGCGCTACGTCGTCCAGATACCTTACGAGGGATACTTCACTCAGACCGTTGAAGTCACAAGGTAACACCCAATAATCATCAACGGCCCGTAACAGTCCACTGCTGGACAATGAGCCTCCTCCACTTAAAGCCCAAGTCACACAGAGCGGGAGCGGCGCGGTCCGGGGCCGGGATAAGTGGGATGGCGCTATGCCGCGCCATAGCACCGTTCCGCTTTCCCGGCCCCGGACCGCCCCCAGCACGGCTCTGTGTGACTTGAGCTTAAGTGGAGGGTTTTGCCATAATCTCCACGCTTGACAGGCGGGTTGGAGATCGCAAATTAAGACTTGTAGTTCTCATATTATTGTAATCTTTAGTGAGAATAAAGTTCTATAAACCGAGATTAAAAGGTTACTGTATCACAGGCCCAGGGGGCCGTTTCACGAAGCTACAAGTTACAAATTACAAGTATAATTCGACGTACATTGCGTAGACAATGAGATAAAACGATAAGGGCTTACAGTTAAGGCGAATTGGCTACGCAATGAATATCAAATTGTAACTTGTTGCTTCGTGAAACGGGGCCCAGGGGGCCGTTTCACGAAGCTACAAGTACAATTCGACGTACATTGCGTAGACAATGAGATAAAACCACGGACCAAGTGGTTTAAACGGTAAGGGCTTAAGCAAATTGGCGACGCAATGAATATCAAATTGTAACTTGTTACTTGTAAATTGTTGCTTCGTGAAACGGGACCCAGAGGATAAGTAGTCAGATGTTTTAAATGGTTCCATTTTGTTTCCAGATGCATGCAGTCCCGTTGCCACTACTTGGAAGGAGGCTGTTTGAGCTCGCCGCGCTGGCTGTCCCTTCTCGTTGCAGAACTACATTACCCACAGGTACTATTTTCTTTTTAATAATAATACTAATTGTTTGATTTATAATACTCTTATTTCTTAGGAGGGATCCTAAGGGGATGATAAGTGGATGGAGTGGAGGGGGTTAAAGGCTCAAAGCTGTAGTTGGTTCCATCGGAACACGATCACGTTTAGTAAAATTCTTAGGTTAAGATTCTTTTCTATCTAGTGCTCCTTATTAAATGCTTCCACCAGCAAATGCTAAGCCTATCGCATGCGTGACACTTAATCCAAGTTTATCCAACTCCCTTAATCGGTTTGATTGAGTAGAGCTATAAAACCTTACTTTTTTTAAACCAATATAAATAAAAGTTTGTTTTTCTCCAGGAGTACCAACAGCAGCAGCAGTTCATACAGAAGCGCGCAGGAGTAGCGGGCGGCGGCGGGGCGGGGGCGGGTGTCGGCGCCGCGGGGGGAGAAGAACTAGGAACTGACAAGCCACCGCACTGCGACGGACACGACGAGCTGGGCTGCTTCCAGGTCAGTAACTTGTTCTCTCCAAGATTACCAACAGCAGATTTGTCAGCGAGGAGGATTTCACTCCTTTAAACGGCGAAGCAAAGTATCATTTATACCTACATAATCATAACCATTTTATTGGTATCTAGTGTGAACTACTGGAAATTCAACCATGTGAGGTTGAAATCTCATACTCCGTCCAATGAGAGAATGGACGCCGCAAATATCTTTGCACTGACCTTGAATGCGTCAGAACAATTTTATTTACTCCGGTAAATGCTTAGTAGACGTATCCCAAACCCCAGAGAGCTCATTACTAAATTCAAAAACACTTTTTTGAAGATTCCAAATAATTCTAATACAATTAATAATTATCTCTCTTCGTCGTCATTTCGTGTGAAAATTAAGCTCAAACATGGCAAATTCAGCTTTCAGCCAAAGTCGAAACTTTGCCCCCTGCAGACGTCTGGGCTCTGGTTTCACTCCACCACCGACTCGAATTTGGACCTCCATTGACGAACATTGTCTTTGCAGGTGCGATTGTACTACGACTGGTTCCTGGTCCCCGGCTCCTGCAAATGCTGGCGACCGGACTACTTCGCGCGCTACGTGAGGCGTCGCCACTCCACCAATGAACTATAAGCAAGCACTATTCTTTAATTAAATTATTCTTTTGGTAGCTCACCACAGGGCTTGTGAAATTGGTTTAATGAGATCCCTGAGTACATTTTTCCCAACATCAAATTTTGTAAATTCTGGTTTATAAGAAACCCGATATTTTACTTGGAAAAAAATTTTAAGCGTTTTCTGGTGGATCGTATTGTGGTGCTTAATTTTGCGTTAATCGGAGTTCCGTACGTCCTAAGAGTTTTTAATGCGATGTCTTTCAGAAGAGTTATATGAAATCCTGAAAAAATGCTTAGTTATTTAATTTGAGGCGTTACAATATTAGATAAACTTGAATTTATTATTTTGTTCAGACATTTTTTCATATTTCAAATAAATTCTATACAAAATTTTAAATAAGTGGGTAAGTTAGGTAAAAACTTACATTTTATAACGTTTTAAAAAGTATAATAACTTAATTAGTAAGCAGGTAAAGTTGAGAATCTCCTCGAATTATTGGTGCTAAATAATAATTGAATGTTGTGAACGTAAGACTGTATTTATGAAACTATCGTGTATTGTTTTTAGGTAGGAAAGTAGACTTTAGATTTTAAAAACACCAAAATACTGTAGATTTTTAAAGGAGATTAGATCTATTTATTGTTTATTTTGTATTTATTTGTTTCAATAACATGGGTCGCAAAAATATCGTATCACTCGACCTAAGTATTTAATTTACGAGTTTTACGACCCATGTCTTTTAATTATGTTGGTTTATTTGCTTATTAATTTATATTATTTTTGTTATCATAACGAAGCGACGACGATTTTGTTTTATTAAACATATAAGAACAAATCAAATTAATTAATTGTTATAATCAAATCGCCGACGCCAAAGTGGGACTAGGCCGGACACGTGTGCCGCATGCCACTAGACCTATGGGCACAACAAACGCCCACCGGGAGATAGGCGGAGACGTGGGCGGCCTCGTAGGAGATGGCGGGATGAGCTTGACTCTGTTTCAAGGAGTTGGGATGAGGAAGCCCAGGATAGGGAAGGATGGAAGAAGAAGAGGGAGGCCTTTGCCCAGCAGTGGGACAGTCTAGCCTAAATAAGATAAGATAAAACATAATAAAGTTATCATTTGTAGTTTTTAGTTAGAAACATACACGGCTCAAAATGTGCATTTATAATATTAGTTTAGTCATTAAGTCTAGCTCAACAATCAAATTTAATGTAAATTGCAAGATACTTCCAGTAAAATTTATTAATAAAGCACTTTTAAGATGTACTTATTTACGTTTTTTATTAAAAATATTTTAAAAAACACACACACAACATATTATCATAGACATAAAAAAAAAATTGAATAAAACTAACTGAATATAAATAAATAATTCAAATACTGGATGGTCCGTAAAGTGGCTAAATAGCTATAGGTACCTATAGTAAAGCCAGCAGCGCTTTTTGGGTGTGTCATATAGTAAATAAAATACAAACTAAACATACCTAGGTTAAATGTCATTTTTATTGCAAATATTACAGAACATCGAAAAAGTTACAATAATGTTATGTTCATTATTATTGTTCAAATAATACTACAAGTTTGTCTATTTGGTGTCGCTACTGAGTCTAATCGTGTCAGAGAGGGTTATCTAAAACACAAGCAGTTTAATATTCTAAATTTTGGTCTACACAATCGTCCAGAAAATCTACACGCGACTATAAAAAAGGGATATATAAAAATAATTATATTACATCGTACCCTAAGCTTACTACTTTTAATGTAGTACCTCATACTGATAAATAGAACTTTTTACATTGACGTATGATGATAAAAATGGAGACGTAGGTAAAAGGAAATACATAATAATATAATGAAATACATGACCCGGGATGCTGGCGAGCAAATGATGATGTGAAAGAAAGAGACAGCAATACTGACATAAAGAATAATTTCATAAAAAATACAAATCTCGTGACGAAAAAAATATTGGAAGAAAGGAAGATAGTTACAATACAAGCACGACAGTCGTCTAAGTTGTACCTGCATATTTGTAGGTTTATTATATTTATTACACAAAATATTAAAACTTTTTTTTTTTATGTTAATTAAAAAATACCTCCCCGGGTCATACCCGCCGCAGAGGTGCTCATGACACTCGCTGCGTTGCCACGTTGAATGGCAATGGACAACCTAAAACCGTAAAAACCGTAAAATGTATCAATATAGCAAACTCGGTTATTTTTAAGATGACAAATTTGATCTAGATAGAATAACAATAATTATGTTTTGATTACAGCCAACTACCCTTTTTCCTCAAAGCCCTTACACAAAACTCATCATCTAAACAGAAAATTTGAATCTACATAATACTTCTTTACAAACCACTTCCTCATCTTTCTTTTCTTTTCCTGTCTACTGAAAAACCTCTAAACCTCAATGCTATAAACAACCTATCCTAGTCTTCTCTTGTATGATGATAACATTGCAATAAGCTTCATCAAAATACTCTTGAAAATTAGCATCCATAAATTTAGGTTGATATTTGCAACTATTACTTTCTCTCTCTCTTATACAGTGCATGCAAGACTTAACATCGTAATAGTAAAATTAGGGCGGCTAGTATGAATTTTATTGGCAACAGTTTTACTTCTTATCGAATCACTTCCAAATCTGTGCTTTATCGTAGTCATTTGGAACTTTTAGTTCCATTAATAATTATATTTTGTCGCACTCTACCTCTTCATTTTAAACGCGATATTTCCCTCGTGAGAAACATGTAACCTGCTTGAGCTCTACTTCAGAATCGTTGTCTGAACTATCAGAAGACACGCCTCCTGTAGGTTCCCACTCAGGCCCTGTAAAATCTCTCGGATCAAAAACTTCATGAGAAGGTACATCACCAGGCTGACCCGTATCATGGACACTAGAAGACCCTTCTTCGTTGTTCGAAAATAAATTCTGGCGCTGTGGCGTCAAGAACTGTACTGAAGGTTGTCCGTCTTTAGTGTTGGAGTATGAAACGTAGCACGCAGAGTAAGGGGGAGGAGGTTCCTCTTGTTCTGTCTTGGGGCGTGATGACGTCACTGTTATGTCTGGAGTATCTCCTGTAGCGCATTCTGCATACGGCGGTGGTAAGTCCTGTTCGTCCGATAGCGTCACTGGAGGCGACGGGGGTATGATCGTGTTGAAGTCATTTGTTATTTGAACTGCAACTGGAAGGATTAGAGAGTGTACAGTCCAATAACGAAAATGATTTTCTGTCTAATACTCTAAGGCAGTTAGATACTTACGACTCGTTGCCAGGACGTTTGGGGTCGGCCATTCTTCTGACTGCCGCCTTCTTATTGGAACTGCAAATAATATTCACTGTCACTATTTCTTATTCGTAGTAGGTACATAAATTGTTGCATGCAAGTTTAGATGCACTACATCAACAACATTATGTTTCATGTGTTTTTACTCGCTATCCACAAGTAGCTAGTCCCAAAGACCGACATCGCTTCCAAGTATAACCATTTTATTAAGGTGGATGAAATAATCAATTTGTCTGTCACCACCACTGAATGTAGGCAGGGGCTATTAGTTGTATATGTAAAGGCCTACGAGTATATATAGATAAACTGATAGCTGTTTAGTTTTTCCTGCTACAACATCCTCACGTTTAAATAAGTTAGTGTGCAGACAGCGGTCAGCGGCCCTGAGCAGCAACAAGATGGCCGCCAGCAGCGCGGCTCCCAGCGGAAGACCTCTCCCCGCGCCCTCCCACCAGCCTCCTGACCCGCGTGAGACGCTCGGGCTTGTTGGACGAGGCTCCAACTTCATGTTCTAGAAACATAAGATGGTGTATTGAATCTAAAATTTTGTAATTAAGCCGTACCTATACTATAACGACGTATTGAATACTTTTCCAAAACAGAAGATGGAAATATGTTTTGTAGAGATGTCAACTATTTGGTGGGAATATAATGACACCTAAGGAAAAGCAGATAACCCTTGAATGATTTTCAAAACTTCAGTTATCTCTATACCATTTTATCCTTTAAATCAGGATGAACTTGGTATGGACCTTATTACAGAGTTGAAATCAGTATCATGATTGCCCATGGGCAAAGATACCGAACTGGAGAAATTAAGCAGGCGAAAGAAAGATTTCCTAACAAGATGATAGAAGAGGAATAAACGTTTTTTGCTGTTCTTACTGTGACATCGGGCTCATAATTCCACGGCCTCCAGGATTGGACAATCTGGCGCTCCCAGCCTGGAGGCGGCGTTGGCAACATTCCTGGATCGATTCTGCAATATTAAGACAACAAATTTTGTGTAGGTTGAAAGATAGGGACATATTTTTTTGTAATTTGTAAAAATTTTACACACGAAAACAATTGACATTAATTGCACGTATATATACACAAATGAAACCTGTTAGAAGCAATTGACTTGACTGTCTGTTGACTTAATTGTTCTAATGTGAATGTTATGGTACAAGTAGTACGTAAACATTTTTAACCATAGCGGTAAAAATAGGCACATTGACCTAATGTTGCAATTATGTGCTGCTGGAAGAATAGGGCGGCTAAACGCCTTACATACAACTAAGACCAAACTGCCGTAATGGCTTTGTGTAACACGAGGCCAAAAATCGAGACAATCTTCAAGTCAAGACAAGTCTTCTGACAATCCGACAAATTAGAATGATTTCTAATTTGTTCGCTGATTTGACTTAATGGATTGCCTCCTAGAATGGCCTCAGCTCCGATAACAAGTCTACCAAAATCAATGTGTCCAATTTTTTTCATCTTAGACGGCCTGAGTCTCCAATCCCGCACGCCCAGGTCAATGAACTGCTGCAGCAGGATGCATCTTCGATGCAGTAAGAGCCGTTAACTAATGCGCTACACTCACTTAAATAAGAATTAACTGCCAAAAGATACAAATCTATCAGAACCTACCTTATAATGTGCCGAATCTGTTTCGTCTCTGAAGGCCGCAGCCTCCAGTCCCGCACGCCTAGGTCGTTATAATGCTCCAGAAAAATGCGTCTTCGTTGCTGGTAGGTGCGATTCATCGTTTCCCGCCGCAACACGTCCACCCAGCTGGACCAGGCCCACGGCTTTGCTGTGACCTTGCCGCTGCCGCTTTTCATCAGGCGAATGCTGACTGGTTCTACCATTTCTGTAAAGTTTTACTTTCAGTAAAGTAAGAGCGTCGGTGGTCTGGTGGCTAGAGCCGCTGCCTCCCGTCCGGGAGACGCGGGTTCAATCCCCACCACGTACCAATGTGTTTTCGAATTCCGAATTCATATGTATTTTTTATTCGACGCTCTTACGGTGAAGGAAAACATCGTGATGAAACCTGCACATTCCTGCGAAAAAATTGAAGGTTGTGTGTGAAGACGACGACCAACCCGCACTGGGCCAGCGTAGTTGACTAAGGCCTGATCACCCTAATTCAGGGCAGGCTCGAGCCCCTCGGTGGGAACGTATATTATGAGCTGTTGATGATTCAATAAACCACGAGTCATGTCCGAGGCTTTTGACGACCAGGGTTGGGTGATCAGTCATCGTTCGATACAACCTTCGATCACAGAATACAACCCACAGTTCCACACGATATGTTGATCATGAGAGCTGCTGTCTTATAGAACAGGTGCCATCTTTACTATATCTGCTGGTTGTTTGGTTCGCATTTTTTCCCAGATTTTTACTCAAAACACTTAGTGCCTCGTTTTCTTACTTAAGATTTAAAGAAGTATGCTAAATAAATTGAGAATCTAAGCGCACAGTTTGCATATTATTTTAAGACCCATTCGGTACAAAAATACCGAACCAGCTATCACATTTATGTCTAACAAAATATTACGTTCAAAGATGGCCTACGTGCCACAACACTCTTTCATGTTTCAGTGACAATACGACTGACTCCTGATTCTTACCTAACACCTTGAAACGAATGACATGCATCACATCAATTATTCAACACAGACTTGCTTCTGAACGCATTACTGATATGGAGTAGGTCATTCGCGCAGTCTCGTTATGTCAGTATTAAACTTGTAAAGTAACATCGCTAGGAGCAATTAGCCACGCCTCAGTTGCTTCAATACGTGCAGTATTTGACCGTAGCGTACTTGCAGGTAGCAGATGGCTTTACCTTTACAAGTAGTATTATTAACTTTTCATGTCAGTCTATGTGACTAGATAGCCTGAAAGACCTTTCTTGTTGGCCCGTTTGGGTTGTAAAATCGACGACCGATTTCACAAACCCTAGTGTTAGAGTTATAGAACCGCCAAAGGCGTCTGACGTGGCTCAACACCTAGTACTGTTATATATTCTGTGGCTCAACGACTATTTACGTAGATACACAATATACCAGTAACAACAGCTTGATGCCTTCCGATGCTTCCATTTATCTTACTTATCGGAGATTCAGTCTGCATAGTCTTAATAAGTATTATGTTATTTGGGGTATGATCGAATCCCTAGATGGAGACGAAATATGAGCTGGTAACAATAGATTATTATGTATATGTCGACGCAAGACCACAAATAGTTTTAAGATTGTTAGTTTAGTTAATTAATATTTCTCCTCTATATTCTAATCTTGATTTGTAAATAGCAAAGAATCAGATTTCACGTGGTATTTTAAGTTAGGACACCGATTGTTGTTTGTTTTCCGGTGGCGCATTATTGTAACGGTAGTTTCGGCTGGAATTCAGATTAATAATTTAGTGATGGCTGCAATCAACTTGTAAAAATAATTCATGATTTTACTAACTAATTTAATTAAGTAAATAATTTTGTGTGTAGAATTATTGCAGTTAAGAAGTTATTTTGATAACGCAGTAGTCTAGTCCCACCCGACGCAACGCCCGCCATCTTTGATTTGTGTTCGGTGGCGGTTATAAATAGTGCGAGCATTCGCAAACATTCATTACTGTTCGAGCGTTGCGTGAAGTGAGACTTACTTACAAGTGGTGTTAGTGAATTTTGAAAAATCCTGTGAGTACCTTTTGTTCTTTTGTTATTTTAAATTAATCTGTGCCTATATCAATCTGTGTATTCATTGTTGATTGAAAAATAAACCCGGTACTTTGAACTTCATTTTCTTTGTTCGCAATGAGTGAGCCGAGTGATGGAGATGGTGACGTCAGCAATGCTGGCGTCACCCTTTCTAAAGATCCTTCTGGATCAAACCCTTCGTCATCAGAAGTGGGATCAAAATCCACTTCTGCTCGTCCATCTGGCACAAGTAATGAAAATGATAACGCTTCTGTTAACGGGGTTCCAGTGGAATTTTTCTCTCAAATGTTGCAAATGATGAAGAGCATGTCCGATCGTATCACGAGTTTGCCTGATACCAAGGTTAAGATTAATGAGGTATTTCTACCGTCATACGATCCGGACGCGAGTATCGGAGTGCGAGAGTGGTGTCAACATGTAACCACGGCCATGGAAACCTATAACCTGAGCGACTATGATGTTAGAATGAAGGTGGGTAGTTTACTCAAAGGTCGCGCAAGGTTGTGGGTCGATAATTGGCTTGTTTCAACCAGCACGTGGCAGGAATTACGCGATATAATGATCACAACTTTTGAACCTGAGAATAGGTATTCTCGTGATGTAGTTCGTTTTCGAGAACATGTTTATGACAATTCAAAGGACATTGCGGAATTCCTGTCCCAGGCTTGGGTATTATGGCGACGTATTACTAAGAATAAATTGTCGGATGATGACGCGGTTGAGGCTGTAATTGGTTGTATTGGGGATGAGCGGCTGAGAATCGAACTGCTGAGCGCCAGGGCTTCATCAGTGCCTGAACTTATTTCAATAGCTTCATCTATACGACGCAGTAAGCGCGCCTATCCTAGTACATCAAACTCACAAGTCTCTGGCAAGCGGCAGCGGTTTTCTGAAAGGCCGTCCTCATTTTGCCAACAATGTAAAAAGCCCGGTCATGATACACGAGATTGCCGTTACCGTAAAAACGAAAACCCTCAACCACGTCAGCCGGATGACAAAATCATTCCTCAAAAGGATAACAGACCAACATGTACCTTCTGTTCGAGAATTGGTCACACATACGAAACATGTTACAAACGTGAACGCGGTGTAGTGTCAAATGTTAATTGTGTGGGTGTACCGAGGTTGAATTCCTTGTCAGTTGTCATTGGAAATTTAAAATTGTCTGCCATTTTTGATAGTGGGGCAGAATGTTCGGTAATTCGCGAATCACTTGCTTCAAAATTGCCCGGCAAGCGAATTGATGTTGTCAATTACTTGAAAGGTATAGGACAATTCACAGTAGTATCACTGTCAACATTAACGACTGTTTGTGTGATTGATGATTTGCGTGTAGAACTTCTGTTCCACATTGTCCCGGATTACGAGCTATGCTCTGACATGTTGATAGGGATGAACCTCGTTGAAAATACGAATATGAGTGTGGTGGTGAATTCTCGGGGTGCAACGTTAGTTCATCAACCTGTAGTCTGCCACATGCAATCACGATGTGAAAAGTTTGACAATATAGACTGTGACTTGACGAATGGCGATCAGTTAAATGAACTTAAAATATTGTTGAACAAATATGAACATTTGTTTATCCATGGCTACCCTCACACACGCGTTAATACTGGCGAACTTGAAATACGTCTTAAAGACCCGAACAAGTGTGTTGAGCGTAGACCTTATAGATTGAGTCCAGTTGAAAGGGAGAAAGTGCGGGATATTGTGAACGAATTACTCGAGCACAATATTATCCGTGAGAGCAAATCGCCATTCTCTAGTCCGATAATAGTGGTCAAAAAGAAAAATGGTAAAGATCGCATGTGCGTGGATTACCGCGAGCTGAACAAGAATACCTTGCGGGATCACTATCCTCTTCCGATAATTTCCGATCAAATTGATCAACTGTCGGGTGGATTGTACTTTTCGACGTTTGACATGGCGGCTGGGTTTCATCAGATACCCATCTCTGAGAACTCAATTGAGAAGACTGCATTCGTGACTCCGGACGGCATGTACGAGTACTTAGCCATGCCGTTTGGGCTCAGTAATGCATGTTCTGTATATCAGAGGTGCATGAATAGGGCTTTAGCCCCTCTTTTGAACTCGTCTGATCAAATTTGTCAAGTCTACGTCGATGACGTACTTACAAAGTGTAGGGAGTTTGCTGAGGGTATTTCACATATCGAACGCATACTGATTGCTCTGCAAGAAGCTGGATTTTCAATTAATGTTGATAAAACTGCTTTCTTTAAACGTTCCATTGAGTACCTGGGCAATATAGTATCAAACGGGCAGGTCAGCCCTAGCCCAAGGAAAGTGGAGGCTCTAACAAAGTCACCCATTCCAAAAACTGCTAAACAGGTTAGACAATTTAATGGACTCGCCGGGTACTTTAGGCGTTTCATTCCCAATTTCTCGCGTGTGATGGTACCTCTTTACGAACTAACAAAGAAAGACGCAAAGTGGGAATGGAACGAAAGACACGACGAAGCTCGCAATCAAATTGTACAACATTTATCTACTGCGCCTACCCTTGCTCTATTCCAGGAAGACGCACCTATCGAGCTCTACACAGATGCAAGCAGCCTCGGCTACGGAGCGGTACTGGTCCAGACCATCGAGGGCCGCCAACATCCAGTCGCATACATGAGCCAGCGCACTACGGACGCCGAGAGCCGCTATCACTCGTACGAGCTCGAGACCCTGGCAGTGGTGAGAGCTATAAAACATTTTCGACACTACTTGTATGGCCGAAAATTCAAGGTTATAACCGATTGTAACGCCTTGAAGGCATCCAAGCACAAGAAGGATTTACTTCCAAGGATTCATCGGTGGTGGGCCTTTCTGCAAAATTACGACTTCGAAGTCGAATACAGAAAAGGTGAGCGATTACAACACGCAGACTTTTTCAGTAGAAATCCAGCTGGTGACATGCATGTCAATATCATGACCAGAGACACAGAATGGTTACAAATTGAGCAGCGACGAGACGATGTCCTTCGTCCTTTAATAGACAGCATGACCACGGACAGTCCAGCTGCTGGATATGTTCTGGAAGACGGTGTGCTAAAAAAAATGATCACAGATCCTGTACAGGGTGCAACTAAACCGTTGGTAGTACCACGATCGTTCCAATGGAGCTTGATTAACTCTTTCCACACATCGCTGCAGCACCCAGGATGGGAAAAAACTCAACAGAAGCTAAGAGATACCTACTGGTTTCCCAATATGAGCTCTGTAGTGCGAAAGTTCGTAGACAATTGCGTTATATGCAGAACTTCAAAGGGCCCTTCGGGTGCAATCCAAGCACAGCTTCATCCGATACAGAAACCCACTGCAGCGTTTCAAGTCATTCATATGGATGTTACTGGAAAACTTGGCACAAGAAACGATGAAGGTCAAGATGAATACGTGATAGTCACCATTGATGCATTTACTAAGTTTGTCTTACTAAATTACTCTAATAACAAGAGTCAAAGCAGTACTCTTGCGGCACTAAAACGAGTCGTACACTTATTTGGAACTCCAGTGCAAGTGGTAGTTGATGGCGGTCGGGAATTTCTCGGTGAGTTTAAAGCCTATTGTGATAATTTTGGTATCAATTTACATGCAATAGCGCCAGGAATAAGCCGAGCGAATGGACAAGTCGAACGCATGATGAGCACATTAAAAAATGCACTGACTATGATAAAAAATTATGACACTGAAAATTGGCAAACGGCTTTAGAAGCGCTTCAGCTGGCATTTAACTGCACACCGCACAGGGTAACAGGTGTAGCACCACTTACCCTACTAACACGCCGAAAACACACTGTTCCACCTGAACTTTTAAGATTGGTAAATATAGACGATGAATCCATCGACTTTGAGATGTTAGATCAACACGTGCAGCAGAAAATGGCGACCGCATCTGAATATGACAAGCGGCGCTTTGATAAAAACAGAGCAAAATTACGTTCATTTCAAAGAGGTGACTATGTTCTTATTAAGAATAACCCACGGAATCAAATCTCACTGGACCTGAAATATAGCGAACCGTACGAGATATACAGAGTTCTGGATAATGATCGGTATATGGTGAAACGTGTGACAGGCAGAGGACGCCCACGCAAGGTTGCTCACGATCAGCTGCGACGGGCTCCGCAACCTGGTGAGCAGGAATCCGTGTCGACGAATATCACCAACGAGGATACCCGAGAGATGCCAATTCAGGCCGTCGATACATCAGAGGAGCCACTGCCGTCTACTTCTCATGGCTAGCTGCTGGATGCTTAAAATTTGGTTAGTGTTTAATTTTTATTTATCTACTCGTATACCTACTGAGTGATCATGTCTGATAGATGAACCTGACATCATCATCATCATAATCATCATCTACAACCGTCTATTACAGTCTACTGCTGGACATAGGCCTCTCCCAACTAAACCTGATATCACGACTAGTCATCTGTTGATCTGGTAAAATATCAAGACTGTACAAATTAAGTCCTTTCTTCCCTTTCCTATTTCTTTGTTGTTTTCAGAGCCTCTGGGGACCACGGTCATAATAATCTAAGGCCCAGGCCCCAGCATCGTCCTTCCCATATCCTTTAGAGCCCCTATGGACCACGGCGTTAAAGACCGCTCAGCACCATAGCATCGATTTCCTGTGAGCTTCAAATCAAAGCAAGTATTTCAGAACCCCTGGGGACCACGGTCATAATATTAAGGCCTAGGCCCCAGCATCGTCCTTTCCATATCCTTTAGAGCCCCTGTGGACCACGGCGTACGAGACCGCTCAGCACCACAGCATCGTTACCTCAAAGAAATGTAAATATGCAAGTATGCGTGGAGCATTTGCATTGACAATTAACAGAAAAACAAATATCGCTCACATTCCTATTTATGTACAGCAACTTCTGTTCTATGTATAACCTTTACATGCTATATACTTATTACATAATGCTACAATAAGTGTAAATTGATAACTTGTTTTTTTAAAACTAGTTAAGTGTTAAGACATCTAGTGTTCATTAATTAAAATTTAATTCAAAGATAATGTCAGTGTGTTCAAGTTATCAGCTAGGACACCGGTGAACGGATATCTAGCTCAAAAAAAAAATCTAATTTTGGTTTCCAGAAAGAACCGTGACTGGTGCAGAGCGCGCACCGTCTCGCAGAATGGCCGTGTCGACGCAAGACCACAAATAGTTTTAAGATTGTTAGTTTAGTTAATTAATATTTCTCCTCTATATTCTAATCTTGATTTGTAAATAGCAAAGAATCAGATTTCACGTGGTATTTTAAGTTAGGACACCGATTGTTGTTTGTTTTCCGGTGGCGCATTATTGTAACGGTAGTTTCGGCTGGAATTCAGATTAATAATTTAGTGATGGCTGCAATCAACTTGTAAAAATAATTCATGATTTTACTAACTAATTTAATTAAGTAAATAATTTTGTGTGTAGAATTATTGCAGTTAAGAAGTTATTTTGATAACGCAGTAGTCTAGTCCCACCCGACGCAACGCCCGCCATCTTTGATTTGTGTTCGGTGGCGGTTATAAATAGTGCGAGCATTCGCAAACATTCATTACTGTTCGAGCGTTGCGTGAAGTGAGACTTACTTACAAGTGGTGTTAGTGAATTTTGAAAAATCCTGTGAGTACCTTTTGTTCTTTTGTTATTTTAAATTAATCTGTGCCTATATCAATCTGTGTATTCATTGTTGATTGAAAAATAAACCCGGTACTTTGAACTTCATTTTCTTTGTTCGCAATGAGTGAGCCGAGTGATGGAGATGGTGACGTCAGCAATGCTGGCGTCACCCTTTCTAAAGATCCTTCTGGATCAAACCCTTCGTCATATATTATTTTATATATTTGTATAGTAATGTAGGTAATATATCAGATCTGTATAGTATTTAGTTTATAAATAGTTTAAATAGAAATATTCTTATAACAGTAGGTACTATTTCTGCACACCAGCCTATTCATCTTTTTAGCCTTGCTTTCTCGTCCAATGGTTGCCTGGAAGAAATCGCTTAAAGCGGTAAGGCCGCCAATTGCCTTTTCTTGTATTTGTTCTTCTGTGTTTGTATGAGAGTATTTTTTATGTGCAATAAATAATATTTGGATTTGAATTTGAAGATATTATTAGAGCATAAAAGGCACATTACCTTACATCTTTCAATATCAGTAATGTAGATACATAATAGGCATTGTTGTAGTAGTGTGGAGTAGCATTAGTCATGTGTAAGACATTTATAGAACTTATCTTGGATGTTTGATTTATGAACTTGATGTTAGAGTAGGTAGGTAGGTACCATAGCTGATAACTCTCATTTGTATCACCTACTCTGTGCACAAACTTAAGAATTACCTTTATTTGCCATGTAATTGTATTCTTCCATATCTTTACAAGAGAGTTCAGTCCAATAAAGTAAACATCTTTCTCATACTCAATCGATCAAGTAGCCGCTTCTCTATGTAAGAGCCAATTTTTGATCAGCCCGATCCTTGGGGTGTCTTGGGGAAAGTTGATCCATTTAACGTACTGAACTCCCTCATTAAGGGGTTAAAGCAAATTAAATTTAACGCTATATACGTACTTATTTTAATACTCGTCAATAAAAATAGTGCAAGTATACGGAGGCATTAATTTGTAGAATTTCTTAATTCAGGTCAAATCGTACAGTAACATTTGAAAGAATAAAGGAACTTTACATTTAATCATATTTAGAATGTAAAACCTTCACTAACGTAAGTAACAATTACCAAATTAATTAAAAATCAAACCTACCGTGTCTTCAGTTCCTCGTTCCAAGGTCTCATACAGAATCAATAAACGCCACATCCATTTCTGTATTTGTCCACACCACCCCAACACTTTCACTTAATAACTTCTCAATTGCAATTTTAGTTTTGTTTAAGTTGAAATTTTTGTATTGTGCATCGTGTTAAGCGAACGATAGATAAATAAACATTGGATTAGAAGGTTCGTCGTGGGCGTTGTGCGTTGTGCGTGGCTAGGTCGAGACGGTACTGCGCACGCGTGAACAGTCTACCACTCAAGATTGGCGGTGAGAGGGGAGCTATCTTCTGGAACTGGCATTTCAACTTGAGCGGGGAACTGTTTCTCATTTGTTACGATTGAAAAACTTTTACGATGTAACTTAACGTATCGATATTACGTTTAATTATTCCCAGTGTGGAAGTTCCGGGTTCGATTCCTAGTGTGGACACTATCAAGCAAAAATCTCTTAGTGAGACATTCCCCAGTTTGGTTAGGACATTGCAGGCTGAATCACATGATTGTCTGAAAAGAAAGATGATTTCGTGCTTCGGAGGCACAATAAGCCGTTGGCCCCGGCAACTATCTTTTACACGAGTCATGTCAGTGGTCTTTAGCGGCACTATAACACTGACACCAGGGTTTGTGAGGTCGGCTGTCGAGGTCACACGATGAAGAAGAATAGAATAGCTTCCATGGCCGAGCCGTAGAGCACTTCTCATGGAGAACTATTTGCCCATCATACTCTCATCCTTCTAAAGCGCAATATTTTGCTGGGGTTACTCACACGTTTGGTTAGAACATTGAAGGGTGAATCTTTCCGGTTGGTTTGGATCACGCTGGGGTTACACGCCACCTGATTGCAGAAAATTAAGATGATGATGATAGAGAACATAGAGAACTTTTATTTGACATAAACACAGTACAAAGCAACCAAAATAGTCGACATGAGCCATGTCAGAGGTTCTTGACGACTCCATGACACCAGGGTTTGTCAGGTCAGTTGTCAACATTGCAATACAACCCACCACAGATATAACTTGATCTACATCGTTATCAGTTTCCGGTGGTAGGTTTGGGAAGGTAAAATTCTTAATACTAATCATGACCTTTTTACCAATCAGTAGCCACCAATTCCACAATTTAGTATTATACTTACTTAATAAGGAAACTTGATTCTTTTTTATCCGTAGACATTCATTAAAGATGTCCATTCTTCTCCACAGCAAACGATCTTGCACTGTGCCCAAGCACAGTCAAGATCATTTTCCTAAAAATATAATAAAACTGAAACATTTATCATTTCCTTGTGCAAGTAGCAGGAGCAATGATCGAAATGTGTGTCAATTCGAAGCCCTTATAACAATTGGGTCGTCAACAGAACAGCGATCACGTCAAGGGGCTACCATATGCGAACACTAGCGCCTCATCGATAAAAAATCAAAATATATAAAATCTGTACGATCAATTTGAAGCGTAGGTATTTTAGTATTTTTAGAAATAAGAAATTTTATATTTTATATTACCCTATACTTTTGTAGTTGTAGTAAGAGATAGCAAATGTGCTAAAAACTGTCAGTTTTAGCTCTTTCGCTATCTTTAAGTACAATTAACCATAGTTTACTAATTAAAACAGTTCTAAAAATACAACAAGATTTATAAAACAATTCGATCGTCCAGATTTTTTATATTTTGTGTTTTCACCAAGTTATGATTTTTTATCGATGTGGCGCTAGTGTTCACATGGGGTAGCGCCTTAACGACCGTAACCGACGCAATGTTATGAAGGCTGCAGTCGTAACCCTGGAGGGGACGAACTTCATTATTATAAAACAACAACCATCTACAAAGTGTCAAGCTGACGTCACTTCAACAGATAGTTTTTGAACAACCACGAAAATCTTAAAACATATAGATAGTTTTTTCTTTTTACGAACCTAATCGCTATTTCTACCAGAGTGGTAATATACTTGGACTTGAACGACGGATAGCACAACCTGATGGACGCACCCAATAGATCCAGATGCTCATCTAGTTGCTCTTGTACTTGAAAGCTTTGCAGCCATTACCGGCCAAGCACGTGTCAGGCCACGCAAAGTGTACGGTTTCGTAGTTGTCTAATACCTACCTGTTTAAGACAGTAAACATTTATCAAAATATTTTTCTATGATATTTGTACCGAATTTCTTACTTACGAACCTGTTAAGCCTTCTTGATGTTGATAATTTTCCTTTTAAATTCATCATAAATTATACAGTACTACCGTGAATTTTTTCACATTTCCAAATACAACGGTTTCATTGGTAGGGAGGGGGGGGGGGACGGGGGGGACACTTGACTCTTATACAAAAATAAATATTCCTGAAACGTACACTAGCATCGATAAATGGTTTTAGCAAACCTCTGTTATTGTAGAAAAATCTATCCAACGATACCTCACACTATAAATCGTGTATAAAAAAAATTACCCTCAAAATTTTCCATGAATTTATGGGCTATACATACACCCGTGACCTAGACAAGATTTTGGCAGTATGTTTATGTGCGTAGCGAACGTTGTATGGTGAACGAGGCTAATATGAAATCTGAACATCCAACCAACCACGCGCAGGGAAGTTACTGGCACCCCATAAAAAAAATACATAGGTCGTCTCTGTACACATACTGTAACGAATGTGACCCAGTTTTAATATTGTTTTAAGCACAATAACAACAGAACTCTTTCGAGTTAAGTAGGTATTATGAAAATAAGAAAGGTGTTTGCATATTTTAACTCGTTCATTTATTGAGTGATGTTTGTATGACGAACGAAGCTAATGATAGAATTTGAACATCCAACCAATGGGACTTTACTGGCTCCGAACAAGGTCCATTCGTGCTCGCAGGGATGTAACTGGCACTCAATTAAAACAATAACAACAAAAATAAAAATAATTTTATTAAGAAAATATGGGTCGTCACTGTAACCATACGAATACGACCCAGTTTTATATTGTTTTAAGACTAAATGTAATAACAACTTTTACAAGTGGAAAATCATGAATATAATAATTAGCATTTTTGCTTTTCTTATCCTTGGTATTATTTGACATCGAAAAATTATATTATTGAATATTCTTAATTTAACTAAAAACTTCCGGCCACGTTTCCAGTGAGCGTACACTTTAGTGAACGTGCCAACCGGGGACCAATTTCTTCGTCTTTGGTTTTATTAGCTTTAACATCAAAAAAATTTTGATAAATCTTGATTCGACGAATAAAGACTTTTTTATTATGTCTTGATTTTTTTATTATTAATTTTCTGATTTTATTCCTAAACCCTCTGTTGACACCAAGGGGCTCGAATCTGGGCTGAAATGATTTCAGTTTTAAACTAAACAACATTTCATACTACATGATGATGCAGTCACAAGACCCAAAGCCAGCTTCTGTCTGCCAGCCCTGGCTGTTTGTATGGAGCCTGAGGGATCGATGGTGAGCGACACTCTGGCGCCGGGAGGTACAGGCCCGGGGCACACTGAGAACACCATCGTTTTACACACAAACAGAATCTATCCGGTCCGGTCTGGTTCATGTCTATAGAAACAGGGTTAATAATTAAAGGCGAGTGTAATCAATCATACTAATATTATAAATGTAAAATGTTTTGATGTTTACATGTTTGTCCCGCTTTCCCGCCTAAACTATTGAACGGATTTGGATGAAATTTGGGATGGAGATAGTTTGTACTTACCCTGGATACACACATAGGATAATTTTTATGGTAATTTTTATACCGCGGGTAAATCTTACACAACGTGAGCGTAGCCTTTGGTGTCTATTAAATCTGTAAAAGATAAAGTCAGTTTCGTTAAGGCGCTACGCCGAAAAAAAATAATTGCGCAAGAGGCGTGTGTAAGGTAGACGGCGCGGGCAGCGCCCCGCGTCGTCCAGCCGCTCCCCGCGCCGCCCCGCACAGACCCCGCTCTAAAACATCGAGGCGGGTCTATGACCTCTGCGACAATGATAAAATATTATATTTGTTTAATTTGTGTAATCGCGCTAAGTATATTACTGTGTATGATTCGATCTTTGAGTATATATTTTTTATTTTATTTTAATTGATCTTTAGTGTAGTGGAGTGTAGGGTAGTAATGATTATAATTTCACCTAAAAATAAAAGATTTAGTATTTCAAGGTTCCAGACATTTTGACATTGTAATAGTAAGTATAATTTGAATTACTATAATACGGTCCGCCCGCGGCTACGCTCGCGTTGTGTAAGAATTTCCCGTGGGAATAAGCCTTTTCCTGTAAAAAGTATCCTATGTTTTATTCCAGGATATAAACTAACTTTATTCCAAATTTCTTTCATACCAATCCGTTCAGTAGTTGTTGTCATCCAGTATCTTCACTTCAAAATTATATAGGGGACAAGGGGAAAATAATTCCCGTTGTCACCACTTTAATTTATTTATAAAATACCTACAGATTTTCGAGTATTTTTATTCCATTGTTTCCAAACTGAAGTCAATTTATTAATTGGATGCAAAAAAAGAAAAATGTGATGTTTATTTACGATTTACAATACGATCGATACGTATCTACTTATTTCTGATACGATCAATATTGTGAATGTTTCCGGAAATACATAATGTTTTCATCATGTCTATTTATTTCTTTGTGTTAAATCTAACACATCATAATAATCATACAGGATGATCACTATAAATGTCTTTATAATATTTTTATCACACACACGTCACTTCAACACATCAATTATTTGTTTCTTTCACTGTCATTATGACGAGTAATTAGTACCAAAGAAATATTATATCAAATATTTGGTTCAAATCAAGATAAAACTTTCTGTTTTGTCAATAAAATTGGATATGCAAAGTTTTAAAAAAGTATGCTAAATGCAAAACCATTTCGAGATATAAGGTTGGTTCCTAAATATATTTTGCAATTTTTTTGCTCAAAATACTACACGGTTGTTTATTTTTTTATAAAATCATTTAATTTCCAAGTGCCCTCCAAAAAGTAACCTGTAGCCGTGCCAACCATGGTAGCTTTGACGTCGAAAAATGATTCATAAAAATCTTAATTTGAATAAAACATTTTTATTTGATTTGATATATGGCTGATTCTCTGCCTTGACAAACGAGATATATAAAAAAATTACACAAATGTCAAACTTCATCTTTGAATATGGCACAGAATCTTGCGCCACGTGTAAAGCTTGATCTGCTATTTAAATATATTTAATTGTAAAACTTTTACTTTAGTATTATATCAGACTGCCCACGCCGCGAAATTTTATTAATAAAGCATCGACTATTTGTGTTTACCATTGAAATTATTGGGGCGCTTGGTCTGGCATCGCTAAAACACATTTGATGACATACGATGACAGCTAACTTCATACCTACATTTTTTGCTTGTCACTAGGCAAAAAATGTATTTTATTCAGCCTACTGTAGTGTATGTATGACTCACTTCAACCACATCTAGATAGATATTATTTAGCATCTAAGTAGCTTGTAGTCAATACGTTTGTCTGACGCACAACACGTCTTTCATTCTGACACGCTCCTGTGTCTCCATACCTCATGCATGGTGACCCTGCCAACACTGCCTATAATGCCTATAGTATGGGCAGTCCTGTGCCTCGCGATTCACTAGTGATAAAAATATAACGTGTTCGTTCGTAAAAATTGTAATAATGTGTTAAAACGAGGATCTGATAGGATGATATTTACGTGCTAAAAGTGGGTCTTTTTTGATGGGTGTGGAGTTATTGAGGAAGCTGCGGCGACTCTTGAGACGGGCAAGAGGAGGGTTGTGCCGTAAAGGAGGTGCCTGCTATCTTGAGACTGTTTCGCTCTTTCAATATCGCAAGCGTCACGTCTCACGCTGGGTGGAACAATTCCTGCCAGGGAGTAAAGCTTTCTCAGTGGTGTCGGTGTCGGGTGCCCGTGACTATACGACATGATTCGTAGAGAGCCGTGTCCACATTTTTCGCATGGGCTAAACGAGCCCAAACTGGACTCGAATATTCACCTGCTGAGTAGGCGAGAGCAAGACAACTCGTTCGAAGAACGTGTGCGCTGTCTCCCCAGCGGGCAGCGGGTAAGGCGTCTCAGGATATTGTTCCGGGCACCAACTTTACTCTTAAGCTTGCGGCAGTTCTCTCTTTATGTCAAAGATCGATCCCACGTGACACCTAAGTACCGTCAAAAATGTTTTAAACTTTCATACAAAATAATTCGATCAGCTGATCACCTTGTTTGAAAAAAATACAAGTTTAAAAAAGTTTTGGAATGAAAGTTGTTCAGTTTCATGGGCCGATTATTACCACACGAGAGGTTTTACGTTATTTTGCTAAGACGTTGACACGTTGTAGTTTTTATTTGTCACGGCAAAGCTAACGATATTAAGCTAATTCATTAAGTATTTTAGAATTTCTAAAGTGTGACAATATTTCCTTATATTTATTAGAGGTTCTATTTTGTCATAAAAACTAAGATTCTTGGATTTTTTTTTATTTTTAACATTGCCTCATTGTTTCCTTGGCAAAATAGTGCTCTGAACCGAGTTTCATCAAACCCATTAACTCATAGAAAAAAAAAAATGTTTTCTTAATGGAATAGTCCACTAACCCAAGTTTTATCGTAATCAGAGCACTAATAAAATAATAAACTGTCAGTTAAAAAATATGAGTTCATTTTGTTCAATATTATAATTATTTATTAATAAATAATTATTACTCATCCAAAATATCATTTGAATAAAAATACTCGTAAATCAGTCATTCATTTTATAATTATAATTTGTAACGTGGGAGAACGGAAATATTTATTCCCACTGTCCCCTGTGTTTTTTTTTTGAGTGAACATACTGGGGGACAGCGGGAAAAATCCTCAGTTGTCCCCCCGTGAGGGATATAATCCTTTGGAAATAACACTTGGCCCCGCACACACTTGGCTGGTTTTTTGTAAGCTAGGTATAGGCTATAAAATTACGTAACGAGTATGCAACTTTATTTTTGAATCAATAAATAAATTATATGTTACCTACCTAATACAATAAAAATTATTCTAAAAAACCGCATTTGGTTGAAGAATAGAACTACCTAACTATATTCCTCTCGCGCCTGTGTTGTACTAGAAAAATAAAATGATCGACATATGTAACTAGGTAGTATAATAATAACATCTAGTTTGAAAAAAAAATGTATACCTTGATGTGCCGTCCACTGTACATACACATACCCTTTGCGTAGTGTACTCGTATTATTAGTGTCGACCTTGAAAGTGATAGTATCACAAACTTGACTAAACCTTACTAAGTATACCTACCAACCTATATTTATTTAATTAAAAATCGATTTAGAAATATTGTCAATGTAACGGATCGGACGGACGGATGTGACGTACCTACTCATGGTACGTCTTCTCCAAATAAAATTATTTCGTGAGCCGGGTGGCTTGGAGCGCCACCGAGCGCACATCCGTCGTCGGCAAAGATCATGGGCGACTGAGCTCAAGAAAGGAAAGTGATGACGCTAAGCTTCTCCGCACGTGTTTAACAGAGAAAGAAATAATGTTCGCGCGCTCCAAGTAAATGGCGTAAGTGCCAAATTTACTTTCTCAGTTTATATAAAAAGTACTAATTTGATTTGTAAATTGTCTAGGAAAAAACATAAAGCAGTCGGAGACCTATCTTGTAACTAAATTTCGGCGACCAATAAATTACCATTTACCTCTCAGATTCAAATAACGAGAATCGAAGACGCTGCTTTGGATAACATTTGTATCGAGAAGATTTTTACCAAACATGTTTTGGCCTTAGTGTAAGCGTAGATAATAGAGTCTAATAACATATTTTAGAAAATCAATACATTTACTGGCGTAGATAATGAGATTTGATTCAACAAAAATCTTGAAAATTCCCGGACTAGCCCCCGTAACTACTAGGTCTAGAACGGTCTAGAAACACTGAACTGTAGGTTGGTTTTATGACGTAGGCAAGCACTAAGAAGGGATTTTTGAAAAGTCCTCCTTTAAAAGGGAAAAACAGGTCTGAAGCTAAATGTGAATGAAGTCGCTGGCCAATACTTATTTTTTATATTATAAATTTTGACCCACGACTTCATGTAATATTATATTTTTAAGCATTTTTTTTATTAAAAAGCATTAAATATTCATTTACTAACAACAAATAGATATTTAGTGAAAGCTTAAACTAAGTGACGCCAATCTACTTGTAGATTCAAAGTAAAAAAAAATACTGCTTGGTAAATACTGTATCTTGTAGCGTCGTTTAGTTCCAGATTTATTCTCATTAGAAATAGAAAATAGAATAGAAATAGAAATATTTTTATTATTCTTCTCTCACATAGATAAAAAAAAAAACATTGAATATTAATCTAAGACGTACAGTTAAATATGATCTATGTGAGAGACTGGAATCTGTACTAGGATATCCTGTATGACAGATTGCCAGCCTCTCCAACACCGGACCAGGAGGACGACAGGTTAGTACAACTTAAATTACACTAAATTATATAAATTATGTTCAGACACAAAGTTCAGTGGCGCGGAGTTCTGACTCGGTTTGATTTTGGAATTGCTCTCACTGCACCTCTAGCCTGACCATTTACTCTCTCTACAAGCTACAAGGGAGAGTTTGGCAAAAGTCAGTCCGACTCGAGCGGGCGAATCGCGACCCACTGCCCTTACCAACACAACATCTCCGAAGTTTTTATAGTGTATCTATGGTCTCCTGGTAGCTCGACTGTGGAAGAAGGTACAAGACTGCAGACTTGGCTGTTGTTATGAGTGACTTGGCTGTTTCTTTCATGAAGACGTAAAACAGTTTTATGTTTAGATTTGGAGTGACCTTGTGGTAAGGTAAGTGGAATGGTAAGAAAGTATTTTTTTGTTAAATTTTATAGAGTAACTAAAATATTGTAAGTATTTTAAAACGATAAATAGCAAGAAACTCCATAAAAATATCAATAATTAAAATTAAAATGTATACTAATCAGAAAATGGTTGTGAACTAATGTATCAACACGAGCTTTTTTTAGAAGTGTTTATATTCTTCGATAGTTTATTTTCCAGCATATACTTTCAACGCTTTTTTTTGCACTCGGTGCGATCGAGTGTTTAAGACGAAGTTCGGTTTCGCCAGCCATATTAGAGCCCATAATAGAAACGATTAAGGTCGCCGTTATCGGATGCGATAAGGAGGACTATATAATATACACTTTTAACTTAAAAAATATTCTTCTCAAGACCATATTAATATGTCAAAATGTCCATAAATGCTGGATGGGTCTCCAGAATGGCTGATATGCGTTGCCTATATTTATCTGCTTCCCTTTTCAATCTGAATCAACTTCAGCTTTCAATGAGGATTTACACGAGTTAACTTTCGTTGCCTGATCAGAGCACATTTGTAAATCGACCAGAGATTAATGACAATGATCTAGTTGATGAGTTGTATGGCGCAAATCGATCTCGTACGATTCAGATCTGAAATAGGTGCAGCTCATTGCAGGTAGCGTAGAACCGTCGTCGTTGAGTGAGCTCTGAGTCCTTTTTACTCAACAGTGGACATTTTCCGCTTGTAGATAGGTGCAAATGTATATTTTTTTCTGATTTAACTGCAACATAAACGATGTGAATCTGTATGTGAATCGGACTAAATTTGATTTCTACTGTGGGTTTGGGGAACAAATGATGGTGCACCGCTGCTGTTTCTGCTCTAAGAGCTTGCACTCATGGGATTTTCAAATAAAATCACGCAACAATATCTAACCTGACCATTTCCTCATTCTACAGGCTATAAAAACTGTAAATCTGAATTCTTAGCGTCCACCATGGGCTTGGGGTCTGGCGGTGGAGGGAGCGGGCTAGCGGGGGTTGCGGGGGCGGTGTTGGCAGCCGAGCTGGTCGCGCCACTTCTGCTGCTCTGCGGTCTTTGCTGCTGGCCCGATGACTCCACATCAGGTGAGCATTAAGTATCTTTAGTGATGGATAAGTTAACGCCAGTAAGCGATATACGATCTTGTGGTAAAAGTATGATCTTCTGCTTGACTATGTATAGTGAGTGACCTAGGGCCAAAGTCTACCAGATTAAACAGCCAATATCAAAATACAAAGAGCAAATGAGAAATATCGTGGATTATCAATAGGACTAAACGTGTGTTTCCTTTTTTTGTTTCAACTTTCATCATAATAGCTTTTTGAATAAAACCAGGCGTGTGCATTATCGTCTGGTTATAAATAAATAACTATTTTTATTCCAGACTCCTCTAGTACTACCGGAAAACACCCACAAAAACCTGTTGTTGCTCAAGGTAAGTATGTTAAGACATTTCCAGAACTAAAAGATGCTTACCTATGAGAAGGATTTTGTTGAAATCATTCTTTTTACGAAACTCACGAGAAAAAAAACTGCAAATACGAGCATATTCACGTATTCATAACAATTTCAATATTTTAGAATCGAGTCGCCGGCGACGACGGTCAACCGAGGTATTCTCACGACGAGCTGGTAGCAGCACCGTGTCCTTGCATCTTCCCAGCACTTCTGGTAATAAGCTTTAAAAGATAATAAGTAAGCTAAAAAGCAAAAGAACGTACGCCAATTATCGGGTTTCTTTCTGACCTTATCTCGCAAAAAATCACTACGCCAAATCAAATCAAAACGCTGTCTATTGGCTTTCTTTCAATTATTAATAATCCTTTAAGATTTTTTCAACTCACTTGCTCATAAAGTGGATCTTATTTCACCGGTTTTTGATACATAAAGCAAACACGCGTGTGTTAGTTAGTTAGTTGGTGGGCTCCCGTTTCCGCAATTAGACTCTGAATTGGTCCGTTTTACGTTCGGTTTTGGCTGGTTACTCCAACCAGCCCAGCTCCTTCCAGAAGCTCAGAAGCCTCCTGGGACACACGCGTGTGTTATAAACGCAAACCGTGAGTTATAGAATATAACTCGTAATGTACTATTTCCGTATGCTATTTTAATGTCGACTATATATTTTTACAGGCCACTCAAAACAACCTCTGTCAGCGCACCGGAGCCACGAGGAGATTCCGTCGAGACGTCGATCGCATTCCCACCTGTCACCAGGGGACGAGGACGGGCGGTACCACTCCGCACCCAGCGTCATCGATGAGGTTGGTACGGCCTCATGCAAGAGGATACAATAGGATTTATTTTTTAGAGAGTCATTAGCAGCTCTTATTTATATAAGTTCTACTCTAAGAAGCTTTAAATGAGGGCTATCGAGCCTCCAGTCATTACGTAGGCTCAATACCAATTAGTTGGTTGTTTTTTTGAGTATCAAATGAGCATTTACATCACTCCTTTCTGAAATGGTATCTTTGCAGCTCCGAAAGTAACTATCATACTTCACCTCAACTGTATTAAAAAAAAAAATCATCTTTCTAATCTTTTAAATTTAATTTATTCTTAGAACACATATCACTTGGTTTGTTCTAAAACACTTCGTGAAAGTCTTTTTCAGTATTTACCTATGAAAGTAATACTCTTCGTGTTGAAATAGCTAGATATATCCTTTTCAACATAATTTGTTTTACCAGGTAATACACCGTAGAGATTGGGAGCGTTCCTCCAAAGAACTTTATATCCCGCTCAAACCTGATGCCTCAGAACTGTTTGACGATGGAGACTCAGATGTCAGCAGTCCAGCTGCCCCACATGTTGAATCCGAATCCAGCTCCATTGAATGTATGCGCAGTGAACCTACCGTCCTTTGCAAGAAGCATTACACAAACATAAAGTCTTCCAGAAACAGAACCAAAAAGGAAGCCATTCAAAGTGATGTTAAAGATACGGATGCTACTGAAAACCAGTCACGATGCACGACTTCAGATTTTTATATCGGAGATGATAACGATTCATCTATGCTCAAGGAGTCTGAACCAGATAATACTATAGACATTTCAGAGGAGAAAATCAAATCAGTCTACAAAGCCAAGGACGCTAAGCAGACGTTCAATGAATCTATAAAATTAAAACAACACCCTCACATACAAGATGGTGATGAATGGACGGATTTGTCATTTTGGGAGGGTTATAAGGTGAAGATGGTGGATATGGATATGGATTTGTGTGTGGATGAGTTGGACCGATCTGGAGCCATACATCATGATGGGTCACGCGCGAGTCTGATCACTTGCGTATCGAGAACCGGAGTACTACCTCCGACTTCTGTTGGTTTGTATATCAATTTATCTAAAACCTTTATAACTTTTATTCTAAATGTTGCTAACTATTCTAACTAAACAGATCCAATTCAAGCTAGCTCTGGAGCTTTGATGCAAATACAGTGTCCATCTTTACAAATTATGCAGATTTCTAAGACAATCTGGCCATCTGTTTGTCTGTTTATATTGCAATAGTGTTATAAGCAAGCTAAAACATTACTATAGATACAGCAAATAATGCTTCGAACGACTTATTTATCTAACTTTCTAGTACAGGAAGAGCAAAACAATTCTTCTCTTTTTAAGTTAAAATATTAGAAGATTAATAATATTTCACCACGAGTATGACATCCTTCATGGCACTATAGAGGTCTTCGCGTGTACAGGTGCTGCGAAAGTAATGTTGAGTGTGACGCATGTGCTTTCAAGTCTAAGCCCGCTATATTACCATTTGGGTACAAATAGCAATTAGGACCTTTAGAAAAAATGCATGTGCTTGTATGTGTGTGTGCGCAGAAGCCATAGGATGGGAAGGAGGTGCTTGCTACTTGGCTGAGGCAGGGAGTCTGCGGTCTCGAGCTCGTCTGCTGGCGGCGGAGGGATCAGGGATCAGAGCGAGGCATGCCAGCGATGGAGACATCCTAGCGCCGACACTTAGGCCTGAGTCTGGAGCTTTTTCTGGTACGCATTTAAGGAGCTGGTGGTGGAAAAGGCCACGGGTACTAGACTGACTGTACTATGCATGCATGCTTACTGATCTTGCTAACGTCTGCGTGGCATGGCATTTGTATGTCCGATCATTGAATTGTATCTTTAAATTATAAAAATAATATTTTAAACTCTCCCTATATTTTTAGCCCCGACACCGTTATTAGAGCATGTGTTTTAATTATTAACTCGGACTCGTACTTTTACTTATATATGACTTTGAAATAATGTATTTTCTAAAATAGATACATAGATAGATACGAGAACACACACGAACAACAAAGTTATTTATACTGTGCGGGACTTGAATAAAAATAATGCAACAAGGATTATAATGATGTAATTTTAGATATATTTTACAAACCAAACTATCCTAACGACTTATCTTTTTCATAATACTCGACAAATGTTTTTGACCCATCATATTATATGTTTTTTAACTTATGAATATTATTTACGTTACAGAAAGTGACTTGGAATTAGAACTGGAGGCAGGTGAAGAGCGTCCCCCGTCTTACGATGAGCTAAGCCGCGCTCCTTGCAAAGAAACGGCTATATAATTGGAACAACGGAAGATGTTAGGGGAGTATCACACGTATCGACGCGGACTCGATGTTACCAAAAATCGTTGTAAATAAAAAAAAACATTGGTTTGAGCCGATCGATAAAAGCTGTAGCGCGCACACAGTGGTGATTACTTCGCTTTTATTCTAATGGGATCTTGATTTTGTTTTCTGACAAAATGTGATGGCCAAATGGTGGGGGGCGTCTAAACCAATGTAAAATTATTTTTTCTAGTTTGTAAGTAATAACAATTTATTCTTATTTTTTAACTTTGGTGAGAGCGTATACGCAGATTCTACCGAGAAGGTTTTGATCCGAGTCGCGAATGACGTGTTTTACAATCTATGGCATGTCAAAAGCTACTTCTGATCGTCTCAAGCCGATCCCACGCCGTAAAGTGGGGGGACTCCCTAAGTTACAGAAAGTATAAAAAAGATGGAAGAAAGAAAGAAAGATTGAGAATAGAAAGAAGAAGTTTGATTATGAAAGAAAGTATAAAATATAATATATTTTTACATAAATATTGATAGCTTATTTGCATTGTATGTACCTCAATAGGTTTAATTGTATTGATACTTAGTCACTTTTCCTATATATTATGACCAAGTGTGTGGTTCGTGTAGTTTTATTTTTTTTCATTAATATCAATCAAATAACGCTCACTAGCTTTGTAGTTGCGTCATTAATAAAAATAACGTGTTATAATCAACAAAAACTTGCGGAGAAAGGCCCTATAATAAGTAGATTAGTGATAAATTTTAATTCCAAATTTTCCTTACATACCAAATTACATATAGGTAGATAGAATAATTAAATAGGTAATAATCAATATAATTAATAAATACGAACGGTAAACCAAAGTGCGCTTGAAAAGTAAAAATGTTATAAATTGGTCTTTCGTTTCTGAATTTAGTTTGTTAGTAAATAATAATAAAATTTATAGCTTTAAATGTTAAAAGAGTGATTGACTAAAAATTAAAAAAGTTAAAAACTATGGTAGGTAGTGTGACATAACTGATTATAAAAAGAGCTTTCAATTATTATTTTTAGAGTTGTAAGTTCAAAATACTTCTAAAATATGTTGTTGTAGATATTATATAAAATTATTATGAATTGTTATTGTCAATTAAAATTTAATTACTTATGAATAATTTTATATATTATGTTAATGAATAATTTTCGTATTTAATTTTAATTTCATGGATTATTTTAAGGACAAAGGACTTGTTAGAAAAAGATATTTTTTTATTTTTCCTTTTAACGATATTCTAAAAACCTCGGTTAACATTGTACGAATTATGTTTTTAGAGGAATAATTTATATTAATTAAATATTAAAACTTTTGGTTAATCTTTTGGTCTTTATTATTATAATTTTTCCAAGGAATAAAGAAAATTTAATGATAAATAATCATATATTTTTTATAACTACTGTTATTATAGCTTATTAGGTATTTAGCTCTTATAAACTATTTTACAAACATGAAAAACATTGATAGTTGAATTTATTTAATTTATATTATTACTTTCATCACAAAATATTAAATGATTGCCAAATTAAGTTTTAACTTCTAAATTTTATTATAATATATAGGCAGGTAAATAGACACCCATTTGATAAACATATAATATTTAACTATATACCTATATTCCCATTTGGAAACAGACAGGCACGTTTTATAAATGCATATTTTTTTATCTGCTACATTATATTTTATATATTATTATAAAAGTTTTGGAGGATAAAAATACTATTACAATAAATGGCTACATTCGCAATGCTTTTCTCCACCAACTCGGCGAATTCTAAAGTATTACAACTATGTTTTTGTTTTCATTATGACCACAATCAGGTCCTCGAGAGCACAAAATGTGGTCGATAGTGGAACGAGTTAGCCCAGAAGGTGCCTGTTCACTCTAACTTTAAAAATACTTGGGTTATAAGCACTCGTAAAAACAGAAGCTGGCAAAGAATTCCACTCCTTGGCCGTGCGCATAATAAAAGATGAATTATGAATAAAGCGTGCGGCAAAGGGGTATGTCCAAGTGCGAATGGTATGCTGTAGTTCGTCTGGACTCTCGATAGTAAAATGGTGATGGCGGAATGAGCTCATGCAGCCCAAGTGCATACTCCCCGAAATACTGCCTGTAAAACACTGAGAGACATGCAATTTTCCGGCGATGAGCCCAACTGTGAAGCTTGGTTACCACTGGATTCTCATCACCGATAATTCTCTTGGCTCTGCGTTCCACCGAATCAAGTGCAGCAAGTTGATATTTTGCCGAGCCATCCCACAGGTGACTGCAGTACTCCATGCATGATCGGACTTGCGCTTTGTATAATGATAAGCGTTGTCCCGGCGTGAAGTAATGCTTGACCTTGTTCAGAATGCAGTTTGTGCCAGTGACTCGATGTATTCGCCAAAGTTGAGTTTGGTAGTTAGCTTCATGCCAAGGAAATCAAGTGCATCCGAGACCGATACAGGCGTACCCCAAAAAGTGGGAGTCAGCTGGAAAGTACTCCTTTATGTGTATTTTAATTTCTGGCATCAATAAGCCAAAATAAAAAAATATTTAGTTAAATCCATAGCCACCTCGGCAGGTTTATAAGTATAACAGGTAATAGTAAAAATCCGGACGTTATGGACAAAAACTTAAGGAACAATGCAATCTTCATCGAAGTTGGTTCAAGAGTTTTCAAGATATAGAATGTTTTTTTAAAGGAGCTTTTTAGCCACCATACCATTGTGTATTTTTAATACAGTCAACTGACGAGACTCAACGACAGTCGAAGACCTGTCGCGCCGTCATCATCATCGTTAGCCATCACCAGTTAACTACGCATGACTAAGTCTAACTTGCAGCCGCCGTATCAGTCTGCGTATTCACTGGTTGCGCAATCAGCTTCTCCTGGAGATCAGGAGCGGCTTCAAGAGCTGGCATAGGGGCTGGGTCCGTGACGTCATCGCCCCCCTCCCCCCCCGTGTCGGTGTGGGTGGCGGCGGGGGAAGAAGCGGCCGGGAAGATGGTTCCTCCTTTGCCAGTTGATGGTAACTGCTTGCAAATTTTCGCCATTGCTGTTGCGCTGTCGCGAACTCCTGTAAACGAAGAGTTTTTAAAAATTGAATGGATGTTGGTAAAAAAACTTATCATATCTGTCATTATCGGCTTCTATACGTTTCCACCAAAAGCCGGACTAGTGCCCTATGTGTGTGTGTGACATGTGCACTGTGCAGGTTTCAATAATTGATGTCCGACACTGTTACGATATTTTCATCAACATCATCAACATCAACGGCCCGTTACAGTCCACTGCTGGACTATGAGCCTCCTCCACTTAAGTGGAGGGTTTTGCCATAATCTCCACGCTTGGCAGGCGGGTTGGAGATCGCAGATTTATTAAAGGTTACTGTATCAGAGAGCGCTGCTGCCCGTTCCTTGTTCAATGTGTAGTCCCTGAGTCGCCTCTTACGACACCCACGGGAAGAGTAGGGGTTGGTGACAAATGTATTCTACTCTGCCGTCACCACACGGCAATTTTTATTTTTAAAATTACGCACTGGTACGCAGCCTATTATTATTGTTGAACGAGTATCATACGACGTTTCTCTATCCTCAAAAGATTACCAAGAAATTAACATAATTAATGCCACAAAACAAAACCTACCATGCTATTTAAAAACACTGTCAAGACTACATGTACACTTGTACACGATATTTATCTGGAAGCCGTTTACAAGAAGAAATGGAGAAAATGAAGACCTGGTAATCAGGTTACCTTGCTGTACAGGATAAGCGGTCCGTACAGGAGTGCTGCTGGCTACTGGCTCGTTCAGGGGTGAGTCTTCGCCCGATAGTTCTGTAATAATAAAAGTATTTAGTTTTAAGCTCGACTTATATTTTTTCAAAGAAAAGCTTTACCACAATGTTAAAATGCTTAACTGAATCATCATAGGGTTTTTCTTGCATCATCAACAGCTCATATACGTCCCCACCGAGGGGCTCGAGCCTATCCTGAATTAGGGCGATTAGGCCTTAGTCGATCGCGCTGGCCCAGTGCGGGTTGGTCAACTTCACACCCAACCTTTGAATTTCTTCGCAGGAGTGTGCAGGTTTCATCACGATGTTTTCCTTCATAGTCGAATAAACGTACAAACGAACCCGCATCTCCCGGACGGGAAGCAGCGGCCCTACCACTAGACCACCGACGCTCTATTGCATGTTTGCACTTAATCCAAGTAATAATTAATACAGCCTCTAGCAGCGAATCTTTGTTGGTCCACGTGCTACGGTTTGTCGTAGCGCTGGCTACGGCTTGCTGTAGCACTGACTACGGCTCACTGGGAGTCGGTAGGCACTCGTCAGTTGCTACGGCGCGTAGCGGGCGCTACGACGTACTACATCGCAGATCAAGTTGGAGATAATTAGGGTAAAATTGCATTGTTACACATTTATATTTTGTGATCTGTGATACAATGACATGTATTCATAAATAAATTAATTAATTATATGAGATGGCCGATAGGATGTATTTTCCCCAATTATCAGGTGAATAATATTGTAATCAAAACTAACAATAATAATAATATTTATTTATTTTAACGGACCGTGCACAACTAAGGCTTAAGAAGTTTTATTTACTTTTGCAAATTGAACTTTGAACGTGTCCAAACGTGTCATTTTGCACACCTTTAAATTTAAGAAAAAAATATAATCACTAATGTCAGTCAGTGTCACCTTGCTACATCGTAAGAATGCCGTCCTGACAGCTGTCATACACGTACAACTTTTTTTCTGTCTCTTTTACACCCATTTGGTTTTCATATTTCCTGCCTGCTGTTAGGACGACATTCTTACGGTGCGACAGGTATACATAGAAAGCAGAAGAACACTACTGTGACGAAACTATTTGTAAGTATACCAAATTACTACTGATTGAATATGTGATATTTGGCTAATTCTATAATAATAGAACAATTATCTACCTACCATACTTTGAAAGAAATAAACTTCTAATCTTGGATATTTGAGGCAATTTTAAAGACTGCCGAAACGTTAGGCGTAAATAGGGTATTATTTTTTGCACCTATTACCTAAAATCGTGCGTATGACCCGGTGGATAAAGCGCGAAAATCTTACAAACTTTAAAGACGTCCATTACCTTTGACTTTCTTGATGCAGAAGTAGAAGAAGTAGCAGCAGAGGAGGACGACGAGCATGAGGATACCGGCCACCGCCACGTAGTACGCCGTGGTGTTGGGCAAGCGAGGCCCGCCGCGAACCGACCCCATCTGACGAAGAGTCGTCATCTTTATCGTGTTGTAAGGTTGACGACCAACCTCACAAACCCTGGTTTTAGAGTTAAAAAGCTGCCGAAACTGGCCGAAAGCATGTGACTTGGCTCATGCAATGACTGTTTTATGGTTCTGAAGCCCGGAATCATCTTGTATTTTGGACAAACAGTTAATACTGTCGTGTCAAGCAAATTAAGATAAAAATAAGATAACATAAAAGTGTCTTTATTCGAAGTAAGATTTAACAAAATCATTTTTTGACGTCAAAGCAAGATGGCCCGTTCACTACAAGTGCACGCTCACCGTGGAGAAGACCGGCCGGAAGTGTACGCTCACCGTGGAGAAGACCGGCCGGAAGTGTACGCTCACTGTGGAGAAGACCGGCCGGAAGTGTACGCTCACTGTGGAGAAGACCGGCCGGAAGTGTACGCTCACTGTGGAGAAGACCGGCCGGAAGTGTACGCTCACTGTGGAGAAGACCGGCCGGAAGTGTACGCTCACTGTGGAGAAGACCGGCCGGAAGTGTACGCTCACTGTGGAGAAGACCGGCCGGAAGTGTACGCTCACTGTGGAGAAGACCGGCCGGAAGTGTACGCTCACTGTGGAGAAGACCGGCCGGAAGTGTACGCTCACTGTGGAGAAGACCGGCCGGAAGTGTACGCTCACTGTGGAGAAGACCGGCCGGAAGTGTACGCTCACCGTGGAGAAGACCGGCCGGAAGTGTACGCTCACTGTGGAGAAGACCGGCCGGAAGTGTACGCTCACTGTGGAGAAGACCGGCCGGAAGTGTACGCTCACCGTGGAGAAGACCGGCCGGAAGTGTACGCTCACTGTGGAGAAGACCGGCCGGAAGTGTACGCTCACTGTGGAGAAGACCGGCCGGAAGACACTCAGCGGGATTCGCATCTTCTGTACTTTTTTTAGAATTAAAAAAACTCTTTTAAGGGAAGTCTTACAAAGAGATTTTTCTCCTGACAGTGTCCCCATTGGGATTCGAACCCGGCACTTCAGCAATGAGAATTGAATGATTTACCGCTCGGTCACTGAGAGTAATATCTTGTCTAATCAAATACATTGAGAAGATTTATGAATACTTTATTCTTACCTTCACGTCTTGTAGAATGTCTTCTCAAACTATTGGTCCTCTTGTTATTTAATTTACACATTCAACATAATTTACTCATTATGTATATTCAGATAATAGACAAATATATAGATATTTAAAATAGTTATGGGACGTACATTATCGATTGACATTTATAAAATATTTTGTTACTAAAAACATTAACATTTAAATCATAATACAACTATTAAATAACCATACAAACAAAATATTTTAATAATCATTTTTGTCAAAGATAACACTATGATACTTGAGAGTAAGCACGAAATCCATCTCCCAAATTACTTGAAACTTTATTTGATACACATTTTGTCATTATCCACATCTACAAACCGAGCACTGATTTTTTTCAATTTATTTTTGAGGTATATAATGATGTATGTATATTGGACACCCAGCGGTCAACCAGCAATGTCTGGACTTGAAGAATGGCTTCGTCCGAAGTCGGGGTGAACGTCGGCGTCGGAAGGCAACAAGTAAAGGCGACGCGACGACGCCAGAGCTTAGGGGTGACCCAAGAAAAAATAATCTTCTACGGATCACTATTAAATTTGTTTATCTAAAAAAAGAAAATTGCAGTCTTCAAGCGTTTTATTTGAAAATTCTAAATCTAAATATAAAGATAAACTTATTTCACATAGTACATTACATGGGTATTGTAAGTATACAGATGTCAAGGTTTATATTATAATTTTATGCTCTGCCCGCAACTTCTTGGATTATCAAAGTTTTTTATCTGAGATGAAGTTAGCTTATAAATATTAAATTAAAAATTTAAAAAACCCCCGAATCAAAATAAGCAAATATTTAAAGTAAAATAATTATAAAGTAAAAAATTTTTTTAACATCCCGTTTTTACGCACTAAAAAGTATAAAATAAATTTCATTGAGATTTTTATTGGTGTAGTACTCTTGTAGGACTTAAAACGAAAAACGTGGGGTGCGTAGAGTAGATATTCTAAGAAGTAGAGAATGAGGTGATGGCTGAAAACCAGCATAGCTGACGCTGTAACCTTTTCAAATAATACCTATCGTTGAGCCATCAAATTCGATTGAGTAACATCTACTCGTATATTATATTCTAATTTTATTATAGACATTGAAGGACGGCATAATATGGTTTGTTCGTTGAAATGGCGCTATAATGTCGCGTCGAGGTACTGCTTAAGCTTAAGTAAGTTAGACCCTTCATTTAATTTGCTAGCATATCCGACCAACTTACTTTGATATATATTTTTAAAACTTAACTTCGGACTTTACACTGTTCTTATTTTAATAGGTGTATGTGACACCAGCCCGATGGTCAGACGATATCGTCAAGATGACGGGATCTCACTGGATGAGGCTGGCACAGGACCGTGAGAATTGGCGCTATAGAGAAGAGGCCTATACCCAGCAGTGGGGTGATGTGGGCTGAGTATGATGATGATGTGACAGAATCGCAATCACTAACTTTGTCTGTTCCGTATTTTCCATACAAAGTAGCACTTCAGCGTAGCACATCGTAGCGCCTGCTACGGGTTGGTCGACTTCAAACACAATCTTGAATTTCTTCGCTGCTGAATGCAGGTTTCCTCATGATGTTCTTCTTCATTGTAAGAGCGGTGAACAAACAATTTGATTGGTATTTTTATTTTTTATTTACACTTATTAATGAAATTAACATAATGTGATTATTAGCAGCCCTGATCTAGGATCTGTCGCGACTCAGCGGCGCCGGAGGACTCACTCCGCGCATGCGCTAGCATCTCACTTTCCAACCCACATCTTCATAAAATACCATTCATCGGTGATTCAATCTCAAGACAATATCTCCATTTCCCTCTTCGCGGCAAGAAATGACAAGGATAGATAATAGAGATAGCGAGTCGGATGTACAGCTGAAAGGTTTTTAATAGAGAGGCGACCTGTCATGTCAGTTACCACATATCCATTGATAGAATAATGATAAATATGAAAATAATATGATTATTAACACCCGACTTAAGGAAGCATTAGGAAGATTGAGGTTATTAAGATAACTGAGAGCGTCGGTGGTCTAGTGTTTTCCAATGTGCTTTAAAATTTCGAAGAAAAACATCTTGATGAAACCTGCACACTCATGCGAAGAAATTTCAAGGTTGTTGTGTCAACCAACTCGCATTGGGCCAGCGTGGTCGACTAAGGCCTATCGCCCTAATTCAGGTAGGCTCGAGCCCCTCGGTGGGGTCGTTAATGAGCTGTTGATGAATCTTTACTCAGTTAAGCATTTACTCATAACTACGTCTTGATAGAAAGGGTAATTCAAAATATCTAATTTCCAACCCCATCTCTGTTGTTTTATAACGCCCAAGGAGCGTGAGGCACGTGAAGGCGTGGTTGCAGCTTATGCCACTATGATAATGGTAATCAAGCCCAGATTGTATTGTATGTGCAATAAAGTATACGTGAGACGTATGGTGTGACGTGTGGGGACGCGGTACACCCAATCAAGTTCTGCATAATCCTGGAAGACCCCGTCAGGGTCATTCCTCTCCCGCGCGCTTCTCGCCATGGCAACGTCCTAGGCCGAGGTCCGTGCCCCCAAGTGGGCGCCCTTAGGCTGTTGCTATTAATACTAGGGGTAAGAGCCTTCCGCTCCCCCAAAAGTCCGGTTACGCTTGATACGTCGATTTTGCGACACAAGCATAGGTCCAAGTCAAAAAAAAAAAAAAAGTCAGAGTCATTCAGAATCGGAAAGCTTGCAAATCAAACAACAGGGCTATTGAATTAGACTAACAACAGTAAAATTGCAACACTAAATCTTAAAACATATCAAAATCAAGTCAATAGACAGCCAGATATGAATAAAAAATTAAAACAATTTAAAAAATATAATTTTTATTAACAACTTTATAACTATAGTAACCAATGACATAATAAATAAATAAATAAATAAATGATTATTGATACATTTAATAGATAATACATTCATAACGCAAGAAGGTATCATTTTAAACTCAAACATTACCTATACCTTGCATGTAATAGTTATTGTGTTTTTATAATGCGAGTAATTATTTCTTTGCATTCATCACGAAATCGTTGCTTTATGCACTTATTTTAATTTATGTAAGGTATTGACAATATTTTATTAAAACTACTAGCTTTCCACCCGCGAGTTCACCCTAAAGCTGCTTTCCACCAGAGATGTGCGAGAATGCGTTGTGAGGGATGTGTTTTTCAGGAACCAATAGAATCGCTTCGCCTGAGCTGTGCTGAGCGAGGCAAGGTAAATGCAGCGATTCTATTGGTTCTTGAAAAACAAATGCCTCGCAACGCATCCTCGCACATGTATGGTGGAAAGCAGCCTCTTATATGTGCCAAGTTTCATCCTGATTTGACCACTGATTAAAGTATGATTGAGTAACAAACATCCAAACATACAAACTTTCGCATTTATAATATTAGTAAAACGTGGTAAAACCTAATCATTTATGCTCAGAAAGGGTATTTTAAACGACGGCGATTTTTTTTTTTAATCCAACAAGCACAAAACAGTCAAGAGTAATAATTGGATAAATCGACATGATTGTCTTCTATTTTATTTTATTATAAGTTGAAGAAGCCATCTAAAATCAGTTGCTTATTGTTTATACCAAAGAAGCCGCGAAATTATAGCCTTTGGAAAATTAATCATTCCATTAATTTGAACAACTTTCCTTATAGTTACAGTTACCTCTTTCAGTCAGTTAATCGTTTAGATGAGCGCGAGGGCCTCTGTGAGTCTGTGCCCAGCGGCCGCCACGAAGCTGCTGGGCGCCACACGAAGAATGTTGTAGAGTGGCAAAAACCAGGGCACAGTCCGAAGGTATTTATGTATTTATATATTATTATATATTATATAACTAACGTAGGAAATAGTAACAAGGGTAAGTTTACTGTTAGAGATCAGGACATGAAGTGAAGAATTTGGCAGAAAAAAGACAAAATCGAAACGTAAGAAATCTAAATTTGAAAATGAAAGATAAAACTGCCAGCAAGAAAGGTTGCCAGTCATAAAACAGGAAAGAGGACAAATACCTCGTGACAAGTCTATGTTCCTCAAGGAAAGTTGATCAGTTTTATGTACTGAACTCTAACAACGCTTGTTGGTTTGTCCACTGAACGGACAATTTCTTCATTCCTTGTTTATCCGGCAGGTTAGGTTACCATAAGACTAGGAGCCCATAAATACGGAGTGTAAGTGACAGACAAGTCTTCACAAAATCTTAGGGTACATTCAACCCATAAATAGTTTTTTTTAAAGTGTGGAGAGTCTTGTCGCTTACAACTTGCACTTTACACCTTATTTATTCTTAAATATCAAAAGATTTTTAAAATGCCGTCCTCCTCTTGTCGTGTTCCAGATTGAAAGTCGTGAAGTCCTCATAGAAACCGCTTCTTTCTAACGCTATCCCGCCATTTATTTTTGTTCTTGGCATCGTGTAGTGCGACCGGTGTCCAAAGTTGATCGGACTTGATCTGCCCATCTTGTTGGGCTGCGGCCTCTAAGACGTTTGCCATCAACCTGGGCAGTTGAGTTTTTTAAGATTGTGGTCTTCTTTTCTGGCTATGTGACCGAAAGCTCCAGTTTTCTGCGCAGACAGCTGGTTGACACCAGTTTGTACTAGGATGATACGGTCGAGGCGAAGAGTCAGGCCCATGGTCGGTAGATGATCACGTCGGGAGACCGCTCGTCCCACGGGTCAGGGTAGGCTGCCACCACTTGGGCTGCGGACAAAAACATAAATAAATATGTGGGCACATCTCGCACACGGCTGTTAAGCAAACTGCGTAGGGCTTGTACTATGGGATTTAGACAGACAGCAAATACAAGTGCTCGCGTATGAATGTTGGCCTTGGGCGGGATTCAAAACCGTCAGAATGAATTTCGGCAGACAGGCATACTTCCGACTAGGCCACGGAGCCGTCACAAGCCAGACAAAACCACTTTGCATTTTCAAAATTAACATACATAAATAAAATTGCATTATTTTATAAACAAAATATTATGTATGTATGTACTCTTTCCTGAAAAATATTTTATCAAGTAACCAAAAGACAAGTTTTATTTGATACGATTTGATTTTGAAAAGTTTAATACGTACTTTTCTTATCGACTTTTCCCGCGTGGATTATTTTATTTATTTATTTTATTTTATTTGGGTGATTTACAGCCAGTAATAACAATAAAAAACTAAGCTAAACAATGCCAATTATATATCTCCATATACCTACAAGTATAAAACCACAGCAGTAACAATCGCTTATCCTATCACTCTCCAGACGATGATGAACTAACTTCTATGCCAATATTCACGTTGATTGATCTTGTTCTTTGGCGGGCAAAGAACAAGAAAGAAAGAGAGGCATAATAATATAGGTACACCTTTCACATTTATAAATACTACGGCCACGTGATTGGTAAATTATTTTTATAGATTAAAAAAAAAAACAGTGCAATGACGACAGACGGTTATGGTATCGTAAGTAAGGTTAGGTGTTATACCGTGGGAATAAGAAAATAGCAATAGGTACCAAAATGTATTTGTGCCAAATTTAATCGAAATCGGTTCAGTGGTTTACCAGTGAAAGTGTAACAGACAGACGTAAGGATAAGCAGAAGAAAGTAATCATTAGAATGATTTTAGATTAAGATGTCTCTAAAAGACAGTATTTTATTAATATACACACAACACACACCACACACAACACACACATATCACACTTTCAACTCAACAACACTCTCCTATAGGGCTGGTTCTATCATTTGCTGTATTATTATTATTTTATTTTTATTTTTTCTGCACACATCTTGATTGTAATGTTTAAAGGGTTACACTAGTACATAAGCCTAGTTAAGTTGAAGTAGCCTAGTCCTTGCAATACAGGGAATCCTAGTGCAAGGATTAGCGCACTAATTGGATGTAAACTTTCTGCAAATAAATTCATTTTTCATTTTCATTTCATTTTCTAAGTTAAATTCAAACTCTTCCTACTCTAAGCATTGGCTCTAAGACTTTTCTTAAGTGCAATACTTGCTTGGGTAAGATGCTATCATCCATGAGTTCGGGTTGGTCAGCACGGTCCGCACTTCAGGCTCTGGAAATAAACAAAAAAGGATGTTACAAAAACAAAGAAAAAAAACAAAGATTTCTGAAGCATGTCGGGAGCGAAGCGAGCCTATCAAACCTTTTGACCTATGCACAATGGCGGACAAAAAATTGTTTATTTTAATTTTGTTGTTTTTTATTGTAAAAATTTAAATATTACATAATTTTGATTTAAGAATAACAAAACTAAACTCTTATAGTTTAGAGTATTGTACAGAACATCCCACGAATTATAGTTTAGAATGAAACAATAATAATTGTAAATTATTACACATTTCTTCTGACGATTTTTTTTATCGTGTTCACGTAACCATATTAAAAATAATGTTTTTACCACTAATGGTAATGGTATTCGTTTTTTCGGTCAAAAACGAAACAGTATTTTTTTTTTTAAAGTAGTTACTTATTTGACGTTTTGGCCAAATAATAATACCTATAACTTGATAACTTGAAGCATGCAAGTCCGCGCCCACTATATTACCACTCTGGTATAAATAGTGATTAGGTCCGTCAAAAAAAAAAAAAAACTTGAAGCATTTTTAGTAATTACCTGAAGGAGGAAAGCAGAGACTCCAAACCCTCACACACAACGCAGCACAGAATCCCACCAGCAACAGGATCCCCACACACACCAGCGCTATGACGTAGGCGTCGTCCATACTTCCTTTCTTCTCCCTTTACAACAAGGCCAGTAGTGGGCAGGTCACCAACCTGATATGGTAGATATAAGATTGAAAGTTATTTAAGGGAAAGAAAACAATGTGTTGAAATATCAAAGTAACTGGGATAGATTCTGAGCCAAAATCACAAAATCATCTAACCATAGCCTACTTTAGGTCGACACTGCTTGTAAATTCTTCTGGTGTCCCGCAGGATAGTGTTCTTGGCCCATTTTTATTTTTAATCTACATAAATGACCTGCCTATTACTATGATGCATAAATGTTTCCTTTTTGCAGACGATACCACTATCCTTATCAAATCTCAGAACAAAAACTTGTTTCAAAATGACATCAATATAGCACTCGAAAATGTTATTAGCTGACTTGAAGTTGAAAAAACAAATATAATACATTTTTTATCATACCCAGACATCTCCTTAAACATTACAAATTATTTATAATAATATTATGTTGAAATTCATAAATTTTTAGGTTTAGTATTGGACAAGCATCTCTCATCTTTTTTAGTGCGTACAGCACGAGAGTGGAATGCTCTTCCGGCGTCTGTGTTTCCAGAGTCTTATAATCTTGGTGTATTCAAGGCAAGAATGAATAAGCATCTTTTGGGTGAGCGTGTATAATCTTCGACCTCGTCATCACCGTGGTCAAACGCGAACCTATATTAAATTTAAAAAGAAAACTGGAAATCTCACATTGACTCACTGTGCAAAAGAATTGACCGTTTCGTCTATGGCCTACGTAGGTTAAGAGAGACTGTGTCACAGGAGACAAGCATAACTGCTTACTATGGATATGTATCATCGCTATTGAACTATGGTATATATATTGTGGGGTAATTAATTCTGTGGAGGTGAATAGAGTATTCATGTTGCAGAAAAAATGCATGCGTGCTATTGCAAATGCTGCATATATGGATTGTTGCAGACCTCTGTTTAGAAAGTATAGAATTTGCCTTTAGCATATATGTACATCAAGAACATGTTTGTAAAACAAAATCGTACCGTTAGACCTCTGCGAGTTCAGTGTCCACAAACTTTATCAGCCATCTTGTTGCTCTTTTATTTATAAAAAAATGTATACAATTTGAGCATAGAAATATACAATAATCTGCCAACATAACTGAAGTCATTAGAAGTACATATTTTTAAGACCAAATTGACAAATTGGCTTCTGGGAAACTGTTTTCATAATGTAAATGATTTTATATCTTATAAGTCCTGACATTTTTTTATATCATTAGTTTTGACATTATTTTAAATTTATTGTATTTGTTTTTGAAATGATGGCTACCTATAAAAGCACAGACATTATGTAATGTAACTAATTGTAATGTTCTTGAATTAAATTGACATATTTGATGCCTGGTCAAGTACTACTATAACATACCCAGAATGTAACATCAAAATAAATGTGTATAAGTATTCTGTAAATAAATATATTTTGTATTTGTACTGGCCTTGATATTGCTAAATTGGTAAGATCAGGTTAAATGCGGATAGCTCAGGAAAGTGGCGCAGTAGAAGAGGCCTATATCCAGTGGATGTTGGCTAGTAATATGATAGTGCGGGATGTAAAGTCTACAGCCAACCTCACAATCCGGTGTCAGTTCCTTTGAATCGTGCTTAGACTTTTAAATCAGAAGGAGAAAAGCAGAGCCTACAAATTTTTGCACACAACCCAATACAGATAGCTATGAAGAGAAGGCCACCCGCAACCACCAGCGATAAGACGGTAGTGTCGTCCATAGTTTAACCAAAATGATAAACTACCTCATTGGTACTGGCTGAAAAATTGGTTGCATCATCGTGGAAAACTTTCTTCTTTATTATTGAATAAGCCCAAGTTCCTCTTTTCGAGGCTTCCGTCAACTGGGACCACAAGAAACTGGGACCGCGGTCCCAGTTGCTGGATCCATTTAATTTATTTATTTTTCTTCCGGCACCTGGGACCAACCTCGAAATGAATAAAAAAATCTATTGTTTAAATCAAATAAGGTACAGCTAAACGAAAAAGTATTTAAGTAATATTTAATAACAAAACTCTTTGTTTGTAAATATCATTTATTTTTGTAGTAAACATAAAAAATCAAATTATTAGCAATTATTAAAAAAAGTTTAAAGTTCTTGATTATTTTAAATGTAGCTAATAATTTTTTTACATATAGGTACAAAGTTAATATCGATTATTACAAATTATCAACGAACTATAAAAAATATGAACTATCATATAATTATAAACATAGATATTACATATTTGCAAATATATAATAGTTACAAACCTATAATGCCCTAATTTTAAAAAGAAGGTACAACAAATCTTGAAATAATTAAAAGTATATGTTATATAAAAAAATATGTTATATTTTTACAATCGAAGAGTTTTGTTCTTTAATATCACAACACTTTTTTGTTAAACTGTACTGTACATCGCTTGAACAATAAATATCGAGAGTGGTCCCAGTTGCCGGAAGAAAAATATTAAAATTAAATAAATCCGGCAACTGGGACCGCGGTCCCAGTTTGAGTGGTCCCAGTTGACGGTCTTTATTTCTCTTCTTAATTTTCTTTTTTTATTTATTTATTAATTTTAGGCCTAATGCTTGCGTTTTATACTCTCTTTTAATACTCTGTTTAGATTAACGTTTTTTTGAGCTTGTGTCTATAGCGTTTCTATGTCTTTCATTGCTTTTATAGACATATAAAACTTGAGTTTTTCTAAACTAATTCAAATAGCAATAATGTCACCTCTTAAGAACTTCGTGAGTAATAATTTCACGTAAACATTATAATAATTAAAATATAAACGTATTATTTCAATAAAGCTGAAGCATTTCCTTTCCGTATTTTTTATGACGGCTGTATCAACAGCCATCAAATGATGATGATTAAGATGGTGTGTGTTAGTTGATAGGTCTTAGTTGATCACCAGTATGTATCACTAATAATTAACAAAATTCACAATTTCACACACTTTTTTCTTTGCAAGTATTCTAAAAGTATTATTCTTTACAATTGTAACTAATAACTAAGCTTTAGCAAATAGAGCCACATCGTTACAGAAACAAAAAAGAACTGCTCATCTTCACCCAGACACGAAGGCGCCAAGTTTGGGCATGCGCGATAGGAATCAGGACTTGGCTCACGAATGAACACGTTACCCTAATCGTAGATATTTTGTTTAGTAACTGCTAATGTGTGCCAGCAGCTGCCTACTGTCAGGTCAGCAGCTCGCGACGTGTAAACCAGCCATAATAATGATGATGATAAATTAGAGTGATCAAGCGGTTGGTTAGTTACATACCCCTTAATCCTTATAGGTGGTAAAAGCCCTGGAAACTGAACAATTTTCATTTTACGACTTTTGAAATTGAAATTAAAGGCACTGGCCTTGATTCGGGAAGTCATGTTCTAGTTCTAATTTAAAAATCCAGCTATCCTTTTCGTTTTATGACCAATGAAAGAGAGGTGAATAATTCAGATTAAAGAATGATGTTAATTTGAACGAATGATAACCTAAAATAAGGGAATAGCTGTCAAGGGAACAGATTTATAAGTTGCATGTTTGAAGTGCTTTCTAAAATTGTACAATCGACACGGCCATAAGGTTCAAATTCGATGTTTGACAGCTCTATAGGATGGCCATCTCCTGTCCCTTTTCAATCTTTAAAAGGTGAAAAGGACGGGCGAACTTAAATTAAGGATTAGAACGAAACAGGGAGAAATTAGCCTCACTGTATTGTTTTATGGAGTGCAAACATTCTTTAAAAATTTAATTTAATCAATTTTAATCTTCCTTGTTAACTTTTAAAGGTGATAATCTTAAATTATAATGATATACGTAAATATAGCCTTTGTGGAAGATTGGTCGAGCGACTCTCACGGAGGTTCGGGGTTCGAATTTCGGCGGGAACATCGTTTGGTTGTATTTGCAGGCTTTGGTGATTACCAAATTGTCCGAAAAGATACGCATACCGTGGGTCCTGGCTGCTTTTTATGGGGGTAGTCGTTACACGAGCCGTGTCAATGGCCTTTGACGCCATGACACTGAGACCAGGGGGCCGTTTCACGAAGCTACAAGTTACAAATTACAAGTACAATTCGATGTACATTGCGTAGACAGTGAGATTAAAACGATAAGGCCTACAGTTTAGGCGAATTAACTACGCAATAAATATCAAATTGTAACTTGTTACTAGTAAATTGTTGCTTCGTGAAACGGGGCCCAGGTTTAGTGAGGTCGACGGTTGACCTTACAATCCACACGATGAAGAAAACGAATTATTCTAGGTTTAGAGAATAATGTCAGAATTAGCAATAAGGATACTAAAACTATGTACGCAACAGTAATGAGCTCCCGCCAGAATTGGCGGAGAATATTCGCCTCTTACTCTTGCGTATCATGGATTGAGTAAAAGTGAGAAAGATAAGATATTTAACGACCTGTCTTAGAAGCGTTTAATTGATTTATTAAAATACACAGCTAGTACTTTACTGGTGCAGTCATCACAGAGGTCTCGGAAGTCGGCGCGGCGGCGCGTGCGCGGGTCCTGTAATCGGAAACAAAATGGCCGCTTGATGAAATGCTCGACCATCCATTGAATAAAGACGTTTATTCTTCATTATAAAATTGGAAAAGCCTTCTCTCTCACTACTCGTATACATGGTGTAAGTGACAGGTCACCGCAAAATAATAGGGTACTAGAGAATTAAAAATCAATCTAAAACAAACAAAAACAAAAAACAACAAAAAAATACCTCTCATCATATTCTACTGTAATTTCTTCCCGGTTTTATTTTTTATTTTTGTGATCGTTTTTACTCAGTTTTATTACATTACGAGTACTTCAACTTAAAAATACGATTTCTATCTGTTATAAGTATGGAATGGGGAGACAATCAAACACCGGTGATGTGCTTACAAAGACTCATTTATTTTAACGCCTAACTAGCTACATGTATTATTACAAGTACACCCACATCATCTCTCTCCTTATATAAGTACCTACTTACCTAAAACAAACAATAAGTATACATTTCATACTCGCTTTAGCCTATACTATACCCACCACCTTACTAAACTAAACCTAAGCTACCTAAACTTTAATTAACTTTGGTTCTTTATTTTACAAAAAAAAACCTGTTATTTGTATCTAATTGGTGGGCGCACCTGACGTCCACTTTTCGTTATGTAAAAAGGGGAGTCAAGCGCGTCACCAGGCGCCGCCGCATCGCGCGCGCAGGTCGAGGACGTGGACGCCACCGCCGCCGGCACTGACTGCGCTAGAGGCAAAGACATGCGCCGCCTGTCGTTTAAATTACTACAGTTTCTAAAGTCAATGGAGCAAGGTGTCAAACCATTACTAATTAAATTATTCGTGTTACAATTTTGACTTCCTTTAGATTGTAATACGTGCGTTCTGTTTCTGCGGTACGTCCCCCTATCACAGTCGTCACCCAGTAAGAACGGGCCCTGCCCTTGACCTTGGCTTTCACCCAGGTGTTCCCGTCTCGTAAGCGTACAGTGTCTCCAGTGTTGAGTTCTGGTAATGGTCTCGTGCCACGGTCGCAGGCCTCTATTTAAAAGGTTGGGAATCCTAACATTACCTTCCTTGTACTTGTTACAACTTTTAACTTTTGTTAAAACTAATGGTGAGTTATTTACAAAGGCGAGTGAGGTTTGGAGCCGAAGAATGAGAAGCACTACAGATAGGCTTCTGTATAACACTGCACCAAAAACTGCAGTCTATATGAAGAATTGTTACGCTATGTGTGTAAAAACGTACAATGCTCTTCCAGTTGAATAAAGCATTTACAAACTAAATTATTTCGACGGAAGTTAAAACATTATTTTGCAGTTAAACAGTTTTATTCAGTAAAGGAATTTCTTTTGTCAGACTTAAAAGACATACTAGATAGTTAACTTATATTTTATAATGGAAAGCTATTCTGCCAAATAATAATATGACAAGTATAATACAGTATGAAAATCAAAAATATTAAATAAATTGTATAATGTATATTCCGTGGTGTATTGTATTGTATAAATAATTGACAACTATGTGACTAAATTCAAATTTTACTCATAATTCATTCATTCATTTTTTAATTTTACTGATAATAATTACTTAAGATCTTAACCTGCATGTTAATTTTATTCTTGATAATATGTTGCATACTGATGAAGTCAGTTAAGCGCGCTTGAGCTATAACAAAATATTCAACCTACTCTCTTTGTACCGTGTTTACCGCAAATAAATAATTTCATTTCATTTCATTTCGTAGTAACGCTTCATTTTAGCAACATTTTCCTCACGTTTTTTTATTAAATTACGTACCTTTACAACACCTGGCTTCAATAAAGCATCCATTACGGGCAATCTTGTTCTTAATCTTCTACCCATCAGCAAATGATTGCGCCGGTGATTACTCTTCATCTCCAATTGGCGTATTTCCAAAGTTTAAAAGTGCCAACTGCCAGTCAGTCCCTGTCTCTTTAGCCTTTTGTAATAATTTTTTCGCCGTTTGTATGTTCCTTTCGACTAAGCCATTTGATCTTGGATACAATGGTGAGCTGGAGCTAAAAACCAATGTCATCGACATAGCTCTCTGGATAAGCAAGTTGAAGTGGGAATGGGCAGGCCATATAGCTCAAGAACCAATAACCACTGAGATAAAAAGCTTCTCCACCACGGGCCGGACGGAAGGCGTAGTGTTGGACGGCCTCCCACAACACAAGGTGGACAGACGACTTGGTGTACTATATTAATAAAATTCTGTGTCTTGGTGAAAGTTGTTGGACGCCGCCGCCGCCGTTTGTGGACCATTGTGATTGTGAGTCTCGTGAAATTTTGTGAGCAGTTTCGATAGATTAATCAATTTTATTTGTCGAGTCAGTTTTTGGAAATTTCTAAAAATGACGGAGTTATGGGGGCTGCCAGCTTACAACGTCCATCGCTGAAGCTGTTTTCCTCTACAGTCACATTTCTCAAGCAATAAAAAAAATATAAAATAAATAAATGAAATAAATGTAATAAAATAAAAATTAAATTAAAAAATGAAATAAAATAAAAAAAATAAAAATTAAAAATAAAATTTACGAAGTTACGAGGGTTGGAACTTAAAAAAATCATAAATCAGCCATTTAAAAAATCGCTATGTCTAACAGCTCACAGAGCCACTAGTTTTAAGGAAAAAATAATAATACAAGCAATAATCTTACTAGAAAAATGTGGCATGGCCTCTACTGGATGAGGCATGGCTATTGCTGGATTTGGCATGGGCCCTGCTGGATTGGGCGTTGCCATTGCTGGATTGGTCAAGGTCGCTGCTGGAGTCGACATGGCTGCTGATGGATAAAGTCCCCCTGTGGGATAGGCCACTGTCGAAGGCGCCATGGCTCTTGGATACGGCACTACTGGATTTGGGTTACTCCTGGCCACTTCTTCGGCTGTCAACGGGGGTAATAAATATATTTTAATTACTGTTTTATAGTCCTAAATATAATCAAAAAGTAATGTAATGACTTACGATTATTTATACATTAACTCAAATTTATTTGTAACCCTTCTGTTGTCGTGAAACACATAATAATTTCGATCGAAGTCACTGACAATAAGTAAATGATTTATTCCAATTGGTGGCGCTACTGCAGCTGATGGGATTATATTATGAGCTCTATTGTACGTGAATGAGCTCTACAATTATTTTTCTGTGTCACTGTTACAAAAACAAATACACTAAATACCTCATAAATTTATTTAATAAGTCCACTCATCATAATCTCGAGAATTTTGTTCAAACAAACGACGAAGGGCTGGAGAAAGAAAAGGTAGGTTCACTTGGCTCGTCTTGGCTGGGACAGTACCGTGCCCCTGGGGGTTCTATCTGGAGAGAAAACACTCAATATTCTACAAGACACGACAAAGATTCTTCTGAGAATCACTCAAATGCGCATAAAGAAATCTCTACATATTTTTTTATTCATATGTAACAACCAAAAACGTAAACCTTCTGGCAGGACTCTGACTGAACCCACGACCACGCAGCCAACGCGCTTACCAACTACACCACAGAGGGCATCACAGGAAAGAAGGAGTCATAGTGGCAGCGTCAAAATTAGTTCCTGCTAGCTTTCTATGAACCATTATTATCACGTCACCACTACGGCAACCACTCATGGCGAGTTATTTTTATTATCTCTTTCATTAACTTATCTGAAATCTTTATCGAGAATAATAATAGCACATCATTTTTTCTCTGCTGTTTAACATTTCATCTATCTATCTAAATAGTATATAATATTATATATATTATATAATGCTGTGCTCGCCTATTACTGACACGTGTACCAGAATTGTAATTATTTAAGTATATGTTGTGAATGTATAGATACATTGTGTTGTTGGTGTGCCTTGATATAAATAAATAAATAATAGTCACTACTGAAAAATATAGCAAAAGCTTTTCCTCTGCAATTTTTCTAATGTCACAAAAAAATACCACTCAAAATATACAAAAAAGGTAAATAGTTTTAGTAGTTACAAACGTTATTTTTGAACTGTTGGATCCACCCGCACTTTGCAGTTTCAAACATTGCAATTCTAACGTGTGTAATAAAAGGAAACACTTTACTGTATTTGTTTTAGTTTTAAAATAGAAACAAAATTAGTTCCTTACATGACTTGTTTGTAGGCAAGTTCCTGTTATTTCTAAAAAAACGGATATCGTTATCCTTGTTAAATATTTTCCTGTTATACTAGCTGATACTGGTAACGATCTCAAAGCAAATTTTAATTTAAAGGAGTAAATGTTGTATCAGGAGGTCAACGAGAATAGAAGGGACTCTACCGCCATGGGTCCTAATAATAACTAGTGGCTCTGTGAATTGTAGACCTCGCGAGTCTGTATATCTTTTCATATTTATTTTAATTTTTTCTCCACAAACATTCCCGACCCCTTGTTTTTTTTTTTTTTTTTAACTTTTTTCTATTTTATTTTAATTTTTTTTTTTTTTAATTTTATCTTATTTTATTTCATTGGTTAAGGAATGTGACCTGTAGATGAAAACAGCCTCAGCGGTAGACCTTGTAAGCTGGCAACCCCCATAACTCCGTCATTTTTTAAAATTTCCAAAAACTGTATCGACAGAAATATTCGTTTAATTTATCGAACCAGCTTACATAATTTCACGAGAATCGGTTGAGAAACGCGACCTGTAGAGTGACATAAACAAACAAATCCACAAATAGACATACATAAGCAAATTTGACCAAGCTGAAACAGAGACGCTTCGCTCGCTCGGTCAATAATAATAATAAAAAGTACTTTTAATAAAAACATTGCGCGTTTACGTTTAAAACTTGCTTAATTCATAATTTCTGGGCAAAAAAGGTATAATTTCCGTAAAAAGGAAAAGTAAATTAGTTACTCAGTGGGTACTTTCGGTTACAAAATTACCTGAGACGACTCTCTTGACTAAGTACGCAGATCTAAGGCGCATTTGTCTCAGGTGTCTCTGTCACCGACGTACATCTTTGTAAACATCCTGTTCTACTGCGCTGGGCTGTTAAATTAGTACAATATCCAGAGAAATATACATTATCCCGCTAACATCGAGCTCTGGTAACCTCGAGTCCGTTGACATTGAGTTAGTTCCGGTAGCGTCGATTCTATCTGCAGGATATCATTATCAGAATTGAATGTATTTTTTTATAGACCTCAAGTGATTCAATCTCCAATGTCCTAACCAAACTGCGGACAGCTTCACAAAGTGGTCACTGGGATGGTTATAATTATAACGTTGACCAAAACAAGGTTGAGGAACTCAACAAACAAAACAACGCAAATGTTTAAAATAAAAAAAGATAATTACCTCCGCGTTTTTTGCGACTCTTCGAGCGAATAACACATTTTCATCATCAACAGAAGAAAAAAATTACAGCTCATATACGTCCCCACCGAGGGGCTCGAGCCTACCCTGAATTAGAGTGATCAGGTGTGAGACTCGAAAAGTCTCCCCACTGGGTGTGAACTTCCAAGGACTCTTTGGAAGTCTTTAAACAGACTCCGTACCCAGGTCGGTCGGAGTAAAAAAACCGTCTCAGGTGGGGTTTTTTAGACGGGGCGGACCTTCGGTGCGAGTGTGGCGCGACGCCGCAGACAATGGCCCACCTTTTATCGTGTCCTGCTTGTCCTGACTCGTGCTCCCTGGAGGAGCTCATGGAGGCCTCAGATGGAGCAATCAGGGTGGCGGCATACTGGGCAAATAAAATATAAAATCTTTGACGAGCCATCGACTCGAAGAGGAAGAAGATGGTATGAGTCAACCACGCTGGCCCAGTGCGGGCCTTTGAATTTCTTACATTATGAACGTACTTAAGAATTCGAAAACACATTGGTACGTGGTGGGAATCGACCCCGCGTCTCCCGGACGGGAGGCAGTGACCCTAGCCACTACACCACCGACGCACAGTGGGCCGGTCTTTTAATTCAGTGAACATAGGAGTCGAAGTTGGAATTCTGGTCAGATTTTTTTTAATGGTAGAATATTTCATTCCTAACAACATTGTTTATTACAAAAAAATCTCTAGGACGCATAGTTACTGAGAAAAAAATGTTTTTTTTTTATGGAGAAAAACCAAGTTGAACTTCTTTCTCGAGTTGTTTCTCCATGCGGCTGGTTTTGTTGAATCTTTTGGAAAGAGTAGATAATATAGAACCCACAAAAACAAAAGAGCCCCATCCGCCGACGACCACCCGCGACCCGCGACAGACAGGTCAGTGAATTTATTTTTTTATTTTTCTGCTATTTTCTAGTCTGGTGTATCTTGTGTTGCTCTATAAGTGCTTATCTATTCAATGCATTGTACATATTTTTATTTTATAAGTATAATATCTCCCTATACCTACGAATATTTGTATTTAGTTGTTTTCTTAAGGAACAAGCTACAAAACAGAAACGAAATGATGTACAAACACCACGAAACGAACGATCGAATACGATGACGACGTAACGAATAACTCAAGCAGCTTACGACCAATCATTAACAAAATACCTAATCAGTTTAAAAACATGTTTTTACATTATTTAAGAGAAATTTGTATAAGTGGTTGCAGAATCAGAACTTTATAATGTTAATGAATTACTAGAGCGCCGTCCTTTTTATTATTAATATTTTACCTACCTTATATAATTTGCATGCTACAATGATTTAGCTGAACATTAATGTGCTTTTCTATTTTGTGTCATCTGTATACCGTGTTTAAGGCAAATAAAGACTTTATTATTATTCTTTTTTCTTAAATTTTAAGACCCTCCGCAGAGGTAATATCGGCACGGGCCGGAGCCAAGTGCTAGCGTAGATCTAAAGTCAAAAATTTCCTCACGATCCTGCAAGTATTTAAAATAACTGCCTTTTGTAAAAGGACGAGAGTAGATGTTTGCATTTTCAGAGTATTTAGGCTGCGGTGGAGTGTTCTTGGGATTACACCTGTCGTAGATAAAATTATGGGTACTGTTTTGGTACTGTCCGTAACTTAACTACGACGAATGACTATACGACGAACGCCAGTTCGAAATCTGTATTTATTTGTTTTCTGATGATATTAATAATGCATTATGATATGTGCCTAATACTGCTGTTATAATATTAAAAACACTTATTAAAGAATAAAATACCTTTTTTTTTACACCATGAGATATACCTAACCTAAAATTACCTACTCACATACGATTTTTTTTTATCTATATTACATTTTAGGTATTGTAGGTGTGGTTTAATTCCAATTACTGTGAATTTATTAATTGTTTATTTAATTACTTCAGTTTTTTATTGGGTTATTTATTTATTTATTTTATTTTTATTAATTGTAGTACTTAATTTATTAATAATTTATTTGCATACCTACTGAAGAGGCCGGTAAGGGAAAAAGGGGTACCTTCGATATGTGGACGTTCAGGCGCTGGAGTTGGTCCCAGGGCTTCTCCAAGTTAAGAGTTGCGTTTAGGTTCACTTATGGTTTATCTTTTATGAATTGTTTACACAACACTAGCACTAGATTTTTAAGTTATTTAATTGAGAAAACACTGTTATTTTCACAATTTTATTTAAGCGGCGCGCGAGTTGAAGCTATTAGGACGCCATTTTTTCTTTGACTGGTACAGGAGAGGAGAGAGGGGTAGGAATACGTTTCGTTTCATACATAAAAATAAAGATACGTTTCGTTTTAAGTAATGTAGTAAAAATTGTGTGTGTGTGGCGCAGCCGCCTACACTACAATATAACTTTACTGTATCTAGGTACAGTGTTAAAAAAAAAACAAATTTGGGTGGTGTTTGTTTAATTTTAGATTTAGGTTCCTTGGTCCGTACTGTTGTTATTTATATTTTCCAAATGTGGGTACTACACAACTATGGGTTTAAATTAGATGTTGTTGCATTTTCGTTCTGGAAGTGTCTTAAATAGTGAAGGAAGTGTAATAAATTGTAAAAAATGAGTTCTTCTGTGTCATGTAATGTTTTAATATCACATAAAGGAAACGATTTGTTAGAAATCTCTGGATACGTGTATTATCTTAACAAAAGACGTGATGACATGTATTATTGGAAGTGCAGTTATAAAAAAATATGTGTGGTGTTTGTGTACGTACAAAGAAGGTAAATGGCCAATATATTCTCATGAATAACCAAATTGACGAGCATAAACATGAACCAGATCCTTCACAAAAACACAATATAGATTTAAAGCATAAATTGAAACAGCGTGCCATTAACTCAATGGATATGTCGCAGTCATCTGGTTGAATCTCTTATTCAACACTCCCCATTGTACAGACGGTAGAACACACACAGAGAGCCAACGTCTCTCCGGAGACTGAGGGTGTCCAAGCCGTCTGTGAGTTTTGGACCGTCGACAATACGAACTGCCCGGTGTTGGATGGAGTCGAGTGGAAAGAGTTGGTATTGGGGCGCTCCAGCCCAGATATGAGAGCAGTACTCCATATGGGGCCGAACTTGAGTTTTGTAAAGCAAAAGTCTGTACCCCGGTGTGAAGTACCGCTTCGCTCTATTGAGCACCCCAAGCTTTTCTGAAGCCAACATGGCTTTGTCCTCCAGCTGACCCCGAAACTGGACCTCGCTCGTAATGTCGACACCAAGAATCCCAATACTCGTGGAGATGGTAAGAGGAGTACCCTGGAACTGTGGCGCTGAGACAAATGGGGTTCGTCGTTTTTACCTTCGCTTCGAATGCACAATTTTAGAGAAGACGTAAAACATTCAACTTAAAACTCTCTTAATACACCTTTTTAGGTTACATTCATTCAAAATAATGTGATTCGTTGATCTGGGCCCCGTTTCACGAAGCAACAATTTACAAGTAACAAGTTACAATTTGATATTCATTGCGTAGCCAATTCGCCTAAACTGTAAGCTCTTATCGTTTTCTCTAATCATCTACGCAATGTACGTTGAATTGTACTTGTCATTTGTAACTTGTAGCTTCGTGAAAAGGCCCCCTGAAGTCATTTTCCTTTTTTCGTTATTCATAAAAATGAAAACAATATCTGAATTGTTACCGGACCACGTAAATCGTCGTCGAATGTTCGTATGTTTGGTATAATCGTCGCCAGCGCAAACATCGATGCTGTCTTGCATTCCTTTTCACGAAATCGTTATAAATCGTAATACTTTTTACGATACGGGTGATCGTCAAAAATAACGATAACCTGCGGTTTACGATTATCGTTGCAGCCCTAGTTATTATTATTTATAAAGTTATATGCTCATTTTATCCATGTGGTGACGGCGGAGTAGAATACATAAGTCACCAACCCCTACTCTTCCTGTGGGTGTCGTAAGAGGCGACTTAGGGACTACAAATTGAACAGGGAACGGGCAGCAGCGCTCTCTGATACAGTAACCTTTTAATCTGCGATCTCCAACCCGCCTGCCAAGCGTGGAGATTATGGCACTTAAATGGAGGAGGCTCATAGTCCAGCAGTGGATTGTAACGGGCCGTTGATGTTGATGAAAATATCGTAACAGTGTCGGACATCAATTATTGAAACCTGCACAGTGCACATGTCACACACACACATAGGGCACTAGTCCGGCTTTTGGTGGAAACGTATAGAAGCCGATAGTGACAGATATGATAAGTTTTTTTACCAACATCCATTCAATTTTTAAAAACTCTTCGTTTACAGGAGTTCGCGACAGCGCAACAGCAATGGCGAAAATTTGCAAGCAGTTACCATCAACTGGCAAAGGAGGAACCATCTTCCCGGCCGCTTCTTCCCCCGCCGCCACCCACACCGACACCGGGGGGGAGGGGGGCGATGACGTCACGGACCCAGCCCCTATGCCAGCTCTTGAAGCCGCTCCTGATCTCCAGGAGAAGCTGATTGCGCAACCAGTGAATACGCAGACTGATACGGCGGCTGCAAGTTAGACTTAGTCATGCGTAGTTAGCTGGTGATGGCTGACGATGATGATGACGGCGCGACAGGTCTTCGACTGTCGTAGAGTCTCGTCTGTTGACTGTATTAAAAATACACAATGTATGGTGGCTAAAAAGCTCCTTTAAAAAAACATTCTATATCTTGAAAACTCCTGAACCAACTTCGATGAAGATTGCATTGTTCCTTAAGTTTTTGTCCATAACGTCCGGATTTTTACTATTACCTGTTATACTTATAAACCTGCCGAGGTCGGTGGACTGTTACGGGCCGTTGATGATACTGACCTCTAACCTACCCTTTCCTTTCCGTGTTATTTTTTCCTTATACGCGTTCAGTTTTCTTACATTGTACGTACAGCTATGTAATATAATTAATTACTTGACACGGGCACAAAGTAAACTAGTGCCAAAAAAAAAGATAAATATAAAATCGAAGTAAGATTTAACTAAATCATTTTTCGACGTCAAATGACAATAGAAGACCTACCCAATCAATCAGCCTACTGCAGTCCACTGCTGGACGTAGGCCTCCCCTTGGGCACGCCAAAGCGCACGATCACCCACTTTCCTCATCCAGCCACCACCAGCGACCCTCCTCAAGTCATAGTCCACCTGGCAGCAAACAACACATACCTACTAGTTTACTAATATTACTAGTGACCATGTGACCATCCGCGATTCGCCAGTTTTTTATACTATGTCATAGTAATTTCATTAAATATTTCTTAAAACAGTCATCATCAACAATAATACAGCCGCAAAACCTCTCAGGCAGTGGCTCAGCCCATGAAACTGAATAACTTAATTTATGTTCTAGAAGTTGCTCAAAATCTCAAAAAAAAAAAAACAAATAATTTCTCTATGCGGAGAGCCCAACGAGCAGCGATACTCGTAAAAGCAATGCTCAAAAAGTCAAAGTCAAAGTCAAAATTTTTTATTCGAATTAAGATTTTTACAAATCATTTTTCGACGTCAAAGCTATCATGGAGTCTCGTATTAATCCCACTGTTTTGCTATACGAGGACGCAATACTTTTAAGCGTCCGTAAACTTTTTGTTTTAAAAGAATCCACAAACACCCATAAAACAGTAAGAAAGGAGATTGACCATTTTTGTATGGACGCTGGACCAAGTGCTGCCCAACATTGAATCATAGTGCATAATGTTCCTTAGACTAATACTAGACTAATACTAATCTGTTTTTTGTTATTTTTAAAGTCTTCGTGAAACGCACTCAAAGCTTGTCAGGTGCTTTCAGCCATATATTTCTACGTATATTTATAATAATATAGCGAGACTCTGTAACATGAAAGACCTATCTGTTAGAGAAGCTAAGTCTGTCATTTATAAGTGGCTTTCAGGTGCCTCCTATGAAAAAACTGAAACTCTTTTAAATACATTTTTCTAAATCTCGTAAACCACAGCTGGATCAAAACGGCCAGTGTTCCAGCGAACATTACGTTATTTTATCAGTCGCTCATTTACGTCATTCTTTATTTATTTAAGGTTCGCCAACAGGTCTGCCGTGCTTGTAAGGAGTGCAGTAAGTGTAAAAATACCATTTAGAAATAATGAAGCCTAAAGTTTCAGATGTGGTTTTCTTGTTTTGAGTGATTTCTGTTAAGTTTTTTAATAACAATTAATTTTTTATCTATAGTTTAAGTGTCATAGTTTAATATGTTTTTGATAATATTTAAGAAAAGAACACATTGAAATCTTTAAAAAACATGTTTTGCTTAGTGGCCCCTTAGATTGTTAGTTCACGGTTTTTGTTGCTATCAAGCAAGAAAAATATTTATTAATTTATTTATTTACTAGCTTTTCCACCCAGCTACGCCCGGGACTGAAACATAATTATACCTAATTACAATCGCTATACTTTTTAGTGTAAAGGTCAAGCTACACGTAAAAAAATATAAATGAAAATATTATTTTTTCAAATATAGTAGCCTATAACCTAGTCAGTAATCTCTTTTATCGATTAGTACAAACCCCATCAAAATCGGTGCAGCCATTCTATAGTTATAAAAGGACAAACATTCAGTTTTATATAGTAGAAGACAACCAGTGGTAGTTACATTTTAAATCTTATACTAAATGTGACGTTTGTTTGTACTGTTATATTTTAATTACCCACCAGGGTAATTTGCGTTTTCTATAATAAACCAGTCAGCAGCTAGCTCTCGCCTTTTATTGACGTTGCATTGCCGACGACGGCAGAAGCATTGAGTGCTGGTGGCGGTAGCGGCGAGGCGGGCGAAGGCCTGCACTACTCGGGCGCAGGGCGCGGGCCCCGGGCGCGCGGGCCAGGGAGGTCGGCGGGCGCCGGCGGCGCGGGCCATGGTCCGCAGGCTGCATCCGTCCGCCCCCCGGTCTGCTGGCGCTGTGGCAAGGCGCATCGTGCGGAACGGTGTAGATTCATCCACTATAGTTGTGATGAATGTCATCAAAAAGGTCATCTTAAAGTGATGTGCAAGCGTAGGTATGATAGTGCTAGTGCTAGTGGTCGAGTGGACGGTCGACATAACTACTTGAGTGACGAATCGGATGACATGTTTAACATCGAGGTGACGGCGCAAGGTAACAAACCGTACTTTATTAACGTGTGTATAGACGGAAAATTAATTGAATGCGAAATTGACACAGGCAGCCGTATTTCGGCTATCAGTGAGGACATGTTTCAACGTTTGTTTACGCATAAGAACATTAAACCGGACAATTTAGTATTACGGTCATATTCTGGTGCACAAATTCATGCACTCGGTTATATCGAAGTTAGGGTTTGTCTAGGCGATGTTGATACCACATTACCATTATATGTAATTAAAAGCGGGGCTCGACCCTTACTGGGAAGGGAATGGTTACGTGCATTACAACTCTTGAGCGAGCGGGTGCTAGCGCACTATGAGGAGGGGCGGCCGCTGGTGCTGGCGGTGGACAGCAGCGCGTACGGGCTGGGTGCCGTGCTCGCACACCGCTACGCGGACGGCAGCGAGCGCCCCGTCTCGTGCGTCTCAAGGACACTTTCGTCCTCCGAGCGCAACTACAGTCAGCTAGATAATTAAGCGCTTGCGATATTGTTTGGGGTATCGAAACACCATCAATACTTATTTGGGAGACATTTTGTGTTACGCACTGACCATCAACCTCTGACACATATTTTTGGAGCTAAGGGTGGGATTCCACAGACCGCCGCGAGTAGATTGCAGAGGTGGGCGGCGCGACTGGCTGCTTATGATTTTAGTATAGAATACGTGCGTTCAGCGGACAATGGACCCGTCGACGCGTTATCACGATTGCCATTAGCTCAGGAGGGTCACTTAGCAAAAACAGTAGATTATGTCAATTTGGTAGAGGAATCGATGCCGGTAAATTTTAAAGATATTGCTAATGAGACAGAGCGTGATACACTGTTGTGTAAAATTAAAGGGTATATTCAGTTTGGCTGGCCATTGCACGTGAGCTGCGATGATGAAAAATCGTATTTTGTGAGGAAACAAGACCTAGTGTTAGAATTAGGATGCATAATTTATAAGTATCGATTAGTCATTCCTTCAGTACTAAGAAAACACATTTTAGTAGAGTTACATGAGGGGCATTTAGGAGTCAACAAAATGAAAACATTATCCCGCAGCTATGTCTATTGGCCAACCCTAGATAAAGAGTTGGAAGAGTTGTGTCGAAGCTGCGAGGCGTGCAGAGCGGTGCGGGACGCGCTGCCGCATGCACAGTTACATCCCTGGGAGTTTCCGTTTCATCCCTGGCAGCGGGTGCATGCAGACTTTGCTGAGTGTGTAGGAAAGCATTATTTGATTATTGTGGATGCACATTCCAAATGGATCGAAGCGGTGGAAATGCGTAGTACTAATGCGAGCTTTACCATTGCGGCGTTTAGAAGTATTTTTGCGCGTTTTGGTTTGCCATCGCAACTCGTAACCGACAATGGCCCGCCATTCTTTTCACAGGAGTTCAAAATATTTTGTAAAAATAATTGCATTAAACATGTAACTTCAGCACCTTATCGACCGCAAGGCAACGGGGCGGCCGAAAATGCCGTCAAGACTGTAAAGAAAGCAATAAAAAGAGCAATACATGAGGGTGAGAATGTCACGACCGCTCTAAGTAAATTTTTATTGCAATATAGAAATTGTGTTCACGCTACTACGGGTGTATCTCCGGCAGTGGCTTTACAGGGTCGAAGGCTCCGAAGCCGTTTAGACGCGGTGCGGCCGGACGTGGCGGCGACGGTGCGCGCCGCACAGGAACGACAGGTGCGAGCCGCCGGCGGCACGGCACGCTCCGTCGCCGTCGGAGATCTCGTGCTAGCAAGGGACTATTCTAAGGGCGGAAAAGGTGGTCTGAGGGCAAGGTAGTTAAACAAACTGGTCCAGTTTCATATAATGTTGATATGGGCCGCGGCGTTCTATGGCGTAGGCACGCTGATCAAATTGTTAAAAATAAAAATAGATACTCTCTATCGCGGGCATCTATCCAACCAGGGGCGGAGGAGGTTAAGTCAAATAACATTCCATCTCCTGAGTCCGCGGGGGAAAGAGTTACTGATGACTCATTTGAAGACGCTTCTGATGGCGCTGAAGGTTCGAGTCAGGAGCCAGACAATCCGGCCACTGATGTTGACCCGGTCAGTGGTACTCGGTCTCCATCACCACCGCCGCCATCAGGTGCGTCTGCACGAGCACTGCGTGCGTACAATCGTGCTAAACGGACCGAGGTTTTACCCAAATGATTTGCTGGAGATTTGAATACATTGTATGTTTAGCATAAGTGCTTTCTAATGATTTGTTTAGTTTTTAGTTATGCAGTTGTTGTTTTGTAGGGGAGAAAATGTGACGTTTGTTTGTACTGTTATATTTTAAGGTGGTGGGTAATTTGCGTTTTCTATAATAAACCAGTCAGCAGCTAGCTCTCGCCTTTTATTGACGTTGCACTAAACTAATAACTAAGGATGTGGTACACTACCTTAAGGTGCCACGACATGCTTATTAATATAGAAATAAAACTATTGAATACTTAAAAATTTGAAACTGAAATGAGATTCCTTTTTTAACATACTTAAATCTAAGGTTTTTCTAGAGATTTAAATACTTAATTGACTCTTAAAGACACTAAGTGAAGTATTAAATATATCTACAGAATGACATTGTTTGTTGTAATTTCTTTGTAATCTTGATAAAGGGGAATTATACTTAAGATTATGTAGTTCTAGCTGGAGAGGGAGATAAAAGTCTAAGTGGCTGACGCGGTAGACGGCTTGGGTTGGGAGTGGGAACATACGTGATGTTGAACACGTATATCATGCCATACAGGGTGTATTGACCGAGCGAACGCAAAGCGCGAGCTAAGCGTCTCCGTTTCAGCATTTCAGCATTGCTTTCGTATTAAACCGCCGGCCCAAGGGGCGAATTTCAATGCATCGTATATGCATAGTGGTCTCCTTCGAAACCACATTGGCAAGACAGCTATTAGTTTGGTGTTATTAAATATCGTAGTCTGGGTAGCGAAGTAGGAAGCTTTAGTTTGGTGTTATTAAATATCGTAGTCTGGGTAGCGAAATAGGAAGCTTTAGTTTGGTGTTATTAAATATCGTAGTCTGGGTAGCGAAGTAGGAAGCTTCTGGGAGATATGCCAACCTAAACAGGGCCTCAGATCGCAAAAAATAATCGATCGAATATTGATATAAATAGTGAACAGGGTCGTTGGTGGCATCGTCACGAACATATTACACATCGTCTTGGTTAGTTTTCAGGAAGCTTGCGCGCGGTCAGGGTGGAAACACCAAGCCAATTTTTTCAAAAAAATAATCGACTACATATTGGCATGTAAATACATTCAGGAGTTAAGACAGGTCTCAGGCATGTAGAAAACCATAATCTTGCGTCGGTCTCAGGAAGCGTCTAGGAGGTCAGGGCAGATAAGTGTATTTCACATAATAATATGAGCTCCTGTGAGCATTATTCCTTATTCGATCGAAATGAAACTTAGCACAAAAATTGTTTAAGACTATATTATGATCATGTTTAATTTTTAACAGAATTCATAAAGTGGTTCCCAAATGGCAGTTAAGTAAACTTTAAAAAAATAGTTAAAAATAAATTATTATACGTTTGTGGGTACAACTGACGCTAAGCAAATTTTTTTTCATTACTTACTTGAAAACATAAAAATAAAATAATATATGATGTAAATAAATACAGTGATAGGATGATTGATCTTATACATCTTCAAATAAAATTTACAAATCACTGCCCTATTATTGCTTTGTACTAACTCCACTTTTTAGGTAGTGTGAGTTTTTTGCATCATGTTAATGTGTCTATATTTTTCTGTACTATATCCACCGATTGAATTGTATATATCTCGTAAAGTCACTGAGATACGCAATATAGGATTGTATTACATTCATGGGTCGAAGAAATGTGATGTCTATTGTTTTGTTCTATATCCTTAACTAGCTGTTGCCCGCGACTTCGTCCGCGTGGAAACAGGTTTCGCCCGCGACGACCGAACGAAAGCAACTAACACACCCTGCTCGCGCATGATGCCCTCTTCTCTTATCTTTATCTTTCTTCCGCCATGAAAGATTTTAAAATCGTTATTGTTTTCGTAATCAGCGACCCGATAAACCATACAAACGATACTCATATTGATTTTCAGACTTTGTCACCCCATTTCCCCCTTTTAAGGGTTGAATTCTGAAAAAACCTGTAACACGTATTTATTTATTTATTGATAGGAGTACTCCTGTGAAGTTTCGAATAATATAGTGTAACTAATCTTGTTTCCTCATACAAACTTTGCACCCTCGTTTCACCCCTTTAGAAGGTGAATTTTGAAAAATCCTTTTTTAGTGCACCCCTAGACCTCTTATTTCTAGACCCATCGGTTTGGGCTGTGCGTTGATATGTCAGTCACTCAATCAGTCAGTCAGTGTCTTCTTTTATATATTTAGATATATGTTTAAGTGAACGAAATACAAAGTATTGCAGTATATCCATCATAATTTTATTGTGTTTCTGATGGTACAAAGCAATATTAAGAAATTTTGCACCTTGCTTTGTTCTATATCTAAGCATGTCAATTTGACTCATCACATTTATATCGTTTCATTTCATACCTCAGTATGAAACAATAGTTTTGATTATTATATTTTTTATAATGATTTTTTTAAGTATTAATTCTTCGGTAGGATATAAAGTTCATTGAAGACAAGGCTGTATGACCCATTGCCTCTTTTAAACAAGAGTTATAAAAAGATCATGACGTGTGTTGTGCCAGACGTTCTGATTTCCTAGATTTCCTGATTTATTTATAATTTTCCTGATTTTATTAGTATATCTCCTATATTATTCAGCCTATTATAGTCCACTGTTGACTGAAGGGCACGCCAAAGCGCATGATCACCCGCTTTCTTCATCCAGCCACCACCAGCGACCTTCCTCAGGTCATCAGTCCACCTGGCAGGGGGGCGTCCCATACTACGTTTCCCGAAACGCGGTCTCCATTCGAGAACCAGTCTGCTCCAACGCTCATCGGTTCTGCGACAGACGTGGCCAGCCCACTGCCACTTCAGCTTGCTACATTTCTGGACGATATCCACCACGTTGGTCTTCTGCTGCATGATTTCGTTACGGATTTTATCCCGTAGCGAAATACCAAGTATAAATCTTTCTATAGCTCGCTGAGTGACATGTAGCCGGTGGGCCGGCTTCACCGTCATGGTCCACGTCTCGGCTTCGTATGTCAAAACGGGTAAAACACGCTGGTTATAAACCCTGCTTTTCAGACATTGCGGTAGTGGCGACGAGAAGCTAAGACGCAGTTTGCAGAATGCTGCCCAGCCCAACTGTACTCTTCTTACGATTTCACGCTCGAAGTTGTCTCTACCCAACTGCAATGTCTGCCCGAGGTAGACATATTCTTGGACAACTTTTAGTACTTCGCCATTGTTTGATATCGGTTCCGGAATGATTAGTTAGTTGAACATGACCTTAGTCTAGTCCAAGTTCATCCGGAGACCGACTGACAATGAGGCAGCGTTGAGACTGTGTGTATGTGCATAGACTAGGCTTTATCGATTTTCTTTAGGATTCCAGGAGCTCTTCAATGAATGTCTTCTTATTAAAAGTGAAATAAACATAGATTTATTTAAAAATCTTAAATAATGTGACAAAATGACAAAACTATGAAAATATAACGAGCAGTGTCGCGTGCGGTCGTCGAATGGCGATAGATCTACTTGCTGACCCCCGCCCGCGCCCTTTCCTCGTCCCGCTGTCGCCCTGGGTCGATTCGCCGTGCATAGTACGTTGCCCCCGGCCTTGGAAGCTGGTTTTTCGATTCCACTGGGTTCAAGTCCCGTAGGTTTTTATCTCTAATATATAAATGCAGTTTTTCTTGTCAATAAAATCAATGACAATGTGGTTCCTTAGATCTTTGTATGTCTTATAGTGTTACCCATAGTGACCCGTCTCAATGGGCCACGCTGTATATAACCGCTATCGGGCGAACAGTTATTTTATCAAGGGTAGGGAGAAAGATAAGATAAGATAATCGTTTATTTGCAAAAAACATGGTATAAGTAACATGCTCATCCATTTATTCATTCATTATCTAACCAGCGGCTTTCAGGCCAAGTGTTGTGATTTTTAGTTTGTACTGTGTATAAAATTTTCAGATAAATTAGTGTCGTTAATAGAACATTCTTAAAAGTTGAAATAACCACGGTCAGTACATTTTTTTAAATCTTAAAGTTTTTTAAACTTCGTTAAGTAGTAAGGGGCTCGAGCCCCTCGGTGGGGACGTATGTGAGCTGTTGGTGAAGTAGTAAGATCACTATGCCTAAAATTAGTAACTCAAAGCTCTTTAGTTGAAAAACGCGACCTATTTCTGAATTATTATAAAGTATTTTAAAATTCTCGGTAAAAAATTTAATTGAGGATATATTCTTAGCATATTTTTTTATATTTATACTCGTAGTATGAAGTGCTAGTGTTTGTCGTCACAGTAGCGACTACGGGCGGGTAATTCCGTAGAGCCCCTTAGTAAGTAGAAAGTCTGAAATCTGATTTCTGAAACAAAACAGAAGCTCGGTCTATTTGGACAGCTACTTACTCCATGTCGAGTTTATTTAACTGACTAAGTTAACTCGCCAGTGTACTTGGACTATTTAAATGAGTCTTTGACTCACATTCAGAGACAAAACTATCTCAAGGATCGTTGTTAGAAGTGTCGCAGTTTTGTGGGGTTGATAATATTGATCATATATATATAAAAAAAGTTTATTTTCTTTAAGATACATTACTGTATCCAAATCAAAATATCTTATTCTTAGACGTCAAAGCTATCGTGGATGGCACGTTCACTACCAGTGTACGCTCGCTGTCGAGAAGAACGGCCAAAAGAAACTCCACTGTAAAATGAAAAAATAGACAAAAATGGCAAAGCAACTGTGACTGAATATTTTTTTTAGATACGATTTGGCCGTTATACACTAATACAATTACTAGAGTTTTCAGAGGAAAACATAAAATCATCTATCATCATTCGCACTTTGACCTTTTTTTATTTCATCGTTGTTTGGTGTAATTAAGGTCGATATTAGCTTATATTTGTTAGAGTAAAACCACAACGTCCGTCCTCAATGCTGATTTATTTACGACTGTTTTTGACAGATCGATCATGCAGTTAAATATGCGCAACATACCGCCCACCAAAAGGACTTATGGTCCTTTTAAATCACTTAATATAAAAAATACAAGCTTACAACTTTAATTCCCTACATAGTTATAACATTCATAAAAAATCAAGATCGGACGGTATCGAAATAAGACATGCGAACAAATTGTACAGAATATGAGCGACACAAAGATTACGAGTACCCAGTCAACTCTCGGGAGCTCGGGAGTATGTTTTAAAAAAAAAACTAAAATTATAATTAAACTGCTAAAATAAATGAGACGTGTACACAGAGTTTGATGCGCGACACGAATGACAATAAAATGCTTAGGGCTAACTAACGTTTATTTCTTATCTACTGAGTCCAGGAATCATGCCACCCGTGATATGCTGACCTGACAGCATTTATGCATTGACAGCGATAGTTCTTAAGGGTTGTGGGGACATAACTACCTTGCCAGCTATTTATTCATGCACGTAAACAACCTCGCACTTGAACGGTCAGACTACACAAACTACGAACCTAAATTTTATAACAATTTTTAACGTAATAGTAAAATCACAAAAGCTATGAACTTTAAATATTTTAACAACAAATTAATTAATAATTGTTTGATATATTTATTAACTAATGAATTATTTAAACAAATACATTTTTACTAGAAAAATATACTGTTAAATCTTAAACAAGTAGTTTAAAGTTCCTTAAGTACTAGGTTCATTACAATTAATAGGCAATGCACAAAGCTTTGTTACAGTCCTTTTTTTTACAATTACAAGCTTTTATTTTTAGTTTCACCTGTCCCGTTGTCTGTCTGTCTGTCTGTCTGTCTGTCTGTCTGTCTGTCTGTAATCAAAACTTGCAAGTTAAATTTGATCCACTTCCCAGTTTCCGATTGAGCTGAAATTTTGCATTCATGTATAAATCGGATGACAATGCAATATTATGGTACCTTGGAGCTGGTCTGATGATGGAGACGGAAGGTGGCCATAGGAACTCCTCTAATACAGAACACAACCTAGTCGTGTTTGGGCTCGTTAGATTTGTCTTAACAAGATCTTTAGCCATACGTGATATCCAGGGTCTCATGATGGAGCCGGAAGGTGGCCACAGGAACTCCTTAAATACACAACACAACCTAGTCGTGTTTGGGCTTGTTGGTTTTGTCTTAACAAGATCTTTAGTCATACGTGATGTTCAGGGTCTCATGATGGAGCCGGAAGGTGGCCACAGGAACTCCACAAATACACAACATAACTTAGTCATGTTTGGGCTTGTTGGATTTGTCTTGACTAGATCTTCAGTCCTACGTGATGTTCAGGGTCTCATGATGGAGCCGGAAGGTGGCCACAGGAACTCCACAAATACACAACATAACTTAGTCATGTTTGGGCTTGTTGGATTTGCCTTGACTAGATCTTCAGTCCTACGTGATATCCAGGGTCTCATGATGGAGCCGGAAGGTGGCCACAGGAACTCCTTAAATGCACAACACAACCTAGTCGTGTTTGGGCTTGTTGGTTTTGTCTTAACAAGATCTTTAGTCCTACGTGATGTCCAGGGTCTCATGATGGAGCTGGAAGGTGGTCACAGGAACTCCACAAATACACAACATAACATAGTCGTGTTTGGGCTTGTTGGATTGGTATTGACGAATACTTTGATACTAAATGGTAACCAGAGTCTGATGATGGAGCTAGAAGGTGGCCATAAGAACTCCGTAATTAAACGACGCAACCCCACCGAGTTTGGGCCCATTTGATTTGTCTTGACGAGTACTTTGATACTACATGGTAACCAGGGTCTGATGATGGAGCTGGAAGGTGGTCATAGGAACTCCGTAATTAAACGACGCAACCCGATCGAGTTTGCGCTCATTTGATTCGTTTTGACGAGCATCTTAGTTGGCGTGAATATGCAACTCCAACAGATTTGGGAAAAAGTTCGTTCCGTTTGTTATGAATGTGGATTATTATATGTCTGATTGATTAGATGGATGCCACAATGCCAAGGTGAGCACGTGCCGAGGGCTGAATGGTATGAGAGTGTATAAACATTTCATATCGCTAACGTTGCGCCTCAGGGTACCAGGGCGAACCCTGTTGTACTGAAGCCCTTATCCCTCTACAATGGACCTCGGCAAGGATGGCATTCACATAATACAGCCTAAATCAATTCAATTTCCTGCTAAATTTAATTACGGCACAGCTGAAAGAAGAATGCTTCCGATTGTCTTGTCTTGGGCTTCATCTGTGCACAAAATGCAGGGAACTACTGTAGATCATGCTGTTATTTATCTAGGCTCTAAATTATTTGCTGCTGGTCAAGCTTATGTGGCTTTAAGCAGAGTTAAGTCTTTAGCAGGACTTCGAATCGAAGAACTTGACTGCTCCAAGTTGACTTCGAAGAAACCTTGTAATGTTGATGCATTAAAAGAAATGGATAGAATGAGAAATGTTACAAATAACTAACTTGTGATTACATAACTAATTTAAACATTAGTTTACCCTACTACAAACAAAAAAAAAAAAATATTTAAATATAAATAAAATACATAAACTTTAAGTGCTCAAAGCAGCACATTTTTATGTGAACGTACTACGGACTACATAACGGAAAAACGCTGCTACGCGCTACTAACTACGTCGTAGTAAATCTCGAATTAAACATACTAAAAAGTTAAAAATAAAATTAACGAAAAAAAACCTTTTTTAAAAACAAGCTTTTATTATTTGGAAAATGAACTAAAAAGTTAAAAATAAATTAACTCTAATTAGAAGTATAACACTTTATAAGTTCATTGTAACCTTTAACGATAATTAAGCTTCTTTGTCTACGACAAAATAATTCCATATCGTACGTAATCATATATTTTTAACACCAAAACTTTACACCTTAATTATTAAATCTTCCCGTTTTTATTACAGTCTCAATTTTATAAATAATAAAAGCGTGTTACATTTTGATGGTATAATTAAGCTATCACAATGTAACACGCTTTTTTATTTATAAAATTGGGACTGTAATAAAAACGGGAAGATTTAATAATTAAGGTGTAAAGTTTTGGTGTTAAAAATATATGATTACGATATGGAATTATTTTGTCGTAGACAAAGAAGCTTAATTATCGTTAAAGGTTACAATGAACTTATAAAGTGTTATACTTCTAATTAGAGTTAATTTATTTTTAACTTTTTAGTTCATTTTCCAAATAATAAAAGCTTGTTTTTAAAAAAGGTTTTTTTTCGTTAATTTTTTGTTATTGAACTGCCACTCTTAACACTATAAACTCTTGTAAAACCGTCTAGGCCGGGATGTTTTTCTGTTATACGCCCCAATAACCATTTTCCGGGAGGTAAATTGTCAGTTTTTATGAGAACTACATCTCCAACTTGAAATTCTTTCTCTTTTTTAAGCCATTTAGGACGTTGCTGTAATCTTGACAGATATTCGTCTTGCCATCGTCGCCAAAAGTCATTCAGAAGTTTTTGTGTATATTGCCAACGTGACAAGGTTGATATTTTTACATCCTTTGTATCAGGTGATGGCACAACTATTGGGACTTCTCCAATTAAAAAGTGACCAGGGGTCAGTGTGGTCACGTGTTCAGAATCTTTGTCATCTAGCGGGCATAATGGACGAGAATTTAAACAAGCTTCTACTTGGCAAAGTACCTTTGTCATCTCCTCGTAGGTCAAGTGAGTAGTCAGGATTCTCTTCAAATGGTATTTAATGGATTTGACACCCGCTTCCCACAAACCCCCGAAGTTAGGACTATAGGCGGGAATGAAGTGCCACTGTGTCCCTTCTGTCGCTATTGTTTCTGCAATCTTGCCAGAGAACTGCAACTTAGCCTCTTTCCAAGCATCAATAAGTTCTTTGTTTGCACCCACAAAGTTTCTACCTTGGTCACTCCATAAGTGGCTGCATTTTCCTCTTCTAGATACAAAGCGTCGAAAGGCACCTATAAAAGCCTCAGCAGTGAGATCTCCAACTAATTCAGTGTGGATGGCTTTTGTAGATAGACGTATGAATATAGCTATATAGGCCTTCATAGTTTTGTTTCCTCTGTCCTTTGACATCAATACTTGGAAAGGTCCTGCAAAATCCACACCACTGTGTAGAAATGGTCTCGATGGATTTACGCGTTTCTCCGGCAAATCTCCCATAATTTGTGCCTTAGCAGTGGCGTTTAGTCTGGCACAAATGTAACATTTGTGGACATATTTCTTGGCTATAGCCCTTCAATATCCAGTATTTGGAACGTAAATAACATAGCATCAGCTGTATTCCGCCATGTAAGGTTTTTGCATGGGCGTCTGCTATGATTAACGGTGTCAATAAGTTTTTATTACCAAGAATGATCGGATGTTTTCTTTCATTAGGTAAGTTTGTATGTCTTAGACGACCGCCCACCCTGAGTATTTGTTTTTCATCTAAGTATGGGTTAAGCGATCGTATGGGACTTTTCCTTTTTACTAGCTTCTTTTCCATTAATCTTTCTATTTCTTCCTTATAGTCTTCTTCTTGTACTCTTTTTATACAGATCATTAAAGATTCTTCAAGTTCTTTGGTAGTTAAATCACCTTCAATTTTGTTTGGATATTTCTTGCTATTTAAAAATCTTTTGCTATAAGTGATAACTTTCAATAATTCTGTTAATGTATTAAAGCTTTCAAATTGCTGTGTTGTAGGTTTATATTGTTCTTCTGTGTCTTCTGTGTTCAGGTAAGTGTTTATTTTTATTGCCTTTGCTTCTAAATCTGTTGTTATTTTTTCTTGTTCTTTAATCTTTATTTCCTTTTCAGATAGCCAGCTGGGACCTCTCCACCAGAGTTCGCATTGTTTCAATTCTGACAAAAGGATGCCTCGTGAAACCAAGTCAGCCGGGTTTTCCTCTGATTGAACATGATGCCAATGTTTATTATTTAGATTCTCCAATATTTCCACGATGCGGTTTGCCACGAATGGTTTCCATCTATTGGGTTCACCACAAAGCCATGCGATAACAATTGAAGAATCTGTCCACGCGTGCATTTCTGCAGTAGGTATTCTCATAGCTTGACCGACTTGTTTCATAAGTTTGGATAAGAGCAGTGCCCCACATAGCTCCAAGCGTGGCAAGGACACGGTTATGAGCGGTGCTACCCTAGTTCTGGCAGCAACAAGTCTTGTTTCGATCTTGTCTGCGGTTTCAGTTCTAATATAAACTGCAGCTCCATAAGCTCTAGTAGAAGCATCACAAAAGCCATGGATTTGCTTTGCATGTTTTCCTTGTTTGTTGCTGTTGTACCGAGCCAACGCTCAATTTGTATTTCGTTCACATTCGTGAAATCTGCCTTAATATTTCGCCATTCTTCTTCAAGTTCTAAGCTCACCTTCTCATCCCAACTAACTTTCTCGAGCCACAGTTTTTGTATTAGTATCTTTGCCATGATAGTGCTAGGGGCAATCCATCCAAGTGGGTCGAAGAGTTTTTGAATGTCAGATAGGATTCCGCGCTTCGTAATGGTTTTTGTTGCAGGTGGTAAAGTTAGATTGTATTGGAAAGCGTCTCTGTGTAGATTCCATACAACACCCAGTGCCTTAATTGTTCCATCCAGGTTCAAATCTACGTGTGCTTTCGCTGACCTCTTATCTTCATCTATAGACTTCATGAAATCTAAATTGTTTGAAGACCATTTTGTGAGTTGAAAACCTCCCTTTTGCAGAATATTTGTGACGTCTTTTGCTAGTGTTACAGCTTCATCTACGGAATCACCACCATCAAGAAGATCATCCATGTAAAAGTTATTTTTTATTGTTTCAATGGCGGAAGCCTTCCCATTGCCTTCGTCAACTGCTAGTTGATGAAGTGTCTTTACAGCGCGATATGGAGCAGATGATGTTCCGAAGGTAACTCTTAGAAGTCTATATTCTTGTAAATTTTCTGTTTCGTCTGATCTCCACAGAAACCTTTGAAAATCTGCGTCATCCTTATGTATCAAAATCTGGCGATACATCTGTTTTATATCGGCCACAAAACACACCTTTTTCATCCGCCATCTAATAAGAAGATTCCTCAAGTCTTCCTGCAACTGAGGACCCACTAATAGCTCATCATTTAATGACACGTTGTTCGAGCCTTTGCATGAAGCATCGAAGACAGCGCGTGTTCGAGTTGTTTCCTTGTCATTGCGGATTACAGCGTGATGAGGTAAGTATACTGATCTTTTTGTTTCCTTTTCTTTTTCAGGTACCTTTTCTGCATGGTTTTGTTCAATATAATCCTCAATAACCTTTGTGTATTCATTTTTCAGATCTGGTAATCTTCTAAATTTTCTTTCCAGGTGAGTGAATCTTTGTCTTGCTCTCTCTTTTGTATTTCCGTTTGGTGATTGTGGACTGTCAGTATTAAATGGTAGCTTTACTACATATTTACCTTCTTCTGATCTTGTATGTGTTCTTTCGTAGATTTCTTCGCATAATTGTTCTTCTCTAGTTAATTTCCTTTTTGAATCTGTATCTATTTCCCATATTGATTTCAGGACTTCATCTACATCTATTTGATGGTGCATGACAAGGAACGTGTCTTGCTGCATATTATCTTCAACTTCTCCAAACAAGATCCAGCCAAGGTTGGTTTTTTGTGCGCTCGGAGTACCTGGTGGACCCTTGATTATATCTGGTTGTAATATCTGTGCGTATTCTTTGACTCCTAGAAGTAGGTCAATAGAACCCGGTATATGGTAGCTTGGATCGGCCAGGTTTAGTCCTTCTAGGTGAGACCAGTGATTTGCAGTGATTGTTTTAGCGGGAATCTTCGTGGTAAGTTGTTTTGATATTACATACGCCTTCACAGGTAAGTTGAAACTGGTTGCATCTAGAGAACTTACTTGCAACTGTACCACGTGATTTATATTTGTTCTTGTAGACCCCACTCCTACGACAGTTCCTTTTACAGATTGCTTTGTGAGCCTTAGTTTTTGAGCCGCATTTTCGCTTATAAATGATGCCTGCGATCCTTGGTCTATTAGCGCCCGTAATACCATGGTGTGATTTTGCTCACTTCTAACTGTCACCATAGTGGTTGCTAATAGTGCAATACCCTGTTTAGTAGTGTAATGTGACGCTGTCATTGAATTTATTTCCATGTCTTCCTCCTCCTCTACATTGCAATGCGAAGCTGAATGACTGGACATTTCTTCAGTAGCAGTGTGGTTCTCTTTGTTCTCTGTCTTGTCAGTCTGGTGCAGAGAATGATGGCGTCTCTTGCATATACGACAGAACATACCTAGTCGACATTTAAAAGCTGTATGCCCTGGTACTAAACAGTTGAAGCACAAATTATGTGTCTTCACATAATCTCCTCTTTGTGAAGGTTGCAGATTGGTAAATTCTTGGCAATGACATAACGTGTGGTTACCTTTGCACATAAAACATTTCTTATCGGTCGGCCGCTGCGAGGTTGATGAAGAAGATGATGATGCAGTTGATTTATCTATAGAACCGGTGCTTATGTGGAAAGATCGCTCCTTAACGGTCTTCTCTCGCGTACCTGAGGCAACAAGTTCAAGAGTGCGATATCTAGAGTGAATGAACTTTGTTAAATCACTCCACGTCGGCATATCTTCCGATTCGTCCCTGTAGGCATATTCTTCCCACTCTTTGTGAGACTCTGGGTCCATTTTCTGCACCACGAGAAAAATTATAATAGGATCCCAAGAATTCACACTAATATCCAAGTTTTCCAAATTATTTAGGCACTCGGTAGTTGTATCTAATAAACTTTTCAATTGCTTAGCAGATTGACCAGTAATTTTCTTTTGAAGAAACAATCATTTCAACACTGAGTTTACGATTAATCTATTATTGCCATACCTTGTTTTTAATGCTTCCCATGCCTGTGAATAGTTTTTATGTGTAACTTGAATATGACGTATTAAGGTAGCCGCTTCACCGGTCACACTTGATTTGAGATAGTGTAATTTTTGTGCATCTTCGATCGTCTTATTGTTGTGAACGAGCGAAGTGAATAAATCTTCAAATGTCGGCCATTCTTCATAATTTCCACTAAATGTCGGTAATTGAATTCTCGGCAGCTTGACGAGAGAGTTTTCCTTATGTGATTGTTCTTCATTTTGCCCACTCGATGATGTGTTGGTTGATGTTGATGATGAACTTAACAATATTAACATATCTTGCAGGTCAGCACGCATAGTGATGTATAAATCTTCATATATGAAAAAATCTTCGTTTACTAAATAAGGTATAACTCCTCTTTCTGCTTTTGGCGTGACTCGTAATAAATCTTGTTGCGCACTCTTGAATGTATCCCAATAATCATCTATTATTTTTAACCTTGCTTCTATATAACCCTTTGTCAGGCGTGCTTTTGGGCATTTCTTCAAATTAACTTGCGCTTTCTGTAATAATGCAGCAGTATCTTCCAAAATTCCAAGTGTTCCTCAGTAGAACTCATGTTTTAATTGAATTATAACCAAATACGCAACTTGACGAGTTAAAAGTGCACTGGAATGCCAAGACCTTTTGTTCACCGCGCGGCCGGGCCGCCGTCCTATTGTCCGTATTTTTAACCCCCGACGCAAAAGAGGGGTGTTATAAGTTTGACGTGTCTGTTTGTCTGTCTGTCTGTCTGTGGCATCATAGCGCCCGAACCACTGAACCGATTTCAGTTTAGTTTTTTTTTTATGAAAGGAGACTTAATCGAGAGTGTTCTTAGCTATGTTTTATAAAAATCGATTGAGCCGTTTAAGAGTTATGGTGGGTTAAAGTGGGGATGGAAGAACCAAAATTCTACAAATGTGCCCAAAATGGTTGTAAAAAAATGAAAGATAAGATATTTTATCAGTGGTAGGACTCTGTCTAGCCTGAGGAGTCCGCCTGGGTGAGTACCACTGCCTTATCTATTTCTGCCGCCAAGCAACAATGCTTGCATTGTTGTGTTCCGGTTTGAAGGATAAGGTAGCCAGTGAAATTACAGGCAATTTACGCGAGTGGGCTTCATATTCGATCAGAAACACTGGTGTAGGGTATCAAATAAAAGCATAACGCAGCTATATTACAGTAAATAAAAAAATAAATCACATCCACATTACAAGGGCTGATTGATAAGTTTCCGAAACGACAAAGAAAAACTTTAAAAATCTATTTAAAATAAATTTATTTCTCAACGTAGTTTCCTTCTACCTCGATGCATTTAGTCCAGCGCTTCTCCAATGCCGTTACACCAGTTTGATAAAATGTTTTCTCCAACCCCTCAAAATACTCGTCCACGGCAACACTTCTTCATTTGATGAAAATCTCTGGCCACCTAACCATTTCTTCAGGTTTGGGAATAAGTGGAAGTCACACGGGGCCAGATCCGGGGAATAGGGTGGATGCGGTAGCAATTCGAACCGCAATTCATGGAGTTTGGCGACTGCAACCATTGACGTGTGTGCAGGTGCGTTGTCATGGTGGAACAAAACTTTTTTCTTGGCCAAATGTGGTCGTTTTTTCTGGATTTCTTTACTTAATTTTTGCAGCAAGCTTGCGTAGTACTCTCCATTTATTGTTTTTCCTTTTTGCAGATAATCCACTAAAATAATCCCTCGAGCATTCCCAAAAACAGTCGCCATCACTTTGCCGGCCGACAAAACCGTTTTTGCTTTCTTTGGCGCAGGTCTTCCGCTCTCAGTCCACTGCTTAGATTGTTCTTTTGTCTCGGGAGTATAATGATGTATCCAGGTTTCATCGACTGTTACATAACGCCGCGAAAACTCGTTAGGATCTCGGTTAAACAGCGCCAAACACTCCGATGAATCGTCCACTCGACGTTGCTTTTGGTCAACAGTGAGCAAACGCGGCACCCATCGCGCGCAAAGCTTTTTCATTCCCAAATGTTGGTGCAAAATATTAAAAACGCGTTCAGATGAAATGCTCACCATCTCTGCTATCTCTCGCAACTTCAAGCGCCGATCATTCAATACAATTTTGTGAATTTTTTTGATCATGTCCGGATTCGTGACTTCATTTGGACGGCCAGACCTGTGGGCGTCTTCGCAGCTCTGTCTTCCACGTTTAAAATCAGTTACCCAGGTGTGAATTGTACTCAATGCAGGAGCAGAATTACCTAAAACACTGTCTAGCTTGGTTTTAATCTGGGTTGCTGTTTTCTGTTTTAAAACGTAAAACTTTATCACCGCACGAATTTCGTTTTTTTCCATTGTTAAGAAAATTTACGACAGAGAAAGTTTTACGTCCTATCAAACAAATTCCACCAGTTCGATTAAATTCAAATTTGGCGTTCTATTTTCAAAAAGATGCCAAAATATAATGTAATATTTTTTTTTTGCGTATCATTTTTTTAAGTTCGTCGTTTCGGCCAGTTTTCAATCAGCCCAGGTACAATTGAAATATTATAGCATGAATAATGAAAATCAGTGAGTGCTTCTGTTTCTCAATCTTTGCAACTCTTCTAAAGCTGATTTGTCATACGGGTTATTAAATAATTTTCTTTGGTCGAGATCGCAAATAGCTACACCTTCCAAGCTTTTTACTCGACTTAAGGCTACGTAGGCTTGGCCTTTTGCGAACGTACATTTGCCTTAATAAACCACAGCTTTTTCAACAGTCGTCCCTTGCAACTTGTGTACTGTAACCGCCCAACTTAAAATTATAGGAAACATTGTTCTTTCAATATTTCCATATCCCCTAAGACCTTGAAAAGTTACACTTTGGGGCCTTATCGGAATCCATCCATTCTCATCTTTACAACTCCGTCCAATAGAGTCGTCATCAAATTGAATTAATATTGTTTTTGGAAGCTCCCCATCTTCTAATTGTTCTCGGCGAAGTCCATTCCATACAATTTTTTTAATAATACCCATACTGCCATTGACCAACCCATCAGAAACGTTTAAATTTACCCGCAACATAACCCTTACCCCGATTGCTATTTTAATTGTACTTAGCAACCCCCCTGTACAGTTAGGATCTTGCGGAACAGAAGTTTGATTAGGTTTTTGACCATAGGTAGCAGGTTCTTTGGATTCATCGAGAGCATTTATAGTATAGACTTTTACTGATTTAGTCATTATATCAACCATTTTATCATTGTAATTTTTGACTAATTTTACTGTAGGAAAAATCCGTACAGCTTCACCGTCAGCAAATGCTCCGTCCAATGGCACTCGACTTCTCTCAAGTAAAATTTCATACTGCTCCATATTCAACTCGCCTACTCGTAAATTGTTAAGAAGGTCTATAATATGCCTGTCATTTTGTTGTCTGACATTAGTTTTCAGTTCAGAAAGACCAAAGTAATGCCATAAATGAGGCTCTCCTTGAAATATTGCTGGTTGTTTAAACACCAGCTGCCCTTAACTGGTGGTAACTGCATTATGTCCCCGAACACTATGACATTGACTCCGCCGAAAATATCTTGACAATTTTTTAGTTCTTGCAAACGGAGATGAATGGATCGTAAGACTTCGTAAGACACCATTGATATTTCGTCTATTACTAGCCAACGTATGTGTCTCCATTTTCTACGCAGGTCCTCCAAACGCTGCCCTGACATCTGTCTATATACGTAGGGTTTTCCCATTTACCAGTCGTGCTGCCACTCCAGTAGGTGCTGTGATTTCAACGAAACTTGCTAGCAGTAAGTTATCGACTGTGGGAGCGTAACAGCGACGAATATGGTGTACCAAAGTTTTTAGCATAAACGATTTGCCGCTGCCAGCGCCTCCGGTTACAAAAAGTTTTAAAGGAGCGTCTGTGTTTGGCTGATTTGTGATTTCGGTGCGAATCCGTTTCGTTACCTCGTCGAATACTTTTTTTTGTTGTATGTTCATGCTGGTTACCATGGAATGAAACTCGTTGTCTGTTATATTGACATGCACAGCTTCTTCAACGTCTTCCACTTCGATATCAACCTCAGCCATTCTTGGATCATATCCATCAACAATCGCTCCTAAATCACTGTTTATTGGATTACATTCTTGGTCATTTGAATGATCAATTGCTGCAGGTTCGGCTAGTGCTAATACTTGGCCAATAACTTGTTGAAGTTCGCGTTCAATATGTTGAAAAGACTCGGCAGTAGACTGCGCATCCCTGGCAAGCCTAGAAGTGCGTTGTTGTGTAGTCTCATTTAAACGGGATTCAGCAGTAGACTGCGCATTCTTTTCAAGTCTAGAAGAGCGTTGCTCAGGAGTCTCATTTGAACAAGATTCGGCAGTAGACTGCGCATCTCTTGCAAGTCTAGAAAAGTGTTGCTCAGGAGTCTCATTGGAACGAGATTCAGCAGTACACTGCGCATCCCTTGCAAGCCTAGAAGAGCGTTGCTCAGGAGTCTCATTTGAACGAGACTCGGCAGTAGACTGCGCGTTCCTTGCAAGCCTAGAAGAGCGTTGCTCAGGGATCTCATTTGAACGAGATTCGGCAGTAGACTGCGCGTCCCTTGCAAGCCTAGAAGAGCGTTGCTCAGGGGTCTCATTTGAACGAGATTCGGCAGTAGACTGCGCGTCCCTTGCAAGCCTAGAAGAGCGTTGCTCAGGGGTCTCATTTGAACGAGATTCGGCAGAAGACTGCGCGTCCCTTGCAAGCCTAGAAGAGCGTTGCTCAGGGGTCTCATTTGAACGAGATTCGGCAGTAGACTGTGCGTCCCTTGCAAGCCTAGAAGAGCGTTGCTCAGGAGTCTCATTTAATCGTGACTCAGCAGTAGATTGAGCATCTCTGGCAAGCCTAGAGGTACGTCTTTCTAAAGTCTCATTACACCATGAAGTGCTGGTATATCTCGCATCTTTTATTTGACGTTCACTACGTTTAAACTTACCTTCTTTTGATCTCTCCAAAGCCCTACTTGCCGCATCTCTATCTAAATGGTGCTGTCTGTCCATTGAACTTTCTTGGCTGCGCAATTCCGCCTTTCGGGTAGCTTGTGAAAGCAAAAAGCTTTCTCTTTCAGGAGTGTTCTCCTCAGGCTGAGTTAATTTGCGCCTTTTACTTTCGTTTACAGCTTTCTTAGTTTTTCTGCCTAGTCCCATCTTGCAGTGTAAAAGATATCTCTAAAATGACCTAATATTTAATTATAAACGTTCGTACGTCGTATTTCGTTCACGATTAATAATAAAATGGATTAGATCTTCAATCTTTATCTTACAAAATTGAAAAAGTGTAATTAAAAGTTTATCGAAACTGAATTTGAATGACTTAATAAACTAAGAAAAAAGTAATATGTAGTAGGTATTACCTACTTCTTACAAAAACTTTTAAATTATTTACACAATAAAATAGTTCCTAATTAAAAAGCTGGCGATCAGCTGACCCTCACTTAATTTTTAAACTAAATCTAAAATAAAGTACTATATATAAAATATACCAATGTTGGTACTAACATACAAAAAGTATTAAATAAAAACTTAAATTAAAAATTTAAAAAACCCCCGACACAAAAACCTACCTAAAAAAAGTACGAAATAATAATTTGATTTATTTAACAACCTGTACATAAAAACTAAAACACCGCTAAAAATATTAATAATAATTACAACAAAATATTAGTTAGGAAGAATCTAAGTACCTACCTATTAATATTTCTACAAAGGACCCCTTCTGTTTCTCTTGTATATTAACGACCTACCAGAAATAACAAATTATAAATATATACTATTTGCAGACGACGTTTCACTAATTATTCCTTGTAATAACAAAGATTCTTTTGAAACAGAAATAAACAACTCTATTGATTTAATGTATGATTGGCTGCAATTTAATAATTTACAGGTTAATATCAATAAAACAAAGTACACTATATATCGAAATTGGAAAATGGAGAAATTAAATCTTAACATTAAATGTAGTGGTCGTAATTTGGTGGAAGTCGCAGAAGCTACTTTCCTCGGCATAACTCTTGACGAGCATTGTACATGGATCTCTCATATTGCAAATGTATGCAACCGAATAAGTAGATTCGTGTATAGAATTCGCAGTATTTCAGATATTGACACAGCCCTTATGGCTTATCACGGCTATGTTGCGTCCGTTTTACGGTATGGTTTGGTGCTATGGGGCAATTCCAGAAATTTGTATGATGCATTTGTTATACAAAAGCGTTGCATACGGGCACTTTGCAGGGCTGCACCTCTCGATACTTGTCGCCCACTTTTCCGTAAATTAAGAATTCTGCCTTTACCATCATTATATATATTTGAAGTGGCGTGCTTTGTAAGGAAACACATGTATCTATTTAAAACTAAAAGGCAGGTCGTTCACACTAGGTACCCAAATAAACTGGTGCTACCACGTGGAAAAAGCTCCTTATATGATAAAAACTGTCCTAGAATGGTCGTAAGAATATACAATATTTTACCAGATGTAATAACAAACTTACCTTTCCCTATATTTAAAAGAAAAATATTCAACTGGCTGTGTGATAGATGTTTTTATTCCCTTAAGGAGTTTTATGACTATAAGATTTGATTGATTTGTAATTTATCTAAATGTTAAATTGGTTATATTATGACTTATTTTATTATTGACATTACGAATTTAATAATTGACATTTAATTTTATTTTATTTGTTTTTTATACATATATAATTTTTTTCATAATATTGTTGTGGATCTACGTATATTTTAGTAATTGGTTATATTTGTACGTCCTGTAATGGGCAGATTTTTGTGATTCAAATTTATTTATAACACCATGTTAATGTACCAAAAATCTGTACAAATACATACATTTCTATTTCTATTTCTAAAGAAAACGTCGCGTCGGGGGGACCGCTTAACTACCCATACATAGAAAAATATAATAAGAAGTACCTATGTAACAAGAAAGTGAATTACAAAATATATATAATATATAATACCTATACTATTTGAACCTACTAACCTAACTGTAAAACTAAACCTAACTAGACAAAATAGATGAATATACAATAGGAAATGAAAGCATGAGTCGATTTAGAACAATGAAAATAGTCCGAAAATTTTCCAAACAAGAGACAACCGTCAACGACGTCTGCCCTCGCGCGTCTGCCCGCTCGGGTAGGCAAACTTAATAACGTTACGCTCCGCCCACTTTACGCCCACCCGCGCGCTGGCTATCCCACTCTGCTGCGCTGGCACAGTTCGCGCTCGCTGAATTTTAGAATTTTAGGTAGATAGGTAGGCAAATAAGTAATAGTAGTATATCAATTTTCTTCTGGATAACAATATACTAATCAGTCTTGGAGTTATACTCATCGTGGTAGCTTTGTTGTAAATACTAATATTTAGAAACGGTCCCCCCGACGCGACGTTTTCTTTGTAGAAATATTAATAGGTAGGTACTTAGATTCTTCCTAACTAATATTTTGTTGTAATTATTATTAATATTTTTAGCGGTGTTTTAGTTTTTATGTACAGGTTGTTAAATAAATCAAATTATTATTTCGTACTTTTTTTAGGTAGGTTTTTGTGTCGGGGGTTTTTTAATTTTTTAATTTAATTACTCGATTGATGCGGCACTGCACTGATCTATCCGGCGCGATTGCGACCATATGTTTGGTGTAATTAAGGTCGATATTAGCTTATATTTTTTAGAGTAAAACCACAACGTCCGTCCTCAATGTTGATTTATTTACGACTATTTTTGACAGATCGATCATGCAGTTAAATATGCGCAACAATCGTCCTCATCATCATCATCATCTCAGGCGCAAGACGACCACTGCTGAACATAGGCCTCCAACATAGGTTTCCAACGTGAACGGTTCTACGCTACTTGCATCCACCGGCGGCGCCCAGCAACCTTCACCAAGTCATCTGTCCACCTCGTGGGAGAACACTGTGGGACGGGCTCCCACAGGTCGCACACCCTCCGGTTATCGGTTCGTCGAGCTATATGGCCTGCCCATTGCCACTACAACTGGCTTATCCTGCGAGCTATGTCGAAGACAAATATTGCTCTATTTACGGATCGATTACAAACTCTCACTGACATTATTATTGTATTAACATCTTGAATTTTAATTTCAGATTATGGCTCAAAAAATACGTAAACCGTTTACCGTGGTCCAATTCAGAGAGCTGCCGCGACCCGATATGTTCGAGTACCAGTGTATTCCAAGCAAGTGGATCAAGTGGGACAACGGCGAGGGTGAAGTGACCGTGGCCTATCCTGAAGACTTTACTCCTGCTGATATAGAAAGTTGGATTCGAAACAAGAAGGATTCTCTTTTGAAATGGCCGTTATTTCGAGCTTTTTCCGTGCTTACAATTGGTAAGCCTTTTTTTTAATTTAAAAGGCTATGTCTGATGCAGAAGAAAAATATAATTTCTTAAATACTCAATCGTTTTTTGCAGATAAATATTCGCAATGGTCGATCATAATGACAATTATACAAAATCAGCCATCCATCGATATATGGCAATTGAAGAATATGCTTTGTCCAAATGATGATGGAAATGAACATTTTAGAAATCAACCAGGTGAACTGATCTTACTACTTTAAAATGTTATATTTTCAGTTTAAACGCTTTTACCTACACAAATATATTTTTTCCACAAGAAATTATATGCGTATTAAAATAAGTAGGTACCCAGTGACACGTTTAGGGCGTGTTTAAAATAAAAGAAGGTACTAGAATATTACAATTTTTATTTTAAGCAAGTAGTAGATCCCAGGGTATGGGTAAACGCTTGTTTATCCTAACTAAACCGAGTCCACTTAAAGTCTTTAGGTACACCACTTCCCTGCAAGTCCGGTCCGGCCAAGCAAAGTTGATGATGAAGTAGGTGATGATGATGATTCCGATGATGAGGTAGTGTAGGGAGTAGCAGTAGCGCGTAGCGTCCATAAAATTCTTGTCCCGGAAGGTCCCTGTAATTTCCGGAATTGGACATTTTAGAAAAGGTCCGCTTTCATGTTACTGACTGCGACATTCCGAAAAAGTGTAGCGGATGGACTAATTAGCAGTGTGGATACCTAAAGCATAGTATGATGATCAATGTTGTTGAAACTTCATGCAAAATTAACTTAATTTTATAAGTGATAAACTACAATTTAGGTGGTAGCAAAATTATTTAAGAAAATAATTAATTTACAAGATTTGGAATAAAACATGAAGGGAATCTTAATTTTAACAATAGTAAATGGTTTAATACCACTAATTATGAAAAATGTAAGCAGATTATTCATTAGAAAAGAACAAAGAGAAATAGTTTATTCTTTTAATATGTAGGTAGGGCAATATGCAACCAACAGAACAAAGGAATCAAGATTCTCGAAAGGTTTCTTATTAGGTTTCACATAGCACACTAAAAGCATGATAAAACTTAATTCTAACACAGTATTAGCTATAGAAATTGCCTAGAAATAAAAATGATTTACATTAGCGAAGCATAAAAATATTATCTTGCAACACTCACCCGACTCGGGGAAAAACACCTTTTTAATATCTTTTTAGATAATAATCAGCTTGCACACTTATTATTTTTGTAGAAATTAGTCAATTAAATTCAATGAACAAGATCTTAGGATATTAGCAAAAATCAATCAATCCATAGGAATAACGCCACCGAATCGAAAATGGACGAGTCATTGATCGAGTGCCGGCTCAGAGCCGAGTAATGACGTAACAAAGTGAACTCGAATCTAAAGTGCCTGACGAAATAAATAAATATTAGATGTTTCTTAATTTTAGTAGGATTTAGATTTTGTTTATTAGATTAGTTTTTATATATTATTTTCCTATTTAGTATTTAGATTATATTTGTAAAAAGTATTTTATAGTTAGTTTTATTATTTTACTATAAACTAGATGTAAATGTTAACGCAAGTGTAACGTAACCGTTACACCAGGTCGGGGTTCCTCGACGTTTTGGTATTACTTGCGATCACCGAGCTTTGGTATGTATTGTTAAATAGTAAATAATTAGAAAACCATCTCACACTTTCACCAGAGCTACCAAATTGGCGCGAGAGCACTGAGAGCATATTCAAAGTCCCCCCACTAGTGTTGTGGTCTCCGTCTAGCTAGCAGCCTCACCATCGATTTTGATGGTTTTAACCATGTCAAAAAATTGATTGAAATTTGATTAATTTTTTTTATAAATCTCAGAAAAAGTTTAATTGTATTTTGGAAGATATTTGAGTATCTTACTGAGGCTTCTAGATTGACGTCTAGCTAGCAGCCTCATCAAGATAGACTGGCTCTATCGTTATGGTTTATATGTCGATTGGAAATTGATTATCCCGTGTACAAAGTTTCAACAAAATTGGTCCAGTACGGGCCGAGATATTATACCCCCTTGGTGAGGCTTCCAGCTTGACGCTTGACGTGAAGACGATTCCCGTCAAACGGAGGTATGTCCAAGCAAAGTAAATATACAAAAAAACATATTGGAATTTGATTATCTTATTCCAGCAAAAATACATTCAATTCGTTAAGACGTTTAGTCAGAAACTGATCCTAAACTCCTACATACTAATTATTTTTCCGACGGTCAATCAATTTTAAACTTTCTGCTAGTAGAAATAAGGTTTAAATTGGTGTTTTAGCCTATAGCAGGTATACTCAGGTACAAAAGTATAATTTTACGATTAATTGATACGATTAAACTTAACAAATCGCCTTGAAAGCCGGTAGCAGCTCCAAAAAAATCATCATGAGTCAAAATTTGTTCAATTGTGATGACGATACAACACACAACACCACTTGCTATTTTTCTTCTGCGCACTTTATTTTCGGTCGAAACTCACAACACAATCAAAACACAGATCAGAAAAAAGGTAATCCCCGTCGGTCTCAATCGCACTTAGTCTACCGCCATTACTTAATCACGCCATCTCTTAGCAGTTTAAATTAATAGAGTCACCCCCATACACACAAAGTCATGCAGCTCAGATTACCGCGCCGACCGACGAGCACCTTATTTACTCACTCATGTGCACCTTACATTATTTCGATCCCGCTCATGTAAGAAGCCCCCCATTCACACACAGTCTTGCAACGACTTGCTGCCAACGGTAACCGGCGACTAATTCAGTAAGACCCGGTAGGGGTCATTCTTCTCCGACGCGCTTCTCGCCCTGGCAACGTTCTGGGTCGCGGTCCGAGCCCGTCTGAGGGCGCCCCCAGATACGTTGTCATATAATTCCTAAGGGGTACGAGCCTTCTGCTCCCCCGCAAGTCCGCGCCCACTATATTACCACTCTGGTATAAATAGTGATTAGGTCCGTTAAAAAAAAAAAAAAAAAGGTAACCGGCGACGGCGTACGGCGCGATGTATTATCTGGAACGCAACCGGGACGTGTATGGGGCATTTTTTATACATTTATCTACCCTGCGTTCCGAGATGCGCTGAAATCAATTAAAGTACCCGTAATCGCGTTCGGAATCACTGTCAGCCATACATTTTTTTTACTTTTCTGATCGCTGACAGCGCTGTAAGTCTGATTCGGAATGCGCCCCTAGCCACCTAGTTCAGTTCCGAATTCTGAATATACGATTAATTTAAAATTTTTGTTTTTGACTGTACCAAAAACTGAATGTATGTAGAAGTTTAGAATCTTTTTCTGACTAAACGTCTCAACGAATTGAAAGTTTTTTTGCTGGAATAAGATAATCAAATTCCAATCAATTTTTTTGTATATTTACTTTGCTAGGACATACCTCCGTTTGACGGGAATCGTGTTCACGTCAAGCGTCAAGCTGGAAGCCTCACCAAGGGGGTATAATATCTCGGCTCCTACTGAACCAATTTCGTTGAAACTTTGTACACGGGATAATTAAATTCCAATCAAATTTTTGACATATAAATCATAATGATTGAGCCAGTCTATCTTGGTGAGGCTGCTAGCTAGACGTCGATCTAGAAGCCTCAGTAAGATACTCAAATATCTTCCAAAATACAATTAAACTTTTTCTGAGATTTATAAACAAATTTAATCAAATTCCAATCATTTTTTTTACATGGTTAAAACCATCAAAATCGATGGTGAGGCTGCCTAGCTACACGGAGACGTGTTGTGCGCATGCGCTCCTATGGACACCACAACCACTAGTGATGTAGCAATATCAATAAAGTTCGGTTAACAGTATGTATTGTAGCGTCGTGTTACGCTTCGGTGTTCGAAACTTTTTTCGTGTTTTTCTCAGTATTTTTTTCTTTTTCTAATTTCTAATTTTGAATTCGATTTTGAAAGGCTTTTGTTTTTTTTTGTTTTTTTTGGCATTCAATTTGAGGACTGTTTTTTGGTACGGCGGAAAAAAGGCTGCTTCTCCTGGAAATTTGTGCGTCGAAGCTGTTATAAAGTTTTGAAAAGCTCGTGAAGCTGATTTTCACCAAAAGCTTAAAATTATTAACCATATCTGGAAGCTACGACAGAGAGCTCTTTTTAAATAAATAAATAAAAAGAGCTTTATTCACCAAAATGTTATGGCACATACATTTACCATTTACCGGTTTTCCTGGACATATAACAAAGTCGGAAGTCAAAGCTTCTGATCAGGTTCGAGCAGCCGGCTCACCTACGAGAGGGGACGGTCTTGGCCGTGTCGTCGAGGACCCTAACTTGCTGCTGTGGACGCGCGCGTGGAAGTTCCTGGCTGCAGTCTAGCTGCAATTTCGGGGACCTTGGCATCGGCATTTGAGGTTCATCGGAGGTTGCTGCAGTAGATGTGCTGATCACGGGACCTTCGTCAAGGGAGTGCGGTGATGTTTGGAAGTTTTCTTGTTTTGATGTATTATTTTTAACGAACTTTTTAGATTCAGTTAGCTGTAAACCAACCCTTAAATTGGTAAGTTGCTAGTTTTTTCCCCAAAATTCAAACCGGCTCTTCACGCCACCGTCATCCATTCCTGGCTGTACTTTTGGCACCTTAACGTTAGTTCCCATACGTCTTGATCTACAGTTTTGTTGCGCAATAATTCCCTAGATAGGTAGGGCTCTATTTACATCACTATCACAGAAGTCACATACTAATTTTGGGGAACTGTGATGAGTTCTGTTATTTTTTCTGTACGGTTTTCATTTCAAAATTATTTAGCGTTATGTTGGACATCTATTACCCTTGAATCTGTTTTTGTATTTGTTTTTCTTGTGTGTTTTAATTGAGTTCTATTTTAGTAAGTTACTTTAATCAAATCTTGGCTTTTTTTACCTTTTTTTTAGTCTAAATTACATTCATGTAAAGTTCTTTTGGCTTTTTATTTTTAATACTACAGTATGTATGTATGTAACTGTTTATTTAATTTAATAATACATAATTATTTTCTCTCTACTTCTCTGCCAAACTCCACAGCAGTTTATTGGCAGACTAGACTGCTCTCTTAACACAAATACGTAATATTTTACGAGAAAAAGAAGTTTAAGAGGAGCTTCTTACAACTTTAGCATTTTAAATCGAGTTTTACGAGTACTATTCGATCATCAAATATTCTAGTGTTTGCCTGTATGAAAGAGCACGCTCTCGCGATCTTGTAAAGCTGAAACTTAGAGGTACCACCACAGTAGTTATAATGGAGGAAAAATTGACAAATAGCTCGTTAGTTACCATTGAAATCTGGTGTCTGGCTTTTGTCGGTAATACTCAATACATGCAGGATACACTGTGAAAAGTTAACTTTCAAAACGATGTCTAAAACATTGTAAATTTTATTTCCAGTAACCGAACCAGAAGTAATTTTATTGGAAGGGAAAACCCCAGTTTTTCCTTCCTTGGGGTTATGCCAAGACCTACCACAACCCTCTACTTCGAGCCAAAATGCAACACCTCTTTCGGAAGGTCATCTTCATGAAAATGTTCGTCAATCTATCGGATCGGCTGGTACCACGAGCCACGAAGAAGTAAGTAATATCCAAAATAATACCCCACGCATATCAAATGTGTCGGTGGGTAACAAGCGAACAATGGCAATTGAGAAAACATTCAACTCGAACCAGGGAACGCAACAGAAAATTTCGAAATATCTAAAGATGTCGACATCCGGGAACGCTGCTCCAACTCCCCGTATTGAAAACCCTGATGTGATCCAACTACAGCAAATATTCGAACAGATGAGAGAACTACTTGAAAAATTTTCAGCCATTATTCTAAATATGAACAAATATGGAAATATGGAAAACTAACGGTAGATACGCATGTTTTATTTTTATTTAATAAGGTCTAATAAGCATGTAATCAAATTACCTAATTTGATTACATGCTTATTCTTCTTTATTCTTTAAGTCCTTTCTGCGTGTTGCTTGACATATGTTAACCTTAACATATGTCAAGCAACACGCAGAAAGGACTTAAAGAATTCTTTAGTTCCAAAACTGGAGGTAGTAAAACATAGTGTTAGGTATCAAGCAGTAATATTGTATAATCATCTTCCAAATCACCTTAAATCTATTAGCAGTCACTCCATGTTTAAGATATCTTTGAAGGCGTTTCTGTTGGAAAAATGTTTTTACAGCATTGATGAATTTGCAACACGTGATTTTGACATTTAATTTTGGGGTAGAATTTGACATTTTAATCTTTGTAGACATCTTTATATAGTTTGATATAATTATTTTTATATATTTAACTGACATAGCCTTGTTATTAATGTTTAAAATTAATATCTTTATCTTGTGTTTCCATATTTGTTATTTTATTGATTTAAAGATTGTTTTGATAATATTTGCATTGTTAGTCAAGTTGTGTTATTTGTTTGTGTATTTTAATTTGAATATTTAAGTTTGAATTTGTTAATTTAATTGATTGATTGTTCTCATCATGTATTTCCAACACAATGTAATATATTGTTTGAGGAATAACAAATAATAATAATAATAATATGAAATTAAGTTAGAGTAGATAAGTAAGAACTATTTTTATTACACAAGCAAGGTAACTATGATTCTGTGACAGGGCGCAAGTGCTAGGTCTCCCCAAAACTTCAACCCATCTTCTGCCGAATTTCTTACCGGAGAGATTTTTTAGTGACGTAGTATAGTAACTAATTAAATGTCTTATTTAAGTAAACAGTTCACCTGTTTTATTATTATTATAACCGAAATTCTTCAGTTGCTTTAACATTCTTTAGCATGATCTCAGTGGGAATAAGACTTTTTGCCGTAAAAATTATCCCATGTATTAATTCAGGTTATACAAACTATTTCCATTCCAAAAACCAAATCCGTCGAGTAGTACTTTAAACGTGAAGGCGGAACTAAAATAATTAAATACGATACTATATTTATCGAGTTCATATTCCGTAGATTAGCACCCTTCAGGCGAGTGCCCCCGCACATTATTGCATCTTTTCATAACTTTTGTTTGTGCCTTATTTCAGTTATTTCACTAACATAGTTTTATATCGTTTAATAAGTTACATGCTTACTAATGTATTGAATTGAATTAAAATTCGAATATACTCGTATTTGTAACATTATTGATGAATTTTCCTTTTCTGTACAAACCTGGGTAAGCACGCAAATAACAATCTTAGGTTTCTATTTATAATTACCTACTAACTGTGCCCGCGACTTCGTTCGCATGCTGCCTTTGTAACTTTAATTTTCGAGCAAGGTGTATTGGAAAGATATTGACAGAACAGCAGCTGTCGACGTTCCAGCATTTGCCTCTGGTCCTGTTACTGATTTAGTTTAGAAAGTTTTGCGGTTAATTTATCAGTTTTTAACATTTGTATGGAATGTCAGTTAACCTTTTTTTAAATCCTATGCGTGAAATCAAATATGTTTCGAGATTCAGTTATAATCAAGTTATAACGGCAACACAGTATTCGAATGGTTCAAAAATTTGGGAAACGACATCATTCGAAATGAATTCACTACGAGTGACTCAAACATGCGTCTCCTGATACCACGCTCGATTCTCATGAGGAAACAGTAAATCACTATAAAACTTTCTCAGTTACCTGCTGAACATAGGCGTCCCCCCCCATAGGTTTCCACCGTGGACGGTCCTGCGCTACTTGCGTCCACCGGCGCGGCGGCGGCGGCGGCCCGCAACCTTCACCACGTCATCTGTCCATCTCGTGGGAGGCCGTACACCCTCCGGCTTGTGGTCGTCATTCGAGAACCTGTTTTCCTTACTGTTTATCGGTTCGTCGAGCTATATGGTTCGCCCATTAAAAAAGCATTAAAATTTATAAATAACTATCGATCCGCCCGCGGCTACGCTCGCGTTAAGTAAGATTTTCCCGTGGGAATAAGACTTTTTCCCATAAAAAGTATCCTATGAGTTAATCCAGGTTACAAACTATCTCTTTTCCAAACTTTATCCAAATCCGTTGAGTACTTTGAGCGTGAAAGCCAAACTTCTAAACATCCAAATATATTTTTACATTTATAATATTAGTGTGCAACTGTGCGTGTGATAAAGTAGGTAAGTGCTAGATTTTCCCTTACAAACAATTGAAGTTCCTAAATCCATACATGGTAATTTTCGTGATAATCCTATTTTCGGTGAGTAATATGTAGGTAATTTACGTAAACGCAAAGCAGTGACCTATTTAAGTGCAATAGCATAGGATTCAATTATTTTATACATATTTTCCTCTCCATTTTAATAAAATTATTTTGTTTATTGATATTGTTCTGATTTACTTTTCGCTATTTACTATTAGAGGTTAACCACGCTTCTTTACCCAAAGGGGTGAGCAGAGCTTGAGTGGGCTCCAAAGGAGAACACACTAAAACCACATTTGGCAATATTTTTAGGCTAAGATTCGGCTTAATTTGACGGGGCCGTAGCTCAGGTGGTAGTGTATCTGCCTCCGACGCACAGGGTCGCAGGTTTGAATCCCGCCCAGGGCAAACATTCGTGTGATGAGCACTTGTGTTTGCCTTGTGTCTGGTTGTTGTTTATCTTTATAAGCATGTATTTATCTATTTATTTAATGTATATCAGCTGTCTGGTACCCATAGTACAAGCTCTGCTTAGTTTGGGATCAGATGGCCATGTGTGAAGATGTCCCCACTTATTTAGTTAATTATGCAGCTTAACGAAGGTATATAGGTATACATACATACACAGGTTTTCTTCAAGCAGTACAATCATTAAAATTAATGATTCATAGTTTATTTGCTTTGCTCTACTTACTTGAACATGAAAAATAATATGTACTGACTCAGTATTACTGAGTTATAAAAATCTGCATATTTATTTTTATTTTGGGAAGTGCTCAGCCATAATATGTGCATAAGAATATTCGATAAGGAAAAATTAGGAATAAATTAATTTGTTAATAATAAAATATTACGCACGCTTCGAATGCGATAATCGTTGCGGCGGCGCTTGTAATAAATCAAAATCCACCTTGAATCCACGCCTCGAGAGTATTGTTTTACTTGTCCGTCTCACGCGCGTGATAAGGGCTACGAATTGTTAATTTAATGGCTCTGAGCGAGCGGTACCTCTCTCTCAGTCACTCCACCCTTACCCTATGCCAGAAAGAGAGTCACCGCTCGCTCAGAGCCTACGTGCCGCTACTAATATGTTCATGATTCAGAATGCTTTGTCTGCTCAGGGTTATCGAATGGTTCGGATTCGGGTACCCGATCTTAGAAGGTTTCGGAAGGTTAGGAAGGAAGGAAGGACGGTCAAGGTACTTGAAAGGAAAAAAACGTTCCTAGGTAGACGGCAGAATGAGATCGTGCAACTCCTGCGCACATACAGTCAGTAAAATAGAAACCTTCCGTAGATGAGACTTGAAGTTTTTTTCCCAGCTGCCCCTAAAGAGCGTCGGTGGTGTAGTGGCACCCTCCGGGAGACGCGGGTTCAAAACCCACCACGTACGTGTTCTGTGCTTGCTTACAATTTATTCGCAGGTTTCCACAAGATGTTTTTCTGCACCAAAAAATTATATCTGAAATAATATACCTAGATCGGGCAGTATGGGAAAGTCTGAAACTATAAGACATACGAAGATCTGTTCTTAGGAACCATGTCATCGATTTTAGTAACAAGAAAAACTGCATTCATAGATTTTGAAAAAATAACTCACACTCAGTCGGGGAATCGAATCCGGTCAAATTCAAAAATAAAAAATACATTATTTTTATTTCGATATCGATTATGTAGGTAGGTCAAAAGTAGTAAAATTTATTATGAAATATGATACCTAAAAATGCCTAAAAATGAATAAAATGCATTGTATTTCGCATTTTTATTTTTATTTATTCCTCAATTCACAATGAACAGAGTATGAGTTTTTCTTTAAATCCATGAATGCAGTTTTTGTTGCCATTAAGATCGATGACCCGGTGCCTTAGAACAGATCTTCCTTCCTATATGTGCTATAATTTCCGAGCTACCCATATTGACCGATCTAAATGTTACATCCTGTATAATCAGCACAAAAAAAAAACAAATAAAGGTTGTCTATGAAAATGGCAAATCCGGGGATTTACCACAGTTTGGGTTTATACCCCCGTTGCCGCTCCCGGAATTACAATAGGACCAACCCATCTTCCCATGTGTGTCGTAAGAGGCGACTAAGTCAAGTCAAAAATTTTTGATTCGAATTAAGATTTTTACAAATCATTTTTCGACATCAAAGCTATCATGGATGGCACGTTCACTACCAGTGTACGCCCTCTGTGGAGAAGAACGGCCAGAAGAAACTCCACAGGAATCGCATCTTTTGTACTTTTCTTTTAAATATATAAAGTATCATACATGAGTCATAATTACAATCTACTCCGCTGATTTGGAACAACAGTTGACCAGACGTTTTTATCATCTAAGTAATCATTTATCGTATAATAGGCCTTAGAACATAAAATAGTTTTAATTTTAGCTTTAAATTGGCTATCGGACAGATTTACAATATAATCTGGTATTTTATTATAGAAGCGAATACAGTTCCCCGTGAATGAATTATTAACCTTACACAGTCTAAACTTTGGGTGCGCTATTTTATTTTATTTAAAGGGAAAGCTCTACTGATATGAGCGTGATCTTGTATGTGCTGGTTGTTTACAATGTCCCAAATAAAGTGCAGAATAATAATACGTTGTTTGATATAACTGATATTGGGCTTCATACCGCTTCCCGCAGCTACCTAAAGTTGACGCGTGACAGTCAGGGACCGGCGCGCGCCGCCTGTGCACATTACTGTTTCTGTAAAAATAGTAAGTACATTACTGCCGCGGCCGCAAAATTAGTTATTGTTTGGTTGTTAGTTGGTTGTTGGTTTTATTGTGTACGAGTCCAGCAAGAGTTATAGAGATAAATAAATAAATAAATAAGAGTTATTGCGGCCGAGGCCTGTAATGGTTTTTTTCTCTGAAATACGCGAGGAACACTAAAAAATATTACCTTATAAGAACCTTGGATTTGGGTGTGTAATCGTATCGTACTAAACTTATAAGTTATAACCTTTATCACTTTAACCTCTACGTCGACTACTTGAAACATTCATTATCGTAATATTTCCCTAATTCAATGATTAGTTAACTCCATCATGAAAAATAAGTAACTAAATAAGTAGTACGATAAAATTAAGAGATGAAAATTATAAACCGCCATATTGCGCACTTTTCTTTTTTGTTCTGTGCCAGTGTCATACAGAGCATACAGCCAACTCCAATCACTACGATTCGTGTACGATTCATATAAAATTTGAATTTAGAACATAATGCTGTAAAAAGACTAAAAAAATTGAAATTTCTAGACGAAAGTTACTTTGCTGGCCTAGGCCGTTTGAGTTGCTGGCCGCTGTTTTGTACGGGGCAATGTTTCGTCCAAAAATGAGTCACTTCGCGTACTGTTTGTTGGCAGTAATGATCACATTTTCGAGCGTGTTGGAGAAAAAGTCAAAGTGTAGTATATCCGCCATGACCATGTAGTATATACACCTTGATGCTCGAAAAAGTGCAAAAGCGCTTTCTAAGGTTCCTGTATCAGCAAAAGTATGGTTATTATCCTTTTATGTACCCGACCAAGTTTTTTCTGGGGATCTTAGCTTACAATTCACTTGAAACGCGAAGGCTGTATGAGCAAGTAATCATGGTATGTAAGCTGCTGCGGGGCAGGATAGATTCTCCGGAGCTTTTGAACCGGGTAGGCCGACTTTTTGTACCGGGAAACTACACAAGATTCCGAGCCGTGCATTTGTTTGCTGTCCCGCGTGCGCGTACCGTAGCTAGGGCTCAGTCCCCACTCTGCAGAGCCCTGAACGCTCTAAATGGGCTCCTGACTGCGCAACCCCAATGTGATGTGTTTGCTGATGCATGGACAGTGATTGGGAGACTTGTTATGAGTTTTTGTGAAAAATGTGAATAATTAGGGCGTGGGTGTTGGGTGTGTGTTATATGTATGTGTGTGTATGAAAATTCATAATCTAAATCGAATTAAATATTGTAAGTTCAGATAATGTTCTTAATATAGAATGACAACATAAACTTGTATGACAATACACCTAAGTGGTGCGTAACTGTCGAATTAAAGTATCAATTTGTATATTTAATGACTAATTATAATATGTTATGAATGTAACGTTTTGGCTATGCTGTAAAGTTATATTTATTGGTATGATGATGAATAATAAATAAATGACTTTTGAAGACGATGTTGCAATACGGGCTGGAGTAAAGATGACTTTTGAAGACGATGTTGCAATACGGGCTGGAGTAAAGATGACTTTTGAAGACGATGTTGCAATACGGGCTGGAGTAAAGATGACTTTTGAAGACGATGTTGCAATACGGGCTGGAGTAAAGATGACTTTTGAAGACGATGTTGCAATACGGGCTGGAGTAAAGATGACTTTTGAAGACGATGTTGCAATACGGGCTGGAGTAAAGATGACTTTTGAAGACGATGTTGCAATACGGGCTGGAGTAAAGATGACTTTTGAAGACGATGTTGCAATACGGGCTGGAGTAAGATCATTATATATATCTCGCTCTTTGCAGTCGTGGTAGTCTTCAGTTGTATTGTTTCCTGTTGCAAAGTGTGTTTTCGGCGCAAAAATGTGTACGGGACGGCCTCTAATTAACTGCTAGCATAAGACTTAGCCTTATAGATTTTGTAGATTAAGTTTATTGATTTAAACTCGTAGGCTAAGTTAAAGTAAGTAGATAGTAGGGCACTGTTGTATAACAGATTAGTTTTTCCTGCTAGAATAGTATTTTATAGGTTTATAGGGAAGAACTTTAGTGTCCTAAGTAGTTATAGATATTTAATAGCTTACAGTTTTATATTCTCGAACTTTACCCACCTTTTCGCTTAATCTAGTCGGGTAAAGAATAGTATAGAGCCGATGTTTTTTATGTTGTTTACGTTACTCGATGTTGTTTACATTCGTCATAGTTAGCTAGAAAATTCTAGAAAATAATAGGTAAACAACCCATTGTCATTTGTTGTAAACAACTATTGTTTAATAAACAAACATCGGTCCCTCGCCCCGCTCACTCCGCCTTCACCTCCCCTTACCCTAACGGGTAGGAGTATAAATACGGAGCACTGCCCGCTGCACTGACAGTGTGTTTTAAGCAGTGGTTCACAGTACAGTAAACAGTTCGGAAGCCTCAAGAGGAAAACAGAAAGAGGAACGGTAGCAGCGGCAGTGCAAATAGTACCTCAACGGTGTAGTGCGGTACAGCGGACCGAGGAAGCGATCCTGCACAGAATACTGGTGTTTCTTTTCGACGACCCTCAACCGGACGGCCCAATCCCAGCAATAGTCCTGTGCGGCACTTATCCTATGTTTCAGTCCACGCGATCGCACCAACAGTTATAGTAGTGCCACACATTTTGGTCCTTCGAGCCGGATTGCGGTCAATACAGAAGAATGGTCGTCACCAGAAGCGGAAAAGGCAGCCACACCGATCACCGTCACACCGGTGAAATCGCAACATTAGGAGGCAACAGCATCGAAGACACCGACGCACACGCGGAACAGACTACGTCAACGTCCGAGCCATCCGTCAAGGACGCACCCATTAAGGTCGCCCCCCACCACTCCACTGCAAGCGGAATCATGAAACAGACGCCCCTCTGCCCGACGTTACTGGGCAACCAGGGCACCACAGAAGCTGTCCAGCGAGCCAGCAACACAGACGGGGCCACAATGAAAAAGCCCTACCCGACAGAAGACGGTCGGGGTGTAACTGCCGCACACTCCGACCGCCCCTCCGCCGCCGCCGTTCAGGCGCACCTCCCCGCGCGCCACGCTGCAGCATCCCGAGCATCAACATCGACGAAAGCAAGATCAATGCGAGCACGGGAGCTAGCAATACGAAAAGAAGAACTCCTCCGCCTGAAGATAGAATATGAACTCGCCCGCATCGCCCGCATTGAAGCAGAGAGCTCTGAGGAAGAGGAGGACATACAGGAAGACAACGGCGGTAACGAGTCACAACGCCGCGTCGCGGATTGGGTCGACCAGAGTCTACAGCATCAACTTACAGCCCTATCGAAGAAAGAGCTGCCACCTCTGCCTCAAAACGAGAAGGCAGAAACACGGAAGATGCCACACCCCCCCGGCGCCCCCGCAGCAGCAAAACCGGAGTGCGGGGAATGTTCCCCCCCTGTCTGTGTACCGGCGGGAGCGCGGGAAATGACAGTCAAACAGCAGAGCCTCGACATCTCCGAGCTCGCGCAAGCCATCACACTCGCTGCGCAATCAACACGTCCGACGTCACGTAACTTCTTCGAGTTACCGAGCTACAGCGGGTCACATCAAGAGTGGCTATCATTCAACGCAGCCTACACTGCAACAGCGCCCTCTTACGACGACGTCGAGAATCTCGCCCGCCTACGCAAGAGCCTCAAGGGAACAGCAAGGGAAGCGGTCGAAAACCTGCTTATGTACAACGCGGACCCGCATGACGTCATGAAGACACTACAGTCCCGCTTCGGCCGCCCCGACGCCATCGCACAGGCCGAACTCGATCGTCTGCGAGCCCTACCGCGACTCACCGACTCCGCCAGAGATGTCTGCATGTTCGCCACAAAGGTGAACAACATCGTGGCCACCCTCCGCGCATTGAAGAAGCAACACTACTTGTACAACCCGGAGATTACGAAGCTCACCATAGAAAAATTTACACCGGTGCTGCGTTACAGATGGTACGACTTCGCCGCCTTCCAGCCAGAGGACGACGACGCCGAGCTATTGAAGTTGTCTCGCGAACGAAGTTGGAACGCGAAGCCCAACGCTGCGCCCCGTACGCTCAACCCGAGCAACCTACAATGGCCGCGCCCACTCAACGCGTGGCAACCCACAGCACACTCCCACGGCGGCCACCACAGAAGACGTACGCCGCCACAGTGGAGCCCACAGCTACAGTTACAGCAACAGAAAAGCTGTGCCCGGTATGCCAGAAGCCCGGACACACTGCAGCGACGAAGTGTCCGCAATACATCGACGCAGGGGTCGATGAACGATGGGACATAGCCAAGGACAAAGGGCTATGCTTCAGATGCCTCAAATATAGGACGCGGAAGCACAGTTGCAAGCCACTGCGATGCAAAGTCGACGACTGCGACCGCACGCATCACCCGCTGCTACACTTCGTCAAGAAAGGCGAAAACGAAACAGAAGTCGTGAGCACCGCCAGGACAACAGAGAAGACGCACAGCTTCTTGAAGATTCTTCCAGTCACCCTCACCGGACCGCGGGGCGACTACAGTACTTACGCCCTACTCGACGACGGGTCTACAGTCACGCTCATCGACGCCGCCATCGCTAGAAAGATCGGCGCAAAGGGGCCGATCGACCCACTACACATCGAAGCCCTATCGAACAAAATGGGCGAAGCTAAGTCTCAACGCGTGAAGATCACAGTACAGGGGACATCGAGCAAAGTCAGCATTCAAGCGCGAACCATCAACAGCCTGCGTTTCTCACCACAGCGAGTCGAAAGGAGTGACGTCATCAACTGCCCGCATCTGGCGGGCATTAGCGCGCGCTTGATTCACGACGCCGTTCCGAAGATTCTCATCGGTCAAGATAATTGGGAGTTGCTGTTGGCTACAGAGACGAAGCGGGGAGAGCGGCACCAACCCGTCGCGTCCCTCACCCCCCTCGGCTGGGTACTACACGGGGCACATACACGCACGCTCGGAAAGCGCGTACACTACGTGAACCACATCGTCACCCAGGAAGAGAACATGGATGAACAGCTCCGCCAATACTTCGCCATCGAGTCAATCGCCATAACACCGAAAAGACCACACAGCGATCCGGAACAACGTGCGCTCAACATATTAGTAGAGCGCACAGTACGACGCGAAGACGGCCGCTATGAAACGTCCCTCCTCTGGCGCACCGATGATGCACCGATGCCCAACAACTACGACAACGCGTTGAAGAGACTTCAAACTACAGAAAAAAAGATAGACAAGGACCCTCTCCTCAAGAAAAAATACGAAGAACAGATGGAAGCGCTCATACAAAAGGGATATGCCGAGCCAGCACCCGCCGACTGCACCGAAAAAAGGACATGGTATCTACCACACTTTGCCGTCCTGAACCCTATGAAGCCCGGCAAGGTTCGCGTGGTCCACGACGCAGCAGCGAAGACGAAAGGGGTGTCGCTCAACGACTATCTCCTTACCGGTCCCGATCTTCTGCAGTCGCTGCCCGGCGTATTGATGCGACTACGCCAGCACTGCTACGCCGTCTCCGCCGACATCAGAGAGATGTTTATGCAAGTCAAAATAAGAAAAGAAGATCGAGATGCGCTGCGCTACCTATGGAGAGGAGGAGAGCGGGGGGACACCCCTCCCCGCGAATACAGAATGACGTCGCTTATCTTCGGCGCTACGTCATCACCGGCTACGGCGATCTACGTCAAGAACGTCAACGCGGAGCGCTATAAAGAAAAGGAGCCAGACGTCTACAACGCCGTGATAAGAAATCATTATGTCGACGACTACCTACAGAGCTTCACGACAGTCAACGAAGCAATAGCTACAGCAAGCCGGGTGCACGACATACACAGCGAAGCACACTACGAGCTACGACAATGGAAATCGAACTCGGCAGAGATTGTCGCCGCCCTCGCCGAGACGACTACAGCGTCTCAACCGGTCACTTTGGACGGCGGGACTACGACGGAACGCGTGCTCGGGCTCGTATGGAAGCCACACACAGACGAGCTCGCCTTCAATCTCGACCTCGCCCGCCTACCACAAGACATCTTACAGAACACGCGCCCCACCAAGCGAGAAGCACTGAAAATCGTCATGTCCCTCTTCGACCCACTGGGCTTCGCATCACCGGTCATATCACGAGCGAAGCAATTGCTACAGGAAGTGTGGCGAAGGGGAACCGACTGGGACCAACGCATCGACGACGACCTCGCAGCACAGTGGACAGAATGGACGGGGTACCTACAGAAGCTAGCCGGCATCACTATGCCGCGCTGCCACCCACACTACAGCGACGCATCGGATCTACAACTACACGTGTTCGTCGACGCCAGCGAGGCCGCCTTCGCCGCCGCACTATACTGGCGCATCACCGCACCGGACGGCCACGTCATCACTTCCCTGGTCATGGGAAAGTCAAAGGTCGCACCACTCAAAGTGACCTCGATACCACGCCTCGAGCTACAAGCCGCCGTTATGGGAAGTCGCATGGCCGCGACTGTCATCGACGAACACGATCGCAAACCCGACTCCGTCACGTACTGGACAGACAGCCGAACAGTACTCACATGGTTGAAGACAGGCGCGCGCTCATACAAGCCCTACGTCGCCCACCGCATTGCAGCCATAGAAGAAAACAGCAAGCTCAGCCAGTGGCGTTGGGTACCTACCAAGCTCAACGTCGCTGACGACGCCACCCGCAACGTACCGGGCGACTTCGACGCACAGCACAGATGGTTCCGGGGACCACCCTTCTTACTCGAAGATCCGACAACATGGCCTGAAGACAAACAGAAAACGTCCGAGGAGAAAACTGGGGAAGAGAGGACTAACTACGTTCGACAGCAGGCAACATCGAAACTTACAGACGCGATCCCCGATAGCAACCGATTTTCGAAGTGGGAACGCTTACTTCGAGCCACAGCGCGCGTGCTTCAATTCATAGCACTCTGTCGTCCGAAAATAGAAAGAATAAACTACAAGCGCACGAAAAAGAATAGAGAAGCTGATCCAGCCTGGGGACGAAAACAAACAGGCAAGCCGAAGCCGCAGGTGACCATGAAGCCAACAGAAGCTGATCGCAGCTACAGAATAATAGAAGCCGGGCTCATGGTCAAGGCAGAGAAGCTGCTCATCATAGCGAGTCAGCGAGATTCGTTCCCAGAAGAGAAAGCAGCGCTACAGCAAGGATGTGATATCGCGACGAACAGCCGCCTACGCCCACTCGCAGTTCAATTGGTCGACGACGTCATCAAGATCGTCTCCCGTATCGCCGCGACAACTGGCATCCAGGAAGAGGTGAAGACCCCAGCGATTATCGACGGAAACCATACGACGGCAAAGCTTTACATGGACTTCACACATAGGCAGCTGCACCACGCCAATGTCGAGACGACAATCAACGAATGCCGCCAGCATTATTGGATACTTCGACTGCGGCCAACAGCACGCATGGTGATCCACAGATGCCTGCCATGTCGACTGAGGAAGACAGCTCCGCCTCAACCATCAACAGGGAACCATCCGCTGGCGCGTCTAGCACACCATCAGCGCCCCTTCACCTATACTGGGTTGGACTACTTCGGTCCTCTCACAGTCACTGTGGGCCGGAGTAAACAGAAAAGATACGTCGCACTATTCACTTGCCTGACCACGCGAGCCGTCCACTTGGAGATCGCCGCCTCACTCACAACAGATTCAGCCATCATGGCGCTTCGTCGAATGATAGCGCGCCGCGGCTGCCCAACAGAGATATGGTCCGACAACGGAACAAATCTACAAGGCGCGGACAAGGAACTACGCCGAGCAATCAATCGAGCAACAGAACAAGAGGCGACGAACAAGAAGATCAGCTGGCGTTTTATACCCCCTGCAGCACCATTTATGGGCGGGTCCTGGGAACGCCTAGTACGGAGCGTCAAGAATGCACTCTACATCGCTTTGAAAGAAACAAACCCGACAGAAGAGGTCCTCAACACACTACTCGCTGAAGTCGAATATACAGTCAACAGTCGACCACTCACCCACGTATCGACAGACCCAAACGATCCAGAGGCAATAACACCGAATCACTTCCTGCTGGGCGGATCTGCTCGAGTAGTAACACCAGGGACGTTCGACGACTCTGACCTGATAGGACGAACACACTGGAGAGCATCTCAACGTCTCGCTGACATCTTCTGGTCCCGGTGGATTCGTGAATACCTTCCCGAACTTCAACACCGGCGGGAGCCTCGAAGCAAGGGACCAGCACTTCGCATCGGAGACGTCGTCCTAATCGCCGACAACACTCTGCCGCGTAATACATGGCCACGCGGACTGATCGTCGCAACCTACCCTGGCACAGATGGGATCGTCAGAACAGCAGACGTGAAGACCAAAGGAGGCATTCTACGCAGACCGACCAAGAAGCTCGTTGTGCTACAATCAACAGAAGAGGCGTCCCTTCCACGGAACAAGGATGCGTCGACCGAGGCGGCGGACGACACACGGCGGGAGAATGTACGGGACGGCCTCTAATTAACTGTTAGCATAAGACTTAGCCTTATAGATTTTGTAGATTAAGTTTATTGATTTAAACTCGTAGGCTAAGTTAAAGTAAGTAGATAGTAGGGCACTGTTGTATAACAGATTAGTTTTTCCTGCTAGAATAGTATTTTATAGGTTTATAGGGAAGAACTTTAGTGTCCTAAGTAGTTATAGATATTTAATAGCTTACAGTTTTATATTCTCGAACTTTACCCACCTTTTCGCTTAATCTAGTCGGGTAAAGAATAGTATAGAGCCGATGTTTTTTATGTTGTTTACGTTACTCGATGTTGTTTACATTCGTCATAGTTAGCTAGAAAATTCTAGAAAATAATAGGTAAACAACCCATTGTCATTTGTTGTAAACAACTATTGTTTAATAAACAAACATCGGTCCCTCGCCCCGCTCACTCCGCCTTCACCTCCCCTTACCCTAACGGGTAGGAGTATAAATACGGAGCACTGCCCGCTGCACTGACAGTGTGTTTTAAGCAGTGGTTCACAGTACAGTAAACAGTTCGGAAGCCTCAAGAGGAAAACAGAAAGAGGAACGGTAGCAGCGGCAGTGCAAATAGTACCTCAACGGTGTAGTGCGGTACAGCGGACCGAGGAAGCGATCCTGCACAGAATACTGGTGTTTCTTTTCGACGACCCTCAACCGGACGGCCCAATCCCAGCAATAGTCCTGTGCGGCACTTATCCTATGTTTCAGTCCACGCGATCGCACCAACAGTTATAGTAGTGCCACACAAAATGTAAGTATTTTATCAAAGTTTGTTAAAATTCATAAATTAAATACTAATTTCAATGTCACATAACGGTGTCAGCATAATCATATATAGTATATAATAATATAATCAGTAGTTTTATACTCATAACTTAAATATAAAACTACTGTGACCTTATTACACTAAGGGTTCGTTCCCACATTCACGGTTTGCGCGCCGGCGCCGGTCCGACGTACGCTCGCTCAGTAATTCCTACTTGGTCCGTGTATGGCTCGCTCTAAATGGAGGTGTGCCGGCGCCGCCGCCGCCCCGCCGCCGCCCCGGTCCGGTTTGCAACCGTAGGTGGACGGCTCGCGCCGGGCGTAAATGTCTATGAGAGCATACCCACTTAGTCGGACCTACGCACAGCGCGTGCGTGCCATAGAAATAAATTCGGAAATATATAAATTGGCCGTGCACGTGGTCACGCATAGCCGGCGACGGTGACTTGCCGCCACCGGTCCGGCGTGAACCGTGAATGTGGGAACGATCCCTAAGGGTCGGGCTACACTTATCGACGGCGATCGACGGTTTGCCTATACAAAACGCGCGCAAAGTATGGAAATCCTTTCGCATCGGACGCGGCGAATGATGCGAAAGGATTTCCATACTACGCGCGCGTTTTGTATAGGCAAACCGTCGATCGCCGTCGATAAGTGTGGCCCGACCCTAACCCGGCTCACTCCGCTTCTCGGTGCTAACTAGAGTTGACGCGCGACACTTACTATTTTAGTTAGTTCACAATATTCCTGTTATAATCCATCATGAGTTATGATAATTATGAAGACCAATTCGCGGCTAGAGCTTTGGGAAGGATAATTATATATATTGTAATAGCTGTTGTCGTTGTCATCATCAGTTCCATCGTTTGGTGCTGCAAGAGGTGCTGTAGCCGCAATAGAGGTAAGTGTGGTTGCCTGGAAGAAATTGGTACCTTAGCAATATTGTTCGACTTCACGCACAACCTTTGAATTTCTTCGCAGGAGTGTGCAGGTTTCATCACGATGTTTTCCTTCAGTAACAGTAAGAGCGTCGAATAAACGTACATTGAACATTGAAGTATAATGTCGAAATTCGAAAACACATAGGTACGTGGTGGGAACCGATCCCGCGTCTGCCGGACGGAAGACCGCAGCGGTCCGAACCACTAGACCACTCATGACGCTCTTCGAGATAATCATAGCATCGAGCAGAAAGTGACTTGCATCGAGTGTTAGTTGGGTTTGGAGCATGAGCGTGATGAGAAATGAGTGAAAATAGAAATAGGCATTAATTCGACTCCCGTCCGGGAGACATGGGTTCGAACCCCACCACGTACCAATATGTTTTCGAATTTCGAATTCATATAGTACGTTTTTTTCGACGCTCTTACGGTGAAGAAAACCATCGTGATGAAACCTTCACACTCCTGCGAAGAAATTCAAAGGTTGTGTGTGAAGTCGACCAACCCACACTGGGCCAGCGTGGCCGATCGCCCAAGGTACAGGGTCTCAGTGGGGACGTATAATGAGCTGTTGATGATTAATCAAAATAACCAAACAAAATGGGCGGTAAGTTATTCGCCATTTTGCTTTTCCTTGATTCGCCAGACGGAGGGCGCGCCCGCGCGCGGCGACGCGATCATATGGGAAAATGGTTGCTACTGAATCATAATTATTATTATTATTTCGCTGTTTTTTCATTGCGCTCTTTGCAGCCAACTAAAGTTAACGCGTATTGTTTCCTGTAGTATTTCCTGTTTATAAATTCAAACTATATATATATATATTATATACCAATCTTTATAGTATGGGTTACTCCCGAAGTGATGATATTATTTATATTAATACGAGCAGCTATGGAAATACTGGTTCAAATAGAGTCGCTGCTAGGGGACTTTTGTATATCATAATAGGTGTAGTCGTGGTCGTCATCGCAAGTATTGTCTGGTGCTGTAAGAGGTGTTGCAGACGCGAGAGCGGTATGTTCACCTTCATCTTCGTCATCTTCTTTATCGCAACCCGTCATCTTGGGTATATAGCAGCCTCCGTGTCCGAGTGGTCGAGATGTCGACGCCATTTCGGAAGTTCCGGGTTCGATTTCCGGTGGGGACACTGTCAAGCAAAAATCTCTTTGTGAGACTTTCCCCAGTTTGGTTAGGACATTGCAGGCTGAATCACCTGATTGTCCGAAAGGAAAGATGATTCCGTGTTTCGGAAGGCACGTTAAGCCGTTGGTCCCGGCTACTATCTAGTCGTTCATTACACGAGCCAAGTCAGTGACCTTTGGCGGCTCTATAACACTGGCACGATGATGGCACATTTTTTATTTTATTTACCCTTTTCATAAGTACTGACTTTGTCAGCTAACCAGGTTGAAAATTCAATTCAGGGCATTTCTGTGCTGTTTCCCCTAAGTCACCTTGCATAAGCAGAAGCGTAATAAATTGTAAGCGCAGTTTGCAAATCAGTAGACTTTTTAACTTCATATAGAGCATATGTAAATTTTGCTAACACGTTGTATAAAATCGTCTATACATTAAAATTATTCATTGTGATTTAATTTGTAATATTGTATCTAGTAGGTAATTATTAGAAATAGAATAATAGATATTTTAAGTGTAAAATCATTTGCAATACTATTTAATTTTAATTATTTTATGTAATGTATTTATACACTTTACAATTTAGTATTTTACAATGTTATTTTTTTTTGTGAAATTGACTGCTATGAGAATTATTATTTTAATCTAATAACTTAAAGAATTTTATATTTTACAATTTAATTTTTGTTAATTTTGGATTGCATTGTTTTGGTTCTGTTTTAAATCAAACTACTTAAATAATTTTTCAACACCCTTACAGGGTTCATGTATGCCACTTACTATTATATTTAATACCTACAATTTATGTATGTACATGAATGCAAATAAATGAATAAATAAATAAATATTTAGTATGTAACTAAAACTATAATATTTAGCGCAAAGCCTACGAACACATAAGGAAATAATATATAAAAGCAACTCGATGGATAATGATATAGGTATTTGCTAGTAGCTACTAATAAAACTACTAATAGCTTTAATTAAAAAAAAAATTAAACAAGTTTTTAAACCACTAAAAAATGTTGTGTATGAAAAATATTATGTAGTTATGTAAGCGAACCAGACTAAACAGACTGAATGCAAAGTGTCGAGTTCGGACTTCCGGACTATTTACCCGTTGAGGCTACATTGGTGGAGATCAAACCCGCCCCTCCCGGACGGAAGGCAGCAGCCCTAGCCACTACATCACCGACGCTCTCAATTCTCACTTAGATTAAAGAAATAAATTCGTATAATACTTTGTTACTAACCCAAATATATTGCCAAATGTGGTTTTAGTGTGTGCTTTTAAGGAGCCCACTAAAGCTCTACTCACCCCTTCGGGGATATGAGCGTGAAGTTATGTATTACGTATGTTACTAAGAAAATCATATTAAAAATGTTCATTTCACCTTTTGCAGGTGCAGTTTTGGTAGCGCCTACAATTTCTCCAACGCAGATAAACATCAACAACTCAAATCCTGGTGTGCCGTACCCAGTGCCGATGGCAGGAGCTTTGTACCCGCAAACTGGGGCCCACTACCCGCCGACCGGGGCTCCCTACCCACCGACCGGGGCCCCCTACCCGCCGACCGGGGCGCGCTATCCACAGACTGGGGCGCCAAACCAGCCCATCTACCCGATAACCAATCCACCACCCGCAATGCCCGCGCCGCCTTCATACAATACCAATGGTAAGTTTATTTTCCTTTTTAAGATTCCCTTCCAAAGGGTGCCAACGGGACCCTATAACTAAGTGCCCGCTTTCTGTACGGGTCTGTCTGACTGTCTGTCTGTCATCAGGCCACCTCCGTGCTCCAGGCTGTATCTCAAAGTTGAAATTTTCACAGAGTATTTATTGCCATGGTATTGTTGCTACAAGAAAAAATAAATAATAATGAAAAAAGTAAAGTAGTCACCTCATGACGTGTGATCACTCAGAGGACACCTCGTAACGAGATCAGGCGTCGAGTAGGTTCCGGAAGGGATGGCGGGACGACGCCTTTCGACAAGACTGGTGGGAGATTGCTCGGAAGCGTGACGAATGGAAGGATGATAAGGTCTTTGCCCAGCAGTGGGACCCTTTAGGCACTACCAGACTGAGATTGCCACAAGGTTTTTAGCAGGACATTGCAGGCTGGCTGACTCATTTGACTGTCTGAAAATACGGAAGTCACGTTAAGTTTATTTTTTTCACAGGTCTCAATGCCACCCGTCCCGCGCCGCCGCCGCCACCGCAGAGTGAGTGACTGAATTTAATTATCATCATTGATGCTGTTGACAGCTCATACACGTCCCCTCTGAGGGCTCGAGCCTGCCCTGAATCAGGGCGATAATAATAATAATAAAATGATTACAATGAAAAGCAGCATTACAAAAAAGAGCCCGCCAAACTGCACGGCAGTTTGTTGGCGGAGACAACAACTCTCAACATATAGCATATAGGATATAGCTGCCAACTATGAGGTACAGTAGACAGCAGGTCAAGCCATACACAGGGGCGGGGCATCTTGCTCGTCGTGGTTAACGTCTAGTTTACAACAACAAAAAATATATAGCTTGATGTGCCGTTCACTGTACATACTTAAAGCTAGATTCTAATTCTTCTGCTTACAAATAAGACAACAACAGCTTTAGACTTTATGTTTAAAAGTTATCTTGGATACATTATTTTCATTTATGGTGATACTATTGAAAATTGTAGGTGCTAGGAAGTTCTTAGTCCTTTTGCCAAAATAATTAGTAGTTCTAGGAACGATGTATTTGTTTTTATTCGCAGCTCGCGTAACATGTGAATGGGTAGCTATATTTTTAAATTCAATTTTTTTATACTCTTCTAAGGCTATTAATAATTTAACCTTCTCATGTGCAGTTAACACTTTACATAATTATAGGGAATAGTTCCACATAATTATTTTGACATTTCTCCCTAATTTGTTTGCTTACCAAACATTTAAGGAATCTAATTTGAAGAAGTTTAATTTCATTTAAATATGTATCAAAAGTACGACCATAGCTGCTCAGAGCATAAGATAGGATAGATTCAACAAGTGTGTGGTACACTGTATACAAAGTCGCTCTATTAACAAAAAACTTTAAGTGAAAAACTTATCTAAAGCCAACCTTAACTTGGAACAAACATTTTCAACGTGTAACTTCCACGATGAAGTCTTCGCTGGCCCAGTGCGGCACAGAACCGTTGAATTTCTTCGCAAAAGTCTGCATGCATTGCTCATGATGTCTTTCAAGCGTCGAACAAACGCGCATATAAATTCTAAATTCGAAATCACATTGGTACGTGGTGGGGATCGACCCCGCGTATCCCAGAAAGGAGACAGCGGCTCTAGCCACTACACCACCGCCGCTCTGAAATTGCATTTGAAATGTAATTAATGGTAATTATACTTTTTTACAGATTTAGTGGACGATTCTCCGCCATCGTACGCTTGCGCTATGAACGCTCCGGCTACACAATCACATAAATACTAGCGCCACCTAGCGGCTACGCGCTGGAGTTGATGGATCGTTTTTTATTATAATTACATTACATATATAATTACATTAAGCTTGTAATGTCCCACTGAAGTCTAAATTATCATATAAAAATATTAAACGATTTTTTTTTTCATAATACCTTATTCGTCTCAATTTCTTCTTGGATGACCTCGACGCCTTCTAGTAAAGTGCGCGGAGTAGAGGTAATGACACGACGAATGTTGGTGATTAACTGAACATTTATTGAATAAAATACATAGGTATTTGTGTAGGATTTGCGTTTAAATGAGTGTAGATCTGAGTGATATTGTTCCGTGTAGTGATTTGAAGTGTGTGCAAAGTTTAACAAGCGGGGGAAAGGTAAAGTCATTGACCTTTCCCGATAAACAGCAGCTTATTTCTTCGCCAAAACCAACACCAGATTTGTTGATTTCTCAGTCAAGTAAGTCTCATAAAAGACAATTTAATAGATCTGTGTACAAAACTCATTGGGTAGCTGGATGCTCGCATTCCAATAAGTTATATTGTTGGTTTTGCATATTCTTTTCCAACGAGAAAAATGCATAGAATACGTTTAATTATGACGATTTGAATAACATATCTAATGCCATAAAAAGGCACCAAAACTCACAAAAACACATGAACGCTGTTATTTCTTTTTGTAATTTTGGTAAACAGCGTATAGAAGCTTCTTTATCTCGTCAGTTACCTATCTGACGAAATCTCAAAACATAAATCGCGCGGTCGCGCGTCGACCACAATCATAGTGTTTTTCAGAGACTAGTAGATATTGTTTGTCATTTAGCACAACAAGAACTGCCTTTCAGAGGGCATGATGAGACCAAAACTTCATTAAATAAAGGAAATTTCTTAGAATTAGTATCTTTGCTTTCGAAATAGGATCTCGTCTTGGAAAAACACATGCAATACCAAAATAGCGGCAAACCGGGGCCAAGTTATTTATCTAACAAAATTCAAAATGATTCAGTAGTATTATTCATTCCTACGAAAATATATCGTCGGCAAGTCGGCATGCCCTACCATTAGACCATAGGCACGCCACTGATGGTGATCGTTTTGTAATTTGATATTCAATGTTTATTTTATTAAAAATACAATATCTTTTTTCTTTGTTATTCTGCAATTACGTCATACACTACACTAGCATTTGCGGTTGGTGGATTTACACATTTATATAATACCTACTGTAGCTATATGTATTACGCATTTGTTTTTTTTATTCGTTTCGCTCCTTTCTGGAGCAGGCAAAGGCATATGCCATGCAGCCGTCGTCTTCATTTTTTTTTCCTTATCCAGTTAGTAAATATTAGTCTTCAGTGAAATATTTTCCCTTTTCCAAATTGATAAATAATCGTCTTTAGTATTATATTCTCTTGTCCAGTTTTGTAAATGTTTGCATGTCCAAGGTATTTTAATGTATTTTATAAATCGCTGTAACCGATTCAATATAAACTAGCCTGTCTTTTATTTACGAGATTAATAACTTGGCAAAACATCGTTGTCAATCATTGGGCGTCAAACTAAGTATCTTATATTTTATTTTTATTTATCTTATTATTTATTGTACACAATAAATTGGACAGAAAACAAATACACAGAAAAACGACACAACGTGCACTGTTTATTGGCCAATTGGAAATCGTTTATATCTAAAGACGTCATGTCTTACAGCCAGACTTTGTACAAACTTTTCCCCAAAATCGGTTCTTTCGCATTTTGTAAGCGTTTTGCACGTAAACCTGAATGACTGTAAATTTGTAACGATAGATAAACAGGATTTGTATTAAAAAATAAATATATTTTTAATATCTTATTCAATACACCTTGCTCGCAAATTGAACTTACAAAGGCAGTAAACTGTGCGGTAAATGCGTTTTACCGCACTAATGCGATTTTATTGCATTTTTTTTTAATTCCTACGGTCTTCAAAATTATTATTCAGGCAGGATCATTTTGACAGTAAAAAATATTTAAATCGATCCACACAAAGAAAAAAGTATTTTATAATTTTTTATTACAACAAATTGTATCAAAAATATTATCAGCCAGTAATATTTGAATTATAAAAATATAATTATCTCAATTTCACAAAGAATCAATTCGTAGAGGCTGAATGTCCGCCAGAGCCTTTTTCCGTAATTATGCTCATAAAAAAAACATACCTACTATCGTTTTGTAGTTGGCGCCAAGTTTGTAAAATTTTAATTTAATTGTTTTACATTAAATGTTGCTTTATGAGTGATTAAGTGTTGATATAGAATGATAAATGTTAATAGTAAGGATACTCAAACTGCGCGCGATATAATTAGTCCTAGACTACTAGTGTGAAGAGACAAATGCTAGGTCTCGACGAGATCTTCATTTTGGATGACAGCTGTCAAAATTAAAACAGTCATAACTCCGTTATTGACCGAGCGAGCGAAGCGTCTCTGCTTCAGCTTGGCCAAATTTGCTTTTGTATGTCCATCTGTTTGTGGATTTGTTTGTTTGTTTGTTTGTTTCACTCTACATCACAGGTCGCGTTTGTCAACCGATTCTCGTGAAATTTTGTGGGCAGGTTCGATAAATTAATCGTATTTTTTTATCGAGCCAGTTTTTGGAAATTTTAAAAAATGACGGAGTTATGGGGGCTGCCAGCTTACAAGGTCTACCGCTGAGGCTGTTTTCCTCTACAGGTCACATTTCTTAACCAATAAAATAAAATAAAATTAAATAATAAAAAATTAAAAAAAATTAAAAAAAAAAAAAAAATTAAAAATAAGAAATCAAGGGGTTGGGGATGTTTGTGGAGTGTGAGAGTTTGTGATAAATATGAAAAGATATACAGACTCGCGAGGTCTACAGCTCACAGAGCCACTAGTTTTTTGTCATAGACAACTTGGCAAAAATGAGTTTGGAAAAAATGAGGGCGCTTCTATCGCACTTGTAGTCAAAAAGGAAAGGAAACATTACTTAATTAATAAAATATTGTTAATTTAACAAATAATAATCAACATGGTATACAAATGGGATTATAAAAAGCAACCCAGCATGAATGGCAGCAAACTAATTATTTAGTTCCCCCTGTCACCGCGCTAAACTCTTATTTGTCTTGACAAAACAAACAAACAAAATAAAACATATGCATATGTAAACTATGTTGATAGTTTACATATTTTCTCCTCCATATTAATTAAATTATTTTTAATTGAAATTGTTCCGATTCACTTTTCGCTATTCACTAATTACGGTAGAGGTTTCCTTCATACATATTTATATAAGATCACGGTTCTTATAACATTCGGCATAATTATGCAGCTTAACGAAGGTATATTACACCGGTTTTCTTCAAGGAGTAATTATGCAGCTTAACGAAGGTGCATTACACGGGTTTTCTTCAAGGAGTATAATTATGCAGGTTAACGAAGGTGCATTACACGGGTTTTCTTCAAGGAGTATAATTATGAAGCTTAACGAAGGTGCATTACACAGGTTTTCTTCAAGGAGTAATTATGCAGTTTAACGAAGGTACGTTACACGGGTTTTCTTCAAGGAGTTATTATGCAGCTTAACTAAGGTAGATAACACGGGTTTTCTTTAAGGAGTATAATAAATTAATAATTAATAGTTGGTTTACTTTGTTCTACTTACTTGAACATAAAAACATGCGGCGCTTATATGTAATACGAGTAGATCAAAATCCGCACCACGAGAGTCGGTTTTACACGCGCGCGCGTGATAAGGCCTATGAATTGTTAATAAAATTAAATTGTAAGTATGTGCTTAACATAATAAATGATGATACAGGCAGAACGCTTTATCTGATCAGGGTTATCGACGTGGTGGTTCGGATTCGGGTACCCAATTTAAAGAAAGAAAGGTAGAAAGTAGACGGCCAAGGTAGTACAAGGAAAAAAACGTTCCTATGTAGACGGCAAAATGAGATCGTGCAACTCCTGCGCACATACAGTCAGTAAAATAGAAACCTTCCGAAGATGAGACAGGAAGTTGTTTTCCCAGTTTGCATGACACATGAAACTATCGCAATAAAAATATTACTAACCCCTTCGGGGATATGAGCGTGATCTTGTGTGTGTGTGTGTGGGTTTTTACAATGTCCCAAATAAAGTGTAGAATAATAATACGTTGTTTGATAGATAACTGATACCTCCAGGCTCAAAGGTCGTAATGGACAAAATGCAACTTTAGAGGAGAAGCAAAAAACGAAAAAAAAAATGTTTTTATAATTGTAGTTTTTTTGTTTCTTGAGCTAATTAGATGAAACCTAGACCAATACATATTAATCATGCCGACAAAGCAGAAGAATAAAATCTTAAAAAAATAAAATTTTTATGGTTCCTCTGGTACACGTGAAGTGAGGGTTATTTATTTTATTCACGATTACCCTGTAGTGTGAGGTATCGTTAGATAAGTAATTCTCTATCGATATACAGATCGATAGAGAATTTAAAACTGAGTAAGACAGATCGATATACAGATCGATAGAGAATTTAAAACTGAGTAAGACACATCTATATACAGATCGATAGAGAATTTAAAACTGAGTAAGACAGATTGATATGCAGATCGATAGAGAATTTAAAACTGAGTAAGACAGATTGATATACAGATCAATAGAGAATTTAAAACTGAGTAAGACAGATTGATATAAATATCGATAGAGAATTTAAAACTGAGTAAGATAGATCGATATACAGATCGATAGAGAATTTAAAACTGAGTAAGACAGATCGATATACAGATCGATAGAGAATTTAAAACTGAGTAAGACAGATTGATATGCAGATCGATCGAGAATTTAAAACTGAGTAAGACACATCGATATACAGATCGATAGAGAATTTAAAACTGAGTAAGTCAGATTGATATGCAGATCGATAGAGAATTTAAAACTGAGTAAGACAGATTGATATACAGATCAATAGAGAATTTAAAACTGAGTAAGACAGATTGATATAAATATCGATAGAGAATTTAAAACTGAGTAAGATAGATCGATATACAGATCGATAGAGAATTTAAAACTGAGTAAGACACATCGATACACAGATCGATAGAGAATTTAAAACTGAGTAAGACAGATTGATATGCAGATCGATAGAGAATTTAAAACTGAGTAAGACAGATTGATATACATATCAATAGAGAATTTAAAACTGAGTAAGACAGATTGATATAAATATCGATAGAGAATTTAAAACTGAGTAAGATAGATAGATATACAAATCGATAGAGAATTTAAAACTGAGTAAGACAGATCGATATACAGATCGATAGAGAATTTAAAACTGAGTAAGACAGATCGATATACAGATCGATAGATAATTTAAAACTGAGTAAGACAGATTGATATACAGATCGATAGAGAATTTAAAACTGAGTAAGACAGATCGATATACAGATCGATAGAGAATTTAAAACTGAGTAAGACAGATCGATATACAGATCGATAGATAATTTAAAACTGAGTAATACAGATCAGTAGAGAATTTAAAACTGAGTAAGACTGTGTCAACAAGTCCTTTACGACCTAAATGTCCTTTACGACCTTTGACCCTGGAGGTATCGATATGGGCTTCATACCGCTTCCCTCAGCTACCTAAAGTTGACGCGTGACAGTCGGGGACCGGCGCGCGGCGCCTGAGCACATTACTGTTTCTGTAAAAAAAGTCAAAGTGTATAAATATATCCGCCATGGGCTTTTATATAGGCATAGAAACAGACGATGGAAATGCAGAAAGGGCTAGAGCAAGGATCATTCTATTAGTCCTCTTTGTCCTGTTTATCATCGGTTTAATTCCCTTATGCAGATGGTGTTTTTGTCGCTCCGAAAGAAGTGAGTATTTCATCAAAGTTTGTTAAAATGCATAAATTAAATACTTACGTCATTAAAATGCTGTCAGCATAATCTTAGTTTTTAACCGACGAAAAAAACAAAAATGAAGATTATATGGCGTTACTAGCAAGTGACGTCAGAAGTGGGTATGTGCCTCTCTGTCTAATCTTGAATTTCAAACCTTTATAACTAAGTCAATTTTAAAGTTAGAGCAAAAATTATTTTAGTGGTCGATAGCAGTAACTAAGAAGTTTGAATTTATAAAATAAAAAAAATATACTCCGATACCCTACTATGGTGTCTTTAATTATTTACTTTCTATTTGTGAAATCCTTTTAATTTTTATATTGTAAAACAAATATACTGTTCAGAACTCTTAAAATTAAATTCAAAATTTAATAAGACGAACAGAAATAATTGTATAAGTTTATAATATCGCGAGTCAGTAAACTAACGGCGTTCACAATCTTACGGTGACATTATATACTTATTCATATTCAGTGCTTATTCCCCATAAAAAATTGCAATTATTATTCACAAAACATAACATTAATCCTGCTCGTTTTTTAAGAGGATTTCTTATAAGGAGAGGTACATTTTTCTGAGTTCAGCAATGCCACTTGGTACGAATGTTATACACGTCTACCCAAGCCCAAAACTCCCGGGAGCCAGATTGAACTCTGCGTCAGGTTTCAAAGAGCTCCCGGCGCTCAGAAAAAAAAATCTGGCGGATTTGTTTGGATCTTTGAGTCAAGTTTGGTGTCGTTTTCAGATAACTAGATGATGTCCAATTTATTTCCTATACCAGTTTTTTTAGGGTTCCATAGCAAAATATGACGCAATACTTAAAATAATAAACTTTTAGTAGTAACATAATGTACACAAACCCTTATACTTTCATATTTTTGTATGAAACTTGGTTCATAAAAAATACTATCCGAAAGCCTATTCAATGCAGATTATAAAAACATTAACAATAAATATACATTTAACTATTTTCAATGTCCATCCATCCATCCATCCATGTCAGCCTTTAATATGTTCGTCTTCGAACGTAGGCCTCCTCTCCATTCCTCCACTGGCACCTGTCCTGGGCCACTTGCATCCAATTCATACCGGTTTGTTGCCGGATGTCGTCTGTCCATCTCTTGGGCGGTCTTCCTCGTCCGCGGGTGTTAGCGCGAGGTCTCCATTCCAGGATTCTCCTTGCCCATCTACTGGGGTCCAGCCTGGCGATGTGGCCAGCCCATCTCCATTTACGGGCCTCTATTTCCTGTACCACGTCCCTGACTTGTGTCTTTTCCCTAATCCACTCATTTCTTTTGCGGTCCAATAAGGATATTCCGAGCATTGATCTCTCCATTGCTCGCTGCGCAACAAGAAGTTTTTGGGCAGACTTCTCTGTCAAGGTCGTGGTCTCCATCCCGTACGAGAAGGCTGGCAGAACACACTGGTTAAACACCTTAGTCTTGAGGTGCTGAGCGATTTTCTTAGACTGCAGGATATGGCTGTTTGCTCCAAAGGATGCTCATGCCTGTGCAATTCGTCAGTCAATTTCCGCCACCTGATTTTCTAACGCGAGAGTGATTTAATGGCCCAGATAAATGTAGTGGTCGACGAGTTCTACAGGAAATTCGTGATTTTCCGCCTCTTCGATGTTTGTCATGATTTTTGTTTTTGATTTGTTCAGTTTCAATCCTATTTTGGCTGATTCAGTTTGTAGTTCCTTAAGCATAGTGATCATATCCTCTATATTATCCTCTACATTTTCAATGTAAATTAAAATTATTACTGCACACACCTACTACAGCCGCATAGAACGGTTTATCTTCGAACTATATGGAATTTTTCATTTGTACTTCCTGGCTATCACGACTGGTATCGTTTGATTCCTTGTAACGCCCAAAACATGAAACTCTCGGTCGTAGAGTGCTAAAGTGGTGGAGGGGGGAGGGGGAGGCAATCAAATATGGCGGAAGAAATTGGTTTTCACGCCATAATTCGGTAAGTACTAGACCGATTTACAAAATTAAAATGATTTCTTAAAGGTAATAACATGTTTCATGTTTTGTTCATATTCGTCTTAGATGTATTTATTACAGTTGATAAGTTATATTAGGGTGAATTTCAACAAGCGATATTTTTTTATCATTTCGGTGAGTTTTTTATTTTAATGTTTTTCTACGCAGTTTCGATGACAAATAAAACTTTATTCTATTTTATTTCGTGTGTGTGAATGGGCATCGAATATTATAAAAACTTACTGAGATATTTAAGGTTGAATTTTTTTTAGGCTACTGAAATGAAAAGTGTCAACCGAAATGATAAAAGTGTGCACCGTTGTGATAATTAGTCCACCGAGATGATATAACTGTACACCGTAATTAATTTAGCCCACTTAAATGATACGGCCAAGGAAAGTTGTATAGCGTAATCAGGGTTCAGTCTGTGTTAGGACTGTCTTTTTATCCATATCAAACGTCTTTCTTTCTTAAATATATAACGTTTGCTTATTCTGTAGTTGACTAAAGCGGAATAAATTAAAAATAAAAACTTAAATAAGTTATGAAATAAATTTTGATTGTATAAAATTCTAAAATAATTTCTAAGATGCCATCTAATAAGTAGGATAAAGATTATTTCCACATTCTTAATTATTTGGCCATTAGCCGTAACATAAATAGAAACGTAAACAAAAATAAAATTATAACCCTTTGACTCAATATTTCACACAAGGAACTCTAAGACTTATGGTTGTTTTCATTTCGGTGACATATTTAATTTCCATGGACTGTTACCGGTATTTAAGTCCACCGAATCCTCTGAAATGATAACACTGAGATGATAAAATTTTAAGTTAATTGCATATAAACTCCGAAATAAAATCTGTATTTTATATAAAACTGGTTAAATAAAAGAATACTTAAAGAGAAAGCAAAATACGAATTAAGGAAGAAATCGAATGAATATAACACGAGTTATAACGGCTACCGAAATTAAAATATTTTTGTCTCCTATACCACTGAAATGATGAACTTACCTTTTTGGCGGGAAACCACGACACGTTGTGACCGGTGTGTTCACGCCGAGCTTTCGAGCGGGACTGGTCGAAGGTGGCGCAGGGTAAGGGGGGCACACAGATTCAATGCTAACGGAGGTATCTTACCAAATATAACTCCCCACTGGAATGAATACTTTTCTCCGGACAAAAGTTGATTGCCTGTCAAATTTATTCTTACGTAATTAAACAATTAGAAATGATTTCCATTGATGGCTTAGTTATCTATTAATATATTTTAAGTACATCTGAATTGATTTAATAAGTAACATTTCCGATACAAGGCATTATATGAGCAGAGATAGGTCCAGGACAAGTCACCGACATGATAAAATGGCACTTCAATATTTTTTTTATATATGTAATAGGGTACGTACCTTAATAAAATTTATTGCACAAGTAGAGGGCTATGTATTCTGCCCAGAAAAAATATAATCAACCATATAGAAAGACATTGCACTACCGTTCTCAGCTCCGCCGTGGTTTTTTTAAGCTTGGGCAATTCACCCATTAAATGAAATATTGAAGTTTACAGAATTTTATTTACAATTTCCTCCACAATAATTCAGTGCATTGGAGCTGGCGTTTGAAGATTTCAAATTTAATCATTTCATTTCATCATTTTTTAATTTTTTTAACAGATTTCATCTAATCAATTCTAAGCATGCTTGAGCAGGCAGCCATAGGACTTTGGGTCCACAGTGGACAGTGGCACCCAAACTTCTCCTTCTTTCTGCCAACCCCATTCAGATGGGCAAGGAATATTCTGATTTTTTTATCAGGCACTGCCCCCAAACATAAACAGCCTGTAAAACTGCCCTTGAGGTATGTTTTTTGAGGGCAGCTTCTGTAGGATGCAAGATTTTGATTTGCCTGTCCTTTTTATAAATAAATCCTCTGAGACTTCTTGCGACACTCAGTAAATGAGTGTCGCAAGAAGTCTCAGAGGGGCATGATCTGAAAAACAAATACTCTTAGATAAAGGATAGCACGCAAGTTCTGGATAAAAGTATATTTTAAATAATATTGTTTTCTTACCTGTCATAGATTGTAATAACAATTTTTTTAATTTCAGGGTTCGGTCTGTCATATTCCCCTATTTAAAGTTATTCAAACCCTCGTGGACATTCAGATATGCCTTCCATGGTCTTCCATGCCTCAAACGCGGTTTGTTTCCCCTTCCGTTAAAGGATGAGGTTGTGTCACATCTGGTATACGGCCGCTCACGTCCTCATGGAGTGCACGGGAGTGGCGGACTACAGGGCTAAATACCTCGGTCAAACGAGGGACCTTCCAGGGATAACCGGTAATGTAAAGGGCCTACTGGGTTTCCTGGAAGAGTTGGGTTGGCTCGAATGACACCGCATTCCCACCCACACGCAAAATAGGCGCATTTGACGTCGAGTTGCGGAAACCAGCCCGTCATCACCATCACCATCACATCTGGTATAAGAATAAAATAAGGGCAAAACGTGTGTTAAGAGCTATATCATCTTTGGGTCTTCGTGTAGACAATGTATTTTGTATATTTTAGTATAATAAATAAATTGAATTGAAATTAAATTGAATTGAAATTGAATCTTTTGTCGTCACATTGTTACTCAAACATGGACTTACCAATAGGTAAAGAATTCATCATAACTGATGGCTCCGAATCTCTGAGTAAAATCACTCTGACTGAAAATATGGCACCGTGCAATCATGAAGAAGCGGACACACGGATAATGCTTCATCTTGCTGACGCTGTGCTGAAAGGACACTCCAAAGTAATATTAAGAACAGACGACACAGATGTCGTTGTACTAGCAATATCTTGTGTTCCAAAGCTAGAAGGCCTAGAAGAACTATGGGTGCACATCGGAACAGGACAAAATCATCAATACCTGGCATGTCACACTATATCTTCATGTTTAGGTATGGATTTATTAGTACCCCAATCAATTTTATGACAAGATCAATCAAATTTGATACTAAAGTAATGGTCTTCTTTCTTGTTTCAGGCACTGAAAGAACACACGTTTTGCCCTTATTCCATTCTTTTATTGGATGTGACACAACCTCATCCTCTAACGGAAGGGGAAAACCGCGTTTGAGGCATGGAAGGCATATCCGAATGTCACACGAGGGTCTGAAGCACTTTATATAGGGGAATATGACAGAGCGGACCCTGAAATTCAAAAATTTATTATTACAATGTTTTTGTAATAATAAATTGCGTGCGGCGAGACCTATCCTTTATCTAAGAGTATTTATTTTTCAGATAATGCCTTGCTGAGACAGTAAATGAGTGTCACAAGAATTTATTTATAAAAAAGGACAGGCAAATCGAAAATTTGTCTCCCACAGAAGCTGCCCTCAAACAACATACTTTAAGTGCAGTTTTACAGGCTATTTATGTTTAGGGACAGTGCCTAATAAAAAATCAGAATATTCCTAGCCCATCTGAATGGGGTTGGCAGAAAGAAGGAGAAGTTTGGGTGCTACTGGGTCACAGAACAGCTGCTTTTCGTGGCAGTTTCAGATATAATGCTGCAAAAATTTGGAATCAATTAAGCCGTTCAAAACTTCACTAAAAAAATATCTTATTAATCTATCTTTAAATCAAGCACATTATATCTGAAGCTACGCGTGTATCGCTACTATTTATATAATTATATTTTATTTTATCCCTTCCGTGACTCTTATTTGTATTATGTACATGTATATATATATGTGTGTGTGTGTGTGTTGTATTTATGTATATTATATATATATATATATTATTTTTCATTGGATAATCTTACGAGTATCACATACTGTTGACCTCCCTACTTTTGCACCGATGACACTGCTAACCTTTATTTTATTTATTTATTTATTTTTTCTTTCTAAATTTATTATTTCTAATTTGCTTCCCAGTTCTGTGTCGCTAACGGCGACTCACCTAGGTTTCTGGCAGAATCATCAGCGTCACAGCTCGCTGTGGCAATATGCTGAGCCAGCGCCTTTTCGCTGTCTTGCACAGTGCACAGCATGACATAGCTGTCCTACTCCCACATGTCTTTTGAACACGTCTTGTTGAGGTTTCAATAACTTAAGATTGTTATACCTAATCATGTATTCTTTTTTCTATTCTGTGTGTTGTGCTATACAGCGAATAAATGAGTTTTCTATTCTATTCTATTCTATTCTACTGTCCACTGTGGACCCAAAGTCCTATGGATGCTCAAGCATGCTTAGAATTTATTAGATGTAGGTGCTTGAAATCTTCAAACGTTAGCTCAAATGCACTGAATTATTGTGGAGGAAATTGTAAATAAAATTCTGTTAACTTCAATATTTCATTTGACATAACTCATCAACTGTAATAAATACATCTAAGACGAATATGAACGAAACATGAAACATGTTATTACCTTTAAGAAATCATTTTAATTTTGTAAATCGGTCCAGTACTTACCGAATTATGGCGTGAAAACCAAACTGCTTCTCCGCCATATTTGATTGCCTCCCCCTCCCCCCTCCACCACTTTAGCACTCTACAACCGAGAGTTTCGTGTTTTGGGCGTTACAAGGAATCAAACGATACCAGTCGTGATAGCCAGGAAGTACAAATGAAAAGTTCCATAGTAGTTCGAAGATAAACCGTTCTATGTGGCTGTAGTAGGTATGTGCAGTAATTATTTTATTTTACATTGAAAATAGTTAAATGTATATTTCTTGCTAATGTTTTTATAATCTGCATTAAATGGGCTTTTGGATAGTATTTTTTATGAACCAAGTTTCATACAAAAATATGAAAATATAAGGATTTGTTTACATTGGGTTACTACTAAAAGTTTATTATTTTAAGTATTGCGTCATATTTTGCTATGGAACCCTAAAAAAACTGGTATAGGAAATAAACTGGGCATCATCTAGTTATCTGAAAACGACACCAAACTTGACTCAAAAGTCGAAACAAATCCGCCAGAATTTTTTTTCTGAGCGCCGGGAGCTCTGCACTTTGAACCCCCCTCCCCCCCACCTGACGCAGAGTTCAATCTGACTCTCGGGTGTTTTGGGCTTGGGTGGATGTGTATAACATTCGTACCAAGTGGCATTGCTGAACTAAAAAAATGGCGTACTTTTTCCTCTTAAAAAACGGGCTACGGGCATGACTCCGCTCGAATCGTTTCGACTGCTCGCGGCCTCTATCTGCTCGTCTCCGAACTTCAGTCGCCTTCTCAAGAACAGTGTGTTCTTTTATTAATCAAACTAGCGGCCCGCCCCGGCTTCGCACGGGTAGATTAATTCATACTTTAACACATTTTTAACCAACTTCAAAATGGAGGAGGCTCGATTTTTATATTTTTTTTAAATACCTACCTTCTTTAAGGAGAGGGACCCTTTAAGTCGGGATTTCAAAAACATTTTGGAACTCGAACCGAATAATTCAGTCTTATTATATATTTTTTTAAGTTCCTAACTTTAAAAATGGCTGACTTTCCATACAAAATTTAATCCCTACTTCCCTTTTCAAATAGGGATTTCGAAAAAATCCTAAAAAACGTGTCAAATCATTTACTAATCTTAGCTTACATCCAAATTTTCAATTTTCTAACTTTAGAACTGGACTTTCCATAGAAACATTTAACCCTACTTTCCCCCTCAAAATAGGGAATTTCATAAAATGCTAAAACATGTACCAAATGAATTATTAATCTCAGTCTAACACCTATGTTTTAAGTTTTTACCTTTTAGAAATTACAGACTATCCATACAAACATTTAATCCCTGCTTCCTCCTCAAAATAGGAATTTCGTAAAATGCTTAAACATGTATCAAATTATATATTTATCTCAGTCTTAATCAAAATTTTCAATATCCTACCTTTAGAAATGATAAACTTTCCATAACATAACTTTATCCCTACTTTCCCTTCAAAATAGGGATTTCAAGAAAATGAGAAACATGTCAAACGATTATTTTTCCTTAGTCTAAATGACAATTTTTAAGTTCTTGCCTTAGAAATGACACTTTCCATGAATCCCTACTTTCCCTATAAAATAGATTTCGAAAGTATACTTCAATACGTGTTAAAATATTTATTAATCTTAGCCTAAATCCAAATTTTCAAGTTCCTACATTTAGAAATGACAGACTTTTCATACGAACAAATGATTTATTAATTGCAGTCTAAATAGACTTTAAACGTCCTTCTACTTTTATCCATCTCTTTAATTCTCTGGTACGTCCGCATCTTGAATACGCGTCGCAAGTTTGGAACCCTTTATACAACAAATATATTGACAAAATTGAAACGGTTCAACTTAAATTTTATCGCTCCTTACATTACAAGTGCTTTCGTAGAAAGCTTTCTTTTAACAAACTTAGGAATATGTATTCTTTTAAATCTCTTGAGTCACGTCGAGTTTTGCTTGATGCGACGCTGTTTCATAAAGTGTGTAACAATGCACTTGACTGTTCAAGCTTGACGAGTTATCTTGCTTATCGTGCGCCTTTGCGTTTTCAACGTACTTGCAACCCTCATAAACTGTTTGTTACAACTCCCTCTAGAACACATGCTGGATTACGCTCTCCTATGCACCGTTTAATTTCTACGTATAACGACAAGTTTATGCATATTGATATATTTTCTACATCCTGTAACAGATTTAGGAGTTTAGTCATTAAAGAGCTTCAGTAGTAAATTGAATTTGTATTAGTTAATTAATTAATTTGTTAATTGTGAGTTCAACTCTGTTTCTGAACTACTTCTTTTTTTAACCTGTGGATAGTGTTGTTGGCGGTGTATAGATGTAATACTCCATATTTACATTACTTTTATAAGAAATACTTTGTACACTGTTGTTTACTGTTCCAAATAAAATAAATAAATAAAAATAAAATAAATAAATCCAAATTTTCATGATCCCAACTTTTGAAATGACGGACTTTCATAAAAACTTGAATCCCCCTTTTTCCCCCCTTAGAGGGGGAATTTTCCAAAATCCCTTCTTATTGCTTCTCTACGCCATAAATGTAACCTACTGTTTAAATTTGGTATTTCTAGCTTCAGTAGTTTCGGCTGTGCGTTGATGAGTCAGTCAGTCAATCAGTCAGTCAGTCAGTACGGACTTCTCTCTTTATAATAATAGTATACACTAGTAAAATATAAAAACAACTTGATGGTTAATGATAATATAGCTGTATTTGCTAGTAGTTTAGTAGTTTTAATAAAAAAAAATTTTTAAATAAGCTTAAACCGCTAAAGAGCCCTTATTATGTATGAAAAATTGTTATGTAAGCAAACCCTGAATGCAAAGTCTCGAGTTCAGACTACTGACTCGTTGAGGCTACCTAAATGAATTCGGTGGAGATCAAACCCGCCCCTCCCGGACGGAAGGCAGAAGCCCTACACAACACCGCCGACGACGACGACGCTCTAAATTCTCACTTAGATTAAAGAAATTTTAAATTCGTATATTTTGTTACTAGCCCAAAAATATTGCCAAATTAATGTAGTTTTAGTGTGTGCTCTTTGGGAGCCCACCAGAGCTCTACTCACCCCTTCGGGTATATGTGCGTGTTGTTATGTATTACGTATGTTACTAAGTAATTCAAATTACAGGTGCAGGTGTAGTTGTGATACAACCCGCCGGCGTCGCCGTCATACAATAGAAGTAAGTTTGATTATTTTCTTTTTTAAGATTCCCTTCCAAAGGGTGCCAACGAGACCCTATTACTAAGTGTCCGCTGTCTGTCTGTCACCAGGCTGTATCTCACAGTTGAAATTTTCACAGAGTGTATATTTCCATGCCACTACAAGAAATAAATATTAGTATATGTGACAAAAGCGTGGGTTGCTCGATATAGGAAAAATATGGCACAAAGCACCCCACGCTTTTTTCACAATAGTTCTAGTATTTTTCGTTCATTATTGTTTTCAGCTTATATTAAGAATTAATTTTCCCTTTTTAGTTTGATGTGCTTTAAAAGCGTGTTTTTTGGTTTTTTTTAACTATATTTTATTTTTCACTTTTTTATTTTTATTTTTTTTTTTTATTATTATTATTATTTTTATTTCTTTTTATGGGATATCCATCTCGGCTTTATTTTTATTATTACTATTATGGGGAAACTTCTTCAGTTCACATTTAAGGGGAATTTTGACGACGACATCGGCTAATGGCAAGATGTCGCCGCTTTTATGTTACAAGAAGCTGCCGCGGAGTCGATAATAACAGATTTTTGGATTTAGTTCCTATCATCTCTGAGGTTCTCGGTAAGTGCTTTAGGAACAACTCTTCTGACTATGCGGCAAGGATGGTTGCTTTTTGCAAATTAATATAGGTGAGTTGCGCGATGTTAAGGGTGCGCAAAGATTGATGAATCTGTTTGGGTATTACACCGGTAGTAGACAGCACTATTGGTACTATGACAACTTTTTTGTGAAAAATAAGACTTGGCTTAAAGGTCGTGTAACCAGGCCACAAAATATTTAAAAAAAAAATTTTTTGGGGCCTCCACATGCGCGTTATTTCTTCCTTGAGGTCGTTAACTTACTAAGCTTTTCAGCGATTGTAGTCTGCAGGTTATGAGTATTAGGGATGGCAATGGTGTCGATTCGGCATACGCCCAACTAAACTAAACTAAAAATTTATCCTGTCACTTTCTATCATTTTTAATTGAAAAGGGACCGAAGATCATCGGTTTTCTTTTTGTCTTTGACTTCACGACTAACTCGACGATCCCGCGTCTCCCAAAAGGGAGACAGAGCGGCTCTAACCACTACACCACCGTCGCTCTGAAATTTTATTTGAAATGTAATTAATGGTAATTTTACTTTTTTACAGATTTAGTGGACGTTCCTCCGCCATCGTACGCTTGCGCTACGAACGCTCCGGCTACACAATCACGCTGGAGTTGATGGATCGTTTTTTATTTTATAATTACTTAAGCTTGTAATGTCCCACTGAAGTCAAATTATCATTTAAAAATATTAAACGATTTTTTTGTCATAATACCTTATTTGTCTCAACTTCGGAGGACGGATTTGAACGGGGCATGGTCACAGGTGCTGTGTTTGTTGACCTCTCAACAGCGTATGACACAGTAAATATAAAAAAATTGCTGGCTAAAGTATCGAGTTAAGTGAGCTTCTTCGTAACCGCCGCTTCTGCGTCCACTTACACGGAAAGAAGAGTAGATGGCGCTTTCAGAAAAACGGCCTTCCCCAAGGAAGCGTCCTGGCACCACTTTTATTCAACGTCTATACAAATGATCAGCCCCACTACCCTAAGGGCGTTTGCGCACTCATCCGTATCCGATTCTTATCCGGTCCGTTTTTGATCCGTAAAAAACGGACGGTAAATTCACGTCTAGCGTTTGCGCACTCATCCGTATCCGATCCGGTTTTCATTCGTATTTGAGACGATATTGCATGATATTGTCGTAGTGATGTGCCGAGTCGAGCTGACTGACTAAGCTGATCTCGACCATAATGCTATAAGAAGCAAGAAGCGTTCAAGGTCAAAGTGTTAACACTTTACCACTGACTGATGAGCAGTTGACTGTACTCGAGTATAGATTTCGGGTACTTATAGAATTCAAATACTAGGTTGATCTTTTTTAATTATATCTACTTCCCGCAATAAAGTCGCTCACGTTACTCGTATAGTTCGTTTCACGTAAATAGAATCCTGGAGTCTCTTGTCTCGAGTGTGCATTCGATGTGTTTTTGTAACGAGTACCAAAATACTTGTTTATTAAAAAATAGTCAATTTGGCACATCACTAGCAGCGTGAGCTTTCCCCTCCCCGTACCTCACTCTTCATCCGTAAAAAAATCGTGTAGTGCGCAAGCGTACGTACTTACAATTTGTATGGCGGCCACTTCGACTCGGTTTTGATCCGTAAAAAAACCGATCCGGAGTGAGAATTTACGGATCGAAAACGAACCGGATACGTATGGGTGCGTAAGCGTCCATATAATTACTAGGATGGCCAAACCGGATCAGAAACGGATAAGAATCGAATGAGAATCGGATACGGATGAGTGCGCAAACGCCCTAACGCTCGCCGATATATCTATGCCGATGATCTTGCACTAACTTGCCAAGATAAGACCTTCGAAAACGTGGAAAGTACACTGAACCTTCATGAATACTACGAGCATAACGCTCTAAGGCCCAATCCAAGCAAAACCCAATCGTGTGCTTTCCATCTACGTAACCGGGAGGCAAACGGGGAGCTGACTATTTCATTTTTTTTTTCCAACATTTCCTGGCAAGGCGTCGCCATCCAACACTCTAACTTTCCTAGATACCTGGGAGTGACACTGGATCGCTCTCTGACTTAAAAGACCCACTGGAGTTTCTTCGGTAAGCTCTTCTCCACAGATTCCGCCATTGTGTTAGTGAACTCACCCAAAAAAACAGGAAAGTGACCTGAGACACCCACTCTACGGGCTCTCCCCCGCCGCAGGTCGGTTGCGAAGCTGCAAAAATTTCCTGCGATCTACGCAGCCTACCAACGAAAATCCTACTGACGTGCAGGCTTTGGGCAAGCGAGTATCCACATTCACTGTACCCCCCCAACGAAAATCTGCCTCCAGGCTATAAGGAACCTTGGCCAACCTGGAGAAGTCTAAATAGGCTGAGTACCCAGGTTGGCGGAAGCAAAGATAACCTGTATCGGTGGGGGTCCTCAAGTAGCGCAGACGCCAGCTGTGAATGTGGAGAACCCTTGCAAACCATGCTACACCTCACTAACTGTCCCGCGTGCCCGACCACCTGCTCGCGTGAGGACTTACTTGTTTGTAACCAGAGGGCTACCACGCTAGCCGCTTTCTGGGCAAGTAAGATTTAGCCCGTGTTCTTGCCGACACGAAAGAAGAAGAAGAATTAACTAGCCTGTCTTTTCTTTGCGAGATTTTTAACTTGGTAAAAAGTCATTGTCAATCATTGGGTGTCAAACTAAGTATCTTATTTTATTTTTATATTATTATTATTATTTTACATATTTATATATAGGTATTTATCTATTTAAGTATAACATGGATTGTGTTGCTGATTTTGATAACAGTTTTTTTTTCTTGCTCTTCCTCGTCTGATCACTATGTTAGTGCGAATAGCGGTAATGGTGATTGGTTGTAAGTACTTGGTTTTCGTGCGTTTTCATATATTTTTACTTTTTCATTGAAATCCACCAGTCCTTTTAAAACGTTTTACTTTATTAATTTTGTATAAAACCGTCCGGTAATATTAAAAGAATAGAACTACTTGTTATTGGGACTAAAACTACTGACTATGCTTTTAAAAGTGTTTTCCATTAGAACTTTACGCTAAATGGAATCTATTTATGTATCGTTACTAGAAAAGTCTTATGGAACTATTTGTTAAAGGGAATAAATAGACTGTATTGAATATTATAAGAACAATTTTTTTAATAATCAAGTCACTCTAAAGAAGGCCTTAAAATAAGAACTCTTTATGGTTGTATTAAGATAATTTACACTTAATCCAGATTATTGGTATAAAGAAGGCTTTAAGACTTCGGCTTGAGGTAGTTTACTCTATTAGAAAATTCTGTTTGTCCCAAAACCTTCTATAGAATACTAAATGTCTTATTATAAACCATTACTATACTGTTTATAGATATATTAGATTAGAGACTTCTAATAAATGCTCCTTGGGTTGTTTCATTGATTGTATATATTTTTTTTATTAAGAATATTATAATTTAAGTATTTGTATAGTGCACGTCTAATCCGCTTCTCTGTACCTACTCATTCTCGCTTCCTAGGTGTGCTGTAAGACATTTGTTTAGAGATAAGCAGTACCTGTGTCGTTTTACTTTTGGTTTGTATTTAATTTAATGTTTCTGTGTACAATAAATAATAAAATAAATAAAAAATCCACATCTTGAACATGTAGCATCCAGAATCAGAAAGTTGATATGGATTATCAAGACACTTCGATATGTGATGCCAAGGCCGGTCGCTGGTGGGCAGGCTACTAAGAGAGGCCTACTTAAACAAATATACTGATCTCTTGTTCTCCGTGCTGGTCTGTTGTATAGCCTGCGACCCAGCTGCCGCCACGGAGCCGCGGAGCACCACACGTAAGGTGTTGCACAGGTTGATATTTTGTGTTTTACAGAGATCTTTGTCAAACAAGGAACGGAAGATAATATCAAATTAAATGATTATAAATTAGCATCTTCCTACTGTAGAGATAAAAACAGAGGAGGCTGTTGTATTCTAGTAAAAAAATTTTTGAACACCAAGCCTATACAAATACCTGAGGGTTTGACAAGTAAATTTTATTTTGAATGTTGCGGTGTGGAACTGATAGGACTGAATCTAATAGTTGTTAATATATATAGAATACCGTTGGATACAAAGTCCAATATTAGACTTTTTTTGCATAAACTTGAGTTACTTCTACAAGTTTTGACTGAGAAATATAAAAGGAAAAAGGTAGTTATTACTGGCGATTGGAACATAGATATTTTGAAGCAGAACTACGCGTCTGTCGAATTTTAATTTTAACGCACACATCTTGGTACCAACTAGGAAAAAATCGTGCATCGATCAAATTGCAAGTAATATTAAAAATGTTGATTCAAAGGTACATCTTTTAAATCTTTCCGATCATGAGACAGCACAAACAATAACATTTAACATAAAAAATAAGCAAAATAATTTCGCTACTTGGTTCGAGTTCAAGCGCGACTTCAGCGCAGATAATTTTAGAAAATTCGTTAATAGTATATCTGCGCTTTCTTTTTCGGAAGTTCTAAACAGCTGTGATGCTAGAGAGTCTTTTGATTATTTCTATGAAACTTTGTGTTTGTTTTACAATTTGTGTTTTCCCATCATAAAAGTAAAAATTAATAACAGGCCCTCGAAATTAAAATGGATAACGAAAGGCATAAGAAAATCGTGTAAAATAAAACGTAGTTTACACTTAAATAAGAATACGCCTAAGAGTTATATTAAAAAATATAATAGATTGTTAACAAAATGTATAAACATATCGCAGAGAATTAGTAATGGGAAATATAATTATATACAAAAATGGACGAAATTCTAAAGCAGTCTGGAACACAATTTCTTTCTACTGAAATTTTTGCTGAATGCTAATGAATGAAATTTCTGCTGAATGCTAATGTTCAAAGGTGCCCAACTGCGTTTGAGTTTAGGCATATAAACCCGCAGGTAGTGATTAAAACTGTTAAGGAATTAAAGCTAAAAGATACTGAAGACTTATATGGTATGTCGGTTAAGTTGTGTAGTTCTATAATCGAAACTCTGGCACCTTACCTAGCATTTTTATTCAATTCTTGTGTTGATCAGGGTGTATTTCCAGATTTAATGAAACATAGTAAAATAATACCTTTATTTAAGTCAGGAGATAAAAAGGATCCCGGTAACTTTAGGCCAGTGTCTATACTTCCGGTACTCAGTAAAATTTTTGGAAGGATAATACTTAATCAAATGCTGTCTCATTTTAATCTGAACCATCTACTCCATAATCAACAGTTCGGATTTACTAAGGGGCGTTCGACCACCGACGCTGCAGTTGCTCTCCTACATCACGTGTACGGGGCTTGGGAGGAGTCGCACGATGCTATTGGGGTGTTCTGTGACCTATCTAAAGCTTTCGACTGCGTCGATCACGAGACGCTGCTAATAAAGCTGGAACATTATGGAGTTAGAGACAGAGCCCTAAATTTGATCAGTTCCTATCTAGAAAATAGAATTCAAAGAGTTCAAATAAACAGCACGAAGTCACTGGGATCTAAAGTCAAAATCGGCGTGCCACAGGGCTCAATTCTTGGACCGTTCCTATTCTTAGTATATATAAATGACCTGCCTTTTATGGTACAAAACCGATCTAGGATAGTGTTATTTGCTGATGATACTTCTCTAATTTTCAAAGCTAGCAGACATAATCAAGATATTGACGAAGTAAATGACGCTCTTTCCCAGATCCATGATTGGTTTACGACAAATAATTTAATGTTGAATCCCAAGAAAACAAAATGTATAAAATTTTCATTGCCTAATGTAAGGAACAACAACTTAGCTATTGTCTTGAATAACGAAAATTTGCAATATGTAAATGAAACAGTTTTCTCGGGGATCACTATCGACGCAAGGTTACAATGGGACCCTCATTTAAATGCGTTATCTGCAAGGCTCAGCTCGGCGGCATACGCAGTCAGAAAAATTCGTCAACTGACTGACGTTGCTACTGCCAGACTTGTATATTTCAGCTATTTTCACAGCATTATGTCCTACGGAATTTTATTGTGGGGTCAAGCTGCTAACATAAATAACATCTTTGTGTTACAGAAGAGGGCGATACGTTCCATATATGAATTGCGTGGTCGCGATTCCCTAAGGGAATTGTTTAAAGAAATTGATATCCTCACAGTATCCTCACAGTACATATTTGAAAACATCTTGTATGTCCGGAAGAACACAATGCTATTTCCTAAGAATTCTGATATACATAATATAAATACTAGAAATAAAAATAAAATAGCGCACCCAAAGTTTAGACTGTGCACAGTTAATAATTCATTCATGGGGAGCTGTATTCGCTTCTATAATAAAATACCAGATTATATTGTAAATCTGTCCGATAGCCAATTTAAAGCTAAAATTAAAACTATTTTATGTTCTAAGGCCTATTATACGATAAATGAGTACTTAGATGATAAAAACGTCTGGTCAACTGTTGTTCCAAATCAGCGGAGTAGATTGTAATTATGACTCATGTATGATTCTTTATATATTTAAAAGAAAAGTACAAAAGATACAATTCCTGTGGAGTTTCTTCTGGCCGTTCTTCTCCACAGAGGGCGTACACTGGTAGTGAACGTGCCATCCATGATAGCTTTGACGTCGAAAAATGATTTGTAAAAATCTTAATTCGAATAAAAAAATTTTGACTTTGACTTTACTACCATTTCACATGATAATCACAAAAATGACATTAATGCTTTAAATTATAATAATATGACAATTTACGACCCCCAATTAATCAGTGACATTTTTAATAAATATTTTATAAATTTATCCAATAATACTAAAAATAGCAAAATCACACAGGACATACAATCTGATTCAATACCTAATAATATACATACCATTTTTCTAAATCCGGTTGACGAAAGAGAAGTGTATAAGGTTATAATGTCGCTTAAAAATAGTAAGGCGTGTGGTTGTGACGAAATCATAACTAAAGCACTAAAACTGTGCGCTGGTACTATCTCTGCACCGCTAGCACATATAATAAATTTGTCATTTTCGCAAGGGATATTTCCGGAAAAACTAAAGTTTTCTGTAGTCAAGCCAATCTTTAAAAAGGGTGATACTCTAGACCCTAATAACTACAGACCCATAGCTTTAGTGCCAATCATTTCTAAAATTATAGAGAAGTGTATGTGTAGCAGGTTAAATAGCTTCTTTGCAAAACACAATATCTTACGACCAGAACAATACGGGTTTCGTAAAGGCAGCTCAAATACGCTCGCTTGTTTTAATTTAATTAAAAATGTCACAGAATCTATTAATAATAAGACTCCAGCTACATCGATATTCCTTGACATGAGTAAAGCTTTTGACTTTGTTAATCATAACATTTTGTTAAAAAAACTGGAAAGATACGGAGTTAGAGGGAAAGCGTATGATTGGGTGCTAAGTTACTTGAGTAACAGGAAACAGTGCACAGAAATATCAAAAATTATGGTCAGAAATAATGTTGCATTAAAATGTAAATATAAATCTAATTATATGTTAAATAACAATGGAGTACCACAAGGTAGTATACTTGGCCCCTTGCTTTTTTTAGTATATATTAACGATCTTCCTCTTGCTACACCACAAGACTCTATTTTGTTTGCGGACGATACAACCCTCATAATTAAATGTGACGACAAACATTCATATGAGCAAAAAATAAACGATACCCTTTCTGATGTTATTGCCTGGCTAAATAGAAATAAGTTACAGATAAATATAGATAAAACAAAAGCGATGCAATTCTTATCCTATAATTCAAATGACATAGATTTAAATATTAAATATAATGAAAAGGACGTAAGTACTACAAACGTGGTTAAATTTCTAGGTATAAATATTGACAAGAACTTAAACTGGAAGAGTCATATAGACGCAATTTGTAATAGATTGAACAGATTTGTATTTGCACTAAAGCGCCTTCGAAAATCGGTTTCCAAACAAGCAGCATTAACAGCCTATCATGGCTATGTAGCGTCAGTCCTCATTTACGGATTAATACTCTGGGGAAATTCAGTCGATTTTGAAAGAGTTTTTAGGTTGCAAAAAAATGTATACGTGCAATATGTAATGCTTGGTTTTTAGATTCTTGCAAACCTTTATTTAAGGACTTAAAAATTCTACCACTTCCTTGTCTGTATATTCGTGACATATGCTACTTTGTAAAACTACATCCGGAATATTTTAAGAAGCTCTCAGACACGCGAGCAAGGCGAGTCAGATCAATGTATAAGCATAAGTTATACCAGCCTCCTAGTCACACTTACATTTATAGAAAGAATGTTTATAATATGTCAATTACTGTTTTTAATAATCTTCCTGACGAATTCAAAACCTTAGAAAATAAGACTTTTAAAATAACTTTGACAAACTGGCTATTAGACAAATGTTTTTACAGTGTGGTGAAGATTTTTTAGAATATAAACATAATTAACATAAATAACTATAATGTAATGTAAAATTTGCACACCTGCACACAGGTTGAATACAAGGACCGCAATAATTGTAACATCCCATTACTGTGTTCATGCAAATAAACTTATTTCATTTCATTTCATTTCATAATATTTTAGGGTGTGGCAAAAGCCAGGGTTCAGACCAGGAAAAGGTAGATAATTAATTTAGGTAGACAGTAAAGGTATTTAATTATGAACTTATATAGAATATTTTATAAAACTGGAAGATAATAACATGGTCTCGTAAAGTAAAAGAATAACTGAGTTCTTCACTGCAAGAGGTCAGGACATGAAGAGAGAAATTTAACAGAAAAAGCACAAAATCGAAACGTAAGAAATCTAAATTTGAAAATGAATTTAAAAAAATAAATTAAAAATTTAAAAACCCCCGAAGCAAAAAAGCAAAACATTAAAAAGTAAAAAATAATACCTATTGTTGAGCCATCAAATTCGATAAAGTAACACCTATATATTTTAATTTTATTAGAGAAATTGATGGATGGCACGATTTGGTTTGCTCGTTGAAATGACGCTATAATGTCGCGTCGGTGTACCGCTTAAGTCAGACGCTTCATTTGATTGACTATCTGTTAATTTGTCAGCATATCCGACCAACTTGATTTCATACGATATTTTTTTTTAAACTTAGCGGTACCCCGACGTGACATTATAGCGTCATTTCAACGAGCAAACCAAATCGTGCCATCCATCAATTTCTCTAAAAAAATTAAAATATATAGGTGTTACTTTATCGAATTTGATGGCTCAACAATAGGTATTATTTTTTACTTTTTAATGTTTTGCTTTTTTGCTTCGGGGGTTTTTAAATTTTTAATTTATTTTTATTTCATAATTTTTAAACTTTATAACAAATAAATTATGATATATGAGTACAGTTATATCTAAAAGAAAATTGGAGAGTATTTTTACTTTGAATCGAAAGGACATGGAAAGTAGTCAGATCCCCGCATCAACTATTAAAGAGCTGATGATCTTCAAACGGCTGATCAGGTCATGGTTACCTTTCCATATACTTTCAATATTATTGAAGGAATACGGTACCAAATTTCGAATCGATAGGACATATGGAAATAAGTTAGATCCCCTCATCAACTATTATAGAGCTGATGATCTTCAAACGGCTGATCAGGTCATGGTTACCTTACCATATACTTTCAATATGATTGAAGTAACAAGGTACCAAATTTCGAATCGATCGGAGATAAGGAAGTTCGTCAGATCCCCTCATCAACTAGAAAAGAGCTGATAATAATAATAATAATAATAATAAATATTTATTTGTGAACATAGGTTAGGTACATTTTACAGGTGATGAAGTTTCATTTGTTCGCTATGTCCAACCCACTTAGTAGGTATACAAATATTCAATTAGTCACAACATCTTATTACTAAGTTAGTAGGTATAGAATACAATTATTATGTCCTTAATTAATGGCTAGAAATTCGTTAACACTATAATAACACTTTTCAAGCAGGTAAGTTTTAAATTGCTTTTTAAACATATTAATATTATTTTTCCTAATTTCCTTTGGTATTTTATTATATATTAGTGGTGCCATGCAGATAACGCTTTTTTTCAGAAGAGCAGTTTTGTACCGAGCCCTGGTGACTATGTCATCGTCTCGTCGGTTACGTACTACTCTGTCTGATTGTCTCATAAAAATATTTCTATTATTCTTTACAAATAGAGCAATTTCCAACATATATAAAGAAGGCAGTGTCAATATATTATATTTCCTAAAATATGGTCGACAACTATCGTATTGTTTTAAATTAAACATTGCCCTTATGCATCTTTTTTGTGCTCTGAATGCTAATTCCCTATCCGTAGAATTGCCCCAAAATATAACGCCGTATCTTAAATGTGTATCAACAATACCATAGTATGCTAATAAAAGCGCTTCTACATTTAAGACTGGTGCAAGTTTAAAAAGCGCGTATGATCTTCAAATGGCTGAAGAGATTTTCATGAAACATAGCTAAGAACACTCAGGGTAAAATTATCTATGTTACAAAAAAAACTAAACGAAAATCGGTTCATCCGCTTAGGAGCTACGATACCACAGACAGATACACAGATACACAGACACACAGATACACAGACACGTTAAACTTATAACACCCCTTTTTTGCGTCGGGGGTTAATGAAAGACAAAACTGCCAGCAAGAAAGGAAACAGGAAAGAGGACGAATGCCTCGTTACAAGCTGCTGGGGCGGTGCGGCAAAACAGGAAAGAGGACGAATGCCTCGTTACAAGCTGCAGGGGCGGTGCGGCAAAACAGGAAAGAGGACGAATGCCTCGTTACAAGCTGCAGGGGCGGTGCGGCAAAACAGGAAAGAGGACGAATGCCTCGTTGCAAGCTGCAGGGGCGCGGGCGGTGCGGCCACAACCAGGCTCCTTGATGTTAAACTGCTCAACGTAGGCTGATTAAAGTAATGTACTTTAAAAATATGAAGTTCTCAACTCAATCACTCTATGAAATTAGCAACATTCTCTCCTAGCTGTATATCATAAGGACGGTACTTAAAAAACATTATGACTACTCCATTTGATCGGAACATTACAAATAAAAGAATAAAGGATAGAGTCATAAATAAATAAATATTTTTTTGTATTATCTCCTGTATTAAATTAATATACCTACTCTACAGAAAATAAAAACTGGAAGTTAATAAATATATAGATGACAAATAAATATAAATGTTTGTTGTAATAATAATTAAATAGATAAATCAAATAAAACAAACACACATACAGAAACACATACCTACACACATCGTAATGGGAATACCTATTTTTATTTTTTATTTTTATCTTTTCTTTTTCGTTTTTGTTTCCTTTGTCTATCTGTCTGTCTATCTGTCTGTCTGTCTGTCTGTCTGTCCATCTGTCCATCTGTTTGTTTGTTCAACTCTACAGGTCGAATTTCTGAACCGATTCTCGTGAAATTTTGTGAGCAGGTTCGATAATTTATTTAAAAAAATTTTCGAGTCGGTTTTTGGAAATTTAAATAAAATACGGCGTTATGGGGGTTGCCAGCTTACAAGGTTTACCGCTGAAGCTGTTTTCCTCTACAGGTCACAAGCTGTGTAAACAAGTTGTATTTGTAGCTTATCTACTTAAGTATGTGCATATTTACGGAAGAGCAGCGTTGTCTCCTGATAGATGTGAAGCCGGTTACTAACATTTCTAGCCCAGCGGCTAGCAGCGGCTTATTTGGCTTATTACCATTACTAGCGATAACGAGCGGCTGGAAACGGCTGCTTACATTTCATTGATAATCAAATAATTTACTTTTTTTGTTTTTCTTCTGATTTATTTACTATAGGATCTATTTAACATAAATAGACACAAACAATGACATTTGCATCGGTATTAAGTGTTAAAAACTCAAAATTCTCATACAAAATGTGACACAGCAGTGGCATAGGACTATTTGAATAATTTATTTGTGAGAGAAGTTTTGTAAATAGGTATTTATCCATGAAATAAGTGTGGACCGATACCTAGTAACCTCTGATCTAGTAATAGGCGCCCCGCAACGAGCCTCGCGCACTCATCCCCGCATGCCCCGCGCACCCCCCTCACGCATCTATCCTGCCGCTCGAGATTTCTGCGTTTGGTTTATAATGATAATACGATCCAAAGTAAACTAATTTAGCTACCTATATTCTTATATTTTTCATACACTAACATCTAAACACAAACGTTGTTTCATAGTTTCCTGTTCGTCTCCGAATTAAGTAAATTAGCTTTGACGTCGAAAAATGATTTGTAAAAATCTTAATTCGAATAAAAAAAAATGACTTTGACTTTGACTTTAGTAGGTATAAACGGTGTCTTCGGTGTTTATTTAAAAAAACTAAAATAGCAGAACATAATAACTGCTACTGTATAGCAAAAATAACAGTTAAACAATAAAAAATGTAATAAAAATAGTTTTTTTCTTCGATGCTCAAGTCGGCTGTCTACCCGGTAGCACGCGGCTGGTTATTCGTTTCTAGCCGCGCTGATTTACAACTATACTCCTGACACCGGTCACTGTCATATTGCAAAATTGTAAGAAATGCCCAAATATTATTTTTTTAAAGGTGTTCAAACAACGATCAAGTTTACAATATTTAATTACATTTATGTACGGTGTAGATATTATAGTAACATACTTATTAAAAAAAAAAACTCATATTGTACAAAAATCCAAAAGATCTATTTTTATTTAAAAAACAAAGATATCCAGAAGTCGGTAAAAATCTATACAGGGTGTATGCAAGTGACAGTCGCTACAAAGCGATGGGGCACATTCTATACAGGGTGTATGCAAGTGACAGTCGCTACAAAGCGATGGGGTACATTCTATACAGGGTGTATGCAAGTGACAGTCGCTACAAAGCGATGGGGTACAGTCTATACAGGGTGTATGCAAGTGACAGTCGCTACAAAGCGATGGGGTACATTCTATACAGGGTGTATGCAAGTGACAGTCGCTACAAAGCGATGGGGTACATTCTATACAGGGTGTATGCAAGTGACAGTCGCTACAAAGCGATGGGGTACATTCTATACAGGGTGTATGCAAGTGACAGTCGCTACAAAGCGATGGGGTACATTCAGCCGAATATGATTCGGAACCGTACCCTATAGTCTTAGGGATATTTAACTTACACCCTGTAAACTGATGATGATGATGATGATGATGATGATCTATCCGACCGATTTCGGCCATGGCGACCACTTCTACTCCTACCCTGTAAACTAATAATATTATAAATGCAAAAGTCCGCCTGTAGTCTGTCACCGATTTTGATTAAAGTACACAAATATAAATTAACACACAAAGAGTTCATGTATATTGTATAATAATTATGATAATAATTCTCTGACACAAATATGTATCACATAGAACATGTGCACACAAGCGTGAAGCTAAATATAGAACATAAACCTACCTACTTATCAAAAATAAAAAGACAATGAACTCCTTAAATTCTAAATGCTCCATTAATAATCACGGCACGGCGCACAAAATATAGAGGAACAAACATTGCGTTGTATAACCCATGCAGATAAAGAATAGAAATATGAAAATGGCGGCGGGTACTTATGGTACGGTTGGCAAAACAAGTTCTCAAAAATCGATTTTTATTTTAGCTACTGACTTTTTTTGTTATTAATTATTCTTTTTTATTGTTATGATTTAAAACGGGACGGGACGGGTTTATTATTTTTAATATTATTAATTAATGATACTAATAATAATGACAAAAATATTAATAAAATAAATAACTTACAATAACTTTCTAGTAAAACTATATTTCTTCTATACGAAATGCAGCAAGGAGGTTAAATTTATTTGCCCTTAATTGTTAGGTACGCCATTTTAAAAAAGATAATTAATTAAATTTGAGGTAGTTTTAAAGAGGTAGAAATGGATACCAACTCGACCACATACTGTCCGCGCGATCCAAATGCATTGGTGGCCATTGTATAGAAGTCACTAAGAACTGCATTCAAAATTTTACCTATAGGTCTCACTCAAACCGTTAGAAAAAAGGTCCCGTTTGGAGACTTTGCCAATTATGATTTATTTTGCCATTCTAGCTAGCCATTCAAAATCATACAGAACAATTGACACGAACCATATTATATGATTTTTTTTTGCAGATGTTTCTTTACTTAACATTTTTTGGTCATATTATCATTAACATCACTCTTTTATATTCATTTTTTTTTTGTCATAAAGTCTTAGCCGAGTCTACATCCTATAGTATATATATATTCTTTATTGCAACAGTACAACAGTCCTATAGTCTACTTTCTTACTAATTTGTTTCTTTCTATCTATGTAAATAACTAAAATGGCATTTTGTTTGATACCAACAACATGTACCCGTTTCCTATATTATACATACAATTTTTTAGATGAAGGCAAAAAACAAGTACAGTGCATTTGTAGCAGATGTTAGTTTTTTTTTTGTTTTGCGGTCTGGCAACATTTAGCTTTCAGTAGCTCTGTATGATAAGAGTAGAGTAGGTAGAGCCGCTAGGTGGCGCTAGTACTGACGTGGTGCAGGCGCCACTCTCGTAGTCCAATCGTACGACGGCGGTGGTACGTCTATAAAATCTGTAAAAAATACAAAAAAAATAAAAATACGCCTTTAGTTTTTCAGAAGCGGGTCCAAGGGGCTGGAGGTTTGAAGCCTCTTCAAACATAAAAAAGATTGCTAGTATTGCCACAGGTATTGCTTGTATTGTTAAGCAGATAAATACTTGGTAAAGTCGGACATGAAAGTCTATAATTTTTGAGTTAAATTCGCGGTAAATGATAATTTCAATAAGGTATCCTGACCGACAGATCGATCTGTGAACGAAAAAATCTTTGTTGTTCCATAATTTTCAAATGACATTCTACTTTTGGATAATCAATAATTCATTGACCTACTGTACGTAGTACGTATACCCATATCTGTTTTCTTAATGAAGTTGCTCAACAGGTTCACAAAGTTATTGTTCAAAATCAGGAAGCGTTCTTCTAAATATCTCGAGAAAATCGACCCACAGGCCTCGCTAAACATGAATTCTGGATCTACTACTGCAATTTCCAACACACAAATATTGGTGGTGATTCAGACAGTCACGCTCTAATCCTCAATTTTAAGTTCGTCAGTCCTTTTCACCTTTTATAGATTGAAAAGAGGACAGGAGATGGCCATCCTACCTAATATTAGAGCTGTCAAACATCTAATTTGAACCTTATGGCCGTGTCGATTGCACTATTTTAGAAAGCACTTAAAACATGCGACTTAAAAATCTCTTAAACTGACAGCTATGCCCTTATTTTAGGTTATCATTCTTTCAAATTAATATCATTCGTTCATCACCTCTCTTTCATAGGTCATAAAAGCGAAAAGGATAGCTGGATTTTAAAATCAGAATTAGAGCATGACATCCCGAATCGAGGTCATTGCTTATCAAACAGGAATAGGACTGGGCAGCCGCAAGTTCGTGACATCATTCTGACGAATCAATAGGAAAAAATACACCCATATTATTAATTCGCGTGATGTTAGCCAACAGCTAGCATTGTAAATACACCCATATTATTATTTCGCGTGATGTTAGCCAACAGCTAGCATTGTAAATACACCCATATTATTAATTCGCGTGATGTTAACCAACAGCCAACAGCCAACAGCTAGCATTGCAATCCTGTTCCTGATATGTACCTACAAAGTAATAAAAGCAAATAGTCCTCTATGTATTCGGGTCAGGTACTTCATTAGTAGATATGCTCAAAGTCAAGCCTTAGGTGGAAGCATTATTAGTTGGGTGGTGGGGCCCTTGTTTTGATAAAAGTGTTCAGTAAGTAACCCACTGACAAAGCGCTTGCATTTTGATACCCTACGTAGGTGTATGTTTTTTTTGTAGCCCGAGTAGGTACGAGTAACTATATACCATTTTGTCTCCGAGAATTACTACACGTCTGAAGAAGATGTTGATTGAACTAGCTTTCTACACTGCCGCACGTGAACAGTCACTACCCCATACATAAATTATTTTAATTTAGTATATCTACCGTCTGCCTTATAGGTGTAATAAATGATTTTAAATACCAATATGAAGCTATGTGACGTACTATAGTGCATTAACATTTTTGTAAATCTTCTAAATAATGATATTGTACAATTTTGAAATGTAATATTTATAGTTGCTTCCCTTGCATTTGACATGTAAATTAATATGAAATAAATCTGAATCTGAATTGGAATTGAAACAGCTATATTCATAAAAACAACATACCAAATGAATTAATTGATATACTTTATTACAATGTACTGCAAATAACAACAAACTTTGAGATATAGAGCTCTCTCCATTGTCCTTTGGACTTGAGTCGTCTTATGAGGGCCATTGGAAGCGACCACGTCTACGATCCGACGGTGAGATCCGCAGCCAAACCAAGTTATCGATATAGCCCAGGAAGGGACAGTGGGCACGGAGAATTTTGATGGCCGCTTTGGCAGGAAAGTTTCCTCCGAGCACCACCACGTGCCGGAAGACGCAGCGTGGGTAGCCCCCCCTCCATAAGTTGGACGGACGATCTGGTGCCATGCCATTGTGAATTTTGTGGGAGGCTTTTGTCCAGCAGTTTAAAGATGTACATTATAGCACGATACATCTCATTACATCTTTCCATAGAAATCGTCAGGAGACCACACACGACAGCTATAATGTATATTTTTACAAACATATTATTACGACAGCTGTAATGTACATTAATATACATTATAGCTGCCGTGTGTGAGTGAAACCCTTTACAACAATAATATTAGTTTGTTTGTGGTTAGTTTAGTTTTATGTTTGTTTTTGTGCAACTAGGTTGACGTAGTCTTAATAGTACTGAGAAAAAAATCTAGTAAATAAAACTAAAATTAGCCACTCACGGTCTGTGGCGTGGAGGGCAGTCAGCGCAGGCGCAGTAGGGCGGGCGGTATTGTTGGAACCTGCAACAAAATAAAAAGCGACGTACTACCAATGATATTGCGTACTACATACATTTATTGTTCCAGGCATGTCAGAATATGTCTTATATCTTGCTATTGTTTCTTAGATTGCCAGCATGGCTTCCGTAGGCGACGACGTCCGGTAATATCAAGTTACTAATATCTTAGCTAGCAATTCGATGTCATTTACTTCGACTTTCAGAAGGCTTTTGATCGCATGGACAATAATATATTCTACTTAATAAACTTGCTTCATTAGGGCCCACAACGGGACTCCTTCGATTATTCTCTGATTACGTAAGAGATCGCCAGCAGTTTGTTCGCCACGGATGTTATGAAACGCTCCACCCGTTCTGGATAACTCAAGGCTCTATAATTGGGTCCGCTGCTGTTCAATCTGATGTTAAAGACATTGTAAAGGTCGGTCGTCATTCTCAGAGTTTATTACACAGCGTGTTAGCAAAATAACGAAAAATCTCTCGGGTGGTAAGTGAGCCCATGAAACTGCCATGTGGAGTGGAACAATAGTTGTTCATTTGGGCCACCCGAGAGGTTTTGCGTTATTTTGCTAACCCGTTGTATATGTCGCAGGCAAATGAAGATATCAGGGATTTCACGAATTTCGGGGTTGGGTTATCTTGTGACCCCCCATGCCTGCTTGCAAGCGTGCATGCCAAGAGTATAAATTTTAATCAAAAAATTACCATAGGAGCAAACATAACATCAAAATCACTGTCAGATTATTATGTTTAGTTAATTCAAACTTTATTTTCTAATAAAAATGCTCCAGTTAATTTGTAATTTTGTTTTATTACTATATTCATCAAAATTATTCTTTATTTCCTAGATTTAGTTTAGTGAAATGACATAATATCTCTGACTTTATAATATTATAGTATTTTGTCATATCACTAGATAGATACATTTAGTAAGAAGACGTAATAAACAAGAACAATTCGACATCAACCGGAATTTCGTGATATCCCTAGAGATTTCGTGAAATCACTGATTTCCACATTTCTCTGCGATATATACAGATGATTTATTTAAGGTTGACGCTTGTAATTTCTAATTATAGACAGATATTGATGCAGTACTCAGATGGAGTTTTGAGAACAAATTACTTTTTAAATTACTAAACAGACGCTATGCACAAAGGCTTACTATAATTAAATGGCTATTTAATTAACAAGAAGGCTCAGTGTTCGGAGTCCTGTGGAGTTTCTTCAAGCAGTTCTCTTCCACAGTGAGATAAGATTTCCAAGAGTGAGTAAAGATTTCCTTAAATCCTGCATCGAAAACAGACATTTTTATCTTTATCGAATCCATCTAGATGTAATGAAATGTCTTTTATTCGCACTACCTATTATGCTTGGGTGAACTACGATCGCTCAAGTTGATTCCATCAGGTTACTAACACCCTGTATAATCTCTGCTCCTTTAATGGGGAATACCATCTTGTCCCAACCGAACTCGGGCCAGCTGGGACGAGTTGACGAAGGACTCACACGCAGATGCCCGGCCGGAAGGCCCGGCTTTCCACCCTCTTCAAACCCCCGCGCTAACTTACCAAGCGAAGTGCATGAAGGCGGCGGCGGCAGTGGTATAGCTGGTCCCTGGGTCCCGGTCGCCCGGCCCGGTGCTGTCGGTAGTGGCGTCATAAGGGAAGGGCCTACGTAAAAACAAAAGAATAAAAAAAAGAAGAGAAAAAATATTATTTGTTTCCAGCATTAATTAATGCAATAAAAAATAAGCTAGTTGCGTTTAAATAAATAGGTCTCGCTCAACAAGGTTTTATGGAAAGCGCGGTTCTTCCGCGGAACGTTTACTGTACTCTGAAGTCCAATCCCACCTGCACGACCGATGCGAGCGGGCGGCGGCGGCGGCGCTTGGAAAAATGACACTGAGCTGTAGACCTTACGAGATTTTTTTTTTCGAAGTGGCTGATTTTGTTTTTTTTTTACTTACTATGAAAAAATTAAGTGTTATTAGTTCAAAAACCAATAACAACTTATTCGACTACACTTAACACAATCGAGAAGAGAGAGTGTTTGGTATGTAAATTTCGATAAAAAAGAAGTTGGTTTGACAGATAACCTGTCAAATGTTATGATTTGCACTCGGGTTTGCAAAGTAGTCAAAGAAAAAGTGAACAGACAGAAACTGCGACTGCCTCACCATCACAACATACTCATCACTTCAATCTCTCGCAGAAGGCCTGCATCGACCAACTATTACTTTTTTTGCCACTCTGGGTTTGAGCTTAGAACTTTTCGAACCAAGAAAGTGTCAAGTCTTCACTTCACTAGTCTGGTACGATAACGGATCACCACAGAATAACGTAATTAATTTTCCTCCAACTCCGTAAGATCGATCGCCTGACTGAGTTCCGATGACTGCGCTTTGGAGCATATCTAGTCTAGTAAGTAGCTTGATGGTGTAATAGTTAACGTCTGCCTTTTGAACTTAATGTTTGTTTTTGGATATCATCGGAAGAAACCTGGTGAACTCGTTCTAGTTTGCATGATTTCTCTAGGTACCAGCATCAACCACCTAGTCTAGTGCAGGCGTTATGGAATCAAACCAGAATAATGAACTAATAAATAAGTCAACGTAATCTATGAATCCAGCAGCATTCAGACTAGAAAAAGAACTAGACGTTCTTATTATACCACCTAATAATCATAATTGGAATCAAATAATAATACAAAACGCAGTCCGTGCCACGCATTTCGAGCAGGAAAAAAAATTAAATTATCGTTCGGTCTGTTTGCAAAAGCGGGACTATGTCGGCTTCGCTGGGGCACAGAAGAAATAATAGTAGCACCGAAAATAATAGGGACACCGGGACAGACTGCCTGAAAGCGGGACTGTTACACGGCACGATTTATAAGGGCGAGATGTCACCTAAGTTTAGTTTGAATCATGAAAGTCCAATTCTTTAGTTCCGCGTTACATGAGCCATGTCAGAGCCGTGGTGGTTGAATAATTCTGAAATCAGAGTTTGTGGGGAATGGCATCGTCATTGATTTACATCTAAAACGATATGATGATTAAGTTTAGTCCCAATATTGCGAAGCCTACTTTTGAATAAAGCACTGAGAGTCAACTAAAGCTCTGCGTGGTGTCGTGTCTCTTGTCCCTGAGTAGGTGGCCACTTATGGCTGGTTTACACGTATTAAGTTGTTTAGTAGAACTTAATTTTAAGCAACTTAATGCGTGTAAACAGCGAATTTAGTAGTAAGTTGCAAGTTAAAATTTAGTGTGCAAGTAAACAAGTAGATTAGAACTTTTTCTATTTTTCGGGTAAGTTGGTGGGCGTGGCCTGTCACTTGACACGTTTGGAAAGGCGCGATTTAGTTAATTTTAAGTTAAATGCGAAGTGCGAAGTTAAGTGCGAGTGTTTTATGTTTATTTTTTTGATATATATTATTCATCATCATCATCATCATCATATATTATTATATAGGTATAAAAACATTAATGATTAATATATTATTAATATTAAATATTAATCATTAAAAATAATAATAGTAATAATATAATATACAAAATAAATAATAATATAATATTAATTATATAAAAATAAATATTTTATTATTTTATTTATTATATTTATTACAGATTTGAATAAAATGACGTGTAAACACTTACTTAAAATTTAGTTAAAATTTAGTTGCTACTTGACAACTTAATACGTGTAAACCAGCCTTTAGGGACAAGAGCGGTGATTCAATGTATGTATTGTGTAAAAAGCTATTACCTAGTCTATATCTGATAAATCTTTTTTTACGTGCCGGGAACTATACTGTAATGATAGACCAAAGATGATGATGATGAACATACCTGAGTTGCGGCTTTCATTATTGTGACACCAAAGAAAACATCTGACGATAAACGCGATAAACAAGATAAACATTATAGTTAGCTTTATTACCCAGAGGAGGCCATTAGGATCCATTTTAAGTTCAATTAATTAAATTTGATTACAGTAGGAATTCTCGGTGGGACGTACGAGTATATGAGCTGTTGATGAAGTTATAATAAAGAGGGCCCGTTTCACTATGGGTATATACAGTTAGAACTTCTCAACAGTTAATAAAATATTACAGGAAACGAACCGCGTCACTTTCAGATAAGTTCGAGGCGCCGAATGTGCGCGCGCGCATCACGGACCCTGCGTCACACACAGAACACTATATAGTTATGCCCTGCGTTGTAAACTGTTTTGGAACGCGGCATTTTAGGCCTCGTTTAAGGGCGCGAGAGAGAGACAGTCAAATACCAATAAATTAAATCAAAGAATGAGATAGCTTGAAACGCGTGCGTCTTACGCGGTGTAACGCTGTAACTCCATGACCCTAATGTAAAGTAAAACTATGTAGAACAACGTGTGTCTGTTGTATGACATAGAGAAAGTTATAATAAAAGATTCGAGACGAATTAAGAGAATTTTTGTTTTTTTTAATACGTTCTTGTAATGAATGTTTTTAATTTTAATACGTTCTTGTACTGGACGTTTTTGATATTTCTAAAATTAATAACTCAGAAACTAAAAGAGATAATGCAAAACTAAATGCATACTTGGGGTGCAGAGTCTGAGATACGTTTGCATTGTGAGTTTCAGAAATATCGAACAAATTTAGGAAACGTCTTGTTGACCTAGCGCGTACCGTCGATGCGTGTCGCGAATATACATGGTGGGAGGCAGTCGGCCGTCTAGGAATAGATGGCTGGCGGAACGTTAAGTTCAAGAAAATTGACATTATTGTAAAAGTGCAAAAATAGACTAGTATAAGTCTATACTTGGAAAACCAAGTGAAATAATTGCCGAACCTAAAGTCGCAGGCGCTGCACAGCCTCTCACTGCCTTTCGACGGGATTTCGGTCCCTGAAGACTGGCGTGCTGTCTGTTTGATATGGGAACGGTTAATTATGCCTCTATGGATGACATATCCCATCCGAGATGGTCAAAAATGAAAATCAAGGGAATCATAGGGTTGACGCTCCTAGATGACCTAATGAAAGCGGACACGGCCGCTGTATCAAACTGATCACATAATGCACTATATTTGACCATCTAATAGAGGACCCTTATCTGACGCATGAAGATGAGGTATAACTATCGCTGCTATGATATTGTTGACATTGCATGTCTAGCTCTGAACCGCTGGTGTATGGGTCGCATCCTAGGCGTGATAAGTACACTAAGTTTACCCCTGATAGTGGAGTTAACAATATCTTAGTGGCTACCTTCAAGACGCCAGTCTGTGGAGAGATTTCCGTATCTGACCTATGAAGATGTGGAGTAACCATCGGGCTGCTATGAATGCCGCTACCACTGCATGTCTAGCTCTGAACCGCTGATTGATCGAGACGCATACAGCGACTAAGCCATAGCCGCGGATGGGGACTTGTTCACGTCCGTGCGCGGTGGACCTCAGACTGATTAGTGTCGATGATAGTCTTTCAAGTATTAACCCCGATAGAGGAGGTAGCGGAGAACATAGTGGCTTCCTTCAAGACATAAGTCTGTGAAGAGGCATACTGGAACGAGTTTATTAATTGAGAACGAGAAACTGGACGTGGGCTGCTCTGGCTAATATCATCATGTATGATTAATTACCGAGCTAAATTCAGAGCGATGATAGCTGAAATGAGTCTTTAGATTCATATGCGGTCTCAGGCACGGAGACGCGCGGCGGAGATATGGAGATATGAAGTTGGAGCAGATCTGCCCTGGCAGTACCGTTCAGATAGACGGAGATCCAGTATGCAGGAGCAATCCAGATATGAGACCCACAGTCAGTAGCAGCTGTGAGGTCATCCCTTCAAGCTTGCTCGTTGGAAGATGGTTTACCATCATGGGCGCTGGTTCACGTGTGAACTATCCTGTAAACACACTCTTGAACGCAATACGTCGGACACTTCAGTGGAAGACGGGATTAGCCTCCCAAAAGGTTACTATAACGGCTCAGCCGTATCGGGAACGCTTCGGCTAGTATCGATTGGACGTCGTCCACTAGCTTCGGCTACAACGTGAAGCTTAGGCTTTCTACGATGGGACTTCGGTCTCCTTCCATCGCTTAAGGCGCACCGGTCGGACTAGGGTCCGCTGTAGACAATCCTTCGGGGCTGTCTATTATTTTAACCTTTTTCCTACACCTCTGTGGTGAGGGGAGGACAGGAGCGTTCTGAAGGACGGAGTGGGAAGTGACTCACAGAGAGCGCGTTGGTGGAGCGTTTATTCTCACTCGTCACGTAGATACTTTGATGGCTGGTTTGCTGTATTGTGTGTACGTCTCGGGTCTTTGCTTCTAGTCTGCTGCCTTGCTTGGGTTCTAAGGTCTTAGTAATCAACCAGCTGAGGGAGCTAGAACTAGTCCCCTCGTCAATGCTGGATATTACTAGATCCCTTGTCGGACTGTATATTGGAAGACACAGAGGGGTTATGTAACCGTATTTGTCAATATAGTTGGCGTAGCTTAAAGAAAAGGGTGACCCGGTGCGTAGGGCTAGGATGGTCGTCTCCGGGTAGTATCATTAGAGAAACTTGGTTATTGATCATTCTGTTGAGGAAATGCCACTCAACGAAAGTTCCTCTAAGAACTAGAAGTTCTATTCAGAACTACAGACGACACACCCGTCGCCGGCTCTAAGGACTCGCTATGGCAGTCCTGGAGCCACCTTTTTATACCTTTTAAATTACATATATCATGTAATAATCCCTGTGATCCATTTCAGGAGTCTGGGCTCTTATTGCAGAAGCAATAAACTTCGAAGTTCTTTTCAGAATACGAAGTTAGTATTGCTTAATAAAGTCGCTGGGATTTCCTGGTGACTTTATTCTTTCAGTCCGCGAACATGGGTAATCAGGATTAGGCTGTTTGCCGGCTGACAACTGGTACTCCTGTGTTCGGGCGAGAGATAGGGACGAATCAGTATTTAGGAATAACATAAAAGTTGAGTAGGCGACTCTACTATTCTATTCTATTCTATTCTATTCTCTATGTTTAATTCCACAGTTAGAAAACATAATATAAAGACGATCACATTGTAAATTTCTAAAAGACTTTGGGTTACTCTCACAACGTAGTATGGATCTGTTACTAGATGATCATTGGCCAATTTTGATTATTATTATAGAGATCAGATGTTCAGTTACAACGCTGCGTGTGCCGCAAAAAGCAACCGCGTCGATTACAGACTGTAGGTAGGTAGGTTGGAAACCGGTATTTTTTTAACCTGGTGAATTTCGGTTTCAAACCAGATCCCAGGCGAATCACTCGTAAAGCGAAACCGACTTACGAGCGATATCGCTTCTGGGATAAACCTGGTTAATCCCAAGCAGCGCGTGACGAGTAAAGCGCGATGCTCTATCTATTTCTTTCTTGTGCATAAATTGTTAATAAATGCAGCGAAACCAGATCGAGGACCAATGAGTGAAGCAAATCAGTCTGATATTTGAGCAGGAATCAAAATGAAAATGCTCTATGATTGGAACCGAAAAAAATACCGCTTCTTGCGAGCCGAATTGTAATGAAAAAGCTCTTCTTATTAAAATGTATGGACATGCGCGCAAACTTGTTTGAAAATTCAACTACTGTAGCGTGCGGTGCGGCCTCCGTCAAACCCGCTCCACACCTTCCGATCCTACGTCCTAAATCGGATATCCTCATTCCCTACACACTGTCCGATGTCCTAAGTAACTAGGACCTGTTGCCCTATACATTGTCCGATTTCTTCCGATTTAGGACGTAGGAAGGTGTGGAGCGGGTTTTACTGGCCATTGTTTTATCGCGCCTGAAGTAACTATATTCCGTTATGTCATTCCTCGTAGAGTTGACTCCACCATCGTTAGAGTACCAAGCAACTTATCTGTGAAATGAATGGGCTAGTAGTAACCGACCCGAAAACGCACGCCATTAGCCAGCTTTTGAAACAGTCGACTGGCTTATCAATTCGGGTCCGGCCGTTAAACACTACGACTCAAGTTGACATTTCTATAGTAAAGGCGGTATTAGACGGCTAATTTTTGCTTTCATTTCCGATGCCTCATTCATCGAAAAAACATCGAAAATGAAATGCCTAATTAGTACAGTTCATCTTTCATCATGATGAAATCGGATGTGCCTTTGTGATGAAAGTCAAATCCGCCCGTTCGCTTTCATCGGGCATCGCCCCGCCATTGTTCATCGTTCATCAAGATGAACGGTAAATGTAGCGTGTAAACAGCCGCGCAGTCATTTATATTGTTTCACTGCAGGTTGTCAGAGTAAAGTTTTTCTTTATATTTTAATAATAATAATAATCTTTATATTTATAAATACATAAGTATTATATTTTAAAATACATTGACATGGTTTTGAAATAGTGTGTTACATGGAAATATTCATAGAATATTTTGTAACGGACAGACTACCTCCACTACTCGGAATAGAACAACAAAATAATCCGTCATGATACGTAGGTATAACATTTAATTTTAAAACTCTTAACTAATAATAATTACAGTAAAATCCTAATAAACAATGCATTAATTAATGCGCAATAAATGACAATGATAGTGATTACAAAGTGGTTTATATTCTTGGTAGTATTATTGGTATCATTGTTTTCGTGTTGATCATCGGCGCTATTCGTTGCTGGATCAGGAGAGCTGACACATAGATTTGAGGTATGTATTTAGGGTTAGGAGGCACAATGCGTTCATATCATACTTTCAAATATTTCAAATATAAATAAGAAGTTTGTCTGTCGGTTTTGATGAAAATTAGTACAAATGTAGTTTGGTAGACAAATATGGATCTATAGGCAAATTTTTACCGAGGGAAAATGTCTTACTCCCACGGCAATTATGCCGTAGGAATAAAACATCTTACACAGATTAGGTTAACAGCTATGCTGTTTTTCAGCCATCACGTTTTTCGTTTTAAGTCCTACAAGAGTACGAGTGCGTTACCCCAGCCAGAAAATGTCGAAAATCGTCATCCAAGTGCAATAGATAATTAGATATACAGCTTCTGTAAATGGTAAGCTGATTTTTAAATTTGGTAAGCTGATAATTTTTTAATTATTGATAAAAACAGTTTCGGCTGGAGTAACGTTACCGCAGCCAGATCTTTTGTTTTCTAACGGGTATGTTGAAATAATTAGGTATCTATTTGGTATAAATGGTAAAACTTAATTTGTACTTGTATTTGCTATGGTTGCGAAGATATTTAAAATCCGGCTGGGGTAACGTTTGCACGATTGCTGTATCTCGGAATTGGCTGAACGGATGTTTATGATTTTTGTACAGGACATCTGGCTAATCTATACATATAATAAAGCTGAAGAGGATGGAAAGTCTGTACATAAAAGATATTCGAAAAAAAAATTATTGGGGATACTTAAAATTGATAACAGAACACGTTCCAATAGTTTTTAGAATTTTTGTCTGTTTATCTGTTTATCTGTTTGTTTGTTTATTTGGCTGAGCATCACGCGAAAACGGCTGGACGGATTTTGATGAAACTTTTACTATTATGTAGAGAAAATTATGGACCAGGTTATAGGGTAAAAAAAAACAACCCCTAAAAGGGGGGGGGTTGGCAAAAACTTGAAATACGTTTGCACGTGAATTTCATAGGGGCGCGTGGTAGTATGATGTGCAAACTACACTATGAAACCGAGATTTGAAAAAGTACCAACATAATTATAATATTAATCTGTCTAATATCTTATCTAATCTAATAATAATAAAAATTCTATAATTTTCTAAAATAAATAATGATAATACACACAAACATCCAAAAAACCATAATAATATTACGAAAAATGAAAGGAATAAAACATGCGCATTCCTTCCGTCCTTCTTGCTTCCATCTTGCTTCATCTCCATCCATTGCGCATGCGTAGACAAAGTTATTTCGTTATACGCTAAACCAACATACCTAATTTGATTTTTAAAATAATTATCATGACGAATCTTTTAGAAATGGAACGTAATTTTGAACTGCCTGTTCAGTATAGCTTGGCATGAAAGTGCAGATATTAAATAAAGTGAAACTTAATTTTTTCTTCATATCGCAATGCCACCGCAGCAAGTGTCAAACGTCATTCAAACTGGCAAAGGCAATACGATAAAAAAAGACTATGGCTGTATATAAATTAATTCATTTGCCTTAATAAAGACAAATTTATAAATAAAAAATAAAGTAACTGTATATATATATATATATATATATATATTGTACATACTACATGTAAAGCTATAGATAAACTCTAAACAAATATTGTAGATAAATGTGAATATTGGACATAATAATAATTGTATGTAATACTGTAAATAGATGTATACAAAAAATTACATGTAAGTATAACGTAACTGTAAATAAAATAACTGTACATAAATATTGTATATGTAATGTAATGTAATACTGTAAATTGGTGTATATAAAAATTGACAATGTGTAACATAACTGTAAAAAAATGTAATATAATTTTATTGTAAATCGATCTCACTTTTTTCACCTAATTCTCTTCTCCTCTGATCTTGCTTAATTTTTTTAAGTAAAATCAGACCTAAAACTCAAGTAACTATACGTACATGGTTTGTCTAATCTAAAGTATCTACTTACATAAGAAACCTACCAAAGTAAAATTAAACGTTAGATATTAGGTAAGTAAGTACTCCTCCTCTTGGGGACTGAAAAACAGCGTCTATCTCTGTAAAGTGATAGATATATGCTGAGGCGTGACCTATTCATTGTTGTGTTGCATTGCACACTGAAATGTAATTACTTACATACTCTGTTTTTTTCTCCCTATCTACTTTTGATATAATTATTATTACGTAAGTACCACAGACCAAAGAAAAACCACGCGCGCCAGCTGCGCCGCACTTGACAGCTTTGTGGTAAGTACCTATTGTATTTTAGTGTGTAAGGTGCCACAATTACTTGAATAGACTTATTTTCTTCTTCTAAGTTGGCGAAACGAAGTTCGCGGGCACCAGCTAGTTAGTTATAATTTGGTAAGCAATAAAAAAATCCACGATAATGCACCGTTTTGAAGTTATTTTAGAAAGTAGAAATATACTTCAATAGGTCTTAGCAAGGTCCTATCACTTCCAAAAATCGCTCCAAAGACCAACTTGAAACGTTATTATATAGGTAATTACTGCCTATAAATGGTACTGAAGTTTCATTAGTATCCAATACGTAATTAAAAAGTTATGGTGAAACTCAAATTTGAGTCGTATAGAATCAAAAGCGGCAAAGTAGGTGCATTGGCAAAAATGAGTTTATTAGTGTGGCAACACCAGAATTTCAAATGCAACCGACCTTATTAAATGTCTTACGATCAAAAACGGCGAAAAACAGTACAAAAAGGGCAATTAATATTGACGTTAGGATCAAAGCCGGCAACCTTCTAGAGTTTAGTACCATAGTCGGCCACCTTCCGCTGTCAGCCAATCAGCAGCGTTGATTAGGTCACGCGATAAAATAGCGGATAGCGTTTTTTCTAGTGAACCGTGTCTCAAGTTTTTATTGTTTTATTACTGGTTTTGCTGCAAATTTTATCTCTTTTTTGATAATGGAGCATAGTCCAACACCTGTGTCAACAAATACCGCAAGAAAAAGAAGTAGAAATCCCGAAACATGGAAGAAAAATGTGTCAAAAAAACTAAGGTAAGTGTGGTGGCTTTTACTTCGATAGGGTTGTCAACGTTGACATGTGCTGAATATGAGCGCCCCGGAGTGGTCGCGCCACAGCCGTGGCTAATGATATTTACTTTTGCTGTGATTGAAACTAATGTGTAGATAAATTAAAATTGGAAATATATTGTGTCTCTAGTGTGTTTACCTATCATACCACACAATATTGAATTTTGACAACCCTATTTCTCATTAAAATTATGAGAACCAAATACGGCAAAGATAATTCAGTTTGGTACCAAAGACGGCCATCTTTATCGAGGTTGTGTTCAATTACGGCAATCTTTGAAATTTAGAATCTAAGTCGGCAATCTTTGAAATTAAAATCGTTCTGACTTACTCATTCCTCTTTTTAACCAAAAAAAACCTATTATTGTCTGTTGTAATACTCCAAACATTATCCTAAAGCATAAGGCATTATCATAATGGCTCACAATTTAAGACAAATCGTTTTTTCTATTCTGTCAAAATTTTGATCAGACCTACATTGCCGGTTTTGATTCTATACGACTCTTGTTCCGGCCACGGCGCCCGCAGCGGAGTTATTTGACGACCGATTAACCGAGTTTCCTGCATGAATAGTAACTGAATCTTATATCAATAAAAAATATTTTATACTTTTTAGTGCGTTAAAACGTGTTATGTTAAAAATATTTTTTACTTTATAATTATTTTGTGCTTTTTAGTCCAGCGTATTTAAATTTTGCAAGATACCCTGAACATAACGTAGGACTAAATTGCTAAGACTAAAAAGCCCAAGCATGACGAGATTACCTTCCGGCTCCATCATGAGACCCTGGACATCACGTGTGAGTAAAGATCTTGTCAAGACAAATCTAACGAGCCTAAACACGACGAGATGATGTTGTGTATTTTACAAGTTTCTATGGCCACCTTCCGGCTCCATCATCAGACATAACGTGTGACTAAAGATCTAGTCAAAACAAATCCAACGGGTGCAAACACGACGAGGTTATGTTGTGTTTTCTAGGAGTTCCTATGGCCAACTTCCGGCTCCATCATGAGACCCTGAACATCACGTATATCTAAATAAAAGATCTTGTCAAGACAAATCCAACGAGCCCAAACACGACGAGGTTGTGTTGTGTATTTTAGGAGTTCCTATGGCCTTCCGGCTCCATCATCAGACCAGCTCCATGATATAATAATATTGCATTGTCATCTAGGTTACATAAGTGTACTAAATTTCAGCACAATCGAATGACAGCACGTGCTCCAAAAATGAGTTGCAAGATTCGGACCGAACCATAGACTTAGAATTTTTTTTTGCTTATCTATGGACCGAACAAACAAACAAACAGACAGACAGACAGACAGACAAGAAAGTGAGTTAGTAAAAACGTGTTAAAATAACCCGCACTTCACGTAAGGACTACCTTTACATAATGTACTGTAGAGCGTCGGTGGTCTAGTGGCTAGGGCCGCTGCCTCAGTCCGGGAGACGCGGGTTCGATCCCCACCACGTACATTAGTAATGTGTTTTCGAATTTCGAATTCATATGTACGTTTATTCGACGCTCTTACGGTGAAGGAAAACATCGTGATGAAACCTACACACTCCTGCGAAGAAATCCAAAGGTTATTGTGTGTGAAGTCGACCAACCCGCACTGGGCCAGCAGCGTGGTCGACTAAGGCCTGATCGCCCTAATTTAGGGTAGGCTCGAGCCCGAGGTGATGATGAATGCACTGTACGAGTAGGTATGTCTGTATCAGTTTGTGCGGACTGTCTCTTGGAAAAACATACATTTTTTGTTGAATGTGGATGAAAATCTTGTGCTGAATGTACTGATGCTCATCAAGCTGTAAGTACACCACACTGGGGTATATGGCGCGTTAGTCAAAAAAATAACGTCTATATAACTTGATGTGCTGTTCACTGTGCCCTATCGTGGAGGGAGACCTGTCTGTCATTTTCACCCTGTATTTTATAAAAAGCACAGTTTTTGTGGCGGCATGCGGCAGTCGTTACACGAGCCCTTCCCTAAAACTGTCGGCAGGATTGTGGGGTCGGTGGTCGACCTTACAACCCTAGCCTCGATAAGAAATTGGTGGCGGGAGTACCAAAGCGATTTCGATAGTGTTAGGTGCATTTTCTAAGAAGTTGAAAAGATGAGATTTCCGTATTGATCGCGATATCGTTCGGCTATCATTACGTAGGTTCTGCATTCGAATCCCGTTGATATTTGAATTAATAATGTGTGTGAACAAACAAAAATTACTTTTAGATCTCTATTAGTATCTGTGATATGATCTAAATTGGAACTACAGCCTTTACTGTGGAAATGACAACTTTCAGAACTGTTTTCATTGGTTGAAATATCATTGTGAGTTTCCTTATTCCACCATAACTTGTAAATGCCTGACCAGATTTGGATGTGTGAGGTATCGTTAGAATCCATACAGACCAAGTAACATTGGCTATTTTTTTTATTTATTTTAGATATAATTATAGCGCCGCTTTTAATTTACAGGTAAGTTGGTAGGTCTAAGTAGTATATCCCCCGATTGATTAGGTAGGTAGGTAGGTAGGTAAGTACTTATTTTTCAGTACGTAAGCAGATATCGCCAAACCACAGGAAACTCACTGTAAATAAAATATTTAGCTAAATGGCGAGCAGGAAATAAGAATCATACCTAATTTAATTTAACTTATTTTTAGTTAGTTAAATAGAGTAGGTAGGTACATACATACATTAATGTTGAATCACTTACTTTAATGTATTCCAGTCTTCTTATTCGTGTCGATGATAAAAACTCATATTTTCTCGGCCCAGTACTTTGCTACAGCTACGGCGCTGGGTGAAGCCAAATTTAGGTCTTCCTTAGTACAGGTGGAGGGACACAATGGGCAAGAGAGCAAGTGTTCCATGCTTTGAGACGGGGCTCCACAAGCACAGTGGTTGTGCGTCTGGTCTATGAAACCCCATCTAGCCAAGTTTTCTCTGCAGCGGCCAACCTGGGTACGCAAGCGATTTAGCGACTTCCATGTCGACCACTGCAGTATTATATATGACATAATATGTAATACTGCAGTGGTAGTGAATACATTGTATTCCAGTGGATTTGTGACAGTTAAGAGATTTTCCTTGTTCCTAGGGTTCCGCGACAGAGCATGTCACCAACAACGTCTCGACTTGACTTGCATAAATGACACACAAAATAACGTCCTTGCACACAAACAAGATATCTATGGAAATAGCTTTAGCAATTGACAATAGATGTCGCTGCGTTAGACAGATATAGAAAGATCTGTTGAAACCATATTATCGATTTTAGTGTCAAAATAAACCGCATTTATAGATTTTAAAATTACTCATACTTAGTTAATGAATCGAACCCGGTCGTATTGAGGAAAAAAATAAAAGGAAATAAATAAGTGAAATACAATGTACTTACTTATATTAATCATATTTTTAGGAAGGTATTTTTATTTCATAGTAACATTTACTGCTTATGACCGACACAATCGATATCAACATAGAAATAATGCAAGTTTTTGCTTAATACCGTTAATACCCGTTTTCATTCCAACTTCCAATACTAAGAGTTTGTTTATTTTTTAAATCAATTAGCTTTTCTTGTGACAATGGTTCCTCAGGAACAGATTTTTCTGCCGTATAGTTTCAGAATTACTCATACTGAACTGACCCATCTAAATGGGCCACCCTGTATACAGACCTAACAACTCACCTATAAATGAAAAGGCAGCGCTAGTAGTAATACAAATTTATTCCAATCACGATAGTTCAGAAAGTTGATATTTTCATATTATTGCTGTAGTTCAAATTTTGGCCATATTTTCACAGGTAGGTCTGTCTGTACACTTTTGGAGAGCAGAAAACATTCGACTTAAGAATCTTTTAATTTGACAGCTACGCCGAATATATATTTTTTCATCTGAATTCATTTCTTTTCATTGCTCTTAAAACGAAAAGAATCATCATCATTATCGTGTGGGTTGTAATGTAAGGTCGGCAACCGACCGGCAATGACTCTGTGAATTGGGACCACTTGCACTATGGTGTACTTACCACCTACCTATCAATACGCAATCTTAACCCAACCCAAAAATATAAGTATCTATCAAACGGTTTGATGTGTGCTCCTTGGGAAATAGGGCCAAATAATGCTCTGCTCACCGCTTTGGGGATAAAAGCGTGGTTTAAATGTATGTGTCGTGGCCATATCCATGAAAGTTACGATCATTTCATGAAATGGTAGCATTTCATGATGCGGGCAACTAAATTTGACCAGATCATTAAATCGTGAGCATTTCACAATTTTGTCGTCCACGTTTGGCCATATCGTGAAACTAGGGCGTCCATTAAATATTTATTAAGAATCTAAATTATGTTTGGTACTTATTGCTCCCTAAGTCCGACAGACATTTTCAGAGTACTTTTTCATCATAACTCTTTTTTTTTACTCATTTTAATAACGAATTATTTACTTTTTCACTGCGAGAAATAACACGGCCGCCATGTTGGTACATAAACAAAGTGCTTCCAGCGCGTCTAATTTTTACGATATTATGATAAAATCGATGGGTCCTACGAATAACTCCGTATCTCTTAGATCCGTAGTTATACGACTATTGCATTTTCGTAATCTACGCATCACAATCCATAATATGAAAAAAAAAATAAGAATGTTGAAGAAAATGGTGGTATGAATAACTACGTATCTATATATTTGTATCCATAGAAGTAGTACGTATCTATCTCATTCGCACTTATTCAAGGTCGTAGCGGCCACCACTGCGCACGTATCTATTTTTTACTCAGTTTTACGCGGGAGTGTTACGAGGTGGACGTGCGCTTATGAAAGCATTCAATAATTTGAGAAATGGCGAGCGAAAGGCGCCAGTTTAAGTCTGGCTTACAAAGCAAAACATATAAATAATAATTGTTCATCTAACGGATGTTAGTTATTTATGATAATTGTTATTTAAGTAGAATATTGTAGAAATATTACCTGAATTTGGTCAAAATTTTGCATTCCGCTGTAAAACTCTGTATTTAGCAAGTTACGTAGTTCTTTGTCGGAATATCTAAAAAAAATGTCTTGTATATTCCAGTTACGTGTTTATACAATGGAAAGTTCTAATATTCTTGAGTGAAGTTACGTAATTATAAGTTAAATAGACACACATTTTGTTAGGTATGAGTACACACACACATTTTGTTAGGCAACACATTTTATGTTAGTTTTATTTAATTTGTGTATTTTTGGCCTTTATTTATCGTGTATGTGGTTAACCTGATCAACCCAGGTATCAGAGTTAACTGTCAGCAACTTTAATTTACATGCGAATCTCATCATTTCTGATTCAATCTCGCAGCGAAACTCCAAGCATAGCCCTTTCCTTTGCCCTTTGGGTGAACTTGAACCTTTTTATGAACACCTTTGTAAGCGACTACGTTTCTGATCCATAATGTCATCACTGATAACACACACTAGTTGAAGACTTTCGTCCTGAGTCATTGCGGTAATAGGGAAGAAAAGATGTTACGTAGCTTCGTGAAAACTGCCCAGCCGATTTGGATTCGACGATTAACCTCTTCCTCGAAGTTGGATCTGCCTAGCTGGATCGTTTGTCCTAATCAAAATTAAAAAAAAAAAAAATTGTCTTATCCATGTTCACAGCCACGTAAAAAGTTGTCTTACAAACACTATTTGAATCGTCTGCAATAGACGTCAAGGCCAATCATGATGGTCCATGTTCATTTTAAGACCCACTTATTGGGAGACTCTGCTGAGGTCATCGAATCATGCCGAGGTCGTCCAATGTCTCAGCCATAACAACTACCTATGTTATCGGCAAATCGAAGGTGAGTGATGTACTTGCCGTTGACGTTGATGCCATGTCTTTCCCAGTCCAGAAGCTTGAAAACTTGATATTACATCTCCCTGTCTCACACTTCACTGGAGCTGGATTGGCCTCGAGTTCTGGAGTCGGACCGACATAGTGGTATTCTCATACAAACATTTCAGCATTCTGACATACGGATAGTTAACTTGGCACTTCTGGAGCGACCGCAGCACTGCCCAGGTCTCAATCGAATCGAATGCTCTCTCATAGTCCACAAACGCGAAGAATAATGACTTGTTATACTTCGGTTTTCTGTATAATCTGCCGCAGCGTATGTATGTGGTCTATGATACTATAGCCTTTTCGGAAACCGGCTTGTTCGGGAGGGTGGAAGTCGTCAAACCTCGTCGAAAACAACTTATAGACATATGGCTCAGAAGTGAGATGGGTTTCTAATTCTTTAAAAGAGTTTTATCACCCTTTTTGAAGAAAAGCACCACCACACTTCTGTACCGCATCTGTGGCGTTTTCCTTACGATGATGACAGGGTTAAACAGCTTTTGAAGGGCTTTTAAAACCAGTGTACTACCTGTTTTCAAAATTTTAGCCGTTATTCCGTCCTCACCAGGCGCCTTGTTATTTTTAAGTTGTTTGAGAACCATTCTAATCTTGTACCACAGGCTGACGTCCAGAATACCTGTGGTGTAGTGTCGCGTTAGTCTAACTCTAGGATCTGTAGCTTGACCTTTACTGACAGGTGATCGTGTTGTCGTATACAACTGCTCATAGAACTTCTTGACTTCTCCCAAATAGCTCAAGTTAAGACGTAACAATTCTGCCGTCTACAGTGCTTAGTCAATTGACTTTTCAAAGTCAAAGTCAAAGTCAAAATAATTTATTTCCATAGGATGTTATTACATCACTTAGATCCGTCATTACATTTTTTTTGGGTGAGTTCACTAACACAATGGCGGAATCTGTGGAGAAGAGCTCACCGAAGAAACTCCACAGTCGTCGCATCTTTTGCGTTTCCTTTTTTAAATAAAATATTATCAATTACAAAATTAATGCTTATTACATATCGAAAAAGCCTGCTACTCAAACAATCTATTCCCATGGACACCTGTCTTCTAAGTAATCAGATATCCTATAGTAACCTTTTTTATACAATTTCTGTTTTATAATTATTTTAAACTTGTCTAAAGGCAAGTTTTTAATATCAGTAGGGACCTTATTGTAATAGCGTATACAATTGCCTTTAAAAGAATTACTAATTTTATGTAGTCGGCTGACATAAGCAACCAACTTGTTTTTATTTCTAGTATTAAAATTGTGTATATCACTGTGCTTCTGAAAATTACTTATATTTCGTTTTATATACACAAGATTGTCATAGATATATTGAGACACAAATGTCAGAATATTGATTTCTTTAAATTTTTCCCTCAGTGACACTCTAGGCCCTAATCTATAAATTGCACGAACAGCCCGTTTCTGCAAAATAAATATACTATTAGCATTCGCAGCGTGACCCCACAATAAAATACCATAGGTCATTAGACTATGAAAGTAACTGAAGTAGACTAGTCTAGCGGTGTCTACGTCGGTAAGGGCTCTAATTTTTTTAACTGCGAACGCTGCTGAACTCAGTCGGTTCGACAATTTATTTATATGAGAATCCCATTGTAGTTTGGCATCTAAAGTAATGCCCAAAAAGACAGTCGAATCTACAAGGTCCAATTTCTGTCCTTTTATAAATATATCTGTAGTTACCGGTTTCACATTGGGTAATACGAATTTAATACATTTAGTTTTCTTTTCATTAAGTAATAGATAATTAACAGTAAACCAATTCACTATACTAGAGATAGCATTGTTTACGTCATCATAGTTTGATTGTTGTCTTTTAACTTTAAATATCAAAGAAGTATCATCGGCAAACAATACTAACCCATGTTTTGCTTTAACAAGATAAGGTAAATCATTAATATATACTAAAAACAAGAAAGGTCCAAGAATTGAACCCTGCGGGACGCCCATACTTATTGAAGATCCGGGTGATCTTTTCCCATTAACATCGACCATCTGAACCCTATCTGTTAGATATGACTCCAGAAGGCCAAGAGCCTGATCTTTTACACCATAATGGCGTAGCTTCCTGACAAGAATGTCATTATGGACGCAATCAAAAGCCTTGGAAAGATCGCAGAATACACCTATTGCATCCATTGCGTCTTCCCAGGCACCAAAAACATTGTCAATTAGCTCAACACCAGCGTCGGCTGTTGAACGACCCCTTGTGAAACCAAACTGAGCAACATGAATTAAATTATTGACATAAAAATGACTCTGCAATTGTTTAAGTATGAGTTTTTCAAATATTTTGCTAAGAGTTGGTAGTATCGATATAGGTCTAAAATTTGTGGGGTCTGATGTACTACCGGCTTTGAATAAAGGTATCACTTTACTTAGTTTCATCAAGTCAGGAAACACACCATTATCTATACATTGATTAAATATGCAACAAAGGTGAGGTGCGATACAATCTATAATGGAACTTATAATTTTTACAGATAGACCATGGACGTCAGCCGTCTTTTTCATTTCCAGGGATTTAAACGCTTTTACAATGTCCTCATTATTTACGTGCCTAAATTTAAAATCTGTTTTACATTCCTCAAAGTTCTGCTTAAGTATAGATTCAGCAGCAGCGGGAGATGAATTTAAAGACTTGGTTGTTGAAACTGGAATGTCCGTACAGAAATTTTCAAAAGCTTTTGCTACTTCTAGGTCTGTACTTAACAATTGATTATCTATTTTAAGCTTGAAGTTATTATGTGTAGCTTTGGCCTTTCCAGTCTCGCTATTTATAATTTTCCATGTCGTTTTCATTACATTGCTACTAGATTCAATTTTGTTTTTAATGAAATTGGATTTAGCTACGGCACAAACGCGTTTAAACATTTTTGAATAACTACGAACATAATCTAGAAAGGCCGTACTTTTGTTATATGATTTCTCTTCATAGAGTTCATATAATTTTCGTCTGCTCCTATGAATTCCCGCTGTCGCCCAATCACTAAACAAAGCTTTGTTATTAACTTTTATGGGTCAAAATCAGCAAGCACACTTTTTTTTCAATTTAGGTGGCGAATTTTGGTTTTAAGATTTCGTGATAAGTAAGAACCTGATATAATAAAATACAGTCCTGGCTATAAGAATATACAGGGGCCCTGCCAATATCTTATTATTTCTTAGAGATATTTCAGTTTTAAATTTAGAGTGCCCACCGAAATTGAAAATTGTCCACCAAATTTGAAAACCATCCACCAACATTGAAAATTATCCACCAAAATTGAAAATGCTCACTAAATATAATAAAAATATCATAAAAATTAGATTTTAGAGGAAATTAAGGCGTAAAACAACAATGAGATCAAGTTTTTATTTGTCAAAATCAAGTAATCTTACTTATTAAATAAATATTAGCACAAGACATTGCTTCTTAGTCTTATAATGATTCTGGCGTTTTCTACTACTCTTCTATGTGTTTAAAAAAATACTTCTTAGCTTTTGATCGCAATTACTCTTATATTTAACCTTATAAGCGCTTATAAGGTCATGTTTGTTAACCACTATAAGCTAAACTCACTTATAAAAGCTTCAAATAGGAGCAAATAGACTTGAGAGTGATCACTGTTATAATTAGCACTTATAAGCGCTTATAAGTACGATATTTGAGTCCATTATAATTAAAAGAGTTTTATAAAGTATAAAACGACTCTAGTTCTATGCGATGCTATAAGTGCTTTCAAAGATACTACTTTTTCCTATAATGCACTTGCCGTACACTATCATAGTCCAAATAAACTTATAAAATCGTTTTCAAAGTCATTATAAGGTTGTTTGTCTTTGGAATAGGCGTTATAGGCCAAAATAGTTCTCGTGTATGACGTTGAACAGCTATTTTAATTGTAGTTTCGATAACAACATGGCGAGTGAATGAGTTCAATGCGTGACGTTATAGAACTGTTTCCTGATAATGGTGTTGTAACGTACTTCAAAATGCTAGCCCATATAAATATAGCCTATAAAATGAAAATTTAGTGATTATTTAAAATAAAAAACACAAAATATAAAAAGCTTATTTTAAGAGGGGCTTTAAAAATTTAGCCTAAAACTTGTAATGTTGCACCGAAAATATGAGTTCCCCGTTCGTTTTAGATTAACTATAAAAAATAACGATCAGACTGAGAAAATTTAATAAAAATTGAATACACACCTTAGTTCTGACAAAATGTTTGTAATATTCGTATTTTATTGTTTTCACACGGAGCACAAAATTCTTTGGTAACCAAATAAATGACGTATTGAATGAGTTAGAACTTTTTGAAAAATTGTGGAATAAGTAATAATCCAGATTAGTTCTGTAAGACACTTATAATTGATTTTGTAGGTGTATACAGTTTGACAAAATGCCATTACAAGGCTGTATTAGTCGTAACTCGAATTCGATGAGAGTACTATCAAGGTGTTACAAGGCAGAATACACTTATAAAGTGGGCCCTTTTCCGGGCTAGTTAGCGCTTATAAGTTCGTTATAAGTATACTAAAAATTGGTTCCAGGAATCTTATAAAACCGCTTTTTGCTTGTTGTATCGCTTTTTTTCGTAATGCTTCAGCTTGTTCAGAATCGTTCTTTATTCTTGCTTTTCTTTTTCTTTCTGCCATTTTCTTTTAAAACAACCGCTTTTCTTCGGTCTGTCTCTCGAATGCGAAAATTTCAACAGTAGTTTTTTATTTTAGTGAAATTGTGCTTTAATGTAATAAAAACTTTTGATCTGCTTAAAAAAGAAGAATAAACAGTACATTTTTCAATTTCAGTGGCTTATTTTCAAATTTGGTGGCGAAAAACGCCACCAAAGCCACCAAATTTGACGCACCAAAATTGAAACCAGACAATAAAAAAAATATATAAAATAGTGGTAAACAGTTCCGTTTAAGTTGTTATCATAACTTATACTGTTACCCAAAGTACTAGGTTATATATAGATAGGACTGAAAAAAAATACTTCAGAATCAATTATAAATCGATACACCAAAATTGAACAATTCCTGTCCCCCGTGCTACCCCACAAGATACTTACTTTTTTTGGCGGAAAGCCACAGCACTTATCTCATAACTAGGATGCGCAAACGTCATCGCATGATTGATCGATGCAAAATAGTAAAACAGGACACGTCACAAGCGAATGAACTTCATGTTATAGCTAATTTGAAAAGAGGCGCTGGCGTATCGTTTTCTGCTGAGACAAACCTTTGGTCGTGTATCGTGTACTTTTCAAATAACTTTTTTTAGAATATTTTATTGTTTTTAGATAGTGAATAGTATGTTTATACTATTATAACTTTTTGTTTTTTAAAGTACCAAAATTTGTTACTTTGGTGAAAGCAAATTTACCGAAAAATGGAAAAGGGACAAGCCACCAAAATGGAATTTCAAGGAAACTTTTTAATTTTCTAAATATTTATACATACTTATTAAAAACATAGTTGTGGCCCTAGTTAAATCAGATACCGTACTTCACTATAAAAAATATATCAATAGCATCCTATCATTTTACATATCGATCCTCAGCGTGGACATGTAAAATATGCCGTTCAGATTTTCACCCTTATAGTTTTTGATTTAAATACCGTATCATATTCATTTTTGACAAAGTTAAACTTTGCCCAATAGACTGATCTCTTGCAAACACTGGAGCCTTTATTATGACGCTTGATGGCCTCTTCAATACGATTTGCATTAAATTAACAAAGGTCACGAGTCAGAGACTTTAAGATCTCTATTGAGCCGTTGATAATATGAAGCATCATCTACGGACTGAAGAACTATTTCTCGTTTTTCTTCCATGAGCCTGAGGGTAGAGCCAGAGATCTTTTTGGTTCCTTGCATACGGTTTGGCTTTAAAAACTACAGACCCAGCCATATATACACCTTCCACGAACCTGTCATTGTAGTCATCCACTCCCTCGTCAAAGTCAAAGTCAAGTCAAAATAATTTATTTCCATAGGATGTTATTACATCACTTAGATCCGTCATTACATTTTTTTGGGTGAGTTCACTAACACAATGGCGGAATCTGTGGAGAAGAGCTGCTGTGTGTTCGAATCGGTTTTGAAGTTCGAGCTGTCAGTTTTCGGAGCGTAGACTTCAACAGCCCTGATCTCTCTATTTTGACATTGATGTTTAATGAGCCTCTCTTCATCTTGTTGACAAGATTATGTGTATCCATTTTTGTCTTTCCATCGGGACTAACTTCCACTTGCGGTGCTCCGACTTCTTGAAGAAGGAGTTCATCATATAGAGTCCCTCCTTCTTCATGAAGTCGGCTAATATCTGGCCCAAAGGATTTCGGTCTCCGACTCTAAAAATCCCATTCTCAGCTCATCACCAACTTGTTTGCCCAGCTTCACGTTGAAGTCCCCTATAACAACAGTATTAGTGAGTCTTAGAGGTATGTATAGCTTTAGAAATATCCACATTCATTTCCTCGGTGTGTGTATCGATACCAGTACGTATACCTGTACGACCTTCAACGAATACATTTTGGTAATTCTGAGTGTAAGGTACGCCATACTTTCAATCTTAATTACATTATTCACGAAGGACTTGTGGACCCTAAACCCAACACCACTCTGGGACAGATCTTCGTCCTCCCGGAAATAGAGCAGGTTACCGGAATTCAGGATAATCGAGTCCTCGCCCTCTCTACGGACTTCAGATAACCCTAAGATGTCCCATCGTAATCTGCTCAATTCTTCATCCAGTTCGACGATCTTTTCGTCAGTCCGCAGTGTGCGATTGTTGTATGTTGCCAGGGCCAAAAGTCGTCGGTGTTGGTAACAATGAATCGCGCGGGGATTCTTCACACTCCCTGCTCCACCGTATCCACAGTTGTTTCCAAGGCTGGGAACAGTGAAGCTGCCGTAGACTAGGGGAAGTGTTTTAGCTGTGTCGCTCATTGCCACGCTTGGCAGGCGGGTTGGCGATCGCAGTATGATGTTAAATACGCAGAAGGACCTGCCCGTCTTCTAGTATTTCTTATCGTAGCTTTAAAAAGTATAATATTTTCGATTCACATACAAATTTTTAAACTCGTAGGATGTCTGGATAATCAGCAATGTAGTTTTAATAATCGGACGTTCTTCAAAATCTTTGAACGCATATATTTCGGAATGTCAAAAAATCTAGTTGACACCTTATTACATAACAGTGTCCAAATATACTTAATTTTTATAATATTCAAACAAAATGTTTTTTTTTTATTAAAATATCCTAAAACTAACGAAACGATCGATTTTAACAAAATACTAGTACCCATATAGTGCAGTGGACTGTAACGGGCCGTTGATGATGATATGGTGCAATATAGTGCCTATTCCCCATTGAAATTTTGTCATCACTGCCAAAAACGTAAGATTCTCTTCTTTCATTCTTATGAATAAATCCGAAACTGCAATTTACATAAATTTATTGAACTTCAGTTCGAGAAATCAGTCTGTAAGAACCATTTACGTAAACTTTTGGTATTACAACCCAAAGAATATGTCCAGAAGTGCCACATACGTAAAATGTCAATGTAAAGCACCGAAGAAATAATCCGTAATTGATACTTACGTATAATCTTAGCATCAAAGTCCGAGGAATAAGTCCGTACGTGCCATTTACGTAAAATGTTCTCGCTATGTTTTGCACGTATCTATTTTTATCGGAAAACCTTTAAATTAATAATAAAACTAAAAATACTCAACTAAACTTTGAGCTTACTAGAAGCGCTGTGCAAATTTTCAAGTTCGTAGTTTTCGCGTTATCACAGATATGACTCGACCAACTTATGATAACTTTGTAATCGCTCTCCTGTAAAAACAGTGATTTTGAGATACGGAGTTATTCGTAGGACCCATCGAAATAATCTTGACCATTTCATGAAGTAGCTGCGTTTTTAGTTGAACATATCGACAAACGATTTCTTATCATTGATCTGGCCAAGGCACATCATGATGTGGCCAATGGACAGCGAAAATTTCATGAAATGTGACCATTTCATGAAATGATCGAAAATTTCATGATGTGGTCAATTCTACGATATGGGCACGACGTCATATGTATGTACTACCTACCTAGCTGTCCGCCCGCGGCTCCGCTCGCATTGTGCAAGATTTTCCCTTGGGGATAAGACCTTTTTTCGTAAAAAGTATCTCTACCTATTTATGGGTTAAACCAAGGTATAAACTGTTACTACTATCTCCATTCCAAATTTCATCCAAATACGTTCAGTAGTTTAGGCGCGAAACGAACATAGATTCATAATTTAAAATATTCGTGTGTTTATAAGAATTAAGATTATGGCTTATTATGGAATATAATGTTTCTTTTTGTTTGCTTCGCAGCGAAACCTGTCATCGGCGGACTTTCCCTCAAGAAGCGGTCTGCAGTATTCAAAATCCAATTATGTCTGGGATACGTTTCTACAGTGCTATTAGATTATAAAAAAGAAGAGGTCTTCTGGTTGCTCCTTATAATTGTTAAAATAATTATTATCTTCACTGTGATGTGACTTCACTGTGTGACTTGAAGGCCAATCTAGCTTTTACATCCTAACATTTTCTACCTCGCATCCTTCACCAACCAACTTTTACGCCTGAATTAAATGGTTGAGCAACATCTAAACGCAACTTATGTTTTGACCCGACTGTGCTATTTATGAAAAACAGGCGCTTTGAAATTTTGTTAATAAGTAATTTTGTAATGATAATGACCATGTATGTAAAATAACCTAGGAACAAGTTCCTAGAAAATAACGTACCTATGTCAATAGAATAAATTATGGAAATAATGTGTAGTATTCTTCGTAAACCCAGTATACATTGCATCCCTTTCTTTGCTGCAACAAAATTGTATACTGTTTCTCTCTATCGTTCTGGCACCCACCATCACCACACCACTAGTGCAGTCCGTATGTTGATATCGATGTTTGTTACTAACAACGTAGTAAAGTGCGTGACGAACTATGGTTATTATTTTATTAGTTAGTTTTGGGTGTTACATAGGTATTTAATTTTGGCGTAGTTATCTTATAAATTAGATCAGTATCTGGTTGAACGTGGTATTTTATTTTAAAATGTATTTTTTTTTAAGAAGTAGTTAATTTTGTTTCAATAAATAATCAAATAATAAAGATTGTTTAAGATTTCGTATCAGTTAATTTACTTACTTCATAGAATTACTATTAATAATAATATAAGTTCATAATCAAACCAGAGTCTAGAGCCCATAAAAAGGTGAGTAAAATTTTCTTAATTACTATGTTAGTGCAGAAGGGCGAGTAAATTTTTAATAATTTAAATGAGGTGGATGCAGCTTCACTCCTTAATAGCATGAAATTGCAACCACTCCTGCAGCATGGGGGACATCATCATCATACTCAGCCCACTACTGGGTATAGGCCTCTTCTCTATAGCGCCAATTCTCACGGTCCTGTGCCAGCCTCATCCAGTAAGATCCCGTCATCTTGACGATATCGTCTGACCATCGGGTTGGTGGTCTGCCCACTGGCCTTGTCGCCCCTCTAGGCCACCACTCTGTGACTGCTTTGGTCCACCGTCCGTCGTCCCTTCTAGCCAAGTGCCCCGCCCATCTCCACGTCATGTCAGTCTCGTTATCCGCTTACCTACGTATTATACCAATACTTACCTCAGCATGGGGGAGTCCCACCCAAATTAAATACATCTTATTATCATAGGTATATTCTAGATGACTCACATCAAAGTAGGAAATTATCTTAATCTACACTTGAATAGAATTTACAAAAAATAAATTTACAAGTATGGTTAAGTATGTTTTAAAAGTTGTTGTATTGTTTTACAATAAGTAATTTTATAATTATGTTTGTACCTACTTATATATAGTAGAATAAATATTTATTAAAGAACATAATAGATTCACATGTCAAATAATGAAATTAAATACAAATTGTCAAAAATAAATATCACATCAGTCAAATAACTCGCCGCATAGGTGCCCACAACGCTGGCAATGACCAACCTTTGCACCATACTTTGCACATAGATATTATCATATTATGAAGTATTTACATTTCTTTTTAAATTCTCAATTAAGCTAGTTTATTTAGTGCACATCCTTGTGCCTACTCTGGAATGACCTTTTCCACCACCTTGTAAGTTGACTGGAAGAAATCTCTTATATAATTAGGTTTGCCTTTTGACTAATTTTAAGATTCCCATGTAAATTTAAGTGTGCAATAAAGAATATAAAAATAAAACAAAAGGTACTAAAATAGAATTAACAATACACATTTCTTTTTTTTTACTGATAAAAGTTATCATGCATAGGTACATATTGTGCTAAGTATTGGTATAACAAAATTTGTATAAATGAATGGTAATCAATGTCGATATAATTGCTTAAAAATTGTATTGTTCTGATAATACGCACGCACAGCTCAACCACTGCGTTCCAAGACGCGCTGAAATCACCCGTAATCGCGTTTTGAATTACTGTCAGCTGTCAAAACTCATACGTTTTTTTTCTTTTCTGATCGCTGACAGCGCTGAAAGTCTGATTCGGAATGCGCCCAACAACACACACTCGCTCGAGCATACGCAACAACCCTAGTTTCTACAGCCGCCGCCGCCCCGCCACCGCCACCACCGCCGCCATGACAGTTCTGTCGTGTCAGTGTCTCCATATACATGGTAATTACCGTAGATGCACCGTAATCTGGTCTCTATCTACCGTCAAGGTAATAGTGTATTACCGTGTCACATATAGTGCGAGCGCATTTTCAGTCAAGTCAATGATATTAAAACGAAAAAAAGAAACAAACTTCTAACTAAAACAATAAAAGGGAATATTTTCACCCAGCAATCGATTAAAAGAAATGGCAAAACCTGTGTGGATTTCAGGCCAACTAACGACATGTTGTCAAAAATGAATAAATCTATTTACGAAAAACACACTGTCGTGCTAGGAGAGTCTGATTCAGAATAATATTAGGTTCCATATGTTACCTCTTTCAATTTTCTTTGTTAATTAAATATATTCAGACTTAATTTGGTTCTTAATGTTGTTTTTTTCCTTTCAAAAATTACACGGTAATTTACACGGTACACTTTTAGTAGATTCACCGTATTTTTTCTAGAAACACCGTATTTTTACCCTTGCAACACGGTACTTCTCAATTTACATATGGAGACACTGTGTCGTGTACTCACCTCAGCTGCCAAAACTGACAGCTAGCTATCACTTGCTATGTAATGTGCGGTTTTTAGTTTTCGGAAAATATCCTGGATTATTAACGTAAGTAAGTACCTACAGTTTATAAACAAAATATTGTTTTTTAAATATTTATTAAATAGCCCAAAATTTTATTATACCGTATCGTACAGTAACATTTATAATTAACTACGTACAATTATTGGTAAAATTTGTGGTTATTTAGTCAGATGCTTAATTCTTTAACATTAATAATAAGCTTTTATAATATTATTGTCATGTATAAGAGGGAGGGGGGATGAGATAAGGGATACGAGAACTTCATCATCATCATTATAATTATTATTATAACTCACCTCATTTTAACTACGTACATAATATTATAGGTATGTTAGATATTTAAGGTTTGATTTTTTGTTTATGTTTGTATTTGTGTTCGTTTTCTTGATTTTATCTTGGAAATAGTTATATTACTAGTATATACGAGTATGAGTTAATTATACTTATTTTTATATTGAATAAATATAATTTTAATAAAATAGTATGACTGGATTTTGTTTATTTGTATATTCCAGGGAGGTTGACGGCCCTGCATCCGTATTTTATACAAAATATGACCAATAACTGGTGGAAAGAGCCCGATATGGGAGGTAATTAATTTTTATAAATTTAGTTTAAAATAATATTTTTTTCCTTAAAATAAAAAATAATTTGATTTAGGAAAGAATATTCTGTTGATCTATAAAAGGGATATTAAAAAAATATTAAGCTCGTTGTGTTGTGTGAGTGCTAATGACATGCCGCCGCCGCCGCTGCCACAAAACTATCGATAACAAACAATGAACTTGACTTTTTACTCCAAAGAACTTTAAATTAACATTTTAATTAATTATACTTACATAATTGAATATTTTAATTGAATAATTTCTCGAATTGAATGACTTTATGTTATTATGACTTACGATATGAATGAACTTATGAGATTTACTACGCGTTTGTTCGGACTTTCTGACGGTCTGTATTTTGTTGACTGGTATGCAATTTTGTGCTGTCTGTACGTGTTAACCAATAAAGATCTTATCCATATTATAATGATAATGACTGATCTATTCAGTGCCGTTGGGCGAGGTTGAGTGGTGCGCTGCAGCCCGCATGTGGCGCTCCGCTTGCGGTACGCTGTGCGCTCCGGACGCAGACGAAGCCTGGAACCAACTCGTCGAGACCTCCCCGCCAGACTCTATCTGGCATTCGTTAAGAAACTGCGTAGCTTACCAGGTATTTCTTCAAATAGTAACAGTGTCCTGAGCGTTTAGGTTGCGTTATAAAGATCAAGAAGATTAGAATCTCGGTGGGGATACTTTAGTCAAGCGAAAATCACTTTGTGAGACTGTCTCCAGTTTGGTTTGGTTAGTTAGTACATTATAATTTCCGGTAAATTACCTCATAAAACACACGTAAAATTGATATCCTTATGTTCCAGGCTGGTATATGGCAGAACCTATTGACGAAAGGCATAGCTGACGTGGTACAGCCAGCAGCGTTCAAGTTGGCTATCGTGATGAGGCACACTCCCTCGGAACTCACCGTGCGCCTACTTACTGACATGCTTCGGTTACACCCACAATCCGTGCGTAACATATTCTGAAATTTTGATATGGTTAAAAAATATTTTAAAGCTTTAATTAACCATTCATTTACATTATACCATTTTTAAAGAATCCACTGTCTTAAAATTTATAAAAAAAGATTAAATTGATTTAAAAAAATCAGTTAAGGTTGTAATTGGACGTAGTTACACGAAAAGGATCCAATCCACACAAAGTTACTTTTCAGATATTGAAGGTATTTGTTTCAAGATAATTTTACGTGTTATGTTTTGTGAGAAACATGAAAACATTTTTATTGTTAATAGTATATTTATGGGACGATTGGTATTATTTGCGGTCAGTTTTGTGTACTAAAGTCATTTTTGACAATGTTGTGGATTGGATCCTTTTCGTGTAACTACGTCCAATTGACGGATGGACGACTTCCTATAATACTAGCCTAGTATAGGAGTTAAAAGCAGCATTGTTATAAGACGAGTAAACTGGAAATAAATATAAAAAAAAAAAATTGAGAGTGAATTGATTGTTGGTTGATTGGATTGAATGGTTTTTGTAAGGCTTAATTCTTTTTTGTGATTGAGTATTTTTAAAAACTCTGGAATATCCTACACTTCCAGCAAGACTTGACCTCATACGTGCTAGCGTTACTGACCGACGACGAAGCCGCCTGGTGCGGCAGCTGCGGCTCGGGCGAGTCCCCGTCGGCGCTCGCGGCGGCCGTGCAGGCGGCGCTGGAGGCCGGGCTCGAGCCGCCGGCCCCACCGCCCGCGGGGCCCGCGCCGCTGAGGGACCTACAGGTACCAAAGGGACTTGAGAACGATAAGACGACTACAACAACAACAACAGCTCATACGTTCCCACGGAGGAGCTGATTACAGCGATTAGGCCTTAGTCGACCACGCTGGCCCAGTGCGGGTTGGTCGACTTCACACACAACCTTTGAATTTCTTCGCAGGAGTGTGCAGGTTTCATCACGATGTTTTCCTTCACCGTAAGAGCGTCGTATAAACGTATAAGTATATGAATTCTGAATTCAAAAACACATTGGTACGTGGTGGGGATCGAACTCGCGTCTCCCGGACGGAAGACAGCGGCCCTGGCCGCTAGACTATCGACGCTGATAAGATAATAATAATTAAAAATTAAAAACACGACAGCACTGCCAATAGATATAGTATAGCCAGTATGACTCGGGATGATATAAGGATTCTAACGATACCCAAATCTGTTCAGGCATTTAGGAGTTATAGTGGATTAAGGAACTCACCTACACACATCTCGGACCAACCTCCGAGACATACATGAACGTCATGAACCCTGGACGCATTAGAGCTTTTCTTTTGAGCAGTCGTGTAAAAATAAGCTAAATCAATAATAATTGTGGAGCTGGGGATATCTCACACATGGCCATTAGAAACCAAACTTAGGCAGAGCCTATACTATGCGTGGGTAACACTCAGAGAACTGCATACATAAATAAAAAAATACATAATTTATATGAATAAATGAAATATGCTTTATTGCACAGACATTCAAACAGATAAACAATATTAGAGAAAGTGGAATTATTTACAACTGGCGGCCTTATCGCTAAGGTAGCAATTTCTTCCAGACAACCAGATAATAAGAGAGACAATAATTTATTAGATAAACGGATATAATATATATAAGACAAACACAAAATATTGATAAATTTTCCCTGGGGTCCAGTTGTTCGGCGACTGCGAGCTGGCGGTGCTGGCGGCGAGTCGCGAGGAGTACGACGCGCACGCCAAGCGCGTGCGGGCCGAGTACTCCAACCTCTCGCAGGAGAGCTACGTCGAGCTGAGGATCAAGGTGAGGCCGCACACGGGATGTGTTCAATATTTTAGAGATGCCAAGGCTTACTTATTATTTATTTACTATCATTTTGAATAAGCTTGCTTCTTTACGCATAAATTTTGTATACTACTACAGTTACTATATCACCTATATTATTTAAAAAAAAAACGCAAAAGATGCGACGCGTGTGGAGTTTCTTCGGTGAGTTCTTCTCCACTGGGCCCGCACATTGTGTAGTGAACGCACCCAAAAAAAATGTAATGAAGAAACTAAGAATAATGTAACATCCAAAAGTCAATAAACTATTCATTTCATTTCTATTATCATCTAATTTTTCTTCGTCGTTTGGGTTCAAAGTTGTCTACCGACTACACAAACCCTTTTATAGAAGCGCGAAAGGCCACGAAGCTGCGTGGGGGTGTATAATAGGTTTGTTTCGTAAAGTAGAATAGTTTGTCTTAAAAAATCTAATAAGTTAATTGAAACTGAAGGTCTTCTTAAGCGTGTGGGTTGTAAGGGCGACATAGCGTTATAGAGCCGTCAAAGGCCTTTGACTTGGCTCGTGTATGTACGACTTCTTTCGTAGTTTTCAGCCAGCACCTACGGCTTACCGTGCCTTCCGAAGTACGAAATCATCTTCCTTTTCGAACAATCAGATTATTCAGCCTAGACTGTCCTAACCAAACTGGAGAAAAATCTCACAAAGAGAGTCGAAAAGTCGAGCACTCGGGCCCTTACTACATACCTTGGTATTTACGTAATAATATTAAGTTTAATTTATTTCTAGGTGTTAAACCAGCTCACGAAGATACCGAAACTTTACCACACTCCCGAGTTCGAATGCTTTGAAGCGTCCGCAAGAGAGAACATCGAGCGGGAGATCGGCACCCTTCGAGAACACTTACAGATGGGACAGCCGGGGAACTCCTAGCAATTACAGAGCGAAAGCTCGTCGTCATCATCATCAACATCTTCTTCATCATCATCTACGTCGTCGCGTGATGATAGCGCTTAAAGCCTTGTTACATTTATAAATTGAATGCGATTAGTCTAACTAATCGTTTGATGTGACAAGATGCTAGCTACAGTGTTGATGGCGAGTATTTTGCTATAACTACAATTTTGCTTTGTGCACGCTGTGTGTGAGGACACTTTGACTTTATTATTAATTAAGCTAGTGATTGTAAATTCAGTGAATAAAAGTTAAAAGAAAGAGTAGACTATGTTACAAACCAATGTATTTTAGTGAGAATAAGATTAAAGAGTATTTATGAGTGTCTTATTCATATTTATCTGAATGTACTTGGTGTGAGTAATATTAAATTTAATTCCAACTATTTACGCTTAAAATACATTTATATTAATAGTTTTTAAATAATTTTATAAATAAAGAGTATTGTATCATCACATAACATGTATGTAATATTAGTTTATATAAACGATTGAATTAAAATATCTTGCTTGCTTATTGTATAATAATTACAATTATGCAGTAGGAGGAATTGATCTCGCTATTTTGTTGTTACGGTGTAAGAAACTGAAACATGCTGCTTAGTTATTTTCATGTATTAACATAATGTTGCTAGAATATCAGTGGAAACGTCGAAAGATACTTTTAATGCCTGTTAAAAATATATAAATATAATAAATGTTTTAATTTTTAATATTTTTATTTAATTTAAAAAAACGTTTGTATAGAATAAGTAGTTATACTTTATTGCATACAAGACACAGAAGAAAAAATAAGAGTGCTTGGCAAAAGATACATGCGTGTAGATAAGGCGTAGGATGCGTGATCATAGGCTAACACGCTGACCTATGACGCTGACAGCCCTACATTTACTATTAGATGAAGTATTTATTCAGTCACGATTTGGTTCCATCTCCACATTATATAAAAATGGTGGGTCTAAGGAAACTTTGGCACCTAGCAGTCAACTACATGCCCCGAATGACTTATCCGAATACGTACTGCTGCACGGTTTCATCCTACGGTAGGCAACAGGTGGACCGCGAACTATAGTGAAATTACATCTACCTATTCAATATAAATGCATTTTTATATAACAAGCCTTTGCCTCGCAGCTTTGCCCACATAGACCTGTTCTGTGTCCTTGCGAAATTTTCTGGGCATAAAAAATATGCTATGGCCCAAGCCAGGCTTTGCTTTGTCTGAACTTTGAAAATTAAATACAAATCTGTTTGGACCTCGATAAAAAATTTCAACAGAATCCCAACTTAAAATTACTTGCATATGTTAGTATAGTAGGTATTACTGTACTGTGTCAGACAGAACTTTAACAAAATCACATAATTAATATAAAGAATTTGGATAATTTTATTTATTTTACGTTACTCACTTTAATCTGGTTAATCAATTTAACGATTTATTCAATTAAATTTCTATTATTTTCTATCGATATTTTTTAAGATGCTCGCTCAGGTAACCGAACAACACTAACGTTGTTTTTCAGTGTTATTATCTCTGTGGTTATTATTATGAAAGAGTGAAACAGAATTTCTGCAAGTTGTCTTTGTCTGTGCTTTTGTTGACTTCAATCTATGATACAAAAAGCACAATCCTGCAGTAACCGAAAAAAAAATATATAAAAAAAATGGCGTCGTGTTCTTGCTTCGTTGTGCGTGCTGTGTATTTTTCAAAATATTAATTTGTTTTGACAGTGATAATATCCTGAAACAAAACAATCGTGTTTAAACAACAAGAATTAATATTATTCCTTTGAGACCGTGACCGTTACAGCAGGTAAACAAAACTTGGAGAAGAGAATGGTTTGTTGCATTCACGCTTTGTCCACCATTAATCGTCGAGGTTCTAGGGCTCCACGGAGACGCGGGAGGGCTCATCGAGGCCGAGGTGGGTGAGATTTTGGATACAGTGACAGTGATGTTCGCAGGGAGGTATGTCGTGGCGCGGACGAGACGAGCGGTCCTCGCGTTGGGAAGATCGCGACAGAGACCGATGGCAGGAGAGGGACCGAGAGCGCGAGCGCGGCCGCTCGCCGGTGTGGGAGCCGCGCCGCAGCCCCGACCGCGAGCGCCACGAGCGGCCGGACCGCGAGCGCCGCCACGAGCGCGACAGGGACGACCGGGACCGCAGAGACCGCTACGACCGGGACTCGGACCGCTTCCGCTCGAGGGAACGCTACGACCGCTCCCGAGAGCGTGACCGGGATCGTGACCGCGACCGCCGACGGTCGCCTCGCCGCTACGACGACCGCGAAATCCCTTCTGCCCCATCCCCTCCTAAAATTAGTGACGCTGAAAAGACCAAGTCCCATTCCAGTAGTCGTTCCAATAGCCGAGAGAAAGATGACTATTCTAAACATGACGACAGTCAGCATGCGATGCACCCGTCTATGGGTGATTGGATTTGTAAGTGTGGGTCTTACAATTTCAAGCGACGCCTTATATGCTTCAAACGAAACTGTCTTGGGAAGAGGACTGAAGGAACCGTGTATGGTGGTGAAGCTGGGGAACAATTAGCTAACTCACTAGAATCAAATGCCGGTATAACAAAACGCTTATTATTTAGGAGGCTAGATGCATTAACTACTGAGGAAAAAATATTAGATGCAATTAAAGACAGGTGTTCTAAATCAGTTTTAGATTCCATTGCTGGTATTACTATAGGTCGGGAACCATTGACTGGGGCCTCAAAATGTTTAGCTTACATCAACTTCAATTCCATAGCTGACTCAACAACAGCACATTCCGATCTAATGTCTTTAAATCCACCTTTACAAATAGATGGTAGAGAAGTCCTGATTTCATTTTACAATGAACCTCAAAAGTTACACAAACCGCTTACTCCATCAACACCAGAATATCCTGCTTATTACAGTCAGATGCAAAATTATAGTTCATCGGCAGCATTGTCAGAGGCTGATAGGGTTAATGCAGCCGCTGCAGTAGCTCAGTCGGCTATTAGCGCTGCGCAAGCGCGAAGCTTGCAATCGTGGACGCCAATCGCCGTTCCTACCTTTGTTGCGTCAACCACCCAAGTAATTCCTGCTGGCAAAATACCCACAGGAGATGGAAAAACCACATACACAGCTCCTGATGTCCGCACATTCATGTATGATGAAACTTCCGGCTATTATTATGACCCTAATACAGGATTGTACTATGACGGTACTACTCAGTACTTTTACAATAGTCAGATTAATCAATACATGTACTGGGATGCTAATACATTTACTTATATAGCCGCTTCACAAGCTCAGCAAAATACTGAACAACCCAAGCTTCCAAGTCCTCCTGAGGCCACTGTTGAAAATACCATAGCAAAAGAGCCAGAAGAAAAGAAAAAGAAAGAGAAGGAAGATAAAGTAAAAGTGGCGAAAAAGATAGCTAAAGATATGGAGAGATGGGCACGGACTCTTAATCAAAAGAAAGAGAATGCCCGGAGCAACATTGTCATGGAACAACCGCTTGACGTTGGTGCTAGTAAAGGCTCAGCAGATATAGGGTTCTCTGTATTAGGGGCAGGACCTTCAGTTCAAGCCCAGACAATAGTTAGAGAGTTATCACCACCACCGGTTGTAGCTGATGAATTCCTTATGAAAAAAACAGTTGACGAACCAATAACAGATGATTCCGATGATGGTATAATAGACTGGATTAAACTGACTTGTCTGTTATGTAAAAGGCGGTTCCCTACGGTGGAAGTTTTGACAAAACACAAGACATTATCAGACTTACATAAACAGAATTTAGTTGAGCATAGGAACAAAATGGAGTTGATGCCTCAGCCAAATGGTTACAGAGACAGGGCAGCAGAAAGAAGAATGAAATTTGGGGAGGACGAGCCGATTATTAGGAAGAGGTATTCGCCACCGCCCGCGCCGTTAGCGCCACCGCAATCCGCACCGCCGCCGAATGTTGTGGACACGATAGGTGGGAAGATGCTTCAAAAAATGGGTTGGAGTATGGGGCGAGGGTTAGGGAAGACTGAGCAGGGCCGAGTGGCGCCTGTAGAGGCGTCTGCGGGGCCCGCGGGGGCGGGGCTGGGGGCGGGGGGCGCGCGGCGAGGGATCTACACACCCACTCCCGGGGAAACCTACAGAGACACTGTCAAGAAACTTATGATAGCCCGGTACAAAGAGGTCGTCGGACAAGAAGAGGGACAGAAATAGGTGGGTATTGTTTTGTTCTGTTTTCTGCACTAATTTTTCTTTTTTCGCAGGTTGGATGTTTACAGGTCAGTGTAACTATTATTCTGGTTATACCAAGTGTGTTTATTACATCTGTTCATGGGATATTTCTGAAACAAATAAGGTTTTAAAATATTCTAGTCTTGATGAAGAGGATCCTTATTATTTATCCAATCTACTATCTCAACATTCGTCTTTTTATTCCTTAGTAACTTAACCTATAGAAAACTACATCCTCTCATTGTTCATTAGATTAAAAATTAAAGTAAGTGACAGAAACACATGATTAACATTTTGCAAAACTTGCAGTTTTTTATTTATAGTTTTATTTTTGGTTTGGTTATCTTCCTAATAGTGTTGCCTAATCAGAGTAATTTAATTATTTCATTTTTTATTTATTTTCATCAAAGTTCATATTTAACTTTAAATGTTTTTAATTTGTTTTTTATTTACTATGTTCAAATTTAAAACCTTTCCCAACATTCTGTGATAACTTGGGACTATAAGAACTCACACTAGCGACTTTTGATTGATATACAATCTTACAGAATTTACGAAGATTTTTTAGTTGTGAGGATTCAAAAGTCGCTTGTATGGTGTGAATTCAAGCTTTAACTATGGAATGTATATTGAACATGTGGCTCCAGACTCACGGGTATCGAATATCGAAGGTGGTTGTTTGTTTATGTTTGTCTAACAGTTCTGATTTTACTACAATAGATGCCCGGCCATCGCCCGTGGCGGCGTCGCGGCTTCTCCACTGGTGAGTAGTCATCATTTACAAACTTGACACTAATTAAATTTGTCCACAGATGAAGAATAAAAACGACGGGAACCTTCGCTAAAATTTAAAAATGGAAATTCGTCTGTCTTGTTTTTTATTGAAAAATTAAATTGATGAATTTTACATATTTTTTTATGTGATTTTGCAGCTTTTTTTTTCTCTAAAGCCTTATTTAGAACAAGATACATGGGGAGAGGGATGTTTGGGGATAAAATCTAATGCTCTAGGACAAGTTAAGAATAATCGTCTTCCATTGAAAATTAAATTAATTATTGTTGATTGATGTCGGGATAAATCGTGCAAGCATCTAAAAAGTTAATAAGGATTTTGTTTCTCCTTGGGCACAATAATCAAATTCTTGTAAAAACCTATATCGAACGCGGCCTGTGGCATCTGAAGTCGAGCTATTTCTGGGGGCTTTTAGCATTTTAGCAGCTGGAAAAACGAAGCCATGAAAAAAGGGATCAACCGAGCTGTGATATTGACTGTGATGATGTACTGTGCGGTGTGGTGCGTGGCATGTACTGACGAGTCTGACCTTTGCGTTACAGAGAGCCGTCGGGAGGACGCCGCCGGACAAAGTTGTTACTGTGTTAGCTCCGTAGCGCGTGAACATTGAGGTTGTTCAGTTTTCAATAACGAAATATCTACAAATCTGATGATATGGCTGTTTGGAAATGTAAAATTTATATGTAGCTTATAATTTTTGTTCAGGATATAAAGGAGGCTTTGTCTAATTTAAAGCAATTAATTAATTTTGAAGTTATAATTTAAAATATCAACAAGAAAATTGTTTGCACTGATTTGATAGTTAGTCGGTAGTATCATCCACACACAATTTATGATTTTGTGTAGTTAACTGGACAACCTTAACAAAACGGGACTTAGGTTTAAGTTTTATACTTAATATTATTTATAGAATGATAATGTACAAAACAAAATACTATAGTCAGTTGGTACCTAAATGTAAACAATCTTGATAGATCTTATTATTGAAAAACCAATTTCTATAATAAATAAGTCTTAACTATCTTGCTAACGCAAAGAAATTGAATTATCTTTACTCTCATTTCATTGTGTTAAATTGTCTAAAAGCTAAAACTTACTTCAGAAATGTGTCTTCTGATTAAAAATATTCTCGATTGTTCACTTTTAGTAAAGTAGCATCTACTTTACACTAATTAAGTATAACTTGATTTAACTTTTTGTTCGCCCTCTTCATTGTTATTGAGTTTGATTGATTTTGTTTATTTCTAGGGGCCAGGACCCCAAATTCGTAATATTGTTAGAAAGTTAACTTGTCTTTAATACTATATTTTACACTTGTAATTTTGTCATGGCATTTCCAATATTTTAATTTTATTCATATTTTCTGAGCCGCTACAATTAATTATTTCCTCTTCAAACGACAGATTTAGTATTTTATTCACCGATAGATGGCGTTTGAAGTGATAAACTGTCGTTTTTGTTTTTGCCACTAAATTATATTACTTATTTTATTGTGAAATTTAATGTATAATTTTAGGTATAAATTAAATTTAAAAAAAAAACTTCAGTCCAGCTCCAGGTAAGTATACATAGATCTTTTGTCAATCTACCACTAACGCCATCTATCTTTCTTTCTATTATATATTTTATTTATGAGAAAGTGGCTCAAAACAGTTTTAAATTTTGTAACGTGTACCCACCTCTTAAGTAGCATATTTATGTACTTTTGTAGAAATAACGAATAACTATGTAGGTACTTATAATTTTATCTATGCTATTATTATCATCAGTTATAATAACGTAGAACAAATTTTAGGTGCTTAGTAAAACCAGTTAAACATAACAGGTGTTATTTATTATTATAATGTTAAAATTGTTAAATTAAGAACAAAATATTTTTGCATTTAAACTTTATTATTAATTCTCATGATGAAGCAATGAATTAGATTTAGAATAGGATTAGGTTACATGAAGTATTTTTTCGTCTATTTTTGTTATTTTATCTTAGTCCTAGAAATGACAATGGGCAAAAGTGATTCAAATGTAGTCATTGAATGTGCAAAATGGCGTTAGACGCTTTGGATATGTTTCCTTGAAAAAAATGTTATTCAGGAGTATTTGATGGCTGTCCAGTTACTATTAGTTACATTACAGTTAATAGTAGCAGTACAGTTTTTATTATTTTAAAAATGTAAAGATATCAACCACTTGGCTCTTTATTATAAAAGCAGTTGTAGTAATTTGATTTAGGTACAGTCATCATACATTTTGAAATATTGTTAAATGCTCACAAATGACATCTGCAGCATTTTTTATAAAAAGCTAATTATCAGAAAACACGCTGGATTCTGCTGCCTTATTTTTTACTTTTAGGGTTGCCAATTCAGCTATAAACGAAAATTATCGATGCAATAATTAGGATGGACCTATTAGGACTGTGCTAGATGGTTTATAAAATAGGCTGCTACATTATTTTGTACGAAATAGGTATTTAAACTACAAAGTTATGTGGATTGAATTATGTTATAATTTGTGTAAATTATAAAATGTTAGGGTTATGGTGTAAATAAATGTAGTTAATTTAAATTTATATTTTGCTTTATTTCAAGTATCTAGTACACCTACATTCCTGATGACTCATTCCATAAGTAACCCACGATGACTATTATTTTAAAAATGGTACAGATTCATAATCCAATAGTAAATTGAAAAAGAAGTGCATAGTCGAGAATTCTTTGTTCTCAACCGATCAGGTACATGTTTACTTTACCAAACAGGGTGGATGAAAAAAAACTTTCTCTTTGGCTGCTTATTGATGAGGCTAATGAATGCAAGTGATATCTTAATTATGACCCCTCATAGTAAATCAGAGGTAATGTGGAGACTGATGATGAGTAACTCGGTAGTTTAGCCAGCACACACGCAGTTGCTGGACTAACCTTGAGATGAGAACGCTGCGCCGCCGTCCCTACGGCAGTAATCAAAAACAGCGGTTTCTATGGTTTCATCACCTAAGTTCATCATGACAATATCACAAATCAACAATACATTTTAATACCTAGGTACAAAACTAAAGCTCTCGAACTGTGGAACGATCACATATTAGAATTTTGAGCCATCCGCAGCGCTCACCCATAAAGAATGACCGACCACCTTGCTGGGCGCAGCAAGTTAAAAAATCTATGGCTCCCTCTATAATGTAGTCGCGCTAAATAGGAAATTTGCTCCACAGATGGCGTTAGAGTTCCATATCATAGTTGACTATTTGGCACGATACTTAAAAAACTTGTTCCACATTATATTAATTCTGCGTCCACATCTAAGCTCTGCAAGTCCCGTCTCGCGCGGGCCACGGCGTTATCGGGCACGTTATCGGGTACAGTTCCTCCCACAGTTCGTAGCGGTCCTCGTTGAGGTTCGACCGCACTGAGAACTCGCTATCGATTTTCAAGTATTGGCGTGCAGATGGTTTCAGGGGCGGCCAAGAGAGGGCGTGCAGTGAAGGTGTGTCGCCGCGAGGGTTCGGGTCGCTGAAAATATATGATTCGGTTAAGGGGGTATCCTATGTGAACACTAGCGCCACTTGGCTAAAAAATCGTTAACTTAGTGAAAACACAAAATATAAAAAATCTGAACGATCAAATTGTTTCATAAGTCTTGTTTTTGATAAATTCAGCTATTGTTATTTGTAGTTACTACACCGTATAAGATTTTATAAAATTAGTTATTTCAAAAAATATTAAAATACCTACACTTTGAAATGATCGTCCGCATTTTTATATATTTCATTTCGTTTTTTCGGAGTTGTGATTTATTTTCGAAGTGGCCCTTTTAGGGGCTGCCTGACTGCACACTAGCGCCACTTCAATAAAAAATCATAACTCCAATAAAATATATCAAAAACCATGTATATATCAAACCCGGTTTTTCATTATTTGGTTTCTCAGAGTTATTTTTTTTTATTGAAGTGGCGCTAGCACTCAATGTCATTGGCGTAGGGGAGCCTCTTAGAGTGGAAATAAGGTTATAATAGTAAACGAGAACCAAGCGTAACGAGATTGTTAAAGATTGTAGGAACGGCTTTCTGTCCACTTCTATCGAAAAGAGACGTGACTTTAATAAGCTAATAGGAATTATGATTACTTTTATCCTATGCTATCAAGTATTGGGCACGCATTTCTCTTTTTTCACGTAATCAAATCATTACAGAGCTATATTGAGTTGAATAAGTGTATGACGCCACGCTTGCGTCGATTTTATACCGAATTGTGGCGTAATTAGACTTTATTTATCCAAGTCATTCATTTTTAGTTAATTTGAAAAAACAAAAAATACGTGTCAAATATTTTTGTATTACCTGATTGACGGACAAATAGAATACGATTTGGTTTTCTTAACCCGGGCATCATCCCTATTATAAAACAAAGGCCGACTCACCCGTATCTAGCGAAGTTGTACCAGATGGCGGTCATCTTCTGCACCACGCGGTCGTCGCGCGAGCCGCGCGCCACGGCGGGGAAGCGGTAGCTCAGCGTGAACAGGTACAGCATGTCGTCGTGGTGCATCGCGCCTGCAACAAAACAGGGTATGATTATGATGAAGTAGCTACTGTTATTGTGTGGATGAAGTAAAAAACAAACTTATTTAGTCCTTAGTATTATTAGCTAGCTAAGCAGCTGTTGGGATGGTACGGAAAAATTATTCTGTAGAATCTTACTTCTTGGATATTTGTTATGTATGTCGTATGGGCTGTAAGGTCGATGACCGACCTATAAACTTTTATTTCGGAGTTGTTGAGCCGCCAAGGCTTTTGACATGGCTCATACGACTATATCAATAGATAGTACCTAGCAGGGAGTGCCTTCCGAAGCACGGAGTCATTTTACTTTTTATACAATCAGGCGATATTATATACATGCAAGAGGTAGATATGCCGCCAACGCACCAAACGCGTGCCGTGAATTGGTCCTAATTGTGACCATTGCAGTCAGTCGAGCTGTGGTCGCTGTCTCTTTCACTCTTACGCTTTGCCTTTTTCCTGTCGCACTTATAGGGTTAATATTTGGACGGGGAAAAAATGGTGTCCATCGATATTTTAAGCAGTTTCGCGAGGATATAAAAGATAATTTATTTATCTAAGGATAGCCTTTACAATCCTCTTGATGGCTCCTTAAGAAATTTTACCCTGTGTTTTACACAAAAAAATATAAAAAATAAAAATGAGTTCTTCGAGACCTTTTTTTGGTGTCCGATTGCACTACAACTTTGTTCAATCGCCTATTTACGTTTAAATGACTCTTTAAAAAAATATATTTCAATGTGTTTATATTTTTGGTGGTCCCTGCTATTAACTTTAGCAGTTTATAATGTTTTACATAACAAAAAACTATCGAATAATCAAATTTTAAAATTTGAAACAATTTGCACGTCATTCTCCTCAACAACGTTTGTTTGGCCTCCTACCCGCGAACACAGCCCCCGCGGGGTAGGGGGAGACGCTTCCCACCAGCAGAGCTTCACCCTTTAGTCGTCCACTAACATTCCAGCGAGGCACGCGTGCAGCAGCGGACAAAATCTGACCAAGTGTTTCAGTAGTTTTCACAGTGCCAATTTGTGCGTCATTTTTATTTTGAACTTTTAGTCGGTAAGTAACAATTAATTCAGTGATGTTTTAGATTTAACTTACAAGGCATTGGGTGGTTTTATTGGATTTGGCTATTTTGTTTTAATGGCGTTAGGATTTCGGCAAGTTGAGACACGTTTTCTGACAATCGTCATCATTCTCAACGTCATTATTCTCAAAAATGGACCTGAGGATAATGATGCATGATGAGTGTAATGACGAAACGAAAAGCGACAATGACAAGTGTTGAGAATAATGACCTGGCTTGCATAAAATAAAAAAATCTAACGATGGGACACAAAAAATAAACACAACCGGACGCTTGGTTCTCTACATTTGTCTGTGGCATCATAATTCAGTTACTAAAGTCTGTGTAATATATTTTAGGATTAAGGATAATTTTCTAATAAGATCAGATCAAAAATAGGGGTTTGCGGTAATGGTTGGTATATTGTTATACACTTTGAACCGTCTTGGACAAGGAGAGAGTATAGTTGATTGATTAAAAGAACTTATACAGGGTTATTTTTTAGTCAGTGCGCAAACTTTGCAAGGTGTTTCTACTCATGATTCTGAACAACTTTTACTATGGGGCCACCTGCGAAATGTAAAAAAATGTTTTTGGGTGTTCCATACATTTTTGCCGGTATGAATTTTTTTATGGAACATCCAAATTTTTTTTTGCGAATTCACAGGTGGCCCCATAACAAAAGTTTTTCAGAATCACGAGTAGAAACACCCTGCAAAGTTTGCACACTGACTAAAAAATAACTCTGTATAAAAACTATGAGAATCGGAAATAATAACGTTATAAGTAAATATTTTACAGATCTCGTACGAGTTACTATCGATCGATCAACAGAACTTTGTAAGTACCTACCGATACTTCATTATGGCGTCCTCACCCGAAGACAAATTAAGAACACGAGTCCACAAGTACGTTTTGAGTGAAATGGAAAAACGGGGAATCCCCAACAAAGATGTACAATACAAAGAAAATCAAAAACACAAAGAAGTCCAAGTTGAATTTTCAAAAATAGTCGATGCATCGGTTTATTCTCGAAAACCAGATGGTGAAATTACTGCCGATGTTGAAAATTTGCCTGATGTACCATTTTACGAAACACAGCCCGATGATTCTAATAAATGTTTCGCGAGGTTGATAGCTTTTGAGCTAGAACGAGTGCCTGATTTTGATCAACGATCAAAGTTGTATATCGAAATTATAGACATGGTCAGACGTGCCAGGGGGGGTGACTTTGAGCTACGTGACATGTAAATTTTATTTATAAAACTAAATAAATTCCTGCTGTAACGGGTTGTGTTATCGTCGTTTACCATGTGTCTGATTTACTAGTTATTGTATATTCCTATGTACATGTAAAGGCACTTTATACATAATACACCAATACACCATGCATTCATTATATAATAAAATAGCTTAAAATATAAGAAGGTACAACTTCGTCATTGTTTAAATAGGATTTTTGTTGTAGGTGGTTTGGTAGAATGCCTAACAAAAAGACAAAAGACGACCGAGCTGCTCAACAAAGGCTATGTCAAAAACGTCGTTATAATAATATAAAAAATGACCCCGAATTATTAAAAATAGAAAAGGAAAAACGGAAAATCAGATACATAAAACGAAAAGCAGAAAAGAAGCAAGTAAGCATTGCTGAAAAATCTTCACGTGCCCAAAGAGAACAGCGTAAAAAGTGGAAAGAAAACTCTAGACGTTACAGACAGAGAAACAAAGAAGAAAAAGGCACGATTGATTTAGAGTCAGTTCAAATTGTAGAAGCAGAGATCGATGAAAATCAAGGGGAAAAGGCAGCTGTAGCAGAAGATCCTTTTGATGTGGCAGTCCAAATAAAAAATATCAAAGTTAAAGAGAGAAAAAGAAGGAAGTGTTTGTTGCGAATAATAAACACGTTAAAGAAAAAGAATGAAGCTAACAGAAAGAGAATAATTAGATTAGAAAAACGTCTTGAAAAAGCCCAAACTGAGCTTTCTGAATTGAAATCGAAGGAATCACCCACTCAAATAGATGAAACTGTCTCACCAATAACACCAGCAGCTTCTTCACGTACATCAAATGTAATTCAAAAGGTTTTAGATTTTTATGTAGATGACTCAAACAGCACTATCAAAGCAGGCAAAAAAGAATATATTACGAGAAATAAAGTTAGAAAACAAAAGAGGGTCCTAACTGCTCCATTGAGATATTTGTACAAAAGATGTATTGCTGAAACAGGAATAAAGGTTTCTTATTCATTTTTTTGCAATCTGCGCCCATTTTTTGTTGTATTTCCTACATCGAATATGAGGGAGACCTGTCAGTGTACTATCCACGCCAATATGGAACTATTGATACAGGGATTATATAAAGCATCAATAATAGAACAAAAAAATTCACACGAAGTCATTAAAACTTTTTGTTGTGACCCAAGAAATGTTGACTGCCTGTTAAAAAACTGTGAACAATGTAAGGAAAAAGCTTTTACCTATAAATCTGGAATTTCGGACGATAGCGTGGTCACTTTTTTTCAATGGAATAATACTAATAAAGAAATAACTACGAAAGACGGCGATAAAACGAAAAAAAAATTCATAGAAAAACAGAAAATCACACTAGGATTTGAAGAAGCAACAAACAAATTCGAAAGTATGCTAGTTGTTTTTTTAAACACACGGCTAAGATAGTCCACCAATATAACACGATCAAAAATAAGAAAGAAAATTTAAATATCTGTGAAGCAATAATACACATCGACTATTCTGAAAATTTTTCGTTAAAGTATGGTTCCGAAACTCAGAGTTTCACAATTAGCAGAAGCAGGAAGCAGGTTACTCTTCACACGGCTGTTCTTTACACTCACGATTTCCAGACCGGAGATGTTACACCAACTTCAATGTGTACTATTAGTGAGTGTCTTCGACATGATGCTCCAGCTGTATGGGCTCATATATTACCACTAATTGAAAAAGCGATAAAACTAAACCCATTCCTGGACACTATCCACTTTATGTCTGATTCTCCTACTTCGCAGTATAGGAATAAATGCGTATTTTTCTTTATCTCCCAGTTAAAGAATGATTTTGAGCAACTCAAAACAATCACATGGAATTACTCAGAAGTAGGTCACGGGAAGGGTGCCCCCGACGGAGTAGGGGCAGTTATAAAGAGGACCGTGGACCGTATGGTAAATTTCGGTGAGGATGTGGGAACTTTTCAACAGTTCTGCGAAGTATTAGATAAAAACATAGACAAGGTGTCTATACAACTAGTCCAAGAGGAAGATGTACTGGAAAGAGAAAAGCTGATTCCTTCGAATTTGAAGCCCTTTCGGGGCACCTTCGACACATATCAAGCATTGTGGACTGACCAATCATCAAACCAAGTCACTATGAGGAAGATGTGCTGCTTCGAATGTGAAGCTTTTGATATTTGTTAACATAATAAACATATAGGTTTTTATGACATTGAAATAAGCCATGTGACTGACAAGAATAACAAAAGTTCTGACGCTTCTGCAGCTGAATCAGTTGTGCCTCTTTCTTCCATAAAATCAACAAGCAAGAAACGGAAGATCCAAGGCGCACTCTGTGACGTTACAAATAAAAATCCACGTCCTTCAACATCGAAAGCCAGCAGCTATGCTGACCAATTTTCTACATTCATAGAATCAAAATAATGTTTCTAAAATATTAATATTTATGTTTTTAAGTACACAAAAATTGTTATGTATAGGTAAACATTACAAAACATTTTGTTCCTATTTGAAGTATATCTTTAAGTTTACCTATATAAAATATTATTTTTATATATTTAAGTTAATCGTTCAACATGTTATAAGTGTCTCTTATGAAGGGTGTTGGAAATACAAATGACGCAAAACCTCACGAGTGTTTACTCAGCCTATGAAATTGAACAACTTTAATTCTACGACATATCAGATTAATCGTCAAAAAATATTTTTGTCTTCATGATAATTTCTTTAATTTTCATTTTTATGGGCTGAGTGAACCCTTGAGGAGGATTATTAGTTATAATAATAATAATATAGGAGTACAAAAAATTGTTGATTTTGCTAGATTTAAGTTTTTTTTTCTAAGATTTTTATTTTAAATCGATAAGACTGAAGTCTGAGGAGTGAAGTCTGAAGTCTTATAAAAAAAAAATATTATGCTGATTTTGCGAAGTTGAAGTTTCCTTTAAAATTAATCAGGCTGACTTCTGAAGAGGTTTATTAGTTATTAAGAAATGAACACAAAAATGTGTTGATTTTGTGAGTTAGAAGTTCTTTTTTATTTGAAATCAGTAAGACTGAGGAGGACGATCAAAGGAGGTTTTTATTACATATAATTATACAAAAAAAATGTTGATTCTACAAGGTTCAAGTTCCTTTTTTTATAAATCAATAAGACTGAAGTCTAAGGAGATTAGTTAATAAGAATAAAAAAAATTATGTTCATTTTGTGAGGTTTGAGTTCCTTTTTAATATTTAAACTTTAAACTTTTGCTAACAAATATTTTTTGTTAACTAAAATCAATCAATCTGACTGGAGTAGTCTTTTGTTGTTTATTACTTAGTATATAAAAAATGTTGATTTTATTATTTTATTGTTTCCTTTATTTTACACCTCCCCATTATTATTCATTAAAATTTATTTATTCCTTAAGATTTAGCCGGTACAGAAAGTTACACAAATTATAGGCCTTAAGGCCTTTTTTGACCTTTTTTGTTTTAAGTAAAACAAAAAAGGTCATTATTCTCATCATAAAGTCATTATTACCACCTACAAATGTCATTATCTTCACTAGCCGTCATTCTCCTCAACACTAAAAATCCTAAAAACATCAATATTTTACAAAATATACAGATTTTAGCCGAGTTTTTTGTAGTGTTATAGTTGGAAATCGATTCTCCTTCACAACATATCCTAATTTTAATAATTACACGACATTTTTTATCGGACACCTCATTCCATACAAATAAATTGTGCCTTGGAGATTTACCCTATAGCGTGTCTGTGTCGCGGAACAATGTTGTGCGTGCAGTATGAACGTGCCGTATCTTTCTTAAAGTATCATTGCAATCAGGTGATTCATTCTGCAATATCATAACAAAGCGTTGTTTTTGTTTTGACCTATCGCCACCGGAATTCGAATCTAGAACCCCTCCGTAATGAGAAGCATACACTCTACCGCTCGCTCAGCTACGGATACGGAGCCTGTTCTTAAGAGTTGCGATTCGTAAAAAAGTTGATATCAATACTGATGGAATGAGACTGACTAAATCATACCAATGAACTAGAAATTGGCAAAAAGTTGAACAGTGGTTACGTATGTCTTTTTTGGTTGATTGCATTTCGGAGTAGGTCTACAGCGAATAGCTGACTGGAAATGGCTTTGAATTCAAAACACTTTATCCTTGCTTACCGATAGGTTTGTTAGTGTCGGGGTCTTCCCAGTGGCTGTGGTTGCCCACGTACGCGAACTCGTAGTAGTACACCGGCTGGGGGGAGTGGCGAGACAAGACAGACACCTGCCTGTAACGGGACAAATACATACCTAATCATATTATGAAAGAGAATACAATAGAAAGATCTTTATTTACAGCACACACAAAAAACAAAACAATGTTACATACAAATTCGAGGGTATACACAAACAATTATATTATACCGGCCATCGGTTGCAACACACCGTGTGTCTAGACATTTGTCTAGAACAATATTTCGCACACTACTGCTCAAACTTATTATTATGTGTGCTGCAAAAAGGCAGCAAGCTCAGCATTAAGTTGTGCACAACATTACACAACGCTGATTTTCAGCTGTCGCCCACAAGCAGAGGACGCACCGTGCATACAGTGTGATATTGGTTACATTTGTTTTAATTGTATTAATTATTGTTTTGATTCTATTAACAAGTACAATAAGGTTAATAGAATTGCACTGGTTGCATCAGTCAGTAGTAACATTCTTTAAAACAGTGTCATGATAATTAAGCAGTGGGCAATTTATAAGCATTCCGCGGTGACAAGTGTTCGAGTGTGAAGAGAAGGTGCGTAATGTAAGTGTACCTACCTAACAAAAATATAACTAGGGATTAAATTGAAAAAAAAAATTAAATTGAATTATTATAATTAAAAAGCAAGAGGAGCAAGCAAAAGGAGTAGAAAGAAACGATGATTTTATAGAGTAATTTAAATATTAATAATTAAGGTAATAATAATTAATTGATTAACAAATTTATTATGAATTGAGTATATCAGCTACTGTTAATCTTTTTTTTTGCTGTTCTAAAAGATACGATTTATAATGTTTTTTAAATGTGTGTCGTGTGTTTTGGACCCGGATAGGAGGGGGAATATCGTTCCAACAATGAGTGGATGAGAAAGTGAAACTACCCCGAGAAGCAGCAGTTCTGTACTTACAAGCTGCCAAAGGTACAGTGCAGTTTCTCACCGGATTTCTGTTTATTGTACACCTCCAAGTAAGTTTTTTAAATAAATATTCTGGTTTACGTGACTTCATGATACCGAACAACAAATTGGCAAGATACAATTTTTGTCGCTCTTTCATTTTTAGGATGTTGCCGCTATTGAGAAAAGGTGTAACATGTGAGCGAGGGGGATACTGAAACAGTGCCGAGCACATGCATTCTGCACTCTTTGGATAACTCGCCGCGTTCGTTCCAGTAAACAAGGCCCGTACACCACTAAACAGTTATTAAGCTTTGATAAAATTAGAGCGTCACACAGTCTCACGCGCAGATCTATACTAATGAAATCTCGTATTCTGTAAAGAACTTTAAGCCTGTAGAAACAATTTCTCATAATATCAAGCACGTGTCGCTCAAAGCGCAGTTCGCCGTCTATGATGAGGCCAAGGTTTCGGGCTTCGATATCATTATTTACAGTAATCTGTGGATTCTGAGCAATTGTCAATTCAATATGTCTTCGAGAGCCTAGCACTAAACATTTTGTTTTACTAGCATTTAAGGCTAAACAGTTCCCTACAGACCAACCCGTTATTCTACTTAGGTCGGAATTAATTTCTTGAACCGCTCCATTGATGTCATTGGGGTAAAAACTTTTATAAATTTGCAAATCATCTGCATATAGATGGTAATTGCAATTTTTTATGTTTCGTGACGTCAGACGTATAAATGATGTATAAGAGCGGTCCAAGTATGGAACCTTGAGGAACCCCTCTAGTTACAGAGCGTGGCTGAGTAATAATAATCATAAAATTGATTACTTAATAACCATTTCTTTAATCTATATTTAAATGAACCGGTGGAAGGTGCATCTCGTACGCCGTCCGGCAGGCGATTATAAACTTCGAGACCGATGAAATATACCGACCGTTCAGATTTCGCCAGCTTGTGCATATCTACAACAAGATTGTTTCTATATTTATTGCTCCGGAGATTGTGCCTCACATTCACACCTCTGCGTTTAAATTGGTCTAAATTCAAGTGAGTGAAAGGTGCGACTTGCGATATGTATAAACAAGGTAGGATAATATGATAAATTTGATGAAATGTTGGCGCGCCGACTCTTCGTCCGACACACGCCGCGGACGGACAGACAGACGGACATGGCAAAACTATAAGGGTTTCTTTTTGACTACGGAACCCTAAAAAGTTCATTCCCACGAAAAAACACAAGAACACATGCATAGCCGAGTGAGCGGATAGCTAGTAAATAGATAAACATTAAACTGTACCTGTTTATCGGAAAGCCCATGATGGAGTCGACGTAGAGCTTCCCCATGCCGTCAGCGCTGGCTTCGTCGTCGGCCAACGGCCTGTCCCCCAAGTACGCCGCCCGCAGGCGAGCCAGCTTGCGCGCGGCGCCCTCGCGGGGCAGCAGGAACGAGATGGGTGCCAGCCTGTCCCACTCGGCGTTCATTCGAGAGAGCAAAGTCGCGTTCTTCAGGATGACTGGAAAATGGTTTCAATATTTTTGTGAACTGAACGCTTAACAAGTCTTGTGAATTAACAAGCTGAAGGGACCACTTACTGCGTGCGAACCAAGAGAATTCATCGGTGGTCGGGCTGATGATGAGCGGGACGTCTTAAATAACAAGCTGAAGGGACCACTTACTGCGTGCGAACCAAGAGAATTCATCGGTGGTCGGGCTGATGATGAGCGGGACGTCTTAAATAACAAGCTGAAGGGACCACTTACTGCGTGCGAACCAAGAGAATTCATCGGTGGTCGGGCTGATGATGAGCGGGACGTCTTAAATAACAAGCTGAAGGGACCACTTACTGCGTGCGAACCAAGAGAATTCATCGGTGGTCGGGCTGATGATGAGCGGGACGTCTTAAATAACAAGCTGAAGGGACCACTTACTGCGTGCGAACCAAGAGAATTCATCGGTGGTCGGGCTGATGATGAGCGGGACGTCTTAAATAACAAGCTGAAGGGACCACTTACTGCGTGCGAACCAAGAGAATTCATCGGTGGTCGGGCTGATGATGAGCGGGACGTCTTAAATAACAAGCTGAAGGGACCACTTACTGCGTGCGAACCAAGAGAATTCATCGGTGGTCGGGCTGATGATGAGCGGGACGTCTTAAATAACAAGCTGAAGGGACCACTTACTGCGTGCGAACCAAGAGAATTCATCGGTGGTCGGGCTGATGATGAGCGGGACGTCTTAAATAACAAGCTGAAGGGACCACTTACTGCGTGCGAACCAAGAGAATTCATCGGTGGTCGGGCTGATGATGAGCGGGACGTCTTAAATAACAAGCTGAAGGGACCACTTACTGCGTGCGAACCAAGAGAATTCATCGGTGGTCGGGCTGATGATGAGCGGGACGTCTTAAATAACAAGCTGAAGGGACCACTTACTGCGTGCGAACCAAGAGAATTCATCGGTGGTCGGGCTGATGATGAGCGGGACGTCTTAAATAACAAGCTGAAGGGACCACTTACTGCGTGCGAACCAAGAGAATTCATCGGTGGTCGGGCTGATGATGAGCGGGACGTCTTAAATAACAAGCTGAAGGGACCACTTACTGCGTGCGAACCAAGAGAATTCATCGGTGGTCGGGCTGATGATGAGCGGGACGTCTTAAATAACAAGCTGAAGGGACCACTTACTGCGTGCGAACCAAGAGAATTCATCGGTGGTCTGGCTGACGATGAGTGGGACGTCTTAAATAACAAGCTGAAGGGACCACTTACTGCGTGCGAACCAAGAGAATTCATCGGTGGTCTGGCTGACGATGAGCGGGACGTCTTAAATAACAAGCTGAAGGGACCACTTACTGCGTGCGAACCAAGAGAATTCATCGGTGGTCGGGCTGATGATGAGCGGGACGTCTTAAATAACAAGCTGAAGGGACCACTTACTGCGTGCGAACCAAGAGAATTCATCGGTGGTCGGGCTGATGATGAGCGGGACGTCTTAAATAACAAGCTGAAGGGACCACTTACTGCGTGCGAACCAAGAGAATTCATCGGTGGTCTGGCTGACGATGAGCGGGACGTCTTAAATAACAAGCTGAAGGGACCACTTACTGCGTGCGAACCAAGAGAATTCATCGGTGGTCGGGCTGACGATGAGCGGGACGTCTTAAATAACAAGCTGAAGGGACCACTTACTGCGTGCGAACCAAGAGAATTCATCGGTGGTCGGGCTGATGATGAGCGGGACGTCTTAAATAACAAGCTGAAGGGACCACTTACTGCGTGCGAACCAAGAGAATTCATCGGTGGTCTGGCTGACGATGAGCGGGACGGCGTGCGTCTTCCCTTGTCGTATAGCTAGTAGAGGGTCTTGGTCGAGGTAGCGCTCCTGCCCACAAGAAGGCTCCACCACCGGGCCCCACAGCCCGACAGGGTCGTAGCCTATCTCCTGGAATGAACAGTGGAACACGTCAAGCCTCCACACAGCCACAAGGGGTCTTTTGTGCATGTTATGCCGTACTCACTTTACACAAAAGAATTAAATTACACAGAACATTATTTAATTATAAAATATGTAATGAATTTTACAAATAATTACCTCAGATCTTTTTCATCGGAACATGAAAAGCAAAAACAGAAACAACTAAGTAATAAAAAATATACTTGTTTTTTTAAAGTGTGTACGACGAAACATGCGTAAGAAATCAAGCTAAACGAAGTACTGTTGGCACAGCAGTAACTTAATGCTTTTAAACTGATAAGAAATCCCTAAAAATTCAGCAGCGCACATGGTAGAAGAATAATACAAAATTTACAAAGAATTTCGGGTAAGAATCTCCCAGCTCCTTCCACGGCTTAGTCTTGAGGCACGTGACGATGGCTTCCGAGGAGTTGGTGGGGCAGCCGAGCAGCCGCGCCTGCTTCTCCGCCAGGTGGCGCTGGTGGGTCGGAGTGGGGACCTTGCCGATCGCGGAGCCGGATATCACGATGCCGCGGTGGATCAGACCTGAGACATAATTATGAAAAATCAATCAACAGTGTCCTCTCAATAAAAAAAAGTTGTTAAACTACTTATTTGAACACTGACACCGGGGTTTTTGAGGACGGTTGTCGACCTTAAACCCACACGATGAAGGAGAAGACTAAAGTAATAAATGGCACCAACAAGTCATAATCAATCAATTTGGCAAAAAGTTATTTTTAAACAATATCTAGACAGAGGCTAATTTGGTACAATATCAACGCTACCGTAACTGTGGCAAAATCGGGCCGAAATAATTTAAGTTAGGATAATTGATATGAAGGAGAAGAATATACAGACCTTTAGTCATAGGCGAGATGGTGTGCAGCACGACGCTGATAGCCCCCGCGCTGACCCCCGCGGCGGTGACGAGGTCGGGGTTGCCCCCGAACGCGCGGATGTTGCGTTGCACCCAGCGCAGGGCTGCCACCTGGTCCTTCATGCCGTTGTTGCCGGGAGCCCACTTGTCGCCGGTGCTCAGCCAGCCTGCAAGCGACGAGATTGTCACTTTCAATATTTATAATTATCGTCAAGTGAAACGAAAAGAGAAGATCCGGAAGAGACACTGGAACTGGAACATAAAAAGGTATAAACCCTTTTTAGGATATCCAACTACTGACATGACATACAGACAGACAAACACGAACAGCGACTTTGTTTTAAAATGGTTTTATACTATGTAAATATAGAGACAATAATTTAAATAAAATTGCGACGGATGTCGTGTTCTTCAGATATTTCTTCTCCGCACAATGAGTCAGATAATTCACCAAAAACCCTGGATCCAGTTATAAGGAAGCTCCAAAAATTACATCCGAAAGTCATTTAGTTTCTAAGCTAAGGCAATAAATCCCGTTTTTTAAGAAAACAGGCTACTGTTTCATTTTCCTACATAACATCGATCCTCCTTACCCAAAGCAGCAAGCCTGTAGTTGATGGTGACCAGCACCACGTCCCTCTCCATGAGGTAATGCGGCCCGGCCAGGTCGCTGCGCCCCGTCATGGAGTAGAAGCCGCCGGGGTGGATGAAGAATATCACCGGGAGTGAGGACGAACTGAGACATCACAGTAAAGATAAGTTAGTTATAAGATAAATATTCGAAAACTCGGGTGGTAAATTAGCTGTAATGAGAATAATGTTTTTTTGTGGTAGAACATAAAAAAAACAACTACTTTTAAAAAGTTTTGAAACATAAGTTGTTCAGTTTCGTAGGCCGAGATGCCACCGAGAGGTATTGCAATATTTAATTTTATTTCGCACGTTGTATATCTAAATAAAAATAATACTTACACTCTGTCAAGAAAGTCATGAAATTAAAAAGTGGCAATACTGTAGTGTCGTCCCTTTCAAATCAACGGATTGTGAAAACGGATCTTCAAGTTATTCGAAAAAGCCCAAACTAACATTTACTGAGCGAATACTAGATAATGTTCCAAATAAATGATAAGCACTCGGACTAGCTAAAACAAAGTACCTTAATCTCAGGATTTACCGCAGTTTGGGCTTTTACAGCCATTTTGATTGAAAATAAAATAAAGGTAGTTAACGTCACCTGTTGAGCGCGGGCGAGTACACATTGAGCGTGAGGCAGTCCTCGTCCACGTAGTACTCGGGGGGAGCCGGCAGAGGGCACGCGGGGCCTTCCGACCGCGCGTCCACGTCTGACGAGTAGCAGAGGATCTCTTTTGGAGGCTGTTGGCAAATAACAACAATACAAGCTACGAGAGCTATTATGTTAGAACGTTAACAATAATCCGAACGAACTTCTTCTTTTGTAGGTTACAGATTAAAAAAACAGATACCTAATCCAAACGAGAAATGAATAAAGTACTAACGACAAGACTCGAATAAAGAATTGAAAGACTGTGATCGAAGGCTGAAGCCCAGCAAACTGTTATTTTCATAGCATTGTACTGTACATGGAACGTATAAAAAGTTTAATCGGATAAGTTGTTTGGATTTGAATTTATATTACGTGCTACTATTTAATGTTTCGAGCTGCCCTGCCATCCTACCTACTACCACTTGCGCTATAAAAACTTTGACAAATACTTTGTTATTAAGTACTTATTATTGTGATGAGATAATAAATTAGGGAAACATGAATTCAAATTCAAAACGAAGGATGAGAGAGAAAGCAAGTCAAACTTGCCGCCTATATGCGCTGCTACGCCGGGCGCTACGAAATTGTTGATATAATATTCCGAACTTACCGGCCTAAATCTAGCAGGCGTGTTACATATTAAATTCATTGTATTTAAAAAATATTATGGATTTATTTTTTATTAGTTAGGCAGGTAGACAGGATTCTCCTAGTAATTTGTCAGTTTTCCTGCAGGTGTGATGAAAATGATCTAATAAGTAAACAACTGTGTCACTACTATACAGAATAATTTATCACAAATCTTTCCTGTTTGTTTGACATACAAATGGTCAAGATCGCGCGTGATGCCTAAACCACCATGTGTTGTTCTCGCGGGGATTTGAACCCGAACCGTTTGGATCGAGGACTGAACGTTATGACCACTAGACTACAAAGGCAGAAGACTCCTATTGCTACTTATTTACTTGTCCATTTATTGTAACACAATAAACAAGCAAACTATAATAACACGTAATAAAACGACACTGCAGGCCTGCTTATTTCTAAACAGACAGATCTTACCATGTGGGTTGTAAGGTCGACGACCGACCTCACGAACCCTGACGCCGATTACTCACCTGGAACCTTAACTCCCCAGTAGGCGGCTCAGCGTACCGCACCCCGCGGTAGGCTTGGAACCGCCGCCCCCCGCGCGTCTCCATCCACGAGCCGAGGAAGCGCCCTGAGGAATCACAGGGTCTTTAATTAGGATACTCGACCAGCTCGGTAACCTAAAATTTCAGTTGGTTTTTGCTTTTTGAAGCATTTTTAAATAAATTTTGTAATACCTACCTAACAATTGTCTTTTTATATAATGTTTCTTGCTTGTTTGTGTTCCAATCAGCACTGGGCCAGCATGGTCGATATTTTTTTAGGGTTCCTCTGGTACACGTGAAGTGGGGGTTATTTTTTTTATTCACGACTACCGTGCGAGGTTTCAATGGATAAGTTTTTTTTTAAATAATGGGGGTTTGCTAGAACCATCTCTGGATGCTAGTGTGTGTACATGTTTCAGAAATATTCCGTTTTAAAGTACTTATTTTTGTTAGAGTCAAGTGTCCCCTCCCCCCTTACCAGCAAACCGTTGTACTTGGAGATGTGAAAAAAATCACGGTACTAGTATATAAGAAGAATTTACAGGTTATAGAATAATAGACCAACTTATAAAATGTACTTGAAGTAAGAAAGCTACAAAAATATTTTGATGAATGTTAACTGTCTTGAACAGGTAAGTATATCGGACAACTAAACGGAACCCTACACTTTGCGTGACGGTCGTTGTTTTTTTTAAGTATGGTCCTAATGCTGTTGTCGCAAGATCGACGCTCGCGTGACCGGGCTTTTGGGTGAGCGGAAGGCTCTGACCCCTAAACATAACCACCATTGAGCATTGAAGCCGTGCTGAAGCTTTACAAGTTTGTCTATACTCGCTGACCCGGCAGACGTTTTTCCGAATATCTACCCTAGACATTTTTCTTTTTTCTACGAAGTATTAGAGAACATTAAAAAAAAAGATGAATAAAATCGGTAAAGCCGTTCTCAAGTTATAGGGTGACCAAGATAAATAGGGGTTCATTTTTTTATATAAATTAATTAATCTACTAAGTTTACAGTGCTTGTCATGCTGCAATTACATTTCTGTAAATAAAAAAATAAACTCTCATTGTTATTTTATTATACCAGCAGCTGTTGGTATGACAAGGTCGCGCCCGCTTTACTACCACTCTGGTACAAATTGCTATTAGGTCCGTCCGTTAAAAACAATGCTTTTGGTATTCTGAATAAAAGAATCAAATAATACCTGAAGGCGTCACCGTGACCGGCCCCCCGTCCTCCTCCTTAGCCCCTGCAGCCAGCCCCACCACCACCAACGTTAACAAAGCGCGCAACATGGCCGCTCAACTCAACTGCACTGTAATACTTTACCGCACTAGACTGTTAAGGAAGTTGTACGTACTGAGGCGGAGTGTGAACTAAATTACCGGTCCGAAGTGTTTCCTTTTATATGCGAACGGACCGGGCGGTGGGCGTAGGGCCAGCTGGTCGTTAGTTGTTTTTGTTTACAGCAAAGCGCGTCGCCTCGCGCTAACGATCGTCTTTTGTTCCTCTGAAGTTTACAGTAGTAGAGCGTCGTCGATGGTCTAGTGGCTAGGGCCGCCGTCTTCCGCCCGGGAGACGCGAGTTCGATTCCCACCACGTACTAATGTGTTTTCGAATTCATATTACATATCGAATTCATATACGGTGAAGGAAAACATCGTGATGGATGAAACCTGCACACTCCTGCAAAGATATTCAAAGGTCGTGTGTGAAGTCGACCAACCCGCACTGGGCCAGCGTGGTCGACTAAGGCCTCGTCACCCTAATTCAGGGTAGGCTCGAGCCTCTCGATGGGGGTATTGGCCCCGTTCCGCCCGGCTTTTATCAACGACAGTTAGTCTTTCGTATAATGACCCATGAGGGTTCATCGACCATGCAAACAAACAACTTACACAATATTAAAGGTATGCCGATGAATTTACAGTAATCTAGAGCGTAATATTTCATAGAATACCTAGGAAAGTATTGTAATTGTGAAGCCGTATAAAAGATGCGTAGAATATCCACTGATAAATCAAAGCAAAGTGAAATACCTAGAGATAAACCACAAGTAAGTACCTGTATAAAGGTGGTAAGTGCATAAGGAAAACACACCAGAATAAATAATGGTGAGTCTTTGTAGCGGGAAGTCCACGCTCTAGATTCCTATAAGTCAACACCTAAGTAAATTGACTACAGTATTTTTTTTATTCGACCAACCCGCACTGGGCCAGCGTGGTCGACTAAGGCCTAATCGCCCTAATTCAGGGTAGACTCGAGCGTATATGAGCTGTAGATGATTTTTTGTACCCAAATTGTATTTAAATTGTATTTAATTTCTTTGGAATTTGTTTGCCATATGGTGGACTTCCAAACATGGGATACCACAAAAGATTCTCATATTTCTTGAAAACTCAAGGATTTATAATTAAAAAAATATGCATTTTATTTCTTTATTAAAATATATTTAAATTTGTTGTACTTACTATTAATAAGGTGATTAGCATCTACAGCCTTTTTAAACGAAACTGAACAAAAAAAAGTAAGTCTATTTATTTAAAATCTAGATAACTTAGAATTAGACTTATAATAGTCGTTATGAGGTCGGTCGTTGACCTTCCCCACATGATAAGAAAGAAGACTTACAAATTATTTTATGTGTAATACAATAGTAAATGCAATGTAGTATTAATAGATGGTTAATGATAATTAATTATTCAGATAAATACATGCCATTTTGAATGAATGATAATCAAAACAAACCTATAGGGTACTTCCCGTTGAGCTAGAATCGTGTTTGGCTTGTAGGAAGCTCTTATAGCACAAGTGAAGGAAAAAATCTCAAAGTTGGGAATTTGTGCTTATTTATCAAAAAATTTTTTTTTACAAATTCGACCGAATACTACAACATATTTGAATGAAATTTGGAATGGAGATAGATAGTTTGTACCCTAGATTAACAAATAGGATATTTTTACGGGAAAATGTCCATTCCCACGGGAAAATCTTAACAACGCGAGCGTAGCCGCGGGCGGAAAGGTAGTACGAAATAATTTAATAATCAACGGGGTACAGCCGGCTCCAGACGGCGTAGCGATCCTCGAACAGGCCCGACTGCAGCGCCAGCGAGCTGCCAATGCGCAAGTACTGGCGGGCGAGGGGGGTAAACGAGGGCCAGGTGACGTTTGGTCCGGGACGGGGGTCGCTATAGGGACAGATACAATATATCAAGTGTGGTTTTCGATGTTCTCAATAGTTCATAAAAATTCGGTGAATGGTGTTGACAAGATCATGGATCTGAAAATTTTGCAAAAGTATATGACATCGGTAAAGCATATGACATCGGTAAAGTATATGACATCGGTAAAGCATATGACATCGGTAAAGCATATGACATCGGTAAAGCATATGACATCGGTAAAGTCGGTAGGGTCAAAAAAAATCTAGCTTGATATTTGTTTGTGATTATATCAAATTATAAACTTGTTAACTGCGTTATTATACTCACTTTAGTTTTTTTAAGTTATGATTTTTAGCGCCATCTTTTGTCTTGTTTAAGACTTTTTTCTTTACGAGATGTCAGAAAATTCCTCATAGACTATACAAAAGTCTCAAAAATAATACTCACCCAGATGTAGCGAAGTTATACCACACGTTAGTAAGCGTAGTCACCATCTCATCGTCCTTGGAGCCGAGCGGCACGTCGGGGAAGGCGGCCGGCACGGAGAACAGGTACAGGAGATCGTCGTGATGGGCTGCACCTGCCAATTTAACCAAAACTAATGTAGTACTACAAACAGCTACCTGAACAACCTAAATAAATCCTGTCGCGTATATTGCACTAAACCCAAATCCTGTCGCTTATATAGCATTAAACCCAAATCTTGTCGCTTATATAGCATTAAACCCAAATCCTGTCGCCAATGTTGCAATAAACTAAATCAAAACCCAAATCTTGTCACCTATATTACACAAAATCCAAATCCAGTCACTCATGTTGCACTAAACCCAAATCTTGTCACTCATGTTACACAAAACCCAAATCCTGTCACATGGTAACATAAAAAAAAATCCTCCTCATCTAAATAAATCTTGATCTTAATCCTGTCGCCTTGTACAATCCCCGCGGGAAGATATAAATTGGAACCCGGCTTACTTACCAACAGGTTTCCTGGTGACCGGATCCACGTAGTGACTGCGATCTCCGACGTAAGCAAACTCGTACTGGAACACCGGGTGCGGAGAGTAGCGCGCCAACACTCGCGCCATTCTGTACGCAAACGAAGGATTATTAAACTCGTATTGGAACACCGGGTGCGGAGAGTAGCGCGCCAACACTCGCGCCATTCTGTACGCAAACGAAGGATTATTAAACTCGTATTGGAACACCGGGTGCGGAGAGTAGCGCGCCAACACTCGCGCCATTCTGTACGCAAACGAAGGATTATTAAACTCGTATTGGAACACCGGGTGCGGAGAGTAGCGCGCCAACACTCGCGCCATTCTGTACGCAAACGAAGGATTATTAAACTCGTATTGGAACACCGGGTGCGGAGAGTAGCGCGCCAACACTCGCGCCATTCTGTACGCAAACGAAGGATTATTAAACTCGTATTGGAACACCGGGTGCGGAGAGTAGCGCGCCAACACTCGCGCCATTCTGTACGCAAACGAAGGATTATTAAACTCGTATTGGAACACCGGGTGCGGAGAGTAGCGCGCCAACACTCGCGCCATTCTGTACGCAAACGAAGGATTATTAAACTCGTATTGGAACACCGGGTGCGGAGAGTAGCGCGCCAACACTCGCGCCATTCTGTACGCAAACGAAGGATTATTAAACTCGTATTGGAACACCGGGTGCGGAGAGTAGCGCGCCAACACTCGCGCCATTCTGTACGCAAACGAAGGATTATTAGACTCGTATTGGAACACCGGGTGCGGAGAGTAGCGCGCCAACACTCGCGCCATTCTGTACGCAAACGAAGGATTATTAAACTCGTATTGGAACACCGGGTGCGGAGAGTAGCGCGCCAACACTCGCGCCATTCTGTACGCAAACGAAGGATTATTAAACTCGTATTGGAACACCGGGTGCGGAGAGTAGCGCGCCAACACTCGCGCCATTCTGTACGCAAACGAAGGATTATTAGACTCGTATTGGAACACCGGGTGCGGAGAGTAGCGCGCCAACACTCGCGCCATTCTGTACGCAAACGAAGGATTATTAAACTCGTATTGGAACACCGGGTGCGGAGAGTAGCGCGCCAACACTCGCGCCATTCTGTACGCAAACGAAGGATTATTAGACTCGTATTGGAACACCGGGTGCGGAGAGTAGCGCGCCAACACTCGCGCCATTCTGTACGCAAACGAAGGATTATTAAACTCGTATTGGAACACCGGGTGCGGAGAGTAGCGCGCCAACACTCGCGCCATTCTGTACGCAAACGAAGGATTATTAAACTCGTATTGGAACACCGGGTGCGGAGAGTAGCGCGCCAACACTCGCGCCATTCTGTACGCAAACGAAGGATTATTAGAACATGCGTCCTTTTCATTTCATATTCCGCTGATTTCATTTTAACTGCACGCTAAACTTTTTTCGTCTTTGGTACTATTATTATTTATTAGCTAGCTTTCACATAGAAAAAATATTTTGATAAATCTTACTTTGATTTTTTTTCTGTAGATCATCTAAATGATTATTTAAGGCCAGTTACTACCACCACGCTGTTAAGCATTCCATACCACCATGGATTCAGTTAGGTGTCTCTAAAATTTGTCTTTTATTTGTTGGCCGACGTATGTGAGCTGTTGATGATGATGATGATTTGTTGGCTATCAGCCGTAAAAGTACATTTTTTAAATAACAGTGTTAATGAAGTTCATCATTACCTATGCGCCGCAAATCCTATAACACTATCGGAATACAGCTTCCCCAACATGTCCGCGGCGTCGGAGTCGTTGCTCAGCGGCCGGCCGCGGAAGTAGGAGTGCTGGAGTTCCCTCGCAGCGGCCTCTGCCGTCGCGCCCGCACCCGCGCCCTTCGCCGGCAGCATGAAGGAGATGGGCGCTATCACAGGCCAGTTGGACGACATGTTGGCGAATTGAGTTGCGTTGTTGAGGACATCTGTGGAGAAGAAGTTAATCTAAATATTGAAGCGCTTTTTATCAAAGCTTCTTCTCAGCGTTGTGTTACTGTACTGTAAAGTTGCATAGAAGAAATTGCTACCTAGCAATAAGACCTACTACTACTACTATCTGTAAACTTTTGCTTGTTGTTTGAAATGTTTTGTATATTATTATTTGCTGGAATGACGTCATCAACAAGGAACCGGTTCAAACCAGCGACTTACTGAACGCCTTCCAGAAGAACTCGTCTGCAGTCTGGCCGATAAGCGTGGGGACAGCATGGTGCCGTCCTTGTTGGAATGACGTCATCAACAAGGAACCGGTTCAAACCAGTGACTTACTGAACGACTTCCATAAGAACTCGTCTGCAGTCTGGCCGATAAGCGTGGGGACAGCATGGTGCCGTCCTTGTTGGAATGACGTCATCAACAAGGAACCGGTTCAAACCAGTGACTTACTGAACGACTTCCATAAGAACTCGTCTGCAGTCTGGCCGATAAGCGTGGGGACAGCATGGTGCCGTCCTTGTTGGAATGACGTCATCAACAAGGAACCGGTTCAAACCAGTGACTTACTGAACGCCTTCCAGAAGAACTCGTCTGCAGTCTGGCCGATAAGCGTGGGGACAGCATGGTGCCGTCCTTGTTGGAATGACGTCATCAACAAGGAACCGGTTCAAACCAGTGACTTACTGAACGCCTTCCAGAAGAACTCGTCTGCAGTCTGGCCGATAAGCGTGGGGACAGCATGGTGCCGTCCTTGTTGGAATGACGTCATCAACAAAGAACCGGTTCAAACCAGTGACTTACTGAACGCCTTCCAGAAGAACTCGTCTGCAGTCTGACCGATAAGCGTGGGGACAGCATGGTGCCGTCCTTGTTGGAATGACGTCATCAACAAGGAACCGGTTCAAACCAGTGACTTACTGAACGCCTTCCAGAAGAACTCGTCTGCAGTCTGGCCGATAATCGTGGGGACAGTGTGGTGCCGTCCTTGTTGGAATGACGTCGTCAACAAGGAACCGGTTCAAACCAGTGACTTACTGAACGCCTTCCAGATGAACTCGTCTGCAGTCTGGCCGATAAGCGTGGGGACAGCATGGTGCCATCCTTGTTGAAATGAGGTCATCAACAAGGGACCGGTTCAAACCAGTGACTTACTGAACGCCTTCCAGAAGAACTCGTCTACAGTCTGGCCGATAAGCGTGGGGACAGCATGGTGCCGTCCTTGTTGGAATGACGTCATCAACAAAGAACCGGTTCAAACCAGTGACTTACTGAACGCCTTCCAGAAGAACTCGTCTGCAGTCTGGCCGATAAGCGTGGGGACAGCATGGTGCCGTCCTTGTTGGAATGACGTCATCAACAAGGGACCGGTTCAAACCAGTGACTTACTGAACGCCTTCCAGAAGAACTCGTCTGCAGTCTGGCCGATAAGCATGGGGACAGCATGGTGCCGTCCTTGTTGGAATGACGTCATCAACAAGGGACCGGTTCAAACCAGTGACTTACTGAACGCCTTCCAGAAGAACTCGTCTGCAGTCTGGCCGATAAGCGTGGGGACAGCATGGTGCCGCCCTTGTTGGAATGACGTCATCAACAAGGAACCGGTTCAAACCAGTGACTTACTGAACGCCTTCCAGAAGAACTCGTCTGCAGTCTGGCCGATAAGCGTGGGGACAGCATGGTGCCGCCCTTGTTGGAATGACGTCATCGGCTGCTCCGTTAGGAACCTCTCCTGGCCGCAGTCGGGCTCGATCACCGCGTTCCACAGCAGCACCGGGTCGTAGCCGAACTCCTGATGGTATAAACAATACTAGGTGTTAGCGTAGCATACCACAGAATTTATATAATGTCACCGTAAGATTGTGAACGTCGTTAGTTTATAATCTTACTCGCGATATTATAAACTTACGGAAAATTGTGAACTGACACCAACCATTTGATTACGGAACCCTAATAAAAAATAAAAATAAATCGTTTATTCAGTTATTTTTAACAGTACTCAAATAAACATAAATTCTGCCAAACTGCAAAGTAGTTTGTTGGCAGAAATATCTCCCCTATTATATAACTGGAAAAAAGGATTTTGTAACAGCTGACCACTCGCGGTTACGCCCGTATGGTTTTTCTTCTAATAAAAAAGTCACTAAGACGACTTTGTTCTGGATATTAGACCATTTAAAAAAAGAAAATTAGCCAATCCACGAAGACAAAGCCATTATTGGCATTTTGTACAAGTAGAGACAAACCATGTCTATCTGTCGGATTCGAATACAATCAACTGTCTTTAAAACATAGAATTAAGAAGATACGAGGAGGGATCAAAAAGTAGTGAGAATGAAATTGAATATATAATGACTATTGATAACTTAATAATTTATTTTTCTACATAGTCTCCGAGTCTCTCTACACACCGAGTCCAGCGGATTTTCCAAGGCTTCAATTCCTTTAAAAAAGAAGTTTTGTCTTGGTCCTGCAAAAAGCTCTCCACGGCATCCATCACCTCGTTATCGTCTTCGTACCTGTTTCCCCTTAAGTATTCTTTCAATTTGGGGAACAGATAAAAATCGCTAGGCGCCAGATCTGGTGAATAAGGGGGGTGGTCAACCAATTCGAAGCCAGCTTGCTGAATGGCAGCCATCGCAACTGCCGACCTGTGCGCGGGTGCGTTGTCGTGATGAAACAGCACGCCCCTTCGAAGTTTCCCTCTCCTTTTCTCTTTGATGGCATTCCTCAACTTGGGAATTAAAGCTGCATAATATTGGCCTGTAATAGTGGTTCCACGCTCCAGGTAATCAATCAACAATATCCCTTCTGAGTCCCAAAATATTGAGGCCATAACCTTGCCAGCCGATGCCACGGCACGTAACTTCTTCGGGGTCGGTGATGATGGCCGTTTCCATTGCGAAGATTGCTGTTTTGTCTCAGGATCAAAATGATGGACCCATGTTTCGTCCATTGTTACGAAATGAGACAAAAAGTTCTCAGAATCTTCTTGAAACTTGATTGATTGATTGATTGATATATACTTTATTGCACCAAAAAAGGGGTGTACAAAGGCGAACTTAATGCTATATAGCATTTTCTACCAGCTAACCTTTGGTGGTTAAGAGCAGGTTGAGAAACTTGTCCAACAATATCTTCGAAATGTCAAGTCGATTTTGTTTCTGACTGTCGGTTAACATTCTCGGCACCCATCTTGCGGAAACTTTTCTCATATTCAAAGATTGTTTCAATATGGATTGAATACTTCCATATGAAATGCCCGTTTCTTGAATTAAGTATCGGATGGTAACTCTTCGATCGCTCAATACAATTTTCTCGACTTTCGCAACTTTTTCTTGGGTGACTGACGTCGATGGGCGGCCGCAACGATGTTCGTCTTCCGTGCTCGTTCTCCCTACTCGAAATTGAGAAGCCCACCTTGCGACAGTAGAATACGGCGGAGCACTCTCCTAATGTTGCCTCCAAATCGCAATGAATCTCGTCGTTAACTTTTTTAAACAGAGGTATTTAATAACGGCTCGCACTTCGTTTTTCTCCATTTTCGAGAACACGTTCCGACACGAAGCAATCAAATGACTACATTCAGAAAAAAACAAAAGAGAATCGAAGATTTTTTTTCTTTATTAACATCACAAATATGTATCTGAGCTATGCCTGCCAGTATTTTTTTTTCTTACCAAGGAGTATGTCGTTCTCACTACTTTTTGATCCCTCCTCGTACATGTAAATGGAACAAGGCCACAGGGCACTTGGTTAAAATGTCAGTGCTACAAGGGTCTGTTTTAGGATCTTTTATGTTTTTAGTTTACATGAATGACATACTGTAGTGTACTCACTAATATTATAAACGAGAATGTATGAACTGTGGTTTGTTCTGCTTCTACGCCAAAATTATTAACCGGATTTGAATGAAATTTAGTAGATAAATAGATCAGGGACTGGATTAACACAATATGGGGGCGGACGTCTTGTGCAAAAAAACTTACAAACATGTTGTTCAGCGAGTTCGCGAAGTCTTGCCACGGCTTGATCCTGAGACACGCCACGTGGCGCTGAGTGGCTTGAGTATAACAACCGAGCAGACGCGCCTGCCGGACCGCTAGGTGGAGCTGATCAGTACCAATCACCACTTGGGATAGTGGTGACGAGCTCATCATTATTGCGCGGTGGAACAACCCTGGTAAAGAATAATTAAGAATGAATAAGAAGACACGGTGTTAACATCTGGCTAACACAGTGGCAATCTCAGCTCGATCTACCAGGTACTGTTTACACCAACCGCAGAGTGTTTACAAAACTGATATGTACCTACGCTCCCTGGCAATAGAAAATAAATAAATCATCACACACAACCAACTGATCAGTTCTATACCTTAAAATAGATATAAACTCCAGAAGCACAGAATAAGTAAAACTTAGGAAGTTATTGTTGTCTAAAATCAGAAAGTCGTCGTTAAGAAGGGATTGGAAAAAGTAACTTAATACATGACAATAATGAGCAGACCGACACAGATGTGAAATTATGGCAAATCACAGTTAATACAATGGAATTTTCTGAAAATATTCCCTAGAATCTGGACATTGGTTTTTGTATTTTCGCTGTTCATTATTTATATCTTAGCCCGAGGACGTCAACCACTGGACGGCAGCCACCCTTAAAGATCGCCACAACGATCTTGCTTGGACCGCATCCAGTGGCTTAGCCCGAGGACGTCAACTACTGGACGGCAGCCACCCTTAAAGATCGCCACAACGATCTTGCTTGGACCGCATCCAGTGGCTTAGCCCGAGGACGTCAGCTACTAGACGGCAGCCACCCTTAAAGATCGCCACAACGATCTTGCTTGGACCGCATCCAGTGGCTTAGCCCGAGGACGTCAACTACTGGACGGCAGCCACCCTTAAAGATCGCCACAACGATCTTGCTTGGCCCGCATCCAGTGGCTTAGCCCGAGGACGTCAACTACTGGACAGCAGCCACCCTTAAAGATCGCCACAACGATCTTGCTTGGCCCGCATCCAGTGGCTTAGCCCGAGGACGTCAACTACTGGACGGCAGCCACCCTTAAAGATCGCCACAACGATCTTGCTTGGACCGCATCCAGTGGCTTAGCCCGAGGACGTCAACTACTGGACGGCAGCCACCCTTAAAGATCGCCACAACGATCTTGCTTGGCCCGCATCCAGTGGCTTAGCCCGAGGACGTCAACTACTGGACGGCAGCCACCCTTAAAGGTCGCCACAACGATCTTGCTTGGCCCGCATCCAGTGGCTTAGCCCGAGGACGTCAACTACTGGACGGCAGCCACCCTTAAAGATCGCCACAACGATCTTGCTTGGCCCGCATCCAGTGGCTTAGCCCGAGGACGTCAACTACTGGACGGCAGCCACCCTTAAAGGTCGCCACAACGATCTTGCTTGGCCCGCATCCAGTGGCTTAGCCCGAGGACGTCAACTACTGGACGGCAGCCACCCTTAAAGATCGCCACAACGATCTTGCTTGGCCCGCATCCAGTGGCTTAGCCCGAGGACGTCAACTACTGGACGGCAGCCACCCTTAAAGATCGCCACAACGATCTTGCTTGGCCCGCATCCAGTGGCTTCCTTCACTAAATCGTCAGTTCATCTTGCAGGGAACCAACCTACGCTGCGACTTCTGGTGATACACTTGGCAAGAAAGAGATTAGCCAAGAGAAGCAGGAACATCCAAGCTCTACCTTTAGACATAGGCGACACCATGTGTAGTCCAATGCTGAGCGAGCCGGCACTGTACCCGGCCGCGGTGACTGAATCAGGGTTGCCACCGAAGGAGCGGATGTTACGTTGGATCCAGCGCAGGGCTACCACCTGGTCCTTGAAACCGTTGTTGCCGGGTGCCCATTTGTCTCCGGTGCTGAGGAAACCTGGGTAGCAACAAGACGAAACCAAACTTAATGATTGTAGTTGTTATTGTAGTGATTAAAGTTAATACCTTACTTGTGTTGTATTACTCTCTTGTAGCATCACAACTTCAGTGTGCATCTATAGTGTGGAACCCCCAGTATACGAAATACATTGACGTGATCGAGCATATACAGAAAAAAATTCTCAAACATATGAAATATAGATTTATAAACTATGACACACATTAGTTCATGTCATCAGAAACTAAAAGAGAACTCTCTTTACCTTGTTCCGAAAATTAATCTAAACTGTCCACGACCAAATCTAAGAAACAGAAATTCTACCTTTTTTCATCGAACTTATTATTCCAGAAACAGATTTTTTGCAAGGGCCTTATCTTGTACGTTGATGACGTCTTTTGTAATTATTAGTTTATTTAATAAATAACTAAATAAATAAAAATCTTCTTACAATGAAAAATGATATTGATATTTTCCAGCACAGCATTTCAAAATTTACAAAATTAATAAAAAAAAATAGTATTTTAATTTTATTTTAATTTTATTCTGTTTTTCTACAGTTTCGGTCTACCTATACCCTGTTTCGGATATCATTGGAAAAGTCTCTCATAGGATAAATTTCCAGATGTCTATCTCGATTAACTGACAAGTGTGAATCGCATATAACCGTTTTACGCCATACATATTAGGTCCTTACATATGAAATTGGCGTTTTGTCGTACTGGCCACTTTGATCACAAATTTCTCCTATTTGGTTAGGAATTCGAAATTCAAATTTATACAGCTATTTCCACATGTAGTTGTGTTTCGTAAACCGTCATTCATTTGTTTTTTTACTTATCTTTTTTCTGTTTGCATCGCTCGATTTACAAAATGGAAAATTTGAAATATCGCGTTATTTACGAGTACGAGTTCCACCGTGGCACCAGTGCTGCGGAAACGGCTCGAAGGGTTAATGATGTGTATGGCGGTTGTGTCGCAAAAGAAAACACAGTGCGTTTTTGGTTCCAACGTTTTCGTTCTGAAAATTTCGACCTGCAAAACAAGCCCCGTGGACGGCCGGAGACCCAAGTTGATAATGAAGCATTGAAGGCTATTGTGGAAGCGGATCCATCGCAAACCACGTCCGAGTTAGCTGCAGGCTTCGGTGTTAGTGATGAAACTGTTTTAATCCACTTGAAGCAAATTGGGATGATTAAAAAACTTGAAAGGTGGGTTCCTCACGAATTGAGTGAAGCAAACCGGCAAACGCGCGTCAACTGCTGCGTTACATTACTTGACCGGCACAATAACGAAGGGATTTTAAATCGAATCATTACCTGTGATGAAAAGTGGATTCTCTACGATAATCGGAAGCGCTCATCGCAATGGCTGGACCCTGGCAAGCCAGCCAAAGCCTGCTCCAAGCGAAAATTGACCAATAAAAAGTTACTTGTAAGCGTTTGGTGGACTAGCGCCGGTGTCGTTCATTACAGTTTTCTCAAATCTGGCCAGACGATTACGGCAGATGACTATTGTCAGCAATTGCAAACCATGATGGAAAAGCTAGCTGGTAAACAACCGAGGCTGGTCAATCGCTCTACGCCACTGCTGCTTCACGACAACGCTAGACCACACACTGCACAACAGACGGCTAGCAAATTAGAAGAGCTTCAATTGGAATGTCTAAGGCATCCACCGTACTCCCCGGACCTTGCTCCAACAGATTACCATTTTTTTCGAAATTTGGATAACTTCTTGCAAGGGAAAAAATTCAACTCAGATGGGGCAGTCCAAATCGCCTTCAAAGATTTTATTGATTCCCGTCCGAATGGTTTTTTTAGTAAAGGGATCAATGAACTACCTATGAGATGGCAAAAGTGCATAGATTACAATGGCTCATACTTTGATTAAATAAATATACTATATAAAAATTTTTCGACTTTTTGTTCCTCCCATACAAAACGCCAATTTCATATGTAAGGACCTAATATTTTGTGTCTTTTTTCCCTTGTTATTTGAAATGAAGTATAAATGTAATCTTTATTTTATTATATTTTTGTTTAACATAAAGTTCAGTACCTCACGACTGTCACATTATTGTTTTGTTTACCAACTGTAGTACTTTACATAAACTGATAGTGTTCGCTTAGTGGTACGCAAATGTTTAGCAAATAGTGGCACTAGCAATAGCACTTTATTGGCTTTTGTATCAACACAATGGTATTTTATATAATGTTAAAATTTAATGCAGTCTGTATCCCAAAAAATAAATAAATACCTACACTCCAGTCCCGCCGTTGAAGCTTTAATAAACTCTCAACATCCATAAAGTAAAATAAAGTAAGTATTTTTTTATTGCCAAATTGACAAATAAATCACGGTCTACCAATGCACCCACTAGGCGCGGCCTGTATCGTGGGTACAAATAACATTTCTACATTTGAGTGTAGCGCAAACTAAGATATTAACAAAAATATGAGAGGGAGAGTGTTAATAAAACAGCGTCCTAATACAAGACCACGGTCAGAGGTCGGTTTAGACTCAACTTTAGAGTACAACAAACTATGTTCTGGTATCAGACTAAAAATTTATGGAGTATCATGAAAACTTTGTTAAGTATATTTTTGTTTCAATTTCGGAAACCATAAAATGTAATTATTTATTTTTAGTGAAAATTGGTTCGTTACGTCAAGATTTTATTTTCGATATACATTATTAACCTAATGATCCAAGCCTATAGTTGATGGTGACCAGCACGATATACATTACTAACCTGATGATCCAAGCCTGTAGTTGATGGTGACCAGCACGATATACATTACTAACCTAATGATCCAAGCCTGTAGTTGATGGTGACCAGCACGATATACATTACTAACCTAATGATCCAAGCCTGTAGTTGATGGTGACCAGCACGATATACATTACTAACCTGATGATCCAAGCCTGTAGTTGATGGTGACCAGCACGATATACATTACTAACCTGATGATCCAAGCCTGTAGTTGATGGTGACCAGCACGATATACATTACTAACCTGATGATCCAAGCCTGTAGTTGATGGTGACCAGCACGATATACATTACTAACCTAATGATCCAAGCCTGTAGTTGATGGTGACTAGCACGATATACATTACTAACCTGATGATCCAAGCCTGTAGTTGATGGTGACCAGCACGATATACATTACTAACCTAATGATCCAAGCCTGTAGTTGATGGTGACCAGCACGATATACATTACTAACCTAATGATCCAAGCCTGTAGTTGATGGTGACCAACACGATATACATTACTAACCTAATGATCCAAGCCTGTAGTTGATGGTGACCAACACGATATACATTACTAACCTAATGATCCAAGCCTGTAGTTGATGGTGACCAACACAATATACATTACTAACCTAATGATCCAAGCCTGTAGTTGATGGTGACCAGCACGATATCCTTCTCGAGCAGATACTTGGGTCCAGCGACGTCGCTGCGGCCCGTCACGGAGTAGAACCCGCCGGGGTGGATGTACACGATCACGGGCAGGAGAGAAGTGCTGGGGACAATGTGGCATCAGTAGAAGCAACAGACGCTAAGTGTACAATAGGTATATAGCCATTCCTTCACAAGGTACAATCAAATAAAGGTATACCTACCTATTCATTCATCGAGGACATCCGCAAACGGCACGTATTTATTTTTACTATACCAACTTCAGTAAGACTGCGGAGCCTGCCGACTATATCATTACAGACAACAATAGTACCGCAAGTTTATATTGCACGACAAGACGTGACACTATTGACGGTTACTTTGGTATGTCGAGCATTTTATATTTTCGACCATATTGTAGGGGTGCTGAGCGTACAATAAATCAGTTCTGTAAATAAGGAATAACACGGACCCAAGACACTACCTTACAGTACAAATCCAATAAAACAGTTTTTTTTTTTAATAAAACTGTACCGGTTATTTTGGACATCCTTGACATCGGCTGAAATTATGAAAGAAAAGAAATCACCTGTTAGCACACTCTGGAGCGTACACGTTAAGCCGGAGACAGTCCTCATCCACCAGGAACCCAGGAGTGTACGAGGGTTGCGGGCAGGCCGGCCCATCCTCGCTCGCGTCCACTAGTACAGTATAGTTGGTGATCGGTACTGGAGGCTGAGGGGAAGAGTGGGGTTATGAGATGGAAATGATCGTATCGTGTGAGTTGTTAAGTCGATATCTTCCGTCCGGGAGACGCGGGTTCAATCTCCACCTGTTTTTTCGCCAGTGTTTTCAAATTTCGAATTTATATGTAAGTTTATTCGGCACTCTTACTTGAAAACATCGTGATGAAACCTGCACACTTTTGCGCAGAAATTCAAAGTGTGTCGCACTAGGCCAGCGTGGTCGACTAAGGCTCGATCGCTCTAATTCAGGGTAGGCTCGAGCCCCTCGGTGGGAACATATCATTATCATGAGCTGTTGATGAATGTCAGATTTATTTCATTTTTATTAATGCATTCATTTCATTTTTTTCATTTTTTTTTTACTGTATTCTGGCAAATAAATATTTCTGATTTCTGATTTCATTAACATAAATAGTGTTCGAAACAATATTACACCCTAATACGAGTATCTTAATATCCTAAATATAATCATGCTTTAGATATACTTAGAGCCACCACATGCTTCTGACATGATGGCTCAAGGGGCGACTGCCTTCCGAAACACGAACACTCATCTTTAGACATAGAGCCGCCACTTGCTTCTGACATGATGGCTCAAGGGGCGACTGCCTTCCGAAACACGAACACTCATCTTTAGACATAGAGCCGCCACTTGCTTCTGACATGATGGCTCAAGGGGCGACTGCCTTCCGAAACACGAACACTCATCTTTAGACATAGAGCCGCCACTTGCTTCTGACATGATGGCTCAAGGGGCGACTGCCTTCCGAAACACGAACACTCATCTTTAGACATAGAGCCGCCACTTGCTTCTGACATGATGGCTCAAGGGGCGACTGCCTTCCGAAACACGAACACTCATCTTTAGACATAGAGCCGCCACTTGCTTCTGACATGATGGCTCAAGGGGCGACTGCCTTCCGAAACACGAACACTCATCTTTAGACATAGAGCCGCCACTTGCTTCTGACATGATGGCTCAAGGGGCGACTGCCTTCCGAAACACGAACACTCATCTTTAGACATAGAGCCGCCACTTGCTTCTGACATGATGGCTCAAGGGGCGACTGCCTTCCGAAACACGAACACTCATCTTTAGACATAGAGCCGCCACTTGCTTCTGACATGATGGCTCAAGGGGCGACTGCCTTCCGAAACACGAACACTCATCTTTAGACATAGAGCCGCCACTTGCTTCTGACATGATGGCTCAAGGGGCGACTGCCTTCCGAAACACGAACACTCATCTCAATTTTCCGATTCAAATGTATGTAATATGTGCTGCTGTGCTGTGGACAGTGCAGCCTCACAAAAGTGTTGTTTGACGGTTGTACGGTTAATGACCCTACACTACACTATTATTTATTTAGAACGGAAACACTCACTTTATTATTAAGTGTTATAGGTACATATACTTTGCACAGTTGCGGCATGTTTGCTTCGATTTGCATTCGTTGTCAGCATATTGTGTGAATAAACAATTCGTGTACACTTTAAATTCTCTTACTGTTTTTAGCTTCTGTACATACGTCGATTATAGGGGGGTCGAAAATGGCCTGAACTGCTTCGAGAAAAGGATGGTACGGCCGTGCCGCATTTTTGCTCGACTTGACGGGGGCACGTTGTTTCATTGTAGGGAAACTTTTTAGGCGTTGAAATTTGTAAATTATTTTGATGTCATATCCGTATGTCGTTAACTAATGTCTTTGTTGATTAGTTTCAGTTTTGCGGCGAGCTGTTTAGTGTGCTGTAAACTTTCCCTCCAAAAAGTCATAAAACTCTTTTAATGTATGTAGCTCCCTACGATCCTTCAATGCATCTATGTACGGCATCTAATTTCTGGTCTAGAATATGCACGATAATGGGGTCAAATGTGCTTATATATATGCACACCCAGGTTTCTAATAGCATTGAGGCTCTCTCGCGTGACGTCATGCATCGTTCTGCTAATGTTGTTGATTAATGTTTATGTTAAGTTCCTCAACATTCTGTTTTTGTTGTTCAGTGTTGGTGAATTAGCTGACGTTCCTGGTGTTGTCTCCCTCTCATTTTCCTCCAACTCCGAATCCTAGTAACTCTCAATGTAAGAACACGTAGCTAAATAAAAATTTCTTCGTTGCCTCGTAGTATTCGCCAGTATTATTTTACTACTTTTACTTTACACTTGTTTCAAAAAAAGTTATATTTTTTTAATTTAAATTAAGATTTTTACAAATCATTTTTCGACGTCAAAGCTAACATGGATGGTTCGATCTTCATACTGAGATAATCTTTGATGATTTGTTTTAAATTCACTAAACAATATTCTGTCAGTTCCGTTAATCTTTACGCCGCAACAGTGCGTCTCTTCTGCTTGCTCTCTTTCTTAAAACCATTAAATATTGCCAAGATATCCTCGTGAATCTCGGATTGTTTAGCTAGTAGTTCATCTATTGTTATGTTGTTAATTGTTCTGTTTCTTGTTTAATGTTAATGTTGTAAGTAGTTCTTCTGCACACACTAGTCCTGCTGATGGTCTGCTATGTTGTGCGAACATCTAGATCTTGGTAAATAATATGTGATTTACTTATTTTATCACTTAATTGTTCCTAGTGACTTGTTAAACTACGTACCTACAACATGTTCGTTAATTTTGATTATCTGTATTTATACGTTTTAATTTAATTTATTTAGTTATGCTTCTGTGCTAATTGTCATTTTTCACATTTAGATTACATATTTGGCGATCCATGCTTTGTATGGGTCGGTCAAATGCTTTTGTTCTGCGTTTTGAACTTGAACCGTTAAACGGTTATATTATGTAATTGTATCAGCTGATTTTGCTTGTGATCGCAACATCATTGATCATTATTTCATGCTTTGGTTCCACTTTGCGAAAACGCTTTCGATTCCGGGACAAGAATTGACGTTGCTGTCACATACACGAGCTCGGACTTTTTCTGAAATGTCCAACTTTCCGGAAATTCCAGGGTCCCAGTACGAGACTACACTCGAGCTATCCCGTATGCTGCCTACGTCCCTGCAGCCGACACTACCATAACTGTCAGACCGTGACGTCATCCACCAACTACAACTGCCAGGGAAGTGGACACCTTTTTTAACGTTCCGAACCGACTCAGTTGAATCGTCTTACCCGCGACCCGGACCTTTCTACATTTAGTTTTTTTTTTTAATTTACAATATAGCAATTTTAATTATTTTTTTAGTTTTATTTAAGAACCTATTATCTAGTATTTGATGTTGACATCTACTAACGTCACAATGGCAAGTGTGATTAAGCACCTTCTCGATTAACCGGGGATTTCCGCTGGTGGAAGGCCGGCAACCGATTGCTAACACACTTTAATTAATCTCACTCAGTTCACCAATCCGGCTCGAAGACATGTATAAAATGTTGATTGAATGAACGCCCGCTCCGCGCGCCGCGGTGCGTGTGGAAGAGTGCGCTGTAGCTACCGACCGAACACCACCCGCACGATAAAGAAGAAACAAACAAAAACAAATAGCATTGTATTTACCTTAAACCTTAGCATTCCAGTAGGCGGCTCAGCGTACCGCACCCCGCGGTAGGCCTGGAACCGTCTCCCCCCGCGCGTCTCCATCCACGAGCCGAGGATGCGTCCTGAAGGGGTCTGCGTCACCGGACCGGGGCATGCCGTGGTGGGCAACGCTGGTGGAAGGGTTTACGAATAACAGAGACATTAGGTAGTGAAGGTGCAACGAATAGAAAAGTACTGAATCCAAAATTTTTAAAAAGAATACATACGTGAGAGCAAAATAACGCAAAATCTCTCGGGTATAGTAGGTTAAAGCCCAAGTCACACAGAGCGGGAGCGGCGCGGTCCGGGGCCGGGACAAGCGGGATGGCGCTATGCCGCGCCATAGCACCGTCCCGCTTTCCCGGCCCCGGACCGCCCCCAGCACGGCTCTGTGTGACTTGAGCTTTATAATATATTTATAACTTTTATTTGTACCACAATTTTCTAAATTCGCAAAAAAAAGTTTTTGAACTCTCTTACAAATTGACTCGATCAGCTGATCTGTATGAAAACTATTATTTTTTTGAGAATTGATGGAACAAAAGTTGTTCAGTTTCATGTCCTGACTTCCTGACCTACTGCCCGAGGTTTTGCGTTATTCTGCGTTGTATAACCGCGCTCATATCCCCAAAGGGAAAATGGCTCGAGAAAACACATTCAAATCACGTTTGAATAATTATTTATATTTTATTTTTTCTTTGTTATCAAAATGTGTACAACTCGTGAGACTTTAAAACGTTAATTTTATTTCACCTGGATGTAGTGTTTCCTTCAAGAAACAAGTAAAGTAAGGTAGTAGAAGTAGTTAAGTATGTAGGTACCTATAATAATTCCGAGGTATAATCACATAAATGTAAATGGACTTGCCTAATGTAACTTTTCTTGGTTATAAGGAAGGTGATATGAATTGATTTTTTGAAGGTGAATAAATAAAGTGGATTTCCCGTTCGCCGACGCCTGCGCACGCCTGCCACAGACGCTCGTCCCCATCATCATTGGATGTTTACTACGCCTGCGCACGCCTGCCACAGACGCTCGTCCCCATGATCATTGGATGTTTACTTTTTTCCTGTCCAATCTTATCTGCGTAGGCGTTGTCAAGACGATTCGGTATTTTTTCCTCATTCAAGGGAATAAACTTGATCATTCGCTCAAGGATAACTGGATACCAAGCTAAGTAGATGCAACCGGTTGTTTTCTTTGTTGGGTGAAAACAGTCTATACTGACTTAAAAGGTTTACCAAACAGCACATAGGTAATTACTTTAAACAACAACCACAACAGAACACACAACTTAATATTTTTTGTATCAAAATACTTATTAAAATTTGGACTCTCATAATTGGTATGAAACATTGTTTTAGGTATATTCCGTGTATGAAACCAACACCAACTCATCAAATCGGGGCGACTTCTCTTTATTTAAGTTGTTTATTTTCATGCGCCATGCGGCGTGCTGTCTACACCTTAGGTTTTTGCATAGGTAACTGAGATAACATGATTTTATAACCTATTATTGTCTTGTTCTTAAACAAAATTATACACTCACCGGCACATCTAATCGCCCACCCTTGTATTTTGGGTTAAATTTTAACTATGCTTATTGTTATACATTACAATTTTATTGATTTGTTGATAATTTTACGATAAATTAAACACAAGTAAATAAACGTTAAATTAACAACTTTTTAACTGACATCAGCGCTGTAACTAATAGAATTATAAAGAATCACGAGTATTCCCTGAAATGAAGAGTGGGCGGTTAGATGTGCCGGTGGTGAATCTACTAAGTAAACAAATAAGCACTTACGTTTAGCAGTGGTCTGTCCATCAGGCCGGCAGTCATCCTTACCTGCGCGCACGCAAGTCAGAAGCGCGGTCACAAACAGACACAGCACTGGGTACCACATTTCGCTGGCTGAGACACCGCGCGAATAACACGCGATAAGGAGTTCGCGCGCTTATAAGACAAGTAACTAGGATGAGTCAAAACCACGGCAATATTTTATTGTTGTAAGTACATCAGACTATATTGTATTTATTTGTTTTTTAATGGAGCTGTTGGCGACAACGTAACGTGGGTAACGTTACATTTTTGGGTGAGGGCTGACATATGCATGTCTTTAGTCATAATTATTTTATACTAAGGTGTTTAATGATGCACCGGGGTATATATCTTGCGTATAGATGCCAAACAGATTTTTTTCGTTTTAAACTAACTGGTTTAAAAAAAAACGCTTAAAACCGATTTAAACCAATTCGGGCAGCTTAAAATGAAATTTCTGGGGACAAGATGACCACGTTTTTTTTCATAATACAGACAATTTAGACATTAGGAGCTGTAATTATGTACTTCCATTGATGAACATGGCTCCGTTCTTCCATCGAGCGAGTATCAGAAAACCAGCTACATACATCTATCAATTTAGACATCAGGAGCTGTAATTATGTACTTCCATTGATGAACATGGCTCCGTTCTTCCATCGAGCGAGTATCAGAAAACCAGCTACATCCATCTATCAATTTAGACATTAGGAGCTGTAATTATGTACTTCCATTGATGAACATGGCTCCGTTCTTCCATCGAGCGAGTATAAGAAAACCAGCTACATCCATTTATCAATTTAGACATTAGGAGCTGTAATTATGTACTTCCATTGATGAACATGGCTCCGTTCTTCCATCGAGCGAGTATAAGAAAACCAGCTACATCCATCTATCAATTTAGACATTAGGAGCTGTAATTATGTACTTCCATTGATGAACATGGCTCCGTTCTTCCATCGAGCGAGTATAAGAAAACCAGCTACATCCATCTATCAATTTAGACATTAGGAGCTGTAATTATGTACTTCCATTGATGAACATGGCTCCGTTCTTCCATAGAGCGAGTATAAGAAAACCAGCTACATCCATCTATCAATTTAGACATTAGGAGCTGCAATTATATACTTCCATTGATGAACAGGGCTCCGTTCTTCCATCGAGCGAGTATAAGAAAACCAGCTACATCCATCTATCAATTTAGACATTAGGAGCTGTAATTATGTACTTCCATTGATGAACATGGCTCCGTTCTTCCATCGAGCGAGTATAAGAAAACCAAGCATACCTACATCTATCAATTTTATTGAAATATCAATGCAGAAACAAAAGTAACGTGCAATTCTTTTTACTTGATATTTACTTTATTTAGTCAAGAAATACATATATTACATAAAAGTCACGCTTTTTAGGAAAAATGAGGCTTAGTGAGAGATTTTTTTATTTTTGAATACATAATTGTCAACACCAGACCACGTGACTGCTGTTTTAAATTTTAAACTGGTTTTAAACGGTTTCTTTACAACTATAATCTTGCGCGTTGGTAATAACGTCTAGTGCAACAAAAATGTATAGCTTGGTGTGCTGTCTACTGTGCATCGACGGTCTATAGTACAGTCGGCTGACGAGTTACCTGATCCCATTATTCGAAACCAATAGTACTTGTAAATTCATGACAAAACAAGCATAAACCATTCGGGAGGAATATAACTATGCGGCTGTATGCAAACAAGCAAGTATGAGGAAAACCGAGCAGATCCGGTTCAAGTCCCGTCCAGGATCGTTTCTTTTTCTCGTTCAATGGCAAATGGAGCTAGACACTTACTTTACAAATACCTCCCCTACTGTTACGCAATACAGGTGCTCACAGCAGTCAAGGGTAGTTAGAAACGTCCAGCTGCGTGTGCTGGCTTCATAGACGTCGATTTCATTATTATAAGACGAATATATATGACAGTAATTTTAATTATTCAAAATATGCTCAAACGAGGAAATGTCTCTCGTCTCAGCCTTTTTCTTCACACTACAGACATGTCCGTCCATTGGTAAGTCTCACACAGCCCGCAATGAAATGAAACACAAGCGTATCAGAGCGACTTGCTACAGGGAAAAACCCAAACAAAAATGCCAACTACTGTTAGACAATGTACAGTGAACAGCACATCAAGATATACACCGTTGCGTTGGTTAATTGGTTGGTCTTGCGGTTAAAGTCGTTTGAAAAAAAAAAGCTTGTGTGCTGTCCTCTGTACTTAGTTTGATTTTATCTGTACCCGTCGTTTAGTATATTTTACTCTAATTAACAATAATATTATTATGACTATTATTACAAATATTTTTACTTTGCGATTTTCATCTGTTTATCTATTTATATGTGTTGCCATTGGCAATCGATAAAAGGAAGATAGTTTTTTCTTTGTAACACAAGTAAGTTCTTTGGACGTTATTAACTACTAAAACGATTAAGTACCTTGGCGTTATAATTGATCAACATCTCAACTTTAAACCGCACGTTGAAGCTCTTGCTGCTAGGGTCCGTAAATTAATTTACGTGTTTAAAAATCTTAGACACGCTACTAGTCCAGCCCTTCTTCGAACAGTTTATCTTGCGCTCTGTCAATCTTTACTAATAATTGTATTACATCTTGGGGTAGTACACACTGAATTAGAAAGAGCGCAAAGAGCCATCCTCAAAGTTAGCACTTTTCGTCCCTTTATATATCCCACTACAAGACTACTCGCAGAGTGTGATGTCCTTTCCGTTCGTCAATTGTTTATTTTACAAGCGATCGCCAAAAAACATCCTTTAGTTCCATTCGATCCAGCATTTATAAACCATCACAGGCGGATAGATAGGGTTTGTCAAAGTGAACGTTTTCGCACTGCCCACTCACATCATTTTTCTGCTTTCTTGGCTCTTTCCTAAACAATAAGCTAAACTTCTACCTATCCATTTATTCTATGAATTTAATACTATGCAAAAAAACTGTAACAAAATTGCTTAAATGTAAATCATATGAGGAGACTGAAAACCTATTAGCAGTAATTAGTTAACCAAATTACCTTATTTTAAATAATTATTATTTTAAAAACTCTTTGATAACTCTTACTTTATAAGCACTTACTAACCTGATTCCTAAGACACAGGTATTTACTTACTTAGTTTAGGAATCATATTGTTAACTCAGCAAATTGTTTTATATTAATGCTTACAACTTAGTTTTTATTTTGTTATTGTGTAAATTGATAAAAATAATATTAATTATAAATTTTACTTAGTAGTTCTGTACAATGTTTATATTATCCTAAGATTTCACAGAATAAATTTATCTTTATCTTATCTTATCTTTATGACTTTTTTTGTCATCAAAGTTTGTACGAGTATTTGGGCTTACATGGGTGAAATAACACAATAATTGACGAGAGGTATGACGTATAATAATAATATTTACATCCGGCACGATTTACTCTAGACATTCCCATGCACAGTACAACCATAACGCGAGTTCATCGCACACTGGTGTCGGACTCTGCAAACACACGACTCTACTAATTAATACCGTAGTTAATACATTAACTGATACACCACACACACCACACCTGGTTTTCAGGAGCATTTTCCTGTCAATCTTAGTTTAGATGAGAACCTTTTTAGAACACCATTCTTTAATTAAATATAGAGTATAAATTTTAAAAATTATTTTATAAATAGAAATTCATAAAAAAAAAGTTTTAATTACTAAATAGCTCAAAATATATCCCGTACAGTGGACAGCACATCAAGCTATGCGTTTTTGTTACAAACTAGACGTTATTGTTATTATCAACGCGCAAGATACCCTAGTGTATACGAGTAGCTTGATGAGCTGTTCACTGTACATCTCATGTCCTTTTCCTCAACATTAGAAGCTATAACTTTATGTAATAAATGTCTAACTATTGGAAGGCAGTTAGATAGGTTTACCAGGGGGCCGTTTCACGAAGCTACAAGTTACAAATTACGTACAATTCGATGTACATTGCGTAGACATTGAGTTTAAAACGATAAGGCCTTACAGTTCAGACGAATTAACTACGCAATGAATATCAAATTGTAACTTATTACTAGTAAATTGTTGCTTCGTGAAACGGGGCCCAGTTGACTGTAAGTCGAGTCGTGTGTTTGCGCGAGCGACGCCTTCAAGGCGCCAAAACGCTCGAGTCAACCGTAATACACTTACAACTTTAATGCTAGTTTGAGCTAGATAGGACAGACTGAGGCCTCGGTTCGGGAAGTCATGCTCTAATCCTAATTTTAAAATTCAGCTATCCTATTCGTTTTTATGACCAATGAAAGAGAAGTTATGAATTTAGACGAATGAATGATTTGAAACTAAACCTAAAATAAGGGCATAGCTGTCAGATTAAGAGATTATTAAGTCGCATGTTTTAAGTGCTCTCTAAAATTGTGCAATCGACGCGGCCATAAGGTTCAAATTCGATGTTTGACAGCTCTAATATTAGAATGGCCATCTCCTGTCCTTTTTCGATCTTTAAAACGTGAAAAGGACGGGCGAACTTAATTTAAGGATTAGAGCGTGACAGTAACAAATAGCCTCTGAGTATTATTTTTACTTTCTAACCGTCAAAGCCAGAGGTTCGACCGCAACGTTCCAAAACTAAAATTAAGTTATTTCTGTAATTTACGTAAAAAAAAACTTTAAATATGGCGCCCGTTCAAAAAATACAGTGTCAGGAGTCGAATATTTTATATTTTAATTGTCAATAGATGCATTAAATTGTATTTTTGGTGGTATGTAAACGTCTCGTCACACTTATTTTTTAAGATGAACGTGATACTTATCATTCACAATGATAACTTACATCAAGGGCTATAATATGCCTGTCGTTTATCTGCTGTCTCATTCATTTTCTATTACCACAAAAAGGACAGGACGATCATTATCTTAAGTGGAGTGGAACCGTTGCTTGTGGTCAAAGCCTTAGGCAATGTTATTCAGGCGATTATAAAGATGGAAAGTTGTCATTATTTTTAAAAAGTTAAATGTGTCATGATTTAATTTACTACAGAGTAATGTGAATGAGAATGTTGTTCAGTTAGGCTATACAACTGAATAATTTCCATGGGCTAACTGAACAACAAAATATGATGAACGATTTCGAGTTTTATCAATACACTTAGTCATAAAAATATTAAATTTATAAAAAAAAATTGCATAGATGGCGCCACAAGTCGGACTTTTCACTAACACATTTACAAATTACGGAGCAACATTAAAATTATTTTAATTTTGAGATTATTGAACAGATTGCTTAACAATTTCACATCACATCGTTGAGAAACATTTATTTACAAACTACGACGGAAATTATGGCAACACTGAAAAGCCAGTGCTGCCAACTTAAGCATAGTAGATAATACAATTTATAAAATATGGTTTTGAATTGCTTGTGTTTTGGGAGATAGGTGTTGGGGCTACAGCTTGCTTGTACTTACGCAATTCATTGGAAGTTAATATTATCTAAAAATACTTGTTTTTCTACGACAACGCGCGAAGATTTCAAAAACGGCTGGTGATTACATTTTAAAATGGCGCATAAATCTTAAATCATAAAACTTTTAGAAAAATATAATATTTCTAATTAAAGCTTTAATCAGATTATACAGGGCCGGGCCGAACTCTATAATATCAATATCATTGTTAATTTATAGATAAAATGGTAAACTATTGTAACATTCGCGTGTCATCGTAACTACTACATTAAATAGACCAATCACGTCGCGTACAAATTATCCTCGCACGTCATTGGTCCACGAAAGCTCGCTTGCAATTGGCTAGCTTACCGACGAATGACGTGCGAGCATATTTCAAGGATTCATTCAAAGTTACTTTGCCACTGACAGTACTAATCGATTGCAGACCATGACAAAGGAGCAAATATCCTTTTACGTGAACGTGCTATTTTATTTAAATCCAAAGTGGAGGAATTTCATACAGCGTCCTTGTCACACAACCTACTATTAGAAGAGACAATTACAAACGTCAAAGGTGAGATAACTAGCTGTCCGAGGCAAGGCTGCGTTCGTTTGCACTAATTTCAATCTTATACTAAGCCGTCGTGGAATTTCAATCTTTTTGTGTTTTAAAAAGGAAACAACTAAAACGCCAAATAATAAAATAACCATACGAAAAATAAATTACAAATATTGATCAAGAGAGCGATATCAATCATGAGCAATATGTTACTAACGCAGCCTGTTGGCCTGTCTGTCATAGTGAGTGATACCGATACACTATAATAAATTACAAATATTGATCAAGAGAGCGATATCGATCATGAGCAATATGTTACTAACGCAGCCTGTTGGCCTGTCTGTCATAGTGAGTGATACCGATACACTATAATAAATTACAAATATTGATCAAGAGAGCGATATCGATCATGAGCAATATGTTACGAACGCAGCCTGTTGGCCTGTCTGTCATAGTGAGTGATACCGATACACTATAATAAATTACAAATATTGATCAAGAGAGCGATATCGATCATGAGCAATATGTTACTAACGCAGCCTGTTGGCCTGTCTGTCATAGTGAGTGATACCGATACACTATAATAAATTACAAATATTGATCAAGAGAGCGATATCGATCATGAGCAATATGTTACGAACGCAGCCTGTTGGCCTGTCTGTCATAGTGAGTGATACCGATACACTATAATAAATTACAAATATTGATCAAGAGAGCGATATCGGTCATGAGCAATATGTTACTAACGCAGCCTGTTGGCCTGTCTGTCATAGTGAGTGATACCGATACACTATAATAAATTACAAATATTGATCAAGAGAGCGATATCGATCATGAGCAATATGTTACGAATGCAGCCTGTTGGCCTGTCTGTCATAGTGAGTGATACCGATACACTATAATAAAATTTTAACTGTATAATAGACTAAATACATTTTCACGATATAGGTAGGTATATCTAGCACGTACATTTTGTAATATCATTCTTTCTACCATTAGTTGGCAACGGGCTAACTGATTGAGTCACAGACACACACACGCACACACACACACACACACACACACACACACACACACACACACACACACACACACAAACACAAACATAATCATCAACATCGTTTCATGTCTTTGAGTATTTCTAAATAATTTGATATGCTCAAAGTTTTGTTTTTTTTTTCTATTGAGAATTAGTTCAGTTTCCGAAAAGTGAAGCTAGTCAATATATTTTTTTATTTATGGCCCGGCTACTAGAGTTTAAAGCATGGTCTTGTTGCTATGACTTTACCGCGATATCCATTGGCATTTGTTTACGGTGTCCAAGTTTACGGTACTCGATCATAAACCATGGAATACTGATTTTGTTTAATGGAATTTAAATTTCTTAATCACTCTACTAAGGATCATTTTAAACAAATATTTCTCAAGTTGTTTGGTTTCACAAACTTTTTGTCGAATGATCTAAATCTCATCAGTTTATTGAATTTGTGTTGAGTACAATGTTAACTTTAGTCATGGCAACATTGTATTAGTTAGTTCTCAATTGTGCCACCACTGTATGAGGTCGCTATGTTCGTTTTTTTTTTTATAACTTCCTGTTTATCTGTGTACCAAACCGTGTAACGTGTAACTTTTCTCCTGCAATAAACTCTGTCCAAACAGATTTATTTCTTATTTCCTGCCTGCCCCCTAATAGGTTATGGGCCCAGGACTATAAATCTGTTTTCAGGGTCGTGGCAGAGTTTTTTTTGTTTTGGCGAGGCATCCAGTAAAATTTGGAGGTTATCAGCGGCACAGAGTGGCATGCGGTTTTCGTGATGGAGCAGGCGCAAAACAGTTTGAAGTTGACTGGTGGGGACAATTGGGCTGTCTGGAAGTTCCAGATGGAAGTAGTTTTTAGAGGAAGAGGCCTGTTCAATATTGTAAGTGGCGAAGTTGTACAACCGGAAAAAATTGATGAAAAAACAAAATGGCTGCATAATGATGCTAAGGCGCAGGAACTAATTGTCACTCGGATGGAAGTAGCGCCACTCACGCATCTATTGTCTTGTACAACATCTGCCAGCATGTGGACAAAGTTAAAGTCCGTGTATGAAAAAGAGTCTGCAGTAAGCATACATCTACTTCAGCAAAAGTTTTTCTTACTCCAGTTTAGTAATGAAACAGTGCTTACGTTTTTGTCAAAATTAGAAGAAATCAACACTAAATTGAAACAAGCGGGTGAACCACTTTCAGAGAAAATGATTATCACTAAAGTGTTAATGTCTTTGCCGGAGAAGTTTAAACACTTTCGCTCAGCCTGGGAGTCCGTCCCCATTGAGAAGCAAACTCTAAACGAATTGACCTCTAGATTACTCATCGAAGAAGAGAGGAACGATCAGCCCGATCAGTTAGAGGTAGCTTTGGCCAGTGCAACCAAGCAGCCAGGTAACTGTTACACTTGTGGAAAGCATGGCCATTTTGCAAGAGATTGTAAAGCAAAAGGAAAGAGAGAAACAAGAAGTTGCAACTATTGTAAGAAGAGAGGGCATTTAAAGTCTGATTGCACATTATTGAAGTCCAGGGAAAGTAGCAAGTGTTCAGATGTGAACGCTTTTATGTGTTTAAGTCAAGATGTTGACCATGGAGACTTTTGGTTTATGGATACAGGTGCGAGTGAGCATATGTGCAGCAAGAAAGAACTGTTCAAGGAAATAAACTGTGTGAAAAGCTCAATGAAAGTTACTGTGGGAGACGGTAAACTTCTTGATGTGATTGGGCAAGGCACTGTGGAGTTGTATGCTTGGAATGGGGCAAAGTTTATCAAAACGGTATTAAGTGGAGTGCTTTTTGTGCCCGAACTGAAATTCAATCTGTTTTCGGTGGGAACTGTATTGGACAAAGGTTTTTGTTTAGTGTCAAACAAGGATCAATGTGAATTTGTGAACATCAAAGGTGAGATTCGTGCATTATCGATACGCGTCAACAAAATGTATCGTATGTTGTTTTCGTTAAACGGAACGCAATCGGACTTGTCTTTGATTAAAAGTGAAAAAAAAAACTTTGCGGCTGCATCATGTGTATCGGAACCTAGTTCGGAACGCAGTAGTGATAGTGACGTTTCTGACATTGACATTTGCGAATCTTCGGTCGATGTGTTTGGTTTAGTAAATTTGTCTAAAAAGATTGAAAATTTGAGTGTTTGGCATCGGAAAATGTGCCATCAAAACATTGCGCATATAAAAGAGTGGTTGTTGCGTAAAGGAGTGGACTTTATTGACGATTACGTCGCCTGTGAGGAATGCTTGGCGGGCAAACAACACCGCTTGCCTTTTCCCTCCAGCACGTCCAGAGCTACAGCACGGCTTGATTTGGTTCATGCAGACGTCTGCGGACCTATGGAGACTCGATCGCTTGGAGGTGCCAGGTATTTTCTGCTTCTAAAAGATGATTTTTCGGGATATCGTACAGTGTTCTTTTTGAAACATAAGGATGAGGTTAAGGGCTTAATTAAGAACTTTATTGCAAAAGCTGAAAGAGAAACCGGTGTAAAATTGAAAGTTCTTAGGAGTGATAATGGACTGGAGTTTATGAACGCTGATTTACGTAGTTTTTTGGATGAAAATGGCATAACTCATCAGCGAAGTACCGTGTATACGCCGCAGCAGAATGGAAGAGCTGAAAGAGAGATGCGTACCCTAGTTGAAGCTGCACGTTCAATGATGTCAGGTATGTCGAAACATTTCTGGGCTGAAGCAATAAACACGGCAGCCTATGTTCTAAACAGAACCGGTCCAAGTCCTGTCAGAGGTAAAACTCCTATTGAAGCCTTTTATAGCAAAGATTATCCCTTGGAAGCTTTAAAGGTTTTTGGAGCACGTGTATCTGTTCTCGTTCCGAAAGAAAAGAGACTGAAGCTAGATCCCAAAAACAAGATAGGTTTGTTTATGGGTTATGATACTGAAGTGAAAGGATATAGAACATATATATCTTCCACGAGGAAAATTGAGGTGCATCGTGACATAGTTTTCTTACCGCTAGCAGCACCTGAAGGCAAAGAAAAGTCTCGAGTCCCTGTGTTAGAAAAGGATATCTTAGGTGATGAGGAAAGTTTGAATAGGGAGCTAGCATCAGAAGAGGAACAGAAAGAAAACGGAGAAAAAGAAGAAATTGAGATAGAGGAGATAAATTATAGTCAGCCGACTTTGCAGTCAGAAGACAAAGACTTTGAGGAACAGGATTCATTTAAGGATGCAGAGCAGAATGCTTCAGAAGATGAGCTGGAAGATAATGTGAGGCTGTATAACTTGAGACACAGAGAGAACCTTCATCCACCGAAGTACCTAGAAGACTATGACCTTGGGTTGATGATGGTAATGACTGATGATGACCCCTGCACCTACACTGAAGCAATGTCCTGTAGTGATGCTGAAAATTGGAAAGGTGCCATTGCAAGAGAGATGCAAGCCCTAGAAGAAACAAATACTTGGGATTATGTAAGTAAACCAAATGATTGTGATATTATCGATACAAAATGGGTTTTTAGGCGAAAAAGAGATGAGAAAGGTAATATTGTGTCTTATAAAGCTCGTCTGGTAGCTAAAGGTTTCCAACAAAAAATAAATTATTCTGAAATTTACAGTCCAGTAGCAAAATTAACTTCAGTAAGGCTTTTTTTAGTTTTTTGCAATGAGAATAACTTTCCTATTTACCAATTAGATGTTTGCAGTGCTTTTCTTTATGGAGAAATAGTTGGAGATTTTTACATTAAATTACCTATTGGATATTGTAGTAAAATGAATGGAAAGGTTTGTAAGCTTAGGAAGGCTCTGTATGGTTTAAAGGACTCACCCAAAAATTGGAATGTAAAGTTTCACAATGTAATAACTGGCTTAGGATTTAAAAGAAGTGACTATGAGTATTGTTTGTATATTAAGACAGGAAATAGTAACCAAAAAACATACTTACTTTTATATATCGATGATCTGCTATTAGCGTCAACTTGTGAGAGTGAAATTATTAGTTTAAAATTGTTACTAAGTAAAAATTTTAAAATGAAGGACTTAGGAATGATTAGAAACTATTTAGGAATGAATATTGTACAAAATTTAAGTAAGGGAACCATTTCTATTTCACAGAATGCTTATCTTGAAAAAGTTTTAAAAGATTTTGATATGATTGAATGTAACTCAGTTTCAACTCCAATGGAGGAGAATTTAGATCACAGTGTGTTAAAAAGGGAAAAATCTGAGAATGATGAAGTTGAGAAAAGATGTAGAAGATTAATAGGCGCTTTAATGTATGCAATGCTATGTTCTAGACCTGATATTTGTGTAGCAGTTGGTATTCTTAGCAGATATCAATCATGTGCAAGCATGGATCTATGGAATGCCTTAAAGCGTGTATTACGTTACATTAAGGGAACTTTAAAATTGTGTTTGGTTTTTATTAAGAGTGAAAATTGTACTGATGTTATAACTGGTTATGTAGACTCGGATTGGGCTGGTGACAGAACTGATAGAAAATCTACAGGGGGTTATTTTTTCAAAGTGATGGGTTGTACTGTTTCATGGGTGTCAAGGAAGCAACCTACAGTTTCTCTGTCATCAACTGAATCTGAGTTTGTAGCTTTAAGTATGGCAGCAAGCGAAGCCTGTTGGCTCAGTAACCTGTATTGTAGTCTGTCTGGTTTTCAAACAAATGTTGTACTATTTGAAGATAATATGCCTGTGATTAGCCTTTGTAAAAATCCACAGTTTCATCATAAACTTAAGCACATAGATGTTAAAGTTTTATTTGTAAGAGAAAAAGTTTTTGCTAAGAAAATTATATTGAAGCATATTGGAACAAATGAGCAACCGGCAGATGTCTTAACAAAGCCGTTAGGTAGGGTCAAATTTGAAAAATTTAGAAGCATGTTGGGACTTTAGTTTTTTTTAACATTGAGGGGGGGTGTTGAGTACAATGTTAACTTTAGTCATGGCAACATTGTATTAGTTAGTTCTCAATTGTGCCACCACTGTATGAGGTCGCTATGTTCGTTTTTTTTTTTATAACTTCCTGTTTATCTGTGTACCAAACCGTGTAACGTGTAACTTTTCTCCTGCAATAAACTCTGTCCAAACAGATTTATTTCTTATTTCCTGCCTGCCCCCTAATAATTTGGAATGTATGTGACTCAAAGAGTAGCCCCGCACGTCGCGCGTCGCCCGTATGGCATCCGGTTTGTATCGACTTTGCGTCTCATCACATCTTACTAGTTTACTACTTCGCGAACGTCACATTTCACTCGTATGATCTGTCCAAAAGATATTCGATTAACTCGGAATTAATTGGCAACACTGTTGATTTTTAAGCCAATTTATTTGCTGCTCTTAGTGGTTGGTTACCAATCACTGTCAGTTTGTCTGGTGCTGACACTGACATTGGGAACGAATTTAGTTCCATTATTATTTAATTTCTACTTTTTGTGTCGCACAGTATATTGTGATATGATGTACGTTTATGTAGATGGCAACACTCAATTCTCAAAATACCACAGAAAAAAACAAAGTACAGCATTTAGTAAAATGAGACATTCCGAAGTCAAACCTAAAAATTAAAAATACATGTTACAAAAACAATATCACTCATTATGTAAATTCGATCCAAAACTGGAAAAATATTACTGTAAAAATCTTTTACGTAAACAGTACAAAATAATATGGAAGTATTACAATAATAATACAATTCATTTGTGTAAAATAAATTACAAATAGTCTATGATCTAATCGTCTATTTTTTTATAATAAAAAATAAACCCATCGCAAACAAATTTAAATAAAAAGTATAAAAATACTACATAAAATTGTGTTCTAAAATAAGTTAATACAACCCATTGCACCTAAAGTCCGCTTTTTAAATTAATTAACAAAATTATATTTTTTCTTATCAAAAAAGATAACAATAAAAATATCAGAGTCAAAAAACGGACGATAGGATAAGTCATGACATGACGTGATCGGGGCTCCAGTAGCGAGCTCGCTTACGATACCTCAAAGTGCTTTATGTTATTAGCAGCTAAAATAACATTGAGAAATTTAATGAAACCTACCAAAGTATGTGTAAAATTTCCAAACTTAGAACTACCTACAGTCATTACTATGAAAATTGATTGAGTGAAATACAATTTTATATGACCACTAGCGCCGCAGTCCTTCGTTTCACAGATAAGTTGGTAGGAGACTACGTATTGATTTAAAAAAAAAACTCAACTAAGAATACTTCGTGAAAAATAGTACACCCGGAGTGCTAAGATCAAAATCCATTCACTTTGTATCGTGAAGTTCTGGAATGTGAAGTGAGATTCAAGTCGATCCCACAGTGGAGCGATCGCGACTAGCATTTCTTTCGTCGTCTTTAGAATATTTCAGTCAGGATTACAGAAGAATGCTTCCACGTCAGTTATGGAATGCCTCGGTGCTCAAAAACGCTTTGGTCACAGCGACTCTAACACAAAACAGAGGTTTAAAAAAAAGTTAGGTCGATGTCACACTCTAATCCTAATTTTAAAATCCAGATATTCTTTTCGTTTTTATGAAGGAGAGAAGATGCATTCAGAGGAACGAATGATATCTAGAAACTGACAAACAGCTCGATTGCTCTTTTCAAAGGCTCTCCCCGGCGGCGGCGGCGGCTCGTGTCACGACTGGACAGTAGCAGGTTTAGGTGAACAATTATATTATATTGAATTAATGAATGAAAAATTATCACCTAAAATATGGGGGAAGGTGTCATATTAAGATTTTGAAGATGTCGATCTCCTGTCCCTTTTTAGTCTTTAAAAGGCGAAAAGGCGGACGAACTGAAATTAAGGATTAGAGCGTGACATTGAGAAGTAGCGCCATTGTCAGTTACCACATTTCAGCACGTGGTGTTTATAATCTGTTGGCACACTGTCTTTTGACGCATCCAAAATATAGTGTGCTGACCGAGGGCTAGCTGCACTGCCTTTGAATTTATGAACTGATGAAGCGTTGTGATCATTGGGCTTGGCTAGGAAATGGAAAGGCGCCGTGATCCCTGGTTTACTCCGGTTCATTCATTACGCTCCGTGTGCAAGCTGCGATGACAGTTTTACCCCGGTGAATGCTAGATGCATTTAGTAGTGTTGTCCAGCATCTTCCTCCAGAGTTATGAACCAAGACTTGAGAAGGCGCTGAAGTCATTATTTATGAACCTAAAGAGCGCCGTGATCACCGGTTTGAACTGAAAGGGCGCTGTGATGACTGGTTTGAACTGGAGTTCACTGGTTTACCCCGCTGACTGCTGACCGCTAGCTGCATTTGGTGGTGTTGTCGAGGAGTTTCCTCCAGAGGTCGAACTGCTCGTGGTAGCGCACCATGTGCACGGAGATGCCGCGCTGCACCGCGCACGGGTGCGGCGAGATCTGAGGAACGTCACGTCGTCACGTCATCACGTTGGAGACAGCGCAAACGCTCATTCGTTTTAAACGCATAAGCTATGAATCCGTTGCGAGAGGATTCAGACCATTAAACGAAACAATTTTCCCATTGGAAAAGATAACAGATACAAATTATTGGTTACTAGCTATCCGCCCGCGCTGTGTAAGATTTTCCCGTGGGAATAAGAATTTTCCACGTAAAAAGTGTCCTATGTTAATCCAGGTACAAACTATCTCCATTCCAAGTTTTACCTAAATCTGTTCAGTAGTTTAGGCGTGAAAGCGGAACAAACATCCAAACACCCAAAAATAGTTTCACATTTGTCCGTCCGCGCATTTATTTTACTTTTGACATAAGCACGCCTATTAAGTTCCATAATTATTGGCAGTAACCGTCAACAAATTAATGCAATACTTCATGAACGTAGTTTTTTTTACAATAGTGAAGTGACGACGCTTTCTTTAGCAGAGTTCAGACATCTCGCTTTGCTCTCTAAAAATGGATTATTATTATCGAAGATTATTAAAGTACATTTTTTCATAGTATAATTTTTCGTTTAGTTTTCTTTCTAATTTTTATATCCACTTTCGCTCTCTGCAACGCGAGATTTATATCTCGCTAGAGTGCAATTTACGGCGTGCATGCTAAGGCTGGTTAACTTATCATTAAATTACAGAAATATAACAATGAATGGTTTAAGTAGTCGAAGTAGAGGTTAAAGTGATAAAGGTTAGAACTTATAAGTTTAGTACGATACGAGTAGACATCCAAATCCAAGGTTCGTTATTTCTTTTAGTATTTTATAATTTCCTCGCATATTTCAGAGAAAAGCACTATACAGGCCTCGGCCGCAATAACTCTTGCTGGACTCGTACACAATAAAAGTCCTCGCCTGCGGCTCGGACTTTAAACGTGCCCTAATAACTAATTTTGCGGCCGCGGCAGTAATGTACTATTTTAAACTTGTCCATTTTAAACTTGTTTTTAATATTTTTTCTTTTAACGCACGGAACCCTAATTGCATTCTACCTATACTATTGCTTTGTATGAAATGGTAGAGTTTTTGTCTTCTGTCGGTCATGCGCGGTCCTTACAAAACGTTTGTTTAGTTTCATGGAGTGAGTCCTCTCGCAAAGGGTTTCAAACTTAGGGGTTTAAAACGGAAAATTCGACTAATCAAGCGTAACCCAAAACAGGGTATTTGACTACTTTTTTTGTTACTTGCAACAGCAACAACGGAACAGTAAACAGTTTTTTACCTAAATGTTTGAAATTTACCGAGTTATAAAGGTTTGAAATTCAAGAAAGACAGATAGGCAAGTATAGACCGGTGACGTCACTGGTCAGTAGCGCCATACATTCTGCATACAGAAAAGAATTTAGAAAGAGACAGAGTTGTAGTCATAAACATGATTCCGAGATATTCAATTTATAAATCGCAAGATTTGAATATTTCCTGAGACGTCACTACTTTAGTACCTCCTAGTACTGATTTTAAAACAAAATAATAATTAGATACTTACGTTGACTATTAGAAGAAAAATATTAATCAAACACATCTGATTATCAATAACTATTATCAAGAATACCCACTTTTAAGCGACACAAAAATATTAGTGCACATTTTATTGTCTGTGTCACCAATATTATGTTCTATACTTCATCATCAATAGAAATAATAGTATTTCTTACGAAGTCCAAATTCACCAACAAAATATGTTTTATAAAGAACCACCAAAAACTAGATACTATATCTTCAGTTTTCATAGTTGAAGAGCTCCCGTGAGCTCCTGTGAGTGACACGTATACCTAATTCCGTAGATTTCTTCTTTCGTAATAATAAAAATGTGAACATACCCCGTCAGTAATGATTATATTCTGTAACGTCAAAACATAAATAAAACATAAAATAAATTTACTTTTTATAATTTAGTCGTTATTTTGTGTGGTTGTACCGATATTGATTGTGTTTACAGCGTTGAATGTAGCTTGAATTTATTTTGATGTTTTTATTTTATTTACTTTGTGCCATTATTTCTCGTTTTGTTGTCTATTGTTATTTAATTGTTCGTTGTTGTAGTAATTGAGTAGTGTCTTGTTACCTTCTTGTTGTAGAACTCTCTGACGTGAACTCTCTTCACGCCGACCGCGTTGGCGAGAATGCCCGTCACGAACACATCCTGAAAACATTTTTTTCAAATAAATAACCAGGAATTACAATGAATTAGCGTAATATACATTTTCGGTATTTTGAACCGCTTAGATTTTTGGTTAATTAGGATAACGAACCTCAAAAGGAAAAAGAAACCTTACAGGATGCGTTGTACGTCTGTCTATCCGTCAAGCCCACGGAGACAAATACATTATAGGCCCGGGGCGTAGCGGACTAAGTACTCTTACTACTAGCTATTAACCACCAGGCGTCGCTTCTGTCATTGTTATTTTGGTTGGATTTTATGGATACGACTTCGTTTGATTGTAACCATTTTAATTGAAATTAGTGACGCAAAAAATATGTGCTGTGTTGTATCGTGCAACAGTACGAGTAATACAACTATTTCTAACGAAAAAAAAGACATAATTCCACTCATATGTATTTTTTTAATGCAATTCAATTCAATACATTTATTGATAAAATAGTAGAATATTTTACATGTCAAATGTTACTTGTTGACTTAGAAACATGTTTGGCAAGAAGCAAGTTTTTATAGCACAAGTAAAGGAAAAAATCTGAAAGTCGACTATTTGTGTTTATTTGCAATAAAAATATTATGTTTACAAAAACCCTACAAGTACAAGTACTTTATAAGTTTTCCAAATTTTGAAATTTGAACGAAAACGTGACTAAAATGGTTGTATCATTTGATTGTATTGACTGAGAATTTTGTTTAATTTTGTGAATTGTTGAATTTTTTAGAGTTCTAAGGAGCCATAGACTTATGTATTTGTTAATTTCAATTATATTTCGTTGCTTCATTCTTCAGATATAAAGATAACAACCTAAAAAAGTTAACTTCGCACATATTAAAAAGTATTTCAATAGACTAAAACGGAACGTCACTCAATTGCAAGAAAAAAAGAAACGGTAAGTATCCCCTCCCTACTGTCTACCTGTCACTGCCCTATCGGTACAGGCTTATTATGAACGTTGGCTTACTGTTACAAATAACCCTGTAATTCTAAACTGGATACAACATGGTTTCTCTATTCCATTTGCAAAAGACGTCAAACAGGACTTTGTTCCAAATAATACTTACTCTTTAACGGAAAAACAGGATATGTTTCTGGTTATTCAAAGTCTGTTAGATTTAGGGGCCATTTCAGAATGTACACCTTGTGAAGGTCAATACATTTCCAAAATTTTTTTGGCACCTAAACCTAATGGGAAGAAGAGATTCATTTTGAACTTAAAAAATCTAAATAAGTTTGTACTTAATTTTCATTTCAAAATGGAGGATTATCGTACAGCCGCAAAATTAATATTTAAAAATGCATTCATGGCCACCATAGACTAAGGTAAGAGGCATACCTGCTTGTCCCGATTTCCTTATGCGATCGTAAATTGTTGCGATTTCAGTTTGAAGATGAAGACGGTAATTTCTACCTATATGAATTCACGGCGATGCCTTATGGCCTCTCAGTCGCACCTCGAACCTTTACCAAAATTATGAAGGAAGTTGTAACCACTCTAAGAGCTCGCGGATTTACATCAGTAGTATATTTGGATGACATTTTGTGCGTAGGCCAAAGTTATGACGAATGTTTGCAAAATGTTAGAGAAACCGTGAGGTTATTAGAGTATCTGGGTTTCGTAATTAATTGCGAAAAGAGTAATTTTGAACCCCGACAAGTATGTCGTTTTTTAGGATTCATGTACGATTATTCTAATATGCGCATATCCCTGCCGCAACAGTATAGCACAAACAGTCGATAAATTTCTTTCGCTTCCAGTTTGCACGATAAGAGATTTTTCGCGATTGATAGGTCAACTAACCGCTGCATGTCCTGCAGTGCGTTATGGCTGGTTGTATACCAAACCGCTAGAGAGACAGAAGTACCTAGCGCTCCAAGAGCACGAATCTTACGAAGCAAAATTTAAACCATCGAGAAATTTTACCCGATTTATAATGGTGGAAAAACAATATACAATCGACTTGCAGCCCCTTAGGGACCACAAAACACGATTTAGAAATTTTTACAGATGCGTCAAATATAGGTTGGGGCGCTTACGGCAACAACAGACGCGCTAACGGGGGATGGAAGGAAAGTGAACAAACCTTTCATATTAACTATCTCGAACTGTTGGCGGTTTTCTTTGGTTTGAAGTGCTTTGCGGGCGATGTCTGATTGTACCGTACTGTTGCGTGTTGATAATACGACAGCGATTAGTTACGTTAATAAAATGGGAGGTATCCAACATCCGCATTTGAATAACTTGGCTAAAGAAATATGGCAGTGGTGCAAGGAGCGAAAAATATGGATCTTTGCGTCATATATCAACACTAGGGAGAACGTTGAAGCTGACGAGGAATCGAGAAAGATAAATCCAGACATAGAATGGGAATTATCGGAGGAAGCGTTTCAGTCGATTACAAAATTGTTCGGATCTCCCTAAATCGACCTGTTCGCCTCTCGCACCAACGCCAAGTGCAATACTTATGTGTCTGGGAAACCGGATCCCGATGCTTTAACAGTAGATTCTTTTACACTGAATTGGGAAAATCATTATTTTTACAGCAGGTACGCGGGGCCGGTGGTGAACTCGGGCAGCACGCGGCCCGGGCACTGACCTCTAACCTGACGTACGGCTTGTCGGCGGCGGCTCGCAGCAGCGGCCCGACGGCGTCCCTCGTGAGCAGGTACGCGGGGCCGGTGGTGAAGTCGGGCAGCACGCGGCCCGGGCACTGACCTCTAACCTGACGTACGGCTTGTCGGCGGCGGCTCGCAGCAGCGGCCCGACGGCGTCCCTCGTGAGCAGGTACGCGGGGCCGGTGGTGAAGTCGGGCAGCACGCGGCCCGGGCACTGACCTCTAACCTGACGTACGGCTTGTCGGCGGCGGCTCGCAGCAGCGGCCCGACGGCGTCCCTCGTGAGCAGGTACGCGGGGCCGGTGGTGAAGTCGGGCAGCACGCGGCCCGGGCACTGACCTCTAACCTGACGTACGGCTTGTCGGCGGCGGCTCGCAGCAGCGGCCCGACGGCGTCCCTCGTGAGCAGGTACGCGGGGCCGGTGGTGAAGTCGGGCAGCACGCGGCCCGGGCACTGACCTCTAACCTGACGTACGGCTTGTCGGCGGCGGCTCGCAGCAGCGGCCCGACGGCGTCCCTCGTGAGCAGGTACGCGGGGCCGGTGGTGAAGTCGGGCAGCACGCGGCCCGGGCACTGACCTCTAACCTGACGTACGGCTTGTCGGCGGCGGCTCGCAGCAGCGGCCCGACGGCGTCCCTCGTGAGCAGGTACGCGGGGCCGGTGGTGAAGTCGGGCAGCACGCGGCCCGGGCACTGACCTCTAACCTGACGTACGGCTTGTCGGCGGCGGCTCGCAGCAGCGGCCCGACGGCGTCCCTCGTGAGCAGGTACGCGGGGCCGGTGGTGAAGTCGGGCAGCACGCGGCCCGGGCACTGACCTCTAACCTGACGTACGGCTTGTCGGCGGCGGCTCGCAGCAGCGGCCCGACGGCGTCCCTCGTGAGCAGGTACGCGGGGCCGGTGGTGAAGTCGGGCAGCACGCGGCCCGGGCACTGACCTCTAACCTGACGTACGGCTTGTCGGCGGCGGCTCGCAGCAGCGGCCCGACGGCGTCCCTCGTGAGCAGGTACGCGGGGCCGGTGGTGAAGTCGGGCAGCACGCGGCCCGGGCACTGACCTCTAACCTGACGTACGGCTTGTCGGCGGCGGCTCGCAGCAGCGGCCCGACGGCGTCCCTCGTGAGCAGGTACGCGGGGCCGGTGGTGAAGTCGGGCAGCACGCGGCCCGGGCATTGACCTCTAACCTGACGTACGGCTTGTCGGCGGCGGCTCGCAGCAGCGGCCCGACGGCGTCCCTCGTGAGCAGGTACGCGGGGCCGGTGGTGAAGTCGGGCAGCACGCGGCCCGGGCACTGACCTCTAACCTGACGTACGGCTTGTCGGCGGCGGCTCGCAGCAGCGGCCCGACGGCGTCCCTCGTGAGCAGGTACGCGGGGCCGGTGGTGAAGTCGGGCAGCACGCGGCCCGGGCACTGACCTCTAACCTGACGTACGGCTTGTCGGCGGCGGCTCGCAGCAGCGGCCCGACGGCGTCCCTCGTGAGCAGGTACGCGGGGCCGGTGGTGAAGTCGGGCAGCACGCGGCCCGGGCACTGACCTCTAACCTGACGTACGGCTTGTCGGCGGCGGCTCGCAGCAGCGGCCCGACGGCGTCCCTCGTGAGCAGGTACGCGGGGCCGGTGGTGAAGTCGGGCAGCACGCGGCCCGGGCACTGACCTCTAACCTGACGTACGGCTTGTCGGCGGCGGCTCGCAGCAGCGGCCCGACGGCGTCCCTCGTGAGCAGGTACGCGGGGCCGGTGGTGAAGTCGGGCAGCACGCGGCCCGGGTACTGCACGCGGGACAGGAAGTATTTCGACTTCGGCGTGCGCTGCGCGAAGTCCTTTTTTCGTACCTTTAACATTGGTTTACAACAGGCCTAGATAGAACACGAGTGCTCAAATAATGGGACGGCAAAGTGGTGCTCAAGCACTACATTAGCGCAGTACATGGCAATAAAAATACTACTATAATGGTAGACAATAAGGTTGCAATTAATAAAATACACATGCCACTTTTTAATCCCAGCGTAACTTCAAATAGGTGACATTTTTCTAGTGTATTTTTGTATAATAATAAGTTCATAATAAGTTTTTATTGGAAAACCAACAGTTAATTTCAAATGCATATTATGCTATAATCTTAGATACACGAATTAACCAATTACAGGTTTTCACTGATGTTACTTTGGGGCTACCTGACTGCGCACTAGCGCCACTTCGAAAAAAAATCATAACTCCAAAAAACTAAATTTATTAAAAAAGTGGACGCTCATTTTAAAGTGTGTTTTAGAAATACCGAATTTTATAAAATCTTATACGGTGTAGTGAGAGATAGCGAAAGTGCTAAAAGCAGCCGTTATTATTATTATTATTAGCACTTTCGCTATCTGTTACTACAATCAACAATAGATAACTGAATTTATCAATTCTAAAAATACAACAAGACTAATGAAACAATTTGATCGTTCGTATTTTTGTTATTTTGTGTTTTCACTAAGTTATGATTTTTTATCCAAGTGGCGCTAGTGTTCACATAGGGTACCCCCTTAAGGGGAACATGTGTTATTAATAATAAAGTATAATCAACTCCACGAGACCACGACAATATATAATATGCAGCTGAAGGTTTAACTTATATCTATACTGTAGAGTAGGTATAATAGCGAGTAAGCGTTTTTACTTTACCTATACTGTAACAACATATGCGCACGTATTGTCAATAAATATTTAGTATTTATTACTAGAAAAAAATAGGGATCCTAGCTAAAACTTCAGTAACGTGGAGCAAGGTGTAAAAAATTTTGCTTAAAAATTTCTTTCATCACATACGCACAGCGGAAACTGATGATAGAACAAAAAAATGTTCTACAATGGTGTAGGGTAGGTGTACGGTAGGTGTTTGTAGGGTAGGTGCTGGGTAGGTGTAGGGTAGACGTTGGGTAGGTGTAAGGTAGGTGTAGTGTAGGTGTAGGGTAGATGTTGGGTAGGTGTAGGGTAGGTGCTGGGAGGTGTAGGGTAGGTATAGGGTAGGTGTAGGGTGAGTGTAGGGTAGGTGAAGGGTAGATGTAGAGGTAGGAAAAATGGCAGGACAATATTTTTCATTTGATTTAGATAGGTAGTATGTAAATTAAAGAGTCCATAATGTAAAGCATAGGATTTTTGTTTTTGACGTTGATCTACCCGCGGGCGAGCCGCTAGTCCGGGTATCAAGCTACTGCACATGACGCAGCGAGTCAGCGCAGAGAACTATGATACTGTGTCAGCGAGATAAGTTTTAAAATTAGTTGATTGTTATATTGAGCGAGTGACAAATAGAATATGTCCAGATCAGTGTACTTTTTATTATATGTGGTGAGAGCTCTGTACATAAATCCATTTCGAACATGGTTTTTGTTACTATTCGATACGTCACAACTAAACAGTTGTCTGTGTCTTAAGCTGTACATTTTTTTACGTACAATATACTGCACGCAATTTGTTAACTGAGGATCTAATATGTTATGTGAGCCTAGAGCCATATTTTGTGATAGGTTATAGGTTATAGGCTTCAGTGTAATTTTCGAACCTTTGTCCAGTCTTATAATTAAGGTATTTAAGAAAATTTTGAACTCGGTCGATTTGAGAAACATAGACAGCAAGCATATTGGGGATCCCATAACTGGCAGGCATACTCCAGTTGACAACGCACGTAGGTATAATATAAGATTTGAACAGCATGTATGTCGGTAATTTTTTTTTACGGACGTATTAAAAAGCCTAGCGTTTTCATCGATTTATTGACTATGGTGTTAATATGTTGATCATAGAGTAGTTTACTATCCAGAAGCACTCCCAAGTCTTTGCCCACGTTTTTCCTTTCAAAGGCAGTATCTTGTAGTTCACATGTGAACACCTTTACACGCCGATTTCTTGTAAATGACATAATGAAACATTTTTTCACATTTAAATGTAATCTATTATTGACGCAGTAATCATTAAATCTGTTTAAGTCATCTTGAAGGTCCTCAGAATCCCCAAGGCATTTTACACCTTTAAAGACTTTGATATCATCAGCGTATAAAAGTATTTGGAGTTATGGAAGCAGTTCGAAATGTCGTTAATTAAATGTTAAACAAGAGAGGGCCTATTAGGGATTCTTGGGGGACATCTGAAGATGGAGTAAACCAATTAGACCTACCCTCCAACTACCCCTTGGCTTCTGTTACGAAGGTAAGACATAACCCAACGGAGAAGGTTGCCATGTACACCGATAGCTTCAAGTTTCTTTTCTAACACATAAAAATTAACTTTGTCAAATGCTTTGCTATAATCGGTGTGCACAGCATCAACCTGCGTTCCTTCATTCATACACGCCAACGGACAACTATTATAAGCCGCGAGGTTGGTAACAGTCGAGCGACCGGAAATAAAACCGTGTTGGTGAATATTTAAAGATGTCTTGATCACACTCTGTATATTTGATCAAAGACTATTTTTTCAAACAATTTCGCAATGGTATTTAGCTTTGAAACAGGGCGATAGTTTCAGCGATCATACCTATGACGCGCTATATCTAGGCCTGTTGTAAATCAATGACCTTTAAGGATAGAAATATGAGGTTAATTGCCGTCGTAAAGCGAGGCCACTGTATACTGGCTGACATTGACTTAAAAAAAGGTAAGAAAAAAAAGGGAAAAATAAAAAGGAAAAAACTGAAATAACAAGAAAAAGATCTGCGCAAAATATGGAACCACCACCCACCTTCCCAAAGATAGTCTTCGTCGCTTTGATCCTCTTATCGATAAACTGTAGCAGTCGCGGGACATTGATGAACATGTCGTCGTCCGTCTTCAGAAGCGCGGCGGCGCGCGGACAGAACTCGTCGAACCACTCCAGCATGGAGAGAGTCTTCAGGGTGAGGTTGGAGTACGCGTCGACCGAGTTGCCGACGATCAGGTCGCCGTACAGAGAGTCTTCGGCTTCTAGGGCTCCTGGAACCGATACATGATTAATTTTGGGAAAGTACTCATTTTGTACCCAAAAACTACGAGGAAATAGTACATGACTGCCGCGGCCGCAAAAATAGCTATTGGTGGATGAGGGCACGTTTAAAGGCCGAGCCGCAGGCGAGGACTTTTATTGTATACGAGTCTCTCAGTCTAGCAAGAATTATTGCGGTCGAGGCTTGTATAGTGCTTTTCTCTGAAATATGCGAGGAAATTATAAAATACCACTCGGGTATAAAATACTAACTCCCGTTCGCCATCCCCTTCTAATCTAACCGAGTGGGGGTGCCCCGAACTCCCGCGCCGCGCTGACCTGGCATGCGCTGTGGATTGGCTTCGTTTTGAAACGTGTCAACTCTCTAGAGGTGTCAAGGACCCTGACCTGTATTATTGCCTGCATGCCATTGAGTGCGCATTGTTGCAGCGCGCCAATCACTGGGGCTTGTTCTGTACTGAATTATCTCCTGCACGTTATTGGACTGCGCGTTATTACCTGCACAATGTTCCTTGCATTTTATACAAGCGCTTCAACAAAATGCAGTAAATAATTCGTAACAAATCAAGTAAACATTTTTTGACGCCAATTATTTAGTGCACATTATTTGGCGCATTTTATTTTCACCCGACGTAACATCCAAAAGTTATAAACTATACCTACACTCATTCATTCATTAAACTAAAGAGGAAGAGTTTATTTCATGATTACAGCAATTAAGCACTATTTATTGACAAAAAACAATTATTTAAAACAAAGCTTTTGTGTGTGAGGTGATAATAGGCAACCACTTGGCACGTTACAGCACGTTATGGCGTCGTCATGATCTCATAGAAAACAAGCAAGAACGAATTTCGGCGCTGCCGCTGCACGTGGTACACCACGGAGGGCATAGTGGCAGCGCCGAAATTCGTTTTAGATTCATAGAAAACAACCAAAAACGTAAGCCTTCCGGCGGGGCTTGAACCCACGACCTTCGGCCGGTACGCAGCCCACGTGCTTACCAACTACAGTTGTTGTTGGTTGGTTGTTTTCTATGAATCTAAAAATATTTATTGTTAGAATCCTTACATCAGCCCGAGTGACACTGGCTTTTGGCGGCGCAGTCGTAATTATTAGATGATTATTTAGTCACTAGCCCCAGTATGACTTACCTTTAAGTTCGTCCGGACGCCTCCCTATAACGAAGGCCATAGCCACATCGCTCCTCTGTGCGAAGTGTCCCCAGGTCAGCCTGACCGCGTCCCGAGCGGCCCGGTGCGAAGGCGCTGACGTCACGAGGACCAGTACGCGGATTCCCGCGCCGAGCAGTGGACAGCGCTCGGGGTGGGGGGACGAATGGCCGCCGATGTATAACTCCTGCAGTGGCAGAATTAACATATACAATACAACGTGTTAGCTAAATAACGCATGACCTCTCGGGTGGTAGGTCAGTGAAACTTAACAACTTTCGTTAGGTACACAACTTCAAATTTTTTAAACTTTCATACAAATTTACTCGATCAGCCTTCGATCAGCTGATTAGTTTGTATGAAACCAATTTTAAAGTTTTTTTTTTAAATAGAACATGCACCAGTTTTTAAAGCCCAAGTCACGCCCGTGCCGGGGGCGGTCCGGGGTCGGGAAAGCGGGACGGCGCTATGCCGCGCTATAGCCGGCCCGCTTTCCCGGCCCCGAACCACGCCGCTCCCGCTCTGTGTGACTTGGGCTTAAGTTAGACCTGTAGCAAAGGCAGCAATCACAGCAAAACACAATTTCATTCGGTAGTTTCTGCGTGGTGCGCGTGAAAACATACAGATAGACAGACAAAAAAAGGTTTCTATTGGACTATGCGCCGGTTTAAGAGCGATATCATAATAAAATCCGGTGCTTTTCTTCATAATATTTATATGACATGATCCTATAAACCTGAGAAGTAAAATCATTCACATACTTGAATACAGGATCGTTGGCGATTTTCACTCCTCAATAAAAACTGCTGCGGCCGATTGCGACCTCTAACACTCAGTAAGATCACGAGAGCGTCTAAGTAGGTACTCTTAAGCGGGAATCCCCGACTCTCAGAATTAAAGCGCCATAGTTATTTTTAATTAAATAAATGTTATAATTACCTTCGTGAGAACCACCTTCTCTGTCTTGTTGGACTTGACTGAAGCTTTCACAGCTGGTTTATCCGAGGATTTATCTGCAGGTTTACCCGAAGACTTATCTCCAGTTTTATCCGGGGAATTACCTCCGGATTTATCCGGGGACTCATCTCCAGATTTATCCGGGGAATTACCTCCGGATTTATCCGGGGACTCATCTCCAGATTTATCCGGGGACTGACCTCCAGATTTGTCAGAGACTTTATCTCCCGATTTATGCCCGGATTTGTCTGGTGGATTGACGGCAGGTTTGTCCGAAGGCACGGCACGCGCCGCTGAGGTCATGTTGTTGAATGGTGCATTTGATGACGACACCACCGCTGCGGCTGTAACAGTGCGAGAAATTAAGTGAATATCATTTTAGCTCTTCTCCACAGATTCCGCCATTGTGTTAGTGAACTCGCCCAAAAAAATGTAATGACGGATCTAAGTGATGTAATAACATCCTATGGAAATAAATTATTTTGACTTTGACTTTGACTTTAAAAAGAAGTAAATTCAAATAGCAACCAGCTTCTATAGATCTCATTATAACACTCGATGAAAAGGGCTGGTGTAACACTGTGTTTGCAATCATTGAAACCAACTCAGGATGTTATAGTAACCAGCTTCTATAGATCTCATTATAACACTCGACGAAAAGGGCTGGTGTAACACTGTGTTTGCAATAATTGAAACCAACTCAGGATGTTATAGTAACCAGCTTCTATAGATCTCATTATAACACTCGACGAAAAGGGCTGGTGTAACACTGTGTTTGCAATCATTGAAACCAACTCAGGGTGTTATAGTAACCAGCTTCTATAAATCTCATTATAACACTCGACGAAAAGGGCTGGTGTAACACTGTGTTTACAATCATTGAAACCAACTCAGGATGTTATAGTAACCATCTTCTATAGATCTCATTATAACACTCGACGAAAAGGGCTGGTGTAACACTGTGTTGCAAACCATTGAAACTAACTCAGTGTGTAGAGGGCCTAATTGGAGAGTAATGAAACAACCAAATGCTGAATTAATACTAAATATTTATTGACAATACGTGCGCATATATTGTTACAGTATAGGTAAAGTAAAAACACTTACTCGCTATTATACCTACACTAGGATATTATGGTTCTATTTCGGCATCAGTCGACCTAAAGTCTTATTATTATGTTTGACATACCGGAACTATTATTCATCTCGGAACTATTATTATTGACAAAAAAGGTCGTGGGTTCAAGTCCCGCCGGAAGGTTTACGTTTTTGGTTGTTTTCTATGAATCTAAAAATATTTAATTATTATTGACCTTTATTCTATACTTATTTTACTCTTTAACAACGAACGGCTAGAGATAAATAAATAAAATAAATAAATATGTGGGGACATCTTCACAGATGATCCAATACTGTCAGTATTCTATTCAGTATTATACTGAAGGTAAGGCCTTTGCCCTGCGGCAGGAACTGTTGTCAGTATCTATGTCGTGGCCATATCGTAGAATTGACCACATCATGAAATTTTCGATCATTTCATGAAATGGTCGCATTTCATGATGTGGCCAACTAAATTTGACCAGATCATTAAATCGTGTGCATTTCACGATTTTCTCGTCCACGATTGGCCATATCGTGAAAATAGGGCGTCCATGAATTATTTAAAAAGAATCTAAATTATGTTTGGTACTTATTGTTTTCTAAGTCCGACAGACATTTTCAGAGTACTTTTTCATCATAACTCTTTTTTTCTTCCTCATTTTAATAACGAATAATTCACTTTTTCACTGCGAGAAATAACGCAGCCGCCATGTTGGTACATAAACAAAGTGCTTCCAGCGCCTCTATCGGCAATAAATGTAATAATTTTACGATATGATCAAATAATCTTGACCATTTCATGAAGTAGCTGCGTTTTAGTTGAACATATCGTCAAACGATTTCTTATCATTGATCTGGCCAAGGCACATCATGATGTGGCCAATGGACAGTTAAAATTTCATGAAATGTGACCATTTCATGAAATGATCGAAAATTTCATGAAGTGATCAATTCTACGATATGGCCACGACATCTATATATATCATCTATATACATCATCTATACTCACACTTCTCGAGCGGCGTGGAAGGCGCCTCCTCCACGAAGAGCGGCCTCATGGCAGCGGGCGCGGGGCGCAGGCGGGGCGCGGGGCGCGGCGCGGTCGCGGGCGGCTGGCGCGCCAGCAGGAACAGCAGCAGCGCCGCGCCGCCAGCCAGCCACAACGCCAGCGACCGCCGCAGTCCTACCGACATGCCGCAACCCCACTTCCACACACTACTGGCCCTGAAGAGACAGAGATAGGGGCATTGTTAGCACTACAAAGTCTTATTAATCAAGATCTACTGGCCCTGAAGAGACGAAGACAGGCTCAATGTTAGTACTCTATCAGTAGCGATCTGTAAGTCAGCCACAGCGCCAGCGGCCGCCGCAGCCCATGCCGCCTCACCAACTCAACACACTACTGGCTCTGAGAATAAATATTAAATATTTTTATCGAAGTAAGATTGAACAAATTCATTTTCGACGTCAAAGCTAGGTAACTAACACGAGTAGGTACTTAATACGGACGAAAAGGGTTGGCACGTTTACTACGACGCGATGTATCGCTCACTGTAGAGATGAACGGCCGGAGATGGATACAGGAACAATATTAACACTTCAATGTCTTACTACGAGTACTGGCCCTAGGACAGGCTGAATGTGAGCACTTCAAGATCGGCAATCAGAAAGGCAGCCACAGCGCCAGCGAACGCCACCCCACACTAGAAGCCGCTGAAGCTGGCCTTGAAGTAAAGACGGGGTTAGTGTTGGCATATTATGCAAGCTTTACTGGCCCTAAGGAGACGAAAACAGGCTCAATATTAGCACTTCATCATCAGCAATCACAAGCCAGCCAGGAAGACGAAAGAAGTTTGTTTGTTCCTGGTTGGTACGTGCACTAGATGTGTATGCTCACTGTGGAGAAGAACGGCCGGAGAAGGTGAACACAGAGTCAATGTTAGTTCTTCAACATCATAATTTACTTGTGTACAAATCAATAATCGTAAATCAACAAATCGTAAATAAATAAATAATTTTATTATCATGCGAGGTCTAAGGGCGGTTAAACCCTGATCGCTCTACTACAAGGTAGGCTCGAGCCCGTCGGTGAGGACGTAGGTAAAAGCCTGATCGCTCTATTACAGGGTAGACTCGAGCCCGTCGGTGAGGACGTAGGTAAAAGCCTGATCGCTTTATTACAGGGTAGACTCGAGCCCGTCGGTGAGGACGTAGGTAAAAGCCTGATCGCTCTTTTACAGGGTAGACTCGAGCCCGTCGGTGAGGACGTAGGTAAAAGCCTGATCGCTCTATTACAGGGTAGGCTCGAGCCCGTCGGTGAGGACGTAGGTAAAAGCCTGATCGCTCTTTTACAGGGTAGACTCGAGCCCGTCGGTGAGGACGTAGGTAAAAGCCTGATCGCTCTTTTACAGGGTAGACTCGAGCCCGTCGGTGAGGACGTAGGTAAAAGCCTGATCGCTCTATTACAGGGTAGGCTCGAGCCCGTCGGTGAGGACATAGGTAAAAGCCTGATCGCTCTACTACAGGGTAGGCTCGAGCCCGTCGGTGAGGACGTAGGTAAAAGCCTGATCGCTCTATTGCAGGGTAGGCTCGAGCCCGTCGGTGAGGACGTAAGGTAAAAGCCTAATCGCTCTATTGCAGGGTAGGCTCGAGCCCGTCGGTGAGGACGTAGGTAAAAGCCTGATCGCTCTATTGCAGGGTAGGCTCGAGCCCATCTGTGAGAACGTAGGTAAAAGCCTGATTGCTCTATTACAGGGTAGGCTCGAGCCCGTCGGTGAGGACGTAGGTAAAAGCCTGATCGCTCTTTTACAGGGTAGACCCGAGCCCGTCGGTGAGGACGTAGGTAAAAGCCTGATCGCTCTTTTACAGGGTAGACCCGAGCCCGTCGGTGAGGACGTAGGTAAAAGCCTGATCGCTCTATTACAGGGTAGACTCGAGCCCGTCGGTGAGGACGTAGGTAAAAGCCTGATCGCTCTTTTACAGGGTAGACTCGAGCCCGTCGGTGAGGACGTAGGTAAAAGCCTGATCGCTCTATTACAGGGTAGACTCGAGCCCGTCGGTGAGGACGTAGGTAAAAGCCTGATCGCTCTTTTACAGGGTAGACTCGAGCCCGTCGGTGAGGACGTAGGTAAAAGCCTGATCGCTCTTTTACAGGGTAGACTCGAGCCCGTCGGTGAGGACGTAGGTAAAAGCCTGATCGCTCTTTTACAGGGTAGACTCGAGCCCGTCGGTGAGGACGTAGGTAAAAGCCTGATCGCTCTATTACAGGGTAGACTCGAGCCCGTCGGTGAGGACGTAGGTAAGCTGACGATGATAATAACGTTGTATCTTAAAATCCCCACTCACTTTGCTTATTCATGGGCTCCCCTGTATAAGTAAATGTCCATGGGTACATACGCACTCCCCGCTGTCACGCACACACACACACACACACACTCACACTCACACACACACATACACGCACACACACGCACCCACGCACACACACACACACACACACACACACACACACACACACTGATACATACATCACTTAATCTCTCACAAACATGTTTATTTAATTTAGTGTAATTTAAGTTGTACTTACCTGTCATCCTCCTGGTCCGGTGTTGGAGAGGCTGGCAATCTGTCATACAGGATATCCTAGTACAGATGCCAGTCTCTCACATAGATCATATTTAACTGTACCTCTTATATTAATATTCATTTAATGTTTTTTTTTTTTCTTTTTTATCTATGTGAGAGAAGAATAATAAAAATATTTCTATTTCTATTTCTAATGAAGGAGATGAACACAGGGCCAATGTAAGCGCTTCAACGTTTATTAATAAATTGCACGCATTTTATTATTTACAGTGTATTGTTACATTTATCAACTAAGTGAGGGCTGCTATTTATGTATCCGGAATAACAAAAAATAACAAACATCTATAACCAAATATACTTTTATTGCTTTTCAAAATATTCCCCGTGATGATCGATGCATTTTTTCATACGTTGAAACCAACTTTCGTAGCATTTTTTCCATTCTGTATCGGGTATCTCCAAAACGTACATTTTGAAAGCATCAACGGCTTCTTCCCGGGTCGAAAATCGGTGTCCACGTAATTTGTTCTTCACGCTTGGGAATAAATACAAGTCGTTAGGTGCCAAGTCGGGACTGTACGGCGGATGACCCGTCAATTCGATCATTTGACTATTTAAATACTCCGTTGTTGCGGCCGAGGTGTGACAGCTGGCGTTATCGTGGTGAAGGATTATTCCTCGTTGTCGATTGTTCTTGCGTATTTCTCCAAAGACTTCTGGCAAGCAAATGGTGGTGTACCATTCAGAATTAACCGTTTTACGATTCTCTAGTGGTACTGTAGCCACATGTCCACTAATACCAAAAAAGCAGGCAACCATTTGCTTCAAAGTGTTTTTTGCACGAACAACTTTAGTTGGGTTTGGCTCATTTTGGAACACCCAAACCGTTGACTGCTGTTTAGTTTCGGGATCATACGCATAATATCCAAGATTCGTCTCCTGTGTAGATATTATGAACAGCTTTTGATGTACCACATTTGTATTTTTTTATCATTTTTTTGCACCAATCAACACGAGCCTGTTTTTGTTCAACTGTTAAGTTGTTCGGGATCCAACGAGAACAATTTTTTTTTACAGCCAAATGTTCGTGTAATATTTTATAAATACTCGTCATACTAATGCCCAGAAATCTATCTCGCGATATGTAACATGACGGTCTTGCATTATTAGTTCGCGCACAGCATCAATATTTTGTGGTACAACAGCCGATTTAGGGCGACCTTCTTTAAAATCGTCCGCAAGCATACGACGACCACGATTAAACTCACTGAACCAGTGATACACAGTGGTTTTCGATGGGGCTTCCTGCCCAAAAGTCGACAAAAGTTGATACATGCACTGTTTTTGAGTTCATCCACGCCGAAAGTCGTAATAAATCATAGCACGAAAATTTTCACGAGTCAAATCCATGGTGATGATAGACAATGAATTTTAAAAATGGCGCCACAATGTAAAAACAATTGACAGATGAATGAAACAAACTTTATTTTACAGCCAAAGAGTTCTATTTTTAAATGTTATAATTTCTTTTTAAATATTGTTTATGTAAGTGGCCAGTTTCGGATACATAAATAGCAGCCCTTATAGGATCTCTGGTTTTACTGTGCGATTAACAGCTGTTAAAATTGTAAATCAAACATTTTCATTAAGTTTCATTATCATCATCATTATCAGCTTCCCATTGCCCACTGCAGGGCATAAGCCTCCTCTTTTCCGTGCCAACTATTGCGATCCTGTGCACACCTCAGCCAAGTCTTTCCAGCGACCGACGATATATCATCGACCCACCTAGTTGCAGGTCGACCGGGTCGTCTTTTCCCCTGCCTTGGCTAAAGAACCCTCATGAATTAAGTTTACCTTAAACAATATTATTTCCAGGGTATCATAGAAACGTCACATCACTCTCACAATATAAAAAAACACTGTTTTAACTAACTTATTTTTTTACAACTGATTTTAAAAGTACCATCCAGCAGGTACCAGAATGGCATAAGCGTAAGAAATTTAGTCGGTTGCGTCCACGTCAGTCAGTCGCGAGTGTACCGTGTGTGTGGACACTCGCAGGCATTCACTTCTGCCATTATCACCACCGCCAGCAGTTGCGACAGCTTACAATGAGGCTGTTGTATCACCACCAATCGGCAAAGGTCACGGATTCACTTGATCACTTCAACAAGTTGTGCTGCGGCCTTCCGCGGATCACGCGTCAGCAATTAACGTAACATGATACGTCCCTTACACCGCACGAAGCTTACATACCGGAACGACCTTGCTTTGGATCACATCACAACAGATGTTAGATATTATTTTAAACAAAATACAGATATGTACGTTAATATACTTGTACAGTTTTAACATAAAACTGAAAGTGTGTTTCAGCTGGTTCGGTTTATATTGAACAAAGTACGAAACGAACGTGAGTGCACTAGACCATTATCTGGAATTTTATCGAATGATTCCAATTTTTATTCAGAAACAGTTTCACATGTATTTTTTTTTACAAAACGCGATAACACTATATGATGAACACATTGTTTCAATTAAAAAAAAAAACATTTGCTTTACAGTTTCCACACTACAAAATATATAAATTAAATGTATAAAAATAATAGAAGTTCCGTGTTAGTTTAAGCTTGGCTGAAAAACCACAGACTATGACAAATAATGAAAGAAATATAAGTACATACATACTTATATTATTATACGAATACTTTTTATTTTCCTGGAGAACCCTACTAATATATTATAAATAAATGCGAAAGTTTGTATGTGTAGATGTTCCTCATTCACGCAAAAATGGCTGAACAGATTTGGATAAAATTTGTCTCACATATAGGTAGTATAACCTGGATTAACATAGAGCGTTTATGAGCGATTAAAAGCGTCGGTGATTTCCCATCCAGGAGACGCGGCGCGGGTTCGATCCCCGCCACGTACCAATGTGTTAGGTATGAGTACATACCTATTATAAACCTTGTTTGTGAGTACTGGCGGGTAATATTTTAGAATCTTTGATGTTGTTTAGATAATAAAGAAACAAATCTGTTTCGAACGTGCTTTGATTTGAGCCATTCAAATATTGACACTCAAGTGTGATAGTTTATATTTAAAAGCGCTGAAAATATAGCAAGATATATTAGAAGATTACGCGTTTGTCTTGATAGCATACAATAGCCTCCCCACCCCGTACTTGACAATGTGGTCCGCCCGCGGCTACGCTCGCGTTGTGTAAGATTTTCCCGTGGGAATAAGAAATTTCCCCGTAAAAAGTATCCTATGTTTTAATCCAGGGTACAAACTATCTCTAATCCAAATTTCATCCCAATCCGTTCAGTAGTTTTTGCGTGACAGAGTTACAAACATCCATCCATATATCCATACTTACAAACTGAATGTACGTGTATTGAATGAAATTCCGATTCAAACTTTTATTAAGATTGAAAAATCCTCATCATTAGTTAGTTACAGTCATAGGTTACAGGGGTTCGGTTCTTTCTACATTTATGTGAAGATTTCTCATACTTAGAGGAAACCTTGTGGGCTGGCAACATACTGACAAAATGGAACTATCTATAGTAGGTACACACAAGACGAAAAAGAACTTATTTTACGGCCTTTCCCATAAAAAGATGAGAATATTCTTTTCACTTCTCATGCTCTGAAAGTGCTTATTTGTGCAGGATATAGGCTGCACAAAATAGAATTTTGTGCACAAACGTATTAACGTGTCTACTCATAAATGTATCTATATTAAGGCAAAGAAAATGAGCCATACAGCCAAACACAATAAGAAGTTCATAGATAGAATTTGTTATTTTATAATATTTACTTTAATTTATTTGCTTTATGTGTTTTTTAAGACATAAAAGATATAACAATTTAAATTCAAATACGGTAGGTTATTTAATTAATTTAAGAAAATTATTATTACAAAATTAATTTAATAGTAGGCTGTATAGGACTGCAGCCCAAGCCTAATATCAATGTCGTAAGATTTAAAAAAAAAAAGCGGCGGGAAACAGCTCTTGTTTTTTCGTGCGTTAATTTCTTCAATTTGCTAAAATTGTTGAAAATGTCCCGTGAAGAAGAGGATTTAACACTCTCTCCTAATACGCTTATGGAAATTAATGCACAGAGTGTTGTGCAACAGATATTACCGCGAGAAATATCTCAAAGTTTACGATAATGGTTAATTAAAGAAATGTTATGTCATACTACTATTTTATTTCCTCGCAATCCAAGTGAAAAGCAGAGTTTATAACTCGTCCACAAAACCATTTTATCCTCGACATTACTATCAGAAAAGTCTCGGATAATAATGGTTCGTTTTGTGCACTTGTTGTAAAATCTACTATTATTGCACAGATTTTGAACAGGTTTTTTTTTCAATTGGTTTTTTTTCGACCCTTGAAACAGTTCCTTATGTTCGGCATCTCGTCATGACTACCTACCTACTCTATGAATCATGTTAACGCACGACCTATGACGGGTCGGGCGGCGGGCGGCTGCCGGCTGGCGGCAGCCGGCGAGTGGTTGTGGTTGCCCTTCACAGGGAAACCAGACTTTTTGTTAAAGATTCTTGTACGATGATCAGTCCTTCCTAAAATAAAATTTAAAAAAAACAGCCAAGTACGTGTCAGACCACGCAAAGTGTAGGATTCCGCAGTTTCCCAATACTACTTAGAGAGGTACCTGTTTTAGACGGCGTTCATCAAAGTCATTTATTACGATATTTTTTTTTAACCTAACAGATAGGAAACAAGTAGTTAAAATCGGTCAGCACTTCAGTGAGGAGGAACTAGTAGTTTGTCCCGCAGGGGAGTGTCACATGTTTTCCTTCACCAATGTTAAATAATAGCACAGAGTACTATAATAGTAAAAACAGTTGGTCGTCAATTTGAAAGCCTCACACAACGCTATCAGTTGAATTCGACCGCTCGATTCGCTTGGGCGATTTTGATTCCCTCTTTTTAGAGTTTCGTAGTCAACAAGGAACCCTTATAGTTTCGCCATGTCCGTCTATGTTTCTCTTCGCGGCTTAGGTCAGATAATCTTAGTACTAGAAGGCTTTAATTCGGCATGCATATACATGTTAATCATGCCGACAAAGTGATAGAATACAATCTAAAAAAAAATTAGGGTTCCTCTGGTACCCGTAATGTGGAGGTATTTTTTTTCTTAATTACCCCATTGTGAAAGGTGCCGTTGGATAGGTTAATTTTAAAATATTGGGGCGTGCGAAAACAATTTTTGATTCTAGCGTACGTTTGAGAAGAATTTCGTTTTAAAGTGCAAATTTTGTTAAAGTTAAGTGTCCCAACTTCCACACTACCAGTGAAACCGTTGTTGTTGGAAATTTGAAGAAGGAATAGTGCATCATACTTAGGGCATACTTAAAGTGTCTGGATTCTGATAAATAAGACTTCCGATATATTTATTGTTTTTCAAAGTATATTCAGTTACAATAAATGCATTTTTGCATTCGCTAAAACCACTGTACAAAGCAGTTGGACCAGTCTTCCTTAGGGACCTCTTCAATGGCTTCACCGCCGATTCAGGGCTCGTAAAACGTGTGCCTCTAATGTTGTCTTTAATTTTTGGAAACAAAAAAAGTCTCAGGAGACGAGGTCCGGGCTGTAAGGCAGATGCGTCATCAGTTCGACATTTGAAGTCTTCAAATAGGCTTGTTACCTTAGCGGAATGTGAAGATGCGTTATCGTAGTGAAGGAGGCAGGACATTGCTTCGAGGAAGCAAGGCTTTATAATATTTTAATATTTTTGTTTGGACTTTTTTTTTTTTTAAATGGCTTCACTGGACTTTGTTGAAAGCTCCATCCATCAATGTGTCAGGTGACAATTACAGATGATGATGATGATAATGCTGTTACTTGTTCAATTATTTTTTAAAATTTATTGGTAGGTATAGTACCTAAGTACTTTACTAGGGTAGTTAGGTATATTATGTTCAGCTTAAAATTTCTTTTTTATTCTTTCCTCTAAGTAATATTGAAATAATGTCAATGGTTCTCGAGTTAAATAAGTTATTACACAGACAGACACGAATAACATATCGGCTAGTCGGGCCACGTTATGAAGCGACTTTTGAAGGATGTCATTCTGACGTAAATAGTGATGTCCCGTAGTGTAATGGTTGACTTTGCCTAGTATCTAGTATTTCAGTCAGACCTTTTCATTTCTTATATTTACTTACAAAGATGCCTACCTATTTAAAATTTATTATTTTCGTAATTAGTTACAAAAAAAAAAATTTAGTACTTTGTTAAATTTTGTATTACAATCGGTGTTGACGATATTTTGTTATTGGAAATAATCAACATACACATTCTGTGATGTATCACAGAATAAAATTATTTATTTGATACTATCAATGTACAGATTATAATATTAGTACCTGGTTGACCGAGCTTAGCTCGTTTTTTTTTTTGTAACACACCTAAGCCTTTAGATTAATTACTTTACTTACTTTATGCGTTCAGACGAAAGCACACGCGGCTAAACATAGTAGCACTTTATAGCATTGACTTATTTTATTGAGTTATTTTGCTACTAAATTTCCTAACAGCACAATCTGTGTATAACATTACACATATAAGAAATCATCGTCATCTTAGTCGAATGACGTCCTCAGATGAGTCACGACTTCCAGGCATTTTTATGTTAACTCTTTGGTTATAAATACACATATTCTTGTCAGTAAGCTTTGAACTTTTTGTCTAACCACACTCTGAACAGATTACTCCAACCAAACAATACCTCGTATTTTTAAATTTTTTCGCGCGGATTCTTTTTTTTTCTTCTCCGTTTTGGCATAATGCTGCCACTTTTGTTTCTCTGAGCTACGTATGAAATAAAAGGCGGCGCTAGTAGTAATACAAAATTCAGCCATCGATAGGGTGTATGAATGAAACATTCAGCGCCGTTAGCGATTAGATAACTAATAATAATATGGGTTTCGCCCGCTATACCCAGGTTACTATCGGATAAGCTCTGAGAGATTACATATTTTAAAAACTATTTAATATCATTAAGTTAAATTAGAGTATGTAGAGTCTGTCTAATAAGTTATTATACTTGGGATTTTTTTTGGGAAATTAATTAAAGGCAACTCTGAAAAAAGTATGTAAGTACAATAACCTGTTAGACTTTATAATTATGAAATAAGAGGTGAAGTTATTGTTTTTCTGTTTAAAGCAATCGCCCACTCGCCTGCTGACAGTAATTTGGTACGCGCTTTGAGAGTGCTAAAATCGATTTCAGCGTGTTTCGGAACGCAGCAGGGTGTGACAAGCCAAAAGAGTACTATACACCTTTGTACAATAATATTAAAATGAGTGTTCAAAAACTTTAACTAATAAATAAAGTGTTATGTGCAAATAAGATTTGGTCTAAAGGTCTTAGTAACTGGACCATAAAACTTCCAAAAAAAAAAACCTAATGACGATTCGCGGCACAGAGTTCTGTGATTCGCGGACCGATTAAGTACGTTTTTGAATGAACGAATGCTTTCGTTCTAGAAAATATTAATGTCTATGGTCAATGTTTTTTAATCTTCAGTATTTATTTTCTTATTGGCTTGGTAATGTTTGCACCACGGGTTTGCACATCGCCAGGTACTAAGATAAGAATACTCGGAAACTGCTACAACAATTTCGATGAAATTTAGCATTATATGGGGTTTCGGGAGCGATAAATCGATCTAGCTAAGTATATATATAGATATGTATTTGAAATTAACTGTTGGTTTTCCAATAAAAAATTATTTAAAATTTATTTATTTATTTATAATTTTAGTAAAAATAGATTTCCCTGCATTGACAATAAATTAGGATCGGAATTTGGATAGAATTCAGAAAGGAAAATAAATTATTATTCCCATGCCTAACAGTGGTAAAGGCAGCGCTAGTAGTAATATAAAATTGAATTTGTTGAGGTTGCGTGGATTAAATAACGTCTCCGTGGATAAAATAGCATTTTCCATTTCTGTGTTACATATCTGAAAAAATAACTGAAAGAAAATACTTCTAAATGCTTTTTTAGAAGAAAATTTCGTCACTATGTGAGTTGTAGTGCCATGTGTTGCCAGGGGCGTGCACAGGGTTTAGGGCTAGGGTAGGCAGGCAGGTATAAAAAGGATAAAAAAGCACTTACCAAAAAAAATTCATGAATTAGGTTACTGTATTGTGTTGACCGGTGGTGTTTCCATGCAATGAGTGATGTAATGTAAGTTGGGCCACCTCAAGTATCTAACCAGGTGATTGAATATTTGGAACAAGTCACACTAGAGATAACCGAAATGGCCTTTAAAAATTGACATAGCCGGCGTCGTTCCAAACGTTCAAAGAAGTGCAGAATATAATACACGGAAAACAAAACACTATTGGTGTGTACATACACAACGTTAACCAGTTGAAAGTCTCGCAAGATTTTATTTGAAAATGACTTGCGTTGCAAAGAGTTGCAATGCAATTAACTCAAAGGAATTGCAATTTAGACAAACACGGCCCGTCGGCACAAAGTTCACAGCTAGTACTCATTATTATTAATGTAATTTACTAACACAAAAAGAACTAATTGCTCAAAAAAACTATCAAAAACTTCAAAAATCACTGCGCGAACAACAAAAGTAAACAATATGGCGAATAATGAGTGACGTTTGACGTTTCCAACCCTGCGTTCCGAGACGCGCTGAAATCGATTAAAGTACTCGTAATCGCGTTCCGGATCACTGTCAGCCATACATTTTTTGCTTTTCTGATCGCTGCTGACAGCGCTGAAGGTCTGATTCGGAATGCGCCTTTCCTTTTGTTTGGTTTTACCCAATACGCGCTTTTTCATACGACTGGTGCGTTGTGATTGGTCGTTGGTCGGGACAGAAAAGCTGGGCTTTTCGGATTTGTATGGAGCGAAATCACGCACACTAACGCATTGACAAGTTTTGTGTTCGCACATAGGGTCTTTATAGCACACAGTCATATATTTTGTCTCACTACATGTAAGTAAACGTCAGTTGGAATAGGCAGTGCTTTTGGCGAACGTAAACATGTTGTCAACTCCGGAGGCTTTCCCGCACTTAAAGGATTTAATGGCGGTGATGATGTCACCATGCCCTTGTTTTCCATGCCCTTTTACTATTATGCGTCATGTTGATGTTGGTTACAGTATCAATCCACCTGTCCCGCCGACTTTCATCTATCCGCGACAGTAACTCTTCCCCGACTCGTGTAGTCTCCTCGGAAAAGGGATCACCGCAGTACAAAGTCTCGTATCGCATCAACAGTTCCCCCGACTCCTTCGATAATCCTGGGATGTAGGAGGTACGGCATCCTCTGGGGATACAGTGACGAGACACGTCAGAGACTATGTCAGCAAACCGATCATATTCTCGAGGGGATGGTGGTACATTCAAGAGGGCGTCGTCGACTGACTTTGCGTACTGCTCCCAATTTGCCTTGGAGTAATTAAATCGGCGTTTAAGGGGGACCTGTAGAGGACGGACAACTGGGCTAATCTCGCACATAATGGGCCTATGTTGAGTGCGAGGAATAGGTGGGCATACGGTCTTAACGCACTGAGAACTTATGTCTGAACTGGTGAAGATTAGATCTGGGTTGTATCTCCTCTTCCATCGGCCACTATTAAAGGAAGCCGGTTGTTTTGGGTCATGAACAAGAGTCAAATTGTTAGATTCAGCCCATGTCTCGACCGCTTGACCACAGTCGTCAAGGTCATTGTAGCCCCAGAGTGGATTATGACTGTTAAAATCACCGATTACAATTTTCACCCGTTGCTGATCGTCAAAGTTTGAGGGAGGGGAGAACCGGAAAAGCGTCCCGGGGGGCTTATAAACAGAGGTAACAGAGCAGTGGTCGAGGTCCAAGGTAATCACCTCGATGCCATTCTGGGTCGAACATTCAGAGGATTTTACTCTTACTCCGGGAGTAACAAACACTGCATTATCGTGTTTCGGGTGTTAAGTGTTAAGTCTCAGAGATAAGAGTGAGTCCAGCTACGTGTGGTCGTGTGATACTTTGTGGCCACGCCACCAAAACCGATTGGAAAGAATTTTTGCATAATAAATGTCTGTAAAATGTCGGTTTTTGTCGAAACATAAAAAAAAAATGTCGTTTAAAGTTTTAAGAGAAATTCAACAATACTTGTGGCGTGGCTAGCAAGTATACTTTGTGGCCGCGCCACTCCACAAATTGCAATAACGAAGATAAATATATACTTATTTATTCTTAAACAATTGTCTGTTTATTGTCGGTTCCATTAGTATCAAAAATACTGCTTAATTCATAAAAATATCGTAATTAAAAAAGAATGTTTTTTTTTGCCGACAAAGCGCCTGTACTATTAGACATAAAGCTTGCTCGTAAATTTACATCAGGCACTAGCACTACAGTAGCATTTTTTCACTTCGATATGATATTTATTTACATCTACCCACATTATTTTGATAGTGTCGATATGATATACTGTTTCTATGAGATAATTGTTGTCCGGTTACATGCATGTAATCAGTGGTTATAAATGCAGTTGAAATCATTACAATAAATTTAAAACCATGAAACGAGGAAAACGATTATCAGTGAGTCTCGAAGAGCAGAAAACTGCTTTTAGTGCATATAAGCAGCAGTTTCGTAATATTGAAAACTTGCCGTCCAGCACAAGCACTATCTACAAGGATGTGAGTAAAAAGCTTTCTTTGCGTATGACCCCTGACGCGTTACGTATATCAGCCAAGAGGAATTACACCGAACTGTTTGGTGATTATACAGAATGTTCTAAAGATAGCGAAAAAAAAAATACATCACAAGCATTTGATAGCTCTATTGAGACTGAGATATCAAGTAGTGTTTCCGCACAAGATAGTAGCACGGATGAAGATAGAAATCAAGAAGTCGACTGTTTTGATATTGACTTAGAAAAATGGAAAACTGTTCAGCCTGAATTAGTGTCTTATGTTAGAAATGATCCAAATAAACCAAATATATGTAAGCATACTAGAAAAGTACTGCCAAAATGTAAATGGACTCACATTTTTTCCAAATGGATTTGGAAATATACGAGTAACCGTTGTGTATGGAGTTTCAAACATAACAACGTAACGGATAATTATCATGTTATATGTACAGGTACATGTAGGGATTGTGATGGAAATATTACCATTCATACGACAAAAAATGAGTCTTCAGTAAAAATACAATGTGTATTTGTGAATGTTGATAAAGAACTCATACACAGTTCGAAAAACAAGATCACTGCTTTTCAAAAACAACGTTTAGCTAAGGAATTGAATAATCAGTATCCAGTTGTGCTAAGAAACAAAATGCTAGACAAAAACATGGATCAAGATGACGTTCAAGAGCCTCCTTTCATACCTTCTCTAAAATCTTTTCAGAATATCCGAAATAAGAACAAATATTTTCATAAAGTTGTGATTATTGCTTTGTGGATCATGTCTTTCACAAAACCATTTACAAGTATTATAAAATCTGTATCTGTTGTACCCTTTTATGTACATTACTGGACCGAAACCCAGCAACGGTTTTACAAAAAAATTTCTAAGTTGTATACTGTCTTGAGTATAGATGCAACAGGGTCAATTTTCAAAAAAATTTATCCTCCTAATGATCCAACTAATTCCTATGAATCAAAACATTTATTCTGGTATATCATCATGCTTAGGACAAAAGCTGCTTCAGTACCTATAACACAAATGATATCAGGCAGTCAAACGCTAGAAACAATTCATCAATGGTTACGGAGTTGGATAGGAACAATGACAAGACCTAAAGAAGTTATTTGCGACGATTCTGCTGCCCTAATTGGAGCTATAGTAAAAAGTTTTACAAGATTCGGTTCAACAAAACAATATGTTAATCATTGTTTTGGAATTTTGAACCATTCTGAAACACTTCTGCCTGAATGTATTGTTCGTTTAGATACATCACATTTCGTAAAAATACTGTATGCTCTTGATTGTTTTAAGTTTGTAGATAAGCGCGTGAAACGATTCTACGTTCAGCACCTTTTACGTTTAAAAGCATCAACTGATTTTAAAATAGCAAAAGACATAATCCATCAACTAGTAGTCGTAGCATTACATAAATACGACAGACATTTAAAGGATGGCACGATCAGTAAATGTGAACAAATTAAAGAACAGCTTAATGAAGACAAAATTAGTTACGACAACATTATTGACATTTTTGAAAAAGACTTTAAGTCTGGTAACACAAATACAATAATGGATGAAGATTTTGGAGATAACTCAATAATGGCTTGGTATGATAAAATTGTTGCTGCTGAAAAAGTTAACTCGGAATTGAGTGATGAAACGGAATATGATAACATGTTTTATTTGCCAGGGTTTATTGATAGCTTAAGGAAGTTATTGCCAAAATTAACTCTATGGTCAAATCTGATGCTGCCATATTTTAAACAATCTGTCGACAGCGCTACTAGCAGTAACGTTGAAAGTTATTTCAAAACTATGAAGAAATTGCTTTTATGTAACAAGAATGGATTAACGCGAGTTGACAATTTCATAACACAGCATACTGAGTTTCTATCAGCAGAAATTAAAACTGCGCAGTGTCATTATCCAGAGTTATTTAAAAATGTCGACAAAGATAATGATGATGTGTCATTTAATGGACAAGTGAGTGATAAAAAGGCAAAAGAAATAGTAAGTTGCATCAAGAATACAAAAATTACCGATAAAACTCTAAAGAAAAAAATATGTGAAGATGGACAAGAAACCGATTGCATCAAAAATGTTGAAGAAAGCTTTTACAAAGAATCAGTATTCAGAGATAAACCTACGCTGCTAGAAAATTGGCGGAACAAAGCCGAAAATCTAGACAAAAAACTACCCTTAAGAGACTCAATCGAACCTAAAAAACGACGAAATAAAATTGATTATTTATTCAACGGTAATATATCAAATTCTGGGATGAAAGGCGTGACAACATCTAATACATGTGCATTTGACGCATTAACTCAAGCAATTGTAATTGCTTGTATAAAAAGTGTCAAAATTTCAAAGTTTATAAAATCACTTCGAACGAAATTTTCACAAATTGTCTGTGCCTTGAGGCACAAGGATTATTCTTTTGACATTTATAAAACTAGAACAGAGCTTCTAAAACTCTTTTTCAAAAGTACCTGGAAAGGTAACATTGAATTGATTGACTGTAGCTGCAATGTTACTTATATTTTAGAAAGAATTTTAGCTAGCGAGATATTCAGCGCAAAAATGACAAAAACTTGTTCAAAATGCAACAGCAAGCTAGAAAGAAATTATTCTATTATTCCCTTGAATTTACTCACACTGTCCGACCATGGCTTATCCGCTTTAGACTCTGCAGCTTCGTCAATGATTGAAGAAACTGAATGTGATTGTAAAACTGAACAATGTTCAGGAAAACAGATTACCAAATACGACATTTCAGATAATTTAATTTTTTTTGAATTAGATATTGATCTTTGTTTAAAGGATGTCCCAGCTGAAATTTTGCTAGCCGATAAAATTTTTTCATTGGGTGCAGTAATTGAATTCATTCCTCCGTTTTCAAGTCAAGGTCTGGGTCATTACAAAGTACATTGTCACCGTATCACAGGAACAAATAATAGCTATTGGGAATGTTTTGATGACTTGTCGAGCAATGTTTTGAAAATGAAAAGTGATTCAAATATACACTCGCATCTACTGATGTATCATTTGTAAATGAAAATTATGTGATTTGATTGCTTAGGTATTAAATAAAATTATATGAAACAATTTTTATTTATTTTTTGTATATAATGAAAAACCTTTTTCTTATATCTGGTCCGCGTAAAAGAGGGGGTGCTATATGTCTAATAGTACAGGCGCTTTGTCGGCAAAAAAAACAATTCTTTTTTAATTACGATATTTTTATGAATTAAGCAGTATTTTTGATACTAATGGAACCGACATTAAACAGACAATTGTTTAAGAATAAATAAGTATATATTTATCTTCCTTATTGCAATTTGTGGAGTGGCGCGGCCACAAAGTATACTTGCTAGCCACGCCACAAGTATTGTTGAATTTCTCTTAAAACTTTAAACGACATTTTTTTTTATGTTTCGACAAAAACCGACATTTTACAGACATTTATTATGCAAAAATTCTTTCCAATCGGTTTTGGTGGCGTGGCCACAAAGTATCACACGTGTGGTCGGCATTGTGTTTCATCTCGATGGGTTTCTTGTACACACAGTACATCGCAGTGTGTCTTGCGACAGAGTTCAGATAAGAGTTTTGATTTGTCTTTCGAGAAACCCTCGATGTTAATCGAGACTACACACAGTACTAACACTGGACTGTATGGTTGATTTTGATTTGCCATCATGGGGAAAGGATTCGCCAGACAGCTAGAAATAGAATTCGCTAGACTGTTGCCCAGGGTGCGCCAGACGTACTACCGAGTAGCGGTAGCGGTACGTCGCTCGGGGAGGCTCCTTTCATGCACCTTGAGCATTAAAAGATGGCGACATTTTACAGATTTCTACTGTTTTATTTTAAAAATGTTTATTCGGTTGAACTTATTTGAGTCGATGTGAGTCAAGCGGCTGGAGCGCTGATATACATCAATATCTTTTACGCATGTAGGTTTTCTTAAACTTAGTAAAATGCTTTACGCTAGAATATACAAATACAAACAAATTCTAAACAAAGTTTCATAGAAATTGTCTCATAAATAAAACAATTGGCTGCTACCTTGGGGTTTCCACATTACTGAAGTTGCGCATATTGCATATAAACAGGGTTTTTTCATCAAGATATACAATAAAGTTTTTATTTTTATTTTATCATCAATTATTATAATAAACACCCACAAAAATGGGTTGTTATGGGTAAAAACCGGGTTGAAACCCAAATCACCGGGTTTTTACCTGGTCAGGTGGTTTGGGTTTTAACCCACCGCCCATCTCTAGTAGTATCCACAGGTAGTATCTACTTAGTTTGGGACATGGTTTGGGATCAGATGGCCGTGTGTGAAGATGTCCCTATATATAATATAATCTCATGAATCGTAATTAGTCTCGTAATTAGTAGACTGTAAATAATAAATCTGTAATAACAGATGCTATTCAAGAAACTTGTTATTTTCGGCGTTTATTGCCCGACCTGTACGGGGCGGTACAGACTCCATCGAGTCAGAGTCCAACTCGTACTTGGCCGCTTTTCCAACTAGCTATAAAAGTAGGTTGTTAATTTTACTATTCATGGTAAACTATGAGTCCCTGTTGCATTCTATATTAAATTGAAGTGCACGCTACACACACTGTATAATTATGATGATGAATACAATTGAAGGATGTAAGTAATTTGAGCAATGTTCATTGCAACGAGCAAGCACCTGCCACCTGCCACCCACCCTACTCACCCGTGCATACAACGTGTTAGCTAAACAACCCTAAACCTCTCTGGTGGTAAATCAATAAATAAATATTTATTCGGAACACCAGCTTCGTGAACAGGCATGTGCTTACAAAGTAGACAAATTACAGATAGGTTAGTCAGCCCGTGAAACTACAAAAATAAAATACAAATAATTTATTTAAATTTACAGTAAATTTGTCATTAAAACTTATGAACTATGATTTAATTTTGGTGAGTTGACATAATTAATTGATCTGCTAGTGTCTTAAAAGGTTACCCTGAGCTAAGACACCAGCAACCTTCCTCTAACAAAATTAGGCTCAGAAGCAATAATAAGGCGTACATTGACACGTCAAGTATTACTGTAAACAATACAAAAATGTAGAAAGAAAACAGCAAAAAACAAATAATCAACAATAGCAAACAGACGAAAATTGTGTAAGTGTGTGTATGAAAGTTCAAATTTCTGCAAATCACCCGACAAGTTTTACGTTATTTCGCTAACACATTGGGATAGCTTAGTTCTCCACTTCTGCCCATGGTTGTTATAACATCTTAGTTACTAAAATTATTATTATATGCTTACTTAATTTAAGCAAGGTACCCAGGCTGGGTAAAGGCCTCCTCCAATGATGCCCACTTCTCTCTGTCTTGTGCTATTTGCTACCACTTTGGGCCAGCAACTTTTTTGATTTCATCCTCCCATCGGGTAGAAGGTCTTCCTCTCTTCCTTTTTCCTTGAGGCCCTCTCCATACGGTGGTATTGTAGGTCCATCTTTTGTCTCTAAGCCTCGCTATGTGGACAGCCCATTTCCACTTCAACTTTTGTGCATAGTCTTATCTTTTTAATACCTAGTTTTTTATTTTAAGCATGCTTCTCTCTATTCCATGCTGACAGGATGTTATTTTGTGCTTAACTCTTGCTATAAATTTCCAAGTTTGACACCCATATGTCAAGCATGGTAAGAGGCTAGAGTTCATTGTCCTAGTCTTCAGATTTACTGGCATGTTACTTTTGAAAATTTCTTTCTCCAGTATTTATTCCATGTTCGCTGTATTTTTCTTTCAACTTCTAGTTGGGGCCAAGCTTTCCCATAAAGAGAGGTGTAAGACAGGGCGACCCACTGTCGCGAAAAGTAATTATAGCCATACTTGAAGGCATCATCAACAAACTAAACTGGAGCAAACAAGGAATCTACATACAGGGAACCTTTCTGAGTCATTTACGTTTCGCCGATGACATAGTAATAGATCGTGTCCTGCTTGTCCTGACTCGTGCTCCCTGGAGGAGCTCATGGAGGCCTCAATGGAGCAATCAGGGTGGCGGCATACTGGGCAAATAAAATATAAAATCTTTGACGAGCCATCGACTCGAAGAAGAAGAAGAAGTATCCGAGTCAAGCTCTCAAATGCAGCTCATGATCAATGATTTACAAACAGCCAGCGCCGATGTAGGACTTGAAATCAATCTCACTATGACAATGACTAACAGCCACAAAAAACAAATAAAAGTCAATGGATATCCTCTAGATTACATAGACAAAATTTATTTACCTAGGGAAAACAATCAGCTTCAAAAACGAAAACAGACAACTCAAAACAGTCAATATTATATAATATGTAATAAGGATGCCTGGAAGAAATTGCTACCTTAGCAATAAGGCCACCTATTTGTACACCACCCCTTCATCTATCTTTTGTACTTTCAAGCTATATCCTTGTGTGCAATAAAGTATAATATTCTATTCTAATATTTAATATTCTATTCTAATATTTAATATTCTATTCTAATATTTAATATTCTATTCTAATATTTTTCTGTCATTTTGGCATGTAAGCGCAAACAGTAGAAAATATAAACAATGAACAGATGGCACAAAGCTGTACCCAAACAATACTAACTCCGAGACAATGGTCTTGGAATATTGTGTAAATTAAGCAATTAATATTGCAAACAACAATTATGAACACTTCTTGGAAATTACTATATAATAATATTATAATTTGCTGTTATAAATTTTGTTACTTGAACCTTCCTTGGGCACACTCTTTTTTTATATCTTTTTTTAGTCACTCTTGGTGACTATTGCAGCCACATTCTTTACCTGATATTTGAAAATTTTGTTTTTACTTTTGTCTTTAAACTGGAGTAGTTCAACATGCAAGTTTTATTATTGTCAAGGATAACTTTCATATTTTTTAACAGTATATTAATTTATAAAATTAGTTTTCTTAGATATATACTTTTTTATACTTTAAACAGACAGCTGTAAACCACATTTTAAAGCATTGAAAGTCTTAACTATGACCTCACTTTACATCTACGAAATGGCGCTGTTTGTGAAGTGTAACCCTAACTTATTTTTTAAAGTACCTGAAAAACATTGTATCAGCTTAAGATATAAAGATAGCTTGTGTTTACTTGAAACTCGAACATCATTAATGCATAAAAGTGTCCTGGCCATGGCACCCAATATCTTTAATAAATTACCCAGTGAGATAAAAGACCTCACTCAAATACTATTTAAAAAAAAGCTCTATGCAACATTAATAGAAAAAGCTTACTATAATATATTTGAATATCTTTCAGACACATTTTCTACAGTATAATTACTTTATACTTCTTTATTACTTTATTGAATTGTTAATTAGTGTTTAGTTTTAAAATGATCTCATTTCTTAATACTTAAGTAAATATATTTTTATAGTAATTAAGTTAGTTTAAGTGAACTGTTTTTATAAATTTGTGCGCCTTATGAAGGTCAGTTATGGAGATTCTATTGTAAAATACCTACCACCTGTAATGTATCTATCTACCCATGACTACAAATCAATTTTCTTTCTTTCTTTAAGTAATCATTAACCATTTTGAATACATGATTCTTCATAACAGCTCAGAATATTCTTATTTCAAAAACCAGACCGCTGCACCTATTACATGCAAATTACATGTCTCGTAACTCGCCGAGCGGTTTCTAATGATAATTAAACCGATGATGACACGCCGCGGGTTGCTGCACCACCGTGTCGACATCACAACCGCACCTTCACCTTCACCACCGAACGCAAATAGAACAGCAAAGGCCGTTAACTTAGCCCCACACAGTTATAATACAACCACTCCACACAAGAACGACTTAGAAAAACAAATCCTTACCATAATAACTACAATGCGACGTCGTCGAGCGCTGCTCGGTCAGAACAGCACATGTCCCGCACTATTCACCGCTAACGACAACTGGATACTATTGATTGAGATAATTTGTTTTACATGACTCGAGAGGAAAACGATATTTTTTTGTCCAATTCAACATCACTCCACGACCGATCAACAACACGACATGACAGATGCTGGCGGCGCTGGCTGACTGACTGACTGCAGACAGGAACAAAGACAGTTTTTTTTTTTTTAAATGATTCCTGGCCTGGAAACTAGTCTTTTAGCCGATACACAAAGACAGGAACAGACCAGTGCTGCCACCTCTCTGAGGCCAATCAGCGCTAAGAGCGCTTGAAAATAGCGCTAGATTCCGCTATGCATAAAACTAAAAATAGCGCTAGAATCCGTTAGCGTGCATGAACAAAAAAAGGCATAAATAAAGAAATTTTTATTTATTTCAATGCAAATTGTATTTATCAACTTAAATCTAAAATAGTCTTAATATTAATAAGTGTGATGGCTAATCGATTTCGACGAAACAACTTATTTTATTCGGAGAATACCCTTAATATATGGAACGGAAGCTAAACGACTTGCGGTGTTGCTGCTTACTTCCTACTTTTTGCCGAAATTGCGACGTGGTACTACTAAATTTGGTCCGTCATAAAAAAGCGCTAGATTTTCCACTAGGAGTTGATATTAAAATTTCAGCGCCAAGTGTCCCAAAAAAGCGCTAGATCTAACTCCGAAAGCGCTAAGGTGGCAGCACTGGAACAGACTCAGGGCTGCCAGGTGCAGAAAGATGTGATCGTATGCCAACTACAAAAAAATCGTAAGCCAAGGAAAGGAGACGTTTCAGACCGGGCCATCACCTTGTACACTTTTTATAAAATCGAAGAAAAATCTTATCAACATTTAAAAAATAATCATTTTGCAATTTTCGCAGTATTTAATTTGTGCGAAAGAATTTTTTGTTATTTATCGGGCAACAAACCATCTTTTATACGTCATCGAGTTCGTTTCGAATCAAACGTTGGTTTTTTAGGTAAAATGTTGTAAAAATATTTATTTTAAATAATTGAAACAATACTTTTACTTATAAGGAAAGAACAACACTTATCTACTTATAATAAAACTAGTTTTTCTAAGTAAGAAATCTATTTCATTTTTAAGAGAAAATAATGTGCGAGTGTTAGCTACGATTTCCGAACGTACCTACTTTGTAAATAGGCACATGAAATTAAAAAAATACAAAAAAGAATGTTTGATATTTATATTTATATTTTATCAGATTGCCTATGATATTATCTTATGTATGTATGTGCCTGAGTCAAAACTATCGTAATATATACATAACCTACTCTATACTTTTACTATCGAACATCTGGCAACCCTAACCTACAAAACTGATTGATTTAAAATATTTCAGTAATTTATCGCCATTTCATAATTGAATAACGTGTTTTTAATTTTTTTCAACCAAATAAATATAAGACACGTTAATTTTACATTTAAACATTAAACATTTAAATTTTTAAAATAAATAAACAATATGTCAAAGTCGAATTTGACATTACGCTTACGTGAATTTCGCTCTGGAGCATGGGCGCCGTTAGCGGAAGATGGCGGCGGTCATAACGCAATCCGTGACGTCACAATGGCTGCCGTAATCCCAATGAAAGTGATTCGGTACGCGGTTTTGGGTACTCAAAGTGCTGTCAGTGCAAATCGCAACGCGGCCAGTATACGCGTTTAAATCACTTTCGAATCAAACTGTCAGCACCGTCGCGCGTCGTCAGCCAGCGATCGATTGTATGGGTTTCGCCTGTTGACAGTAATTCGGTACGCGCTTTGAGTGCGCTAAATTTGATTTCAGCGCGTCTCGGAATGCAAGGAAAATGGCTGGCCAACTGTCATATTAGTAGGTTATGTGTTGTGTTACCTTTATTATGTACATTTAATGTTTTTGCTCAAAAATCTCGGCCCGAGATATGCTAAAATAATAATTAAAAAAAGTCATGGCCCCAGTTCTACAGCTTTGTGAAACGTCTCCTTTTAAAATGAAAAGATCGTACAACCTAGGCCCCGTTTCACGAAGCAACAATTTACTAGTAACAAGTTACAATTTAATATTCATTGCGTAGCCAATTCGCCAAAACTGAAAGCCCTTATCGTTTTACTTCACTGTCTACGCAATGTGCATCAAATTGTACTTGTAATTTATAACTTGTAGCTTCGTGAAACAGCCCCCTAGAAGTTCAGTTTTTATTAAAAATAACAAAAATTCGTTGTTTTAGAAAATAAATGCAATGCAATTAAACTATTAATTGGACTTGTACAAATTTCGAGACTGGTGAGAAAAACAAGTTTTTGACAAGTCGCAATAGGCCTGTGTCGTAAATTTCAAAAATGGCTTATTTCGTTAGTTTAGTACCTGTATTACCCCAAAAAAATAATATTTCATGATAAAAATTATATTTAAAACACATATTTTAAGTTTTAAGAAAATATTTTTAATCTGGCGTAAAAACACAAGAAAGTGTCATGGCGTCGTGAATGACGTAACGTAGGGGCAAACGATTGTGTTCACTTGTGCTGTTGTATGAAAAAGTTAACCAAGCGTCAAAACAACAATGGCGGCATACCACTATGTGACGTAATACGTTCTGATTCACGTTCACAGCGGAGGGGCCAGGGGGGGTATTTATTTGATTTTAATTTGTAAAAATAACAATAATCATAAATTTTTATGTGGAATTATTTCGGTTTTCCCTGTTTAAATATTACAATTTACGTCTAGAAACATTCATCCATTGATTTCATTGTTAGTTGACACAAGCCTATTATTACCGAACTACGAATTCGTAGTTACCGAAAGAGAAAAAATAATAAGTTTCGTAAAAATGCAAACAAATACAGCCTTTATATGATTGTGCAAAGGGTTATATCCTCTTCGGGGTCTTCATTCAAGTAAAAGATCCAGAATTTATACTTGCACGTTCGTTTCATTATGAAATGTTGCCAGGTAGGTATATAAAAATCGTACGTTTTCCGTACGATCTAGGTCTAGCGATCGTACATGAGTACAAATGCCAAAAAAATAATAGTAATTTACTTAGTCGTGTTATTTCCTTTCTTGTATCTTTTGTTTTCGAAGTTTGTCGGATTAGAGCCGATCTGGCCTCCATTAATTGAATTGTTTTTCCTGATAAAATCTGTTTCCCTCTTTTGAATGGGTCTTTTTTCGTTTTGCATTTTTTCAAAATATAATTTATTAATTTGCTGTAGGTTTCGGGTACATTGTGTTGAGCTAAGTTTTTCCTTATGTTCATGATTTTAAATTGTTATATGACTTTTATTATAACGCTGTGGTACTCATACTGTCATGTTATAATATTGCTGAATAAATGAATTATGAATTATTATTATGAATTATTTGTTTACTTAATTCTTCGGCACTTAACTGCGGGCCCTGGTTTTTTAACTTTATATGTTGGTTTCTAGCGTGTCTTTTAAATGATTTTGTGTTAAGTGGTTCTAGTTTAGCTCTAACCATTCTATGGTTGGTGTTAAAGTCTAGTCTCTTTATTACACTGCAATCGTTGAATAGCTTGCTTCTATTAGTTAGAACAAAGTCAATTTCGTTTTTGTATTTTCCATCTGGTGATGATCATGTCCAGCGTTTGTTCTGTTTTTTTTTTTTATATTTTGTGTTTAATATTACCAGTTGATGTTCCTGGGCTAGGCTTAGAAGTTTCTCGCCGTTTCTAGTTCACCATAGCAGTATGGTCCAAGAATGTTCTCTTCTCCTTCTTTCCTTTCCCCTATTTGGGCATTGAAGTCTTCCATCAGTATTAGGTTTTGTGGATTTAGTCTTATAATCTCACCGTTTAATTTATTGTAGAATGGTTCGATTACTTCATCTGACGCTTGCTCGGTAGGTGAGTATATTTGTATAATTGTCCATTCGTCTTTATAATTGGGTAGGAAAATTTTAAGTATTGCTATTCGTTCTGAGACTCCATACACTTCGATTATGTTGTTTTTTAGATCCTTATGTACTAAAAAACCGACGCCATATTGACCTGGTGTTTCTCCTTTATGGTAAAATATAAAGCGATCATATTCGTTTATGTCGTCTCCAATGCGTCTAACTTCGCTGATTCCTAAGATGCTCCATTTTAATTTTTGTCTTCTGTTCTTAGTGTACGTGTGTTCAGGGTGGCAATATAAATTTGTTTACTGATATCTGGGGGGGGGTTGGTTGGATTCCCCACGGGGACCAGCCGGATTGGGGAGTGTTGAGTCAGTTTTTTTGGTGGTTTTTGTTTTTGTATGTTTTTTATTTCTGCTGTCGTTTTTTTCTTTTAGTTTTTTAATGATGCTTCACGTTCTGTTTGAAGAGTGTTGGTTTTTGACAGACATTCAGCCTCTACAAATCGATTCTTTGTTAAAAAAAACAATGGCCGCGTTCCGATTTGCGCTGAAATCACTTTGAGTACCCAAAACTGCGTACCGGATCACTGTCAGTGGACGTCACGGATTGCGTCATGACCGCCGCCATCTTCCGCTAATGGCGCCTATGCTCCAGAGTGAAATTCTCATAAGCGTAATGTCAAATTCGACTTTGACATATTGTTTATTTATTTTAAATGTTTAAATGTAAAATTAACGTGTCTTATAGGTATTTATTGTAGTAGAGAATGTATGTTCAAAGTTGAGGTTGGCATTAGATAAATTCATCCATTTAAAGTTTGTTGCAGACAGAGCTACTATGTATACAATATATCATACCCTTGTTGAATCTATCCTTTCGTATGGTTTAAGTAGCTATGGCCGTACATTTAGCTCATACTTAGAGGATATTAAGCAACTACAAATTAGATTTCTCAAACTATTAGTTGATAAAAAAGTAAAGGAAAATTGACAAAAAAACTACATCAATTTGTTCCATGTTTGTAAGGTTTTGCCTGTTCATGAAAAAGTAAAGTTGTTAATAGCCTTAGAAGAATACCGAAAATTAGATTTTAAAAAGACTCTTACACACTCACATATAACAAGAGCTGTTAGTAAAAATAAGTATGATGTTCCTAGAACTATTAATTATTATGGTCAGAGGACCAAAGCCTACCTAGTACCAAAAATTTGTAATGAATTGTTATCCGTAAAAAAAGATGAATTGTCAAAGTATGCATTCAAGCGAAAAATTCAACAATTGTTATTGTCTAAAGTCCATTAAAATAACACTATACAACTAAACTATGTAATAGATTAATATAGATAGTATAACTTGGCATGTATGTACCTATGTATATTGAGAGTATCGTGTCTCCGCCAACAAACTGCTGTGCAGTTTGGCGGGCTCTTTGTGTGAAATGCCTGATATTTTTGTCGGAATAAAACAATTTTCATTTCATTTCATTTCATTTCATTTAGTTGAACAAAATTAAAAACACGTTATTCAATTATGAAATGGCGATAAATTACTGAAATATCTTAAATCAATCAGTTTTGTAGGGTTGCCAGATGTTCGATAATAAAAATATCGAGTAGGTTATGTATATATTACGATAGTTTTGAATCAGGTACATACCGAAAAGTGCTGTTTTCACAGCTGTACGATACTTTTTTAAATACGTATAATAATTTAGAATTTTGCCAGTTTTGGTACGGTAATCAATATCTGGCAAGACTGAGTTATAAGCAGTTTCAGCGCGCTCAAACGCCGTTCCGTTTCGATTTCGCTCATGAGCCGTATTATCGCGATTTCTGAATCGGTACGCGAGTAATCGTTGTCAGTACTTTGAGCCGTGAAATCTGATTCGGAATACACCCAATATAAAATACTTTTCTCTTTGTATGAATCGATTTAAATATTATTTACTGCCAAAATGATCCTGGCTGAATAATAATTTTGAACACCGTAGGAATTAAAAAAAATTGTAATAAAATCGCACTTATAGGCCGCGTTCCGATTTGCGCTGACAGCACTTTGAGTACCCAAAACCGCGTACCGAATAACTGTCATTGGAATTACGGCAGCCATTGTGACGTCACGGATTGCGTCATGACCGCCGCCATCTTCCGCTAACGGCGCCCATGCTCCAGAGCGAAATTCACGTAAGCGTAATGTCAAATTCGACATTGACATATTGTTTATTTATTTTTCAAAGTTAAATGTTTAATGTTTAAATGTAAAATTAACGTGTCTTATATTTATTTGGTTGAACAAAATTAAAAACACGTTATTCAATTATGAAATGGCGATAAATTACTGAAATATTTTATATCAATCAGTTTTGTAGGTTAGGGTTGCCAGATGTTCGATAGTAAAAGTATAGAGTAGGTTATGTATATATTACGATAGTTTTGACTCTGGCACATACATACATAAGATAATATCATAGGCAATCTGATAAAATATAAATATAAATATCAAACATTCTTTTTTGTATTTTTTTAATTTCATGTGCCTATTTACATCTCCATTTTTAAAAATTCGTATACTTTTTCTTATTTTGGGTACTAGCCATGCGAAAACTGCTGTTTTCACAGCTGTACGATACTTTTTTAACACGTATAATAATTTAGAATTTTGACAGTTTTGGTACGGTAATCAACATCTGGCAAGACTGAGTTATAAGCAGTTTCAGCGCGCTCAAACGCCGCCGTTCCGTTTTGATTTCGCTCATGAACCGTATTATCGCGATTTCTGAATCGGTACGCGAGTAATCGCTGACAGTACCTACTTTGAGCCGTGAAATCTGTTCGGAATACAGCCATAGTCGGTAAAACGCATTTACCGCACAGTTTACTGCCTTCGTAAGTTCAATTTTCGAGCAAGGTGGATTGAAATAGTACATTACGATACAAAGATCGTCGCCTAGGGAGCAAAGCGATCGTTTTTTATTTCTCTGAGCAAAAATATACCAAAGCCAATGCCCATAATTAGATTTGCGTGAAGTTAGCCAAGGGCCCATTCTAATTTTAATTGCATTGTAAATTCATCACCGTTGTTTGTACGATCTTTATCTCCACTCACGTATTTGACAACCGTAAAGTTAAGATTGCATATTTAATTCCAATATCGTAATTTTTATACAATTTTTTTAAATAATTTGCTGCAAGTTTCCCGAAGAAAGTAAAATAAATAAATAAACTACTAATAGTATAGTCTACCCAATATAAGTAAATTCGATTCTATTTTATTGAGGTTCAGGTAAAAATGATTATGGTTTATAGCTCGCTACCCTGTGTATAGAATAGCATTTTATTTTTTTAATTATTGAATCGAACCCATTGAGGCTAGAATTTTGGCTTAAAGAAAAAAAAATGTACATTACGATTACGATACAAGGATCGTAGGTCGTAGTTGGCATATTACAAGCGAGGTGACTTTTGTAAGCCCGAGCCGCAGGCGAGGGTTTATATTGTCACGAGTTTGTTATAAAACCTAAGATCCGTGTGTTGTACGACGTTTTTCAATACACTTGTGAGAAAACTGATAGTAAATAATTAAATTGAAATTGTTAAGAAGGTACCCCTACAAAAGCTATGATACTACAGGTAAAATTGATCATGTAGAAGTTGGAAAAACAAACCGTTATTATATCGTGCGCAGTTTGAGCATCCTTACTATTCACATTTATCACTAAATATCAACATTTAATCACTCATAAAACAACATTCAATGTAAAACAATTGAATGAAAATTTCACAAAATTGGCGCCAACCACAATCGATATTATGTTTCGTTTTTATAAGCATAACTACGGAGAAAAGGCTCTGGCGGACATTCAGCCTCTACGAATTGATTCTTTGTTAAATCGAGATAATATTATTTTTATAATTAAAATAATATGTACTGGCTGATAATATTTTTGATACAATTTGTTGAAATAAAAAAATATAAAATACTTTTCTCTTTGGCGATTTAAATATTTTTTAGTGGCAAAATGAGCCTGGCTGAATAATAATTTTGAAGACCGTAGGAATTACAAAAAAAATTGTAATAAAATCGCACTAGTGCGGTAAAACGCATTTACCGCACAGTTTACTGCTTTCGTAAGTTCAATTTTCGAGCAAGGAGTATTGAAAAAGTACTTAAGGTGCCCCATATGGTAAAAAGTCGCTAAAGGATTTCCATTTATTATCTCGTTCTACTTACGGGTTGTATGTTATATCGATTTTTGGGTTTTTGATCGTATTTTCTTTAGTCGTACAATCTCAGAAACGCGGTTGTAGATAATTTTTTCGATAGAAAAAGCTCGCAAATATTGCTCTAAATATTTGCCTTTTTAGGGTTCCGTAGCCAAATGGCAAAAAACGGAACCCTTATAAGAATAAGAATAAGAATACATTTATGGATTCGTCATGTCTGTCTGTCTGTCCGTCCGTATGTCACAGCCACTTTTTTCGGAAACTATAAGAACTATACTGTTTAAACTTGGCAAGTAGATGTATTCTGTGAACCGCATTAAGATTTTCATACAAAAATAGAAAAAAAACAATAAATTTTGGTGGTTCCCCATACATAGAACTGAAACTCAAAATATTTTTTTTCATCAAACCCATACGTGTGGGGTGTCTATGGATAGGTCTTCAAAAATGATATTGAGGTTTCTAATACTATTTTTTTCTAAACTGAATAGTTTGCGCGAGAGACACTTCCAAAGTGGTAAAATGTGTGTCCCCCCCCCTGTAACTTCTAAAATAAGAGAATGATAAAACTAAAAAAAATATATGATGTACATTACCATGGAAACTTCCAACGAAAATTGGTTTGAACGAGATCCAGTAAGTAGTTTTTTTTTAATACGTCATAAATCGTAAATCGTAAACCGCGGCTACTATATGTTACTTGCTGCTACGGAACCCTTCATGGGCGAGTCCGACTCGCACTTGGCCGCTTTTTATTAATTTTATCTCCGGAATGTTAAAAATTATTCACGTAAAATTAAGTGCACAATATTATATAGGCAATTACGACAGTAATCACTTGTAAAAATATTTAAAAAAATTGTAAGTAAGTAAGTAAGAAAAAATTGTAAGTAGATTTCCAATAATTAAGCAAAACGTGTGATGTCATTTACGTCTTACGTCATATTATTTCGAGCGCATGCTCATCATCTATCCCATTCTGTTGTGTACATATCGAGCCCTAAAAGGCAGAACATCGTAAGCGCCAGAAATCCTCAAACCATTTTATTATCGTAATCGAAAGGCCATTTTTTCTTACATAAGCTCAATTTTTTTCAAAAATGTACCTTGAGTGCTTTTCGCATAAGTGTCAATTTTTCTTTTCATCGTTACCTGGCCCATGCTTAGAAAATATATCGCAAACGCCAGGTACAATTCTATCGTAACCAACAAAAGATGGCGGTTGCGATAAAAAAAATTCGATTTCGTACATCGTAAGAAACATGAACTAAAGAGATGGCTATAAAGTATAAGGCTTACGATAAAATGGTACAGATATAAGTCTGTTGTTTCCTTTCTAATTACTTGGGAGTTTTCCTTACTTGGGAGTTTAAATCAAACCAGTCAGTACGTGTTGTGTTTTCCGTGAATGACGTGTTGTGTTTTGTTTTCTCGGAGAATCAAAAAATTCAAAATTCTTTATTTCTTTAAATAACAGTACATTCTTAGCTAGTGGCCGGTGTCTCCTTGTAGGCTTAAGATGCCTGTGTTAGGAGACGCCGCTCCAAAGGTAAGATGTTTTGTTTACCTGTTATGTAATATTAAATCATGCAAGGTTTTGATTGAATATAGATAAACACATTAAGAAAGAAAGATTGACTCAGTTGATTCATTAGGTAGTTTCAAACAGAGATGCGCAGGCGTCCACAGTCTGTCACCTGCCTATATACCTAGAATACCTACCTAATTTTACGAGTAATCAAAATTCTATGTGTTAAAAGGTTATTTGAATAAGGTTTTTAAGATAGTAGGTTATTTTTACGAGGTAAATAATAGGTAATATAATCCGTGATTTGATACCTACCTAATTTCACAAGAAATAAAAATTTTATGCGTTTAAAGGTTAATTGAATAAGATCTTTAAGAGAGTAGGTTATCATTTCATGGTAAATAATAGGTAATCTAATCCGTGATTTGAAATTAGTGCTAGGTATCAAACCTTTTTAATTTTAAAGGAGAAGGTACAAAATGTTTGAACCAAAACTCAAAATAGTTAAGACACCAATACTAACAGACTATGAGCCAATAGGTTCTTTAAAATAAATTAAATTATCCTACCTAAGTTTCAACCTTCAATTTCATGGGAGATCGGAGTTAAAGGCTGACAAAATATGTATAAATATAATTATTTTTCTAATTTTAGTTCAACATAATTTTATAAAATGTTTCTACTAAGATTATTTAGCATTTCTTAAGTACTTACCTAAACTGAATATACCATTTTAATTGTTTTCAATATTTTTTAAATCATCGTAAGTGTATCTTAACCGACAAATTTTAAGAATGGACGTATTTATTGCACGAATTTATTATCGCATCCGCCGTTATTTAAGAAACTACAACTATCAGCTTACAAATTAATATCACATTACATAGCTGGTATAAAAATAATTTATTCTGTTCGTAAATTGAAAAGATAGCTGTTGTAGTTTTTAAGATAAACAAAAATAACGCCTCCTGTAAAATTTGCGTTTTGGCGCTTACGATCTTCTGCCTTTTAGGGCTCGATATATCGCTATCACTCACCCTTTTCACTCAGTCAGTCCGCCGGGAGCCTTTTTAAATAAAATAAATAAAATGTCTTTATTTCAGACCATATGTAAGTCCATAGTGGTTAGTATATACACACTTAAATTGTTATGTTAGTACAAACACTTAGAGTTATATTGTTCCAGTATTTAAAAAAGCGACCCTCACATGCCCTCCTAAGATGAGTAATTACTTTGAACGGATATGGGGGTTGGTTGACTGAGACACAGCTGCGTGCGCATCTAAGCGTGTAACTTAATAAGAGGCTATCAATTTTCTGGTGATCGTATTTGACCGTCTTTTTAACCCCCGACGCAAAAAAGAGGGGTGTTATAAGTTTGACCGCTATGTGTGTCTGTGGCACTGTAGCACTAAACGGGTCAACCGATTTGGGTGCGGTTTTTTTTATTTGAAAGCAGGTTTACTAGATAGTCAATCAAATGAACGCGACATTATAGCGTCATTTCAACGAGCAAACCAAATCGTGCCATCCATCAATTATACTATATGTATATGTATTACTCAATCGAATTTGATGGCTCAACAATAGGTATTATTTTTATTTATTTTTTATTTTTTTTCTTCGGGGGTTTTTAAATTTTTAATTTATTCTCATACTGTAGTTGTGGGGTGGGCTTTTACTAGGTTAAATTGTTTGTTTTATCCAAGCTAAGTTTATTATTTATTTATTAACACATTTAGTTTCCTTCTCAGCTATTTTGGGTCACTACTGTAAGTAAGTAATCAAAGTAGAATAGAATAGCATAGAAAACATATTTATTCATTGTAAGACACAACACACAGAAAAGAAAAAATAATACATAACTAGTGCTGATTTAGGTATTTATTTCATGTAAAACATAGTGTCTGCTGTCCCGGATAAACATAGTGTCTGCTGTCCCGGATACATTTATATTTTCACACGATAGTTCAAATTAGTTTAAAATCTATAAAGAGGAGGAGCGTGTTCACGGACCAAGGTCCGTGAGCGTGTTACTTATCTTAGGCGAGGCCCTATTTGAAAAATCGTTATTGGGCCCCTTTTTTAACTCGCGTATCTCACGTCTCGGAGTGTGTACCAAATCAAGAAAATTACAATCAACAGAAGAGGTTATCATTTAGCGACGTAACCAAGTAGATTTTACATATAATCAAGGAATAAAGCAAACATAAATGATTAAAATCACCCCGCATTTAAAATTTGCAAATCGGTTTTCTCAATATTTTCAGCGATAACAACATATTTTTTTGTATTTTTTGGGTGGCTATATTAATACCTAAACGGCGAAACCAGCTAGTTTTTTAATTCGTTCTATATTTTTCACAAAAAAGAGAAAAGAGTTCAAGAAAAACAAGTTTTTCTCACGATTCCTGCGCACTGTCGGACGTAACCTCCGTGAAGCAACGCACGCTAATATGAACGTTATTTCAGTAGTGCGTCTGTTGAACTTTCAACTAAAGTGCGTTGAGTTGCTAATTTAGAATAGGGCCTCGCTTTAAGGCCCCTTTTCAGTGCGCAACCCAGAAAATTGCATACGCGCGGGTGAGCACTGATTGAAAACCAATTGCTTCTGTTATCAGCGCGGGACACGCGGAGCATCCGGAGTCCGGATCCACACATTGTAGCGCCAACTGCTGCCGCAGGCACACTTTCCTTCAGACTGTCCATTAGACTATCTAGGACTCCAAAAATTCAAAATATATGCAATTGCTAAGTTCAGTACATAGTGAAACGTTACAAGTCAATTCATCTGTCTAAATTATCGGTCCGTTAAACGAAACAGACTGTATGCGACAGCAGCAGCTATGGCGGAGGAAGTGAATCCAACGGAAGGACTCGCTGCCTTCACCCTTATCTATTTCACGTTTTTCCTTGATAACGTTCTTCTAACTGTTTTAGGTTTGTTTTTCCTAACAATAGCTTTTTTGAAGTGACCTATCTATTAAAAAAAGTTTTATTTTTACCTATAATAGTCAATTAGTATTTTTAGTATGCACAATTTAATTATTTGGTGTTTTTATTGTTTTATTTTAATTGTGAAAGTGGAGGCAAGTTAAATCGAAAGGTTTTCCTAATCAATACAATGCAATAATATTAATCTCTATGGCAGTACCTATTATCCCGGACTGGGTTCGCGGCGGCGAAGCTCTGGAGCTATGGGCTTTACATGACGCACCGCTTGCGTCTCTCCTCAACTCTACTGTAAGGCAAATATCACATGAAGACGCTAGAGGTAATTTTTATATTTACTTGTCTTTTATAGGGTCTCTTTTTCCCGAACGAAGGTTCGAACCTCTCTTCGATGTGTTTAATATTTACTTGTCTTTTATAGGGCCTCTATTTCCCGAACGAAGGTTCGAACCTCTCTTCGATGTGTTTTATATTTACTTGTCTTTTATAGGGCCTCTATTTCCCGAACGAAGGTTCGAACCTCTCTTCGATGTGTTTTATATTTACTTGTCTTTTATAGGGCCTCTATTTCCCGAACGAAGGTTCGAACCTCTCTTCGATGTGTTTTATATTTACTTGTGTTTATAGGGCCTCTATTTCCCGAACGAAGGGTCGAACCTCTCTTCGATGTGTTTTATATTTACTTGTCTTTTATAGGGCCTCTATTTCCCGAACGAAGGTTCGAACCTCTCTTCGATGTGTTTTATATTTACTTGTGTTTATAGGGCCTCTATTTCCCGAACGAAGGGTCGAACCTCTCTTCGATGTGTTTTATATTTACTTGTCTTTTATAGGGCCTCTATTTCCCGAACGAAGGTTCGAACCTCTCTCCGATGTGTTTTATATTTACTTGTCTTTTATAGGGCCTCTATTTCCTGAACGAAGGTTCGAACCTCTCTTCGATGTGTTTTATATTTACTTGTCTTTTATAGGGCCTCTATTTCCCGAACGAAGGTTCGAACCTCTCTTCGATGTGTTTTATATTTACTTGTCTTTTATAGGGCCTCTTTTTCCCGAACGAAGGTTCGAACCTCTCTTCGATGTGTTTTATATTTACTTGTCTTTTATAGGGCCTCTTTTTCCCGAACGAAGGTTCGAACCTCTCTCCGATGTGTTTTATATTTACTTGTCTTTTATAGGGCCTCTATTTCCTGAACGAAGGTTCGAACCTCTCTTCGATGTGTTTAATATTTACTTGTCTTTTATAGGGCCTGTATTTCCCGAACGAAGGTTCGAACCTCTCTTCGATGTGTTTTATATTTACTGTGTGATGTTGCCGAAGTTCCTACCTACTTCTGGGCACATCTAAGATGTCCTTTAGGTTTGGGAAAATACCTAACCTATGAGGATGTTGATTGAAAATTTGAAACTCGATTACAAATAACAAACGATAGTTTTATTATTAAATCACAAACATATAATAATAAGAGGAGAGAGAGGGTGGACGTATAACTAGAATCGGGGTCGGTGAGGTTTGTCAATACTACGGAATGCGATGCGCGTCGGTACGGGACGGGACGGCGAGATAGCGGGGGCTCGCCGGGTATTCCCTTGCTCCTATCGACTAGGGGAACCAAGCCGACCAGAGCAGGAGAACACCGCGAGTGTTTTTTTTTGACATGGACCTAATGCTTGTGTCGCAAAATTGACGTATCAAGCGTAACCGGACTTTTGGGGGAGCGGAAGGCTCTTACCCCTAGTATTAATACACCGCGAGTGACGGCGTGCTGCCGCTTAAATACTGCGGCGTCGGAGTGGGGGGTCGACGACGTCAGGCTTGTGCTTCTAGAAAGATCGAGTCCGTGCGATGCCGTGCCAGGCACCGATGCGGAGCTCGTTGTGGGTAGATTCGAATGTCCGTCGTGACTCGATGTGATGCTACCCTCTGTTGGGCGAAGCTATGGTAGCTTCGTTACAACTTGACTTTTATTGGGCCTCTATTTCCCGAACGAGGGTTCGATTCGAACATCTCCTCGGTGTGTTTTATATTTACTTGTTTTTTATTGGGCCTCTATTTCCCGAACGAGGGTTCGATTCGAACATCTCCTCGGTGTGTTTTATATTTACTTGTCTTTTATTGGGCCTCTATTTCCCGAACGAGGGTTCGATTCGAACATCTCCTCGGTGTGTTTTATATTTACTTGTTTTTTATTGGGCCTCTATTTCCCGAACGAGGGTTCGATTCGAACATCTCCTCGGTGTGTTTTATATTTACTTGTCTTTTATTGGGCCTCTATTTCCCGAACGAGGGTTCGATTCGAACATCTCCTCGATGTGTTTTATATTTACTTGTCTTTTATTGGGCCTCTATTTCCCGAACGAGGGTTCGATTCGAACCTCTCCTCGATGTGTTTTATATTTACTTGTCTTTTATTGGGCCTCTATTTAACGAACGAGGGTTCGATTCGAACATCTCCTCGATGTGTTTTATATTTACTTGTTTTTTATTGGGCCTCTATTTCCCGAACGAGGGTTCGATTCGAACATCTCCTCGATGTGTTTTATATTTACTTGTCTTTTATTGGGCCTCTATTTCCCGAACGAGGGTTTGATTCGAACATCTCCTCGATATGTTTTTGAATTTCAAATTTCATACCATAATTTTATTGTATATTTATTTTTCGATGCTCTTACGGTGAAAGAAAACATCTCGAGAGGAATCTTGCACACTCTTGTGATGAAATTCAAAGGTTATGTATGAAGTCAACAAACCCGCATTAGACCAGCTTAGTGGTCTGATCGCCCTAACTCAGAATAGAGCCCCTCGGTGGGGACATATTGTGCTGCTGATGGATAATGATGATGACTGTTATAATTTGATTCATCCGAAACCCCTTTCCAGTGCACAACCCAGCTTTAGAAGCTTTAACGTGTTTTATTCGTCTTGTAAACAGGCGTGATAGGAATAGGGCGCGCCCAGGCCACAGTGGGCGCGGTGCTGGGAGCGAAGGCAGCTGTACAGCTGGCCGTAGCTGGCCCCGCAGCTTGCGCCGTCTGCCGCCTCGGCCCGGCGAAAGTGCTGCACGCTGCGACTATGTTGCTTGCTCTAGCTGCACTTGGTGAGACTTCCACATTCTTCTTCTGTATCGCGTGGGTTGTACGGTCGACTACAGACCTCACTTTGAGCAATCTAGTTGAGCAGTGGGGAAGAGGGGCACCAACCCTAGTGTCAATGCTAAAGAGCCCCTAAAGATGAGTATTTATTTGCTCAAAACATGGTTAATACAGATCTTAAAATAAATAAATTATGTCCTCACATTTTACTTTTAACAGCATGCAAAATCTTGTCCCGTAAACGCCGCTCTTCGCACAAGTTTTGCAGGGCATTGTGGTAAAACCAACCACATTAAACCAACCACACCAACCAAACCAAACCATTAGAAAAATTTTTTTTTAATACACCTTGCTCGAAAATTGAACTTACGAAGGCAGTAAACTGTGCGGTAAATGCGCTTAGCTTTGCTCAAGCTGCGCGCGATTTAATAAAGGTTAGTTTTTACAACTTCTACATGATCAATTTTACCTGTAGTATCAGGGTAAGGATTTTGCCACTTTGTAACAGAAAGTAACGTACATATTCTACGTTACGGTTATACGAAAGTAACGCGAAAGTAACGCTCCTGTATTGTTAAGTTAGTTTCACACTGATGCAAAAGTTAGGTTAAAATAATACATTATTAATTGTTTCGTAAAACTATTTATTTATTTTCTCGTTATGAATAAACTTAAAATAAAATAGCTAAAGAATGTTTTTTTCAGAAGATGTTAGATGCCGTGTAGTCAGGAAAAGTGCCAAACTTTTTAGGTAGACCGCATAAATGAGTCTTCGCCGGCGCGGGTAAAGGGGTGCGGAGGTATGACAACAGAGGGAAGCAAAAGTGCAGTCGGTGACCGACAGGCATATTCTTACGTCCTGCGCTCTATGCGTTCCATAACTATAAAAGACTTTTTGGTCTAAGGTCAAGACTTTTTTTTTACTATTTCGTCAACCAGACAAAATAACAACATGTACTTCGCTTTACAGTACCACTTCGTTACGTAACATATAATTTTCGTTACGAGTAACGTATAAGTAACGCTAAAGTACCGAATTGGCTCGACCTTTACAACTAAAATAGGTTATAACTCTGGATTTAAGAGGTTATTTTAAGAAAAATGATTGCAAATGCACTTTACAAACTGCTACACATAATTTATTATAAACAATAGTAAAAAAACACTGATACATACCTTTAAATCCAGTAAAAACACTTTTTTTGCTCTAAAATCTCGACCTGACGTCTTCTTTGCACTCGATCACGAACAAAATGGCAACTTTATTTTTTTATTCTGGCTTGGTTACTTAGTGTTGCCAGCCTCTTTCCAAAATTTTACCAAAGACTGCATTTAAATGTGTCTGTATTTAAATATCAGTAACGAACAAAAAAAGTAACGTAGAAGTGAAAAATATGAAGACACGATTTCAAATGTCAATATTAAGAATATTATCAGTGTTATCAGCCTTTGAAATACAGAATCTTGTAGCCTAAGAATCAGAGATTTTGTAAAAATAAAAATTAGCCGTGAACATTCTTTAGGTAAGCAAAAAAACGTGTTCAAGTGTTAGCAGAAATCGAAAAAAGTCCAATTTTTAGCCAAAATTAGGGGTGAGAAAATATTAAAAACTAAATAATTTTCTTGTTTGTTAATTAAATTTTAATCTAAAAAGAAATTTTAAGAGCTATTGAATGCTTTAATGCATTATTGAAACACGCATTACAGTATATATATTTTTTTTATTAAACTTTGAACATTGGAGACAACCAAGTACTTCAAAAAGTGGCAAAATCTACGGCCTTACCCATCATAGCTTTTGTAGGGGTACCTTTCTTAACCATTTCAAATTAATTATAAATTTACTATCAGTTTTCTCACAAGTGTATTGAAAAACGTCGTACATAAAAAAATATGTTGGGATATGTTGGGACATCTTCACACACGGCTATCTGATCCCAAACTAAGCAGAGCTTGTACTATGGGTACCAAACAGCTGATATACAATACATAAATAGATAAATACATACTTATATGGATCAACAACAACCAGACACAAGGCAAACACAAGTGCTCATCACACAAATGTTTGCCCTGGGCGGGATTCGAACCCGCGACCTTGTGCGTCGGAGGCAGATACACTACCACCTGGGCTACGGAGCCGACAACACACGGATCTTAGGTTTTATAACAAACTACGACCTACGATCCTTGTATCGTAATCGTAATGAACAATTTTTTTCTGCCCAAATTCTAGCCTCAATGGGTTCGATTCAATAATTAAAAAAATAAGCTGCTATTCTATACACAGGGTAGCGAGCTATAAACCATAATCATTTTTACCTGAACCTCAATAAAATAGAATCGAATTTACTTATATTGAGTAGACTATACTATACTATACTATTACTATTTGTGATTGCTGACGGCGCTGAAAGTCTGATTCGAAATGTACCTTAATCGTATTGTATGTATAGTATTCTGGGCGTGCTCGGTATGGCGCGGCGCTCGTATGGCGCTAGCTGTCGGGTTGGGGCGCGCAGTGCACGGGGCCGGTGCTGCCATGGCGGGCGTGGCTGGGCTGGCGCTCGCCGCCGCCGCGCTGCCGTCCCCACGCGGCGAGAAGGCATTGTCAGCTCTGCTTGGCGCTGTGGCTCTTGGTGAGTATATTGTACGTACAGTATTCTGGGCGTGCTCGATATGGCGCGGCGCTCGTATGGCGCGGCGCTCGTATGGCGCTAGCTGTCGGGTTGGGGCGCGCAGTGCACGGGGCCGGTGCTGCCATGGCGGGCGTGGCTGGGCTGGCGCTCGCCGCCGCCGCGCTGCCGTCCCCACGCGGCGAGAAGGCATTGTCAGCTCTGCTTGGCGCTGTGGCTCTTGGTGAGTATATTGTACGTACAGTATTCTGGGCGTGCTCGATATGGCGCGGCGCTCGTATGGCGCTAGCTGTCGGGTTGGGGCGCGCAGTGCACGGGGCCGGTGCTGCCATGGCGGGCGTGGCTGGGCTGGCGCTCGTCGCCGCCGCGCTGCCGTCCCCACGCGGCGAGAAGGCATTGTCAGCTCTGCTTGGCGCTGTGGCTCTTGGTGAGTATATTGTACGTACAGTATTCTGGGCGTGCTCGATATGGCGCGGCGCTCGTATGGCGCTAGCTGTCGGGTTGGGGCGCGCAGTGCACGGGGCCGGTGCTGCCATGGCGAGCGTGGCTGGGCTGGCGCTCGCCGCCGCCGCGCTGCCGTCCCCACGCGGCGAGAAGGCATTGTCAGCTCTGCTTGGCGCTGTGGCTCTTGGTGAGTATATTGTACGTACAGTATTCTGGGCGTGCTCGGTATGGCACGGCGCTCGTATGGCGCGGTGCTCGTATGGCGCTAGCTGTCGGGTTGGGGCGCGCAGTGCTTGGCGCTGTGGTTCTTGGTGAGTCAGGCTCAGGCACTTTACAATCTTATCCCACCTGTTGCTACAGTAGAGGGCATTTTTGTGCTTGAGTTCTCCGTAGCTTACCTACATCAGATTCTTTGCTTTACTTAGGAGTGGATGGAAATATGGAATGCTTTCCAAGCGTCACGTCGGTATTTCCAGTATCATAAAACGGGCAAGACTAAAAGGGCTCGTCTGGGAAATCGTATTCCATTTCCATTCTCAACAACATGGTCGCTTTCCATCAAGTAAGTAAGACTGAGGCGACTGTGACCTTCCAATCTACTAATGCAATCAAGGTGGCTGCATCATCATAAAATACCTATTTACATAAGCCTGATGGACGTGAGAAAAATAAAAAAGCAACCATACAATACAAATATTCCATATTTGAGTTTTTTTTTAAATCGCAGGTGTATTAGTGGGATACCCTTTCGGAGGAGCAGCAAGCTCGATGTGGAGACCAGGCACACCTTTTCTTCTTCTTGCAATGGCACTCGTCGCAAATCTTGGTAAGTAAAGTGCAGTGGGCTGTAACGGGCCGTTGATGATGATAAGTAAAATGTTTCCTTTCTCCTATAGTCTCCAATAAAACGAGTATTACAAAAACTAATCCTTTTCAGGTTTGCAGTATATGTTTCTGGACAAAAAGCGGTACAATATGGTATGTCTCAATAGTCTCACTCAATCGCTAGGTTACATGCAATTAATACTAATATAAATAAATAAATAAATAAAAGAATAGTTAAATAAAACTATTAAAATTCCTGTGACAAAATAAAACTATCTGTCTATCTATCTAAACAATTCCTTATCCCCAAAGGAATGAGCAGAGCTGTAAGTCCCTTTAAGGATGAGGCATGATATTCGATTTCATGTATGCTTTATTTATTTTTTAGTTAGACATCAATCAATCAGCCTATTGCAGTCCACTGCTGGACGTAGGCCAAGGGTACGCCAAAGCACACGATCACCCGCTTTCCTCATCCAGCCACCACCAGCGACCTTCCTTAGGTCATCCACCTCCACCTGGCAGGGGGACGTCCCACACTACGTTTCCCGAGATGTGGTCTCCATTCGAGAACCCGTTTGCTCCAACGCTCGTCGGTTCTGCGACAGACGTGGCCAGCCCACTGCTACTTCAGTTTGCTACACTTCTGGACGATATCAACTACCTTGGTCCTCTGCCGGATGATTCGGATTTCGGATTTTATCCCGTAGCGAGTTCGCTATATACCAAGTACCAAGCATACCAAGTATAGATCTTTCCATGGCTCGCTGAGTGACAAGTAGCCGATGGGCCAGCTTCACCGTCATGTTCCACGTCTCGGCTCCGTATGTCAATACGGGTAGGACACACTGCAGGCATTGTAGTGGCGACGAGAAGATGTAACGCAGTTTCCCAAATGCTGCCTAGCCCAACTGTACTCTTCTTGCTATTTCACGCTCGAAGTTGTCTCTACCCAACTGCAATGTCTGCCCGAGGTAGACATTTCTTGGACAACTTCGAGCACTTCGACATTGATCGAGACCGGTTCCGGAATGATTAGTTCGTTGAACATGACCTTAGTCTTGTCTAAGATCATCCGGAGACCGACTGACCATGAGGCAGCGTTAAGACTGTGCAGCATTTTTTGCAGATCCTGCAACGATTCAGCCATTATCACTATGTCGTCGGCAAAGCGGAGGTGATTGAGATATTCGCCATTAATGTTGATGCCCAATCCGTTCCAATCTAGGGTTTTATAATAATATATCATTTATTTTCATACATTGAGTCCATACAAGTATTAGTAAAACAGATTATCTTAAAAACTAATGTAATAATAATAATAAAAATAATTAAAACAAATACTATTTATTTCGAAGTCTATGTATGACTTCAAGGCGATGCGATATCGGAGAGTCCCACCGGCACACAAAAACCCCCAGGCCCATCAGCAGCCTGAAAGCCTTATTGTACTGTAGGTATACGCAGGCCGCTGGACGCCCGCTTCATTTAACTGACCCAAAGGCTGCACGTGTAGAACGACTGGCAATATGCTTTAGAATAGAATAAAAAGCGTAGTCTTAACGTCTCTGGTACATCATGCAAACCTTCGGGCCAGCATGTTTCCACGGACAGCCAGCAACCTACGTTCCCTCTCGATATCACAATCATCCTTCAAATCGTCGGTGACTCAGTGACCCAAGTACTTGAACTTACTTACTCTACGAAGAGATACGCCTTCGGGTATGTTGATATAGTTTTTATTCCCCGACTTAAAAACCATCAGTTCGCTTTTGCTGGCATTGTACTTGAGCCCATGAGCCACCGCGTATGATTCACACAGAGACAACAATTGCATTATAGCGCCAATCGAAGGGCTCAGCAGCACCATGTCGTCAGCATAACTAATATTGTTTATACAAACTCCATCAATGTGACAACCAATCCGTGTGCGGCTGAGCCCAGCCCCCCCTGCCGCACCCCACACTCCAACCTATACACGCTTGATTCTGCACCTGCCCACTTCACACTATTCTTTTGGCGGCTAAACCAAAAACGAAACAATGATATAACTTCAGGAGGCAGAGTAGTTTCATCACAGTCAAATATCCTATTCCAGCCAGCAGAATGCTCAACAGCCGACAACACGTCACTGTTTGGTTTCTCATCGCTGGTGCAATGCGCACGGCGCGGCGCGGTCGGCGCGTGCGCTGGCTGCGTGCTGCTGACCACGAGCGTGATGGCGGCGTTGGAGCCGTGCCTGCCGCTGTGGCTCGCTGAACAGTTCGCCGTGCGGCCCTGGCAGACGGGCATCGCCTTCATACCGGACAGCACTGGTTACTTGCTGGCGGCGAGCACGCTCGGTGGATATGCTCGGAGAGTGGGAGCTGAGAGAGTCGCGTTGACGGGACAAGTTAGTGTTTATTTTATTGTGTTAGAGAAAAACTTGTAATTAACAACATTTAAAAAAAAAACGGTCCCTACGTACAATCCCGTAAGTGGTACCCGCGTGATTTGCACTTTTTGTTTTCTCGTTGGTTCTTTCACAATATACGTTTTGCTAATTAAAACTTCAAAAGTTCAAAGGGCGTGCACAGCACAGCATAAAACCCGAATATATTTCAAACGGTCGGACAACAAGCGCGTGCGCGTCGCAACCGGCAACCAACAGGCAACTGTCTAGCAAATGTCTCTCAAGAGCACTCAAGGGCGGCTGACGCAATACGCGCGCCGATTACGCAACATATTATAGGTAAAGTCGGGCGCTCCGTTCGCGCCAAACTCCAAGCCAGCCCACTGTAGGTGAACTTGAGAAATATTATTTAAAATCGAACAATCCCCCGTCCCGAACCGAAGTAATTTCGGGTCGCTAATCCAATGGTAAGCGGGATAAAGTAGAAATCGCTCGTTGAATAACAGAATCCCCAACTAAAACCTCGGCTAATCTAGGAACCCCGTCGGATCCAAGCAACAATTTGTTTATGCGTCCCCGACGCCAACGCAAAGGAGGCAGATTAGCATCTTTGATCAAAATGAGGTCACCTATCTTAGGCGGATTTGTTTTATCGGTCCACTTCACGCGCTGCTGCAGAGTGTGCAAATATTCTAGATGCCAACGCTTCCAGAAACTCTGAGTGAGATTCTGGAGCAACTGAAAACGTGACAGTCTATTACAAGGAACATCCAACAAAGGATACTCTGGCAGGGCGGTAAGCGGCTGTCCTATCAAAAAATGACCGGGTGTCAATATTTCCAAATCATTCGGATCGGATGTCAAAGGGCATAACGGACGTGAATTTAGCACTGCCTCAATTTTAGCAAAAACGGTCGCGAGTTCTTCAAACGTGAGTATCGTTTCACCAATCACGCGACGCAAGTGAGTCTTCGCGGACTTAACAACGGCTTCAAATATACTTCCCCAATGTGGGCAAACCGGTGGACTGAATTTCCAAGTGATTCCCCGGAGAGCCATCTCGCGCCCCAACGCACCCTTTTGACTATCAAGAAATCCGTAAACCTCTTTCAAATAATTGTTTGTACCGTGAAAGTTGGTCCCATTATCGGATCGGATCAAAGACGGTACTCCCCGTCGGGATGCAAATCGGCTTAGAGTCGCCACAAATGCTTCAGTAGTAAGCGCGGACACCACGTCCAAATGAACGGCCTTAGTGGCCAAACAAATGAACACACACAAGTAGGCTTTTACAGACTTAGCATTACGTAGCTGCGAATCTTTAACCCAAAACGGACCAGCGAAGTCCGTACCACTCGTCATATACTTCTATTCCGTTTGATTAAAATTATAACGTCTAAAATATCTTAATTCAACTGTCCACACACGACACTAACATCCAACGTAAAAAAAGTGGTAGTCACGTGATTTTACGTCGAAATGTCAACCTGTCAACCGCTAAACCCAGCTTGCGGGGCGCGCGCGGCCTTAGGAGTGGTTGTGTGATGTTTTGTTAACAAATATCATAATTTGCAAACATAACAGGACAACAGTTAAAAGTGCAAAAAAGAAAGACAAATGAACATACCCGTCAAAATCCCAATAGGTAGGTAGGTAAGTGAACTGTGATTTCCTTTTTGTTAAATTTTCGACATATTCGCTGATTTCATTTAAATTGTTTTTCCACGATGCGCTAGTCCCTAATTTAATTACAGTTAATCGTAAGTGTATCGAAAAATTTACCTTTGGTGTGCTGTTCTTTTCTGTTTTTAACCCCCGACGCAAAAGAGGGGTGTTATAAGTTTAACGTGTCTGTGTATCTGTGTGTCTGTGTATCTGTGTATCTGTGTATCTGTCTGTGGTATCGTAGCTCCTAAGCGGATGAACCGATTTTCGTTTAGTTTTTTTTGTAACATAGATAATTTTACCCCGAGTGTTCTTAGCCATGTTTCATGAAAATCTCTTCAGCCGTTTGAAGATCATCAGCTCTTTTCTAGTTGATGAGGGGATCTGACGAACTTCCTTATCTCCGATCGATTCGAAATTTGGTACCTTGTTACTTCAATCATATTGAAAGTATATGGTAAGGTTACCATGACCTGATCAGCCGTTTGAAGATCATCAGCTCTATAATAGTTGATGAGGGGATCTGACTTACTTCCATATGTCCTATCGATTCGAAATTTGGTACCGTATTCCTTCAATAATATTGAAAGTATATGGAAAGGTAACCATGACCTGATCAGCCGTTTGAAGATCATCAGCTCTTTAATAGTTGATGAGGGGATCTGACTACTTTCCATATGTCCTTTCGATTCAAAGTAAAAATACTCTCCAATTTTCTTTTAGATATAACTGTACTCATATATCATAATTTATTTGTTATAAAGTTTAAAAATTATGAAATAAAAATAAATTAAAAATTTAAAAACCCCCGAAGCAAAAAAGCAAAACATTAAAAAGTAAAAAATAATACCTATTGTTGAGCCATCAAATTCGATAAAGTAACACCTATATATTTTAATTTTATTAGAGAAATTGATGGATGGCACGATTTGGTTTGCTCGTTGAAATGACGCTATAATGTCACGTCGGGGTACCGCTAAGTTTAAAAAAAAATATCGTATGAAAATAAGTTGGTCGGATAT